>CM022303.1:610447116-611854833 GCA_011799875.1 Thinopyrum elongatum
GGGCATCACAGAACATCAGCATGGTACTGCTCCTGGTTGAACTCGCGGTAATCCACGTAGACCATGTACTTGGGGTACCAGCGGTAGCCAAGTCTGGTCATGAGAGCGATCAGGACAGTTGGAAACCCAGGGGCATCACGAGCCCAAGTGTGAAGCACAAGCTGTGTCGTTGGACGCGGTGGAAACAAACGGTCCATCTGAAACAGAGGAAATTCAGGTTTGTCAAATGATAATGAGAAGTTAACACAACTCGCAGAGAAAGGTTAAACAAAAAAATGGAAAGGAAAATGATTATCACACTAATCAGATCAATGACAGGGAAATCGCACAGTTATCCAGCTCTCCGGGTAGACGGGATTTACGAGATCCTAAGTGTCGGCGTTAGTAAAATTTATTTAACCCGAATA
This sequence comes from Thinopyrum elongatum, assembly GCA_011799875.1. Taxonomy (NCBI): domain Eukaryota; kingdom Viridiplantae; phylum Streptophyta; class Magnoliopsida; order Poales; family Poaceae; genus Thinopyrum; species Thinopyrum elongatum. The sequence continues at coordinate 610,447,524 of CM022303.1, forward strand.
GAAGAGAGATCAGAGTCACAGAGTATAGACGAGGAATAAAAGATCCTAATACCACCCAATTGGCGACGTGGGCCCGTAAGCCACACAGTCAAGTTAGTAAATTAGTTTTTTGGCTTCTAGACTCAACTTCGGCCAAGGAATTTGGAGGGGGCTTCCTACAGGCAGTCGGCTCTGATACCAACTTGTGACGCCCCCGACTCAATCGTGCACTAATCATACACGCAAACATGCACGATCAAGCACAGGGACTCACGGGAAGATATCACAACACAACTCTAACACAAATAAACGGAGATCCACAATATTATAGACCAGGGATCCGAAGATCCGAATACATAAGTCAGTCATACAAATAATATCTTAGTACAGACATAGTTAGACAAGCTTTTGCCTTAAGAAGGCTAGCACAAACAACGACTCTAGATCGAAAGGCGTTGGCCTCCTGCCTGGGAGCCTCCGATCCTACTCCTGGTCGGCTGGCTCGATCCAGTAGTACGTGCCCTCTGGACCCTCCTGGTACTAAGCTCCTGAGGTGGCATCTGGCTCCTGGACTCCATCGTCTGATGTATCATCAAGGTGGGGTATGGGGAAAAGAGAAAGTAAAGCAACCGTGAGTACTCATCTGAAGTACTCAGCAAGCAAGGATCTATACTACATATGCAACATTATCAATGGAGAAAGGCTGTATATGTGGACTGGGCTGCAGAAATGCCAGAATACAGAGAAGGCCTAGTCCTATCGAAGACTAGCATCTTCAAACATCTTCACGAACCACCATCTTGCAGCAATAGGAGAGAGTAGAATAGCATTTTATTTAGCAAACATGTTGAAGCAAGCCTAGAGATCCTTCCTCGACTCCCAGCGAGAAAGCGATCCTGAAGCTTCAATTAAGTAACAAGTATCCAGTTCAAGTAGTAGATCGGGATACACAAACTGAGCGTCCTTTACCGTAGGAACGGCTATCGATAGATCATTCATCCCTGCAGGGGTGCACTACTGTTACCCAACACGCTCGATCACCTCTGGCCGGACACACTTGCTGGGTAATTCCCGGCCTTGGGAGATCAACACGAAGCAGTGCCCTACCTAGGCTCAGCAGAGAGGTCAGCACGCCGGACTAACCTATGCACCCAGAGGTCTTGGGACATCGCCCTGGGCACCCTGCGCGTTGCGAGACTGGCCGGGGTGCAGGCGCGACACTGAACTCGTCAGTGAAGTATTCAGCCCAATCCCGACAATCAGGCCGCACGGTGAATCATGATGTCTGACGAGCTTTCGGGAGAAACGTACATCGCAGAGGGGCCCATAACCATTATCCCGCGTGGTGGTAGTGCGTATAGGGCACGTCGACCCACTCAGATCACACACCCAAATCCAATAGGCTCATTTAGTATCACGCGGAGACAATCAGAGTTTCTAAAGCTCCGCCACAATATCACACTCGAGTGCCCTTCCGGCACACCCGACATCATAGATCCCCAGCGGGTACCCACCCGGGTCGACCCGCCTGTAACAAGGGTCAAAGTAACCGTGTGGTCATAACATCAAGGGGGAAAACCCCGAGGAATCACCCTCGGTGGATTCCACTCGACGAAATCATCAGGATGAACGTATGAGGCATCACCCTCGAGGTTCACACTGAGGGGTTGCACGACAGAGTCGTATCGGAAATGGAGAAGGAGGAATCACCCTCGATGACCACGACCGAACAGCTACACTGCAGAGTATACATCAGGAGTGCGTTACGAGGTATCACCCTCGGCACTCGAGAGTAGCTATGCAGAGTCGTACAACTAAGGGGGGTGTGAGGTGTTGGTCTCTGGTCGACGATCACACTGATCGAGTCGTCGATGATCAAGCAGGGGCAACAAGGGTAAGGTGGTGGGGTCACTGATGGTTCAATACCAACCTATACTAAACAGTTTATCATAGGCAGTTAAGGTAACAATGAACAGGTTACGAAAGCAGGCTATGCATCAGAATAGGAGCAAACATTAACAGTAGCAAAATCTAATGCAAGCAGGAGAAATGGAATGGGCGATATCCGGATGCTCAAAGGGGGGGGGGGGCTTGCCTGGTTGCTCTGGCAAGAGAGAGAGGTCGTCAACGGGCTGCTCGTCTGTAGCGTAGTCGAACCCAGCTGTAGCGTTGTCGGTCTCGGCGTCTATCGAGATAGAAGGAGGGGGAGAGAAACAATAAATTCACGGCAATAATGCAATCAGTATATATGACATGCCTAAATGATATGCCGGGGTGTTCTACTGCCTAACTAAATGATTAGTTAATTTAGGAATTTATTCGGATTTATTTAATTAAGTTGGGCATAATTCATTTATCGAAATCGGTCTAAAAGTTCAATGTTCATTTAGCTAGGGGCATCTGACAGGAATACGGAGGACATATTCGGGTTCGTATCGAAATTCTGAGCAAATTTCATGTATAAAGTATTTTATCGGAGTTACGGATATTTAATATGATTTCTAAAGTTTTTATTAATTTCGGAATTTAATTATTTATTTAAATTCAACATTATCCAGAATAGTAATTGATGACGTCAGCATGACATCATGCTGACGTCAGCAGTCAACAGTGCAGTTGACTGGGTAACCTGACAAGTGGGTCCCACCTGTCATACTCATTTAGTTAATTAGGGTTTAACTAATTTAATTACTGTTTAATTAGACTAACTACTTAATTAGATTAACTTAATCAGAGTTAATTAACTTAATTATTCACTAATTAATTAATTAATCAATTAATTATTAATTTGATTAATTCATTTTCATTTACTTTTTTATTACGTTTTTAAGGGCGTGGGCCCCTACGTCAGTGGCACACAGGCCAATGCGGGCGCGCGGGGGGGCGAGGAGGGGGAGCCGAGGGGATGGGGCCAGGGGGGGCGGTGAAGGGGAGAAGAGCAAAGATCGGCGAGGTAAAGGGGCGGGGCGGGGAGGGGCGGAGCGGGGGGTAAGTGGGCTCGCGGGCAGCGGCAGAGTGGCGAGCGAGGGCGCGGATCGCGGAGGCGCGGTGATGCGGGCGCGGCGGCGAGTGGAGGGCAGACGGGCGAGGCAAGGGCCGCGGCGGGGTGAGGAGTGGGCGGTGAGCGCGTGCGGGACGGCGTGGGCGAGCGGTGGCCAGGGGCGTAGGGACCAGAGGGGGGAGGAGAGCGGCGAGGCTCACGGGCGATGCAGGGGATAGGGCGGGGCGAGGCTCGACGAAAGCCCTTGGGGAGGAGGTGGGGAGGCGAACGCCGGGACGGGCGGTGATGGTGACGGCGGGGTCAGCGTCGGCGCGGGCGCAGGGCGTCGGGGGCGTCGATTGCCCCCGAACGGATCCACGCGGGAGGGAGGATTGAGGAGGCGGGCGGCGGTGAGGCGGCCTCGGCCGGCGACGCCGGCGAAGCCTACTGGCCGCGACGGGCGACGGTGCTCGGGGCAAGGGGCGCCCAGACCGGGGAAGAGGGGGAGGGGAACTGGATCGGGGGTGTGGGGTGAGGGAGTGGGGGGTGGTTAGCGGTTTAGGGTTTCGGGGGGAAAGGGCCATATAGGCCAGGGGAGGTGCGGGGTGGGCCGGCGGCTGGTCGTCTGGCCCAGTGGGCGGGGGGGGGGGGGGTTGCTTTCTTTTTATTTTTTGTTTTGTTCTCTTTTTGTCTTTTCTTTTTATTTATTCTTATTTTTCTGTTTTGGAAATAGTTAGGCCTCGAACTGACTTTTACAAAATTAGTGACCTAGCACATTAGATGCTAGGTAATATCTACTACTGCCAAAAATTGGTTTGGAGACAATTGGAGTTAACACAAATTTTATAATATAAAAGTATTAAACCTTGTATTTTGGTAATGTTAGAGCCACCTAATTAATTTATTAATATTGATTAAATTTTAGAATAGTCTCTGTAATATTTGCTATTTATTGAACATTTTAGTTTCTATGTTGAACAACTTTTATTTTCCACTTTAATTAAAATTGGCTTTGAGTTAGGAGTTGAAATGCAATATGATGCAAATGATGATTTGGCACTGTTAATCATGCTGACTGTTCATATCAAAAGGTTTACGTGTTAATGACATGGGGTGTTACAATTTGGCTGCCGGGGGTGGCTGATGCGTGGAGGTGCAACGGAGGGAAGGTTGCCTGGTTGCTCTGGCAAGAGAGAGAGGTCGTCAACGGGCTGCTCGTCTGTAGCGTAGTCGAACCCAGCTGTAGCGTTGTCGGTCTCGGCGTCTATCGAGATAGAAGGAGGGGGAGAGAAACAATAAATTCACGGCAATAATGCAATCAGTATATATGACATGCCTAAATGATATGCCGGGGTGTTCTACTGCCTAACTAAATGATTTAGTTAATTTAGGAATTTATTCGGATTTATTTAATTAAAGTTGGGCACTATTCATTTATCGAAATCGGTCTAAAAGTTCAATGTTCATATAGCTAGGGGCATCTGACAGGAATACGGAGGACATATTCGGGTTCGTATCGAAATTCTGAGCAAATTTCATGTATAAAGTATTTTCATCGGAGTTACGGATTATTTAATATGATTTTCTAAAGTTTTTATTAATTTCTGGAATTTAATTATTTATTTAAATTCAACATTATCCAGAATAGTAATTGATGACGTCAGCATGACATCATGCTGACGTCAGCAGTCAACAGTGCAGTTGACTGGGTCAACCTGACAAGTGGGTCCCACCTGTCATACTCTATTTAGTTAATTAGGGTTTAACTAATTTAATTACTGTTTAATTAGACTAACTACTTAATTAGATTAACTTAATCAGAGTTAATTAACTTAATTAATTCACTAATTAATTAATTAATCAATTAATTATTAATTTGATTAATTCATTTTCATTTACTTTTTTTTATTTACGTTTTAAGGGCGTGGGGCCCCTACGTCAGTGGCACACAGGCCACTGCGGGCGCGCGGGCGCGGCGCGGCCAGGGGCGAGCGGGCGCTGGGCGCGGTGACTGCGGGCGACGAGCAAATCGGCGAGGTCCAGGGGGCGGGGCGGGGCGGGGCGGAGCGGGGTCAGTGGGCGCGGGCAGCGCGCAGCGTGCGCGAGCGCGGGCGGTGGACATCGCGGGAAGCGCGTGCATGCGGGCGCGGCGGCGATGCGGGCAGACGCCGGCGAGGCAAGGGCGCGCGCGGGCGTGAGGCCAGCTGCGGCGGTGAGCGCGTGCGGGACGGCGTGGGCGAGCGGTGACCAGGGGCGTAGGGACCAGAGGGGGGAGGAGAGCGGCGAGGCTCACGGGCGATGCAGGGGATCGGGCGGCGAGGCTCGACGAAGACCCTTGGGGAGGAGGTCGGGGAGGCGAACGCCGGCGACGGGCGGTGATGGTGACGGCGGGGTCCAGCGTCGGCGCGGGCGCAGGGCGTCGGGGGCGTCGATTGCCCCCGAACGGATCCACGCGGGAGGGAGGATTGAGGAGGCGGGCGGCGGTGAGGCGGCCTCGGCCGGCGACGCCGGCGAAGCCTACTGGCCGCGACGGGCGACGGTGCTCGGGGCAAGGGGCGCCCAGACCGGGGAAGAGGGGGAGGGGACTGGATCGGGGGTTGTGAGGGAGTGGGGGGTGGTTAGCGGTTTAGGGTTTCGGGGGAAAGGGCCATATAGGCCAGGGGAGGTGCGGGGTGGGCGGCCGGCTGGGTGTCTGCCCAGTTGGGCGGGGGGGGGGGGGTTGCTTTTCTTTTTATTTTTTTGTTTTGTTCTCTTTTTGTCTTTTCTTTTTATTTATTCTTATTTTTCTGTTTTGTAAATAGTTAGGCCTCGAACTGACTTTTACAAAATTAGTGACCTAGCACATTAGATGCTAGGTAATATCTACTACTGCCAAAAATTGGTTTGGAGACAATTGGAGTTAACACAAATTTTATAATAAATAAAATGTATTAAACCTTGCTATTTTGGTAATGTTAGAGCCACCTAATTAATTTATTAATTATTGATTATAATTTTAGAATAGTCTCTGTAATATTTGCTATTTATTGAACATTTTAGTTTCTATGTTGAACAACTTTTATTTTCCACTTTAATTTAAAATTGGCTTTGAGTTAGGAGTTGAAATGCAATATGATGCAAATGATGATTTGGCACTGTTAATCATGCTGACTTGTCATTATCAAAAGTGATTACTGTGGCTAATGACATGGGGTGTTACAATTTGGCTGCCGGGGTGGCTGATGCGTGGAGGTGCAACGAGGGAAGGTCCGAAGGTGGGCTGACGGATTGGCTGTCGACCAGAGGATTTCGAGGGCTGGGTGAAAACCTATTTCTGGCCATGGCTGGAGCCTGTGACGGCGGCGTCCGTGGACGCCGTGACCTTCCTGAAGGCGTCGACGGGATGCTCTCTCTTCCTCTGCGAGGGACAACTCCGGGGGAAACTCCAGACCCGAGGGTCGGTCGTTGGCGGCGTGTTGACGTCGCTCCCCTCTTGAGGGCATCGATTTTGGAGGTTAATCCGGTCAGAGGGACCAGTGGGTGTGTTGGGAGGTTGGGTGGTGGAAGGCGTTGATGTGGCGTCGAGACTTCTGTGGCAACGATGATGGGGCAAGTGAAGTCGGAGGCGTTGCGGTGGTTGCGGTAGTCGGCTCTTCTCCGACGTGTCCATGAGATTACCTTGGTTTGTTTGTTGCGGTGAAGTCGGAGCTGCGGTGGCGGGGCTCCTGTGGCAACGATGACAGGCAGCAGGTGGTCTGTTCGGTGGTCTTCCATGGCGCCAGCCTGGCATAGTTCTTCTTTGGATCTCTCCTTCAGAGTCGGAGCTGCGCTGCCCTCGACGCGGGTGGCTGAGTTCTGGCACGGTCTATGTGTGCTGCTCAGCGGTTTGTGACAGTTTTCGCCCGGTTCTCCGTTAATTAACCAGGCAATTCTCTTCTGCTTAATTAATGGATGAGGCAAATCTTTTGCCTCCGTTTCAAAAAAAAAAGGCTTCTCTTTTGCATCAGCCACACTTTTGCATGTTTCAAACTGGTCAGGCTACCGCTGATACAGGACCATATTTTGAGCGGTGACACATTTTACAAGAAAGCTTTCATTTGCTACATTCTTCACAACTGGTGATTGTTTTCCAACCAGCTCATCTCATATTCCACGGCAACAATCTCAGATGACCATCTACCCCCTCTTCCACCAAACCTGCCTGCCAGCAGCTCAACAACAAAACCACGAAAAGCTCCCAGTATCTGTCTGCGCATCCTCCTCGGCCAGGTCCAGCGCCTCGGCTGGGCGCCATAAATAATCAACTGGCCAGGTCCAGCGCCTCAGCTGGGCGCCATAAATAATCAACTGAACGCATCAAGTTTAGTTGCATTCAGCCTGCTAGTGGGACTGACTGCGGGCAGCCCATTTATGTCCACATCTGCCACATAACAAATGTGGGCGTCCGCGGGTATCACACGAAACAAATGTGGGTGTATACGGGAGCCACTTTGCCCACATAATTTTTGAATAGATACAACAGTTGCATGCCCAGATTGCATTTGTTCACGGGAGCCATTTGCCCACATACAACAGATGCATGCCCAGATACAACAGACACATCTGTTCTGAAATAGCGGAGTAATCAGCTATTCATTTATATCAAGTAGCAGGGTAATCAGCTGTTCATGCACTCTTATAAAAAATATTTTAAAATAAATTACAGGAGTGAATTTATAAAACTGCTTGTTCATTTCTGAAATACAGTTAGCACTACACTGTATTTTTACTAACAGAGAACAGAAAACAACAAACAGAGAACTCTGTTAGTGATAGTCTACAGTTAGCAGCTTTCAAACAGGAAAACAAAACTCATTTTCAAACTGAATCTGATATGAATACATGATTCATTTATTTCAGATATGCACCTAGGTCTTCACTAACAGAGAACTTGGATCTTCTTGGCAAGTTTCAGTAAGCAGAGAACTTGGAACTATGTACAAAGGGGGATAACTGGATAACGACGCAGGTTCTTCTTGGATAGCACTCACAGCAGCAATCTTCTTCTTGGATAGCACTCACGGCAGCAATCTTCTTGCAACAAGACCTTGGGAGTTCATGTCCAGGTCGCTTCTTGCGAGCCTCGCCGGTGACGGCCATGGTGAGGTAGACGGCGGCGTTGGGGCGAGCATGGAGGATATGGACGGCTGCGCTGGTCCGGCCGTGGGGGAGTTGGACGGCGGCGCTGGTGCGGCTACGATGGAGGTGGAAGGCGGCGTCCTTGGAGATGATGGACGACGGCGCTAGGCCAGCCATGGGGAAGGTGGGCGGCGGCGTACCTAGCATCCTACGAAGAGAGGAACGATGAAGAGGAGAGCGAGGAATTAAGTGGGTTATGCGGCGTCCGTGGGTCAGCCCACTTATCCCACTTCCTTGATCTTAGATTACGTGGGCATCCACGAATACAAATTACGTAGGCTTTTAAGTGGGCGCCGCGGACGGCCCATGTCCACTTGCAGCCTGAAGTTGCATCATGTCCAGGACATACAACTTAACAAATGCATGACAGAATGTTGGCAACTTACCATATATAAACTGTATCAAAGTGAAAAAACTTGCAACTCAATGCAAGCAATCAACTTACAGCAACCAGCCTAAGGTATACAGGTTTTCACGGAAGATTCAACATAAAACTATCCTCGAAGAGTGCAAAGCACAAACTGCTACCACACACCGTGCAAAGCATGAGATAACACTTCCCATCAGTAACTCTGATCCAAAATAACACTTATCACTGGAAACATAAATGCCTACAGAAGGTTTGACCAAACACAAAAGTAAATAGCATACTACTCTCAGTTCAGCATGTTCAGTGCGAGCCAAGTGCTGATGGCTGGAGGCGTCGGCATAACCCCCCTCTCAGCCTGCTGAATGGCTCGGCATGCTGTCATGATCTCAACAATATCTTGTGTGAGAGCTGAAACAAAACAAAGAATGAACAAAATGTTATACCAACACACCACAGATAAGAAACATGAGCCTAATACGACACCTAACACAATAACATCAACACACTAACATGCACAAGAGCAACTAAATGAGGACAGTAAACTAAGGGAAATAAAGGATTACATGTAAATTTCTCATGCACGATGCTGATCTGCTCCTTAGTGGTTTTTTCCTTCATAAGATTGAACATTTCCCTGTCCCTGCGGTAGTCCTCTATTTGGAGTATGAGAAGGCGAGCGTACTCGAGATTGCCAGCGACGCGGCTGTTAGCTTCATTCCGTTCAAGATTCACCGGGACAATAACCTGCAATTCAATGTCATGAACCCAAGGTATTAATCAGCATAAACAAGCTATGTAGTTGCCGAACCTTGATAACGCTACCAGCAAATAAACCTGAACAATAGTAGACTAGCATGGTAGTCATTATGGATGTGCGTTTAAGATGTTCACAGGACTAACAATACCATTGTTCAGGATATCGGTAACTTGTAGCTGCTCGGTCGGGTGAGGAGTAGGGATTAATTGGGGAATCGGCCTATTAACTGAATTTATCGGTAACCCATTTATCGGTAGGTTAATTAGGGCCATATCTATATATCTTAGCTACATAGGAACATGCAATGTACTAAATGCCTAAATATCATCCGAATTTCGCTTCAAAGATGGAGCATTTGCAGCGCTAGAAGCAGCCACAGATTGCTACATATCAACAAATAGTCAAATACACCACATTAGACAATAAGCAGCAGCAGCAGAATATAAGAAGCAGCAGCAGCAGCATATAAGCAGCAGCAGTGGGCTATAGTCAGCATATAAGCAGCAGCAGCAGCAGCATATAGTCAAATAGACCCAGATCTGGAAAAAAGAGGGAATGTGCCAAAATTTTGGGCCCAAGTTTCTCCAGTTAATCGGGCCAGTGGGGATAAATCGGCCTTTTAGAGGATAAATCAGCCTGACAACCAGTTAATCCTCTAGACCAGTTAATGCCAAGGATAAGCTGTTATCGCATCCGTGACCTACGGAATCAGGATAAACTGGCCGATTAACTTAAATATCGGCCGATATCTGTAACAATGAACAATACTAATCTGATATCTGGCAGAACCATGGAGCAAAAGAAACAACTTCAAAGGAGTGGTAGAACAGTAGGTACATAACCTTGAGAAGCCCACATAAACAACACACATAGCCCTTTTTTGCTGGAAAAACAAATATTTTGCTTGTTCTGTTAATAAATATGGGAAGAATTAAACAATCTTGTTGGTTATGAGGTATGCAAATAACAAAAGATAACTCCTACTTATCTTACTGGATAAATTCTTTAACAAGATGGATATCCCATGGTACAAATGATATGGAATAACTACTACAGAAATGATGATGTACCAAGTTCCCAACTAGAGTTCTTTCTGGTGGAGAGGCTGCTGCTCTATTCTAAATAAGTTCATAGAGATGACAATTTGCAAAGTTTCCACAAGCAGGACAGTTAAGCTCTGGCATGATACAAGGGATGAAAAAGTTCAAGATAAATTCCCTCAGCTGTTCTCATTTGCAGAAAACAAAGACATAACTATGGAAACTGCCGAAGTGCAAGCTATGGAGGACTACTACAGTATGTTCCATCTACCCATGTCAACTATTGCTGTACAACAAAGTATCACATCTCACAAATGACAGGAGAGGCTGGACATGACAAGACAGACTCATGGCTATTTACATGGTCCTCATCATTATGATTGGTGATCCTGATGATGCTCCCAAACCCTTTCAATGGATCAGGAAATCATGCTGCTTGCTCAAGCAATATTCGTTTTTTGGCTGCTATTGCTAGACAGGCTCAACAACAGGGATCAGTTAACCAGGAAAAACTTCTTTGTTGAAACCAAACAATGCGTTCTATGTGATGATGAACCAAAACTCCCTACTTGTTTGCTTGATGGCAACACATGTTTGCATGGTGTGCAAGTGAGGTATGCAAATTCCAGCAAGTGCCCTAAAATCAGCTGACAGATTGAAATTCTTTAAGCTTCCAACACATATGTATACTAAGAATAAACGGCCTAAGATTTGGGCATGCTTACTGTCAGCTCAATGAAACCACTGATCACGGATTAGGCCATGGCACAGAAACTACTAGCGGACAAACAAAGCTCGCAAGCCCACGGATCTAACATAAAGCACCTCAAATCATAATCCCAATTCCAGTGAACAGCTCACAAGTACAGAGATCTAAACATAAGCTCGCAGCCCGTCACGCCAGTACCTTTCACATCACCGTACTTCAATTCGATTATTATAAACAAACGAACAAAGCCACTCAGAATTTCACCATCCTGATTAGGGTTCGGACTCGTGCAAGGGATTCAAAGGGGAATAGGCAAGTTGTTTACCGGCTCTTCAAGGCCTGGGATCGGATGACGGCGACCAAAGCCCGGCCATCTCAGGAGATCCAGCACAGGGGGGCGAGGCACCTGCGTCGGCGGCTGGCTGCGTAAGGGAGGCACGGGAGAAGGAGGCGTCTGCGGCTGGCGGCGGTAGGGAAAATGATGTGGGGAGAAACTTCCACCCTGGTGGTTATATACTGTAGGGTTTCGCTGTGATATGAGTGTCCAGTTAGGCTTATTTTACCAAATGCCCCTGAGAGCAACTCCAACGCGGCGACCCATTTCGTACGCGCGCGTCTGTTTGAGTCGGCGCGGACATCGGCCCAACGCGCCGACCCAAACGGACGCGCGTCCGCTTTTCGTCCGCGTGCCGATCCATTCCCGGCCTAATTTTGAGCCTCATTTGCGTCGGTGCGGACACAAAACGGGCGCGCGCGGCGCCCGCCTACTCCTCTCCCTGGCCTGCTAGTCGGTGGCACATTGGCCATCCTCGCCCATTCCAACAGCAAACCCTCGCCCCCTCCTTCGTCGCCGCTGCCCATTTTCCGGTTCCTCTGCTCATTCTCCGGTTCCTCTTGGCTACCGTGTTGGTCCATCACCACCTCAATAGCCAGCGGCCGTTGTTCCGTGGCTTCATTCCGGGGCATCTTCCGGCATTGAATCGCAACCGAGAGAGCGGGCATTTTCTTCTTTGGAAGGACTACTTTGACACAACGAATCCGCTGTTCAAACATCAGAAATTCCGCCGCCGTATTAGAGAGGGGGTGGTCGGCTACGATGACTATTTCAAGTGCAACGAGGATGCCCTTGGAAAGATTGACTTCTCCTCTTATCAGAAATGCACTGCAGCCGTCCGGATGCTTGCATACGGAGTGCCCGGTGATCTCATTGACGAGTACGTCAGTATGAGCGAGTCTACATGCCTGACTCCATGTACAAGTTCTGCAAGGCTGTGATTGCTCTGTTTGGCCCTGAGTACTTGAGAGAGCCAACTACTCAAGATACAGCCCGCCTGTTGGCGATGAATGCCAACAGGGGCTTCCCAGGGATGCTTGGCAGCATAGACTGCATGCACTGGGAGTGGAAGAACTGCCCTTCTGCTTGGCAAGGGCAGTATGAGGGTCATGTCAGGGCTTGCACTGTCATACTTGAGGCCGTGGCATCTCAAGATCTCTGGATCTAGGACTCTTTCTTCGGCATGGCCGGATCACACAATGATATCAACGTGCTTCAACGCTCGCCGGTGTTTGCAAGGCTTGCCGAAGGCAACAGCCCACCGGTGAATGTTACCATCAACGGCCACAACTACGACAAATGATACTACCTAGGTGACGGTATCTATCCTCAGTGGACCACTATTGTGAAGACAATCCCCAATCCTGTTGGAGATAAGAGGAAAAGATTCGCCCAAGAGCAAGAGAGTGCTAGGAAGGACGTCGAGCGTGCCTTTGGTGTTTTGCAATCTCGATGGGGCATCGTTCGGTATCCTGCTAGGACTTGGAGCACGAAGAAGTTGTGGGAGGTGATGACTGCTTGTGTGATCATGCACAATATGATCGTAGAAAATGAGCATCCGGAACATATCTACGATCAAGGGTTTCAGTTTCAGGGTGAGAATGTTGTGCTCGAGTATGGAGGAGCGGCAATGTTTGAACAGTTCACCCAATTTCATCATGAAATGCGTGATTGGGAAACTCACATGCAGCTGCAAAATGATTTGGTCGAGCATATGTGGGCTCATGTTGGCAACCAATAGATGTATCCTTTTTATTTGGCTTTGTAAAACTATGTGAGAACAATTTAATTTATATTTGGGCTTATAAACTATGCTTTATATTTGGTTGTGAAAACTATGCTTCCTTGTGAAACTATATATTTGCTTGTGAAATATGCAAAGTGTTAATTGAAAATGGAGGCCAGCCGGCCACGCCGGCAAATATGGGTCGTCGCGTTGGGCGCACTGCCGACCCATATCAAAAAGAGGACGGACACCGAGCGGGCGGCGGCCGACCCAAACGGACGGTCCGTTTGGGTCGACGCGTTGGAGTTGCTCTAAGAAACTTAATTCACCCAGAAAACTTATTTCATGGCTTGAGGGCATCTCCAATGGCGACCACGGATTTCGCCCCGCCATCCAACATTGTCCGCATACATTTTCACAACAATTGAAATCAACAGGGCGAAATTTGTCCAAACATGACGGATTTCATATAAACACGGCGGATTTCATTTAAACTAGGATAATTTGTACATAAAACCAGACGATATTTCATTCGATGAACTAAAAAACTTAAAATGAAAACCTTAAACTACCCTATACTTGACGGTGACCTCGTAGGCCATGCCGGGCTGGCCGACGGCTCCTCCTCCGTCATCATCTCCAGATCCGGAATCGCGGCAGGGCTTCCAGGAAGCCGCGTGACGCTCGCAGGTGGTCCTCTCTGCTTCCTCCTGTGTCGTGCGAATGCGGCCAAGGCCACCGACAACGTAGGCAGGGGAGAGGGCGGCTCGCTGAGAGACCACTCCTCGCCATACTTGGCCATGTACCCATCGAGGTGGCGGAGACACCTCTTGCTCGTCTCCGCCGTCGTTAGGGAGCGGTCCAGGGCCCAGGCGTACGCCAGCTCCGGGTCCGCCGCGAACTCCGACTGGTGCGTCGCATTGCGCCAGTCCCGCCAGCGCCGCTCCTGCGTCGTTAGGGTGCTCCAGGACGATGAAGAGCTGCCACCGCCAAGGTAGTGGCGAAGGCAACCGCGCGCCTTCACTATCGCATCGGGCACGGGCGGCAGTGCTCCTTGACGCGCTAGGGCGGTGGCGAGCGATGCCCCTCCTTGAGGCGCCGGGGCAATGGAGAGAACTGCTCCTCCTTGACGCGTCGGGGTGGCGACGAGAGGTGCTCCTTCACGCGCCGGGGCGGTTGAGTGGAGGGGATGTCGGCTCCGGCTTCATGGGGAGGAGCGTCCCCGGTGGTCGTTCAGGTGGAGCAAGGAGCGACGGTACACCAGTTTCATCTGCTGCTCGTACTCCTCGTGTGTGGCGCACGTACACCTGGTTCACCGCCGCCGGCGCGGACTGCTGCTGATGCTGCTGCAACTTGTCCTGCTCGTCGTCGGAGGAGATGACGATCTTCGCCTTCATCAAGGACGACAGCCCCGGAGTTCTAGGGCGTCGCCATGATCCACCGGAGCCCGTCCCGAAACTGCCGCCTGCCGACACCGAGGCCCATGACTTGCCCATCACCGGAGTTGTGGATGAAGAGGGGCGGGGAGGGGAGGAGGAAGAGCGGACAGATTGCAAGGTGGACGACGCTGGAGCATGGCTTAAATAGCCGCGGGCAGGCCATGCGAAGGGCCGGTTAGCTACTTCAATGCGCCGCAGCCGCCGTAATTGGTTCCTCGAGAAGCTGCGTGTGGATTGAAGCGGCGGCTCCCGAGAGGTCGCGTCCGTCTGTGCCGCTCTCCCGGCCGGTCAAATCGCGTGCATCAATGCCGACCACTGCGTGCTCTGGGCCGGCATTGATGTCGCGCAATAAGCGGGGCATCCATCGAAAGGAAAGCGCGGGAGAGCCGGGTGGGGTTGTTGACTGGGCCAGGGCGGTCAGACGCGGGCGTGGCAACGGTCCGGACGCAAGCAAAGCCCCTCCACGTTTGTCTCAAGTTTGCAGGAGAAAACATGTCCGAACCGCTCGGCGGACCGATACAGGCCCGCATTGGATGTCTTCTGTGGTCCGGACAGCACGGCCCGAACGTATAGAGGCGGTTTGAGGGTCGGCGTTGGACATGCCCTGACCCCATAGAATCACGCCAAGCGGTTGATTGGCATGATTGCGGTACGCATGCCCTCAAAAGTTATATTTTATTTATCTTTCAAAATTTTGTCATATTTCTCTACTTTTACTCAAAAGGGGAATTTCTTTACTTTTGCTCGCCTCCCACAGTAATGGCCCACCGGTCGGCATGCCGCCCGATTGTACCACCTTCTACTATAAATTCTGGTGCCACGGCCCGAAACCACACCTCCCCCAAGCCATTTCCACCATCGTCGATCTGAACAGGAAACGAGCTCGACTTCCCATTAGCCCTCAAGTGCAGCTGGATCCAGACCTTCGCACTGCCTCCCTGAGCTCACGTGTCGCCTTCCCGAGCTCGCGCCACCTCCTGTTGCCGCCGCAAACCAACGTTTGTTGTCTTCTCGTCGTCCACGCCGAGCTCCATCGATGCCATGGCTGGAAACAAAGTCACCACATATAAGATGTTAACACTTGCACATCGCTCGCTGGCAAGGAGCGCACATACCGTAAGCGTAACAGGCACGCATCACCGCCAGCGAGCCTCCGAGCTCTCCTGGCCCAAGCTCAGAGCAGGGGATGCCGACTTCGAGGTGGTATACGGCTTTTGGCGACGATGTTCGTCTCCTCTGAATGATCGAGGCGGAGGCGCAATACCGCCGCGTGCAAGCTGAGGAGCAGGGGGGGGGGGCAGAGGTTGGCAGAGGCGGCTTGAGGCCAAGTGCGCCGATATTGACGCTATTGCCGCCCACAATGTTGATGTAGTAGTATGAACTATTCTAGTATGTTATATTTGATTTAACGCAGTACCAAATGGTTCGATCGAAAAATTCTGATCCTTAGGCCATCTCCAACACCAAAATGTCTAGACCAGACATCCGAACACTTTTAACCATCCAACAAGGGTCACTTTAGAAATCCCCTAAAGTGGAACCAAACGAAGGTGACCTTTGCGGGCATCCGGACATCCGTGGATGCTGTCAACTTAGCCACGGGCCCACCATAAACCAAAGTTTCCCTCTTCCTCCCTACTCTCCCCTTTCTCCATTGGACAAGGGGCGGCCATTAGGTGAATATGGTTGGAGATGTCCAGAAGTAATGTCTTTCTTCCCTCCTAATCTTCTTTTTTTTTTTTTACATTTTCTCCAACAGTGTGTTTGAAACTGATGTGTGGTTGTGTACGGTAGAGAAAAAATGGAAGAAGACGCTCAAATTTAGTATCTACTTTGTACCTTCAAATATTTGACCTTAAATTTCCTGGATCCGCCGTTGGTTGTCTCGAATGTGCATGAATTCTTATAGTGCCACCCTCCCCCCTCCCGCCATTGTCGCCTCGCCGCCCCTCAATTCAATTGACAAAGCAATTTAGATGGCAAGAAGTCAACACCGTTCAATAATAAAAACCAATTCTGAATAGTTAGCAAGAAGCTGATGCCATGGAAAATAGAAATCCGTAGCTCACGCAACAGCGCGGAGTGAGAAGAGGGCTAGTTGTCGAAGACATTGATAGACTACAACGTATGAGATGTACACCGTAGCTGAGGAGCATGGAGCTTAGTGATGTGACGACAGAACAAGCGAAGACATGTCTCATGTTGCTCGGACCGACACCGACGGGGCATAACATTCCTCGAGCTTTGGGAAGGGTACAACATTGTCTGAGTCAAACATACTTGCTAAGCCGGCTGAAGAATCCCGACAGATTGGCCATGCTACTAAAGTCACCATTGAGTGCCACAACAAGACGCTCTTGCTCTCTACCTTCTTTCCGCTCCTAAAAAATGTGTCGCCGTTCAGCTCATGTCAGTCCCCACGGCAGGACTAGTGCGCCGGATCTACGGAGGCATGTCACTTGAATTTGCTCAGGTGGCCGAGGACAAAATAGAAGCTCTGCTCCAAAAACAAGAAGAACGAGCAAGCTTCGTGAACCTCCATGGATCCAACGCAAAGAGGAGAATGCCATGGATGCGGCCGAAAAGGAGACCGATGCAGCCGCGACCGGTCACTAGAGGCAGGGACATTGGATAGGAAGTTGCCATATATTTTCACATCAATATGACAATATGTGATCAATATAAAAATTAGAAAATAAGAAATTTGCAACACAAGCTATGTAATTTGTAAGTAGCTCTTTTTTTACGGGCCACAACTCTATATTTCTAAAAAAAATACAATCGTAATATTTTAAGGCTTACAAATAATATTTTCTCAAGTCCTGGAAAAGATGATTATACAGTAAAAATAGGTCAAGGCATTATATTGCCACCATGTGCCGGCAATATATTTAATCACAACCAACTACGGTATTGGAGACAACATGACCTTCCAATAAAACTAAACCCACCAAACAAAGATGCTCCCCTCAATTTGTTTATTATTCTGTCATGTCTAACATCTAAATCAATTTTGGCATGTACAGCGTCATATTGCTCACGCAAAATAGAGTAGGACATGTGTCAGGAAACTCGCTAGCAGTACAGCTACGGAACGAATCAGCTTGAACAGAGAGAGGGAACACACCGGACGAGAAAAATAAATATTTCTGCAACTTCCCCTTCATCGTGCAGTGTGGTAGTATGCTATTGTTTCCAAGGTTTCTCTTTTTTTAAACGGAGACAAAAGCTTTGTCTCGTCTTATTAATAAAGAAGAAGGGTATCAAGTTGCCCGATTAATTAACGAAAACCAGGACGAAAACCGCTACAACACACCCACAAGAAAGGGCATCCCGATCAACATGGCACCGACAAGACCACACACAGCGCCGAGATGAGGACACCGTAGAGGTTGCCTGCAATGTCATCGTCATCACATCTTCCCGAGCAGGCGACTCCAACTTCGCCGCTGACGACTCGTCAAGACACCTTCGAACGAGCGACACCGGAGAACCTCGCCGGCCAAGGGCGACACCGGGCGACCTGGGCACCCACATGAAGACACACACGCTGCCGAGAAGAAACACAAAGCCGAGGTTGTCACCAGGTGTCATCGTCATCACTCCTTCACGAGCAAGCGACTCCAACTTCACCATCGAACTACAAACGAAGCCCTCGTCGCAACAGACGTCGGTACACATGTCGGCCCATGCCAAACAGTCGACCCTCGCGTAGCAACAGGCAGCTCCGATTCTGATGACGAGCTCCGGAGAGGAGATGTGCAAGACCCGAACCGAAGATCTTCACCACCAGACCGGGGTGTGGCTAGGTCTCAGTCGACTGAGACTTAAAAGTCTAAGTCAAATGATGTACTCCCTCCGTTCGGAATTACTTGTCTCGGAAATGGATGTATCTAGAACTAAAATACGTCTAGATACATCCATTTCTGCGACAAGTAATTCCGAACGGAGGGAGTAGTATGTAAGAAGAAAAAAGAAAAACTAAAAAGAATTTTTTGCACGAATCTTCATGCAAAATCAAAGGAAGATACTATCGACTGAGACATAACAAAGTCTAAGTCGACTGAGAGACTTCATTATGTCTCAGTCGATACTATCTTCCTTTAATTTTGCATGAAGATTCATGCAAAAATTTGTTTTTAGTATTTCTTTTTTCTTCTTACATGCTATATCACTTGACTCAGACTTGATTAAGTCTCAGTCGACTGAGACCTAGACACACCCAGCCCTTGCAAGTCATCGTACGTTGCTCAAATGAAGACGCTCGAAAAACATAGCATCTCCGACTTCACAATAAGCGAAGACCAAGACGAAGATACTCGGACAGGCCGGAGCAAAGCCGACTAGCAAGGTCTTGCCGCTACCAAACCATCGCTCACGAACGCCATCGTTGCCACACAAGCCGTCACACGAACCTCTCGCATCGCCGGCCACCTACCGCGATGCCGTGAAAGTCCAACTCCGGGAAAACGCACAGGGAATCACGGTCTTTAAAACGACGCCCTCAGGAGGGGAAGCGATGTGGATCGACGCCACCGTCCGACCCTGCAACGCAGGGCCTAGGCTTTCACCCGAAAAAAGTGAACCGAGAGCGGAAGAGGTCAGAGAGCTCCATGACGCCCCCAGGAGAGCGACATCCGCAGACGCCGCGCCGTCAGCTTTCGCCCGGAGCAACCCTACCTCCACACCCTCACGCTGCCGGACGGAGATGGGGGAACCCCAGCACTGCCTGCTTAACCCACTGGCCCAAGCACCTCCTGCGCGGGGACAACGCCATCACCACGCAGGGCCACCAACCTCAGCGTCGGCAGGAGCCAGATCTGACACCTTGGGACGCCGTCGCATAGAGGCAGCCACGAGCAGTCAGCAGACCATCGCCCGCGCTGGAGGAAGAGAGCAGGGAAGGGGGGCCGCCACCCCACCCCGCCCCACCACGCCGGACAGGAGCCAGAACTCGAGCTGCCGCCGCCGCATCTGGGAAGAGCCGTAGCTCTGCCCACGCTGTGCTGCCAGATCACCGAGAAGAGGACGAGGGCACCAAGCCAGGCAGCCGCCACACCGACCGGAGACGCTGAGGACGAGCCTCCACGGGCTCACGCCGCAAACCGAGGCCGCCGCGCGCGGAAAGCCCCGCCAAAGCCCGCGCCGGAGCACGGCAGCGGCGGGGAGGGGGAAGCAGTGCTGGAGAGGGGGGGGAGGGGGGCACATCTAGGGTTCCCCCAAGCCGCCCTGGGGTAGATGCGGGGTCGGGAAGGGGAGTCCACTTTCGAAGGTTTCTCATTTATATTTATTTATAAAGCACAGACACTTATTGGCAGCAGGGGTTGCAATTGTGGTCCGATCCATTTGGAGTGTAGCTATTGCTATAAATGGATGCTGGTAGGCGTGTGCGCCCGCAGGAGTGGCATGTGTACAAAACTTGGGTAATACGTTAATCTCAAGAATAACTAAATGGGGCCGATGGTTATATGACATATGTAAACCTCAAGAGTACGTAGCTAGAGCCACTCATGGATACAAACTAACTCCCTCCAATTCATGAAAATGTGGTGCTTCGAATATTGATACGGCCCTCAAGTTATAACTTTGACCACTGGTTTAACGACCAACAAAATTGTGATACTATGAAAATACTTCGCGAGACAAATTTATGTATATGTTTTCAAGTTTCCAACCTAAATTTTTATCTTTTGTGTACTGTGATGCAAGAAAAATATAAAACAAGAATATAAATAATAGATACAGTTAATCGATTCAACAAAACTACAAAATTACAGGCAATGATTACATACCTTCTAGCAAGTCACTTCTCGTCTAGAGCTCGCGGACGACCACTACCTGTTAATAAAAAAAATCCCAGTTAGT
Source organism: Thinopyrum elongatum (assembly GCA_011799875.1). NCBI lineage: Eukaryota > Viridiplantae > Streptophyta > Magnoliopsida > Poales > Poaceae > Thinopyrum > Thinopyrum elongatum. The sequence continues at coordinate 610,467,880 of CM022303.1, forward strand.
GTTCATCATGTGCAACAGGATGAATAGGACATGTAATCTAGGAGGAAAATTAAGGATTGAGAAAACATAGAATTTTTTTAGGGATGCAAGGAAAAGCAGAATGGATGAAACAAAAAAAAGGTAGCAAACATGCTTAATGATTTCATCTCTATGAAAAAATGCTTATGAATGTGGTAAATAATAGTGATGTGCTAAAAAATCGTAGCTCCTGTGTTTAAGGGTCATTATAGTATGAAATTCATGTACCCCCCTCCAACGTCCCGAACGCACCAACGACTCTCCTAACTCCAAGGAATCGCACTTGATTTTCGGAGGATACAAATTATAAGAAACCTTATGAGATTTCCTAAGATTTCTTTTACACTAGTGAACTCTTTGGTGCTAATCCTATAGTTTTCCGATGCATATGACTCATGAGTAAGAGTCCGTTGCATTCTGATCCTGCAAGCTATCTATATTCATGTGTTTTAGAAATCTTTGTGAATTAACGCAGCCACAAAGATCCATATGAATCAAGAAATCATGTGGTTTTCTTACAAAATTATCCTACGCATGACAGAACTCACAAATGAAAGTGGCAGTTGAAAACAACAAGAATTTAAGCCAAACTATCGACCGGTAAATATCAATCTACCTATTTTGCTAAAGAGATAATAAAAAGTAATATATACTTTGGATTTAGATCCAACAAACGATCCTTCTTCTATACAAGGATATATGTTAATTAGCCATATATTCAGACTTTTAGAGCGACAATTTGGACCTACTACATGTGCACACTTACTTTAGAAGTTACCAAAAAGCTATCATATAACTCTATGCGTCGACATGGATCCTACCGTGTGACCTTCTTCTATCTCCCTCCGACCGCTACTGTGCCGATGGCGCGACCCTATTGCAAACGGGCAAGGACTGATTAGATTAAGGGGATTAAGGCGGGCATAAGATTAGAGCCAAAGAAATACCGGTTGATGGGCATATAACTAACCCCTGGTTGTAGAGGCTCGAGGATGGATAGATATATGTGTCAAGTCGGTGCTGTTACTGATTATATGGCTACGGAAAGGGCAGCCATGCACCTTTGGCCGTCGGCGGAAGATGTTTCTCACCGGACGACGAGGGGAAACGGCACGGACCGCCGTGAGCACCGCCGGCTACCATGGAGACGAGACTTCGCCCTACCTGCATGAGGATCCAGAAGCATATAGTTAGAATATTACAGGTGAAAACAGAACAACTTGAAGCGAGGGAAAATCATCCAGGAAAACAAAATACTTCACCTAGCGATAGTTGCATGCTCTGCCGCCGGCGCGAGACACGGTCAATACTATGCAGGCGTGTGTGCGTCCGTGGAGAGGGAAGGGTGCGTGAAGAGCAGAGGGAGTGGGTCGATGCTGCGGAGGCGAGAAGGGCGGCCAGCCGTGCGGCGCGGTGCCATGCCCGCCGGCAGCACACGAACGAGGTCGGGGCAGGGGATGAGAGGCTGAGCCAGATCTATCCTAGTATCTCAGGGCAGAGAGGGATGATATGTAATTGGGGGGAGGGAGGAGGCTCCTGTCCTGCGCCATGGTAAATCACGGGGTAAGTAAAGCATGCATTAGGGTTAGCGCAGGCAACGCAGCCCATACGCGCGTCGACACATGTACGAGAGGAGAGACGCCCTGGCCGGCCAAGGTATTTTCGTTTCTTTTTTACGTGACGGAAAACATACTACAGTATATATGGTACAGTATGGTTTTATGTTTACTTTCCAAAAACAAAGGAAAGGAATACGTCCACGACACGCTGGCCCGCAGTCCGGCACGCACCACCACATCTCTTCGTCTCGACCGGCCAACAGGCGCGCAGAAAAGAAAGGAGGAGACGCGGCCAACGAGGTCACATCGCAGGCCACACCATACAGTCGGGTACGTCCATTTTTTTGTATCTTCTCCATACAATTGCTCGTGGTGGGTGGGGACTAGTACCACTACAGCCTGGTGGAGATAAATTATAGAGCACGATCTTCTGCGTAGCAAGCACTGAAGGCCTTGCTGCGGCGAGCATGCATGCAGCCCGGCAGCCCATGTACCTCACCGACGAGGGGGAGAGATTGGACAAACACCATGGGTACACAGAAAAGGTAGGGGGCTTGGGGTGAGGCAACCAGAACGATGAGCGATCAAAACCGTTCTAAACCTCGTTAATCTTGTGTAATGGATGTGAGCTGTGACGACGAACACATCTCACTTACCAGCGTTTAAAACAACAACGTCGATGATCGGGGGGCTAGAACGGAGAGATCACGTCGACAATATCTCGGACATGTGTCGTATCGTTCAATGATGACGATGATAATGACGTCACGGAGTATGTACATGGTCATGGGCTCGATCAACACACGCAAACATGGTGGTGATGGCATATGTTGGATTCGTTCAATGATAATGATGATAAGGGTTCTCAAAAAGCTAGAGTCTCGGGCTCGGCAAGGCTCGGCATGGAGGTTGAACAAGGCGAGCCCAAGCCGAGCAGCCAAGCTCGGTGAGCCGTCTCGGCGAAGCTAGGGCCACTCAAGAATATAAACTCACACCAACTAATTCAGGAAAAATCAACATTCAAATATAAATATTGTCTTTAAAGTCCAACTTTGATCACTAATTTGTTATATATATCTTGAAAGTGTTTCAATGGACAAATTTAAGCATATGTTTCGAAGTGCCCAGCGAGAGAGCATAATACAAGAACAGGATAATAAGAATATTGTTAGATAGATTAAACAAACTTACTGACGATAACTGCACACCTTGTGGAAAGTCACTTCCCGTCTAGAGCTCACCGACAGGTGACAACCAAACTACCTATCAATGATGAAGAAAATCAAGTTAGTGCACCGAACCCAGCTGCTACACATCACCTCCGGCCGCTAAAGAGCATGTTGGTGCCTTAATCCAGTGAAGCCAAAGAAGATGATCAATTCCTATCATGTAAAATTCCTACACCTATTCGTGCGTCCAAAACAAACCAGTGGCCCTTTTAAATCCTAAGCATTTTCACTTGATTTTTAGAGATTCAGACATCCAAATCAAAGAAATGGAATCCTTACAAAATTTTCCTACGGATTATTTTGCAATACATTTGGTGAACTCTTTTTTGCCAATCCTATAAGATTCAAGAGTGCGAGTACGTGACATTGCACTTTTGGTATTCATGTGTTCTAGAAATTAATCCTGTGGGTCAAAGGAGCCACAAAGGTTCCATAGTGGATCAAGAAATCATGATTATCCTACAAAATTATCGTGAACAGGACAGAATGAAACTGGCAGTCGAAAATAGTACTATTAAGACTACTTACTTCTCCTGCTTCAAGAAGGATCCTGGTAAATCTCAACCTACGTTTTTTTGGACGAGAAATTTAAATGAAGCCAAATTACTTTGATCTAGATCCAACGAACGACCATTCTTCTATAAAAATCAAATAAAGCCATATGTTTATTTACTTCACCATGGATATATCCTTTGTTCATCGACATATTGATGCCACCGTGCTCGCGCTCTCCTTTGGGTATCTCTCTTCCACTGCTACGGTGGCATGGCAGAGAGGAGCAACATGAACTCTAAATAGCAAGCGGACTGCCGAGGATAAAATCTGATGAACAAATACAGAGCTGATTACTACGGAGTATAAAAGGGGAAATTAAGGAAATCATCTGATTAATTAGAGGAGAAAATTACCGGTGGATGGGTATGCAATTAGCTCCTCGTCGTAGAGCATCATACACGGATGGATTTGTCGATCTCCAGAGCTAGGAAACACCATGCAAACTTAGAGACCTACACGGTGCAGTCAGCTGGATGAAATATCCAAGCCGGCGATTGCATGCACTGCTGGCCGTAGGCAGAAGGTGCTCTTGACCGCCAGGAAACGGCACGGGGCTCTGTGAACACAAGCGCGGAGATGAGCGAGAATATACAGGTCAGGGTAGAAAAAACTTGTGATGGGTCGATGCAAACATACGCGGATCGACGGCGCTCGATCTGCCGCCGGCGAGCGACATGATTCTATGGACGCGTCTCGCGTGCATCAATTGCCGATTACAGAGCTATCCATGGGAATTCCCTATCCATGGCCCGGAAGGGGCGCCAGAAGGACATGGGTAGCGGGTCGAGGCGAGAAGGGCGGCCGGACGGCACCAGCCGAGCGGCGGGCGCGGCGCCATGGCCGCCGGCAGAAGGAGGAGGATGAACGAGGGTAGGGGATGAGAGCCTGATCCAGATCTGTCTGTGTCAGGACCGATAGATGGAGATGCCGTGTGTGTTTGGGGGAGGCGGCTCCTGGGCCTGGGGTAGAGCCCTCGGTCAAATCACAGGGTAGGGTTAGCACCCGCGCGCACACATTAGTATTTTGCTCTCTCTCGAGTACGCTCGCGCGCGTTGGCCCCGCGTCACCACGCCTCTCCGTCCCGACACGTTGCGCCGAAGTAAACGAGGAGCGGGTGGCTGGGTGGGCACCCCGAGGTCACGTCGACGGCCACACCACGCAGCCGCGTCCAAACTTGGTTTTGCACTGATTCGTAGAGGAAAAACTTAATTTCGTACCAGTGGCGAGGTGGGCAGCGCCGGTAGATGCTGTCCGAACGAATGAATGGCTGCCTTGCATCGCCCCCCGGTGCATCTCCAGATAGGACAATTATGGACTGAAACCATTTTAAAATTAGTTAATTAATTTTTTTAGAACAAAAATTAGTTAATTAATGATCTCATGAAAACGGATGGTGAGCTCCGACGACGATGAGGCCATCTCGCTCACCGGCCGTGAGAATAGCGACGACTAGGGTTGGAGCTACAACACAGACGATGACAATGACGTCGTCGAGGATGTACATGGCCACTGACTCGACCAACGCGGCAAGCATGGTGGTGATGACATCTCCCCCACCTCTTGTCATTCCATGCCGTAGTCGTCGTGCGTGATCTCGAAAGGAGATGAATAGGAGAGAAGACAATTAACCTTGCCGAAGAGTACATCGGCCACCGGAGAAATGCCAAAGCTGAGTTGGCCAGCTTGGAGTATACCTGTCGTCTCTAGTCCTCGGTTCCATCGTCTTCACCCCATGGTCATCGGCAACGAGAGAGAGGGGGAGAGAGGGAGAACATGGTCGTCGTGCCAACCCAAGTGGCCAAATCACCTAAACCGAGGAAGAAGAAGTACGAAGAAGAGGGAGTACATACAAAACACATGGCACCGTATACCACAACGACACAAACACATGATCCGACAATGACCACCAAATTCTCCCCAGACGGAGATGGATGATGAAAAGCGGACAAGTATCTTTCTTTCTTTTTGGCACGACGGAAAATCAAATACACCGCGGGGGCATCATCAATTATCAAAGGCACCTGGACGCCTCGTTGGGGCATCTTCCATCGCATCACGCATGCGTACCCCAACTTCAATGTCAAACTTATGTCGTCTGCAGCTGGTGGGTGGCACGCAGTAGATGCCGGCACCAACCGGGCAGACGGTCCGGACGAGGAGATCCTCTATGCATGCATTGTGCCTGTGCATCCCAGTTTTCAGCCTTGCTAATCTTACGCATGCAAGTGGGAGCGGTCCAGCTACGGCCGCAGCCACCTATGCACTGCGGGGTAAAATTTTCTCGGGATACGTGCTGCAGCTGGTGCGTGCAGCGCAACCTAGCCGGGACGGTAACCTGGCCAAATGGACGAGTTACGGGCTGGCACGTGACAGAGCTAGCTACGGTTGTACGTGTACATGGATGAAACAGACATCTTCCGGCTGTCTGCCCGGTCGATCGATCGGAAGCTTCGGAGAACGTGCGGCTTAAAATTTTTAGATATCCAATAGGGTTGTTTACTCGTGTTTAGTCCAGTCGAGTAACGATAGTGTCTGACTATCCCGACCTATTTTTGGAATTGCTACATATCCAGACTTTTAACAAAGCTAACCGCCCCCGTGTTGCAAACCAACCTATGGTTGGATGGTTAGAGGGACTGTAGTATCCCCAGTCCATCAGGGTCAAGTCCTGGTGCTCGCATTTATTCCTGGATTATTTCAGGTTTTCTGGCGATGCGCATTCAGTGGGAGGAGACGTTCCCGTCAACGACGAGGTGCCTACGGTGACTTTGTAAATTTCAAGATGATATGCCGGCTCAGTCTTTCGGAGGTGCTCATAGGGGATTGGAGGTGCGTGCCTGCGCAAGTGGTGGCGGTGTCCTCCCGATCCAGATCTGATGCGGGTGGCTCCTTCGGCCTGCTGCCCGCGGGCCGGCCATCGCCGACAGTCGGCTGCTGGTGGAGTGTTGGTGGTGGTCGGGGCCTCGCTACATTGTCGGGCAAATCGGCGCCAAGGCCACGGACATGGCATCGTGTGAGCATGCTCGGTGATGGCCGTCGGTAGTCACGGGGTTGTGTTCCCCCCGGTCCACCGGGACCGGCGGGAGATGCAGGTGTGGATGCTTCCTACTGTGGAGGCGTTGACCCAGACCCCGCGGCTAATGTCGGGCTAGGAGCGAAAGGAAACACATTTTACTCCTCCTACCGTGGTGGGTGCACCGTGATGTGGGCGGTTGGTGGTGGCTCGGACATGGATGCCGGGGTGGTGGCCCCGGAAGGCGGTCCACATGGTTGGCTCTCCGGCGGGCACCATGGCGGCGGTGATGGCCTTCCCTCTTGGTCGTGTGGATGGCGAGAGGTGGAGCGGTAGGTGGCTCGGGCGCATTATCTGACCCTGACAGTGGCGGCGCCCCGATATGGATCTGGAGTACTAAGCTCGTCGCGCTTGCCCTAGAGACCTCGTGGTGGCATGGGGGAGCTGTTGAACGAAAGCTCTACACTTTGTCGCCGTCGACGGCGACGCTCCTGAGCGTCGTTATCTTCCTGAAGACATCGTCATGGCGCCTCTCTTCATGTGCGGGTTCTGGGTGAAAACCTATTCTGTTGTGGACTCGACAGCGGCGACGCTTAGCGCCGTTCTCCCACTTGGGGGTGTTGTCATGGAGCTTAGGTGTTATAGGGCTCTGCGTGGTGTTGTACTCAGTTCTTCCTGTACTCTCTTTTGGTAGCGTAGTCGCGTGCGTCCTACGTGATCCGATTATCCTGGGATCGGCATTGTTTGAGGGCTACCACATCTCCTTGTATCGTCCGGCCGTGTACTTCGTTCGGTTGTTGCTTTATATATAAAGCGGGGCGAAAGCCTGTTTCGAGAGAACCATATGAGCAATTTTCCGGAGCTGCCCTCACTTGGAAAACCCTAGTGCGGCGCCTCCCCCTCCCCCGTCCCTACCCTGCCTCGCTGCTAGTAGAGTTGGTCGTTCGCAATCCTGTGTAGCGCAGACAAAGGTGACACTGAGGCCCTAACAACCCAGCCTTATGCGGTGGTCCTAGGCTCCCGACATGGCGGCCCTGTTCGATGGAACCAACCCATCAGGTTTCAAGTCCTAGACTTGGCACCGGTGCTCGCATTTTTATTTCAGAGTTTCCCGCAACGTTCGTCTAGTGGAAAAAGATGTTACCATCTAGTATGAGGCGCATGTGGTGGCTTCGTCAATCTCAAGATGTGATATCGGCTCAGCACCTCAGAGGTGCTCATAGGGCTAGGGTGTGCGTGTGCGCATTCATAGGAGTGAGTGTATGTGGGCATCTATGATTGTACCGTGTTTAAAAAAATAAGGTGACTAGCGGTGCGAGGATCATCCACACGGCCTTCACTTCATATTTTAAGAAGTTTCGCCTAATCGAACATGGTCCCTAAGGGCTAGCTAGAAGGCTCTGGTTGTCGGTTGGTGGTCGGGGTGCATGGAATCGGGAGAAACCCTTGACCATTGTGGCACCCACGACATCGACATCGCGGGCATCGCTTCAATCTATGAAGGCTTCGTCGGTGTTCCCTTTCCTCTTCCCCTTCCCTTGCCCACGGTTGAAAATATATTCTCCTTACATAGGTGGTGGAAGCGTTGTACGTCACTACCCTCCATGGAGGCATCGCCTAGGGACTACGAGGGTGATGATTTTTGTGCAGTGTGGTTGGCAGCCCGGTTGTTCGTCAGCAACAGTGTCCAGTAGCGGTTCCGGTGGGTCATTTGCTTTCGGTGCTCGTCTCCACCTTGCGGCCCCTATCATCAAGGGGTAAATGCCCTTGAGCATGGGTGGGAGATAGGTTCCCCTCTATGGCGGAAGTGATATGCCAGCGGTGGCGAGAATCTAGGGCGTGTTTGGTTACCGACATCTATTTTGGCCTATTTACATTTGTTGCTTGGCTAAGCCTGACTGGGTAAATACATGTTGAAAACCATGTTCTACACATGGTTTCACAACGTCATTTGATGCATGACATTTGGTTGGCGTCACCTGGTGGTTATTGTTGTGAAGGTGCAAAACATGGCGTTTTGTTGCTGCAAGGCCCAATGTTATGGTCACCCTTCTCACCAGAGGTGATGTTACCACACAATAGACTCCATAAGCAAAACCAAAATAAACATCGTTTCAGTCCTAGCTACTAAGCGAATGGCAGTTTGTCATATCTACTAGCAAATATCAGTACAAATTAACAGTCATATGGCTCAACTCTCCTTCCTTCTCTCTCTCTCCCTCCCATCTTCTCTCTCCCGTAGGGACCGATCCATGTGTTGCCCTTTGCCTGCAGGTTGCCATCACCATTGGAGAGGCTTGCCTCTGCGCCCACATGCCTTGGATATGGCGGGAGGACAAAGAGGATGAAGCACACCTGGAGGCGGCTGGGGAGGAGTGAGGGGTGTGGCGGCCCATCCATTGGGGTATAGGGTTCGTGCGGGAGGGGAGGATTGGGTGTGAGGCATGCAGGAGAGGTGGACTGGGATATAACGCGACGCACGCGACAACACGTGGTACACGAGCGAAGGTTGCTACTTCTTGAGCTTGCGTTGGTTTTTCACATAAAGAGGAAAGGGTGATGCAGCAAAGTAGAGATAAGTATTTCTCTCAGTTAAGAACCAAGGTATCAATCCAGTAGGAGGAACACACAAGTCTCTAATAATTGCACTTACACAAACAAACAAATAATTGCACCCAACGCGATAAAGCGGTTGTCAATCCCTTCACGGTTACTTCCAAGGATGAGATCTGATAATGATAGATATAAAAGATAAGTAAGAGTGCAAAATAAGATAAAAGTAAATAAATAGCAGCAAGTTATTTTTGGGTTTTTTATTTTGTAGATCTGAAAATAATATGATAAAAGATAGAACCGGGGGGCCATAGTTTTCACTAGAGGCTTCTCTCTTGAAAGAAAGCATATGGTGGGTAAACAAATTACTGTTGAGCAATTGATAGAAAAGCGCAGAGTTATGACGATATCTAAGGCAATGATCATGTATATAGGCATCACGTCCGAGACAAGTAGACCGACTCCTGCATACATCTACTACTATTACTCCACACATCGTCCGCTATCCAGCATGCATCTAGTGTATTAAGTTAACAAGAACGGAGTAAGGTCTTAAGCAAGATGACATGATGTAGAGGGATAGATCCAATCAATATGAACAAACCCCATCTTTATATCATTAATGGCCACAATACAAATACATGTCATGTCCCCTTCTGTCACTAGGATTGAGCACCGCAAGATTGAACCCATTACAAAGCACCTCTCCCATTGCAAGAAAAATCAATCTAGTTGGCCAAATCAAATCAATAGATCGGAGAGAAATACAAAGCTATATAAATCATGCATAAAAGAGTTCAGAGAAGACTCAAATAATATTCAAAGATAATTTGAACATAAACCCACAATTCATCGGATCTCAACAAATGCACCGCAAAAGAAGATTACATCGAATAGATCACCAAGAACATCGAGGAGAACATTGTATTCAAGATCAAAGAGAGAGAATAAGCCATCTAGCTACTAGCTATGGACCCGTAGGTCTGTGGTAAAGTACTCACACATCATCGAAAGGGCAGCAAGGTTGATGTAGAAGCCCTCCATGATCGAGTTCCCCTCCACTGAAGGAAATATGCCCTAGAGGCAATAATAAAGTTGTTATTTTATATTTCCTTATTCATGATAAAGGTTTATTATTCATGCTAGAATTGTTTTGATCGGAAACCTAAATACATGTGTGAATACATAGACAAAACACCGTGTCCCTAGTGAGCCTCTACTTGACTAGCTCGTTGATCAAAGATGGTTATGGTTTCCTAACCATGGACATGTGTTGTCAATTGATAATGGGATCACATCATTAGGAGAATGATGTGATGGACAAGACCCACCCGTTAGCTTAGCATAATGATCGTTCAGTTTTATTGCTATTGCTTTCTTCATGTCAAATACATATTCCTTTGACTATGAGATTATGCAACTCCCGGATACCGGAGGAAAGCCTTATGTGCTATCAAACGTCACAACGCAACTGGGTGATTATAAAGATGCTCTACAGGTATCTCCAAAGGTGTTTGTTGAGTAGGCATAGATCGAGATTAGGATTTGTCACTCTGAGTTTTGGAGAGGTATCTCTGGGCCTTCTCGGTAATACACATCATAAGCTTGCAAGCAAACGACTAAGGAGTTGCTCACGAGGTGATGTATTATGGAACGAGTAAAGAGACTTGCCGGTAACAAGATTGAACTAGGTATGAAGATACCGACGATCGAATCTCAGGCAAGTAACATACCGATGGACAAAGGGAATTACATATGTTGTCATAACAGTTTGACCGATAAAGATCTTCGAAGAATATGTAGGAGCCAATATGAGCATCTAGGTTCCGCTATTGGTTATTGACCGGAGAAGTGTCTCGGTCATGTCTACATAGTTCTTGAACCCATAGGGTCCGCACGCTTAACGTTCGTTGACGATATAGTATTATATGAGTTATGTGATTTGGTGACCGAATGTTGTTCGGAGTCCCGGATGAGATCATGGACATGACGAGAAGTCTCAAAATGGTCGAGAGGTAAAGATTGATATATAGGACGATGGTATTCGGACACCGGAAGTGTTTCGGGGGTCACCGGGTACTTATCGGGTCACCGGAAGGGGTTCCGGGCACCCCCGGCAAAAGATATGGGCCTTATGGGCCAAGAGGGGAAACGCACCAGCCACAAGGGGCTGGTGCGTCCCCCATATGGGCCGGCCTAAGAGGAGAAGGAAAGAGGGGAAAGGGAGAGGAAAGAGTGGAATAGGATTCCCCCTTCCTTCCCTCACCTTCTCTTCTTCCTTCCCCCTCCGATATATATGGCAGGGGGCGACTTGGGAGGAGCCCAAGTAGGATTCGGTCCTACTTGGGGCACCTCCTGGCCTCTCCCCTCCCCCTCCCACCTATATATATGTGGGAGGGGGGCGCGTAGCACACACCAGACAATTTTTTAGCCGTGTGTGGCGCCCCCCTCCACCGTTTACACCCCCGGTCATATTATCGTAGTGCTTAGGCGAAGCCCTGCGGAGATCACTTCACCATCACCGTCACCACGCCGTCGTGCTGATGGAACTCATCTACTACCTCGACGTCTTGCTGGATCAAGAAGGCGAGGGACGTCACCGAGCTGAACGTGTGCAGAACGCGGAGGTGTCGTACGTTCGGTACTTGATCGGTTGGAGCGCGAAGAAGTTCGACTACATCAACCGCGTTGTTAAACGCTTCCGCTTACGGTTTACGAGGGTACATAGACACACTCTCCCCCTCGTTGCTATGCATCTCCATGGATAGATCATTGCGTGTGCGTAGAAATTTTTTTGTTTTCCATGCAACGTTTCCCAACAGTGGCATCTGAGCCAGGTCTATGCGTAGATGATATGCACGAGTAGAACACAAAGAAGTTGTGGGCGGTGATGTTCATACTGCTTACCACCAACGTCTTATTTTGATTTGGCGGCATTTTGGGATGAAGCGGCCCGGACCAACCTTACATGTCCACGTACATGAGACCGGTTCCACCGGCTGACATGCAACTAGTTTTGCATAAAGGTGGCTGGCGGGTGTCTGTTTCTCCTACTTTAGTTGAATCGAATTTGACTGCGGCCGGTCCTTGAAGTAGGTTAAAACAACAAACTTGACGAATCACCGTTGTGGTTTTTGCCGTAGGTAAGAACGGTTCTTGCTAGAAGCCCGTAGCAGCCACGTAAAACTTGCAACAACAAAGTAGAGGACGTCTAACTTGTTTTTGCAGGGCATGTTGTGATGTGATATGGTCAAGACATGATGTGATATACGTTGTTGTATGAGACGATCATGTTTTTGTAAGTTATCGGCAACTGGCAGGAGCCTTATGGTTGTCGCTTTATTGTATGAAATGCAAATGCCATGTAATTGCTTTACTTTATCACTATGCGTTAGCGATAGTCGTAGAAGCAATAGTTGGCGAGACGACCATGACGCAACGATGGAGATCAAGGTGTCGAGCCGGTGACAATGGAGATCATGACGATGCTTTGGAGATGGAGATCAAAAGCACAATATGATGGCCATATCATGTCACATATTTTGATTGCATATGATGTTTATCTTTTATGCATCTTATTTTGCTTAGAACGGCGGTAGCATTATAAGATGATCCCTTCACTTAATTTCAAGATAAAAGTGTTCTCCCTGAGTATGCATCATTGCTACAGTTCGTCGTGTTGAGACACCACGTGATGATCGGGTGTGATAGAGTCTACGTTCACATACAACGGGTGCAAGACAGTTTTGCACATGCGGAATACTTGGGTTAAACTTGACGAGCCTAGCATGTACAGACATGGCCTCGGAACACTGGAGATCGAAAGATCGAACGTGAATCATATAGTAGATATGATCAACATAGAGATGTTCACCATTGATGACTACCCCATCTCACGTGATGATCGGACATGGGTTAGTTGGTTTGGATCACGTATCACTTAGATGACTTGAGGGATGTCTATTTAAGTGGGAGTTCTTAAGTAATATGATTAATTGATCTTAATTTATCATGAACTTAGTCTTGATAGTTTTTGCATATCTATGTTATAGATCAATAGCTCGCGTATAGCTCCCCTGTTTTATTTTGATATGTTCCTAGAGAAAACTAAGTTGAAAGATGATAGTACCAATGATGCGGACTGGTTTCGTAATCTGAGGATTATCCTCATTGCTGCACAGAAGAATTATGTCCTTGATGCACCGCTAGATGACAGACCTATTGCAGGAGCAGATGCAAACGTTATGGACGTTTAGCAAGCTCGATATGATGACTACTTGATAGTTTAGTGCGCCATGCTTTACGGCTTAGAACCGGGATTTCAAAAATGTTTTGAATGCCACGGAGCATATGAGATGTTCCAATAGTTGAAATTGGTATTTCAGACTCATGCCCGTGTCGAGAGGTATGAGACCTCTGACAAGTACTTTGCCTACAAGATGGAGGAGAATAGCTCAACTAGTGAGCATGTGCTCAGAATGTCTGGGTACTACAATCGCTTGAATCAAGTGGGAGTTAATCTTCCAGATAAGATAGTGATTGACAAAGTTCTCTAGTCACTATCACCAAGCTACTAGAACTTCGTGATGAACTATAATATGCGAGGGATGACGAAAATGATTCCCGAGCTCTTCGCGATGCTGAAATCGGCGATGGTAGAAATCAAGAAAGAGCATCAAGTGTTGATGGTTAACAAGACCACTAGTTTCAAGAAAAAGGGCAAGGGAAAGAAAGGGAACTTCAAGAAGAATGGCAAGCAACTTGCCACTCTCGTGAAAGAAGCCCAAAGCTGGACCCAAGCCTGAAACTGAGTGCCTCTACTGCAAAGGAAATGGTCACTGAAAGCGGAACTGCCCCAAATACTTGGCGGATAAGAAGGATGGCAAAGTGAACAAAGGTATATTTGATATACATGTTATTGATGTGTACCTTACTAGTATTCATAGGAGCCCCTGGGTATTTGATACCGGTTCAGTTGCTAAGATTAGTAACTCGAAACAGGAGTTGCGAAATGAACAGAGACTAGTTAAGAATGAGGTGACGATGTGTGTTGGAAGTGATTCCAAGGTTCATAAGATCACCATCGCACACTCCCTCTACCTTCGGGATTAGTGTTGGACCTAAATAAATGTTATTTGGTGTTTGCGTTGAGCGTGAATATGATTGGATCATGTTTATTGCGATACGGTTATTCATTTAAGTCAGAGAATAATTGTTGTTCTGTTTACATGAATAAAACCTTCTATGGTCATACACCCAATGTAAATGGTTTATTGAATCTCGATCGTAGTGATACACATATTCATAATATTGATGCCAAAAGATGCAAAGTTGATAATGATAGTGCAACATATTTGTGGCACTGCCGTTTAGGTCATATTGGTGTAAAGCGCATGAAGAAACTCCATGCAGATGGGCTTTTGGAATCACTTGATTATGAATCATTTGATACTTGCGAACCATGCCTCATGGGCAAGATGACTAAAACTCTGTTCTCCGGAACAATGGAGCGAGCTAATGACTTATTGGAAATAATACATACCGATGTATGCGGTCCGATGAGTGTTGAGGCACGCGGCAGGTATCGTTATTTTCTAACCTTCACAGATGATTTGAGCAGATATGGGTATATCTACTTAATGAAACACAAATCTGAAACATTTGAAAAGTTCAAAGAATTTCAGAGTGAAGTGGAGAATCATCGTAACAAGAAAATAAAGTTTCTATGATCTGATCGCGGAGGCGAATATTTGAGTTACGAGTTTGGCCTTCATTTAAAACAATGTGGCATAGTTTCACAACTCACGCCACCTGGAACACCACAGCGTAATGGTGTGTCCGAACGTTGTAACCGTACTTTATTAGATATGGTGCGTTCTATGATGTCTCTTACCGATTTACCACTATCGTTTTGGGGTTATGCATTAGAGACAACCACATTCACGTTAAATAGGGCACCGTCTAAATCCGTTGAGACGACACTGTATGAACTGTGGTTTGTCAAGAAACCTAAGCTATCATTTCTTAAAAGTTTGGGGTTGTGACACTTATGTCAAAAGGCTTCAGCCTGATAAGTTCGAACCCAAATCGGAGAAGTGCGTCTTCATAGGATACCCTAAGGAAACAATTGGGTACACCTTCTACCACAGATCCGAAGGCAAGATCTTTGTTGATAAGAATGGGTCCTTTATAGAGAAGGAGTTTCTCTCGAAAGAAGTGAGTGGGAGGAAAGTAGAACTTGATGAGGTAATCGTACCTTCTCTCGAATTGGAAAGTAGTTCATCAGAGAAAACCGTTCCCGTGATGCCTACACCAACTAGAGAGGAAGCTAATGACGATGATCATGAAACTTCGGATCAAGTTACTACAGAACCTCGTAGGTCAACCAGAACACGATCCGCACCAGAGTGGTACGGTAATCCTGTACTGGAAGTCATATTACTAGACCAAGGCGAACCTACGAACTATGAAGAAGCTATGATGAGCCCAGATTCCGACAGATGGCTTGAGGCCATGAAATCTGAGATAGGATCCATGTATGAGAACAAAGTGTGGACTTTGGTGGATTTGCCCGATGATCGGCAAGCCATAGAAAATAAATGGATCTTCAAGAAGAAGACTGACGTTGATGGTAATGTTACTGTCTGTAAAGCTCGACTTGTCGCAAAAGGTTTTCGACAAGTTCAAAGAGTTGACTACGATGAGACTTTCTCACCCGTAGCGATGCTTAAGTCCGTCCGAATCATGTTAGCAATTGCCGCATTTTATGATTATGAAATCTGGCAAATGGACGTCAAAACTGCATTCCTTAATGGATTTCTTAAAGAAGAATTGTATATGATGCAACCAGAAGGTTTTGTCGATCCTAAAGGTGCTAACAAAGTGTGCAAGCTGCAGCGATCCATCTATGGACTGGTGCAAGCATCTCGGAGTTGGAATATACGCTTTGATGAGGTGATCAAAGCATATGGTTTTATACAAACTTACGGTGAAGCCTGTATTTACAAGAAAGTGAGTGGGAGCTCTGTAGCATTTCTGATATTACATGTGGATGACATATTGTTGATTGGAAATGATATAGAATTTCTGGATAGCATAAAAGGATACTTGAATAAGATTTTTTCAATGAAAGACCTCGGTGAAGCTACTTACGTATTGAGCATCAAGATCTATAGGGATAGATCGAGACGTTTAATAGGACTTTCACAAAGCACATACCTTGACAAGATTTTGAAGGAGTTCAAAATGGATCAGTCAAAGAAGGAGTTTTTGCATGTATTGTAAGGTGTAAAGTTGAGTAAGACTCAAAACCCGACCACGACAGAAGATAGAGAGAGAATGAAAGTCATTCCCTATGCCTCAGCCATAGGTTCTATAAAGTATGCCATGATGTGTACCATACCTGTTGTGTACCTTGCCATGAGTTTGGCAAGGGGGTACAATAGTGATCCAGGAGTAGATCACTGGACAGCGGTCAAAATTATCCTTAGATTCCTTAAAGAGGACTAAGGAAATGTTTCTCGGTTAGGGAGGTGATAAAGAGTTCGTCGTAAAGGGTTACGTCGATGCAAGCTTTGTAGGAGATATGCCCTAGAGGTAATAATAAATGTTATTGATTATCTCCTTGTTCATAATTAGGTTTATGTTCCATGCTATAACTGCTATGGTTCTCGAGTCTGCAATAACCACGAGGCTCGGAGGAAGACTCATATGCATGTGTGGAATAATAAACGGTAAAATGTATTCCTAGTCTAGCCTCTAAGACTAGCTCAAGTGTTGCATGATGGTCCTGTTTTCCTGATCATGGGCATGTCTATGCCAGCAATTTTGAGGGCACAATGTTAGGAGAACACTTGTGTTGAATCGACCCGAATTGATGTTGTGCTATGAGTTACATTCGTCACAAGTTAATGGTTAATAACACAGAGATGGTTAATGTTTGCATAATTCCTTAGACCATGAGAGTATCGAGTTTCTTCATACTTGCTTCATGAACTTTGGGGTTTGTTAAACGTCATCCGTAAATGGGTGTCTATTACGGCGGCTTACGGGTTCATGGAAAAGTGTGTCAAGTAACTTGATAGCTCAAGATTGGGATTTGCTCCTCCGGCCATGGAGAGATATCTCTGGGCCCTCTCGGTGTTATGGTATCCATCATCGTCTGGCCAGACACTTTGTGATTTGATCACGGGGATGCCGGAACACGGGAACGAGAAAAGAGAACGATACCGGTAACGAGGTAACTAGCATAGTGGACAAGTTGTTGATCCACGGGGATGCCAACATGTCTTACCTCGGGTATTTGTAACATATCGCGAAGCAATAGGAATAGCACACGGCAACTGGAGGTTCACTCGAATATTCATTTGTGTGGGTATAGGGATCAATATGGGGTGTCCACGGCTCCGATGTTGATCATTGATCGGAAGGGGTTCCGGGTCATGTCTATACTTCACCGAACCTATAGGGTCACACGCTTAAGGGTCATCTATCTGCTGAATACTAGACAGGGAGTCTGAGAGAAAGTCACTGGAAAAGTTTCGGAGACAACGGAAAAGTTCCGGAGAGAACACCGGAAAAGTTTCGGTAAAACCGAAAAGTTGTTTCAGATAAAACCATTGATCCAAAAAGGTTTTGGCAAGCACCGGGAATGTTTTGGAGGTTGCCAGATTGGTCTGGTAATTTCTGGAATTTTTCCGGAGATAAAACCGAAAAAATAGTTTCGGAGCTGCCGGAGTTGTTTACCGGGTAAACAAAGATGGTTTTAAATTAAACCACCATACTGGAAATGTTCCAGAGCGTGTCCAGATAATTTTAGAGGGTGTCAGAAGTGTTCTGGGACCTTCCGGAATTTTTCAGAAGTAATAGTCGCGGAAAACATCTTGTCCCAGCGTGAGGGGACAAGATCCCACGGATCGTGGGGGCTGTTTTGGACTGTTTTGGGGGCGCCCCCCCTTGGGGGGGGGGCAGCCCCTTGTGGCTGGACAAAGATGTTGGGGGGGGCATGGTGGGGGGCAGCCCCCACAAATGGTGGAGAGTGTTGGGAGGAAGGTGGGGCCCCATGGGGGAACACCATGGACAAGGGAACATGTTTTCTCCAAGTTTGGTGGGAACATGTTTTCCTTGTTTGGTGGGTGCATGTTTACTGGGCTGAAATTTCAGCCCCCTCCACCCCTTCCACCACTATATAAGGAGGAGGAGATGTGCTCTCCAACTCCACTCCAACTCTCTCACACAAGCCATGCATGATCTGGCATTCTCTCTCCCTCCCACGAAATAGTTTCGTAGTGCCGAAAGGCTGTCTGGGTTCCGGTGGGAACTAGTTCTGGACGGCGAAGCCCTACCAGATAGATGACACCGTATGTGTGCAACTCTGTAGAGAGGTCGTAGTTTCGATCTTAGTGCCCGTGGGGCCGTTCGTGAGTGCCTCCCGAAGGGCTGTCCAAGTGACGGTCCAAGTTCTGTGAGTCCTCCCGAAGGGCTATCCGCGACACCGTCCGGGGGACTGTCCGACCACCTCCCGGAGGGCTGTCCGGGTGGCGGATGAGGGTATACATCCTCGCGGTTGGGAGGTTGTAAAATCCTAGCTGCGGGGATCTGCACCGCCGATCGTCATCGACTCTACTTCCGCTGCGCTACGAGTCGGTAACGAAATGATCAAACCTTGTATGTAGTCTCCATAGTGGTCCTGGGCTGGTGCGTAGGTCGAATTTTTTTTGTTTTCTGCTGCATTACCCTACAGTGGCATCATGAGCCGTGCTATGCGTAGATGCAAGTTGCGATCTAGAATACATAGAGATGTATGGGTGTTGCACAATATAATTAGGTAGTAGATGAGTTCTATTACTGAAAATTATTTGTGCGGGTAGCAGATGAAATCTGTTACCCGATATTCTTGTTGCTTCCCTGGAATTTGCATATTTCTGATCTTGATAATAGCATGGTGGAGTTTCAATGTTCTGGCAATCCGCGATCCTGAGTGATCAACGAAGTGCTAACAGTTCATTGAACTCCACCATAGTTAAAAAGAAAGATGAAATTTCGCAGACGAAAGGGCAATGCAGATATGATCTGCACGGGGGTCATGCGTATGACGAAGTTTAGTATGGGGCTCGATATTTTATTATCTCGTTTTTCATACACCCTGGAAAGTTAATCTAGCGACTTGAATTATCATACTTGATGATGGACGTTGGTAGCTTCAGTTTGTTTCGAAACCTTAGAAGCCACGTAAAACAAGTTTTTGCTGAACCGATTAGAGGCGTCTAACTTGGTTTTGCAGGAGGGTTTGCATGTGCATATGATGTGGTATAGCAGTGCTCATAATAATTTGATTATGTATGAGATGACTATATGATGTAAATTGATTAACATGACCTGCGTGTCATGATTCGGCATGATGGCTAGAGCCATATGATTGTCACTTTAATGACCTGCGTGTCAACTTTAAGTAATGCACTTATTTTATTAGCTATAGAGATAGCAGTATTATCTGGTGCATCGACAAGGTGGTGGCAATCTTCGCGAAGGTGAACACCGACGCGAATGCCGAAGACGAAGAAATACAAGACTTCTCCGTCAGAAAGGGCTATACCATATCATGCTATTATGAATTGCCTGAGATGTTTATCCCTTATGTTGCACCCTTCTTGATTGTGCGGTAGTCGCTTTTATTAGGGTGATCTCTCACAAAAATATCAAGTAGTTAGTGTTCTCCAAGTGTAGCACCGTCACGGCACCTATCTCTTCGGCGTGTCACATGCTACCATGGGCACGAACGATTAGAGAAGTGTGAGGCGGGTGAGTTGAGACCTCGCAGCGAGATCACTTGGTTGTCTTGACGTTCAGGCATGTAAGTCATGAGCTCGGAACACACGCATCGAAAGATGAACAAGAGTCACATAGAGATGTGATTGGCAAGTTTGCCTACCGATTGAGATTTTTGTCATCAGTGATGCTACCATCAATGGCGTTGAATTGAAATGCGGATCTTGAATCACTCACAAATCAATTATGAGAGATATTGTTTTGAGTGGGAGCGCACTGTAGAATTATCTTGTTTAATTCTCAGTGCAATTAATTGTGAACACTGTCTAAGTGTTATATGCATAATAGTTGTAGAATAATGGCTCGTGTTTCCACCTTCCCTGTTAAAATTGAATAGCTGTTAAATATCCGGTTAAAACTTTACGGTTGGTAACGTAATGTGAGGATTGTCCTCAAGAGTGCCGAGAAGGACTTTGTCCTATCGCATGCTTTCGGTATTCTCCCACAATGCTATGGATGATGAGACTCTCGTCCTTCGATCCAAAAGCTAGAAATTCCGTTTCAGTCAAGTGCAATATGTTTGCTTCCATGAGACCCGAACTTCGAAAGTTTGGATAGTTATGTGATATTCATGGAAATCTGAAAATCATTTTCAGAGACAGACAAAGGCTAAAAGATATGAGATATCCAAAGCAATGTTTGTTTGCAAACTATTAGTAAAGGAGTTTACTATGCATTAGACTGATAAGAGAGGGATCCAGAAGAACGCCTATCATATGATGAAAGGTGAATAAAACTACAACTTAAAGAGAAAGGAAGTGTCCAAAGGGTGTTAGTGTGACTTACACGCCTAGGAAGTCCAGGGCTAACGCCACTCTTAAGTTGGGTGCTTCTTCTGAGAGTAGGAGAAATACTGAAAGTTAAACTGTTAGAAGTATAAAGGCAGAAAGAAAGAAGACTGGAATATCCAGCTCATGTATGAATGTCATACAAGTTTTTGATGTATAGAAGGCTGGTCAAAGATATAGTTCTTGGGAATTATGATTAAATTGTTAATCACTGATTCTTGGGTATTGTGAGTTAATCACAAAGATACCCGCTCGATTGCATTCTGTTGCAACTCGATGAAAGAACTACTATGGCCTGAAAGACTAGCCAGGGATGAGGTTTAGGTATACACAGGGAACATAGTAAATGTTACTATACCTTCCATCGATGTATTACTGTCTGTATTTATTTTCATAATTCATTTAGAGTTTTAAACTCTAGCCCATTGCATAAGGTATCTTGCAAGAAGGTTATTCATAAGAGACTTTTTATGTTCGAAGTTATGAATAACATAAGGGCCATACTTTCATTGAGAATGAGATGTATGTTATGAATAATGATATTAATATATTACCTCTGTGTTTACTTTCATAATTCATTTTAGAGTTTCATACACTCTAGCCCATTGCACAATGTTTGTTGCAAAAGAGTTGTTCATAAAAACAACAATTGTTGTTCAGTATTATGAATAACATGAAGGGCCATACTTCCATCCAAGATGAGATGTATGTTATGAATATTGATAGTAATATGATGCATCCATAACACTGACGCTAAATGTCGTAAGACTAAGAGAATACCACACAAGTGTGGCACTGCATTTGGTCACATTGGAGAAACCCGCATGGATAAATTCCATTATGATGGATTTTGAAGTCGTTTGATTTTGAATCATCTGACACTTGCAACTTTCCTCCGAAAAGTGAAGTGACTGAAATACCGTTCACAGGCCATAAGGAACAAGCAAAGAACTTATTGGTGATCATACATTTGATGTATGTAGTCCGATAAATGTTGTTGCAAACAGTGGATTTGTCTACCTTAAAAAATGACTCAGTAGATATATGGATATTTACTTGATGAGACGTAAGTCTAGATCTTTTGAATTCATTCAAAAGGTTTTCAAAAATGAAGTAGAAGTTATTGTAACAAGAAAATTATGTTTCTACAATTCGATTGCAGAAAGGAATATTTGAGTTACAAGTTTAGCGGATGTCTAATGAGTTGTGAAAGGGGTTTCATAACTTGCACCTCCCGGAACACCACTGCAAGTGGAAAGTCCGTGAAGATGTAATCGAACCATTTATGACATGGTAAGATCAAAGATGACATAATTTTTTTGCCATTATCCCTTTTAAAAGATGATGCTTTAGAGACTACGGCTTTTACACTGAAAAGAGCTCCATCTGGTCTATTGAAATGACGCCATGGTATGGTACGCCCAACCATGTTATATCTTTTCTTAACATTTGGAATATGGGGCTTGTGTAAAAGGTTACAAACCTATTCCAAATCAGACAAGTGCTCCTTTGTAGGTTATCCCAAGTCATTGGGTATTCCTCCCTCACTATACCGACGAAAATAGGTTTGCCACAAAGAACGGTATGCTTTTTGAAGAAAATGGTTCTTTAAAAAAGGTGAGTGGGAGAATAGTGCAACTCGACGAGATAAACAGTATCTTCGTCATCAGGTCAAAGGAAAGAGACCTTGGAAGTAATTCCGGAGTTTCCTACTGCGACTGATACGGAATTTTCTACAATAAAATGTATGGACTTCGGTCGAACTTGCAGCTGAACCACATAGGCAAGGCTCGTGTAAACCTCTCAGGTGCCCAAACGAGATATTGTTGTTAGACAACAGTATACCTACGATACACAAGGAAGCGTTGATGGGCCCTGACTCTGGAATTGTCTAAATGCCAATACAATCCGAGATAGTTTCCATATAAATGTTTCAAGGTTAAAATCTTCATACACCTTTCGGAAGACTTAGAGTCTAACAAATTTTATGGAACTAAAAACTGATACGGATTAAAATGTCTTATCCATAAAGCTCGACCTGTTGCAATAACAAGTTCAAGGAGTTGACTACGATGAGGTTGTTTCACCGTAGCGATGCTTAAAGTCGGTTCGGGTTGAACTAGCAATTAATACATATCTCAATCATGAGATATGAAACAAGGATGACGAAAGGATTTCCATCTGATGGAAATAAAACCAAGGACTTGCATGTGTTACAGTCCAAGGTATTTTGTCAGTCCAGAGGATGCTAGTAAGTATGCAAACTTCAGAGTTCCAGCAATGGACAGAAGAGAGCAAAATGGAGTTGGAATCTTTGTGTTTTGATGAAATGGTCAAAAGGGTTTTGACTTCATCAATGGGTAACGAAGATGCTTGTGATTCAAGAAAGTAAGTGGGAGCATAATAAAATTTCTAAAAACATTGTGTGCTTGACACATTGTTAATTGGAAATAAATTTCTTGACACGAATTAGGACTTCATTTGAAAAATAGATTTCCGATGAAGTGCTTGGGCTAAATAGCCTTGATATTAGGCATGATGATCTATGGAGATAGATTTACCTGATGGGGCTGAGCAAAGATACATATTGACAAAATGCTAAAACCTTTTAGCATTAAAAACATCAAGGAGTGATTCTTGCCGAAGTCACATGGAAAGAGTTTTTGCAAGACTCGGTGTCCCAAAAACACTGATGAGCAAAATACATGATGGAGATTCCACACACCTTCGTGTTTGGATTAATCATGTACTCCATGGTATGTAAAAACAACCAGATATGTCCAATACTCCAAAGTTGTTGCGAGTATAGATACCAAAGTGATCAAAAGTATTGATCATGGGACAACAGTGAAAAAGGGTCATTGAGTACTATAGTAGCACTGATGACATGTTTTCTCGCAAGTGGAGATCATGAAGAGTTCGTTGTAAAAGGTTACATCGATACATTCTTCATCATTTCTCCATGCGATTTTCGATTTAAATTGAGGGTTTTGTGTAATACACAATGTGGTGGCACAGTTAGTTGGAAAATGCTCCAAACAAGTTACTGTGGCGAATTCTATAACAGAGGCGAAGTATGTTGCCGCTTTTAAAAGCAACAAAGAAGATGTTGAATCATATAGTTCATTCATGAACTTAGTACGGTTCCAAGATGGCTTTTGTCAATGGGACACTACTGCAGGTAGTTTCTCCATAACTCAGTCTGAGGAATCCAGGTTCGACCTGTGATTCACATACATACAAAGCCAAGTCCACACAAAATATGAATTTTGTGAAAGCGTGAAAACGCGAGGATATGCAAAGATACACATGGATCTGAAGTTGTCAGATCCGTTGGACATCAGGCTATACCACAAGCGAAGCATAACATCGGTGTGCCACAGGTGTGAAGTGCATTAGCATTAACTAGATTATTGACTCTAGTGCAAGTGGGAGTCTGTAGGAGATATGCCCTAGAGGCAATAATAAATGTTATTGATTATCTCCCTGTTCATAATTAGGTTTATGTTCCATGCTATAACTGCTATGGTTCTCGAGTCTGCAATAACCACGAGGCTTGGAGGAAGACTCATATGCACGTGTGGAATAATAAACGGTAAAATGTATTCCTAGTCTAGCCTCTAAGACTAGCTCAAGTGTTGCATGATGGTCCTGTTTTCCTGATCATGGGCATGTCTATGCCAGCAATTTTGAGGGCACAATGTTAGGAGAACACTTGTGTTGAATCGACCCGAATTGATGTTGTGCTATGAGTTACATTCGTCACAAGTTAATGGTTAATAACACAGAGATGGTTAATGTTTGCATAATTCCTTAGACCATGAGAGTATTGAGTTTCTTCATACTTGCTTCATGAACTTTGGGGTTTGTTAAACGTCATCCGTAAATGGGTGGCTATTACGGCGGCTTACGGGTTCATGGAAAAGTGTGTCAAGTAACTTGATAGCTCAAGATTGGGATTTGCTCCTCCGGCGATGGAGAGATATCTCTGGGCCCTCTCGGTGTTATGGTATCCATCATCGTCTGGCCAGACACTTTGTGATTTGATCACGGGGATGCCGGAACACGGGAATGAGAAAAGAGAACGATACCGGTAATGAGGTAACTAGCATAGTGGACAAGTTGTTGATCCACGGGGATGCAAACATGTCTCACCTCGGGTATTTGTAACATATCGCGAAGCAACAGGAATAGCACACGGCAACTGGAGGTTCACTCGAATATTCATTCATGTGGGTATAGGGATCAATATGGGTGTCCACGGCTCCGATGTTGATCATTGATCGGAAGGGGTTTCGGGTCATGTCTATACTTCACCGAACCTATAGGGTCACACGCTTAAGGGTCATCTATCTGCTGAATACTAGACAGGGAGTCTGAGAGAAAGTCACTGGAAAAGTTTCGGAGACAACGGAAAAGTTCCGGAGAGAACACCAAAAAAGTTTCGGTAAAACGAAAAAGTTGTTTCGGATAAAACCATTGATCCAAAAAGGTTTCGGCAAGCACCGGGAATGTTTTGGAGGTTGCCAGATTGGTCTGGTAATTTCTGGAATTTTTTCGGAGATAAAACCGAAAAATAGTTTCGGAGCTGCCGGAGTTGTTTACCGGGTAAACAAAGATGGTTTTAAATTAAACCACCATACTAGAAATGTTCCAGTGCGTGTCCAGATAATTTTAGAGGGTGTCAGAAATGTTCTGGGACCTTCCGGAATTTTTCAGAAGTAATAGTCGCGGAAAACATCTTGTCCCAGCGTGAGGGGACAAGATCCCACGGATCGTGGGGGCTGTTTTGGGGGCGCCCCCCCTTGGGGGGGCAGCCCTTTGTGGCTGAACAAAGATGTTGGGGGGCCCCCCATGGTGGGGGCAGCCCCCACAAATGGTGGAGAGTGTTGGGAGGAAGGTGGGGCCCCATGGGGGAACACCATGGACAAGGGAACATGTTTTCTCCATGTTTTGTGGGAACATGTTTTCCTTGTTTGGTGGGTGCATGTTTAGTGGGCTGAAATTTCAGTCCCCTCCACCCCTTCCACCACTATATAAGGAGGAGGAGAGGTGCTCTCCAACTCCACTCCAACTCTCTCACACAAGCCATGCATGATCTGGCATTCTCTCTCCCTCCCACGAAATAGTTTCGTAGTGCCGAAAGGCTGTCTGGGTTCCGGTGGGAACTAGTTCTGGACGGCGAAGCCCTGTCGGATAGATGACACCGTATGTGTGCAACTCTGTAGAGAGGTCGTAGTTTCGATCTTAGTGCCCGTGGGGCCGTTCGTGAGTGCCCCCCGAAGGGCTGTCCAAGCGACGGTCCGAGTTCTGTGAGTCCTCCCGAAGGGCTGTCCGCGACACCGTCCGGGGGACTGTCCGACCGCCTCCCGGAGGGTTGTCCGGGTGGCAGATGAGGGTATACATCCTCGCAGTTGGGAGGTTGTAAAATCCTAGCTGCGGGGATCTGCACCGCCGATCGTCATCGACTCTACTTCCGCTGCGCTACGAGTCGGTAACGAAATGATCAAACCTTGTATGCCGTCTCCATAGTGGTCCTGGGCTGGTGCGTAGGTCGATTTTTTTTTGTTTTCTGCTGCATTACCCTACAAGCTTTAACACCGATCCGGATGACTCTGAGTCTCAATCTGGATACATATTGAAACTGGGAGCAATCAGCTAGAGTAGCTCCATGCAGAGCATTGTAGACATAGAAATTTGCAAAATACATACGGATCTGAATGTGGCAGACCTGTTGACTAAAACTTCTCACACAAGCAAAACATGATCACACCTTAGTACTCTTTGGGTGTTAATCACATGGCGGCGTGAACTAGATTATTGACTCTAGTAAACTCTTTGGGTATTGGTCACATGACGATGTGAACTATGGGTGTTAATCACATGGCGATGTGAACTAGATTATTGACTCTAGTGCAAGTGGGAGACTGAAGGAAATATGCCCTAGAGGCAATAATAAAGTTGTTATTTTATATTTCCTTATTCATGATAAAGGTTTATTATTCATGCTAGAATTGTTTTGATCGGAAACCTAAATACATGTGTGAATACATAGACAAAACACCGTGTCCCTAGTGAGCCTCTACTTGACTAGCTCGTTGATCAAAGATGGTTATGGTTTCCTAACCATGGACATGTGTTGTCATTTGATAACAGGATCACATCATTAGGAGAATGATGTGATGGACAAGACCCACTCGTTAGCTTAGCATAATGATCGTTCAGTTTTATTGCTATTGCTTTCTTCATGTCAAATACATATTCCTTCGACTATGAGATTATGCAACTCCCGGATACCGGAGGAATGCCTTGTGTGCTATCAAACGTCACAACGTAACTGGGTGATTATAAAGATGCTCTACAGGTATCTCCGAAGGTGTTTGTTGAGTTGGCATAGATCGAGATTAGGATTTGTCACTCCGAGTTTCGGAGAGGTATCTCTGGGCCTTCTCAGTAATACACATCATAAGCATGCAAGCAAACGACTAAGGAGTTGCTCACGAGGTGATGTATTACAGAATGAGTAAAGAGACTTGCCGGTAATGAGATTGAACTAGGTATGAAGATACCGACGATCGAATCTCGGGCAAGTAACATACCGATGGACAAAGGGAATTACGTATGTTGTCATAACGGTTTGACCGATAAAGATCTTCGAAGAATATGTAGGAGCCAATATGAGCATCCAGGTTCCGCTATTGGTTATTTACCGGAGAGGTGTCTCGGTCATGTCTACATAGTTCTCGAACCCGTAGGGTCCGCACGCTTAACGTTCGTTGACGATATAGTATTATATGAGTTATGTGATTTGGTGACCGAATGTTGTTCGAAGTCCTGGATGAGATCACGGACATGACGAGGAGTCTCGAAATGGTCGAGAGGTAAAGATTGATATATAGGACGATGGTATTCGGACACCGGAAGTGTTTCGGGGATCATCGGGTACTTATCGGGTCACTGGAAGGGGTTCCGGGCACCCCCGGCAAAAGAAATGGGCCTTATGGGCCAAGAGGGGAAACGCACCAGCCACAAGGGGCTGGTGCGCCCCACATATGGGCCAGCCTAAGAGGAGAAGGAAAGAGGGGAAAGGGAAAGGAAAGAGTGGAATAGGATTCCCCCTTCCTTCCCTCACCTCCTCTCCTTCCTTCCCCCTCCGATATACTCCCTCCGTTTCTTTATATAAGGTGTATTTGTTTTTTGATAAAATTCCACAATGTAAGGTGCATTTGTTCTAATTCCTCGTAATTCCGATCTTGGCCCTCCAGAAAAAAGGAAAGTATCTCTCCCCTGATTGCATGTATCTCTCCTTGTAGAGAAAGAAAAGGAAACTATCTTTCTCCCGATTGTGTGTATCTCTTTCTTTCCTAGCCTAAATGATTTACTTGCCGCTAATCTACAAATTAGAGAAGGGTAATTTTGTCCTAACTAGTGCATAATTATGTGCCTTGGTCACCGTGCTGAAAATAATACACCTTAGATAAAGGAATGGAGGGAGTATATGGCAGGGGGGCGTGGCTTGGGAGGAGCCCAAGTAGGATTTGGTCCTACTTGGGGCGCCTCCTGGCCTCTCCCCTCCCCCTCCCACCTATATATATGTGGGAGGGGGCGCCTAGCACACACCAGACAATTGTTTAGCCGTGTGCGGCGCCCCCCTCCACCGTTTACACCCCCGGTCATTTTTTCGTAGTGCTTAGGCGAAGCCCTGCGGAGATCACTTCACCATCACCTTCACCACGCCATCATGCTGACGGAACTCATCTACTACCTTGACGTCTTGCTGGATCAAGAAGGCGAGGTACGTCACCGAGCTGAACGTGTGCAGAACGCGGAGGTGCCGTACGTTCGGTACTTGATCGGTTGGAGCGCGAAGAAGTTCGACTACATCAACAACGTTGTTAAACGCTTCCGCTTATGGTCTACGAGGGTACGTAGACACACTCTCCCCCTCATTGCTATGCATCTCCATGGATAGATCATTGCGTGTGCGTAGAAAAAATTTTGTTTTCCATGCAACGTTTCCCAACACCGACTGAGTTCCGGAAAAGGTCTCCAGATGGGATCTCACGAGGACAGAAACTTGCGGCGGCGGAAAAGTATTTTTGGCGTGCCTTCTGGTCTACGGGTGATACGTCTCCAACGTATCTATAATTTTTGATTGTTCCATGCTATTATATTATCTGTTTTGGATGTTTTATATGCATTAATATGCTATTTTATATTGTTTTTGGGACTAACCTATTAACCTAGAGCCCAGTGCCAGTTCCTATTTTTTTCCTTGTTTTTGAGTTTCGCAAAAATGGAATACCAAACGGAATAAAACCTTCGCGATGATTTTTCTTGGACCAGAAGACAACCAGGAGACTTGGAGATGAAGTCGGAGGAGCCATGAGGCCGCCACAAGGACGGAGGGCGCGCCCAGGGGGGTAGGGCGCACCCCCCACCCTTGTGGGCCCCTCGTGCACTTCCTGACCTAATTCTTTCGCCTATATATTCCCAAATATCCTCAAACCACTAGAGGCATCAACGAAAACACTTTTCCACCGCCGCAACCTTCTGTACCCGTGAGATCCCATCTAGGGACCTTTTCCGGCACCCTGCCGGAGGGGGATTCGATCACGGAGGGCTTCTACATAAACCCTATTGCCCTTCCGATGAAGCGTGAGTAGTTTACCACAGACCTACGGGTCCATAGCTAGTAGCTAGATGGCTTCTTCTCTCTCTTTGATTCTCAATACCATGTTCTCCTTGATGTTCTTGGAGATCTATTCGATGTAATACTTTTTTGCGGTGTGTTTGCCGAGATCCGATGAA
The DNA here is from genome assembly GCA_011799875.1 of Thinopyrum elongatum. Lineage (NCBI taxonomy): Eukaryota > Viridiplantae > Streptophyta > Magnoliopsida > Poales > Poaceae > Thinopyrum > Thinopyrum elongatum. Next base: position 610,497,233 of record CM022303.1, read on the forward strand.
TTGTGGATTTATGATCAGCTTATCTATGAATATTATTTGAATCTTCTCTGAATTCTTTTATGCATGATTTGATATCTTTGTAATTCTCTTCGAACTATCGGTTTGGTTTGGCCAACTAGATTGGTTTTTCTTGCAATGGGAGAAGTGCTTAGCTTTGGGTTCAATCTTGCGGTGTCCTTTCCCAGTGACAGTAGCGACAGCAAGGCACGTATTGTATTGTTGCCATCGAGGATAAAAAGATGGGGTTTTCATCATATTGCTTGAGTTAATTCCTCTACATCATGTCATCTTACTTAATGCATTACTCCGTTCTTTATGAACTTAATACTCTAGATGCATGCTGGATAGCGGTCGATGTGTGGAGTAATAGTAGTAGATGCAGAATTGTTTTGGTCTACTTGACACAGACGTGATGCCTATATTCATGATCATTGCCTTAGATATCGTCATAACTTTGCGCTTTTCTATCAATTGCTCGGCAGCAATTTGTGCACCCACCGTATTAGTTTCTATCTTGAGAGAAGCCTCTAGTGAAACCTATGGCCCCCGGGTCTATCTTCCATCATATAAGTTTCCGATCTTCTATTTTCCATCATATAAGTTTCCGATCTACTATTTTGCAATCTTCTACTTTCCGATCTATAAACCAAAAATACCAAAAATATTTAATTTATCGTTTATCTATCTCTATCAGATCTCACTTTTGCAAATAATCGTGAAGGGATTGACAACCCCTTTATCGCGTTGGGTGCAAGTTGTTTGATTGTTTGTGCAGGTATTTGGTGATTTGTGCATTGTCTCCTACTGGATTGATACCTTGGTTCTCAAACTGGGGGAAATACTTATCTCTACTTTGCTGCATCACCCTTTCCTCTTCAAGGGAAAAACCTAAGCAAGCTCAAGAAGTAGCAGGAAGAATTTCTGGCGCCGTTGCCGGGGAGATCTACGCCAAGTCAAGAACCCATCATAAACTCTCATCTCTTGCATTACATTATTCGCCATTTGCCTCTCGTTTTCCTCTCCCCCACTTATAAAATGATTTTCGAAAAGATTCGCCCTTCTATTTGCCTTTTCTTCGACCGTCTTCCGTTCAATCTTTTGTTTGCTTGTGTTACCATGTGTCTTCTTTTTGCTTGCATCTTCGCTTGCTAAAAGTTTATGGATCCTCATCTACTTGCTAATCTTTTTAAGAGATCCAACTATGATGAACCAATTTCTAGTGATTTGAGTGCACTAGATTATCTTTATGAAGTTTTGCTTGAAATTCGTGAATCTGAAAATTGTGATGAAGTGTTAAAAGAAGAAATCTATGAAGTGATTCACGATAGCTCCTTGGATAAAAAGCATGATTGCAATGGTTCTACTATAAATTCTATTAATGTTAGTTGTGCTAATGATATGCAAAACCCTAAGCTTGGGGATGCTAGTTTTGCTAGGTCCACTACTTGTTGCAATGATCATGATTGGGGTGATTTTTCTTATGACCTTGAAAATTTATTTAAGCCTCATGATGAATATGTTTGCAATAATATTGAAAGTGGGTTTGGAAGAGTGTCAAATCTAGGTAATAATGATCCCACTACTTTGGAGTATGATCAATCTTATGAAATTTTTGATAAATGTGGGTTTGGAGAGGTCATGACTTTAGTTAATGTTGATCCCACTATTTTGGAAGAGTGTCAACTTCGCATGCATGTGGATCATGTTGAGAATATGTTATGTGATAGCAATATTGTTGAATTTGAATATGATATCACATGCAATTATTATGAAAGAGGAAAATATGGTTGTAAAAAGTTTCATGTTACTCAATTACCTCTCGTCATGTTGAGATTGCTATTATTTCTTCCTTCTTCCTTCCATATGCTAGTTTTTGCTTACCTCGAAAATTTGTTTGCTTATAAAATTCCCATGCATAGGAAGTATGTTAGACTTATATGTGTTTGTCACGTGTTTTATGATGCTCTCTTTGTACTTCAATTCTTTTCTTTTATGTGAGCATCATTGAAATTATCAATGCCTAGCTAAAAGGCTTTAAAGAAAAGCGCTTGTTGGGAGGGAACCCAATTTAATTTTTGTTTTTGCTTTTTTTGGTTCTGTTTTGCAATAAATAATTCATCTAGCCTCTGGTTAGATGTGGTTTTGTGTTTTAATTAGTGTTTTTGCCAAGTAACACCTTTGGGATGGCTTACGGTAGTAGTTGATTTGATCTTGCTGAAAAATAAAAAATTTTGCGTCCAGTCCCAGAATTTTAATAATTCACTGGAGCGTTTAAAACCCTAATTTTTTTACAAGAGATTTATATACAAATTTCATATGTTTTCCTAGTTTTTCAGAATTTTTTGAGTTACAGAAGTATTAGAACAATTCGGATCTTCGCAGACTGTTCTGTTTTTGACAGATTCTGTTTTCTTTGTGTTGTTTGCTTATTTTGATGAATCTATGGGTAGTATTGGGGGGTATGAACCATAGAAAAGTTGGAATACAGTAGATATTACACTAATATAAATAAAGAATGAGTTCACAACAGTACCAAAAGTGGTGATTTATTTTCTTATACTAACGGAGCTTATGAGATTTTCTGTTGAGTTTTGTGTTGTGAAGTTTTCAAGTTTTGGGTAAGGATTTGATGGACTATGGAATAAGGAGTGGAAAGAGCCTAAGCTTGGGGATTCCCAAGGCACCCCAAGGTAATATTCAAGGACAACCAAGAGCCTAAGCTTGGGGATGCCCTGGAAGGCATCCCCTCTTTCGCCTTCGTCTATCGGTAACTTTACTTGATGCAATATTTTTATTCACCACATGATATGTGTTTTGCTTGGAGCGTCTTTTATGATTTGAGTCTTTGTTTTTTTAGTTTGCCACAATCATCCTTTATGTACACACCTTTTGAGAGGGACACTCATGAATTATGATTTATTAGAATACTCCTTGTGCTTCAGTTATATCTTTTGAGCTAGGCAATTTTGCTCTAGTGCTTCACTTATATCTTTTTAGAGCACGGCGGTGGTTTTATTTTATAGAAATTAATGAACTCTCATGCTTCACTTATATTATTTTGAGAGTCTCTAAACAGAATGGTAATTTGCTTTGGTTATAAATTTAGTCCTAATATGATAGGCATCCAAGAGGGATATAATAAAAACTTTCATACAAAGTGCATTGAATACTATGAGAAGTTTGATTCCTTATGATTGTTTTGAGATATGAAGATGGTGATATTAGAGTCATGCTAGTGAGTAGTTGTGAATTTGATAAATACTTGTGTTAAGGTTTGTGAGTCCCGTAGCATGCACGTATGGTGAACCGTTATGTGATGAAGTCGGAGCATGATTTATTTATTTATTGTCTTCCTTATGAGTGGCGGTCGGGGACGAGCGATGGTCTTTTCCTACCAATCTATCCCCCTAGGAGCATGCGCGTAGTACTTTGTTTTGATGACTAATAGATTTTTGCAATAAGTATGTGAGTTCTTTATGACTAATGTTGAGTCCATGGATTATACGCACTCTCACCCTTCCACCATTGCTAGCCTCTCTAGTACCGCGCAACTTTCGCCGGTACCATACACCCACCATATACCTTCCTCAAAACAGCCACCATACCTACCTATTATGGCATTTCCATAGCCATTCCGAGATATATTGCCATGCAACTTTCCATCGTTCCGTTTATTATGACACGCATCATCATTGTCATATTGCTTTGCATGATCATGTAGTTGACATCGTATTTGTGGCAAAGCCACCATTCATAATTCTTTCATACATGTCACTCTTGATTCATTGCACATCCCGGTACACCGCCGGAGGCATTCATATAGAGTCATATTTTGTTTTAGTATCGAGTTGTAAGTAAATAAAAGTGTGATGATCTTCATTATTAGAGCATTGTCCCATGTGAGGAAAGGATGATGGAGACTATGATTCCCCCACATGTCGGGATGAGACTCCGGAAAAAAAGAGAAAGAAAAGGCCAAAATAAAAAAAAGAGAAGGCCCAAAAAAAATGAGAGAAAAAGAGAGAAGGGGCAATGTTACTACCCTTTTACCACACTTGTGCTTCAAAGTAGCACCATGATCTTCATGATAGAGAGTCTCCTATGTTATCACTTTCATATACTAGTGGGAATTTTTCATTATAGAACTTGGCTTGTATATTCCAATGATGGGCTTCCTCAAATTGCCCTAGGTCTTCGTGAGCAAGCGAGTTGGATGCACACCCACTTAGTTTCCTTTTGAGCTTTCATAAACTTATAGCTCTAGTGCATCCGTTGCATGGCAGTCCCTACTCACTCACATTGATATCTATTGATGGGCATCTCCATAGCCCGTTGATACGCCTAGTTGATGTGAGATTATCTCCCTCTTTTTGTCTTCTCCACAACCACCATATTCTATTCCACCTATAGTGCTATGTCCATGGCTCACGCTCATGTATTGCATGAAAGTTGAAAAAGTTTGAGAACGTCAAAAGTATGAAACAATTGCTTGGCTTGTCATCGGGGTTGTGCATGATTTGAATATTTTGTGTGATGAAGATGGAGCATAGCGACACTATATGATTTTGTAGGGATAAGCATTCTTTGGCCATGTTATTTTGAGAAGACATAATTGCCTTGTTAGTATGCTTGAAATATTATTGTTTTTATGTCAATATTAAACTTTTGTTTTGAATCTTATGGATCTAAACATTCATGCCACAATAAAGGAAATTACATGGATAAATATGTTAGGTAACATTCCACATCAAAAATTCTGTTTTTATCATTTACCTACTCGAGGACGAGCAGGAATTAAGCTTGGGGATGCTTGATACGTCTCCAACGTATCTATAATTTTTTATTGTTCCATGCTATTATATTATCTGTTTTGGATGTTTTATATGCATTGATATGCTATTTTATATTATTTTTGGGACTAACCTATTAACCTAGAGCCCCATGCCAGTTCTTGTTTTTTCCTTGTTTTTGAGTTTCACAGAAAAGGAATACCAAACGGAGTCCAAACGGAATAAAACCTTTGCAATGATTTTTCTTGGACCAGAAGACAACCAGGAGACTTGGAGATGAAGTCGGAGGAGCCACGAGGCGGCACAAGGACGGAGGGCGCGCCCCCCACCCTTGTGGGCCTCACGTGCACTTCCTGACCTAATTCTTTCGCCTATATATTCCCAAATATCCCCAAACCACCAGAGGCATCCACGAAAACACTTTTCCACCGCCGCAACCTTCTGTACCCGTGAGATCCCATCTAGGGACCTTTTCCAGCACCCTGCTGGAGGGGGATTCGAGCACGGAGGGCTTCTACATCAACCCTATTGCCCTTCCGATGAAGCGTGAGTAGTTTACCACAGACCTACGGGTCCATAGCTAGTAGCTAGATGGCTTCTTCTCTCTCTTTGATTCTCAATACCATGTTCTCCTTGATGTTCTTGGAGATCTATTCGATGTAATACTTTTTTGCGGTGTGTTTGCCGAGATCCGATGAATTGTGGATTTATGATCAGCTTATCTATGAATATTATTTGAATCTTCTCTGAATTCTTTTATGCATGATTTGGTATCTTTGTAATTCTCTTCGAACTATCGGTTTGGTTTGGTCAACTAGGTTGGTTTTTCTTGCAATGGGAGAAGTGCTTAGCTTTGGGTTCAATCTTGCGGTGTCCTTTCCCAGTGACAGTAGGGGCAGCAAGGCACGTATTGTATTGTTGCCATCGAGGATAAAAAGATGGGGTTTTCATCATATTGCTTGAGTTAATTCCTCTACATCATGTCATCTTACTTAATGCATTACTCCGTTCTTTATGAACTTAATACTCTAGATGCATGCTGGATAGCGGTCGAAGTGTAGAGTAATAGTAGTAGATGCAGAATTGTTTCGGTCTACTTGACACGGACGTGATGCCTATATTCATGATCATTGCCTTAGATATTGTCATAACTTTGCACTTTTCTATCAATTGCTCGGCAGTAATTTGTTCACCCACCGTATTATTTTCTATCTTGAGAGAAGCCTCTAGTGAAACCTATGGCCCCCGGGTCTATTTTCCATCATATAAGTTTTCGATCTTCTATTTTCCATCATATAAGTTTTCGATCTACTATTTTGCAATCTTTTACTTTCCGATCTATAAACCAAAAATACCAAAAATATTTACTTTATCGTTTATCTATCTCTATCAGATCTCACTTTTGCAAATAACCGTGAAGGGATTGACAACCCCTTTATCGCGTTGGGTGCAAGTTGTTTGATTGTTTATGCAGGTATTCAGTGATTTGTGCATTGTCTCCTACTGGATTGATACCTTGGTTCTCAAACTGAGAGAAATACTTATCTCTACTTTGCTGCATCACCCCTTCCTCTTCAAGGGAAAAACCAATGCAAGCTCAAGAAGTAGCAACGGGAAATATTTGGGTATTTATAGAAGAAAGATTAGGGTTAGAGGAGCCACGGGGGGGGGGGGGGGGGGGCACAAGCTTGGAGGGCGCGCCCCCTGCGATTTTCGCCATCTCGTGGACCTTCTGGCCTCCTCCCGAAGCTTCTAGGGTGTCTTGTGGTCCTAGAAAAATCATCAAAAAGTTTCTGTAAAAATACCAAACGGAGTCCAAATGGAACAAAACTTTTTGAGGATTTTCTTGGACCACAAGACACCCTGGAAGCTTCGGGAGGAGGCCAGAAGGGCCACAAGATGGCCACAAGCTCGGAGGGCGCTCCAAGCTTGTGGGCCCCCTGTGGTTCCTCTAACCCTAATCTTTGTTTTATAAATACCCAAATATTCCCCGTAGACCAAAAGGTACGCCAAAAATACTTTTCCGTCGCCGCAAGCTTCTGTCCTCGTGAGATCCCATCTGGAGACCTTTTCTGGAACTCAGTCGGAGGGGGATTCGATCATGGAGGGCTTCTACATCAACCTTGCTGCCCTTTCAATGATGTATGAGTAGTTTACCACAGACCTACGAGTCCATAGCTAGTAGCTAGATGACTTCTTCTCTCTCTTTGATCTTGAATACAATGTTCTGCTCGATGTTCTTGGAGATCTATTCGATGTAATCTTCTTTTGCGGTGCGTTTGTTGAGATCCGATGAATTGTGGGTTTATGTTCAGATTAGCTATGAATATTATTTGAGTCTTCTCTGAACTCTTTTATGCATGATTTATATAGCTTTGTATTTCTCTTCGATCTAAAGATTTGGTTTGGCCAACTAGATTGATTTTTCTTGCAATGGGAGAGGTGCTTTGTAATGGGTTCAATCTTGTGGTGCTCAATCCCAGTGACCGAAGGGGACATGACACGTATTTGTATTGTTGCCATTAAGGATAAAAAGATGGGGTTTATTCATATTGATTGGATCTATCCCTCTACATCATGTCATCTTGCTTAAGGCGTTACTCCGTTCTTGTTAACTTATTACACTAGATGCATGCTGCAGAGCAGTCGATCTGTGGAGTAATAGTAGTAGATTCAGGCAGGAGTCGGTCTACTTGTTTCGGACGTGATGCCTATATACATGATCATTGCCTTAGATGTTTACATAATTATTCACTTTCTATCAATTGATCAACAGTAATTTGTTTACCCACCGTTTGCTTTCTTTCAATAGAGAGAAGCCTCTAGTGAACACTATGGCCCCCGGGTCTATCTTTTATCATATTATTTTTAGATCTATAAAACCAAAAACCCAAAAATAACTTGCTGCAATTTATTTGCTTTTATCTTATTTTGCACTTTTACTTAGCTTTTATATCTATCACTATCAGATCTCATCCTTGCAAGTAACCGTGAAGGGATTGACAACCCCTTTATCGCGTTGGGTGCAAGTATTTGTTTGTTTGTGTAGGAGCTATCATTGGAGACTTGATACGTCCATTTTGCATCATGTTTTCCTACTGTTGTTTATATTGTTTTTGGGTATAATAATGCTTTTTGGAGTAATTCTAATGCCTTTTCTCTCATAATATGCAAGGTTCACACAAAGAGGGAGAATACCGGCAGCTGGAATTCTGGACCTGAAAAAGCTACATCAGGCCACCTATTCTGCACAACTCCAAATGAGCTGAAACTTCACGGAGAATTTTTATGGAATATATAAGAATTATTGGAGCAAATAAGTACCAGAGGGGGCCCACCAGGTGGGCACAACCCACCTGGGCGCGCCAGGGAGCCCAGGCGTACCCTGGTGGGTTGTGCCATCCTCGGCCCACCTCCGGTGCCCCTCTTCTGGTATATAAGTCATTTTGACCTAGAAAAAAATGAGGAGAGGAATTTTGGGACGAAGCGCCGCCGTCTCGAGGCGGAACTTGGGTAGGAGCACTTTTGCCCTCCGGTGGAGCGATTCCGCCGGGGGAACTTCCCTCCCGGAGGGTGAAATCATCGTCATCATCATACCAACAACTCTCCCATCTTGGGGAGGGCAATCTCCATCAACATCTTCAACAGCACCATCTCCTCTCAAACCCCAGTTCATCTCTTGTGTTCAATCTTTGTACCAGAACCTTAGATTGGTGCTTGTGGGTGACTAGTAGTGTTGATTACATCTTGTAGTTGATTACTATATGGTTTATTTGGTGGAAGATTATATGTTCAGATCCATTATGCTATTTAATACCCCTCTGATCTTGAGCATGATTATCATTTGTGAGTAGTTACTTTTGTTCTTGAGGTCACGGGAGAAATCTTGTTGCAAGTAATCACGTGAACTTGATATGTGTTCGATATTTTGATGGTATGTATGTTGTGATTCCCTTAGTGATGTGATGTGAACGTCGACTACATGACACTTCACCATATTTGGGCCGAAGGGAATGCATTGTGGAGTAGTTATTAGATGATGGTTTGCGAGTGTGACAGAAGCTTAAACCCTAGTTTATGCGCTATTCCATAAGGGACCGATTTGGATCCAAAAGTTTAATGCTATGGTTAGATTTATTCTTAATACTTTTCTCATAGTTGCGGATGCTTGCGAGGGGGTTAATCATAAGTAGGAGGCTTGTTCAAGTAAGAACAGCACCTAAGCACTGGTCCACCCACATATCAAATTAACAAAGTAGCGAACACAAATCAAACCAACATGATGAAAGTGACTAGATGAAATTCCCGTGTACCCTCAAGAACGCTTTGCTTATCATAAGAGACCGTTTTGGCATATCCTTTGCCTCAAAAGGATTGGGCTACCTTGCTGCACTTTTGTTACCATTACCGTTGCTTGCTTGTTACAATTACCTTGCTATCAAACTACTCGCTACTTATAATTTCAGTGCTTGCAGAGAATCCTTGCTGAAAACTACTTGTCATTTCCTTCTGCTCCTCGTTGGGTTCGACACTCTTACTCATCGAAAGGACTACGATTGACCCCCTATACTTGTGGGTCATCAAGGCTCTTTTCTGGCACCATTGCCGGGAAGTGAAGCGCTCTTGGTAAGTGGAAATCGGTAAGTAAAAATTATTACTACATGCTGAAATTTATTGTCACTTGTTACTATGGAGAACAATCCTTTGAGTGGTTTGTTAGGGGTATCGTCACCTCGACCGGAACCACAATTAGTTACCCCTCAACCTACTGTACCTACTGAAAATATTGGTTATGAAATTCCTTCGGGTATGATAGAACAACTGCTAGCTAATCCTTATGCAGGAGATGGAACCGAACATCCCGATATGCACTTGATATATGTGGATGAAATTTGAGGATTATTTAAGCTTGCAGGTTTACCCGGAGATGAAGCTAAGAATAAGGTTTTCCCTTTATCTTTGAATGGAAAAGCATTGGCATGGTATAGGCTATACGATGATATTGGATCCTGGAATTGGAATCGATTGAAATTGGATTTTCACCAAAAAATTTATCCTATGCATCTAGTTCATCGTGATCAGAATTATATATATAATTGTTGGCCTCGTGAAGGAGAAAGTATCACTCTAGCTTGGGGGAGGCTTAAGTCAATGTTATATTCATGCCCCAATCATGAGCTCTCTAGAGAAATTATTATTCAGAATTTTTATGCTCGGCTTTCTCGTGATGATCAATCCATGCTTGATACTTCTTGTACTGGTTCCTTTATGAAGAAGACTATTGAATTCAGGTGAGATCTTTTAGAAAGAATTAAACGCAGCTCTGAAGATTGGGAACTCGACGAAGGTAAAGAGTCAGGTATTAAGCTTAAGTATGATTGTGTTAAATCTTTTATGAATACCGATGCTTTTCAAAAGTTTAGCACTAAATATGGACTTGACTCTGAGATAGTAGCCTCGTTTTGTGAATCATTTGCTACTCATGTTGATCTCCCTAAGGGGAAGTGGTTTAAATATCACCCACCTATTAAAGAAGAAATTAAAGAACCGGTAATAGCTAAAGATGAAACTATTATTTATAATGTTGATCCAGTCGTTCCTACTGCTTATATTGAAAAACCACCTTTCCCTGTCAGGATAAAGGAACATGTTAAAGTTTCAACTGTGGTCAACAAAAGTTATATTAGAGCATCCAAATCTGCTGAACAAATCAAAGTAGAACCTAGTGTTGCTATGGTTAAAGATCTCCTGGTTGAAAATATAGATGGGCATGTTATTTACATTTCTGATGAAGCTGCTAGAATTGCCAAACCCGATGAAAAAGATAAACATAGACCTGTTGTTGGCATGCCTGTTGTCTCAGTTAAAATAGGAGATCACTCTTATCATGGTTTATGTGACATGGGTGCTAGCGTGAGTGCAATTCCTTTTATCTTATATCAAGAAATTATGAATGATATAGCACCCGCTGAAATAGAAGACATAGATGTTACTATTAAACTTGCTAATAGAGACACCATCACACCACTTGGGATTGTTAGAGATGTTGAAGTCTTGTGTGGGAAAATAAAATACCCTACTGATTTTCTTGTTCTTGGTTCCCCACAAGATGACTTTTGTCCCATTATCTTTGGTAGACCTTTTTTGAACACCGTTAATACTAAAATAGATTGTGAGAAACAAACTGTCGGTGTTAGTTTTGGTGATGAGTCTCATGAGTTTAATTTTTCTAAGTTTAGTAGAAAACATCATAAGAAAGAATTGTCTAGTAAGGATGAAATAATTGGTCTTGCCTCTATTGCCGTGCCTCCTACAGATCCACTAGAACAGTATTTGCTAGACCATGAAAATGATATGCATATGCATAAAAGAAATGAGATAGATTAAATTTTCTTTGAACAACGACCTCTGCTTAAACACAATTTGCCTATTGAAACTCGAGGAGGTCCTCCTCCACCTAAAGGTGATCCTGTGTTTGAATTAAAACAATTGCCAGACACTTTGAAATATGCTTATCTTGATGAGAAAAAGATATATCCTGTTATTATTAGTGCTAACCTTTCAGAACATGAAGAAGAAAGATTATTGAAGGTTCTGAAGAAGCACCGAGCTGCTATTGGATATACTCTTGATGATTTAAAGGGCATTAGTCCCACTCTCTGTCAGCATAAAACTAATATGGAACCTAATGCTAAACCCATTGTTGATCACCAACGACGTTTAAATCCTAAAATGAAAGAAGTGGTAAGAACTGAAATATTGAAGCTTCTGGAAGCAAGTATAATCTATCCTATAGCTGATAGTAGATGTGCAAGTCATGTTCATTGTGTCCCTAAGAAGGGAGGTATTACTGTTGTTCCTAATGATAAAAATGAACTTATCCCACAAAGAATTGTTACTGGCTACAGAATGGTAATTGATTTTAGAAAATTAAATAAAGCAACTAGAAAAGATCATTACCCTTTGCCTTTTATTGATCAAATGCTAGAAAGATTATCTAAGCACACACACTTTTGTTTTCTCGATGGATATTCTGGTTTTTCTCAAATACCTGTTTCACAACCTGATCAAGAGAAAACCACCTTTACTTGTCCTTTTGGAACTTATGCTTATAGACGTATGCCTTTTGGTTTATGTAATGCACCTGCTACCTTTCAAAGATGTATGACTGCTATATTCTCTGATTTTTGTGAAAAGATTGTTGAGGTTTTCATGGATGATTTTTCCGTTTACAGAACTTCTTTTGATGATTGCTTAAGCAACCTTGATCAAGTTTTGCAGAGATGCGAGCAAACAAATCTTGTCTTGAATTGGGAGAAGTGCCACTTTATGGTTAATGAAGGTATTGTCTTGGGACATAAAATTTCTGAACGAGGTATTGAGGTGGATAAAGCTAAAGTTGATGCAATTGAGAAAATGCCATGTCCTAAAGATATCAAAGGTATTCGTAGTTTCCTCGGTCATGCTGGTTTCTATAGGAGATTTATTAAAGACTTCTCTAAAATTTCTAGGCCTCTTACAAATCTTTTACAAAAGCATGTTCCATTTGTTTTTGATGATGATTGTGTAGAAGCCTTTGAAACACTTAAGAAAGCCTTAATTTCTGCACCTATTGTTCAACTACCTGATTGGAACTTGCCTTTTGAAATTATGTGTGATGCTAGTGATTATGCTGTTGGTGCTGTTCTAGGACAAAGAGTTGATAAGAAATTAAATGTTATTCATTATGCTAGTAAAACTCTAGACAGTGCCCAACGCAATTATGCTACTACTGAAAAGGAATTTTTAGCAGTTGTGTTTGCCTGTGACAAATTTATATCTTACACTGTTGATTCTAAAGTGATTGTTCACACTGACCATGCTGCTATAAAATATCTTATGGAAAAGAAAGATGCTAAACCTAGACTTATTAGGTGGGTTCTTTTGCTACAAGAATTTGACTTACATATCACTGATAGAAAGGGAGCTGAGAACCCCGTTGCTGATAACTTGTCTAGGTTAGAGAATATCCTTGATGACCCACAACCTATTAATGATAATTTTCCAGATGAACAATTGGCTACAATAAACGTTTCTCATAACACTCCTTGGTATGCTGACTATGCTAATTACATTGTTGCTAAATACATACCACCTAGTTTCACATACCAACAAAAGAAAAAATTCTTCTATGATTTAAGACACTACTTTTGGGATGACCCACATCTTTATAAAGAAGGAGTAGATGGTATTATTAGACGTTGTGTACCTGAGCATGAACAGGGACAAATCCTACGGTAATGTCACGCTGAAGCTTATGGAGGGCATCATGCGGGAGACAGAACTGCTCACAAGGTATTGCAATCTGGTTTTTATTGGCCTACTCTCTTCAAGGATGCCCGTAAGTTTGTTTTATCTTGTGATGAATGTCAAAGAATTGGTAATATTGGTAAGCGTCAAGAAATGTCTATGAATTATTCACTTGCTGTTGAACCATTTGATGTTTCGGTTTTTGATTACATGGGACCTTTTCCTTCCTCTAGTGGGTATACTCATATTTTGGTTGTTGTTGATTATGTTACTAAGTGGGTAGAGGCTATTCCAACCTGATCACAACACCTCTATTAAAATGCTTAAGGAAGTTATTTTCCCAAGGTTTGGAGTCCCTAGATATTTAATGACTGATGGTGGTTCACATTTTATTCATGGTGCTTTCCGTAAAATGCTTGCTAAGTATGATGTTAACCATAGAATTGCATCACCCTATCATCCTCAGTCTAGTGGTCAAGTTGAACTTAGCAATAGAGAAATAAAGTTAATATTACAAAAAACTGTCAATAGTTCCAGAAAGACTTAGTCTAAGAAATTAGATGATGGACTTTGGGCTTACAGAACTGCATATAAAAATCCTATGGGTATATCTCCTTAAAAAATGGTTTATGGAAAAGCTTGTCATTTACCTCTTGAGTTAGAACATAAAGCATATTGGGCAATTAAAGAACTCAACTATGATTTCAAACTTACCGGTGAAAAGAGGTTATTTGATATCAGCTCACTAGATGAATGGAGAACCCAAGCTTATGAAAATGCTAAGTTATTTAAAGAAAAAGTTAAAAGATGGCATGATAAGAGAATCCAAAAGCGTGAGTTTAAAGTTGGAGAATATGTTCTTTTGTACAACTCTTGTTTCAGATTCTTTGCAGGAAAACTCCTCTCCAAATGGGAAGGACCCTATGTTATCGAGGAGGTTTATCGATCTGGAGCTATCAAAATAAATAATGCCGAGGGTACTAACCCGAAGGTTGTCAATGGGCAAAGAATAAAACATTATATCTCAGGTACGCCCATTAATGTTGAAAGTAATATTATCCAAACTATGACACCGGAAGAACACATAAAGGATACCATCCGGAATACTCCAGAATCGTGAAAAAGGAGGAGGTACATGATACGGTAAGTAAACGGACTCCGAAAAATCCGCAAAAATATTTTCTGTCAGTTTTGGAATATATCAAAAATTAGGAAAATAAGAAACAACCAGGAAGGCACCCCTGGTGGGCACAAGACACCAGGGCGCGCCTGGCTTGCCAGGCGTGCCCAAGTGGATTGTGCCCACCTCGGGTACCTTCCGGACTCCGTTTTTCTTCGTTTGCTTGTTTCCCAAGATAAATTTTTTTTATATAGCCCCCGAACCTATTGACCACCGTATCGCGAAGAAACCTTCTGTTCTTGTTTTCTTGCTGTTTTCCTGATAGATCTGAAAATATGTCATCCCAAGATTCAGAGGGTGAGAGCTATGTTGCTGATTATATCTCGAACCCCAAGGTTTATGGTGATGAGGAGCACTATAGCTGGACTTCGGAGGAGGAAGAAGATTATGACCCTAAAGGGGAGGAGGAGACTGTAACACCCCTGTGTAATAGCCACTGTGATTATCTGCTAATAATGCCAAGTCATCTCAATTGCAGTGCCTAGTCATAGTGGTTAATCAAAACAATTCAAATTCTATTCTGAAAATCAACTCAAATTCAAAAGTGCAAAATAAATTTGCTCAAACCCTATGGGAAAAATGTTCACTAAATAGAAAATATTCCAGGAGCACCCATAAAAATATAAACAATGATGATGGAGTTAGTTAAATGACTCAAACCACATGAAACAGCACCAAAATAGAAATATTTAATCGAATTAAATTCATATCAAATTCAAATAAAATCCTACTTTGCCCAAACAAGTTTTTGATGATAGGTAATATTGCATTGTAATATTTGGGCCAAGTTCCACATTTTACAAAATAGCAAAAGTGGCCTAAACAATTACCTAACAGAAATAAATAAAGAAAAAGCAAAACAGAAAACAGAAAAATAAAACGAGGCACTGTGCACTGGGCCTAAGTGCACAGTGCCCCGACTATATTTCAAGACTGCAACCTTGTTCAAGGCAACAAGACTGTAGAAGTCTACCAGCGAGCGTTCCTTGACTTGTCTCGCTACGCTGAAGAAGACATACCTACTGATGCTCGTAGATAGGAGAAGTTTCGTGAAGGACTGCATCATGACATTCAGTTGGCCCTGCTCGTCCAAGATTATCCCGACTTCGCCACCTTGGTGAATAAGGCTATCATGGTCGAGACTAGTCTGAAGAAGCACAAGGAAGCAACCAGACGCACCCGTGAAGCGGGCTCATCTTCGGGCTCGTCTTCCCAGAAGCACCGTATTTGGATTCCGCAGAGTATGTATCGTCCAGCAGCTCCAGTGTTCAGGCCTGCTTATGCTGCACCTCGTCTGCCTCCTCCACCACTGAGGCAGCCTCTTCGGGCCCCTCCACCTCGAGCTCCTGCACCACGTCCAGACAGTAGACTCTGCTTCAAGTGTGGCCAGCCAGGTCACCCTGCCAGAGACTGCTCTCAAAGTCAGAATCAGCTAGTTCTTCCTCCTGCTGGCCGTGGTATTCTTCAGCAGCGGAACAACAATGCCAGACCTTCTTATGGTCGTGGGCAGGCCTTCCATGTCAACATGAATGAAGACCCAGACCAACCAGCAACTGTGATGGGTACACTTCTCGTTAATTCAATACCAGCATCTGTTTTATTTGATTCAGGAGCATCGCATTCATTCATGTCAGAACATTTTGCACTCTTGCATGACGTTAAATGTGAAACGCTATACCATCCGTTAGTAGTAAACACTCCCGCGGGTCGGTGCCAAGCCACCATATTCAGCCCCGAAGTCACTGTTGTAATTGAAGAGAGAAAGTTTCAAGCCTTCCCCATAATTCTGAATAATTCGAACATTGATCTTATTCTGGGAATGGATTGGTTGAAGGCTCACTACGCCTCAATCAACTGTGCCACTAAGGTTGTTCATCTCCTACACCCATCAGATGAGTTAGTGAATTACCGAGCTCATATCACTCAGAACGCCGAGGCTCAAATTTATGCCTTGAATGCGTTGAACGCTTCTCCACTTGAGGGAATCGAAAATGTTCCAGTTGTCTGCGAATTCCAGGATGTTTTTCTAGAAGAACTTCCAGGAATACCCCCTGCTAGGGCTGTCGAGTTTGTCATCGACTTGAAGCCTGGCACCACTCCTATTGCGAAGCGCCCTTACAAGATGCCACCACATCACCTTCTTGAGCTTAAGGAAGAAATCGATAAATCACTTAAGAAGGGCTTCATCCGTCCTAGTTCCTCTGCCTGGGGAGCACCGTCTCTCTTTGTCAAGAAGAAAGATGGTACGAATAGGTTGGTCCAAGATTACCGTCCTATCAACCGGGCAACCATTCAGAATAAATATCCGCTTCCCCGGATCAATGACTTATATGATCAACTTGCTGGATCTTCGGTGTTCTCTAAACTCAACTTGCGGTTGGGTTATCACCAGATCCGTGTCCGCGAAGAGGATATTCCGAAGACCGCCTTTGTTACTCGTTATGGCTCCTATGAATACACCGTCATGTCCTTTGGCCCAACAAATGCTCCAGCTGCGTTCTCCCGCCTGATGAATTATATATTCATGGATTACCTCGACAAGTTTGTCGTGGTATATCTGGATGATATTCTGGTATATTCGAAGAATAAGGAAGAACATGCCGAACATCTTCGCCTTGTCCTAGAAAGGCTTTGAGAACATAAGTTGTATGCCAAGTACTCCAAATGCGAATTCTGGCTTTCTGAAGTAACTTACCTTGGACATGTGATTTCCAAGGACGGTATCGCCGTTAACCCAGAGCTTGTTCAGGCTATTCTTGACTGGACTCCTCCGAAAAATGCCAAGCAAGTCAGAAGTTTTCTCGGCCTTGCAAGTTATTGTCGACGATTCGTCGAAAACTTTTCCAAGATTGCCAAGCCCCTGACTAATCTGCTCCACAAAGGCGTTAAGTTTGAGTGGACAGACAAATGTCAGGAGAGTTTCTAGACCCTCAAGGACAAGCTTACTTCTGCTCTAGTGCTTGCTCCTCCCGATTCTCACAGGGACTTTGTGATATATTGTGACGCTTCTCGTCAGGGATTAGGCTGTGTTCTAATGCAAGAACGGAAGGTAATTGCATATGCCTCACGACAATTGTGTCCACATGAAGAGAACTATCCAGTGCATGATCTCGAACTCGCTGCTGTGATCTATGCCTTGAAGCAGTGGCGTCACTATCTCCTTGGTAACCGGTGTGAGATCTATACCGACCACCAGAGTCTGAAGTATTTATTCACTCAACCGGATCTTAATCTCCGTCAACAACGATGGTTGGAAACAATTACGGACTATGACTGTGGTATTTATTATACCCCTGGCAAGGCTAATGTGATGGCTGATGCCTTGAGCCGCAAGTCCTATTGCAACAACCTCATGGTTGAGCACGCTCAACCCCAGCTGTATGAAGAATTGCGCAAGTTGAACGTCTGTATCATTCCGCAGGGTTCTCTTAATAACCTTGTGGTACAACCAGACCTTGAGAAAGTTGTTAAAGAAGCGCAAGCCAAAGATGCTGAAATCGATCTGATGAAGAAAGAGCTTCACCTTGAGAAGTACAAGGATTTATCGATTGTTGAAGATGGAACCTTGTATTTCAGAGACCGCATCGTTGTACCTCGATTCGAGCTTATGACTGACAAGGTCATGAAGGAGGCTCATGATACACCGCTGTCTATCCATCCAGGTAGTACCAAGATGTATCGCGATCTTCGACAAAGGTACTGGTGGTCCAGAATGAAGCAGGATATTGATAGATATGTTGCTGAATGTGACGTTTGCCGTCGCGTCAAAGCAGAACATCAGAAGCCTGCTGGAATTCTTCAACCATTACCTATTCCTTTATGGAAATGGGATAAAGTGCAAATGGATTTCATTACTGGTCTTCCCAAGTCTCAGAAAGGTCACGATGCTATTCTTGTCGTTGTCGATCAACTTTCTAAAGTTGCACATTTTCTGCCTGTCAAGGAGACTATCACTGCTAGCCAGTTAGCAGAATTGTATATCTCCAGAATCGTTTCACTCCACGGTATTCCGAAGGAGATCAGTTCGGACCGTGGCAGTCTTTTCACTTCCAAATTCTGGGAAAGTTTCCAAGAAGCTATGGGAACTCACATTACTTGGAGTTCAGCTTATCATCCTCAATCCCAAGGCCAAGTCGAGCGAGTAAATCAAGTGCTTGAAGATATGCTTCGGGCTTGTGTTATATCGTTCGGTAAGAAGTGGGAAGAATCTCTCCCGTATGCCAAATTCTCTTATAATAACAGTTATCAAGCCAGCTTAAAAATGGCCCCCTTCGAAGTGCTTTACGGACGTAAATGTCGAACCCCTCTGAATTGGTCAGAAACTAGGGAACGACCTCTAGTGGGACCGGACATTATTCACACGCCGAAGAACAAGTCAGAATTGTCCGAGAAAATCTCAAGGCGGCTCAGGACCGCCAGAAGAGTAATTATGATCGCAACCGATGGGGTCTGACTTATCAACCAGGAGATCAAGCTTATCTTCGTGTCACTCCTATGAAGGGCACCCGTCGATTCGAAATCAAGGGCAAGCTAGCTCCTCGCTATATTGGTCCCTTTCGCATTGCTGCCAGACGTGGACAAGTGGCATATAAATTGGAGTTGCCGCCACAATTTTCTCATATCAACGACGTCTTCCACGTGTCGCAACTTCGTAAATGCTTCAAAGAATCTCCGCACCGCGCAGTGGATCACGAGATGCTTGAATTGCAAGATGACTTATCTTATAAGGAGCATCCGATCCGCATCCTTGATGAAGCTAAACGTAGAACTCGTCAGAAGATGACCGAATTCCTGAAAGTGCAGTGGTCGAACCACACTGAAGATGAAGCCACTTGGGAACGCGAGGATCATCTCCGCAAGGAATACCCCGACCTCTTTCCTTCTTCCTCCTGAATTCTCGGGACGAGAATTTATTTTAGGGGAGGAGAATTTGTAACACCCCTGTGTAATAGCCACTGTGATTATCTACTAATAGTGCCAAGTCATCTCAACTGCAATGCCTAGTCATAGTGGTTAATCAAAACAATTCAAATTCTATTCTGAAAATCAACTCAAATTCAAAAGTGCAAAATAAATTTACTCAAACCCTATGGGAAAAATGTTCACTAAATAGCAAATATTCCAGGAGCACTCATAAAAATATAAACAATGATGATGGAGTTAGTTAAATGACTCAAACCACATGAAACAGCACCAAAACAGAAATATTTAATCGAATTAAATTCATATCAAATTCAAATAAAATCCTACTTTGCCCAAACAAGTTTTTGACGACAGGTAATATTGCATTGTAATATTTGGGCCAAGTTCCACATTTTACAAAATAGCAAAAGTGGCCTAAACAATTACCTAACAGAAATAAATAAAGAAAAAGCAAAATAGAAAACAGAAAAATAAAACGAGGCACTGTGCACTGGGCCTAAGTGCACAGTGCCCCGACTACCGGCCCACCCGGCCCATTCCCTCCTTTCTCTCCTGCGTGTCGCCGTCCCCATGGCCGAGCGTCCGCGCGCCGGCGAGGCGTCGACACACCGACGCCCACCGACAGCGAGGAGGATAAGGACCTGCCTCGTCCATCTCCCCTGGCTCCCCCTCGTCACTCTTTCCCCCTCTCCTTCCCCCTCGTGCACGTGCTCGCCTCTCTCCCTCTCGGTTCTGAGCGCCATCGTCGCCACGCCGCCGTCACCACTGTGGACGCCGAGCCCTCTGCGACGCCTCCCCGTGTCTCGCTGCTCCGCCTCAACGCCGCGCGCTGTTTGCCCCAACCTGCGCACCTCAGGGAGCTCTACGACGAGCGGATCGAGCTCGGCAGCAACTTCTCTGTCGCCGACCATCCCCGTCGACCACGAGCCCCTGCTGCTACTAAACTACCGAGGGCCTACGTGAGTGCCGCACGGTGAGCTTATGCTCGATCCTCTCTCTTCTCTGCTCCCTGCCGCACGCCGTAGATGCCGCTTCACCATTGCCGTAGCTGGTCGCCGCCGCCGTGCTTGCTGCCGCTATTGTGGTCCATCTCTGGCTCAGGCGAGCACACCACGGTGCTCCTCGCATCGCGTGGGAGCTGCCTAGACCTTCGCTGATGTGCCTGCATGCTGCTAGCACCATTCTCGTCGAGGCCCGAACGCCGCCGCCGCAGCTCGTCGCCGGCGTTGTTTCTGGTCGCCTCAGACGACGCCGTCACCACCGTTCGATGCGTCACCGCGCGCTGGCTCGAATGCACCCAACAGCGCGCGCTAGGACTCACCTTAGCCATGTGCCCGTTTTTGCCCGAACTCCGGCACACGCTCGCGAGCTCACCACCGATGTTTCCGGCCACCGCAGCCCTCGCCACCACCACAGTTCGACTCGTCATCGTCTGCTCGTTCGAACGTGCCCGGCTGCGCTCGAAACGGCCGTCTGTACACGGTTTTCGACCACCTCCCGAGCCACGCTGCCGTGTTTTCTGGTCGCCGGCGTGATTCCGGCGACGACACCGACGTGGCATAGGTGGCCCCCACCCCAGAGCCGCTGACAGTGGGCCCCGCGGACCCCAGTTGACTGGTTGACCCAGTCAACTGTGCTGACTGGGCAGCACAGTCACTGACATACGGGCCCCACCGTATAATTAAATTAATTAAAACATTTTTATAAATAAAAGTTAATTAGTTAGTTAATGAGGCACTGACATGTGGGGCCCAGTGGGTAATTAATCTCTGATTAGTTCTAATCAAATTCTGTTAGGTCACAAAGGCTGACATGTGGGTCCCACTGGACCCACATGTCAGGTTAGACTCTGGTCAGCCGCTGTTGACTGCTGACATCATAGTGACATCATGCTGACATCATATATCATTTTCTGTAAAAAAAATAATTCCAGAAAATCGATTAAATCTTCGGAAATTAATAACTTTTAAACCGTAGCTCAGATCGAAAAACTTAAAATATGAAAGTTGCTCAGAACAACGACATGAATTTGATTGTGTCATCTGTTTCGATGCCGAAACCCTCTACGTAGGTGAAACCACAACTTTGAGGCTGTATCCGGTAGATGAATAGTGCATAATCACCGGGTAATAAATCCAACTTAAATCCTATAATAACTAAAATGACCTAGATGCATCTTTAGGCAACCCTGCACTGCATCCTAGCATAGCATGCCCTGTATTGCATCGTTTGCTGTGTATTTATATGTTTCTTCCCCCTCTTCTCTCGGTAGACCCCGACGTCGACGTAGCTCCCGAGGCCGACGCTGCTCAGGAACCTAACGACGCAGTTGACGACCTTGCCCTTGCCGTCGAGCAGACAGGCAAGCACCCCCCCTTTTGAGCATTCCGATATCACCCATTCTCTTCTCTCTTATGCTTGCATTAGAATCTGCTGCTGTTACTGTATCCTATATCTGCTGCATAGCCTGTTTACTTGTAACCTGCTGTTGATCCTTTCCTGTTATCCTAAACTGTTTAGAATAGGTTGGGTAGAGACCATCAGAGACCCCACTATATCCCGACTGCCCCGCTGGATTATCAGAAGACCCGAGCAATGGGATCGAAGATCAGGCCCCGGCACCGCATGTCACTTCCCCTTAGTTGCTCGACACTGCTGGGTTTTTATCGAGTGCCGAGGGTGATACCTCGTTAGCACTGCTGATGATAACCTTGTAGGTTAGTTAATCGGTCGTGGTAAGCGAGGGTGATTCCTCCTACACCACCCCCGAAACCGACACTGTCGTGCAACTCCTCAAGAGTGGACCTCGAGGGTGATTCCTCTTACGTTCATCTTGACGGTTATGTCAGGTGGGGATCCAACGAGGGTGATGCCTCGGATTCCTTCTTGATGTGATAGCCACACGGATGACTTACATTACTGATGTTCCTATTCATACTGGATAAAGAGCCCTGAGGGGTACCCGCGCGAGCTTAATTACGAGGAATGTGGAGTCGTGTGGACCTGGATGGTGCCCGAGAGCTGAACACGAGGCGTGGCCGGGCATTCCTAGCCCTTGCCGCAAGTCTTCGAGACGGGGCGACGGGGTCACATCTTTCGTGAGTCTCTGCTCGTTACCGCACTACCAACACACTAACAGTTTGGATATTTGATCCGAGGGGCCTCTGGCCTGATAGCACTAACCATCACGTGGGCATAGTATGGGCGTTCTGCGTCGTATACTTCAACCGAAGCTTAATAGACGTCAGCAACTGAGCGGCACACGCTGGGTTGGACTGGTAACGCAACCGCACTTGTATTAAGGGGTTGCTAGGTCTGCTCACCGGCAGTGTACGCAACGTGCAGGAGCGTCCGGGGCGATGGCCCAAGATCCCTGGAGGCTTAGGTTTAGTCCGGCGTGCTGACCTCTCTGTTAAGTATTTGGTCGAGTTGCGGCGTATCTTTTGGCTGAGGCCGGGCATGACCCAGAAAAGTGTGTCCGGCTGGAGTTAATCGAGCGTGGTGGGTAAGTTGGTGCACCCCTGCAGGGAAGAACTAATCTATCGATAACCTGTCCTACGGTAACGGACACTCGGAGTTGTATCCCGATCGGTACAACTAGATCTGGACTCTTGAGATGAAATGGATAGTATGGCTCTGGGATTGCTTTCTCGCAGGGAGTCGAGGAAGGATCTCTGGCCGAGGTTGATAACATTACTACTACTTTACATTATGTTATTCTGCACTCTTCTATTGCTGCAAGACCGCTGAAGATGATGAAGATGCTAGTCTTCGATAAGACTAGGCTTTCCCTCTCTATCCTGGCATTTCCGCAGCCCAGTCCACATAGACAGCCTCTTTTGAAAATGTTGCATATGTAGTGTAGATCCTCGCTTGCTGAGTACTTCGGATGAGTACTCACGTTTGCTTTATTTTCTTTTTCTCCCCATATCCACTTGTCGCATCTAGATGACGGAGCCCCTGAGTTAGCTGCCCCCGTCGACGACTACGGCTACTACTTCTACCCTCCAGGCGAGTACTACTACGAGGAGCCAACAGACGACCAGGAGTAGGATTCGGAGGGTCCTAGGCAGGAGGCCTACGCCTTTCAATCATAGTGTTTTATTTTGCCCCGCCTTCCTAAAGGCTTATCTCTATTTCTGTAATATATCTGTACCCAGATATCTGATGCTTCCGCTGACACTTGTATGCCATCGAGCTATCTATTCAAGCCCTCGAGGCCCTGGCTTGTAATATAAAGCTTGTATGACTTTATTTATGTTTTAGAGTTGTGTTGTGATATCTTCAAGTGAGTCCTTAGGCTTGATCGTGTGCATTTGCGTGTATGATTAGTGCACGATTAAGCCGGGGTCGTCACAGAGACAAGCTCAGACGAAGATGTAGTTCCATTACCTCAACCTGGAGACATGCACGTGTAATTCAAGAAGTCATGTCTCCCCAACAAAGCAAATAAACCTAAGGTCCAGTTTATCCCCTTTCGTCTCTTGTAGGAAAACAAGCAAGAATTATGCAAAAAGATAGTAGAGCTTGAGCAGGAGATCGGTGACCTAAAGGAGGAAAATTTCATCCTCAAGCGTAAGCTAAGGAAGGCAGACAAACCCTCTACTTCATCAACACCACCTCCTTCTTCATCACCAAAGGAAAATTGAGTATCGGGTATGGGCACTCCCCTTGGCTTGTGCCAAGCTTGGGGGAGGTGCCCTGGTATCGTATCACCTCCACTATCTTTTGCCTTTACTTATCTTAGTTCGATCCATAGTTATCTTTTGCTTTAGATTAATAAAAGTTTAGTTCGATCCTTTCTTTTTGAGTGTTTGCTTAGTGATCTATCCTTGTAATCGTGTGCGAGATATATAATAAAGTTTAGTTTGAGTTTTGTTTTCTTTTTCCTTCATGTTCAATAAAAAGAAAGGAAATAAATGAAAAAGATCATATGCTAATCTTATGGTAAGTAATGGCATCACATAAGGAAGAGTATAGGTAGAAAATTTTATTGGAGATTGAAAAACATAGCATTGGTCAATAATGCAATTCATGACAGAATTAATAAGGGAAGAGAAGATTCACATGCAAATATACTATCTTGGACATCTTTTGTGATTGTGAGCCCCCATCAAAATATTATATGCCAAAATTGTTGACGTTGGACAAGGAAGACAACGTAATAATTTATTTTTGTTCATATTCACATAGAAGTTATATTGTCATAGATCCTTTAACATGTGGTGCTTGCCCCCATCTTTGCTAGCCAAAAATTCCGCACTAAATAGAGATACTACTTGTGCATCCAAAACCCTTAAACCCAAATCTTGTTTTGAGAGTCCACCATACCTACCTATGGATTGAGTAAGATCCTTCAAGTAAGTTGTCATCGGTGCAAAAAGGCAATAAAAATTGCTTATAAAAGTGTTGGATCATTTAGTGTAAGAGAAAATTGAGCGTTGTACGAACTTGTGATGGCAAAGAATAAAAGCGACAGACTGCATAATAAAGGTTGTTATCATATGGGGCAATATAACGTGACGTTCTTTTGCACTAAGAGATTGAGCATACAAATGAAAAGCGCATGGCAACCTCTGCTTCCCTCTGCGAAGGGCCTATCTTTTACTTTTATGTATTTACTTTTATGCAAGAGTCAAAGTATTTCTCTCTATTCCTTTTTATTTTTCTCTTTTGGCAAGCATCATGTGGTGAGGAAAGATCTAGGCACATATATCCAGTTGGATATGGGTAGCATGAGTTATTATTGTTGACATCACCCTTGCGGTGAATATGTTGGGTGGCGAAAACTATAAGCCCCTATCTTTCTATGTGTTCGGTTGAAACTTTTTGCTCATGTGTATGTGGTGAGTGTTAGCAATCATAGAAGACTATATGATGGTTGAGTATGTGGACTTGCCAAAAGTCTCCGATACATGACCCTTCCTAAAAAGATGATGAATTGTAGTTGCAAAGTTGACTGAGAACATAGTTTGTTGGTTTTCAATAGAGTTTATGCTTTATACTTCGATGTTGTGATGAATTGTTACTTGTTCATGAGAAGTCTATGATAGAAGTTATATGATAAAAGTTCTATGATAAAGTTTTAGGTTAAAGTTTGTTGCTGTTATAATAATATACATGATGCTTCTATGTCCGTATTTTGTTTTTATCGACACCTCTCTCTCTCTCTCTCTAAGCATGTGGACATGTTTTTCGATTTTGGTTTTCGCTTGAGGACAAGCGAGGTCTAAGCTTGGGGGAGTTGATACATCCATTTTGTATCATGTTTTCCTACTGTTATTTATATTGTTTTTAGGTATAATAATGCTTTTTGGAGTAATTCTAATGCCTTTTCTCTCATAATATGCAAGGTTCACACAAAGAGGGAGAATACCGGCAGCTAGAATTCTGGACCTGAAAAAGCTACGTCAGGCCACATATTCTGCACAACTCCAAATGAGCTGAAACTTCACGGAGAGTTTATATGGAATATATAAGAATTATTGGAGCAAATAAGTACCAGAGGGGGCCCACCAGGTGGGCACAACCCACCTGGGCGTGCCAGGGAGCCCAGGCACGCCCTGGTGGGTTGTGCCCTCCTCGGCCCACTTTCGGTGCCCCTCTTCTGGTATATAAGTCATTTTGACCTAGAAAAAATGAGGAGAGGACTTTCGGGACGAAGCGCCACCGTCTCGAGGCAGAACTTGGGCAGGAGCACTTTTGCCCTCTGGCAGAGCAATTCCGCCGGGGGAACTTCCCTCCCGGAGGGGGAAATCATCATCACCAACAACTCTCCCATCTTGGGGAGGCAATCTCCATCAACATCTTCAACAACACCATCTCCTCTCAAACCCTAGTTCATCTCTTGTGTTCAAATTTTGTACCGGAACCTTAGATTGGTGCTTGTGGGTGACTAGTAGTGTTGATTACATCTTGTAGTTGATTACTATATGGTTTATTTGGTGGAAGATTATATGTTCAGATCCAGTATGCTATTTAATAACACTCTGATCTTGAGCATGATTATCATTTGTGAGTAGTTACTTTTGTTCTTGAGGTCACGGGAGAAATCTTGTTGCAAGTAATCATGTGAACTTGATATGTGTTCGATATTTTGATGGTATGTATGTTGTGATTCCCTTAGTGGTGTCATGTGAACGTCGACTACAAGACACTTCACCATATTTGGGCCTAAGGGAATGCATTGTGGAGTAGTTATTAGATGATGGGTTGCGAGAGTGACAGAAGCTTAAACCCTAGTTTATGCGCTATTCCATAAGGGACCGATTTGGATCCAAAAGTTTAATGCTATGGTTAGATTTATTCTTAATACTTTTCTCATAGTTGCGGATGCTTGCGAGGGGGTTAATCATAAGTAGGAGGCTTGTTCAAGTAAGAACAGCACCTAAGCACTGGTCCACCCACATATCAAATTATCAAAGTAGCGAACACAAATCAAACCAACATGATGAAAGTGACTAGATGAAATTCCCGTGTACCCTCAAGAACGCTTTGCTTATCATAAGAGATCGTTTTGGCCTGTCCTTTGCCTCAAAAGGATTGGGCTACCTTGCTGCACTATTGTTACCATTACCATTGCTTGCTTGTTACAAATTACCTTGCTATCAAACTACTCGCTACTTATAATTTCAGTGCTTGCGGAGAATACCTTGCTGAAAACTACTTGTCATTTCCTTCTACTTTCCTCTAACACAGATCTGAAGGCAAGATCTTTGTTGCCAAGAATGGGTCCTTTCTAGAGAAAGAGTTTCTCTCGAAAGAAGTGAGTAGGAGGAAAGTAGAACTTGATGAGGTAATTGTACCTTCTCTCGAATTGGAAAGTAGTAAATCACAGAAAACCGTTCCCATGATGCCTACACCAACTAGAGAGGAAGCTAATGATGATGATCATGGAACTTTAGATCAAGTTACTACTGAACTTCGTAGGTCAACCAGAACACGTTCCACACCAGAGTGGTACGGTAATCCTGTACTGGAAGTCATGTTACTAGACCAAGGCGAACCTACAAACTATGAAGAAGCTATGATGAGCCCAGATTACGACAGATGGCTTGAGGCCATGAAATCTGAGATAGGATCCATGAATGAGAACAAAGTGTGGACTTTGGTAGACTTGCCCGATGATCGGCAAGCCATAGAGAATAAATGGATCTTCAAGAAGAAGACTGACGTTGATGGTAATGTTATTGTCTACAAAGCTCGACTTGTCGCAAAAGGTTTTTGACAAGTTCAAGGAGTTGACTACGATGAGACTTTCTCACCCGTAGCGATGCTTAAGTCTGTCCGAATCATGTTAGCAATTGCCGCATTTTATAATTATGAAATCTGGCAAATGAATGTCAAAACTGCATTCCTTAATGGACTTCTTAAAGAAGAGTTGTATATGATGCAACCAGAAGGTTTTGTCGATCCTAAAGGTGCTAACAAAGTGTGCAAGCTCCAGCGATCCATCTATGGACTGGTGCAAGCATCTCGGAGGTGGAATATACGCTTTGATGAGGTGATCAAAGCATATGGTTTTATACAGACTTATGGTGAAGCCTGTATTTACAAGAAAGTGAGTGGGTGCTCTGTAGCATTTCTGATATTATATGTGGATGACATATTGTTGATTGGAAATGATATAGAATTTCTGGATAGCATAAAAGGATACTTGAATAAGAATTTTTCAATGAAAGACCTCGGTGAAGCTGCTTATATATTGGGCATCAAGATCTATAGGGATAGATCGAGATGCTTAATAGGACTTTCACAAAGCACATGCCTTGACAAAGTTTTGAAGAAGTTTAAAATGGATCAGTCAAAGAAAGGGTTCTTGCCTGTGTTGCAAGGTGTGAAGTTGAGTCAGACTCAAAGCCCGACCACTGCAGAAGATAGAGAGAAAATGAAAGTCATTCCCTATGCCTCAGCCATAGGTTCTATCATGTATGCTATGCTGTGTACCAAACCTGATGTGTGCCTTGCCATTAGTTTCACAGGGAGGTACCAAAGTAATCCAGCAGTGGATCACTGGACAGCGGTCAAGAACATCCTGAAGTACCTTAAAATGACCAAGGATATGCTTCTCGTTTATGGAGGTGACGAAGAGCTCGTCATAAATGGTTACGTCGATGCTAGCTTCGACACTGATCCGGATCACTCTAAGTCACAAAACGGATACGTATTTATATTGAATTGTGGAGCCGTCAGTTGGTGCAGTTCCAAGCAAAGCATCGTGGCGGGATCTACGTGTGAAGCGGAGTACATAGCTGCTTCGGAAGCAGCAAATGAAGGAGTCTAGATGAAGGAGTTCATATCCGATCTGGGTGTAATACCTAGTGCATCGGGTCCAATGAAAATCTTTTGTGATAACACTGGAGCAATTGCCTTGGCGAAGGAATCCAGGTTTCACAAGAGAACCAAACACATCAAGAGACGCTGCAACTCCATTCGTGAACAGGTCAAGGATGGAGACATAGAAGTTTGCAAAAACATACGGATCTGAATGCAGCGGACCCATTGACTAAGCCTCTTCCGCGAGCAAAACATGATCAGCACCAAGACTCCATGGGTGTTAGATTCGTTACAATGTAATCTAGATTATTGACCCTAGTGCAAGTGGGAGACTGAAGGAAATATGCCCTAGAGGCAATAATAAAGTTGTTATTTTTATATTTCCTTATTCATGATAATGGTTTATTATTCATGCTAGAATTGTATTGATCGGAAACTTAGATACATGTGTGAATACATAAACAAATACCGTGTCCCTAGTAAGCCTCTACTAGACTAGCTCATTGATCAAAGATGGTCAAGGTTTCCTAACCATGGACGTGTGTTGTCACTTGATAATAGGATCACGTCATTAGGAGAATGATGTGATGGACAAGACCCATCCGTTAGCTTAGCATATGATCGTTCAGTTTATTGCTACTGCTTTCTTGAATGTCAAATACTTCGATCATGAGATCATGCAACTCCCGAATACCGGAGGAATACCTTGTGTGCTATCAAACGTCACAACGTAACTGGGTGATCATAAAGATGCTCTACAGGTATCTCCAAAGGTGTTTGTTGAGTTGGCATGGATCGAGATTGGGATTTGTCACTCCGAGTATCGGAGAGGTATCTCTGGGCCCTCTCGGTAATACACATCATAAGAAGCCTTGCAAGCAAAGTGACTAAGGAGTTAGTTGCAAGATGATGTATTACGGAACGAGTAAAGAGACTTGCCAGTAATGAGATTGAACTAGGTATAGAGATACCGACGATCGAATCTCGGGCAAGTAACATACCGACAGACAAAGGGAATCAAGTATGTTGTCATTACGGTTTGACCAATAAAGATCTTCATAGAATATGTAGGGACCAATATGGGCATCCAGGTTCCGCTATTGGTTATTGACCGGAGAGATGTCTCGGTCATGTCTACATAGTTCTCGAACCCGTAGGGTCCGCACTCTTAACGTTCGTTGACGATATAGTGTTATATGAGTTATATGATTTGGTGACCAAATGTTGTTCGGAGTCCCAGATGAGATCATGGACATGACGAGGAGCTCTGGAATGGTCCATAGGTAAAGATTGATATATAGGACGATGGTATTCGGACACCGGAAGTGTTTCGGAATGTACCGGGTAGTCATCGAAATACCGGAGGGGGTTCCGGGCACCCCCGAGAGGGTAATGGGCCTATTGGGCCATTATAGGGGAGCACACTAGCCCACAGGGGGCTGGCGCGCGCCCCCTAAGGTAGCCGACCCATGGGAGAAAGAAAAGGTGGGATTCGGCCTCCCCCTTCCTTCCCTCTCCCCCCTTTCCTTTCCCCCTCTGGCAAATAAGGAAGGGGGCGCGGCCAGGGCATGAGCCCAAGTAGGATTCGGACCTACTTGGGGCGCCTCCTAATTGCTCCCCTTCCCCCACCTATATATATGTGGGAGGGGGATGCCACACATAACGACGACAATCTCTTAGCCATGTGCGGCGCCCCCCTCCACCGTTTACACCCTCGGTCATATTTTCATAGTGCTTAGGCGAAGCCCTGCGGAGATAGCATCACCATCACCGTCACCACGCCGTTGTGCTGCCAGAGCTCATCCACTACTTCGCCCATCTTGCTGGATCAAGAAGGCGAGGACGTGACCGAGCTGAACATGTGCTGAACGCGGCGGTGTCGTACGTTCGGTACTCGATCGGTTGGATCGCGAAGAAGATCGACTACATCAACTGCGTTATGATGACCCACAAGTATAGGGGATCTATCATAGTCCTTTTGATAAGTAAGAGTGTTGAACCCAACGAGGAGCAGAAGGAAATGACAAGCAGTTTTCAGCAAGGTATTCTCTGCAAGCACTGAAATTATCGGTAACAGATAGTTGTGTGATAAGATAATTCGTAACAGGTAACAAGTAACAAGAGTAAACAAGGTGCAGCAAGGTGGCCCAATCCTTTTTGTAGCAAAGGACAAGCCTAGACAAACTCTTATATAAAGCAAAGCGCTCCCGAGGACACATGGGAATTGTTGTCAAGTTAGTTTTCATCATGCTCATATGATTCGCGTTCATTACTTTGATAATTTGATATGTGGGTGGACCGGTGCTTGGGTGCTGCCCTTCCTTGGACAAGTCTCCCACTTATGATTAACCCCTCTCACAAGCATCCGCAACTACGAAAGAAGAATTAAGATAAATCTAACCATAGCATGAAACATATGGATCCAAATCAGCCCCTTACGAAGCAACGCATAAACTAGGGTTTAAGCTTCTGTCACTCTAGCAACCCATCATATACTTATTACTTCCCAATGCCTTCCCCTAGGCCCAAATCATGGTGAAGTGTGATGTAGTCGACGTTCACATAAAACCACTAGAGGAAAGACAACATACATCTCATCAAAATATCGAACGAATACCAAATTCACATGATTATTTATAACAAGACTTCTCCCATGTCCTCAGGAACAAACGTAACTACTCACAAAGCATATTCATGTTCATAATCAGAGGAGTATTAATTATCATTAAGGATCTGAACATATGATCTTCCACCGAATAAACCAACTAGCATCAACTACAAGGAGTAATCAACACTACTAGCAACCCACAGGTACCAATCTGAGGTTTTGAGACAAAGATCGGATACAAGAGATGAACTAGGGTTTGAGAGGAGATGGTGCTGGTGAAGATGTTGATGGAGATTGACCCCCTCTCGATGAGAGGATCATTGGTGATGACGATGGCGATGATTTCCCCCTCCCGGAGGGAAGTTTCCCCGGCAGAACAGCTCCGCCGGAGGCCTAGATTGGTTCTGCCCAAGTTTCGCCTCGAGACGGCGGCGCTTCGTCCCAAAAGCTTCCTCCTTATTTTTTCCAGGGAAAAAGACACCATATATCAGAAGATGGGCGTCGGGGGACTGCCAGGGGGCCCACAAGACCTGAGGGCACGCATAGGGGGGTAGGGCGCACCCTCCACCCTTGTGGATGGCAAGTGGCCCACCTTTGGTGCTTTCTTCACCCAATATTTTTTATTAATTCCAAAATGACTCTCCGTGAAGTTTCAGGACTTTTGGAGTTGTGCAGCATAGATCTCTAATATTTGCTCCTTTTCCAGTCCAGAATTCCAGCTGCCGGCATTCTCCCTCTTCATGTAAACCTTGTAAATTAAGAGAGAAAAGGCATAAGTATTGTGATATAATGTGTAATAACAGCCCATAATGCAATACATATTGATATAAAAGCATGATGCAAAATGGACGTATCAACTCCCCCAAGCTTAGACCTCGCTTGTCCTCAAGCGAAAGCCGAAGTCGAAAAATATGTCCACATGTTTAGAGATAGAGGTGTCGATAAAATAAAATACGAACATGAGGGCATCATGATCATCTTTAGAACAACAACATATAACGTCATATAATTTCTTATGCTCTAGTAACAATTCATTCACAATGTAAAGTATGAATCAGAAACTTTATTGAAAACTAACAAACTATGATCTCAGTCATTGAAGCAATTGCAATTTATCATAACATCGGAAAGAGTCAATATAAGAGCTTTTCAGCAAGTCCACATACTCAACTATCATGTAGTCTTTCACAATTGCTAACACTCACGCGATACTTATGGGTTCAAAGCTTCAATCGGACACAGAGAAAGATAGGGGCTTATAGTTTCGCCTCCCAACCTTTTACCTCAAGGGTAATCTCAACAATAATACTTTATGATAACCTACATCCGAGTGGATATATACATCTGGATCTTTCTCCAACACATAGTGCTTGCCAAAGGAAAAAGTGTAAAAAGGAAAGGTGAAGATCACCATGACTCTAGTATAAGGGTAGAAGATAAAAGTAAAAGGTAGGCCCTTTGCAGAGGGAAGCAGAGGTTGTCATGCGCTTTTATGGTTGGATGCACAAAATCTTAGTGCAAAAGAACGTCACTTTATATTGCCGCTTGTGATAAAGAACTTTATTATGCAGTCCGTCGCTTTTATTTCTTCCATATCACAAGTTCGTATAAAGCTTATTTTCTTCACACTAATAGATCACACATATTTAGAGAGCAATTTTTATTGCTTGCACCGATGTCAACTCACTTGAAGGATCTTACTCAATCCATAGGTAGGTATGGTAGACTCTCATGGCAAAACTGGGTTTAGGGATGTTTGGATGCACAAGTAGTATCTCTACTTGGTGCAAAGAATTTTGCTAGCATTAGGGAAAAAGCAAGCTCAACATGTTGGAGGATCCATGACAATATAACTTCTATTCGGATATAAGAAAACATAACCCATTACGTTGTCTTCCTTGTCCAACATCAACTTTTTAGCATGTCATATTTTAATGAGTGCTCACAATTACAAAAGATGTGCAAGATAGTATATTTATATGTGAAACCTCTCTTTCTTTATTACTTCCTATGAATTGCAACAATGACCAAAACTATGTTTGTCAACTCTCAACAAATTTTATTCATCATACTCTTTATGTGTGAAGTCATTACTCTCCATAAGATCAATATATGATCTTTTTATTTCTTTTTATTCCTTTCTTTTATTTAATTCCCTCAAGATCATAGCAAGAAAGCAAAGCCCTCAACTCAAAACTGCTCTTTATTATATATAACTCACGGAATCGATTACATAGATAGAGATCAAAACAAAACTCAAAACTAGATCATACTAAAACTTTATTCTACTAGATCAAGATATAACCAAAAGGATCAAACTAAGAAAAACGATAAAGGTAAAGATGTGATGGTGATACGATACCGGGGCACCTCCCCCAAGCTTGGCAGTTGCCAAGGGGAGTGCCCATACCCAGGTATTTATGTCTCTTTCTTCCCTTTTGGATCATAATCTTCTTCTTCCTCCGTAGTCCAATCATAATGCTCCAAATCCCCGTAGACCTTGGGGTCTGTAATGTAATCAGGTACATGGCTCTCTCCCTCCAAATCTTGGGACGACATATTGCTCTAAATCTACTACAGAAACAACTCAAAACGAAAACAGGGGATTTTGACGTGGTACTGTGGTCAAAACCTTTGGGAGATTATATAATGAATTTTTACCGACCAAAAGAAGTATCGTGCAAGAAAACGGAGTCCGGAGGGCACACGAGGTGGCCACAAGGTAGGGGGGGGGCGCCCAGGGGGGTAGGGCGCGCCCTCCACCCTTGTGGTCGCCTCGTGTCTCTTTCGGACTACTTTTAATTTTCCTAATTTTTTAAATATTCCAAAACAGAGAAAAATTATCATTGGAAATGTTTTGGAGTCGGTTTACTTACTGTACCACATACCTATTCCTTTTCGGAGTCTGAAATGTTCTGGAAAGTGTCTCTTATGTACTCCTCCGGTGTTACGGTGTCAATTATATTGGTCTCAACATTTATGGGAGTACCTGAGATATAATGTTTGATTCTTTGAACGTTTACCACCTTCGGGTTTGTACCTTTGGCGTTGTTGATTTTTATGGCACCGAAACAATAGACCTCCTCGATATGTAAGGACCTTCCCATTTAGAGAGAAACTTTCCTGCAAAAAATCTTAAACGAGAGTTGTATAGCAAAACGTGATCACCTACATTAAACTCACGCTTTTGTATCCTTTTGTCATGCCATCTTTTAACTTTTTCTTTAAACAACTTGGCATTCTCATAGGCTTGGGTTCTCCATTCATCAAGCGAGCTTATGTCAAATAACCTCTTCTCACCGGCAAGTTTGAAATCATAATTGAGCTCTTTAATAGCCCAATATGCCTTATGTTGTAGTTCAAGAGGTAAGTGACAAGCCTTTCCATAAACCATTTTATACGGAGACATACCCATAGGGTTTTTATAAGCAGTTCTATAAGCCCATAATGCATCATCAAGTTTCTTAGATGAATTCTTTCTAGATCTATTAACAGTCTTTTGCAAGATCAATTTAATCTCTCTATTGCTCAATTCTACTTGACCACTAGACTGAGGATGATATGGAGATGCAATTCTATGGTTAACATCATACTTAGCAAGCAATTTACGGAAAGCACCATGAATAAAATGTGAACCACCATCAGTCATCAAATATCTAGGGACTCCAAACCTCAGAAAAATAACTTCTTTAAGCATCTTAATAGAAGTGTTATGATCAGCACTACTAGTTGGAATAGCTTCTACCCACTTAGTAACATAATCAACAGCAACTAAAATATGTGTATACCCATTAGAGGAAGGAAAAGGTCCCATATAATCAAAGCCCCAAACATCAAATGGTTCAATAACAAGTGAATAATTCATGGGCATTTCCTGACGTCTACTAATATTACCAATTCTCTGGCATTCATCACAAGACAAGACAAACTTACGAGCATCCTTGAAGAGAGTAGGCCAATAAAAACCAGATTGCAATACCTTATGTGCAATTCTATCTCCAGCGTGATGTCCTCCGTAAGACACGGAGTGGCACTTCCATAGGATCTGTTCCTGTTCATTCTCAGGTACACAACATCTAATAATACCATCTACTCCTTCTTGATAAAGGTGTGGGTCATCCCGAAAGTAATGTCTTAAATCATAGAAAAACTTTTTCTTTTGCTGGTATGTGGAACTAGGTGGTATAAATTTAGCAACAATGTAATTAGCATAATCAGCATACCATGGAGTATTACGAGAAGCATTTATGACAGCTAATTGTTCATCAGGAAAGCTATCATCAATAGGCAGTGGGTCATCAAGAACATTTTCTAACCTAGACAAGTTGTCTGCAACGGGGTTCTCATCTCCCTTTCTATCAATAATATGCAAATCAAATTCTTGTAACAATAGAACCCATCTAATAAGTCTAGGTTTAGCATCTTTCTTTTACATAAGATATTTAATAGCAGCATGATCAGTGTGAATAGTTACTTTGGAATCAACAATATAAGATCTGAACTTATCACAAGCAAAGACAACTGCTAAAAATTCTTTTTCAGTAGTAGCATAATTTCTTTGGGCACTGTCTAGAGTTTTACTAGCATAATGAATAACATTCAATTTCTTATCAACTCTTTTCCCTAGAGCGGCACCAACAGCATAATCACTAGCATCACACATAATTTCAAAGGGTAAATTCCAATCAGGTGGCTGAACAATAGGTGCGGAGATCAAGGCTTTCTTAAGTATTTCAAATGCTTCTACACAATCATCATCAAAAACAAAAGGAACATCTTTTTGCAAGATATTAGTGAGAGGCCTAGAAATTTTAGAGAAGTCTTTAATAAACCTCCTATAAAAACCAGCATGACCAAGGAAACTTCTTATACCTTTGATATCTTTAGGACACAACATCTTTTCAATAGCATCTACTTTAGCTTTATCAACTTCAATACCTCTTTCAGAAATTTTATGCCCCAAGACAATACCTTAATTAACCATAAAGTGGCACTTCTCCCAATTCAAGAGAAGATTAGTTTCTTCACATCTCTGTATTACTCGATCAAGGTTGCTTAAGCAATCATCAAAAGAAGTTCCGTAAATGGAGAAATCATCCATGAAAACCTCAACAATCTTTTCACAAAAATCAGAGAATATAGCAGTCATACATCTTTGAAAGGTAGCAGGTGCATTGCATAAACCAAAAGGCATACGTCTATAAGCAAAGGTATCGAAAGGGCAAGTAAAAGTGGTCTTTTCCTGATCATCTTTTAACACAGGTATTTGAGAAAAACCAGAATAGCCATCTAGAAAGCAAAAATGTGTATGTTTGGATAGTCTTTCTAGCATTTGATCAATAAAAGGTAGAGGGTAATGATCTTTTCTAGTAGCTTTATTTAATTTGTGAAAATCAATTGCCATTCTATAACCTGTAACAATTCGTTGTGGAATTAATTCATTCTTATCATTAGGAACAACAGTAATACCTCCCTTCTTAGGGACACAATGAACAGGACTTACCCACTTACTATCAGCAATAGGATAAATTATACCTGCCTCCAGAAGCTTTAGTATTTCATTTCTTACCACTTTTTTCATCTTAGGATTTAACCGTCGTTGGTGATCAACAACTGGTTTAGCATCAGACTCCAAATTAATTTTGTGCTGACATAGAGTGGGACTAATGCCCTTAAGATCATCAAGAGTATATCAATAGCAGCACGGAGCTTCTTCAGAGTTTTCAATAATTTCTTTTCTTCATGCTCTGAAAGGTTAGCACTAATAATAACAGGATATATCTTCTTTTCATCAAGATAAGCATATTTCAAGGTATCAGGTAATTGTTTAAGCTCAAACACGGGATCTCCCTTGGGTGGAGGAGGATCCCCAAGGATTTCAACAGGCAAGTTGTGTTTCAAAATAGGGCCTTGATTAAAGAATATCTCATCTATTTCCCTTCTTTCATTCATAAACATATCATTTTCATGGTCTAGCAAATATTGTTCTAAAGGATCAGTAGGAGGCACGGCAATCGAAGCAAGACCAATAATTTCATCCTTACTAGGAAATTCTTTATCATGGGGTTGTCTACGAAATTTAGAGAAATTAAAATCATGAGACATATCCCCTAAACCGATAGTAACAATATCTTTCTCGCAATCTATCTTAGCATTAACAGTATTCAAGAAAGGTCTACCAAATATAATGGGACAAAAGTCATCTTGTGGGGAAGCAAGAACAAGAAAATTAGTAGGGTATTTTATTTTCCCACACAAGACTTCAACATCTCTAACAATCCCAATTGGTGAAATAGTATCTCTATTGGCAATCTTAATAGTAACATCTATATCTTCTATCTCAGCAGGTGCAATATCATTCATAATTTCTTTATATAAAGTAAAAGGAATTGCACTCACACTAGCACCCACATCACATAAGCCGAAACAATAGGCATTCCAACAACTGGTCTATGTTTATCTTTACTATCGGGTTTAGCAATTCTAGCAGCTTCATCACAGAAATAAATAACATGCCCATCAATATTATCAACCAAGAGATCTTTAACCATAGCAATACTAGGTTCAACTTTAATTTGTTCAGGGGGTGTAGGTGTTCTAGTATAACTCTTACGAACCACAGTTGAAGCTTTAGCATGATCCTTTATTCTAACAGGAAAAGGTGGTTTCTCAATATAAGCAGTAGGAACAATAGGGTCAACGTTATAAGTAATAGTTTCTTCTTCAACTTTAATAGGTTCAACTACTTTAGCTTCAATGGGAGGATGATATTTAAACCACTTCTCCTTAGGGAGATCAACATGAGTAGCAAATGATTCACAGAAAGAAGCTACTATCTCAGAGTCAAGTCCATATTTAGTGCTAAAATCACGAAAAGCATCGGTATCCATAAAAGATTTAACACAATCAAACTTAAGGTTTATACCTGACTCCTTACCTTCGTCGAGTTCCCAATCTTCAGAGTTGCGTTTAATTCTTTCCAATGAATCCCATTTGAATTCAATAGTCTTCTTCATAAAAGAACCAGTACAAGAAGTATCGAGCATGGATCGATCATTATGAGAAAGCCGAGCATAAATTTTTTGAATAATAATTTGTCTTGAGAGCTCATGATTGGGGCATGAATATAACATTGACTTAAGACTCCCCCAAGCTTGAGCGATACTTTCTCCTTCACGAGGCCAAAAATTATATATATAATTCCGATCACGATGAACCAGATGCATAGGATAAAACTTCTGATGAAATTCCAATTTCAATCGGTTGTAGTTCCATGATCCAATATCATCACATAGCCTATACCATGTCAATGCCTTTCCCTTCAAAGATAAAGGGAATACCTTCTTCTTGACAACATCCTCGGGCATACCTGCAAGCTTAAGTAATCCACAAACTTCATCCACATAGATTAGATGCATATCAGGATGTAGTGTTCCATCTCCTGTATAAGGATGAGCTAGCAGTTTCTCTATAATACCCGAAGGAATTTCATAATAAATATTTTCAGTAGGTGCAGTAGGTTGAGGAGCAACTCTTTGCTCTTTCGGTCGAGGTGAAGATACCCCGAACAAGCCCCTCAAAGGATTACTTTCCATAGTAACAAGTGACAATAAATTTCAGCACACTATAAAAATATTTCCTTACCAAAGGCGCTTCACTCCCCGGCAACGGTGCCAGAAAAGAGTCTTGATGACCCACAAGTATAGGGGATCTATCGTAGTCCTTTCAATAAGTAAGAGTGTCGAACCCGACGAGGAGCAGAAGGAAATGACAAGCGGTTTTCAGCAAGGTATTCTCTGCAAGCACTGAAATTATCGGTAACAGATAGTTGTGTGATGAGATAATTCGTAATGGGTAACAAGTAACAAGAGTAAACAAGGTGAAGCAAGGTGGCCCAATCCTTTTTGTAGCAAAGGACAAGCCTGGACGAACTCTTATATAAAGCAAAGCGCTCCCGAGGACACATGGGAATTGTTGTCAAGTTAGTTTTCATCATGCTCATATGATTCACGTTCGTTACTTTGATAATTTGATATGTGGGTGGACCGGTGCTTGGGTGCTGCCCTTCCTTGGACAAGCCTCCCACTTATGATTAACCCCTCTCGCAAGCATCCGCAAAGATGAAATAAGAATTAAGATAAATCTAACCATAGCATGAAACATATGGATCCAAATCAGCCCCTTACGAAGCAACGCATAAACTAGAGTTTAAGCTTCTGTCACTCTAGCAACCCATCATCTACTTATTACTTCCCAATGCCTTCCCCTAGGCCCAAATCATGGTGAAGTGTCATGTAGTCGACGTTCACATAACACCACTAGAGGAAAGACAACATACATCTCATCAAACTATCGAACGGATACCAAATTCACATGATTACTTATAACAAGACTTCTCCCATGTCCTCAGGAACAAACGTAACTACTCACAAAGCATATTCATGTTCATAATCAGAGGAGTATTAATTATCATTAAGGATCTGAACATATGATCTTCCACCGAATAAACCAACTAGCATCAACTACAAGGAGTAATCAACACTACTAGCAACCCACAGGTACCAATCTGAGGTTTTGAGACAAAGATCGGATACAAGAGATGAACTAGGATTTGAGAGGAGATGGTGCTGGTGAAGATGTTGATGGAGATTGACCCCCTCTCGATGAGAGGATCGTTGGTGATGATGATGGTGATGATTTCCCCCTCCTGGAGGGAAGTTTCCCCGACAGAACAGCTCCGCCGGAGCCCTAGATTGGTTATGCCCAAGTTCCGCCTCGAGACGGCGGCGCTTCGTCCCGAAAGCTTCCTCCTTATTTTTTCCAGGGCAAAAGACACCATATATCAGAAGATGGGCGTCGGGGGACTGCCAGGGGGCCCACAAGACCTGAGGGCGCGCCCAGGGGGGTAGGGCGTGCCCTCCACCCTTGTGGATGGCAGCTGGCCCCCCTCTGGTGCTTTCTTCGCCCAATATTTTTTATTAATTCCAAAATGACTATCCGTGAAGTTTCAGGACTTTTGGAGTTGTGCAGCATAGGTCTCTAATATTTGCTCCTTTTCCAGTCCAGAATTCCAGCTGCCGGCATTCTCCCGCTTCATGTAAACCTTGTAAATTAAGAGAGAAAAGGCATAAGTATTGTGATATAATGTGTAATAACAGCCCATAATGCAATAAATATTGATATAAAAGCATGATGAAAAATGGACGTATCACGTTTCTAAATGCTTCCGCTCACTGTCTACGAGGGTACGTAGACACACTCTTCCCTCTCATTGCTATGCATCTC
Source organism: Thinopyrum elongatum (assembly GCA_011799875.1). Lineage (NCBI taxonomy): Eukaryota > Viridiplantae > Streptophyta > Magnoliopsida > Poales > Poaceae > Thinopyrum > Thinopyrum elongatum. The sequence goes on from CM022303.1 coordinate 610,537,584, forward strand.
CATGGATAGATCCTGCGTGTGCGCAGATTTTTTTTTTGGTTTCCATGCAACATTTCCCAACAAAACCCTCATCTCTTGCATGTACTTTATTTGCCATTTGCCTCTCGTTTTCCTCTCCCCCACTTCTAAACCATTTTCAGAAAAATACAAAAATATTTGCCTTTTATATGCCCTCTTTCCGTTTGGCTTTTTTAGATCTTTTGGTTTGCTTGTCTTGAGACTTTCATCATGAGTGATTTTGGTATGGCAGAAATAGATGATGGCGGGATGCCTAAAATTGGAAGTTCTGCCAATCTTGATGCTAAAACTTTTGTGTTGGGACAAAGGAATGTTATAGGAAAAGGTGTTATCTAAGAATTCTTTAATTGTGTCGGAACTTTAGCTTGTGATGATGTCCCTATACTTAAAGAACCAAAACTTATGTCGATGTTGTTTCCGCACTTGTTCTTAAAGTTGAAAGAAAATTTATCCGTACTCATCCTACTTTACAAAGACTATTTTATGAGTTGCCAGTTATAAAAAATCCTACGGCTAAAAAGATAGCTACCCTTGTCCTCGTGAATGAATTTGATCACATAGTGCGAGAATCTAGAGAGATCTTTGATTTTTATGGTATGAACCGTGAAAAGTCAGTAATAGATGAGATCCTTTATAATAGTGATTATATGTTAAGGCATTTGATCCGCAATGATCGCATCTTTGATGAAAATCTTAAAAAGGAAGTCCCTCCCTTAAGTATGATTCAACAAGTTTTCAATGATATTAACCAACAATACTCTTGGATTGTAGCCGGTAATCAAAAGGGATATGTAGATGAGCAACTTACCAATGCTAAAATTTCTATGGATGATGTGTTTTATGTTATGTTTGAAAAACCTCCGGATGAAAATATGCCTAAGGAAAAAGAAAAGAAAGATGACAATACCTAGATCTATGCAATATGCCTAGCTAAGGGCGTAAAACAATAGCGCTTGTTGGGAGGCAACGCAATGTTATTTTAGTTTTTGTTGTTTTCCTTCTGTTTTTCTACAAATTACACAAATATGCTACTGTTATGATTGAGTTTTTTATGTTTTAATTAGTGTTTGTGCCAAGTAAGACCTTTGGGATGATTTGGAAGATAGTTGATTTGATTCTGTGAAAAAACAGAAATTTCTGCGCCCAGTTCTAGAATTTTGTAAATTCACACAAATGTGTTTTTGCTCTGAATGTTTTACACAAGATTGATATACAAATTTCCCACGTCGTCCTAATTTTTCAGAATTTTTAGAGTTAGAGAAGTATGAGCAATATTCAGGTTATTACAGACTGTTCTGTTTTTGACAGATTCTGTTTTCAATGCGTTGTTCTCTTGTTTTGATGAATCTATTGGTAGTATCGGGGGGTATGAACCATGGTGAAGTTGAAATACAGTAGATATAACGCTAATATAAAATTGGAATAAGTTTACAACAGTACCTAATGTGGTGATTTGTTTTATTATACTAATGGATCTCACGAGTTTTCTGTTGAGTTTTGTGTTGTGAAGTTTTCAACTTTTGGGTGAAGTTTCGATGGACTAAGGAATAAGGAGTGGCAAGAGCCTAAGCTTGGGGATTCCCAAGGTACCCCAAGGTAATATTCAAGGAGAGCCAATCGTCTAAGCTTGGGGATGCCCCGGATGGCATCCCCTCTTTTGTCTACAATCCATCGGTAAATTACTTGGGGCTATATTTTTATTCACTACATGATATGAGTTTTGCTTGGAGCGTCATGTATTATATGAGTCTTTGCTTTATTTGCTTTTTAGTTTACCACAATCATCATTACTGTACACACCTTTTTGAGAGGGACACACATTATTCATGAATTTATTAGAATACTCTTTGAGCTAGGCAGTTGCTCTAGTGCTTCACTTATATCTTTTAGAGCACGGCGGTGGTTATATTTTAAAAAATTGATGAACTCTCATGCTTCACTTATATTATTTTGGGAGTCTTATAAATAGTATGGCAATTTTCTTGGGTTATGAATTTAGTCCTAATATGATGGGTATTCAAGAGGGATATAATAAAAACTTTCATGAAGATCATTGAATATATGAGAAGTTTGAGTCCTAGCAATTGTTTTGAGATATAAAGATGGTGATATTAGAGTCATGCTAGTTAGTAATTGTGGTTTAGTAATAATGTTTGTGTTAAGGTTTGTGATTCCCGAAGCATGCATGTATGGTCTCTCGTTATGCGATGAAATTGGAGCATGATTTATTATTGATTGTCTTCCTGATGAGTGGCGGTCGGGGACGAGCGATGGTCTTTTCCTACCAATCTACCCCCTAGGAGCATGCGTAGTAGTACTTTGCTTCGAGGGCTAATAAACTTTTGCAATAAGTATGTGAATTCCTTATGACTAATGTCGAGTCCATGGATTATACGCACTATCATCTTTCCGCATTTTGCTAGCCTCTTCGGTACCATGCATTGCCCCTTCTCACCTTGAGTTGTGGTGCAAACTTCGCCGGTGCATCCAAACCCCATGATATGATACGCTCTACACACATAAGCCTTCTTATATCTTCCTCAAAACAGCCACCATACCTACCTATTATGGCATTTCCATAGCCATTCCGAGATATATTGCCATGCAACTTCCACCGTTCCGTTTTATTATGGCACATATCATCATTGTCGTATTGCTTTGCATGATCATATAGTTGGCATAGTATTTGTGGCTCCGCCACCATTCAAATTTTATATATATGCTATGCTAGATCATTGCACATCCCGGTACACCGCCGAAGGCATTCATATAGAGTCATATTTATGTTCTAGTATTGAGTTGTAAGTAAAAACAAGTGTGATGATCATATGCATTATTAGAGCATTGTCCCATGTGAGGAATATAAAAAAAGAGGCCAAATGAGCCCAAGAAAAAAAGAGGCCAAAGTGCCCAACAAAAATAAAAAGAAAGAAAAAAAGAAAGAAAAAAATGAGAGAAAAAGAGAGAAGGGACAATATTACTATCATTTTCCACACTTATGCTTCAAAGTAGCACCATATTCTTCATGATAGAGAGTCTCCTATTTTGTCACTTTCATATATTACTAGTGGGAATTTTTTTCATTATAGAACTTGGCTTCTATATACCAATGATGGGCTTCCTCAAATGCCCGAGGTCTTCATGAGCATGCAAGTTCGATGCACACCCACTTAGTTTTATTTTGAGCTTTCATACACTTATAGCTCTAATGCATCTGTTGCATGGCAATCCCTACTCCTTGCAATGATATCAATTGATGGGCATCTCCATAGCCCGTTGATTAGCCTCGTCAATGTGAGACTTTCTTCTTTTTTGTCTTCTCCACACAACCTCCAACATCATATTCTATTCCACCCATAGTGCTATATCCATGGCTCACGCTCATGTATTGCATGAGAGATGAAAAAGTTAAAAAGCGTTAAAAAGTATGAACCAATTGCCTGGCTTGTCATCGGGGTTGTGCATGATAATACTTTCTGTTAAGAAGATGGAGCATGACAAGATTATACGATTTTGTAGGGATAACTTTCTTTGGCCATGATATTTTGAAAAGACATGATTGTTTTTTAATATGCTTGAAGTATTATTGTTTTTATGTCAATAATAACCTTTTGTTTTGAATCTTATGGATCTGAATATTCATGCCACATAAAGAAACATTACATGATAAATATGTTAGGTAGCATTCCACATAAAAAATTATGTTTTTATCATTTACCTACTCGAGGACGAGCAGGAATTAAGCTTGGGGATGCTTGCTACGTCTCCAACGTATCTATAATTTTTTATTGTTCCATGCTATTATATTATCCATCTTGTATGTTTTATATGCATTATTATGCTATTTTATATCATTTTTGGGACTAACCTATTGACCTAGTGCGCAATGCCAGTTGCTGTTTTTTTCCTTGTTTTTGCCTTTACAGAAAATCAATACCAAACGGAGTCCAAATGGAACAAAACTTTTTGAGGATTTTTCTTGGACCACAAGACACCCTGAAAGCTTTGGGAGGAGGCCAGAAGGGCCACAAGCTCAGAGGGCGCGACCCCCAAGCTTGTAGGCCCCTCGTGGCACTTCCAACCCTAATTTTTCTTCTATAAATACCCAAATATTCCTCGAAGACCAGAGGGCACACCAAAAATAATTTTCCGCCGCCGCAAGCTTCTGTTCTCGTGAGATCCCATCTTGGGGCCTTTTTCGATACTCCGCCGGAGGGGGATTCGATCACGAAGGGCTTCTACATCAACCTTGCTGCCCTTCCGATGATGTGTGAGTAGTTTACCACAGATATACGGGTCCATAGCTAGTAGCTAGATGGCTTCTTCTCTCTCTTTAATCTTTAATACAATGTTCTCCTCGATGTTCTTGGAGATCTATTCGATGTAATCTTCTTTTGCGGTGCGTTTGTTGAGATCCGATGAATTGTAGGTTTATGTTCAGATTAGCTATGAATATTATTTGAGTCTTCTCTGAACTCTTTTATGCATGATTTATATACCTTTGTATTTCTCTCCGATCTATTGATTTGGTTTGGCCAACTAGATTGATTTTTCTTTCAATGGGAGAGGTGCTTTGTAATGGGTTCAATCTTGCGGTGCTCAATCCCAGTGACAGAAGGGGGCATGACACGTATTTGTATTGTTGTCATTAATGATAAAAAGATGGGGTTTGTTCATATTGATTGGATCTATCCCTCTACATCATGTCATCTTGCTTAAGGCGTTACTCCATTCTTGTTAACTTAATAAACTAGATGCATGCTGGATAGTGGTCGATGTGTGAAGTAATAGTAGTAGATGCAGGCAGGAGTCGGTCTACTTGTCTCGGACTTGATGCCTATATACATGATCATTGCCTTAGATGTCTACATAATTATTCACTTTTTTATCAATTGCTCAACAGTAATTTATTTACCCACCGTTTGCTTTCTTTCAAAAGAGAAGCCTCTAGTGAACACTATGGCCCCGGGTATATCTTTTAGCATATTATTTTCAGATCTATAAAAGTAAAAACTCGAAAATACCTTGCTGTAATTTATTTACTTTTATCATATTTTGCACTTTTACATATCTTTTATATCTATCACTATCAGATCTTATCCTTGCAAGTAACCGTGAAGGGATTGACAGCCCCTGTATCGCGTTGGGTGCAAGTATTTGTTTGCGTAAGTGCTATCATTAGAGACTTGCGTGTTCCTCCTACTGGATTGATACCTTGGTTCTTAACTGAGGGAAATACTTATCTCTATTTTGCTGCATCACCCTTTTCTCTTCAAGGGAAAACCAACGCAAGCTCAAGAAGTAGCAAACCAATACTTCGAAATTGTCGACGGTGATGAGCGGAGACGGAGAGGAGTGGATCGGCGATGATACGTGAGGAGAGGAGAGGTGTGGCAAGGACGGCATCGAAGCCGGGCTTAAATAGTCGTGACCAGATGAAAGTATGGGCAACCGGTTTCAATGAGGCGCACCGGCCAGAGTAGCCTTCTCGGCGGCCGCCCGCTCGTCCGGAAACGTAGCTCTGACCGGCATGCATGCGCGACAACCTCTTCGCGTGGAGAGAGCTTTGGGTGAGACATGGCATCAGACACATACGTGAGGACGTTTGGACTCGCGCAAATCTCCCCTGATGTGTGTCCGGGTTATGGGATTTCGAACAGGTCCGATGTGGAACCATGCTGGACTTGGACGGCTTAGAGCATCTACAGGCGCGGTAGGCAAATCTGGCCCCTCAAACGCCCACAGACGCACCTGGGCGCTTCCGCGGGCACTCCTCTAATATCCTTCTCTGCATCTAAACTCCTCATAGTTGAAATCTTAAATAAAACCATACAAAGCATGACAAAAAACATAGATCAACTAAACCTACACCACACTACGCGTTGTCGTCGGAGATGTCCACGATCTCCATGCCAGGCTCTGGACACATGGGCGGTAGATGCAACTCCTGCTCCTGCGGCTCCTCCTCTGCCTCGGCCCCGACCTCCGCTTCCTCCTCCGCATCGAGCTCGTCTAAAAAGGTGTCGATCTCGGCCCGTTCTTGCCGGATGAAGCGCGGGTTGGCCTACACGTAGGCTTCATCCTGGATGGACTCCAGGATGGTCTGCTGCTCTGCCATCTCCGTCGCTTGGGCAACCTCGAACTCCGCCATGGCATCTTCCATGGCGAAGCCCGCAACTGGCGTCGACTCCTCCTTCGGCTCCGCCTCCTCCTCCTCCTATGGATCCGCCACCTTCATGGGCACTGACCGCTGCTCCGGCTCCGGCTAGTGCCCCCCTCCTCCTCAGGCTTCGGAGAACCCGGAGGCATGCCGACTGCGATGCGGGAGGCACGCCTCGCTCGGATCTCCTCCAGCATCTGGAAGCGGCGCTGCGGCGCTAGCATAGCATAAGTGGTCTTCTTCAATCGGGCCATGGCGGAGGCGGACAGTGAGGGAAGAGGTAGGCAGAGAGGGAGAGAGGTGGACGGGCTCGGGCTGGTAGAGCGGAGAGGGGTGAAGCAAATGTGGCTATTGCTAGGGGACGTCGTCCGGCTTAAATAGCCGGACTTTGGCCCCCGGGCAGCGAGCCAGAGTGGCGTCACGCGGCGTTCACACCCTATCAGATGAGACGCCCGTCAGACCGTCAGATTTCCGGGTGTTTTTCTGTGGGACCCTAACGTTAGTCCGACGTGACAGACGCGCCCGATCACACTCGGACCGCCCCATATCCGTCCCAGATTTGGGCTGAATATGAGGGGTGTGCCCATCTTTTTTGACCGGTGACCGGTCGTCCGCCCGGACAACTGAGAGCTGTTTGAGGCAACTGTAGATGCTCTTGCAACATACAGACACCTCACCCTGGACGGTGTTTTCAAGTTTCAACGTCCGCCCTGGTGATGGGGCCTGACCACCCCGGTATCAGCCCGCGTGACACTGGCGCTTCAGGATCGCAGGCAGGCAGGCAGGCATGGTGCGGTGCAGGATGTCCACTAGCGGCAAAGTCGAGAGCAAAAGCCAAAAGGCCTCGTCCACTAGGTCTCAAAAGATGCTTAACGCCATCGGGTTTGGCTCTATGTACTACTGTTTTTTTTTTTTTTTTTTTTGCGGGACGCAAGAAATCACTGCTCGACCCACAAAGTGGACCAGCTTGCACCTGAAAAATGAACATGCACGCATCGCATGGTATATACGCTGTGACCCAGTACTTGTGATGTACTAGTATATACTCAGGCAGTCTGGCTGTACAGGACCAACGTACGGCACACACAGTCAGTTGTGCAACTGGATCGTCAGAAAACAAAAGCGCAGTCGTTTGTTCACCCCGATCCAGTGGAGCTCGTGCGTGCGCCCATCAGATCGGCGTGTGCTCAGTCAGACCCGACGTGGCGTAGACCGGCATGGATCCTGAATTCCTGCGTGAACGCCGCTAGCTCGCGACTGTAACCCTAAGGGAAAAAAAATACTTTCAACACCGAGCGAGCTACTAGCGAGCTCGACTGCGCTGCGCTCTGTGTGTTAGTAGTAGGTTCAGATAATACAAGACAATTATATAAGATACTCCACTGGATAAGATAAAAGGCCAGGCTGCTTGGTTTGGGGTTCAGAGGCAGCCATCATTTCCAGCTTGCAAGAACCAAACTGTGCGTGTTATCATCGATTTCAGCGAAATGGAAATGAAAACAAACAACGACGACGACTGCCGCCCGCACCGGCGGCCTGGCAGTGGCTGCTGCTGCGCGTTCCGTGTGGCCCTGATGAACCCCATCGCACCATGACCAGCTGCAGCAAAAGCAGCCCCACATGTTAAAACCCGGCCTCGTACGTCTTTTGGCTTTGCATTTCGCTCCGGTCACGCCCTTGTGGCGCTTGGCGGGTGATGTTTTCAAACATGTAGAGTACACAAGTTTCTGCGAATGATGATTTTGGATGATATACACGCGATATAAATCAACACCCCAGCTTTGCAGGAACGTAGCACACAGAAAATAAAAAACACGTATACTAGTACGTCGAAAAGATCTTTTAAGAGCAATTTTTTTGAAAGGGCATCTCTAGCCCCCTCCTACCCCATCCTTAATTCCCAAATGACTAACCCTGAAAATAATGTTTGCTAATTTTTTTTTCAAATGTTTGTACAAATATGCCAAACCAATGCACACAAACTATACAATTCAAATGCACCACGTCATAATTCAACTATAAACATAAACATCAAACTCAACAAGTTCATTCCAAAAATACCACCAAGCACACGGTGGATCAAAAGCCAACATCGATCACAAGGGCATCATGCACTCGCGCCATCACCATTGCCGCCACCACCAATGACTTAGCCAAGATATTCCCATGAGTGGATTCACAATATTATCTCGCTCTCTCGTCCATCTTGCTTGGATCCATGAACATGATAGCACGCTCCTCGGCTTCCCACTTGTTATTTTGGTCCTCTGCCTCCAATGCAAGCCTTTACTCTTCAATCTTCCTCATGTTGTTTTTGTTCCTCGACCCCCATTGCAAGTCTTTGCACCTCAATTTCAAGCCATCTTTCTTCCTTTTGTACCTTTCTCTCCTCGGCCGCCGTCTTTGCCTTCTACCTATCCCCTTCAATCATCGAGCGGGGCTGCCTCAACCCCCGTCTCGTCGGAATCCGGCTCCTTGACGGTCCTCAGAGGTGGAGGGGGTAGTGGCGCGCCCGCGGTGCATCGCAGGAGGGGGGAGGGTAACGGGGTCCTGGACTAGGGGGTACTCACCATCTCGTCCCCCGACGAGGAGGGCCGGGCCGAGGACCCCCGTGGCAGTTCATTAACGGGTCACTTGGAGCTGCCATGACGCATACGAGAAAGATTCCACAATACTTGGCGCACAAGACAAGGACTCTTCTAAATCCTAGGCCACCGGACATTATATAAACCGATGTCAGGCTAGTCAATAGATCATTAGAATCTTAGATAACAATCTCGTGGTAGACACATGACTCTGTAATATACCCCAATACAATAAACAAAAGCGTGACGTAGGGTACTAGGGTATTATCTTTTCGAGAGAGCCCGAATCTTGGTAAAATTCCCGTGTCCTTGTTACCATCGTTCCAAGATGCCTAGATTAGGATCCCTACCTCGAGATTCACAAGAATTGACTTCGACGGAGGGGACGTTGGCATCATGGGAGGCCGAGGTGGAGCAGACGAGTTGAACGACACCTTCCTATTCATCGACATTGACGGTACCATCCAAACAAAAAAATTGTCAAGGTAAAACTTTACTCCTGAGAAAGTACTAAAAAATAGTAAAGTTTCTCCCTAAGAAAAAAATAAAAGATAGTAGTAAAGTTTTGACAAGTAAAATGCATTGGAAGTCACTGAATTTGCGTCGTGTGCTCACTTTGGTCACCGTACTTAGGAATACATCCATTACGGTCACTATATACGACAAGACATGATTATACAGTCATTGTGTCGCGTATTGAGGTCGTACGTCGCCACTGTTGACCAGTCCACAGGTTCCACATCATCGTAAATTATATGGCCCACTTTCCATGGGGGGTTTTATGCAAAAATGCCAAGTCTTTTATCTCCACCCCGCTGCAGTCCAAATCCATAATTCCCCACTCATGCCCCTGCTCTCCAAATCCCTAGTTTCCTTCCCCTTCTCCACCCGCCGCCGCCGCATCAGTTGACCGGAGCTTTCATTCGTCACCGATGTCGCCTCTGTCCTCGCCATGTCCGCGAGCTTGGTGAGGTCATCTCTCAGTGGCCGGGCTGTGGTGGTGCCGCTCATCCGATGCCCTCACTACGGCACGCGGGTGAAGTTCTACTAGTCGAACATAGACAAACATGAGGGTTGGGTGTTCTACAAGTGCATCCATGTAAGTTTCCCACCACCCTTCTTCTCTGTGTTGTTAGATGAGTATTTTTCTTGGATTTGAGTACACGGTGTGCTAAATTTTTCCCCCTTTTGTGGTCTATTTGGCTGATAGGATGCATGTGAGTTCTGGCATTTGGAGTTGGAGTATGTGGTGTATCTTGTTGATAATCATTTCCTCAATGGCAATGGAGCAGTGGATGCAATTGGCGCTGCAGAGGAAAGGAGGGAAGAGCTGGTTCGGAAAAGGGAAGAAAGGGCTAGGCTTGCAGGGATATTGTCAGAGGCATTGGAGCTCGAATCGATGAGAGGAATAGGCCTTCAGTCAGTCCCATGACCAAGCAGCAGGCAGATGCACTTTTAGGTTTAGGCAGGGAAATGCATGTGGTTTTGAAGGTAGTGATGGGATTAGTCATTGTTTTGTGTGTTATGTTTGGTATCTCACTTCTGAAGAAATGGTGAAAAATGATGTTTAGTTTGTAGTCATGATGTAATGCTTAGTTTGTTTAGGTGAAGAAGAATCAAGTTGTTATGCTCAGAACAATCTTTTGGAAATGATGTAATGACGCCTGTATTGGCTATGTAAGACCAGTTGGTACTGAAATGTTATTGGTTCCATTTTCCGTTGCCTACTTGTTTACTGTACACCTTTGGCTAAATGTTGTTGATGGTAGCATGATGTTGGTAAACATTATAATTTTTTGGCTAAAGGTTGTTGCATTCAACCTGATGTTGGTGATGCAATTGTGTGCTAGATGGCTATGAACTGGTGACCAAGAAATATGTAACATTGCAGCTGAAAGAAACTCATTGCAAAACATGTGGGTACAAGTTATGGTGACCAAGAAATAGAGTAAAATGCTAGCTGAAAGAAGCTCATTGCAAAAAGGTTCCGGTCATTATGGTTCCACCTGGGTAATACATGATCAACAATTGATCCAAACTCCCAAACTGACATCAGTATGGATCAATTGTTACATATCCCAGCATTGCAAGTTTTTCAATGTTACCCTAAACAGAACAACACCCTGAGTGAACATAACATAGTACAAAAGACATCATAGCATTATAACACATCCCATCACTGTAAGTTTCACCTGAAGACATCAAACATAGATGTTTTCTTGGCCTTTTTACGCATCACTTGGTGTTAGGGCATGTCTCTCTCTAAGTGGTTTTGGTGATTGATGACAATGCTTTTGCGAACTAATCGTGTGCATTGAGCGTTTCAGATATTCGTTCATTGGCACAGGACGATTCGTTCCCCTCGAAGCTCAAGGTGAAGACGGTGTAGTCTCTTTCGTTTTGGTTTTGGTGGACTTGAGTCGTAGGAGACGCCGTACTATCAAGAGGGGGTCCCTATCGGAAAGGCTAGGGTGGAATCAACACGTACACATCTTTCTCGCACCCCCTGCTCCTTCCCTCTTCCTTGGAGTATACCGTTATCACGGAAGTGGCACATGAGAGGAGCCAGCGGTAGTACCGCCGGGACGGAGCGGCAGTACCGCTGATAGCCTCAAGCGGTAGTACCGCTGTCCCACAGTGGTAGTACCGCTCGTGGTCATCAGCGGCAGTACATCTCCAGTTCCGCGCTGGTACCGCCTCAATTCGAGACCGTCGCTTCTCGTGTCAGGTTGGGCGGCAGTAGGAGTGGCAGTAGGCATGGTAGTACCGCTTACAAGCGGTAGTACCGTCCTACCACCGCTACTAGTGTCGCCCGAGGGCTCTCTCTCTCTCTCTCCTGCCCCTTCTCTCTACTCTCTATGCGCAGCCCCAGCGGTACTACCGCTGGGCCAAGCGGCAGTACCGCTGCCTGGTGTGGTAGTACCGCTCCCAAGGGCGGTAGTACCGCTCTCTGCGGGCTGAGTTGTGGGATAACGGTTGGATTTGATTCCCCACTATATAAGGAGGTCTTCTTCCTCAAGAAGACTCACCTCTTCCTCCCCCAAACTCCATTGTTGCTCCATAGCTCATTTTCGCCCGATCTCTCTCCCTAGCCAATCAAACTTGTTGATTTTCTAGGGATTGGTTGAGAAGGCCCGGATCTACACTTCCACCAAGAGATATTTGATTCTCCCCACTAATCCCTCGCGGATCTTGTTACTCTTGGGTGTTTGAGCACCCTAGATGGTTGAGGTCACCTCGGAGCCACATTCCATTGTGGTGAAGCTCCGTGGTATTGTTGGGAGCCTCCAATCAAGTTGTGGAGATTGCCCCAACCTTGTTTGTAAAGGTTCGGTCGCCGCCTTCAAGGGCACCACTAATACGTCTCCGTCGTATCAATAATTTTTTATTGTTTCATGCCAATATTATACAACTTTCACATATTTTTGGCAACATTTTATATGATTTATTGGACTAACCTATTGATTTAGTGCCCAGTGCCAGTTCCTATTTGTTGCATGTTTTTTGTTTCACAGAAAATCCATATCAAACGAAGTCCAAAGGCGATAAAAATCTATAGAGAATTATTTTGGAATATATGTGATTTTTGGGACTTGGAATCAACGCAAACGGGGGCCCACAGCCCCCACAAGACACCAGGGTGCGCCCTAGGGGCCAGGCGCGCCTTGGTGGGTTGTGCCCTCCTCGGATGTCGGTTGGAGCTCTACTTCGGGCGCAAGGAAGCTTATATCCGGAAAAAAAATCGTGTTAAAATCTCAGCGCAATCGGAGTTACGGATCTCCGGAAATATAAGAAACGGTTTTCGGCCAGATCTGGGGAGCATGAAACAGAAGAGAACAGAGAGGGAGATCCAATCTCGGAGGGGCTCCCGTCCCTCCGCCGTCGTGGAGGCCATGGACCAGAGGGGGAACTCTCCTCCCATCTAGGGGGGAGGCCAAGGAAGAAGAAGAAGAAGGAGGGGGGCTCTCTCCCCCTCTCTCCCGATGGCGCCGGAGTGCCGCCGGGGCAAGGATCGTGACGGCGATCTACATCAACAATCTTGCTACCGTCAACACCAACTTTCTCCCCCTCTATGCAGCGGTGTAGCACCCCTTCTCCCCACTGTAATATCTACTTAAACATGGTGATCAACTCCATATATTATTTCCCAATGATATTTGGCTATCCTATGATGTTTGAGTAGATCCGTTTTGTCCTATGGGTTAATCATGATCTTGGTTGGTATGATTGTATATTTTCTTTATGGTGCTGTCCTACGGTACCCTCCGTCTCGCGCAAACGTGAGGAATCCCCGCTGTAGGGTGTTGCAATATGTTCATGATTCGTTTATGGTGGGTTGCGAGAGTGACAGAAGCTTAAACCCGAGTAAGTGGGTTGTTGCGTATGGGATAAAGAGGACTTGATACTTAATGCTATGGTTGGGTTTCACGACCTTAATGATCTTTAGTAGTTGCGGATGCTTGCTAGGGGTCCAATCATAAGTGCATATGATCCAAGTAGAGAAAGTATGTTAGCTCATGCCTCTCCCTCATATAAAATTACAAGGATGATTACCGGTACTTGTTATCAATTGCCTAGGGACAAATGACTTTCTTGTTGACAAAAGCTATCCACTTTTATTACCTTGCAATTTATTCGTAGTTTTATTCTCACTAAGTACTCGTAGTTTTATTCTTGCAAAATAGTTTCATACTTGTTTTAGGTAAAGCAAACGTAAAGTGTGCGTAGAGTTGTATCGGTGGTCGATAGAACTTGAGGGAATATTTGTTCTGCCTTTAGCTCCTCGTTGGGTTCGACACTCTTATTTATCGAAGAAGGCTACAAACGATCCCCTACACTTGTGGGTTATCAACCACTAGTGGAATCACGGCATCTCGCATTGTGTGAGGGCGTGAGGAAAATACGGTGGCCCTAGTGGCTTCTTGGGGAGCATTGTGCCTCCACACCGCTCCAACGGAGACGTACTTCCCCCAAAGGGAAGGAACTTCAGTAACACATCCTCGTCTCCACCGGCTCCACTTGTGGTTATCTCTTTCCTTTACTTTGTGCAAGCTATTGTTGTGTTGTATCTTTTACTTGCACTTGTTGTTGTTGTTGTTGTTAGCATCATATAGGTTGCTCACTTAGTTGCATATCTAGACAACCTATTTGTTGCTAAACCTAATTTGTGAAGAAAAGCTAAAAAATTGTTAGTTGCCTATTCACCCCCTCTCTAGTCAACCATATCGATCCTTTCAATTGGTATCAGAGCCTCGTCTCTTTATTAAGGGTTTCACCACCCGAAGAGTATGGTTGACACCGGGGAGGAAGTGCCCGAGGCCGTGGAGTTGACTTCGATCACTCGAGATGACTTAAATGAAGCTATGGCTTCACTTAAGACGTCTATGACGACCGAAGTCAAGTCCATGCTTAAAGAATTACTTGAGGGGATGAAATCCACTCCCGATCCCTTGCTTGTGGTTAATCCCACAGCATCGGAGTCGGAGGCAAATTCCGCCAAGGAAGCGGCTAAAGGTACTCATGTTCCTTCCCCTCATGACAAGAATGGGACGGGAACCTTTGCCTCGGTTCCCCCTCCCCCGGTCTATGGAGGACCAGTCCCTACACCTCGCATTAATAATTATGGTCCTCCTCCCAAGCTTATTAAGGGTGATTTTTCTAATTGGGTCTTTCGCATTAAGTCTCATTTGAATCATTGCTCAACTAACCTTTGGAGAATCATTGAGCAAGGCTTCTACCTGCATGATCCAAACAACTTCACCCCAAGAGAAGAAGTGGACAATCAATACAATCACTCCGCTTTGTTCATCCTTCAAGATGCGGTCCCACCCGAAGATCTATCACACTTGCGACCCTTCACTCGTGCAAAGGATTGTTGGGAGCACATTGTGTCTATCTACAAGGGAAGCTCAAGCATCCAACGGTCCAACTTTGAAGTGGTCCTTGATGAGGCTGATGAATTCGTGATGCTAGAAGATGAAGATCCGCGTGATCTCTATCGGAGGGTGACAACTCTTGCGGTTGCTCTCCAAGATCATGGTAGCAAGTATACGGATGACACTTGGATCAAGCACAAGTTCCTCAAGGCCATCATGCCATTCAACAAGGCCATGTCTTCCGTGATTCGTCAAAGGCCGGATTTTCATTCCTTAACCTCAAGTGAAGTGTTGGATGAGTTTATTGCCATGAACATCATGAACAAGACCGCCGACAATGCTCTTGCTCGTGTCCAGTCAAAGAAAAGCACTCCCACCCTTGCCTTGAAGGCCAAGGCCATTCCGGAAGAAGAAGAGGAAGAAGAAGAGGAGTGTGGCCCCGAGGACACCAAATATTCCTACCATGAGCACATGGCTCTTGCATCAAGGCAATTTTGGAGCACCAAGAGGAACTCAAGGCCCAACTTCACCAAGAACAACTCAAGTGGGTCGAAGAACAAGCAACGAGTAAGGACTTGCTACAATTGTGGCAATGTGAGTCACTTTGTGGTGGATTGCCCGTACGAGAAGAGGGAAGACAATGGTGGCAAACTCATTCGCAAAGACAAAGCCAAGTCCTTCCCTAGCAAGAACAACTTCACCAAGAAGTCTCCTCCAAAGGTCTTGGTGGCACATGAAGAGTACCCCTCCGATGATGATGAGGAAGATACAAGTGTTGAAGGAATGGCAATGGCAACCATTGCCATTGCTACATCCTCCCCCTCTAAGGTATCTCTCTTCGGCGCCCCCAACGAAAACACCATTGCCAAGTGTCTCATGGCCAAAGGTATCAACAAGGTAACTCCTAACATCAAAACCACCATCATTACTACTCCTTCATTGTTAGATTGTGTTGATGAGAGTGAGGTGGAGAAAGTTGATGAGAATGAGTTCACCAAGTTTGTGAGCAAGCTCAAGGGTGAGTCCAAGAAGCACTTTGTTGCTCTCTTGGAACAACTTGGTGAGGCCAATGATATCATTGAGTCGCATGAGGATACTATCTCCAAGATGGAGGGACATAGTCGTGATTATGCCGATGAGTTTGCGGATCTTTCCAATGCTCTTGAGGAAGAGCAAGATCTTCGTTTGGCTCTTGAGGAGTCACACAACGTTGATCATGCTAAATTACAAAAAGATCTTGATCATGCTATTGTTCTTTCCCGTGTGCTTAAATCTGAGAAAGTTGCCCTTAGGGTTGACCATGATAGACTCAAGCAAGATTTTGACACTCTTGACAAGGCTCACAAGGTCTTGAAAGGTGTTCATGCATCTCTCAAAGAGTCTCATGATCAACTCCAAGTGAAACTAACTAAGGAGATTTCCACGTGTCCTCCTTTCGTTCTAATTGATAATGCCCATGCTTCTAACCCTTGTTGTGAGCATGCGCATCTTGTGGAGGAAAATGCCAAGTTAAAGGAGCAACTTGAGAAGGGCCTTGTGACATGCATACAAGGTGAAAAGAACCTCAATGACCTTTTGGCGAATCAAAAGGAAGTTGTAGGAAAGGAGGGACTTGGGTTTGCACCCAAGTCAAAGAAGAAGAAGAAGAAGAAGAACAAGACCAAGAAATCTCTCCCATTCAAGGAAACTTTTGTCAAGGCGGGTGAGGGTACTCATGAGAAGAAGAAGAACAAGTAAGTGGGTGGTAATGCCAAGAAGGGCAAAACTTCCCCTAACAACAAAGCCGGCGACTTTAGCCCTTCTTATGTTTTATTCCGTGCTAGTGATGGGCATGTTTATGCCAAATTCGTTGGTTCTTACTATGAGTACATTGAATGGTCTATTTGGGTTCCTAAGACCCTTGTTACTAACCTCAAAGGACCCATTCAAGAATGGGTACCTAAATCCAAGCATTGATCTCTTGTAGGAGTTTGCTTCCGGTGGAGTGTCATGGTTGCTTGATAGTGGTGCAACAAATCATATGACCGAGAGCAAGGACTTGGTGGTGGATGTGCATCCAATTCCATCTATGCCCACCCATGTCCAATTTGGTGATGCCTCAACTTCTAAGGTATTGGGACTTGGCAAGGTGGTCATCTCTCAAGATTTATCTATTGAGAAGGTCATGCTTGTTGAGTCCCTTGCATACAATTTACTTTCCGCTCATCAACTTGCACTTATGGGCTTTGCAACATTCTTTGATCTTGATACCGTGGCCCTTTTGTGGAGCAAGACTCTTAAAGTAGTCTTTGTTGGGCATGTCGAGAACGGTCTCTATGTGGTGAACTTTTCGGAGCGACCCACTAAGACCGCGACTTGCCTAATGGCTAAAGTTGATGTGGGTTGGCTTTGGCATCGCCGACTAGCCCATGTCAATATGAGATCTTTGCAAAGTCTCCTCAAAGGGGACCATGTCCGTGGACTAACAAATGTGAGTTTTGCCAAAGACCGTACTTGCAGTGCTTGTATCGAAGGAAAGCTTCATGAAACGGCTCACCGTCCATCGACTATCATCTACTCAAAGAGGCCCTTGGAGCTCCTTCACATGGATATCTTTGGTCCTCCATCCTTTGATAGTCTTGGTGGAAGAAAGTATTGCTTGGTGATTGTGGATGATTACTCAAGATATACATGGGTTTACTTCTTCAAGAGGAAGAGTGAGACTCAACAAACCATCATCAACTTTGCAAATGAAGCTCAACGTCAACATGAAGCAAAGATATTGATGATTAGAAGTGACAACGGCACCGAGTTCAAGAACTATACCTTGGATGAGTTCCTTAGTGACGAGGGGATCAAGCATCAATATGCCGCACCCTATACCCCTCAACAAAATGGTGTGGCGGAGAGGAAGAACCAGACGTTAATGGATGCGGCAAGGACCATGATGGCGGTATTCAAATCTCCGTACAACTTTTGGGCTGAAGCCATCAACACCGCATGTCATGCATCCAATAGGCTCTATCTCCGCAAAGGCTTGAACAAGACTCCATATGAGATACTTACCGGCAAGAAGCCCAACCTCAAGTACTTCCGGGTGTTCGGTTGTAAGTGTTTCATTCTCAAGAAAGGTGTTCGTTTGTCTAAATTCGAACCTAGAGCTCAAGGGAGCATATTTATTGGTTATGCTACAAACTCTCATGCTTACCGTGTTCTCAACAAGTCCACCGGACTCATTGAGGAGACGTGTAATGTGGAGTTTGATGAAAATAACGGCTCCCAAGTGGAGCAAAGTAGTCTTTGTGATGTAGGTGATGAAATTCCTCCCGAAGCCATAAGAAGAATGGGGATTGGTCAAATACTCCCCATTGAGGAACCCCTTGTGGCCGAAGGAGAAGGACAACGATCTACTCAAGTGGAGCCATCATCTACACTAGACCCACACGCTTCCGAAGAACAAAGTGAAGGCCCTCAACCCAATGAGCAAGATCAAGGGCAAGACCAACCCCATGGAGATGGTGATGCTCCAAATGTTGCCCAAGATCAAGTTCATGCCTCCGAGCTCGCTCAAGATCAAGAGCAAGCTCAAGGTCAAGAGCAAGCTCAAGACGGTGCCCAAGATCAAGAGCAAGCTCAAGATCAATGGCAAACTCAATAGGGTGCTCAAGATGAGCAAGATGATCCTCAAATGCCCATTGAGGAACTTTTAGAGCGTCGTGCCACCAAGGTGGCTTTCAAGCTCGAGCATCAACAACATGGCATGGAGAATGTGCTTGGAAGCTTGAGAAAAGTGGTAACTACTCGTAAACAATTGTCAAACTTTTGTGAGCATCACGCGTTTGTTTCATGTGTTGAACCCCAAAAGGTACATGAGGCGCTCGATGATGAGGATTGGCTTGAAGCTATGCATGATGAACTCAACAATTTCGAGCGCAGTCAAGTTTGGGATTTAGTGCCTAGGCCAACGGAGGAACACAATGTCATAGGGACCAAATGGATCTTCAAGAACAAGCAAGATGCGAACGTTGTAGTTGTTCGAAACAAGGCAAGATTGGTGGCACAAGGCTACTCCCAAGTCAAGGGTATTGACTACGGTGAAACCTTTGCCCCCGTTGCACGTCTTGAATCTATTCGCATGTTGCTTGCATATGCATCTCATCATGATTTCAAGTTGCAACAAATGGATGTGAAAAGTGCATTTCTTAATGGTCCTTTAAATGAATTGGTATATGTCAAACAACCTCCGGGATTCGAGGATCCCAAGCTCCCCAATCATGTATACAAACTCAAGAAGGCGCTCTATGGCCTTAAACAAGCCCCACGTGCGTGGTATGAGCACCTTACCGAGTTGTTGCAAGATCGTGGGTTTGAAATTGGGAAAATAAATCCCACTCTTTTTACTAAGAGGGTCAAAGGGGATTTGTTCATATGCCAAATATATGTTGATGATATTATTTTTGGTTCCCCTAACAAATCTTTCAATGATGAGTTTGCCGCTCTAATGACTGAGAAGCTTAAGATGTCGATGATGGGAGAGTTGAAGTTCTTTCTTGGGTTCGAAGTCAAGCAAAGAAGAGAAGGAACCTTCATCAATCAAGCCAAATACACCCAAGACATGCTCAAGAAATTCAAGCTAGATGATGTCAAGCCGGTCAAGTTTCCCATGCCCACCAAATGCAAGCTTGACAGTGATCCCAATGCTAAAGCGGTGGATCAAAAGGTATATTGTTCCATGATTGACCCTTGCTTTACCTTTGTGCATCTAGACCGGATATCATGTTGAGTGTGGTAATTTGTGCATGGTTTTAAGCCGCACCTAAGGAAAGTCACTATGTGGCGGTCAAGCGAATCTTTCAATATTTGGCTCATACCCCAAACTTTGGCTTATGGTACCCCAAAGGAGCAAGCTTCGATCTCATGGGTTACTCGGACTCGGATTGGGCGGGAGATTGTGTGGAGAGGAAGTCAACTTCCGGAGGGTGACAATTCCTTGGTCGCTCTTTGGTGAGTTGGTCTTCGAAGAAGTAAAATTGTGTGTCTCTCTCGTCCACCGAGGCTGAATATGTAGCCGCCGCAAGTTGTTGTGCACAATTGCTATGGATGAGGCAAACTTTAAAGGATTACGGTGTCACTTGTGACAAAGTGCCTCTTCTATGTGACAATGAAAGTGCTATCAAGATCTCTCACAATCCAGTGCAACATAGCAAGACGAAGCATATTGAGATTCGTCATTATTTCATTAGGGATCACATCAAGCGGGGAGATATTGACATCATCTACATCAACACTCAAGAGCAACTAGCGGATATCTTCACCAAGCCTCTAGATGAAGCAAGATTTCGCGAGTTAAGGCATGAGCTAAATATCATTGATTTGAGCAATGTGGCTTGAATCTAGGCACACCCCACCACACTCATCATTATATCTTGTTCTAGATGTAGGCATGGACATAGGGGGAGTGTTGTTCTCTCAATGAACTCTCCCTCCCCCCATTATGCATAAATCGATCACGTCTTTCACATTAGCCATTATTGATGGTACTTGTGCTTCAAAGATGAGTTTCGGTCATGGGCCCAAGGTTAAAATCTTCGCGGTGCCATACCACTTGACTCAAACATAGGTGGCCTTGGCCACCGCCCTCTCCTTGAGAGGTGTGTTGTTTTCCTTCTTTTCTCCAGTTGGTTTGGTTTGTGTTTTGGTTTGTGTTTTGCTTCTAGTCTCTTCGTGGGTGCATCTCTAGTTTTTGGCTGTGTTTTGCTCGTTGAGTTGCTCCCTCGGCTCGTTTCGGTGTTTCTTTTTGTTGGAGCTAGGCCTGTTTCTTTGCTGTCTCGTCGAGTTTATATTGGGTTGTACTACCGCGGGGAACGGGCGGTACTACCGCGGGGTGGCATCAAGTGGTACTACCGCCCGCCCGAGCAGTACTGCCGTTGCGGGGCGGGACAGGGGGTTATGAATCGGGCAGGGGGAGTTTTTCTCCCCCATACCCATTCGTCTCACCCCGTCCGTTCCTGTCTCGCTCCAGTGACGAACTCGCCGCGGGAGGCCGCCACCGGGCCGTCCTTCACATTTCCAACCGGTGGAATCGATCCCCACCCCTTCCTCTTGCCATGGATGTTGGTATTGCCCCCGTTCTTCTCCTCGTTGCTTCTAGTTTTCAGATCTAGGCTTTTGGGGCAATAGTCTTAGCATTTATCGATTTTTGGTCAAATCGAGGCTTGAGTAGGATGTTGAAGGCCGCTAGACTAGTTGGATTGATGTTTGGTAGGAGTATTTTTGAATTTGGCACCCCCGGTAGTACCGGATCTTGCAGCGGATGTGGCCTGACCATTGTCCTCTGCCTCGGGCGGTACTACCGCTCCCCTGGAGTGATACTACCACTTGCTGGGAACAGTACTACTGCTCGGGGTGCCGGTCTCCATTTTTCTCATACCAAATGTTGATTCGTGTTGCTCTTCCGCTGGCTTATGCTTGTTTTGTTGGCTTTCTTTGCCGGTGTTCGTGTGGTTCCAGGTGATGGCACTTCGGAGCCCCCCGTCCGTCGTACCAATCCCGAGCGTCCTGGTGGATCAAAGCGCTATCGCACTTCTGAGGCAGCTGCTGCTTCGTCAAGTGTTCCTCCAACTCAGTCCAAGCCTCCTTCCAAGCAAGTTGCGAACAAGCCCAAGCCGAAGGCCAAGTCTGTGACAGAGATGACTTCTAAGGAGTTCTGTGTGGCACGTCGCCGCAATCCGTATGCTCAAGATCAAGATCCAACTCTTGTCAACCGTCCCTTCTGGAACCAGTTTCAGTGGTCTGTCAACTTTGATGTGCTCAAAGCAAAGAAGAATCTCTATGTAGATGTCCGCTCCATCGACATTGCTTTTTTTGGAGAAGGATCGTGCCTATTTTGGTGAGGCACTTGATATGTGTGCTCAGTTGAACATCCTCAAGCTCATGGAGTTCAACAAGGATTTTGATGTAGATTTGGTGGCTCAGTTTTATGCCACGGTTCACCTTGGCACTGATGAGGAAAGGACCTTGACTTGGATGACCAATGGCAGACTTCTCGCAGTCAAATGGAAGGCGTTCATGGAACTGTTGGGCATTGAAGATCAGGGGCTTGACAACCCGGTTGGCTTTCGTCCTCACAAGAATGCTACTTCTACTCACAAGTCGGCTCTCTGGCCTTACAGCACTGTGAAGATTCACCCCGTGACGGAGAAGAAGACCTATGAGTTGTTTCCCTTTCTGGACATCCTTCATCGCATCTTCAGGAACACTCTTTTCCCTCGCATTGGGAACTTGGATATGGTGCATTCGTACCTTGTGGACATGTTACTGTTTTGCCAGCGTGAGAAGGACAACAACTCAGGAGATACCTTGGATATTTCTCACGTCATGTGGTCAGAGCTCCTCTCTGCCATCACTGAGCATAAGTGCCCCATCTATGCCCCCTACCTAATGTTGCTCATTGAGAAGGCATGGGCGCACACTTTTCCCAGTGTTTCACTGGAGACCGGTGACTTGGTCTCTCACGAGATCAAGCTTCTGAGACAAAAGGAGAACTAGGGAACTCCTATTCTGGAGACTGAGATTCCTTCTGGAGCTGATGAGGCTGAGGCTGAGGATGATGAGGACTATGAGCCCTTTGGTGTGGAGCCCTCATGGGCAAAGAAGCTCAAGCGCAAGATGTAGAAGCTATTCTGCATGGAGTCTCACGGGCAGTATATGGCTCATGTGTCTGAGAAGAAATCACGCAGTCGTCACAAGGTTCTTATGCGCCAACTAGGTGCAGAGGTGGCTAGTGGGTCAGAGGGCAAGATCACTGACGAGGAGGAGTGGATTTCTCAGCACTGTCCTTGGACGGATTCAGAGACTGAGCAGCCCACTGCCGATGACGGAGGCGCGGGCGACCACGCGGGGATGTGATGATGGAGATCTTCGGCTTTGCTATCACCTGTGTCGTAGCAGCACTCTTTGCCCTTTTGGTGTCTCGATGCCAAAGGGGGAGAGGGTTTAGGGATTTGTCGAGTTGCAACTGTGTCTTATTTGCCTTGTCTTTCTCTCTCGCAAACTCTTTTATTGGTTGATTGCTTTGGTTTGGTTTGTGCTTGTGAGACCTGGTTACCCTGTCATATGGTGTAAGACATATGCTATCCTATCTTATTATTATCTTATGCGTGTCTAGTTCGTTGGTAGTATGTGAGTTGCATGCTTATCTTATGATTCCATTTTGCTCACTTACTACACCCTTGCATACTAGCTTATATCTCTCTTCTTATAGATGCAAGTGTTGTCAGGCTATAAAATATAGGGGGAGTGTTGATCCTAATGTGTGTACTTTGCATTCCAAAGGCACTCCTATTAAGTGCACACATCTAGGGGGAGCCCGTCTATATTTTGTAGACTCTGGGGTTTGCTTATTCTCTTGTTATATCTTTATGCAAATCCCGTGTTGTCATCAATCCACCAAAAGGGGGAGATTGTTAGGGCATGTCTCTCACTCTAAGTGGTTTTGGTGATTGATGACAATGCTTTTGCGGACTAATAGTGTGCATTGAGCGTTTCAGATATTCATTCATTGGCACGAGACGATTCGTTCCCCTCGGAGCTCAAGGTGAAGACGGTGTAGTCTCTTTTGTTTCGGTTTTGGTGGACTTGAGTCGTAGGAGACGCCGTACTATCAAGAGGGGGTCCGTATCGGAAAGGCTAGGGTGGAATCAACACGTACACATCTTTCTCGCACCCCCTGCTCCTTCCCTCTTCCTTGGAGTATACCGTTATCACGGAAGTGGCACATGAGAGGAGCCAGCGGTAGTACCGCCGGGCCGGAGCGGCAGTACCGCTGATAGCCTCAAGCGGTAGTACCGCTGTCCCACAGCGGTAGTACCGCTCGTGGCCATCAGCGGCAGTACAGCTCCAGTTCCGCGCTGGTACCGCCTCGATTCGAGACCGTCGCTTCTCGTGTCGGGTTGGGCGGCAGTAGGAGTGGCAGTAGGCGCGGTAGTACCGCTTACAAGCAGTAGTACCGTCCTACCACCGCTACTAGTGCCGCCCGAGGGCTCTCTCTCTCCTGCCATTCTTTCTACTCTCTGTGCGCAGCCCCAGTGGTACTACCGCTGGGCCAAGCGGCAGTACCACTGCCTGGTGCGGTAGTACCGCTCCCAAGGGCGGTAGTACCGCTCTCTGCGGGCTGAGTTGTGGGATAACGGTTGGATTTGATTCCCCACTATATAAGGAGGTCTTCTTCCTCAAGAAGACTCACCTCTTCCTCCCCCAAACTCCATTGTTGCTCCAAAGCTCATTTTCGCCCGATCTCTCTCCCTAGCCAATCAAACTTGTTGATTTTCTAGGGATGGGTTGAAAAGGCCCGTATCTACACTTCCACCAAGAGATATTTGATTCCCCCCACTAATCCCTCGCTGATCTTGTTACTCTTGGGTGTTTGAGCACCCTAGATGGTTGAGGTCACCTCGGAGCCACATTTCATTGTGGTGAAGCTCCGTGGTATTGTTGGGAGCCTCCAATCAAGTTGTGGAGATTGCCCCAACCTTGTTTGTAAAGGTTCGGTCGCCGCCTTCAAGGGCACCACTAGTGGAATCACGGCATCTCGCATTGTGTGAGGGCGTGAGGAGAATACGATGGCCCTAGTGGCTTCTTGGGGAGCATTGTGCCTCCACACCGCTCCAACGGAGATGTACTTCCCCCAAAGGGAAGGAACTTCGGTAACACATCCTCGTCTCCACCGGCTCCACTTGTGGTTATCTCTTTTCCTTTACTTTGTGCAAGCTATTGTTGTGTTGTATCTTTTACTTGCACTTGTTGTTGTTGTTGTTGTTGTTGTTAGCATCATATAGGTTGCTCACTTAGTTGCATATCTAGACAACCTATTTGTTGCTAAACCTAATTTGTGAAGAAAAGCTAAAAAATTGTTAGTTGCCTATTCACCCCCCCCCCCCCTCTAGTCAACCATATCGATCCTTTCACTTGGTCTTCCTGAGCTTTTCTCTTACGAGCAGCAATAGTTTGCCTCCTCATCTCCTCCTTCCTTGCAGCTTATCTTTCTGATGCAATAGCTAGCCTCTCAATTTGTCTCCCAGCCTCTCTCTGTGCAGCAACAACTTGCCTCTCAAGTTTCTTTGTTTTATTCTCAGCTACTATAGCCTTATTTTTAGCTTGGTTCTTTGCTTTATTCTCAGCTGCTATAGCCTTCTTTCTCCCTGCAATTATCTTCTTTGTCTCAGACGGTGCCTCCTTATTTACTTCAGCTTCTTCTCTCCTCTTCTCCCTCTCCTTGGTTGTTGCCTGCCTCTTCCTTGCTGCAACTAATGCCTTCTTTTCAGCTTGCTCATGTCTT
The DNA here is from genome assembly GCA_011799875.1 of Thinopyrum elongatum. Lineage (NCBI taxonomy): Eukaryota > Viridiplantae > Streptophyta > Magnoliopsida > Poales > Poaceae > Thinopyrum > Thinopyrum elongatum. Next base: position 610,562,538 of record CM022303.1, read on the forward strand.
TTCCTAGCAATATCTTCTGCTTTCTTCTATTGTTCATCTCTCCTTGGTGCAAGCAGAGCTTGTTTCTTGTCCTCTAGTTCCTTGTCTATCTACTTCTTCAGGGCTAGCAACTTCTTGGTCAATTCACCTTGATTAATGGTGCTTGTGCTAGAGCTTGGTTGTGATTGCTTCATCAAAACCTGTACAGCTGAGATGAAGGTGGGCTCTAGAACAGACCTTGGCTCAGTCACTCTTGGTACTTGCCTCTGCATGAAGTGGAAACAAGACTGCATAAGACCTCACAGTATCATGAGATCATAAGCCATTTTAATGTATTGAAGCTTACCCGCTGCATCAGGAGATCCACCATAAGATCTTCAATTATTGCATTAGTTTGTGTAGAGTTTTCATCATGTGCATACAAAACTAGGAGATCCAAGTTAGCTTCTTTTAACAACTTTCATTCGGTCAGCAAATATAGTAGAGTAATCGGCACAAATAAAAGCAAGACCTAGGTATTTGCTTCTTGAGTTGGATTTGCTTGTTGATTATTGTCTTGAGAAGGTGCTTGCACATTTTCAGTAGCTTGCATGTTTGGCGGAGGCAATCCTGCCTTCAAGTGTGGGCAACCCTTCCTATTGTGATCTGGCTCACCACAGTACTTGCAGTGGATTATCACACCATGCCTAGATAACTTCTTGCCACCATTGCTGCAAACCACTTCTCCTGGAGCTTTCCTTCTGCTTGTGCATGGTCTTCTACATGTTTCTGATATAGTGGGGGCTCAAGGGGTGGGAGGCATTCATGTTCTCCCACTCTGTCTTGTCTTTACATGGGTATATAATGTTGTTGTAGGCCTTCCCTTGAACTTCTTCACAGAGTAGCATTCATTTACTAGCTGTAAAGGATCAACTCTTTCATGTCCTACACAAGCTATAGCATGCACACATGGGACTCCACTCTTCTCCCATCTTTTGCAACTGCATTCATTGTTGTGCCAGTTCACAATGTAATCAGTTCCTCTGTCCCCAACCTGAAACATTCCATCTCCTGCCCCATACACATAGCATGTACTTGCCCATTCAATCATCTTCTCCAACTTTTTCTTGATCTTGGGACAGATGTGCCCTGTCATTTTTTCAGCCTATTTTAGTTTGGTGTAGTGCATTGTCATCCATTGGCCTTTGATCCTTTCAAACATGGATAACATAGGAAGCTCTCTTGCATCTAGGATGTACCCGTGGAAACAAATATCAATAGACAGTACACATAAGTAAGATTTTAGCAGTAAGGTCCCTTACTTGTTGAAGACCTCACGGTTGTTGTTCAGTAGGATATCACACTTTGATAGTTCACTTTGAAAAGCTCTCACCCATGTGTGTGGCTCCAGTTCATGCAACCAATTGTATGCATCAATACTTATCTCGTTCATCTCATTCATATGTTTCTCATACTTAGTTGTCGTGTTGCTTCTAACAATCTTCCACAACTGATTCTTCAGTGCATCACCTTTGTGTAGCTGCTGAAAATTCTGCCACATGTGTCTTACACAAAACCTATGTTCTGAATCTGGAAACACCTCATCAACAACATTGATTAGTCCCTGCAAAGGTTAAAGAGAAACAATCAATCAAAAGCTCGCAAGGTAACATAAGATAACAATGCAATCAGAAGCTCATAAGGTAACATATGCTAACAATGCAATCGGTACCTTATGTTTGTCACTCATAATTGTCCATGGGGCAGTGTTAAAAATGCCCAGATCATTTTTCATTCTCTCCAAGAACCAGCACCAATTGGGATTATCCTCCACTTCAACAACAACTATTGCAATTGGAAATATAGAGTCATTTGGATATATTCCAACAGCATTGAGAAATTGTCCTCTATAGCTTGTCTTAATATGGCAGCCATCCATAAAATGATAGACCTAAAGGAACCCTCTTTTGCAAGCATTTAGACACGCGTAGGCCTTTCTTGAACCTTGCTTCTTCATCAAGTGCCACAAAGAAAGAGCTACCTTTGTTACCCCTTCTTATCTCATTGCATAGTCCCATAGCAATTTGTATTGCCCTTTCTCATCCACGGATGATCTTCATAGCTAGCCTCCTAGCCCTCTGCAACCTGGTCCTTGTTGGTGTCATGTGCCACTCCTTTTGCACAACCCTAGAGAAGTTTCACAAGTTCATATCTTGATTAACTCTGAAACTCTCCAAATACTTTGGGCAATGAATGGAGCAGTGAAATCCTTGATCTTCCACTTCTTTGTGCAAGTGTGTTCATTGACATACCTCTTCACCTCGAAGCACTTGGTTCTGCTATCATAAGAGGCTCACATATACCAAGTACAGTCATCATCACATTTGGCCTTTAATCTTTTCCTATCATTGACAGGCAATTTGACATCAACTCTATTCTTGCAGCAATACTCTTTGATGGATTTCCTGAGCAGTTCAACAGTTTGGAAAACTTGGCCAACACGAAATTTAGGACAGTTTAGGTCCTCTTCCCTAAAAGCCTTGAACTTCATGTACACTTCTTCATCATATTCATCTGGTGGCCACAAATTCTTCAGACTCATACAGTTCATCCTTATGCTTCTCTTTTCCTTTGTTTGAATCCTTTTATTTTCCAATAGCTTTAATAGCTCTTTGTTTCCCTTTCACCTCTCTGTCCTCAGGTTCATCCATGTCAACATTGTCTGCATATAGATCATCATGACCATCAGTAATGTCATAATCATTGTCTAATATAGCACCAGGATCAAAGTCTGAATCACTTTCAACATCTAGATCTTCTGCTGCCATTGCATATGAAGAATTGAAATGTCTTCTTGTTCTAGTGCTCATAGCTTCTTGCTTTGGTTGTGATGCCCGAGGTTGTGGTTATGCCGCCTTAGGTTGTGGTTCAGCTGCCACAGGTTATGGTGGTTGTATCACAATAGTCTATGGCTCTTCCATATTTGCATCTTCATGATTGCCAACAGAGCAGTTCCTCTTTGCAAAGACATAGGTATCGACATCATCTGCTGGACTCTCTAGTTAAATCACCTATATAGGAATAGGATGCTCTTCTTCTTCATTTTCATATACATCATGCTCTGCTTGAACATGTGCTTCTCCAGTCATTTCTGGCTCATTGTTACTTGCCTTTGTAGGAGTGAACACTGGAGGCAGGTGAGTTATTGGGAAATTCACCAGATCGTCCTCAGTAAGGTTTACATCCAAGCTATCATCATGGTCCAAATAGAGACTGAATGAGTTGTGACCAAGAGACAGAAATGTCAACATCTGACCAATGTTTGCATCTCCTCTGATTTCTCTCAAACCATTCCGCTTGATTGACAGGATAGGAATCAAGTAATACACCTTTAATCTGCCTGCCTTCTCCTACCCAATCTCCTCCACTAAGTTCTCAACCATAATTGGAGACCATGTCACATCATCTAGTTCATCATACCACACAACATGAGCATTCGCATAAGAACGGTTGCTACCACGTCCAAGGAAATATCCACCATGGTTGATCTGAACAGAATTTTTTTGCTCTGTGCGCCTAGCAAGAATAAAACATGTGCACAAGTATCAGAATCATCTACAAGGCACCACCTTTACACACCAAAAACCCTACTCCAAATCCCCCAAACCAAAACCATAAACCCTGGCGGAATCAAAACTCAAGTGCAAGCAATCCTATGTAACTAACTCAAAATTGATGATGCCCAAACAAATTATTTTTGATTAAAAGAAGTATAAAATCGTCAGAATCAACTACACACCAAAAACCCTACTCTGAACCCCCAAATCAGGCGCAAAACCCTAGCCTAGCGAAATATCGACTCCAATGCGGGCAACCATATCAAACTAACTCAACATTGTTGATGCCCAAACGAAATATTGGAGGTTAACAACCCAAGAATCCAAGACTTGAGGGGAAAATTTGGGGCTTACTGTAGTTTTGGGGCAGCGCGTCGTCAGGGCGATGAACAGGGGCCATTGTCGCCACGCCTCTGCGCCCCTTCCTCCCCGACGAACAGGGTTGAGGAACCGTGTGTCTCGACCCTCCCCTGCTGTCCGACGGCGATGAGTCGATGCCAGCGACGATCACATCCCTCTCCCCTGCACCGCACCCCGCTTCGGTGAGATCGAAGACGAAAAGGCAAGGGGATTTGGTCCATTTTCAAGGACACAGGGTTTTTGTGCAAATACGACCCGCGGACGGCCGCTTCCTGCGAGCTAGCGCGGTCGACTGGTCAACACGTGGTCAAATAATCACGTCTTATCTCTACTCCTAATGGAGCAGTTGGTAGCCTGGTACTCCGGTTTTATTTTCGTCCGGTTTTATTTCCTCCTACCTCCCTTCACCCCCTCCCACCGGTTTTTCTCTTTTCTCGTCTCTCCGGGAATACCCAACGTATTTATGGATATCAATCACAATCAATCCACGTATGGTAAGATTATAAACTCGGAAATCTCAAATATCATAATTATTGTAATAAATCAATCCAGGTATGGTAAGGCCATAAACTCAGGAAATTTCAAATATGGTAATTATGAATCAATCAATAGACTTACCATAATCGCTCAACCATAATCGTCTGGTACTTCGTCGTTCGTTCGCATCCTTTACGTTCGTTCGTCCCACCCTCGTAGTGCTAATCTAGGAAAGGAATCAAATCGAGAATCGTAACAATGATTATTAGCCTGATTACGTACGATTCTATATAAAAATCCTAATTACGTACGAAATATCACGAGATAAGGAAAAGAATCACGGATTGGCAAGTATGCAAAAAAAGATTGGCAACACCCCAAAATATCCCCGTCATATCTGGTCGTTATTAAGGCAGTGGTGGTGGTTCCCCTCTCCGCCCAGCCGATCTGCCCCTAGACTTCGCCGCCCACCCCGAGACCGACGTGGTCGATGATGACGATGAAGGCTACGTCCTGGCAGCCCCATCCCGCCACACAGCTCCTCCCGGACTCCTTTCCTCTCACGCGCAGCCTCCTCTAGCCACCCTCGGCCACCACCTCCCCGTCGTGCTTGCCTCTTCTGGTCGATGCCCCCCTGCAACGGCGCCATGCTAGCGGCCTCCGGCTGCGGTGCCGCTGTCCCCAGCAGCTGGCGCACCGCCATCTGCCCTGATGCCATGTCGAGCGCTAATCCCCTTCGCCCCACACGCTCTCATCTTGTGCTGCCCCACGCCTGCCGCTCGATGTCCACGACCGCAGCTTTCCCACGCCCGTGGCTGGCCACGAGCCCACGGCCGCCGCCGCCTGTGGCCATCACTACAACGTGAAGGCGATTATCGCCAAGGGCTGCAGCGTGATGGCGCCACATCATCATCTGATCTACAAGTGTTGAATCTTGAAGGACAAGCGAACCCCAAGTAGCCACGTGCGTGCTTTCCCTATCATGTTCAGAAGTCAGAATGCTCTTGCTTGGGTGCATAGTTTGCTCTATTATGATGTGGCCGGTTTGATTAGTAATGTACATGTTGTTCTTGTGTGTTGTAGAAGGAAGAATTAGGGTTTCAATATCAGGCAACAATCATGCCTGCTGTTATTCCTCCAGAACATGTATGGATTCTTATCACTTTCTTTGTAATTTTGTGTACTATCACTTTATTTCATGTCAGTCACATGTACCAATAACTACAGGCAAAGTGAAGACTGATGTAAGCTCATAACTTGTCCCTTTGCTTTTTCTTAGCTGCATGTTTTCATGCAAGTCAGATTTTTTTATGTGCACTTGAGAACTAACCATGCTTGTACAGAACCAAAATTGACCAAGTTTTCCAGTCTTTGGTAGATATTGCTTGGTGTGATTTCCTTTGAGCCACCTTCAAGAATGTGGATTTCTCAAGGAGAGGGCATGCATGGGAGACGGTTTACATGTTTGCTAAATTTTTGTAGGTCGATGTTTATGAGCTATGAGATGGCTAAATTTGCAACAGGTGGCCTTCAAAAATATAAATCTTGATAAGCCTGACTTGTTTTTACATATAATAGCATTATACATCATGTATGTCTTCTCCAGGTCCATATTTAGGTATTTTAGGCATAAGTAACACCTATGTTTTGCCTACCATGTGCCTCTAATCTAATGTAGATCTTTGGCATACGTTGTTCTAAATCAGCAAATGATCATGTCGAGGAGCAAGAAGTCTTGGGAATCTTTTCACCAATAGTAAGATAATGCCTTCCTCTAACGAGATTTTCTGACCAAGTGGCTATCCCAGAACTGGTGAATATAGCAGTTAGTTACGACAATATTCCCTTGTCCTCTCTAATAACGATATTATTGTACTACTTGTGTTATAGACATGGGAGCGTGAACTCTTCTCATTGGGTAAGTATTATTATTAATTCATGTTTTGTCAATACTTTGCCCACTAGGGGTTAGAATGGATAGGATAAATAAGTGCTTTTCCAAGAATCAAATTGGCATTGAGCTCATGTAGTGGAAGCCTGTAACTGCACTTAACTAATGCACCCGAATTCCTCATAATTTTTTAGTTTTAGTTTATTGGAGATTTTCAACTAGCTTGAATTATAATGCAAGGAAGATGATGTGGAGATGGTGTGATCGACATAGAGTGAAGCAACTGTACGAAATGGGTATTCTTGAAGATTTTCCAGCCCCAAATCTTCATATCTTAGTTGTTTAAAAAAATATAATTAGTTAGCAAACTTTGAGTTGAAAAAGTGATTTTTGGGACTGTATTGATTTTGTGGTACGGCGAGTAGAGTTTCACAAAAATGTTGTACTTTTAGAATAGTTTGTGAGCTGAGAGGCATGTTTCGTCAGCACTCGGCCACAACGACAAAGGCTCCACTGGGCGCTCTCGAGTTCGCCTGTTGTTGGTGGTTTTCTGCTTGGCCTTTGGTTAGCTGATGAGCAACGATGATGGTGCACAACATGCTTGAAGTGATTTTATTTTCTGTTTATGACCCTCTCCATACATGTTGATCAAGTTTAAGCGCTTGGAGGTTCTAAAACTTGGGTAGGTAGGTAAAGACGAAAGCATGAAAATAAAGGAATAATTAATAAATGATATGCCATGATGGTTAATATAAGTGTATTAGTTACATAATAACCCTTTTGAAGATTATTTTTTCTATTTATTGTTTGTGGAAACTACATGGTCCTGCTTTAATTTAGATTATAATTTTCAGGATTCACATAACTTGACATGATGTTGGACGGAGTAAAGGCGTTGCAATTTCTGAAGGTAGAGATTGTCTGTTTGGAGGAATGGAACACTGAAGTATGTAATGGTACTTAGGAGTACGGTTATAGTTAAACATCATATAGTAATTTTTGCACTTGGAACTTTTGGCATGTAAAGCAAGCTGATTTTGATTTTCTTGTGTGATAGGCACATGACTAACGGGTTTTGCCTCCTCACAAACCACAACCGGCAAGCTTCTGCTATACATAGAGTTGTATGGGGGTAGGGTGGGGTTGGATTTGGGGAGGAATTGGTCGGGTGGAGTAGGATGTGGGATTCTTGATGCTACTCTGCTTCCGAGATGGATTTTATTGCTAATTTTGCTGGACGGTGTTTGATGGAGTATCAAGACTGGTAACAAGGAAGTTTGTATTATTTAAAATGCTTAGATAGGAACATAAAGAAACTTAGGCTTTTTCTTTCTAATAAAGCATACATATCTGCAACAATCTATTTCGATTTTTGATTTTAAAGTTTATGCAGTGGAGTGTATAGAAGCCAAACCAATTGTCCCTGTTAGCAGTCTACATTGAGCATGCATGTTTACTGCAGATATGAACTCCTCATGATAGTGATATACAATGCACGTGCATGAGGGGCGTGCCCTACAAAACTAGGTGTACCATGTTGGTACACTTAACGTATGAGGACAAGATTGTGATATCAGTCAATTCATATAAGATTTTGTTACGAGCCTCAAGACAGAGCTTTTTAGATTGACTCATGGTGATGTATACCTCCAGCTATAATTTGAGTACAAGTTACTTGATTTTTCTAATAGTAAATGTATAAGTAATACATACACATCAAGAATGACAATTAAGTTCACAAAATAATGCCTTTCTATCTAAGTTTATTGTTCCATGGCAACGCAAAGACGATGACAGATATGGCATCATGAAGTTCCACCCTTATTTGCATAAGCTTCTCATAAAAGCTATTGTTAGTGAGTTTTATGCAGCATCAAATCATCAAAAGAATTTTATCTGGAGCTGCAAATGCTTATTATTATTTTAGTCAAGGTGTTCCACATTTATTTAGTAGAATTTTTTCAATTGCCAAATTTTGTTTTGGTTATTAATGAAGAAAAATGTGAATGTAGGTCGTCTCGAGTATAGAAAGGCAAATGAGAGAAGATGCTGCAGTGGGCTATTCTCTGTGTTCAACCATCTTTCTTCTCCGGTTCCAGTTGCAGCGCGGCTGCTCCCAGCTATCCTATGCGAGGCCAGAATCTCCGATGGGGTTGGAGCATGCATCAACGATTATTCACCGGAGAAGTGGAGGCACGGATTGGCTACACCACCTCCTTTCCATGCTTGAGTTGTGCGCTCCTTTAACTGGAGAGTATATTGGACCCAACTCCACTTCGAGCTTGACGGACAGATAATATTGGACCCAACCCCACCAACGTCGAAGTACAGAGTTATGACCCAGTGTTGCACAATGTTATATGTAGCCTAGCCATCGAACATGACATATATAGCATCTGTGAACTCTAATACATACAGAATGTGCAAGATCGTGCAAGGAGCAATGGGATAGATCATACTGATGAAAGAATGCCAAAGGTTGGCATGACATTCTTTTTTCGGAAGAGGAGGTTATTCCTTTCATAAAGATAAATTGGTTGAATCTATTTGTTTTAGCGTCTAATGAGGCAGTCATGTTTCCGAATAGCAGATGCCAACTTAATTTAGGTTACATTGTATTCTCATGTTTTTGCTTGCAATTTTATTTGAACTTGAAAGATACATGACTATTGTAGTGTCTGAAACCGAGCTCAAATAATCTTAAGTGACTGCAAGCTTTAGTTAGTCTTCATCCTATATGTTCTTATTTCTCATGTTGCAGTGGGACACATGGAATAGAAAGTTCACTTGTGGCGACAAATATTACTTGCAGTACAACACAAACACATGTAAATGTAAACTGCATGGCTAATAACGGCAAGAAGCAGAACTCAGTTGTTTATCTTAATTAAAAGGTGGTGTCATTTCTGGGTTTTCTAGCCGAATAACTTTCCACTTTATATGTATGTTAGTTCAAATAATTATCAAATTCCCTCAAAACATGTGCTACCGGTGGAGAAACAGCTATCCTGGAAAGTCTTTCTCTCCTACAAAGGCTCAGTGGACTGGAGCCATATCAAAGTTAGTAGAAGCACCAACATGTTTGAGCCATGCTTTTGTTTTGCACCATCATTTTTCAGATGTACATTTGAGCCGACTGAATTATATATCGCTTTATCTTTGTCTTATGTTGTTCTAAATCAACAAATGATCATTTGTTCATTCATTTTATCCTTCCTTATTCCACTCAACTCGGATTCATTTAATTTTGCACTCACCCCTGGTTTGATGGATCTAAAATTTTAGTGATATTAATTGTAATGAGGAATATCATATATCCATAAGCCTCAAATGTTTTTTCAGCAGAACATGATCATTATGTTTATATATACAACCTTTAAGTTTTTTAAAATGCCCGTGACAACGCACGGGCATTCTACTAGTTGTATATAGTGACCGTGATGGATGTATTCCTAAGTGCAGTGACCAAAGTGAGCACACGACGCAAATTCATTTTTTTTTAACATCACGACGCAAATTCAGTTACTTTGATGCATTTTACTCAAGTTTTGACCACGATCGAAACCTTTTTTTTTTTTGAGATATGACAAGGATCCAAACATACATCCGGACTCCGCCTCGTGACTTTTAATAGCCCACAAGGCCCATGCGTCCGCCCGTATCGTCCCCTTTCCTTCCCATCCCTCTCCGATCTCCATCAACCGGAGCCGCCGTGCCTCCTCCTTCCGCCTGCACACGCTTCGACCCCGGAGGCCGGCCGGGGCGCGTCGCCACCTTCCTCGCCCTTCGTTCCGCTGCTCGGGTGAGTCCCTCGCACTCCCCAATCCAAGGTTTCGCGTCACATCGTTCCCCGTTCGCCCTTCACTCCGCCCTCTCTTCCCCTTCGCCAAACCCCAGCGGCTGCGGCGCAGCGGCGACCCCCTGACCGGATTTCAGGGGCTCCATCTGATGACCGCCCGTGCGTGCAGGTTCCCGCTCCCCAGTCTAGCACAGGGAGGGGGGCAATGGACGTACCGTCTGATGGCCAAGTGATCCCGTCCACCGCAGACCCTCACCTCAACAACTCCGCCGCGCCCATGGACGCCGCCGGCAGCGGCTCGCAGCACGTCGCGACGCTCCGGAAGCTGCTGTTCCGGAGGATGCTGGTCGGGGTGAACGACGGCCGCTACTTCCTGGGGCTGTTCCACTGCGTCGACAAGCAGGGGAACATAATCCTGCAGGACGCGGTGGAGTACCGCAGCGCGCGCCGCTCCTCTCCGTCGGCTCCCAAGGAGGAGCGGTGCCTCGGGCTCATCCTGATCCCGGCGTCCTGCCGCTCGTCCTGCCATGTTGACTGCTTTATCGAAGAGCAGATGGCCCTGCTGTCCCTGAGCAAGTGAAGGATGCTTCTGAATTTTCTTTCTTCTGGTTTCTAAAGCTTTATAAGCTTAGAGATGAATCTGTGCCTGGAGACCTTTCTGTGACTGTTATTTGTAATCGGTTCTGCCATATTGGAGTTGCCCTGCATGTTTTTTGTTATTTCAGCTAGAAGTTGGTATTCATACTTCAGTTTCATGGGGAAAAAATGTGCCATCGCATAAATTCAGTGTCACTGGCTGTGAGTTATTCAATCAACAAGATTTTGTACTACATTATTCAGTAACTGATGGCATACAAGCTCATACCATAACTTTCATGAAGTGATGAAATCACTCTGGCTGATGCAATCCTGATGCATAAAGGATTGCACAACACAGACAGAAAAATTGTTTTGATCTTTTATGTAAAATTGTATTTTTAGTTGATTTTTCAGTCTTCTGCAGTGAAGGTTCGTGGTAACTGGCAAAATGCCCATGGTAGATACGATTCTAAAAGTAATCACACTGATTAAAATAGTGCCTTAAAAAAAGGAACAACTGAAAAACAACAGCTAAGGAATACTTGCATGATTGTATTAGTCTCTCAAGAGCTGCTTAACTGTAATAATACATGAATCAGACAATGGCAGCTAGGGAAAATAGCAGTGTATAGTGTTTACTTTCCCCATTCTATCACAAGTTCCACTCTCCGATGAACAGCTAATGGATACATGTGCCGTCGAGCCACTTCAGAGAAGGGCTGAGTGTCGTCACGACAGTCGCGAAGCTATCCTTGTCGGCGACCACATTTCCCTTGATGTCAAGCTGCACCAGGTTCACGGATTTGAAGAAGAGTATGGCGTCCCAGAACTCCTCCAGGTTGACGTTTTTCTTTCGGCACTCCTCGAAGGCTTCACACCGTTCAACTTTGTGTGAAAACGGAGATGAGCACATATACCGTGTTGTGTCGATCGGGTGAGCTCCGATCTCGTTGAAAGATAAATCTAACACTTTCAAAGAAACTATCTTCGTCAGGGGTTCGAGTGACGTGAAACTGCTGAGCTGGTTGTTGCTGATGTTCAGGCACACAAGCTGCTGCAAGGCCTCCAAACCTGAAAAGGTCAAGAATTTAGTTTCTTCTAGGCATTGCACCGTGAAGCTTATTCATCAGATACCAGCTTCTAACTCGAGCAATTTATCTTTGGCGGTAGCTATTAGCTTAATGCAACTGTAAATTGTGTTTGCTTTCCAGGTACCATAGTACCACTATATACACTGATAAATATAAAAAATGCCTCTAAAGTACAGACTAGAGTTATAAGATTTTAAGATCTGACCTTCAACTGATCTAAGCTTGTTATGGCTTAGGTCCAGCATTTGAACCCACAACATGCGTTCAGTAAATCCAATGCGTGTTAAAGCCAATCTGCAGAGTTGCACATGGTTTAATGGAGCTGAATTTGATCTAACATGGACTGAACAGTACTTCATGAAAGTCTCCATGTCACATGTTAGCTGCAACAAAAGGAAAAGTTAGATAGCTACAAAATAAGATTCATTAAATGATATAATAAGATGAACAGACCATCTTTTACTGCAAAATGCAAACTAATCAAACTCCACCATTTCCATTGACACAATTATCTTTCTAACTTGATTGACCAGTCCCAAAAGGTGTTACAAATATCACACGGTTAATTCAAATTTTGATAAGCTCAAACCTCAAAGTATCACCAGATCAAAGTGTGAATTAGTTTACCTGGATTACTAAATGTTTTCAAGAACCATGCAGATGATAAGAATATACATTGATTAATTGGGTTTAGCACAATACGGTTTCTAAAGGTGCAATTTGCACTTATTTAACATTACAGCCTCATTATTATAAGTGTGAAAAAAGAAAGGCCTTAACTACATGTGGGATAAAAGAACTTGTAAACAACAATGAATCTAAAATTGTCAAAACGGTGAAATGAATGTTTTTAGGTACACGATTCCACAAATATTAGAAGCCTCCATTTTTCTTCATAAGAACCAAGTAAGGTGAGCGATACTAAATTGTCTAGATCTTCTATTAAGCAAACTGCGTTCAAACATTTTCCATGTTACCTGATCCATTAGGACTAAGCTCCGCTCATCTTCATAATACCTTTTATGAGAAGGATCCAAATTAATCAAGTCACTGAAGAACCCTAGCGCCTCTTCGCAATATCCCTTCCTTTCAATCAAAGAACTTCCGCGGGACTCTATTGCAGCGCAAGCAAGCAATAGCCGTGCTAGTGTCAACTTGGCAAATTTACTGTGGAAGAGAGTGTGATGTGAAAATGGAGGTCAAATGCATTAATCAGCTGATGAAAAAGGTAATGTAGAGCCTAACCTATTCTCATCAGGTAAATCTCTGAAAAGGTCGATTTCATCAGATAGTCTATCCAAATTCCATCTTGACTCCTCTTGAACCAAGGCACTGGTGATATTTAGCTGATCAAAAGCGACACAACTGGGTTTCCCATGAGACTGGAATGATTCTGAGCTACTCCAGGAGATTGGGTCATGAAACAAATCGATATCATGTGCTTCGTCATTATTGTTGCCCAGTTCAATGGTAAATGTAAAATGTACAGGGCAATTGCAGTGAGAGCCACTTCTTGACATGATATCATCTGAGCAGGGTATGCTTACTTCAACAGAAAATTGCTGTGAAGTGCTACAATCTTTGTTTCTAATTTCAAGATATGTGGCCCAACAATTAGAATACCCGGAGTCGGTTATCACGAGGGGCCTCCACTGAAGATCCTTATCAAACACAAAATCAGAATTTAACTTCACATTTGCTGGATTTAATCCTTTGACGGGATCATTGAAATAAAGCACAATGGGTATAATCCCTTCCTTCAGAGAGTAACAACAAATGGAGCTCGAGGAAGACACCATGTTCTGGTCCTCATTTTTCCTGGTCGGAAATAAACTGAGCTTTGCACCATTAGAAGGCCAAGATGAAATCAGCTGTGGATTATCAGGGGTAGATGTCTGAGCTAAAAGCCAGAGGTGATAGAACCATCCACTTTGGTCACCAGGGTCTGTAAAAAGTGCCTGAATCACAAGTTCAAACTCCTCTGAGAAGACCTTCTGCTTTGACTCAAAACCTTCACTTCGTTTGATTAGCAGATTGGACAGAAGTATACTGCAATACACCACGTGAGATATTGTAGCACGCACATATCATAAAAAGTAATCATCAATCAAAACTAGTAAACAGAGGTAATGCTACAATATGAAATAACCAAGGATGAGATAATACAATGTACACATTACTCAAAACATGTGAAACTAGTTAAACAGAGTAAGCATCTTCAATTCAGCCTGAATCATAAGAAACTAAGTCCTCAGGTTATCCTTTGCTAGTTTACATCAAATTCACTGAAATTTCTATGGATCAAATATCAGTCCAGTTGCCAATGCAGTTGTGCATCTCTCACTACAGGAAAAAAAATTGATTCAGGGTAGCTTAAATTGATAAATTCTCATCCAGGCACCAAATGGAATTGTGGGAAGAGCATCTAGATAAGAACAATTACATACCTACGATTATGCCATGCTGAGTAATTACTGAAATTCTCACTGATCTTATCCATTGTGTACTGAAGCTCTTTCTCTTCTGGCACCCCCATAAATTTTGCAAGGAACCTGTGAAGGGTGGAAATCAATCCAAAGCACTATCTTAGCATTAATTGCTAATAAAAATAATTTTACCTGCGGTAATTCCATCCGTGAAAATTCCTCGCATCCACCTTTAATAGTTTATCCAAGAGGCCGTATTCACGCTTGAAATCCACAGGGGCAAGCTTTTGATTCAGTAACCACTTGCGATGATACCATGCTCCATAGGACTTTGGGTTCTGCCTCAAAGCAAGCTCCACCTTGAAAATTCCAAATTCCACAACTGATGAGCATCAAGCAGTCGACTACACAACTTGAAACAACTAAAGCACAAAACATAGGACAATCCGATACAATGTTCAGCCCGATGGGCCGGAGCTTACCACTCTGAGCTCGTTGTCAACAGTAGACTTGATGGCCTCCGGATCAGAAAGCTCCTTGAGGTTGTGCTGCAGCGCGAGCTTCCGGTAGTTCCACGCCGTGTAGGCCTCCGGGTTTATCTCGAGAAGCTTGAAGCTCAGCCCCAGCGCCTCCTCGGTGTACCTACACACCCAAGACACCTAAAAGAGGTTGGCTCATCGTTGTGGTACCAAGCAAGACGGCAAAAATCTGGATCTTGTATCTTTCTGCCACATTCGCTCCCTCGTGCTGATGACGAGGAAACGAAGGGCGAAATCTACAGCAGCGGACAAGAGGACCTGATCCTCCCTCGCTGCGATGGGGTAAGTGACTCGTCGGAGTTCGATCTCGCCAGAGACTGGGCAGGGCCCTAGAGCGAGGGGCGGGAGGGGGAGGCTTACGTGCAGGTGTGGTGGTTGTGGAGGACCTGGACCTGGAGTTCCCGGAGCTTCGCGGCCTTCGCCGCCGCCGCCGCGTCGTCCTCCGGCTGTTTCGGCCGGCGGGGCTGGCCGTGCATCTCGTTCCTTCTCCGGTGACGGCTGAGGTCGCGGGGAGTTGGATCTCGAGCAGAAAAGAGCTTCTCCTACAGTGGGTAAACGGGTTTTGCATATACGCCCTTCCCATCATCCGTAATTGAAATCCGGTGATGTAATTGCATAGCAGCCGCCATAAAACCTTGATCCCAAAACCCTTTCTTTAAAGATATATGAAAAAATTGGTGTAATTAAAATTTCACAAAAATACATAATTAATATATGCTCACTACACACCTATAAAATTTCATAAAGAAATATGTCTTTTTGTCGGCTAAAAGAAAGACAAGCATATGGATCTAATAGATTGCTGAGGAGTATTAGAGATCTACATTTTTTTTTGTTGCAAATAAATGAAGAATATTTATGAATGAAAATTATACAGGTATCAACAACTTCGAAATATGAGTATTATTGTTTTTCAAAAATCCGGGCTCCAAACTATCGTGCTCGTGTAAATCCTTCCTACTTCGAAAATCCACCAAACTTGTTGTTTGTTACAGGGACATGACTTGCATGTGAATAATTTACACTGTCTGAGAGGATGAGTGGCCAAAAGAGGTACAACAAGCAAGAAAATTGTATGGGGACGCAAAGGTATAAGGGTGAGGTGCCCGGCGATCTCCACCTCCAGGGGCTCACCAATGCCGAAGAGGCTACACCAGCACCTCTTGGGTTTGAGAAAATATGTTGATTAAGGGTTTCTTTGGTTAGTGTCCCGTGTTCCATGGCGCGAAAAGATGATGTCTGGCTTGATATATTTTGATATTTTCGATCTAACGAGGATTCCCATGATTAGGATTGTTTACATGTTTGCTATGGCATGTAAAAGCATTGAATAGTTTACTAGCATTATTACATGGTCAACAAGGTTAGAAGACATTAATTGAGGCAACTTCATTGAATGTCAGGCGATTCCTTCCGAGCGTGCAAAGCAAGATGTCTGGGTCACAATTTAGAGCATCTCTAGCAGACCCCGTATAACGTCGCGACCCGCAAAATAACCGCCAAAGTGCGGGTCGGCGAGGAAAATCCTGCCCGAGCAGACCCCGCAAACGCGTCCGGCCCGTAAAAGTTTTTGTGGGGCGCGGCATAATTCCAGCCCCAACCTGCGAAAACGCGGGTTCCCCCCTCGACCCGGTGGCGCCCTATATATAGCGGGAGCGGTTGGTGTGTGTGTGGGGGGGGGGGGGGGGGGCATTTCAGCCCGCGCTTTTCCCCACCCACCGCCGCCGCTTCTCCACCTCGCCCCGCCCTTTTTCCCAACCCCCGCCGCTGGCGATTCCGGCCAAACTAGCCGGCCGGATCACGCCGGAGGGCCGCGACACGACCGAGCTTGCCCTCCGCCACTTCCTCCTGCATCGGCGGGCCGGAAGGTTGCAGATCGGCGGCTGTTCGAGGCGGCGGCCGGATTCCGGCCACCGGTGGCGGCGCCAAGCCATGGATTGGTCGGGGAGCAGCCCGCGCAGCCTCGGCAAAGCCCCAGCCCCGCATGCAGGTACAGGTTCATCCTGTAGCCGTCGCCGCCGTCGGTTTGCCGGCAAGGATTCGGCTGGCCGTCCGCCGGGCTCGGCGCTCGCGCAGCGGCTCGTCGGCTCGCCGATACCGCTAATACAGTGCGATGACTGCACGCGGACAGTGGTGCGGCTTACTTCTGGCACGCCGAAGCACTCCGGATGGGTGTTCTTCAAATGCGAAAACGACGGGGTATGTGTTGTTTGCATTCGGCTTCGTTACTGTATTTTTCGGTTCAGTTGCGATAGCTCATTTTGAACATCGTCATGTGTGTAGGAAGATGGATGCTCATTTTGGTTTTGGGAAAGAGAATACATCGATTTATTGATAGAAAGGAACTTAATAGATGTTTGTGCACTCCTTAGTAGAATTCCGGCTAATGATGCGGCTGCATGTACAATTAGAGAAGAAAGTAGAGGGGAAGCAACGTCTACTTCTTTGGACCTAAAGAAGAAGAATGAACAATGCAAGATCAAGAATCCGCAGATCAACAACGAATGCATGGAGAAGATATTGCTCCAACTAGTGGGAGCAGTTATGGAAGTTGGATTTCTTCTAAAATGCATAATTGTGGTTCTTATTTTCTTTGGTCTTACTATTCTAGCAAAGATTTGGTGAATTACTATGTATCCAATGCCGTTCAAGGAAATAAAAAAGCAAAACAGCAGCATTTTCATGTGTGAAATTTAAATGCAAAATTCGGATTTGCGGGCCGGCGCGGGCGGCGGTAGATCAGACCCCGCAAAGCCGACCCGTAAAAGAGCATATTCCGCGAATATCCTTTTTTACAGGTCCGTTTTGCGGGGTCTGACTCTAACTCCGCGCGCGCCGACCCGCAAAGCCGTTTTTCCGCGAACTGTAAACGCGTTATACGGGATCTGCTAGAGATGCTCTTAGGCTAAGCAAGTTGTCAAGGGCATCACCAAGCTACGTGGCAGCCAACCACTCACCAGGCACTTCCAGGATGCTCAAGAGGAAGAAGGCATTTGCGTTGCGTTGGGGAAGGCGGTAAGTAGAAAGACATGAATAGTGGTTTTTAGTGCATCGATTTTTGTTAGTTTTTTCCAAGATCACCACACATGTCATTTCATTACATAAGTTTGCACGCAAGTAAAGACACGAACATGTTTGTTGTGTAAAATTCAGATTTTCCATCTTTACTTTCCTTTGCAATTTTTTTTTCTGATTTTGCTGTTCTTGCATAGGGTATGAACCTGAGCTCCGTTTTGAATATCTGGCGGTGGAGTCCTTTCCATTGATTTTGTTGTTGTTTGAAGTGGTGAGAAAATTCGGGGTACAACATAATCAGTACTTAAAATTAAAGGTCCACTTTATTTCAGCTTTTTGCAAGGGTATGGACGAACTTTATGAACAGAGTCCAAGCAGACAGAAATGGAGTAAGACTGTAAGAGATGCAGATCGGCACCAAGATTTATTTTCCAAAACTGGAAGGAAATCTGGAAACTTGATTGCCGAGAAGCAAACCGAACTAACAATATATACAAAGGAGACTCCAACCTTGTCTGGGCACTGTTTAACAAACACCTAAATTCAATCGATTGGAGAACATTATTGTTTTATTTCAACCGTTGACGAGTTTGCTGGGATGACTACAGGATCACTTCTCATCCTTGCCAGTGTAAAAGTGGCGAAATGCGCATGAGAAGTCCTTGAATTCACAGCCCTTGTCGCATAACTTCCGATAACTGCAGAAACTAGTGATTAGTCATGCAGCAAAAGAAGAGGTGAAATGTAAGGTTTTCAGTAACTTTTTTCTGTTGATGATCGTACATGTCAAGTGCTTCAGAACCCATGGGACATTTGAAGCCAACTCCAGATGCAGAGGCCATGGCCAAATCCAAATCTTTAGCCTGCAGAGGAAATGAGGAACGAAAACTATGAAGTTTGAGCTCTGTTTAATATGATAATCCTGTGCAGTTGGTTTACATTCTTTTTTTCTTCTTTTGCTAAGGGAAACCATTACAAAATATGTTGATGTGACTACAGGATTTGAGACAAATGTTCTTTTACCAAGCAATCTACTTATATAAAATATTCGACGATCAGAACATTTTGCGTCGCATTTGAATCATACCATTAGTTTGGAGGTGAAACCACCGTCATAATTCCTCGCCGATGGCACGCCCGCCATTACCCCAGGAACTGGGTTATATGTGTCACTGTTTGGAATTAGCCCCAAAAGGAGCGTAAAAAATTATAAACTTCAGATCATTCAACTTATAAGGCATAAGCTGAAGATGAGAATTTTCAGTAAAAAAAATGTCACTACACATTTACACCTGAATAGAAAATTATGGTCCATCACCATAACTTAACGTTTGAACAAGCTAAGACCGTATTAATGCCTCTCAGACAATAATAAAGTGATAAGGAGATAATACCTACTCCAGCATCGGGCGCTAGAGCAATTGAATATATCTGTGAGAGTGCTTGCTTTGATCCCAAGATTCTGACCAAGAGCAAAGGCCTCAGAGACCCCAAGCATGCTGATAGCCATGGCCATATTGTTACATATCTTTGCAGCCTTAAAAGTACATATCAAAAGTGAGTTTGAATCATCTGTACATGAAAAATTATATAAAGAAATCTCAGTGAAGAGCTGGAGTAAATCGAGCTTACCGAGCCATTTCCAGCCCCGCCGCAGTAGATCAGCTTTTTGCCCATTGCGAGAAGTAACGGCTTTGCTGCTATGTATGTTTCTTCTAAACCACCCACCTATATATCATTCCTTTGCACCAGAGTAAGACACAAGCCCTTATACTGAATATACTAGTTTTTCGCCCAACAAAGTATCAGTATTTTCCTGGTGGTAACAATAAGTTCTGCGAAGCAAGGACGGTACCATGAAAGTTAGCGTCCCAGCTTCTGCGGCAGGAACACCTCCGGACACCGGAGCATCCAGCAGCATCGGTTTTTCGGCGTAGCCTGAAGATGCAGAAAAGGCAGACATGCATAACTCAAATGTGCAGATACATGTCTAGTGTTAATTGTTGACAGGGACAGATAAGGGTACAGTTAAGACTGTTGATGGTTTCATCTTTTCCAGGTGTACACTGAAGTATTCAGGTTTTCAACTGCTAATTTCAAATGGTGGTTCTGTATGATGGCAGATCACAACCTTTCTTTTCATTTAAACTGCATCTTGACATGTCCATAGATATCTTTCTTGATGTCTGAGGATCAACTGTAGATGAATCTATGTATAACCACGGTCCAAGGCGCCCCCCATTACCGAGCAAGCCGTTCCGTCCACTGTATACATCTAAGACCTGAAAAGAGCCTGGTAGCACTAAGCATTTGATTTGCTAAAGGAGTTCGGTATAACTCAGGTTACAGCTAGTACTTGTGAATCACCAACTTCTCATAAAGAAAACTAAACCAACTTACATGTGCAGAGGAAGGTAGCATGGTGATTACGACATCGCTCGACTCGGAGACTTCAAGTGGCGACTGTTTCGTGGGAATTCCATCGTCCGTGAACTTCTTCATGGCATCCTCATTGCTGAACATGATAGAATCGATTTGTCTATAATTGGTATAAGCAAACCAATTTTGAACAGGGAATAGATGGATGAACATTGGACCACAAAAAAAATGGAAGTTGGCAAGAAGGGCTCACTCACATATCATGAACTGACACTCTGTATCCAGCCCTCACCAGGTTCCTTGCCATGTGGGAGCCCATGTTCCCAAGCCCTATGAATCCAACGCTCTGCAAAGCATGTCAACACCTCATAATCATAAACAAAGGAAACAATGTAAAATGTTTGTGCATACCCTAAATCAGAAGGATGCATTGACCAAAGATCAAAGCTCCTTCCAATTTTTCATTTCATTTCAACTAAGCTCTGTTCGACTCAAGTTTTCAGGGGATACAAGCAGAGAGGAACCAGTTAAGCATTCGGATGTGGACACGGCAGGCAAGGACGCGCGATGAACATAAATCATAAGAGGAAAGAAACCTCCATGTGGGGTGGAGGTGGAACGGCAGGAGCGGAAGAGAAGCCCCGGGCGCGGAGGCGGCTCTCCCAGCCCCATCTCTGCCGCAGCTTGGAACCAAGTTTCCTCCATCCAACACCACCCATGCTGGCTCGCTGCTGCTATCAGGTATCAGTGGAGTGCGAAACCCGGACTGTTTGCTGCACAGAACACAAGCGGAGATTGTCAGAACCAATCCATGCGTCGTCAGAGAGGGGAACGGCCCGAGCGAAGCACGGGAGGGAGGGGATTCACTCACTCTGTCCTTGCAGTAAAAATCAGGAATTTGGTCTTCGCCAGAATCTAACAGGCTGATTCACCACCAATTCCCTCGCGGCAATCGAACCAGCGGTTGTGGGGCTGGACTTCGTGCCCGAATCGATCGCGGCAGCTTGGGGCTCGACGAACGATACGACCGAAGCGCGGGTCACCTAATTGCTTATCTCGCGATTGGAACGGGAAGAAGAAGAAGCCGGAGCTTACCTTACCAGTGGCAGTGGGTGAGCAGGTCGAGAGAAGAGAGAGATGCCAAGCAAGAGTACAGGTGGGAAGGGACTCATGCCGGCGTGGCGTGGCGTGGCGGCACATGCATATCGCTTCGCCGGCGCCGAGTCATCGTGAGACAGGCTCGCACGCCAAGAGAGAACACCACTGTTGGGCAGCACGGATAACGTTCAGATAGTACAGTAGTACATATACAGATTATACGGACTACTGCTTGTATGAACTTGTTGGGTTAGAAATTTGTTCTGATGATTTTTTTTTAACAATGCAAAAGACTTCCATTTTCATTGATTAAGAAGAAGAGTTTTTAAGACAATAACAGCAAAAGCGGTACAAAGGTTGCGAATTACTCCCGCGGCATTACATCCTATCTATTTTTCCTCCACATGCAACTATGCCACATCATCAAATCATGCATGTAGTCATAAGTTATGATTTGTGCACCAATTTATTCATGCAACAATGCCACCTCAGCAATCATGCATGGATTTGTTTCACTAAATTTTGTCACAGCATAACTATCATGTTACACATTTTTGTAACATGACCTACATATATTTGTACGTTGGACGCTAGTTTGGAGCAAATATACTCCCTCCGGTCCTTTTTACTCCGCGTATTAGATTTGGGTCAAATCAAACTTTACAAAGTTTGACCAAATATATATTAAAAATATCAAAATCTACCATACCGAATATATATTCCATGAAACTACATTTCGTAATGAATCTAACAATATTGATTTGGCATTGTAAATGCTGATACTTTTTTCTATAAATTTGGTCAAAATAGAGATGCTTTGACTTCAGACAAAACTTATATGCAGACTAAAAAGGACCGGAGGGAGTATGTAGGTCATGTTACACATTTTTATTAAAAATGGCACCCCGTTTTATTTCAATTCAATAAATTTCTCTTTGTATACAACATTTTTATTCACTTTATTGTTTTCAAAATATATCCGGGGGCATTCTTAAATTTGTTTTTGCAACAGTTTTAGTTTTTTAGCATCTATTTATGCATCTCTTTTACCAAAGTTCCCGCAGCAACGCACGGGGCATCATCTAGTTACTCAAGTACCTAGCCACCGCTTCATCTTTTATGATCCGGACCATGACCGCCATCGGCGCCACTTTGTTTTTAAGGACGCGTGCATTTCTTTTCTTCCAAATCTCCCAACCAACAATAAGAAAGGATGAAAATAGAGCTTTCCTCGCGCATTGTTGATGAGGGCCCCCTCCCACCAAGATTTCACTTTCTTAAAATATTGCCAAAGCGTCGTACTAGCATGAAGAACAAAGTCATGATTGTTTGGAAAGCAACTTGTATTCCCAGGAGGCCATAGGCCAGTATATATACATGTACAGGTGCAGGAAATATGCAGAAGACCCCTTATACAATGGGGTAAATACAAAAGGCTACATGGCTATGTATATAGTACTCTAACACCCCCCCTCAAACTCATGGTGGATAAACAACACTGAGTTTGGAGAGATAGAAGCCATGCTGTGCTCTAGTTTGGCCTTCGTAAAGAAATCTGCCAATTGTAACTCGGAAGGCACATACTGAAGAGCAATAACCCGATCCTGCACACCAGCGCGCACATAAAAAGCATCAACACCAATATGCTTGGTGAGCTCATGCTTCACAGGGTCGCGCGCAATGTTAATAGCACCTGTACTGTCAGACAGTAGAAGAGTAGGTGTAGTGACAGAAACACCAAAATCCTGAAGCAACCACCGTAACCAAGTCACCTCTGCCATCAAAAGAGCCATAGCTCGCAACTCAGCCTCTGCACTCGAACGGGAAACTGCAGTCTGTTTCTTCGTCTTCCAGGCAATGAGAGAACCACCAAGAAAAACACAGTAAGCAGAAAGTGAACGGCGATCCGAGGGATCACTAGCCCATGTAGCATCAGAATAGGCCTGAAGCTGTAATGAACCAGAGCGAGGAAAGAACAGACGGTGAGAGATCGTGCCTCGAAGATATCGGAGAACACGAAGGAGGTGACTGTAGTGAACCGAAGTGGGAGCAGAGACAAACTGACTCAGAATATGGACCGGATAAGATATATCCGGTCGAGTGACAGCTAGATAGACAAGACTCCCAACAAGATGACGATAACGCGTCGGATCAGACAAGGGGTCACCATCAGTATCACGGAGGTGAACATTGAGCTCCATGGGAGTCTCAACAGTGCGCTCATCAGTGAGAGCAGCACGAGCAAGAAGATCCTGGATATACTTTTCCTGAGAAATAAAAAAGCCATCAGAGGTAGAAGAGACTTCGATCCCAAGAAAGTAGCGAAGAGGGCCAAGATCAGACATCAGAAACTGCTCACTAAGACGGGCCTTCACAAAGGCAATATACTTAGGGTCGTCGCCAGTGATGATCATGTCATCAACATAGAGAAGAAGAAGAGTCCGACCACGAGCGGAAATGTGGACAAACAACGTTGGATCATGAGCACTCACTGAAAAACCAGCGGCAGTCGCCACAGAGGCAAAACGCTCAAACCAGGCGCGAGGGGCTTGCTTAAGGCCATAGAGACAGCGACGAAGACGGCAGACCATGCCATCAGGAACAGAATACCCAGGTGGGGGCTGCATGTATACCTCCTCACGCAGCTCACCATTAAGAAAGGCATTCTTAACATCAAGCTGAGAAACAGACCAATGGCGAATAGAGGCCACAGCAAGAAGTGCGCGAATAGTGGTCATATGGGCCACAGGAGCAAATGTCTCATCGTAATCACGACCATGCTCCTGCTGAAAACCACGAGCCACAAGACGAGCTTTGTAACGCTCAAGAGAACCATCGGAGCGAGTTTTAACCTTGTAGACCCACTTACAAGTGATGGGACGGACACCGGGAGGAAGAGAAACAAGATCCCATGTGCCGGTGCGCTCAAGAGCAGCAAGCTCCTCTGCCATCGCAAACTGCCATTCAGGATGAACAACAGCATCGCGATAAGACGTAGGCTCAAGTACAGCCGAAAGACCATATCGACTAGGAGAATAGCGGTCAAGGGGAGGGCGAGGCCGAACCCGAAGACCATAAGTCGGCTGGGATGAGGAGGACGACGCACCAGAAGTAGATGGCACGTCAGTGGATTTATCCACAACACGTGGACGACGAGTATAATGGAAAGGAAAGGAGGGAAGAGGTGGAATCACTGGAGGTGGAGACGAGGAATGTATCGATGATGAAGGTGGAGAAGGGGAAGGTATCGGTGATGAAGGTGGAGATGGGGAATGTATCGGTGATGAAGATGGAGAGTCATGCGATGAGGGAGGAGAAGAATCCGTAGGAGAGGATGGCGTCGGATCTGCAACAGCAGGACGAGGAATAGGAATACTGGGCATAGAGAGAGGTGTGTCAGGAAAAGTGAGGAAAGAGATATCCTCCACTGAAAAGGTCGAGAAAGATGGACGCGGGTAGAAAGGACGAGACTCATCAAAAGTTACATCCCGAGAAATACGCATCCGACGACCGATAGGATCCCAACAATGATAGCCCTTATGCTCGTCACTATAGCCTAAGAAGACACACTCAACAGACTAAGCGGTCAGTTTGGTGCGTTCACGAGGGGCAAGAAGAACATAGCAAACACAA
Organism: Thinopyrum elongatum; assembly: GCA_011799875.1. Lineage (NCBI taxonomy): Eukaryota > Viridiplantae > Streptophyta > Magnoliopsida > Poales > Poaceae > Thinopyrum > Thinopyrum elongatum. The sequence continues at coordinate 610,587,400 of CM022303.1, forward strand.
CCAAACAAACGAAGCGTCGAATAATCGGGAGAACGATCAAAGAGACGCTCGAAAGGAACACCACCCTGTAGAGCAGCGGATGGCTGAAAGTTGATGAGATAGGTGGAGGTGGAGACAGCCTCAGCCCAAAAATGAGGCGGAAGAGAGGCCGCGATCATCAAAGCACGAGCCGTCTCAAGAAGGTGACGATGCTTTCGCTCAGCCACACCATTCTGAGCATGAGCACCAGGGCAAGAGAACTGAGAAAGAGTCCCCTGCTCAGCAAGAACACCACGCAACATCTTGGAAATATACTCACCAGCAGAGTCGGCACGAAACACACGAATAGGGGAAGAGAACTGTGTGTGAACCATGGCAGCAAAACGCTTATATATGGACAGAACCTCAGTGCGAGAAGTCATAAAATAAAGCCAAGTGTAACGAGATAAATCATCTATGAAAATAATATAGTATCGATGGCCCCCTTTCGAAGCAAAGGGAGCCGGACCCCATACATCGGAATGCACTAAATCAAAAGGACGCTGAGACACTGACTCACTAGTAGGATAAGGTAACTGAATCTGTTTGCCAAGCCTACAACCCTGGCACTCTAAAGAAACGTCTCCTGAGACAGACCCCAGAAGACCTCGACGAACTAAAGACGACAAACGAGAGCCACAAAGATGACCAAGTCGGTGATGCCACTGCTGGAAGGAGCCGGTAGCTGAAGCGACAGAAGCGGATGGACTGGCAATAGTGGTGGCAGCGGAAGGAACATGAAGCCAGTCTAACTCCCAAAGACCTTGAGAGTCACGGCGGCGAGGGCCAGCCCCAACCAAAGTGTGCGTGCGACGATCCTGAACAAAACAAGAGTCAACGTCAAGGATGACGCGACAACTAGAATCAGTTAGTTGACCAGTAGAAAACAGATTCATGGTAAGTCGAGGAACATGAGCAACATCAGGAACAGAATAAGAAGACGTGGTAAGATTGCCTCGACTAGCAACAGACAGAGGAGTACCATCAACAGTGAGGACACGAACAGGAAAATCAAGCGATCTAAGGAGGACAAATTGGAAGAATGAGAAGACATATGAAAAGAAGCTCCAGAGTCCAGAACCCACGAGGATGTACCTGACTGTGTAGATGGTGGTTGCTCAGTGCGGGAAGCATCAGTCATAGAACCTGCAGTACCCGTCGAAGAAGAACCGGAAGTGGCAAGCAGACGCTTAAGTCTCAGAATATCCTGTTCAGTCAAGGCGGTGGCTGAAGATGTCGAAGTAGAAGGAGAAGTCCCGGAAGATGATGTACGCGCCTTACGCAGGTGTTTCTTCTTCGTGAAGCACGAAGACTCAACATGACCATCCTGGTTGCAGTAGACGCAATGAGGACGAGAGCGACCCTGGCCGCCCATAGGAGTAGGCAGGAGCGGCGGAGCACTCGAGCGGGAAGGAGTCGGTGCAACAGGCGGCATAGCAGGAACTCGAGCAGCGAGCATAGAGGGAAGCTCAAGTAAACCAGCGCCACGTAGGCGAGTCTCCTCAGCACGGATCTCAGAAAGCGCCTCCATGAGGGAGATACGACCACGAGCAAACAATTGAGCGCGCCGGGGCTCAAACTCCTTATGGAGTCGAGACAAGAACTCATAGACACGATGAAACTCCAAATCAGCCTGCACAGCCTGGCAACACTGACAAGTACGACAACCAGCAGTGCGGAGAGAATCAAGCTGACGCCAGATAGCAGAACTCTGTGCATAGAACTCATCAACAGTGGAGTCACCCTGCTGAAGAGCATGCTCCTGATGAACCACAGACAGGTATAAGGCATCACCGGAGGGCTGATAGCGCTGAGGAAGCCGGGTCCACATCTCGAATACAGTAGAGAGGCCTAGAAACTCAGAGGCAAACTGAGGCAGAACACTAGCAGTGAGAACAGCTGCGGCACGAGCATCATCATCAAGCCACTGAGTGTAAGCAGACAGAGTTGCATGATAAGTCTGAAGTGCGTCCTCATAGGTCTGAACCTGCTCATCATAAGCACGAACGGCAGCGTCATCAGCCAGCTTAGCTGCATCCTTCGCAGTCTGATCAGCGTCGGCAGCAAGAACCGGTGGCGTCGGCGGAGTAGGAGCCACAGGAGGAACCGGACACAGCGGACTAGGGACCTCGCCAGAAAGAATGCCCCAAAGACGAAGGCCACGCATATGAATGCGCATGAAGCCAACAAACTCAATGTAGTTGGTACCATAAAAAATCATCGGACAGCGAGGAACAGCAACATAGCCCGTGGACTGAGACATCACGCCTTTTTTTTTTACGGAAGGCAGACGATCAGGAGTCTCGATCTGCAGCAGCGGCGGGAGGCTCGATCAGGCGGAAGGAATCAGACTGGCGGGAGGTGGCAACTTCGATCAGGACCTGCAGCTGTCGATCTAGCGGCGAAGAGATGGCTCAATCGGGGGACGTGCGAACGACCAGATGAGCATCACACACGCATGCAGATGGGGTAGGCAGCACACACGTACGCAGATGGGCAGCGGCCGAGATCCAATCGATGGAGGCGTTCTCCTCCAGATGGTGGTGACGGCCAGATGAGCATCACACACATGCAGATGGGGTAGGCAGCACGCACGTACGCAGATGGGCAGCAGCCGAGATCCAATCGATGGAGGCGTTCTCCTCCAGATGGTGGTGACGGCGGACCGGCCAATGACCTGGAGGCAGCCGGCGGCCGAAGAGATCTATCGAGAAAAGAACTATTGGAAGACGAGATCGACCAGAGAAGAACAGATCGATCGAGGAAAAAAATCTAGTGGATCACAAGGACGAGTTGCGGCATCCGGAGACCTAAACCTAGGGCTCTAATACCATGTTAGGAAAGCAACTTGTATTCCCAGGAGGCCATAGGCCAGTATATATACATGTACAGGTGCAGGAAATATGCAGAAGACCCCTTATACAACGGGGTAAATACAAAAGGCTACATGGCTATGTATATAGTACTCTAACAATGATATCACATCATTCCGTACTCGAAGTGAGAACCGGCACTTGGAGAGGAGGTGAGCAGCGGATTCTTGCACTTGGTTGCAAAGGGAGCACTTGTCGCAATTTGGACACCCTCGCCATTGGAGTATATCCGCAGTCCAAATCATATTTTGGATAACTAAACCAAGCGAAAAACACACATTTGGTTGGTGCCCAAGCCTTCCTGACAGTGGCTTGCAAGTTGATCAGATATGGCCGACAAATTCAGCCTTGTAGGCCAACGAAGTGGTATAGTTCCCATCGTCGGTGACCTTCCACATGATGGTATCTTGAACACCCGATTGGTGATGACATTGCGGATTGGTGAATGTGCTCAAGCATTAGGCCTCTCTGAGTGGCAATCTAAGCAACCCGATAGTTCTCAAAGTCTTGTCCACGGTGCAACCTTTCTTGCGGGAAATCTCAAAGATATTTGATGCAGTGTCTTTATAAAGTTGTAGCAATTAAATTTTAAATTTTATTAAAATATATATAATAAAGTTGTGCCAATTTGGACAAAGAGATGTGGCTAGCTATACCATATTGCTCTTGTGCCATATAGGATGCATCGATAGCGATATATAACCCTACTTGTTCACCTACTCAGTTGCCATGTTATCTCGGTAAATAAATCTGTCTTGTAAGTTTGGGTAAAAAAAATAAAGTTGGTGAAAAAAAAGGTCACGTGATCGCAGTTAATAGGTAAAACGTTGCAAGTGAGACATTTTGGAGCCCTTTTGAAATTAGACAATCATATTATAATTTAACCCTCGGAAAAAATATTATAATTTTAAAAAATACGAAACAAAATCCACAATGACATAAACTTATATTATATATTTGCAAATGCAGATGCGCTAAATTTGGTTTACACTAAATATTTTTGGAACGATAAAGGTGACTAGATTATAATATCGTCCAAATAAGTTGTAGCAAATAAAAATAATAATGTATTAGAAGTCGCACGATCTACTGCTCACCCGTCGGGCGATAGATCAGTTCAAGTTATGTATTTAGAGTTTTAGACCAAACTTTTTTATTTCTTTATGACTTGTTTTCTGAGCATTAGATCTTAGTTTTTTTTTCAATTATATTTAGCACAATTAGCCACACCATGATAGTTCTAAATTCCAAAATTTGATGCTCTATGTTAGTAGTCCATATCTATGTAATTGCAAATACATTTTGTGCTATACAAAAATTGTATTTTTTAGAACAATGGTTACATTTTTTTCTTAAAGATCAGTTTGAATGACCGGTAAGGAAACCTGCTTGCATTGGATCTCAATTATATTTAAAAAAAATCACATTCCGTAGTGGATCTATGCCCATTATTAGAGTTGTTTCTATTTATGCATATGCAACTATTTTAGTATCTGTAATATCCTTGTTGAAATCTAAAGAACATATGTGTCTGATAAATATCTTGACAAAGATCCCTAGATTGTATGATTGGTTATCTTGTCTGTAAATTATAGAAAACTATAGTGCACGAGATTTCTATAGGTGTCCTCAATTGGCACTGCTAATTTATTGGTTCTGTTTTGAAAAAAAAACGCCTTTAGGGCATCTCCAACAGCAACCCACAAAAATCCTCCCGCATCCGTCTGTGGACAGGGGGGCCAGCCCACGGACACGGATGCGGGAGGCAGCCATCCAATGCTAGCCACATACATCTGGTCTTCCTTTTTTTTCAAGTCCGCAGGATCAAATAGCTGCATGCAAAGGATACAGACATTCAAATAGCCGCATGCAGCACAGTTCAAATTTAAAAGTTCAAATATTACATCCCAACATTAGTGTCCCCTTTGACCGCCCACTGATACTTAATCAGATCTTCCTTCAGCTGCTCGTGAGTTGGTCGATGTCGAATTTGTTGATGCATTTGAATAAACTCTTCAAATGTGGTTGGTCCGAAAGTTGGATAGGATCACCCGTGTTTTCAAATTCCAGAGCTGTGGCAGCATCGTCACCCTCATCCTCGACGATCATGTTGTGCATGATCACACAACATGTCATCACCTCTGTGACGCCCCCGGCCCGATCGTGCACTAATCATACACGCAAATGCACACGATCAAGCCTAAGGACTCACGGGAAGATATCACAACACAACTCTAAAACATAAATAAAGTCATACAAGCTTTATATTACAAGCCAGGGGCCTCGAGGGCTCGAATACATAAGCTTGCGAACAAGCGTCAGCGGAAGCATCAGATATCTGAGTACAGATATGAAATAGAAACAGAAAGGCCTTTAGAAAGGCGGGGCAAAATAAAACACTACGATCGAAAGGCACAAGGCCTCCTGCCTGGGACCCTCCGATCCTACTCCTGGTCGTCAGTCAACTCGTAGTAGTATCCATCCTCTGGGTAGTAGTAGTAACGATCGTCGGGGCATCTGTCTCAGGGGGCTCCGTCCTCTGGTCACGTCAAACTGATATGGGGAGAAAAAGGAAAACAAAGCAACCGTGAGTACTCTAAAGTACTCAGCAAGCAAGGATCTACACTACATATGCAACATTTATCAAGGGGAGGCTGTATATGTGGACTGGGCTGCAGAAATGCCAGAATAGAGAGAAGGCCTAGTCCTATCGAAGACTAGCATCTTCAGCGATCTTGCAGCAGTAGAAGAGAGTAGAACAATACCATATAATGTAGCAGTAATGATATCAACCTCACCCAGAGATCCTTTCTCGACTCCCTGCGAGAAAGCAATCCCAGAGCCATACATACAGGTCTCATCACAGGTATCCAGTTCTAAATTGTATCAATCAGGATACAACTCCGAGTGTCCTTTACCGTAGGACCGGCTATCGATAGAAGTGTTCTTCCCTGCAGGGGTGCACCAACTTACCCAACACGCTCGATTAACTCCGGCCGGACACACTTCTAGGGTCATGCCCGGCCTCGGCCAAACGACACATCGCAACCCTACCTACAACTCCGCAGAGAGGTCCCCGTTGGTCTATATCCTAAGCGCAAGGGGGTCTTGGCCATCGCCCCTCGCCCTCCGGGTCGTTGCGTACATGGCCCAGATCCAAGCACCACCGAAATGGCGCCAATCACTCCATGCCGCACTGCTGAACTGGACGTCTGACAGAGCTTTCGGCTGATGCATACGATGCAGAACGCCCATACTATGCCCACGTGATGGTTAGTGCTATCAGACCAGAGGCCTGCTCGGATCAAATATCTAAATCGCTAGGACTAGGGGCTTGCGGTAACGAGCAGAGACTCACGAAAGATGTGACCCCGTCGCCCCGTCTCGAGGACTTGCGGCAAGGGTTAAGAATGCCCGGCCGCGCCTCGTATTCACCACTCGGGCACCACACTGGCAACCCGCCTTCGCATCACACGCGGGTACCCCTCAGGGTCGACCCGCCTTTCCAAGTAACAATGTAAGGTCCAAGTATCCGTGTGTCCATAACATCAGGGAATCCGAGGTATCACCCTCATTGAATTCCCACTTGATGTATCCATCAAGGTGAACTAGGAGGAATCACCCTCACTGGGTCCACACTTGAGGTGTTGTACGACAGCGTCGTTATCGGAAGCGATGAAGGAGGAATCACCCTCGATGACCACGACCGAATAGCTACTCTACAGAGTTAACATCAGAAGTGCTACAAGAGGTTTCACCCTCGGCACTCGATAGTAACGCTGCAGTGTCGTTACAACTAAGGGGGGTGATGTGCGGTGTCGGGTCCTGGTCTTCAATCCCGTTGATCGGGTCTTCTGACGATCCAGCGCGGCAGTCGGGATAAGTGGGGTCACTGATAGGTCTCTACCCAGCCTAGACTAAACAGTTTAGGATATGTAGGTAATTATCAACAGTAGGTTACAATGAACAGGCTATGCATCAGAATAGGTAAAGCAGCAGCAGCAGTAATTCTAATGCAAGCATGAGAAATTTAGAATGGGCGATATCGGTATGCTCAAGGGAGGGGCTTGCCTGGTTGCTCGGCGGCAAGGGCAAGGTCGTCTATGGTGTCTTCGGGATCCGGAGCTGCGTCGGTCTCGGGGACGATGTCAGGGTCGGGGGCTATCGAGAGAGAAGAGGGGGAGGAAACAGTATAAATATATAGCAAACATGAGCATGACAAATACGATACACGGTGCTAGGGGTAGTCTAACGCAGCATCACACGTAACAGACGGAGCGGGAGAATATCTGACGATATTTCCCGGGTCTTTGGAATTATCGGACAGAGGATAAGAGGGGAACGGTTGCAAGTTCGGATAGTTAGAGACGCGTGACGGACGAACGGACCGCGTATTCAGATTCGTCTCGTCGTTCTGAGCAACTTTCATGTACAAAGTTTTTCGATCTGAGTTACGGATTATTTAATATGATTTTCTAAAGTTTTTATTAATTTCTGGAATTTAATTAATTATTTAAATTAACATTATCCGAAACAGTAGTTGATGACGTCAGCATGACATCATGCTGACGTCAGCACAATCTGACAGGTGGGGCCTGCTGTCATTGACTATTAGCCTAATTAACAGATTAATTAGCTTAATTAGATAATTAGGTTAATTAAGTTTAATTAGTTTAATTAAACATGATTAGTTAAGTTAATTAATTCACTAATTAACTAATTAATTATTACTATATTTTCTTTTTCTTCTTTTTCTTCTTCTTTTTTTTTTTAAAAACATTCTGGGGGGGCCCACTAGACAGTGGCACAGCCGGACACGTCCGCGCTGTGCCCGTCCAGAGCCGGACACATCCGCGCGGCTGGGGTCAACGCGCGCGCGCGCACGGACGAGCGGGCAGACGACGGCGAGCGACGCGCGGGCGCACGTGCGGGGCAGCTGCGGCGAGCGGCAGCAGCAGCAGCAGGCGGAGCAGCAGCTCCGCGGCAGGGGCGGGCGAGCGCGGCACGGGAGCGGTGACCGCGGCGGCAGGGAGAGCGCACGGGGAGCGGACGCGGTCCTCACCGGCGATGTAGATGAACAGGGCCGGCGAGGCTCGGTGGAGCCGACGGGGAGGAGGACGGGGAGGTGTTCGGCGACGGCGGTGGCTGGGTCTGGCGACGGCAGCGGGCGGCGGCGTCGGTGCCCCGTTGGGGAAGAGGTCGAGGACGGGGAGGCGGGCGCCGGCGACGGCGGTGCAGCACCGGGCGGCGTCGGAGAGGTGGCGGCGGGGTCAGCGTGGCGTCGACGCTGCCGGGGCAGAGACGGGGGCGTCGGGCGGAGGCGAGGGAGACCTCCCGATCCAGACCGAGAGAGCGAGAGGGAGAGGTGGATCGAGGGGAGTGGGGTGTAGCGGGCTAGGGTTTGGGGGGGATAAGGGGAGAGCGGGAGTGGGCCGGCCTGGCGGCCTGGACGGCCTGCTGGGCCGAGGCCCAGGGGGGTTTCCCTTTATTTTTCTGTTTTCTTCTGTCTTTTTCTTTTTTTTTTCTTTACTCCTATTCTCTGTTTTGTAAATTGTGAGGCCTCAAAATGACTTTTGTAAAATATGAGACCTAGCCCATAAATACCAGTGCTTTATTTCCTAACACCTAAAATTAGTTTGGGCAAAACATCATTTCATACTTAAATTAGATTTAATAAATGGTTATTAAATATTGTTTTTAGTCGCTGTTTGAAGATGTTTGAGTCACCTACCCAACTCCAATGATGTTGGTTTCAATTTTAGAATTGTCTCTGATTTATTTGCTATTTAATGAACAATTGAGTTTCTATGTTGGACAACTTTTATTTTCCACTTTAATTTAATTTGAATTTGAGTTAGAAGTTGAAATGCATTATGATGCAAATGATGATCATGCACTGTTAAACATGATGACATGGCATAATCAAAAGGGTGATTACTGTAGTTAACCACTGGGGGTGTTACAAATCTCCTCTACTAACAAGAATTCTCGTCCCGAGAATTAAGAAGTAGAAGGAAAAAGTTCGGGGTATTCCGCACGAAGATTATCCTCGCGTTCCCAAGTGGCTTCATCTTTAGTATGATTTGACCACTGCACTTTGAGGAACTTGGTAACCTTCTGACGGGTCCGACGTTCAGCTTCATCGAGAATGCGGATCGGATGCTCCTTATAAGATAGATCATCTTGCAATTCAAGCATCTCGTGATCCACAGATCGGTGCGGAGATTCCTTGAAGCATTTACGAAGTTGCGACACATGGAAGACGTCGTGGATATGAGAGAATTGCGGCGGCAATTCCAATTTATACGCCACTTGACCACGTCTTGCAACAATGCGGAAAGGACCAATGTAGCGGGGAGCTAACTTGCCCTTGATTCCAAAACGGTGAGTGCCCTTCATAGGGGTGACACGAAGATAAGCTTGATCACCAGGTTGATAAGTCAAACCCCATCGTTTGCGATCATAGTTGCTCTTCTGGCGGTCCTGAGCCGCCTTGAGATTTTCCCGGACAATACGAACTTGTTCTTCGGCTTGTTGAATAATATCTGGACCCACGAGCGGTCGTTCCCCAGTTTCTGACCAATTCAGAGGGGTTCGACACTTACATCCATAGAGAACTTCAAAGGGGGCCATTTTCAGACTGGCTTGATAGCTGTTGTTATAAGAGAACTCGGCATATGGAAGAGATTCTTCCCACTTCTTGCCAAACGATATAACACAAGCTCGCAGCATGTCTTCAAGCACTTGATTAACTCGTTCAACTTGGCCTTGGGATTGAGGATGATAAGCTGAACTCCAGGTAATATGAGTTCCCATAGCCTTTTGGAAACTTTCCCAGAAATGACCAGTGAATATGCTGCCACGGTCTGAACTGATCTCTTTCGGAATACCGTGGAGTGAAACAATTCTGGAGATATATAACTCTGCTAACTGACTAGCAGTGATCGTCTCCTTGACAGGCAGAAAGTGTGCAACTTTGGAGAGTTGGTCGACAACGACAAGAATAGCATCGTGACAACACAGGGTGCCCTCGATAAGAGGATCCTGTAAGCAGAACCTGGCCCTCAATCTTGAAGCAAGGGGGAATATCTTCAGAACACCGGGTGGATGTGACCACGAGAACCTAATGTTGGAGTTAGTAAAATCATTTAACCCGAATAGAAGAGAGGTCAGAGTCCCAGAGTAAAGGTCGAGGAGTAAAAGATCCTAGTACCACCCAATTGGCGACGTGGGCCCGTAAGCCACACAGCCAAGTTAGTAAAACAGTTTTCGGTTTCTAGACTCAACTTCGGCCAAGGAGTTGGAAAGGGGGTTCCTACAGGCAGTCGGCTCTGATACCAACTTGTGACGCCCCCGGCCCGATCGTGCACTAATCATACACGCAAATGCACACGATCAAGCCTAAGGACTCACGGGAAGATATCACAACACAACTCTAAAACATAAATAAAGTCATACAAGCTTTATATTACAAGCCAGGGCCTCGAGGGCTCGAATACATAAGCTTGCGAACAAGCGTCAGCGGAAGCATCAGATATCTGAGTACAGATATAAAAGAAAGTACAGAAAGGCCTTTAGAAAGGCGGGGCAAAATAAAACACTACGAACGAAAGGCGAAGGCCTCCTGCCTGGGACCCTCCGATCCTACTCCTGGTCGTCAGTCAACTCGTAGTAGTATCCATCCTCTGGGTAGTAGTAGTAACGATCGTCGGGGCATCTGTCTCAGGGGGCTCCGTCCTCTGGTCACGTCAAACTGATATGGGGAGAAAAAGGAAAACAAAGCAACCGTGAGTACTCTGAAGTACTCAGCAAGCAAGGATCTACACTACATATGCAACATTATCAAGGGGAGGCTGTATATGTGGACTGGGCTGCAGAAATGCCAGAATAGAGAGAAGGCCTAGTCCTATCGAAGACTAGCATCTTCAGCGGTCTTGCAGCAGTAGAAGAGAGTAGAACAATGCCATATAAAGTAGTAGTAATAATATCAACCTCACCCAGAGATCCTTTCTCGACTCCCTGCGAGAAAGCAATCCCAGAGCCATATATACGGGTCTCATCACAGGTATCCAGTTCTAAATTGTATCAATCAGGATACAACTCCGAGTGTCCTTTACCGTAGGACCGGTTATCGATAGATCATCTTGCAATTCAAGCATCTCGTGATCCACAGATCGGTGCGGAGATTCCTTGAAGCATTTACGAAGTTGCGACACATGGAAGACGTCGTGGATATGAGAGAATTGCGGCGGCAATTCCAATTTATACGCCACTTGACCACGTCTTGCAACAATGCGGAAAGGACCAATGTAGCGGGGAGCTAACTTGCCCTTGATTCCAAAACGGTGAGTGCCCTTCATAGGAGTGACACGAAGATAAGCTTGATCACCAGGTTGATAAGTCAAACCCCATCGTTTGCGATCATAGTTGCTCTTCTGGCGGTCCTGAGCTGCCTTGAGGTTTTCACGGACGATATGGACTTGTTCTTCGGCGTGTTGAATAATATCCGGTCCAACAAGAGGTCGTTCCCCAGTTTCTGACCAATTCAGAGGGGTTCGGCACTTACGTCCATAGAGAACTTCAAAGGGGGCCATTTTCAAGCTGGCTTGATAGCTGTTGTTATAGGAGAACTCGGCATATGGAAGAGATTCTTCCCACTTCTTGCCAAACGATATAACACAAGCTCGCAACATGTCTTCAAGCACTTGATTAACTCGTTCAACTTGGCCTTGGGATTGAGGATGATAAGCTGAACTCCAGGTGATATGAGTTCCCATAGCCTTTTGGAAACTTTCCCAGAAATGACCAGTGAATATGCTGCCACGGTCTGAACTGATCTCTTTCGGAATACCGTGGAGTGAAACAATTCTGGAGATATATAACTCTGCTAACTGACTAGCAGTGATCGTCTCTTTGACAGGCAGAAAGTGTGCAACTTTGGAGAGTTGGTCGACGACGACAAGAATAGCATCGTGACCCTTCTGTGACCTGGGAAGTCCTGTAACGAAATCCATCTGAACCTTATCCCATTTCCATAAAGGAATAGGAAGTGGTTGCAGAATTCCAGCAGGCTTCTGATGTTCTGCTTTAACGCGACGACACACATCACATTCAGCAACATAACGAGCAATGTCTTGCTTCATTCTGGACCACCAGTACCTTTGACGGAGATCACGATACATCTTGGTGCTACCCGGATGAATAGACAGCGGGGTATCATGTGCCTCCTTCATGACTTTGTCAGTCATAATCTCAAAGCGAGGTACTACAATGCGGTCTCTGAAATACAAGGTTCCATCTTCAGACAGCGAGAAATCCCTGTACTTTACAAGGTGAAGGTCTTTCTTCATCAGATCAATTTCAGCATCCTTAGCTTGCGCATTCTTAACAGCTTTCTCAAGATCTGGTTCAACAACCAAGGTTTTTAGGTATCCTTGAGGAACTATCTCGATATTTAGCTTTCGAAGCTCCTCATACAGAAGTGGTTGCTGTAGCTGAACCTCAAGTTCGCAGCAATAGGATTTGCGGCTCAATGCATCAGCCATCACATTAGCCTTGCCAGGGGTATAAGAAATACCCAAGTCATAGTCCGCAATGGCCTCCATCCATCTTTGCTGACGGAGATTCAGAGATGGCTGAGTGAACAAGTACTTCAGACTTTTATGATCCGTGTATATCTCGCAACGATTACCGAGAAGGTAATGTCGCCATAACTGCAATGCATAGATGACAGCAGCTAGTTCTAGATCATGTACCGGATAATTTTCTTCATGTGGGCGCAACTGACGAGAGCCATAAGCAATCACTTTACGCTCTTGCATTAGGACACAGCCTAATCCTTCACGGGATGCGTCACAATAGATCACAAAGTCTTTGCGGGTATCTGGAGGAGATAGTACTGGGGTATTGTAACGGATTGACATCTGCCCCAGTGGATAAAGAATGTACTCTGGATGTATCCCTGCTCGAACAGCTGGTAGCTGCGTCGCAGGGTGTGGTGGAAACAAACGATCCATCTGAAACAGAGGAAACTCATGATTGTCAAAAGACAAGGAGAAGTATAACCGATCTCGGAGAGAAAGGTTAAACAAAACAATGGAAAGGAAAATGATTATCAGACTAATCAGATCAATGTCAGGGAAATCACACATATATCCAGCTCTCCGGGTGGACGAGAATTACGAGATCCTAAGTGTCGGCGTTAGTAAACTTTAGTTAACCCGAAAGGAAGAGAGGTCAGAGTCCCAGAGTAAAGATGAGGAATAAAAGATACTAACACCACCCAATTGGCGACGTGGGCCCGTAAGCCACACAGCCAAGTTAGTAAAACAGTTTTCCGGGTTCTAGACTCAACTTCGGCCAAGGAGTTGGAAAGGGGGTTCCTACAGGCAGTCGGCTCTGATACCAACTTGTGACGCCCCCGGCCCGATCGTGCACTAATCATACACGCAAATGCACACGATCAAGCCTAAGGACTCACGGGAAGATATCACAACACAACTCTAAAACATAAATAAAGTCATACAAGCTTTATATTACAAGCCAGGGGCCTCGAGGGCTCGAATACATAAGCTTGCGAACAAGCGTCAGCGGAAGCATCAGATATCTGAGTACAGATATGAAATAGAAACAGAAAGGCCTTTAGAAAGGCGGGGCAAAATAAAACACTACGATCGAAAGGCACAAGGCCTCCTGCCTGGGACCCTCCGATCCTACTCCTGGTCGTCAGTCAACTCGTAGTAGTATCCATCCTCTGGGTAGTAGTAGTAACGATCATCGGGGCATCTGTCTCAGGGGGCTCCGTCCTCTGGTCACGTCAAACTGATATGGGGAGAAAAAGGAAAACAAAGCAACCGTGAGTACTCTAAAGTACTCAGCAAGCAAGGATCTACACTACATATGCAACATTTATCAAGGGGAGGCTGTATATGTGGACTGGGCTGCAGAAATGCCAGAATAGAGAGAAGGCCTAGTCCTATCGAAGACTAGCATCTTCAGCGATCTTGCAGCAGTAGAAGAGAGTAGAACAATACCATATAATGTAGCAGTAATGATATCAACCTCACCCAGAGATCCTTTCTCGACTCCCTGCGAGAAAGCAATCCCAGAGCCATACATACAGGTCTCATCACAGGTATCCAGTTCTAAATTGTATCAATCAGGATACAACTCCGAGTGTCCTTTACCGTAGGACCGACTATCGATAGAAGTGTTCTTCCCTGCAGGGGTGCACCAACTTACCCAACACGCTCGATTAACTCCGGCCGGACACACTTTCTAGGGTCATGCCCGGCCTCGGCCAAACGACACATCGCAACCCTACCTACAACTCCGCAGAGAGGTCCCCGTCGGTCTATATCCTAAGCGCAAGGGGGTCTTGGCCATCGCCCCTCGCCCTCCGGGTCGTTGCGTACATGGCCCAGATCCAAGCACCACCGAAATGGCGCCAATCACTCCATGCCGCACTGCTGAACTGGACGTCTGACAGAGCTTTCGGCTGATGCATACGATGCAGAACGCCCATACTATGCCCACGTGATGGTTAGTGCTATCAGACCAGAGGCCTGCTCGGATCAAATATCCAAATCGCTAGGACTAGGGGCTTGCGGTAACGAGCAGAGACTCACGAAAGATGTGACCCCGTCGCCCCGTCTCGAGGACTTGCGGCAAGGGTTAAGAATGCCCGGCCGCGCCTCGTATTCACCACTCGGGCACCACACTGGCAACCCGCCTTCCCCGCATCACACCGGGACCCCTCAGGGTCGACCCGCCTTTCCAAGTAACAAATGTAAGGTCCAAGTATCCGTGTGTCCATACATCAGGGAATCCGAGGTATCACCCTCATTGAATTCCCACTTGATGTATCCATCAAGGTGAACTAGGAGGAATCACCCCACTGGGTCCACACTTGAGGTGTTGTACACAGCGTCGTTATCGGAAGCGATGAAGGAGGAATCACCCTCGATGACCACGACCGAATAGCTACTCTACGAGTTAACATCAGAAGTGCTACAAGAGTTTCACCCTCGCACTCGATAGTAACGTGCAGTGTCGTTACAACTAAGGGGGGGTGATGTGCGCGGTGTCGGTCCTGGTCTTCAATCCCGTTGATCGGGTCTTCTGACGATCCAGGCGCGGCAGTCGGATAAGTGGGGTCACTGATAGGTCTCTACCCAGCCTAGACTAAACAGTTTAGGATATGTAGGTATTATCAACAGTAGGTTACAATAACAGGCTATGCATCAGAATAGGTAAAGCAGCAGCAGCAGTAATTCTAATGCAAGCATGAGGAATTTAGAAATGGGCGATATCGGTATGCTCAAGGGAGGGGCTTGCCTGGTTGCTCGGCGGCAAGGGCAAGGTCGTCTATGGTGTCTTCGGGATCCGGAGCTGCGTCGGTCCGGGGACGACGTCAGGGTCGGGGCTATCGAGAGAGAAGAGGGGGAGGAAACAGTATAATATATAGCAAACATGAGCATGACAAATACGATACACGTTGCTAGGGTGTCTAACGCAGCATCTCACGTAACAGA
Organism: Thinopyrum elongatum; assembly: GCA_011799875.1. NCBI lineage: Eukaryota > Viridiplantae > Streptophyta > Magnoliopsida > Poales > Poaceae > Thinopyrum > Thinopyrum elongatum. The sequence goes on from CM022303.1 coordinate 610,602,824, forward strand.
CGGAGCGGGAGAATATCTGACGATATTTTCCCGGGCTTTGGAATTATCGACAGAAGGATAAGAGGGGACGGTTGCAAGTTTCGGATAGTTAGGGACGCTGACGGACGAACGGACCGCGTATTCAGATTCGTCTCGTCGTTCTGAGCACTTTCATTAACAAAGTTTTTCGATCTGAGTTACGGATTATTTTATATGATTTTCTAAAGCTTTTATAATTTCTGAATTTATTTAATTATTTAAATCTAACATTATCCGAACAGTGTTTATGCTGACGTCATCATGCCGTCAGCATGACATCAGCAGGCGTCCTGACATGTGGGTCCCATATGTCATAGACTGTTAGGTTAATTAGTGATTAACTATTTAATTAACATTTAATTAAACTAATTAATTAAATTAGACAATCTAAACATGTTAATTAACTAATTAGTTAACTATTAATTTTAAATTAGATTATTTATTTTTATTTTTATTATATATACATTTTTTTTTAACAGGGCTGGGCCCGTTGTCAGCGTCTAGGGGGGGGGGGGGCGGGCCCACTGGTCAGTGACCCGAGGTCGCAGCGAGCGCGCGTGCGTGGTGGGGGCGCCGGCCGCCCGAACAGGGCACGCGCGCGTGGCGCGGCGAGGCGCCGGCGGGTCGCCGGGTGCGGCGAGGTGGCGCGTCCAGCGCGGGTCGGCGCACACGCAGCGGCATGGCGAGCAGGGGAGCTGGCCGGGGCGATGTAGGCGGCGGTGGCGTGAGTGTGGTGGCCGAGCGGGGCAGCGCGAGGCGGCGGTGGCCGCGGGGTAGGCGCGTGCGCGCTCGCGCGAGGGCGCGGCCCGAGCGCGGCGACGCGGTGAGGGAGAGAGAAGAGAGGGAGGGCGGCGCGGGCCACCCGGCGCCGAGGGAGGGGGGAGAGAAGGCGGCGGCGCGGCTCACGGCGAGGAGTAGTGTCCAAGGCAGCGTGCTCGATGGAGGTTGATGCGGCGGGTTCCAGCGACGGCGGGGACGAGTTGGCGACGGTGGTGGGGTCGACGACGGGGACGAGGCGGAGGCGCTCCTGGTGGCTGCGCGAGGCGTGGTGAAGACCGCCGGGGGGGGGGTCGGAGGACGTCCGACAGCGTGGAGGCGGTCCGGCGAGGGCGGGTTCGAGCGGTGCCCGGTCGATGCCGACACGGCCAGCGCGCGAGAGGCGCCGTCGAGCGCCCGATCCAATCTGGATCGGGAGAGCAGAGGGAGGAGTGGGACGACGAGGGGGGGGGGGAGTGATGCGGTCGGGGGTTGGGCGGTTCTCGTTGGGGGGGGGGAATATGGGATGGGTGGGCCGGCCAGGGAGGCCGTGGCCCGTTGGGGGGGTGGTGGTGGTGGCGCCGGCCGGCGGGTGGGGTGCGAGGTGGGGGGTGGGGGTTGCAGGTGTGTAGGGGGTTGGGGGGTGGGGGTGTGGGGGTGAGGGTTGGGGAGTTTCGGTCCTTTGTGCGGGGGGAAGGGGGGGTTTTGCTCCTTTTTTTTCTGTTTTGCTTTTCTTTTATCTTTTTTCTTTTTATTTAACCACAGCTCCTGTTTAGCAAATAGTTAGGGCTCTATATGAATTTTGTAAAACTTAGGAATTACTCCAACAAATACTAGGCAATACCTACCACTGCCAAAAATTGGTTAGGAGAAAATAGGAGCTCCCACAATTTTTATAATAATTAATATGCATTAATCCTTACTGTTTTAATTATGTTAGAGCCACCTAATTAATCTATTAATCGTTGGTTTCAATTTTAGTATTGCCTCTGAATTATTGGCCATAATATGAACAATTTAGTTTCTGATTTGAGCAACTTTTATTTTTCACTTTCATTTAAATTTGAATTTGACTTGGGAGTTGAAATACAATATGATGCAAATGATGATCATGCACTGTTAATCATGCTGACTTGGCATTATCAAAATGGGATTACTGTGGCTAACCACTGGGGGTGTTACAACCTCTCACAAGGTCTACGGATGCCATTGTTTAGCAGGTCCACGAACAACTGAAAAACGGGCCTGCAGAACTCCAAATGCCCTCTCCACATCTTTTTTAGTTGCTTCTTGTCTTTGGGCAAAGTGAGCCTTTTTTGGCCAACTGGGTTAGAGATGGTGCTGACAAAGGTAGCCCATGAAGGATAGATACCGTCAAACAGATAGTAGTCCATGTTGTACTAATGTCCATTGACTCTATAGTGGCAAGGAGGAGCTTTTCCTTTAGTAAGCCTCGCAAACAACGGCGATTGTTGCAGCACATTGATGTCATTGTAAGACCCGGGTATGCCAAAGAAAGCATGCCAAATCTAAAAATCATGTGATGCAACTGCTTCAAGAATGATGGTGGGCTTCTTAACATGACCCTGATATTGCCCTTGCAAAGCCTTCGGGCAGTTCTTCCATTTCGAATGCATGCAGTCAAGCGATCCAAGCAAACCTGGCCACCCTCTTGCTTTTGAGAGTGCCAAGAGCCTCTCGGTGTCTACCACAGTTGGTTCTCTCAGGTATTGAGGTCCGAACACCTCGACAACGGCAGTTGCAAACCTGACCATGGCACCTCCGCATGTGCTCTCAGACATCCATAGGTACTCGTCCCACGAATCAGTAGTCGTGCCATATGCAAGCATCCGGAGTGCGGCTGTGCACTTCTGGTAACCAGAGAAGCCAATTGTTCCCACAACGTCCTTCTTCAGAATGAGTATTCATAATAGGACCGGACGCCCTGGTACAAACGATCAAAGACAATCTTGCGCATCCAAAAACGCTAGCGAAAATGGTCAGCGAATAGTGCATCGGGGGTAAAGTAGTCAGCCATCAGCGTCAAATGCCCGCGCGCCCTGTTGCGGTTGAGCACTCAATGACCCTTGATCGAGCCCTTGAAATTGAGAACATGCTTCTCCACACGTTCCACATCTTCAAGGACCACCTGCATCATCGCCGTCTCATTGGAGTACTCCTCCTCGTTCGATGAGCCGTTGGACGACTCAACATATTGCTCGTATATGTAGTCCAAATCGGAATCCATTGCTACAAAGAAGAAGGGACAACTATTTTCAGTTCCGACAATTCATCGAACAGTTGCCGGGCATGGTGAGAATAGCAGTAGGGGATGGTACCTGGCAGGGCGGTCGGAGGACAGGTGTTGAACGGAAATGGAGGAGAAGCGGCAGGGAGCCCTGTTGGAGCGGCAGAGGTGACGGAGACGCAGAGCTCCGGTAGGGGTGTGGCGTGGTGGCCGGGGTGGTGGAGCGGCGGCGAAGGCAAGAGAGAAAGAAGGCAGGAGAGAAAATGAAGGATGGAGTTACGAGGTCCGAGAAGGGTTTTGGGTGGGCCGGGGTTTCGGAAAGCGACGTTCCGGGTGTCCGGACTCCCGCAAACCTCCCCCACTTTTGTCTCCGATTTGCGGGAAAATTCATGTCCGGACCGCCCCGCGGACCGATACAGACCCGCGTTGGATGGCTTCCGCGGTCCGAACAGCATGACCCGAACGAATGCGGACGGTTTGCTTGTCTGCCTTGGAGATGCCCTTAGTATTTTGTCTCCAAGGCTCAGTCATTGGTTGACAACACAAACCGTTGATGTCTACTACACAACTTATTCTTGTAGACTCGTGTTGGGCTTCCAAGCGCAGAGTTTTGTAGACAGTAGCAATTTTTTCTCAAGTGAATGACCTAAGGTTTATCAATCTGTAGGAGGCATAGGATGAAGATGGTCTCTCTCAAACAACCCTGCAATCAAATACAAGAAATCTCTTGTGTCCCCAACACACCCAATACAATGGCAAATTGTATAGGTGCACTAGTTTGGCGAAGAGATGGTGATACAAGTGTAGTATGGATAATAGATATAGGTTTTTATAATCTGAAAATAAAAAACAGCAAGGTAGCAAATGATAAAACAGAGCACAAACGGTATTGCAATGCTTAGAAACAAGGCCTAGGGATCATACTTTCACTAGTGTAATCTCTCAACAGTGCTAACATAATTGAATCATATAACCATTCCTCAACGTGCGAAAAAGAATCACTCTAAAGTTCTTATCTAGCAGAGAACATAAGATGAAATCGTTTGTAGTGTACGAAACCACCACAAAGTTATTATTTCCGATCAATCTATTGAGCTATTCCTATAAGTGTCACAAACAGACATAGAGTTCATACTAAAATAACATCATATGACACACATCAACCAACTCTAATGTCACCTAGATACTCCAATGTCACCACAAGTATCCGTGAGTTGATTATTCGATATGCATCAAACAACTTCAGATTCATAATATTCAATCCAACACAAAGAACTTCAAAGAGTGCCCCAAGATTTCTACCGGAAAAATTAGGACGAAAACATGCATGAACCCCTATGCATAGATTACCCTAATGTCACCTCGGGAATCCGCGAGTTGAGTGCCAAAACATACATCAAGTGAATCAGTATAATACCCCATTGTCACCACGGGTATTCATATGCAAGGCATACATCAAGTGTTCTCAAATCCATAAAAGTATTCAATCCGATAATGGCGGAACCTCAAAGGTAAAAACTCAATTCATCACAACAAGATAGAGAGGGAGAAACACCATATAATCCAACTATATTAACAAAGCTCGCGGTACATCAAGATCGTGCCAAATCAAGAACACGAGAGAGAGGTCAAACACATAGCTACTTGTACATACCCCTAGTCTCGAGGATGAACTACTCCCTCCTCATCATGGTGCCCACCGGGATGATGAAGATGGCCTCCGGTGATGATTTCCCCCTCCGGCAGCTCAAAGGGCTCAAGCCGGCAATGCATAATCACCTTCCGCCAAGTCAAATAGTAGCACTTCAGCCTTCCGCCGTTCTGCCAAAGAGAAAAGAGTACGTGGTGGCTTTTGATTGGCCAGTAGGATGTCCGAACGCCTTTAGGTTTGCGGGATTTCGGATAAGCGAACGTGTCCGTGGATATATACTGGTCCGCGTTGGATGGCAAACTACGTTCGGACAACTTGATCCAGACGTTTGCCGGCAGTTTGAAGGTTTTGGGCCATCAATTTTGTTTAAATGTGAACTTGAATGCCGAACCAGATTTGAAATAATGTTGATTTGAAATTATTTGAAGTGGTATGTTAGTTCTATGTATCATTGTTTGAATTATTATGATGATATTAGACATATATGCATGTGTCATTTGTTTAATGAAACATAGAAGAATTAAGATTTTAACAAAATAAGTTCATAGGATCTGACATAAAAGTTGCTTTGAGGAGATTTTCCCTAAAATTTGTAGTCATCCTGTAAAATGAGTTTTCTTAGGGGACCGTTGGAGTTGCTCTAGCAAGGGAATTGCACGAATATTAAAACACATTGCTAGCACCTCTCCTATGGCCTTACGGCCATGGAGACGTTGTGGATCTCGGGCCTTGCCGATGGAAAGGCTTTGTTTTTGGATGTTTTTTTATATTTCTTAGGGTTTGTGTCTTGCTCAGAGAGATGAGACGGCGACGGCTCTCTGAAGATGGTATAAAATTCTCCCCGCCTAGCCTCTGTCCCGGTGATGCTTCTAGCGTCATCGGAGGGCATGTGTAGGTTTGTGTCCGGCTGATCTCACAGGATTCGGTCAGTGTTTGTCTTCCGTGGATCCGCATGGATCTGGTCTTTGATCGTGTGTCTACATGTTGGATCCTTCCGATCTAAACGTCTCTTCAACAGCGGTGTTTACTGTTCTGGTGCGCTGGTTTTATTGGGTCTTAGCACGACGACTTTCCGACTGTCTACTACAACAAGTTTTGTCTGGCTCCAAAGTGGGCGAGGCGATAACGGCGGCGTGCCTTCAGCTTGCTTCATTGCTTGTCGTCACTAGATGGTCTACGGATCCGACGAAAGTGGTTGATGACAAATAAATTGGAAGTTTTCTCTAGGAAAAAACACATTGCTAGTACATTAATTAATCCTCAGCAGGCTGAACCGAATCGGCCGCGTCTCTGTCCATGAACCGGCCGATGACTCGCACGACCTCGCCGCTCGTCTCCGACCACGGGTCCCTGGAGAAGAAGCCGTGCTCCTTGCCCGCGAACACGACGAGCTCCACGTCGTTCCCCGCGGCCTTCATCCGCTCCACGTACCGGACCTGGTTGTCCTTGAGCATGTCGTCGCCGCCCACGACGACGAGCACGCGGCCGCCGACGGGTCCCAGGCCCGGGCTGTCCGGCCCGAGCGGGTTCATCAGCGGGTAGTCCTTGTTGGCGCCCGCCGGCAGGGCGAGCCGGTTGTACCGCTCGGCCACGTCCCGGCTCAGGAACGCGGTGCCCCGCGAGCCCAGCTCGGACTGCGTCGGCGCCTCCGAGGTGAACGCCGGCATGATGAGGGCGTACCCGGCGGTCCTGACGGGGCCGAGCCCCGCCCCCGCCGCGCCAAACCGCGCCGCCATGTGGTGCGCGATGTTGGCGCCGGCAGAGTCGCCGGACACGAAGAGCCTGCCCGGGTCGGCGCCGGAGTCGGCGAGCCAGGCTTGGCCGTCCTCATCAGACCCAGATCCGTCAACAGGCCCGGGCGCGAGCCGGTCGCGGAGCCAGGCGAGGGCGGCGGCGGCGTCCTCGTGGGCGGCCGGGAGGCGGTGCTCGGGCGCGAGGCGGTAGTCGAAGGAGAGCACGAGGGCGGGGAGCTCGTGGGCGAAGCGGAGGCAGCAGGCGTGCACGGAGGGCCAGGAGCGGCTGCCGATGCAGAAGCCGCCGCCGTGGAAGTAGGCCAGCACCGGCAGCCGCCGCCGCTCCTTCCCCTCCCGGCGCGCCGGCCTGTACATTCGCACGCCGAGGCCGTGGGCCGCGTGGTACACGGCGTCCCTCCACTCGACGCGCCCGTCGTCGCGGTCCTCCACCGTGTACGGCGCCGCGGCGGAGCGCACGGTCGTCCCGTCGCTGAGCACCTGCAGCACGCCGCGGCAGTCCTCCACGACGTGCGGCGCCTCCGTGCCGCCCGCCATCGCTTCCCCGCGAGATGCGCGCGTGGACGTGGAGAAGCTGCTGCTGGCTAGCCGACTCGATTTGACTTGGCCGGCCCGATCTGTTAGGCAGTTTGTTAGCGCACACGCCACGCCACATATATGCGCGGCCAGTGAACCGTGAAGAACGTCGTGGAGCGGCGCTGTAGCTGACTGTGCGGCGAGTAGGTAGTAGGTACCGCAGCGGTGGCGGTCAGCCCTCCACATTATTGCTGGGCTCCACGGCGCGGCAGAACTCCACGGTTTCTAGATTGCGAAAGCTGAGAGATGGAAGCTCGAATCCGGGTTCGGTGGCTAACCTAGTGCAGGCCTCCGGGTGCTCGAGCTGCTCAACCCTCGAGGCAACGTGTCAGGTTCTGAACCTGCATCTTCAGTTATCAGTGCAGTTAGGTGTAGCTTATCCGGCAAATACCGATTTAGAGTATAGCTCCTGTACGTAGTCCAGTCTCCTCCGTGGGATGTGTTACCGTTTACTGTATTCCGTCACCCTCTTTTCACCGTTAGCTGTAAAGCTCCGCCTACTTAACAGCCATGCTGTGGCTGGCGACCAGTCATACTGAATTCTCCCAATTGCCAACTTTGGGCTCGAACCCTAGAAAAAGTAGTCCCTCTTACAGCTATAACATATCTCAGATCTGATTTTGGCCTTGAACTCTTTCTTATAATCTCTCCAACCGATCGATAGACCAACTCGGGCCTGACACAACGGCCAACAGCGAAGCGACGGCGGCGCGGACGGTGACGACGATTCGCCACCGTGCATCAGCACATTCTTCTCCGCGCATCGCCCGCGCGGCTTGGGAGAAGCGGCTGGCCGGAGCTGTCGCACGCAGGAGCAGGCTGCAGGCCATGGCGATTTGGAGCTTTCGGAGAAGACGAGTCGGCTTTGGTGGATTTGACAGAGTTAACGCTCCACTGACTCTGTCTGTCTCATGACATGTGGGACCTTTTTTTTGAGTTGGATTACACGTGGTACTTGGAGTGGTTCTTTCTTTAGCAATTGTCCATCCACTCATTTCTACTCCATGTCATTACGCCACTTAGAGCATCTCCGACCGGATTTGCCTGATCATAACCTAATATGATCATTACGCCATTTACTGTTTGGTCATGTTTCTGTTCGGTGGCAGCGATGAATCAGGTGGTGCATTTAATCATAACAACTTCAAATCGTGTTTCCGTACTTAGGCAACACAGAAGAACCATACGAGAAAGAAGCATCGAGGCATATATCTTCGCTCCGATGATGCTTTACATCTGCTAAAACATTCACATCCTTTAGCACACACACATATGAACAATTGAACATGGATGTACAGAGCAGAACCTGCAGGACGAACTTGCAGTGAGCATGACTCTGACACTCCATCTCTCTCGAGATACACACTCATATTATATGCTTGTGAATTCAGACAAATGGTGTCACACCCATTCAAAAAAAGAAGAAATTCACTCTTGACAAATATAATTCGTAAAAGCTTCTCACAAGCAAAGCTAAGGAGCTCTCGCATACTATGTCTCATTTCCCTATATTCCTGTGTGGCTACTACGTAAAACACAAACAACCATCTCTGCACTCTGCTTTTCTGGTGTGATTTTGTATAATGCTTACACTCAAGAAACCAGGTATTTTATGTCAAACTGCTAGACTAACTATATCCATGGCCAAGCGGCATGTTGCCTCCGATGCAAAGGCCAGGAAGATCTTCTCCCGTGTATCTATTCTTGCCACCATTATGATTCTGAGGTCCGGCGAGCTACGACTACTGCACAGATCAAAGCTATCTATTCACACATTTGGATCACCGCTCGTCTTGATCTGCAGAAAACCGACAGCAAGAACAGTGGTAAGCACGGGTATAAAGATCGATTAATGTTCTTACTAGAGAAAAAGGTAACGAAGTGGATATCTAGAATTTTGTCGGTTACAAACCTGAATGATCAGACGATGTGCACACCGGATTGCGGAAGCTGCCCTTGTTGCTGCCTATCACCACTGTTCTCGCTCGCGGCGTTACTCCCGGACCCTGGATGCTGCCCTTCGTTTGTAGGCTGAGGCTGCGCTTGAGCTAACCGTTGGCTCCTCCTCCTAGATCTCCACCTCATGCACTCTACTAGCAGTGAGTTCGTACTGATAGCGATCCCGAACCCGGTGAACGACGAGAGTAGGACCGCAAGGACTGCATTCACTCTTAGCTGCAAGTTTGGCGATAACATTAAGAGGTGTTGTAGACGTGTTATATATCTGCATCGGATGTAAGTAAGGAAGAGGTTCCATACCACGTTGTAAAAGATATGGGCAAACAGGATCACGATAGCAAACTGGAAGGAAGCATAGGCCCAAAGGTAGCTTTTGGTCACTGCAGGAGCAAAGAAGATACGAATTATAATGTTGATAAGAAGTCCAGTAAATAACAGATAATTAGCTCTAAGCATATTTGCTCAACAGTTTTGCTGCAGCAATACTGCACTGGAATGTGCCACCATTGACTGTAGTTATACATTCAAAACTCATTATTTACTCAAGTTTTTCAGCAAACTCAAGACTAATTTGAGTTAGAAATCTGAAGGTGGGTCTTTCACTTCATACAGAATACTGAAAAAACTGTTTACTGTCTCAAATTCTCAAAAAAATATCTAATGTTCGTCATGCTGGAAATGCTTCATACAGTAGCAAAAATGGCCCAAAGAATAGAGTATGCTTACTTACCCATAGTGGATGCTATCATGGAAGAAAGAAGGCCCAACACACATGAGAAAGGCAATGAAATAGCCAGTGCACGCGACTGCAAATCAGTAACCTGTTCCAGTGAAAGAGTAGATGCAATTTAGATGCTTTCACAGAACTGGAAAAAAGGTTGAGTTACATTCAAGTGAACTGGTAAAGAAACAAGCAAGGAACACATACCAGAAGTTGTTCCAAGAAACAGAAGTAGGCAAGCATGCTAACCATCACTAAAATTGGAATGTCCTGCCAAAATCTGTACGAAACCGCAAGTATCAGATTTTGCCAAACATGCAAACTCATCAATCAATATTTATTATATTGCTGTTTTCTAAATTCTAAGAGTAAATCAATCACAAAAATTACTGGAAAATACATTTGAAATTAGTTTTCCCTTCTCTGTTTCAGAAAGTGCACATAACCAGGACAAAATAGTAGCATTCCTACCTATCAATCCAGATAGCATTGAACCTAAAAGTACTCCGTATTTGCGAACCAAACTATTCTCTCAAGCATCCTTACCTGTACTGTTGAGCTGCTCTTTGCTGAGCACCATTTGCTAGTCGCCTGGTAACGGTTTGAGTCGGAATTCTCAACAGCGTCACAGGCAGATTCTTAACTTCTTGTCTGCAGACATCACATATCTTGTTACCCTTGATGCTAAACCATTTGACAGCACAATCTTGGTGCGCGAGGGCAAGCTCTCCTTTGCAGCTGCACTCCATTTTAAGTGTTTCTCCGCCTTCATTGAGTTCAACAAAACAAATTCTGCAGACTGCCTCTTCTTCAGGAATATCTTCACCTCCATCTTCAGGACCTGACAAGGATGACTGTAATGAACAAATGCTGCTTCTGGAAGGAAATGGTTTGGTCTAATAAAATACCAGAGTAAAGGTTAAAAGAGAGTAGATACCGTCAACTGTTTCTTCAATGACATCAGTTGGTGCAACTGTATCAGCTGGAACAGGCCGCGGAGTTGCTGGAATCACACGGATGACACCCAATGAATCTGCTCTCCTCAAACTCCTGTTTTTGCGATTTCCTGGTACTGAAAGTGATCGCCTAATTTGTGCTTGAACTTCTTGTTTCTGCCAACATCATAAAACATACTTTTAAAAAAATAGGACCTTTGTAAAACTGCAATGCTTAAGACAGTGCAAGGCCTCATTTCCAACTGGCCCGTGTAAAAGGTATATAATCTCGCATTTATCTGGATACAGCAGAAAATATGTATGTACTTACGGATGTAGTTGGGTGGTCGACTATCTGAATTCCCGGAGGAGAAGCTTTATCGGAGGTTCCAACAGGTGTGACTGGCAAAGAATAGGTGCGTTTTGCCGATAACGAGTTAATGACCTTTCTGAAAGAGAAAGATCCTGGTTGAGTTGGATTATCTTGCGACCCTTCTGACGCCGTCCCAGGAAGTAGGAGGATCGTCCGGTCACCTTCCTGTGCTGAATTCCTTAACCTGAAACTCTGCTGCTTGATCGATGATTTTGGTCTAGCTGAGTTAGGCCTTGGCGGCAGTCCGGCTCTTGTCGAACTGGGGCTGGCAGATATATTAATCCTCGTTGAAGTAGGTATATGGTTATCCAAGGTCCTGGTTGGTATTTGCAAAGAAAGGTTTGGCCTTCGCGAATTCTGCCCCTGTGCACTTTGGGCAGCGTCATCCTGGTCATGTACCTACATGGTCAAGCAAAGAACAAAATTAAAATCGAGCTTCTAAAAGTAATGGAGTAGAAAGAAGAGCAAGGCATTGAAAGTTGTAAGAGTAGCATCATGATTCTTGAGCCGATACACTTAATATCAAGCTCACCGCACTGATCTTATAGCTTGTAAACACATGGAGTAGCACCATCAGATGTTCTCTTTCAGTGCTCTTCCACATAGTCTAGCACTCTAAATTCAGTAATTCACACACAGATAAGAAACAATAATCTGAGGAGTGTGACTGCACCATCACCATGACCCATGAGTCTACGAGGACCATGGCTTAAAATAAAATATACCTACCCGAATGATCATACCATTTGTAATGCTAATAATTGTGATGAACAATTTATCCACAGCTAACTATGCAAAACAATCACACTAGTAGCCACATGGAAACACATGGAGCAAGCCATTTCAGTGGTGCAAATTCTTCAGAAACTGTCAGGAAACCTCATAACAGACGCTAGCTACTGCTATAGTTGTAGGTCATGTGAGGATAGTGACAGGCGGACATGGAAACCATGGTCCTGTCCATGACAATTGAGGAAAGCCGCTTTGGTAAAAGGAAAATATCAAGAAACAAATGGATCCTCCACCAGCAATTGAACTTGCCACAACAGAAAAAGGGAAATCAAAGGAGCGCCCAAAGATTCGCCCGGCGCAGCCGCGATTCACCGCCAAAGCTCGCACCTCCCCGAGCAGGAGCAAACAAAATTGAGCGGCGGATTGTTGGAAGAGAAAAACAATAATCTCAGCGCCGAATTCTACGGGAACACGCCGTCCCGGCACAGGAGCTCGCAATCCGCAGAGTTCACGCCGCAGAAAAGGCAACAGGCAGGGATACCGGAGTTGCAAAGAGAAGCGGCTGGGACTGCGAGTGGTCGGGATCTCACCGCGCGGTCGGCGGAGCGTGGCGGCGGCGGCCCGTCGGCGCGGTCCATGGGCGCGGCCGCGGACAATTCGATGCGGTGCCTTTGGCGCAGAGCGAGGCGCTACGTCCTGATCCGGGGGCGAGAGAGGGAGAGTGAGGGGACGAATCGTGGGGAAGGAAGGAAGAAGGTGTGGCGTTGTCGCTGGGAAGCAGCTGCACTTCTGCTGCAGTGCAGAGGCTCGGGTAGGCAGGGGGAGGGGAGTCCGGCGGAAGCAGCTTTGCGGGTGGGCGGCCCTCTTTTTCCTGTTTCGCCCTCGGGTTTCGTACTTATCGGAGAAAACTGGAGCCACCACACCCACCTCTCACTCTCGAGTCTCGAGTCTCGAGTCTCAGCAAGCAAACGAACTTGTCTCAAAAACAGAAAAGTCTCAGCAGTCAGCAAGCAAACTACTAGTAGGTGGCAATCTTTCTTTAAAGAAACAATATAATACGTACTACGCGATGAAGTATATATACGGAAGAGTACATGACACTGTTGAGAACGTGCTCATAATGAACACGTTCGCGTGATGTACGTATTCGTTCATTCCGCAGCAAGCAATCTACGTATACTGTACTGTGGTCGAGCATGGCCTGGATCCTGCCTCAGTTCAGTTGGTAGGCAGAGCATTCCACTACTCTTTTTCGAAAAGAGCATCCATCCAGAGTAGTGCCAGTATTGCTGTGCAACCAATGTTAGGTTCATATACTATAGCCCAGCCGTCAAATCCCGGACCCACACCAGTGGATTGTACAACAATAATCCTCAAAAAAAAAAAATCCGCGAGAAAAGTGGATTATACGATGGCGGAAATGCCTTTGGTCGAAAATGACCCACCGTCTGTACCCGTGGGAAAGAGGCGCGAGGTGTGTGAGCCAAGAAAAGCGGCCGCCTCTCCTCTCCACATCCGCTGCCACGGGCGCCGGAGAAATACTGGGACCAGCTGACCGAGCTACCTCCGAGACTACTTGCCCGTGCGCCGCTGTCACGGAAGCGAATGGCCCGCGGGCGGCGGGTTCGGGTTCGCCGTGGACCGGCCGTGCGTGCCCACCAGGCCACCACCATCATGTGTGCTCGGCCGCTCGTGCTGGTCACGCCACGCACGAGGGTGTCGAGGGCGAGCGGCGAGGGACGGTTCAAAGAACGGCGGCGTCCGAGCCGTAGGCTGTGTTTGTTTCAGCTTTTGTAGACGGTTTCATGTGAGAAAAAGTTAAAGCTGTATCAAACAACTAAAATAGAGCAGTTTTGTGTGCAAAACTCATATCAGTTTCGGCCAATTTTACGTGGTATAGCCCAAAGCACCTCGCCGCGTACTTTCGCTGCGAAGCTGCTCGCAATAGGCAGTTTTCCCAGCGCTAACCCTGCCGTTTGTCCAGATTTACAACCAAATTGCCATCTGTCCTATTCCCCCTGCGAGAGCTCCTGTTCCGTCAGATTTGTACGGACATCTAATTATATGTACGGATTATGAATTATATGGACGATCTAATCTTTTAGCTCTCTTTTGTATGGATTATTAGTTATATGGACTATCTTTTGTATTGTACGGGCAATTGTGACTTGAATGGACTAGCGATATGACAACATAATTTTTTTGCTCACTATTATTCTATGTATATATGAGCAAGAAAGTGAGAAAATTATTATTATGAAAGATTTTATGCATTACCATAGAACAAATCATTCTCTGTCAGTCAAAAAACCATTTAAACAATCTATTAACACTGAATTAACAAGTTACACTGATCTCAGTATTCTAAGGGCATTTCAGGCTTTTCATTAGCTCACAGTCGTTTCCACAGCTGCGTTGCCAAACAGCTAACCTTCACTACACCTGTTTTGCCAGCACAGCAAGTCCATAGCTGAAACTGTTGAAACTGAAGCCCAAACAAACACAGCCGTAATCCAGCGACCGGAGTAGTATAAACAAACTGCTACTCCGTCCAAGGAACAGATTCTTTCTACGCCGTGCGATCGAACTGGCCAAAACAATGCGATCCTGGCCGCTTTGATCTCATCTGCAGAGCCTTTTCTTCCGGGACGACGGACGGATCGGCTTTGGCTCGCGCTTTACGCGACAGTGGCCGCTTACTCAGACAGCGCTCCCCTTCCCCGCCTAGTCTAGCTTAATCAGCCGCTTAATCGGCGAGGTTTAAAGATCTGTTTGTCGTCGGCCGCCCATTGTGGAGCCTGACGAGCACCGCCGCTTTGAATTGTGACGCGGGCACGCTGCTGTGTGACATGGACAACCGGGCGTCTGCGTATACTGACACGCATGAAGGAGTGCGCCTTTTCTCGTTCGAAAACGTATCATTGACAGCGACAACTAATTAACACGAAATCTATCGATCGGTCACTAGTTAGGTGAGTTGGCCGATTCATCGGCGTTTTCTGGAAGACCATGACGTCTGGGCAATTACCTTGGTTGCATCGATGGTCGTTTCCATGTGGAACCATCCAACTGATGGACACAACTATATATATGTTTTTTTGGCAAAAGAGAGGCATTACCCTATCCGATTTCATATAAAGAAACCAGGGTCTAGCGGTAGCAAGGTTCAGGTCTTACAAACATCCAGAAGGGGTTCAAATTACAACCCAGCCGAAACGAAACTAAGAACGAGAAGTCTACTGACAACCAGAAGAACAACCAAACTTGGGCTGCGCAAAAGGCAAAAGATACTTAAAACTGGAGAAAAAGTGGCATCTAGCATCCGGCCAGCGAGTCTTCCATCTTCAGTCAGGTTTTTGTCATCAGTTCTCCAGTCTCGGAACCCCTAAACGCCACCCCTGCGAAGACCTGAAGATCTCACTTGCCACCCGCTCGACCACCTTTGCTCCTAGCTGCAAGATTCTTCTCTCTGGGTCCTTGATCTGCAAGATAGACCAATCCAAAATCCAATTGCATATTAGTTTTACCACACCCACAGGGTCATTAATTCTTTTTCTTTCAAAGATTGCATCATTACGACATTTCCAAATTGTCCACAGAACAGCAGCAACGCCAACCAGCATAACTTTTTTGTCTGACTAGGCAAAGGATCGAGGGCCAGTTCTTTTCCCAGATTCTGGGAGAATCCGACCCCCCCCCCCCCCCAGCTTCTCCCAGAATCTTTTGGATTCTGGGATTTCACAATCCTATCTAGTTAGGGTCAGCTTTATCTTTTGGATTCTGGGATTTCACAATCCTATCTCCCAGAATCTTTTGGATTCTGGGATTTCACAATCCTATCTAGTTAAAGATTCTGTGGATTCTGGGATTTCACAATCCTATCTAGTTAGGGTCTAACTAGATAGGATTGTGAAATCCCAGAATCCAAAAGATTCTGGGAGAAGCTGGGGGGGGGGGGGGGGGTCGGATTCTCCCAGAATCTGGGAAAAGAACTGGCCCCGAACCCATCTGCCAAAATAGTCATCAAGGGTAACAGGTATCGAATGAAAGCCCAAAGAACATCTAAGCAAATTCCAAATAAGTCTGGCAACCGAACAAGAAAAGAAAAGGTGGTCTATTGTCTCATCAATTCCACAGAAAATGCATTTTTCTCTCCCCTTTCCAAACTCTTTTAATGAGATTATCTTTCGTCAGGACACTCTTTTTGTTCAATAACCAAAGAAAGAATTTAATTTTGGCAGGTACTTTAATTTTCCAAAGAAATTTTTGAGGGAAACCAATCTCATCTTTGATCAAAGCAAGATACAACGATTTAACAGAGAATTCTCTGTTAGCAGTCAGCATCCACAAAGATTTATCTCTCCCCCCATACACGTTTACCTCTTCACATATGTTTTTAAGACTATCCCATAAAGCAGTAGTCTCATTATTCATCGACCTTCTAAAGGAGAACATTGTTCACCCTTTAGTAAGGACCTCAGACACCGAAACATTATGATTCAGATTGGTAAAATATAGGTTTGGATAAGCTTCTTTAAGCGGTTTATCTCCCACCCACCAATCCTCCTAGAATCTGGTATTTTTGCCATCTCCAATTTTTTTCCTAATGTTTTTATAATATATCCCTCCAATCCCCAACAAACTGTGCCAGAGTTGGGAATCTCCAGGTTTGTGTTTGATCCCAGAGATGCATTTATCTTGGAAGTATTTCTTCCACAATATATCTTGCCATAGCCCAGATTCATTTTCAATTTTCCACAGCCATTTGGCCAACAAGGCTTTGTTGAAGCAATCCACATTAATGATCCCCAGGCCCCTATGAGATCTTGGTAAGCAACAGGTTTTCCACTTGACCAGGTGATATTTTTTTTGTGTTCATCAGCTTGCCAAACCAGTCTAGCTCCAAAGAAATCTATCTTTTTCCTAGCTTCAACCGGGAGCGGGTAAAAAGACATCATATATATGGGAATGTTATTTAAGCATGGTTGAACTAAAATAGTTCTACCAGCTATATTTAATAGTCTCCCTTGCCAACAAGCACATCTTTTTCTATCTTTTTCGTAACATTCTTCCACATTTTATTCCTGATCCTTTTGTCAGAGACAAGGAGACCCAAGTATTTAGGTGGCATTTCACCCAGGCATATGTGAAGCTTTCCTGATATAAATCAGTTTTATTCACAACCTCCCCAAACAAATATATGTCACTTTTGTGAAAATTAATACTGAGCCCCGACATCTGTTCAAAGGCTGTCAGGATAAATTTTAGATTTCTAGCACTCTCCTCAACATCTTGTAGGAGGAAGATAGTGTCATTTGCGTATTGCAGCATATCCACCCAAGTTTCATAAGTCTCATTAAGAACCCCTTTCACAAAGCCCTCTCTTATGGCATTGTCCATTATAATAGCTAGAGCATCTACTGCCAAGTCAAAGAGGAGTGGGGACAATGAGTCTCCCTGTCTCAAACCTTTGTATGTTTTAAAGAATGGACCAATTTGGTCATTGACCTTAACACCTACATGTCCCCCCATCATGGTTTGCATAATCCAGTCACACCATTGGTCAAGGAAGTCTTTTAACTTCAGCATTCCCGGGAGGACAGCGCCAGGCCGACGGACGGATCTATCCGCCGCAACTCCATAGCGTCGGCTCACCGGGCGCTCGGGTCCTCCGGGGCTGGATCCTCGCGGTCTCGGCAGCCGGAATCCCTCTCCTTCCCCATCACCGGTCTGGCAGACTATGAGTCCCACCGGGACCGGACTGCCCGCCGTGGGAAGGAGAGGATAAGGGCCGCCGAGGCCCATATCGCGGCGAAAATGGCGGCAGCGGAGGCGGCAGCAGAGGAGGAAGCCATCCGCTCCCGCATTGTGAAGAAACGGCAGCGGAAGAACACGCGTGCCCTCGTCCGAGAGCAGAATCGGGCGGTCCGTGCCATGGTCGGACTGCCACCGAAGGAGGAGAAGATAGACAGTGACGGCGAGGACAGCTCCGGCGATGAGCAGATCCGGCTCGATCCTTATTGCATTTTCGACCGGTACTTCTGCAAGAAGGACGGCAACGGCGCCGGGAAGGGCAAGGGCAGCCGTGGATGAACTCCAACATAGCCAAACATGCAAAATTTTGGTAGTCCGGTGGCATGTTTTGTTAGCAGTGATGGAGTAGCCGGACGATGTGCATCGACGTAGTTGCATGAGTTTGTATGGATTTGACATACGATAATAAAGGTGTCCGGATGTGGATTACATTATTTGAGGGGTGCCCGGTCCGACACGTCCGCGGATGTTTGACGGGTCGGATTTGCCAAGTCCGGATGTAGATGCTCTAAGACGTTTTCATAGCTTAAAAAACATCTTATATTATGAGACGAAGAAAGTAGATACGTATATCCCGATGGTGCATCCACTTGCTTAGTCAAAAGTGTGAAGTGGCTAAAAGAATTGGAACGAGACGCTACCGATCACCAAAGACTGTACGAGGGAGAGTGACGACCGTTCGACA
Source organism: Thinopyrum elongatum (assembly GCA_011799875.1). Taxonomy (NCBI): domain Eukaryota; kingdom Viridiplantae; phylum Streptophyta; class Magnoliopsida; order Poales; family Poaceae; genus Thinopyrum; species Thinopyrum elongatum. The sequence continues at coordinate 610,621,043 of CM022303.1, forward strand.
GGTCTGTTTCGTTCGTGCTATACAATACCTGGCACTTCTGTATTCTGACGCCGACATGTGATGACGGGACTCGTGGGCTTGTGCGTATATGTACTGAAACGCACTGACGTTTATCTTTTTTTTCCTACATACAAATAAAACGTCCGTCCTTGCCACAATTAATTACTCATGCGGGTGTAGGTGTTGACGGGCTGATATTTATCTTCTTTACTAATGAAACCTGACGACGGAGCGACCGATCACCTCATCAGTTGTATCGATGGTGACCTCCATGTGGCGCCATCCGATTCGTCGATGCATATGTATATTGCTTTGCTCTTAAGCAATCTGTTAGGAGTATACAACTACTAGTAATCTGCTGGAGATTAGGGTATCAGAGCAACTTCAATGGGGCGACCCAAACGGATGGTGATTTCGTCCGTTTTTTGTCCGTTTGGGTCGGCCGCCCGCCCGGCGTCCGCCCTGTTTTAGATATGGGTCGGCAGCGCGTCCAACGCGTCGACCCATATGTGCCGGCGTGGCCGGCTGCCCGCTCTATTTCAACAAATTGCTCATTTTTGCATTGATGAATTTGCATTTAAACATATAGTCAAATAACATAGTTTGAACCAAATAAAATAGCATAGTTTTACAAGCCGAATAAAAATAAAAATGTCTCACATAGTTTTGCAAGCCGAATAAAAGAAGATACATCTATTGGTTGCCAACATGAGCCCACATATGCTCAACCAAATCATTTTGCAGTTACACGTGGGTTTCCCAATCACGCATGTCATGATGAAATTGGGTGAACTGTTCAAATGTTGCCGCTCCTTCATGCTCAGGCACAACATTCTCACCTTGAAATTGAAACCCTTGATCGTACAGACGTTCCGGGCACTCGTCTTCTACGATCATATTGTGCATGATCACACAAGTAGTCATCATCTCCCACAGTTTCTGCGTGCTCCAGGTATTAGCAGGATACCGAACGATGCCCCATCGAGATTGCAAAACACCGAAGGCACGCTCGACATCCTTCCTAGCACTCTCTTGCTCTTGGGCAAATTTTTTTCTCTTCTCTCCGACAGGGTTGGGGATTGTCTTGACAATAGTGGTCCACTGAGGATAGATACCGTCACCCAGGTAGTATCCTTTGTCGTAGTTGTGGCCGTTGATAGTAAAGTTCACCGGTGGGCTGTTGCCTTCGGCAAGCCTAGCAAACACCAGCGAGCGCTGAAGCACGTTGATATCATTATGTGATCCAGCCATACCAAAGAAAGAGTGCCAGATCCAGAGATCTTGAGACGCCACGGCCTCTAGTATGACAGTGCAAGCCCTGGCATGGCCCTTATACTGCCCTTGCCAAGCAGAAGGGCAGTTTTTCCACTCCCAGTGCATGCAGTCTATGCTGCCATTCATCGCCAACAAACGGGCTGTATCCTCAGGAGTCGGCTCTCTCAAGTACTCAGGGCCAAACACAGCAATAACAGCCTTGCAGAAGTTATACAGGGACTCTAGGCATGTAGACTCGCTCATACGGACGTACTCGTCAATGAGATCATCGGGCACTCCGTATGCAAGCATTTGGATGGCGGCAGTGCATTTCTGATAAGAGGAGAAACCAATCTTGCCAACGGCATCCTCTTTGCACTCGAAATAGTCATCATAGCCGACCACCCCCTCTTTAATACGGTTGAAAAGATGCCTACTCATACGAAAACGGCGGCAGAATTTTTGATGTTTGAACAACGGGTTTATTGTATCAAAATAGTCCTTCCAAAGAAGGAAATGCCCGCTCTCTCGGTTGCGATTCAACGCCGGAAGGTGGCCCGGAATGGAGCCACGGAACAACGGCCGCTGGCTGTTGAGGTGGTGATGGACCAACACGGCAGCCAATATCTCCTCCTCGTCATCGGACGACGAACCATCGGAGTCGCAAAGGAAATTGTGAAAAAAGAACTCGTCGGCGGAGTCCATTTTGTACCTTGGGCAAACTGTCGAACAGCTTGCGGGCGTCGACGAAGGAGACGGCCGGCGAAGGGAGTCGCGGCGCGCACGGACTAGCTAGCTGCCCTGCCGGCGTCCGACGAGCGTGCCGGTGAGGATCTGGCCGGGGCGGCGAGGCGGCTTCTTGGCCGCAGTCGCGGTTGTGTGGTGGTGGGGGGAGCGGGGGTGGGAAGCAGTCGGCTCCCCGGCGGCAAGACGGCGGTGGCGGGCGACGTGGGAGTTGGTGGCGTTGCTGGGCGGATGTGGAGGCGCCGGCAGCTAGCAGAGTCGCCGGAAAAAATGGGCGGCGGCGTCGGCGACGAAGGAGGCGGGCGAGGGTGGATGGGAGGAGGCCAATGTACCACCGACCAACGGGCCCGGGGGAGGAGAAGGCGAGCGCGCGCGCGCGTCCGTCTCGTGTTCGCGCCGACGCAAATCCGGCTTAAAAATGGGCCGGGAATGGGTCGCCCGCGGACGAAAAGCGGACGCGCGTTCGTTTGGGTCGGCACGTTGGGCCGCCTTTTGTGTCTGCGTCGACCCAAACGGACGGCGGCGGACGAAATGGATCGTCCCATTGGAGTTGCTCTCAATGTGTCATCTTTTGAGCCTGCAGGACAATCCCTTAATCCTCGGAGCCGGGAATGGATTGGAAGTTCGCAACGTAGTACTTTCGTAGGTAAACACTCGATGCTTCCTGGCTAGTTGGCTACTTCCTAGTGGTGGAACCTGGAACTAAATAAGAGCTCGATCTCGGAATGATGATGGTAAGGCGAGATATATAGGCCCGGGTCTCCTTTTCGTCGCCCCTGACAGCGATCGATGCACTGCGTGTATAGTGCCGGAAGCGTGCGTGGTTGCAAATCCTTCTCTCCAAGCATGACCCGGGCTTCCTTTAAGGGTGCTTAATTATTGGCTTCCATCGTCGGTTGCTGATCACGAAATGCCACTTGTAAGCAATCGACACACATTGATGTTGCGAGGGCAATGCTAAAAATCAGGCTCTCATTCTCCAAGTTGCAGCGATAATGCATTGCTGTATACCGCTTCCGCCGTGCAAGACAGCATCCGCAGATCTGGCTTGACTTGTGATCGGGCACGCACGCAATTTATACCACCTCCGATCGCTCATGTGACCACAGCACGTCGATCCGGCCGGTGCGTACGTACGCATGTGCATGACAGGTGACGCAGGGTCAGGCAAGCAATGCCGCTTTCGGCCGGCCTTTCCTCATCGGTGCACCGGCCGGCGACTGGATAAGGATCTTAGATCGACGTCGATTCATGTACGGTGTGCTCGTGCTCGTGCTCGTGCTCGTGCTCGTGGATATATATGGGCATGGCCAACGGCTTCCGAAACGCTGAGTCGCCCGTCCTCATCACTTATCTTTTTCTAGAATACTAGTGCGTATCGTGCATTAAAGAAAGGGAGGGGGGAAAGAGCCCCATCCACCAGTGGTCAAAGTTTACATGTGTTTACATATATTGACAACCACACCACCGCCACCATGCCTCACAAGGCCGGCCAAGACCTAACTACTCGCGATAGCCCACCTCGCAAGCACAGACAGGAAGGTTGCCATGTCGTGCCTAAACATCTCAGCCCGCGTCCATGCTCTGCCCTCGGCCTCGATGCGAGCAATCACCGTCGCCGTTGATGGTGAGGCGCCCTCGAAGACGATCTTGTTTCTATGCTTCCACAGCTCCCAAAGGCACAAAGAGATCATGGTGGTGACGTCCCTCTGCCGGATCCCCGTGGACGAGGATGTCGTGAACCACTCCACAATGGAGTCCTCCTGGCGTGGTGCCCATTCTGGTTTGCCCAGTGCCGCAAGCACGGCGCCCCACACCGTTCGGGCAAAGACACAAGTTAGCATAATGTGATTGATCGTCTCCTCCGCCTGATCGCAGAAGGGGCAAGCCGCCTGGTGGGGAAGCCCTCGCCGTGCCAACCTGTCCGATGTCCAGCATCTATCCCGGGCCAACAACCAGTTCAAGAAGCGACATTGTAGAGGAGCTTTGGACCTCCATGCTAGAATCGCGTAGGTTGCCCTCTCGAGGCCCCAGAAATTTGCCGCATAAGCCGATCTGGCAGAGTATTGACCATTGTCCTCCCATGCCCATCTAACGGTGTCTCGCGAGTCCGGCGTTAGTTGAATCACGGCAGTCGCCGACCAAAGGGCCAGGTACTCGCGAAGGGTGGCCTCGTCCACGTCTGGGCCAATGCTCCCAGCCCAGCTATCGTCAGCAAGCGCCTGCGCAACGGTCATAGTCCTCCTCGTTCTGTGAGGCACGCGTTGATACAGGTTCGGCGCGATCTCTTGCGCCCTGTACCCGTTGATCCACCTATCCTCCCAGAAGATCGCCCGATGGCCATCGCCGACCATGGTGAATGTAGCAGCCTGAAATAGCCTCATGGTATCAGTCAAAACCTTGATGTCCATCCCTTTCCATGGCCTGTGGTCGTCCGTTTTCTGCAGCCATGGCCACCTAGCCTGAAGCGCGACGTTTAGCCATTGCAGATCAGGAACACCAAGTCCACCTGCCCACTTAGGAGTGCATACATACTTCCAGGCCACCCTGCACTGGCCACCGTTAGCCTCCGCCGCACCAGCCCAGAGGAATCCGCGGCAGATCTTGTTAATAGCCTTAATTGTCTTAGGTGGTATCTGGATGGCGAGCATGGCATGGACTGGAATGGCGCATAGAGCCGCTTTAACCAGCACCAACCTACTGCTCCTAGGCAGCGAGGCCCCTCTCCATGAAGGCAGCTTTCGAGCGACCTGGGCCACCATGTCATCAAGCTGCGCCGTCGTTAATTTCCGCAGGCTAAGTGGCAGTCCAAGGTAGCGGCAGGGAAATGCACCCACAACACAACCGAGCGTGCCAGTAATCCTGTCTATGTGCGCCTCAGAGCACTTGATGGGCATCGCGCTCATCTTCGCCCTGTTCACCTGTAGCCCCAATGCACCCGCAAACGAGCCGAGGATGGCATTGCAGATGTGTAGATCCTGGGCCTCTGGTTGCAGGAATAGCATGACGTCGTCCGCGAAAATCGAGACCCATTGGTTTGGGCCCCCCGATAACAGTGAGAGCAGGCCCTACCTATCCGCGAGAGCAAATAACCGCTATAGGGGTTCCATCATCATGATGAACATCATTGGGGACAGCGGGTCGCCCTGCCTAAACCCCTTCCTATTCCTTATTGGTGCACCTGGCATGCCGTTGACGAGGATCCGAGTTGATGCCGTGGAGAACAAGCCAGCTATCCATGCAATCCATCTCTTGCCAAAGCCTAGGGCCTGTATAACCTCCAGCACGAACGGCCATTGCACCGAGTCGAAGGCTTTGGAGATATCTAGTTTGATCATTACCGCCGGTTGCTTGAGAGAGTGAAGTTTCTTGGCCGTGCCCTGAACCATCATAAAGTTGTCATGGATTGACCGCCCTCTGACGAAGGCGCTCTGGTGCACTCCGACAAGGTTTGGAAGGTCGTCAGTTACTCTCAAGGATAAGACTTTGTCAAAATCTTCACCGCCTCATGGACTAAGCTAACCAGTCGAAAATCCTTCAGCTCATCCGCCCCATCCACCTTGGGCAGTAACGTCACCAGGGCTTTGTTGATCGCGTGTAGCCCTCTCATGTCCCCCCAAAAGACTCGATCCATGGCCCGCATAAAATCAGCTTTGATGATGCCCCAGCAGCATGCATAAAAGCGCGTGGTAAAATCGTCCGGGCCCGGGGCCTTATCTAGTGGCATCGTCTTGATTGCTCTGAGAATTTCGTCCTCCGAAAACGGCACCTCCAAGTGGTCTAGATTGAGGCGGGGAAGTTCAAGGGCTTCCAAATTGAGCCGAAAATCCCTGGCTGGCGCTTCCCCAAGGATCTGCTGATAATAGTTGTCCACCGCAGCCGCAATTTCCTCCTGACCCGTCAAGATGTTACCGTCTACCCGCAGGCCCATGATCACATTCTTCCTTCTCCGGTGGTTCGCATGCTGGAAGAAGAAACCCGAAGTAGCGTCACCCTCACGCAGCCAGAGCATCCTCGATCGTTGTCGTGCAATAGACCTCTCTAGCAAGCTCAACCCAAGCAACTTGCCTTTAAGCAGCCTCCGTAGTCCAATCTCTGCAGGAGATAGCTCTCTCCTGTCCGTAGCCCCATCGAGCTGCTTGATGATCTCCAAAGCGATTGCAATCTGTACTTTGATATTCCCGATCCACCGGTCACTCCAACTCTGCAGTTTTCTAGCTGTCGCGCGCAACTTGTTGTCAAGAACCACAAAGGGGTTGCCGTCCGACGGCACCGACGCCCATGCTTCAACCACAACATCGTAAAAGCCATATGCCTTTGTCCAGAAGGACTCAAAACGGAACCGTTTCCCAGCGTGGAAATCTACATGTAGGTCGAGCAGTAATGGGCAGTGGTCCGACACTGTCATACCCAAGGCCGACAGGAGACAAGATGGGTACAGCGCCTCCCAGTCCACGGTGACAAAGACGTGGTCAATCCTTTCCAACGTTGCATGGCCGCGCTCATTAGACCAAGTGTAGCGTCTCCCGTTGAGATATAACTCTTTTAGTTCTAGCTGGTTCAGTTTGGAGCGGAAACGGGACATCATTCTCCTATTGATCGCATTGTTGCTCTTATCCTCGGGATTGACGATTAGGTTAAAATCGCCAACCACCGCCCATGGCCCCGCATGCAGCTCCCTGATGTCCAACAACTCCTGAAGGAACTCCACCTTGTCGGCAACTAAGTGTGGTCCGTACACCCCCGTAATCCACCACTGCCCTGCCGAGCCCAAGGGCTTAACCAGCGCCGTCACCGTGTTATCGGTGTAATGTGGGTTGGAGAGCTGCACCGCCACAGGGTCCCAAGCCAATAAGATACCACCTCGAGTGTCGTTCGCCGGCAAGTAGTAAAACTTTTCAAATTTATCCCAAGCATTGCGCTACAATATCCGCCGTCATATGCTATAATTTCGTTTCTTGGAGGCAGACCACACTAGGATTAGCCGCGTTCACCACTTGGTATACCGCGTGTCGCCGCGCTGGCGCATTCAAGCCGCGCACATTCCACACCATCGTCTTGATCGGTTGTGTCGCCATGATTATGAGCCCACAGACAACCAGCCCGACCAAGTGCTCAGGAGGCACCCGCCACCTCTTGTGGCAGCTCCACCAACGGCAACGCTGAGGCCTCCCATCCGAACAGGGCCAGGATAGCCGCAATGTGCTCGTCCGAGAGCGGCGACTTGAATAGCTGCACGTACATCTATAGCGCATCGTCCCCAATCATGTCCCCCTCATGTGCTAGGCAAAGTTTGCGGATTATGATTTGTTGCTGCTTGGTGGCCGAAGATGGCCGTCTTGACTTGGCGATTCTCACACTCCTCCTGGGGGAGCCAACAGCCTGATACTTCCTCCTTGGGCATCGCGCATTGGAAGCCACCTCAATCGTCGTTGGCGCCGGTAGCAACGGATATACAACACTTTGGATGCCTTCACAAAAAGCTGCCGCCACCGCATATGGCGAGGGGGGGGGGGGAGGCTACTTTGGGGGTTGCTGTTGCCTTGGACGTGCCCACCCCCCACGTCTGCATGGATCCCCAACAGCTGCATGGGGGAGCCTGCCACTTGCGTATCCACCTCGGGATTAGGTGAAGGGCTGTGGCCACCCATGCAAGCCTCCTCTAATAGGCTGATTTGCAGCCAGTCCACACGGTCCACCTGACCCAACACAGCCCCACCCTTTCCGGGCCCGGCCCCATGGGTGAGCCTGGCCAAGACAGCTCGTTGTCCCCCTGAGCCCTGTCGCTCATGTCCAGGACACATGCGGGGGCCCGCAGACCATCCAATCCTACCGAGGGGAAGATCTCCATCTCCCCAATGAGAACTAGGCCCCGCGCCCGATCTTCATGGGCATCGACACGCCCCACCAGGCTCTCGAAGCCACTCTGCGCCAACCACCGATTCAGACACACCGACGCAGGCGACCGGTCCAACCGCTGATCCCCAGGAGTCGCGATGGCACCCCCCCACTGAGCCACAAGACGACACCGGCGCCATGCATGCCACCTGCAGCCCAACACCGCTTTCCGCAGGCGGAAGTCTTTCCTCCTGCAGCATCTCAGCCACGCGTCGCGCTGGGACGGGCTCCTCTGCCCTTTCCGTAATGGGCAACCCAACAGAGCGACCCCCACCTGCCACCGGGCCAGTCCGTGCCAGCTGAGGATCAGACGTAGGCGACGCGACCAGCCCCGAGGTTTGAATCCTCGCCTGCCTCGCCGGAGGTGCCAAGGCCGTCGAAGAGCAGGTCGAGGCCACCGGCGTCATGCCGGAGCTCCTCCGGGCAGTGCCCTCCGCCATGAACGACCCGCCGGATCCACCGAGACCACCGTCCCCATCCCCCTGGGGAGGCGAAGGCGACGAGGGAGGCGGCGGCGGGCCAGCATCCGCCGGCATCCCCACGTCCACCAGAGGCGCCCCCAGGATCGTGATAGAGATCGGGTAGCTGAGAACCTGCGACATGCGCGGAGTAGGCATATCTCCGGCCACCGCACCTGCCCAGAGCGTACGGCAGGGCTCCTCCACGAACAGTAGCTTGCGACTCGGAATCCGCCAGAGGTCTTCAGTGCGCAGCCACACCCGGAAATCCGCCATATCATTCCGCCTTGCCATCTGGTCGTCCACCCCGGCAACGAAGCCGGCACCCTTGAGGATGACGCTTGCCGCCCGCTGACTCCACGCATGGCCCGGGACACCCCGCAGCGAGAGGGGCACCAGCAGCGACAGGCTCACCACGGTCGCCTGCACTTGCCGGAGCTAGGGGCGCATAGAGAGCTCGAAGGAAGGCGAGCCCGCACGACCTGCCCGAACCATCCGCTCCTTGAGCTCAACATCCCGGCAGAGCACCAGGAAATCCTGTGGGTAGAACGCCCGAATAGACATGTCCTCCGGCCCAATGTCGAACTCCGCATGAAGCACCGCCACCGCCGAGGCCAGGTCCACCTGCGGGCGGACACCAGTGACCATGACCAGCAACGCCCGAGTCAGCTCCAGCTCGGCATTCCAGAGGTCTGGTGCCGCCTCAAGGAAACATGCCTCGCCGAGGCCCTCCGACAGCGGCAGTATGCCCGCCCCAACCTGCTGGACTACCGGGACCGAGAACGAGGGCCCGACGCCACTCCCAACAGAGGACGGGGCGCGTGATGTCTACTACGCAACCTTCTTCTTATAGACTCGTGTTGGGTCTCCAAGCGCAGAATTGTGTAGGGCAGTAGCAAATTTCCCTCAAGTGGATGACCTAAGGTTTATCAATCCGTGGGAGGCGTAGGATGAAGATGGTCTCTCTCAAACAACCCTGCAACCAAATAACAAAGAGTCTCTTGTGTCCCCAACACACCCAATACAATGGTAAATTGTATAGGTGCACTAGTTCGGCGAAGAGATGATGATACAAGTGTAATATGGATAGTAGATATAGGTTTTTGTAATCTGAAAATATAAAAACAGCAAGGTAGCAAGTAACAAAAGTGAGCAAAAACGTTATTGCAATACTTGAAAACAAGGCCTAGGGTTCATACTTTCACTATTGCAAATTCTCTCAACAATGATAACATAATTGGATCACCTAACAATCCCTCAACGTGCAATAAAGAATCACTCCAAAGTTTCTATCGAAGAACGTAGGACGAAAACGTGCATCAACCCCTATGCATAGATTACCCCAATGTCACCTCAGGAATCCGCGAGTTGAGTGCCAAAACATACATCAAGTGAATCAATAGAACATCCCATTGTCACCACAGATATCCCATCGCAAGACATACATCAAGTGTTCTCAAATCCAATACTCAATCCAACATAACAAAACCTCAAAGAGCAAGACTCAATTCATCACAACAAGAGATAGAGAGGGGAGAAACATCATATGATCCAACTATAATAACAAAGCTCGCGGTACATCAAGATCGTGCCAAATCAAGAACACGAGAGAGAGAGAGAGATCAAACACATAGCTACTGCTACATACCCTCTGCCCCGAGGGTGAACTACTCCCTCCTCGTCATGGAGACCGCCGGGATGATGAAGATGGCCACCGGTGATGGTTTCCCCCTCCGGTAGGGTGCCGGAACGGGCTCCCGATTGGTTTTTCATGGCTACAAAGGCTTGCGGCGGCGGAACTCCCGATCTAGGTTTATTTCTGAAGTTTTCTCTATTTATAGGAGTTTTTGGCGTCGGGGACAAGCCAAGGGGGTCCACGAGACGGTGGCAGGGCAGGGGGTGCGCCCTAGGGGGGGGGGGCGCCCCCACCCTTGTGGTTGCCTCGAGACTCCTCTCTGGTATCTTTTCGCTCCAGTATTTTTTATATTTTCCAAAAATATTCTCTGTAAATTATAGCTCATTCTGAGAACTTTTATTTCTGCACAAAAAACGAGATGACGGTACTTCTGCTGAAAACAGCGTCAGTCCGGGTTAGTTTTAATAAAATCATACCAAAACCATATAAAATTGTTGTAAACATGGCATGAATACTTCATAAATTATAGATACGTTCGAGACGTATCAGCGCGCACCACGTGGCTCCAAAGGCGGACGGCGCCAGGGGCGGAGGGCCCGGCGGAGGCGGCGGCAGACCCATAGACGATGGCTGTGCGCGAGGGCCAGGCGGGGACGAGAGGGCCGGGGTATCCGGCTCAGCGATCCTGCGGCGGATGGCAGGGGGGCGAAGCTGTTCCACCGGCGACGGGCTGCGAGGGCACGTGCAGCCATGCGAGGAGTGCCCCTCACCATGGCACCGAACGTAGAACGCAGGGTTGGAGCATTCCGCCGAGATGTGGCCCTCGCGCCCGCAGTTGTAGCGGCATCCGAACAGCTCCGCCGACAGCCACGAGTCGGGCGGCGGGCGAGAGGCAGGGAGGGCGCGCGGGCGCCTGGAGTCGTGGATCCGCCGGGGAGCGGGGACCCGAGCGGGCAGGGCCCTCCTCCTACGGTTCCGCCTTGTCTGCCAAGCCGCCGTAGCCGCCGGAGCAGGGCCACGGGAAGGGCCGGCGGCCCCGCCCTGCACCAGGGGGCTGAAGGCCGTGATGACGACGCCCGGGACGATAAGGGACCTGAGCTGCGGGCGCGGTGGCGGAGGGGGAGGGGGGAGACGGGGCAGGGGAGGGCGGAGCAGGGGATGGCGGAGCAGGGGAGAGAGGCTCCGATGAGGACGAGCCGGACAGCGAGACCTGCGAGGCCATGGCGCCGGGGGGAAGGTGGGCGTCGGCTCCGGAGCGGAGGGCGGCGCGAAGGGAGGGTGGGCGCCGGGGCCGGAGTGGCCACCGGCGAGGAGCGCTAGGGTGGGCGCCGGGGCGGAGTGGCCGCCGGCGAGGCGCGCTAGGCTAGGAGCGGAGCGAGGCCCGCTAGGCTAGGACAAGTTGTATGTTGCCATTCCTTATATCCGGGGAGAGGCGCAGAGAAAATGCCAAAACCAAAGCGACCGATCTCTGGTTCTCATTCTGGTGAAAGCTGGCCCATGCGACCCTCACGAAAAAAAGATCATGCAAACAGCGCAGCGTGAGCATAAGAATTTCTCCAGCCCAAGATGGAGTTGTGGGCCTTGCATTTCTTTTCACTCTGCTTCTTTTTTTAAAATGTTTTATTTTTGAGAAACTTTTTTAAAAGTTTTTCACTCTGTTTCCAGTGGAAAGAAGTTTTAAATGTTTTTTTTTCTTTTCAGTGGAAAGAAGTTCATTTTTCACCACCCAAATGGACAAATACCCCCCTGAAGTCGATTTTGGTATAAGTTTTAACGCAGAAATCCTTGAAACCGAGTAAACCCTGAAATGCAACTTCAGGGAAGTCTGGGGCATGTGTTGGAAGCATAGTAGCAACGCCTACTGGCCAGTGTATTGATTCATAGATTCAATATAGTACCGGCCTATGGCCCTTCGAATAAATTCAATATAGTACACAAAGTAAGTAAATTACAAGTTGTGGTTGATCATGTGTGCTTCGCCATTCTTTTTTTGTCAATTGCGTCATGGAAACCTGTTATGTACAGAAATTGGTTCCGTATTGATTCCATGCATGCTAGCCCATCTTTTGGTATCCTGCAATTTTATAACACCAGCAAAAAATAATGGCGTGGCAAAGCACGCCTTTGCTTCTAGTATTGAATGATGTGTCAACTTTTTTGCACACGTGGCAAATCGCATTAAAAAGGTCAAGTTTATAAAAAAATATCAAGTTAAATCTGAAAATATGGGACATGTCTTTACAAAATTAGAACAATAGTGGAAACTAGGGTAAATATGGAAACATAAATATATCTTAAGTTTTCTGTGAGACAGAGAAAGTTTTATGAGTAATGTTTCGTGAAACAAACAAAATAAATAGAGATAAATAAGAAAGATTAGAAGTTACTATTATTTTTCAGAAATAAATTAAAACAATCTAGATAGATCATAAGTGTCCGTGAGATAGTCAAATTTCAAGAAAAATCCCAAAAAATAATTTTGAACTCCAGAAATATATAAACATTGTTAAATGTGGTTAATGCTTGGAAGCACCATATATACCCTTGATGTGTAGGTATGAATGTTTCCACATGTACAACTAGATTTCAAAACCACGATTTTATTAAAGAAAATACACACATCAAGGATCAAGTCTAACCTCGATACATCGTGAGCATGAAAGAATGCATGTGTCTTACGAATGCATGTAAGAATGCACGCCGGTTGATGCATAAATATTCAAATACGTGTATATGCATGGAGTGCGAATATTTGAAAATTGGTTTCAAAACCACAATTTTATTATCCCGTTGCAACACACGGGCCCTTTTGCTAGTATATACCATATAATACCAATATAAAAAGAGTCAAAGGGGCAGATCAATTAATCTTGACCTTAAAACCATGTCAATCCGACGACCTAAATTGCTGCAATGGGGAGCGTCAACAGGTTTACCATGTAATTAATATCATACCAAATATCAACGTCTTGCTAAACACATAATCGTGTAATTGATATCCTACGTAATATCAATATGCAATTAATTTTTTTCTTAAGACCAATGTGCATTCCATGTATGCTTTTTCTTGTGATTCTTAGCAAGACACACTAATGCATAAAGCAATGGTTGTATTTCCTAAAAAAAGTAGAAATTCAAAATGGAATTGGCTCATATGATCGCCTATGAATGTTAAAATTTTGAAAATGGTAAATAAAAATGTAATGTTTTTTCAATGAACATGTTTGTGCCTTCCTTGAAAGAAATTCGTCTATTGTTTGTGATGGTTAAAAAACAAAATTCAGTGCTTAAGAAAGGTCTTCCTAAATAGAAACTATACTAGTACACTTCATGTCTTCCATGCTCCTCGTAAATAAAATTGTCATAATTCAGTATTTGTACTTGTTATGGGGATGGAATCACAAAATGTGCACTTCATCTCTACCTAATAATAAAGCACGGACTGCTTCTGCCGGATCACCCGTCGCGGCACTTTTGCAAAAAAGCCCCTGCTATTTTCTGTATTCAACCCGCAGTCCCCACTTAAGTGGCAGCTCGAATCGTTATTTTACATTTTGCAAAAAAGCCCCTGTAGTTTTCTGTATTCAACCCGCAGTCCCCACTTAAGTGGCAGTCCGAACCATTATTTTACATGTTTTCGAAAACCCCCTGGCCTTTTAGATAATTCATCTGCGGATCATATTTAAGTCAAACAAATGCTTTTCTAAATTATTCATATCTTTTAAACCGTAACTCCGATTTTAACATGTTATATATGAAATTTGATTAGAAAAATAAGTAGAATATGATGTTATTTTTATCCGTTAAATATTTTTAAATATATTTTTGGAAGATATTTAGTTAAAACAAATACTTTTTTAAATTATCTGTACCTTTTAAACCGTAACTCCGATTTGAACATGTTATATATGAAATTTGATTAGAAAAATGTATAAAATATGATTATGATGTTATTTTTACATGTTAAATATTTTTTAAATATTATTTTATTTTGAAAGCAAACTTATAATCTATAGCGCACGATCCATTTTTTTAGTACCAGCGGCGATCCGGATTGCAAATAAACACACACTAAAACCATATAGGGAAAAGAAGACATCGATAACTACACATGCATACCTCTGAAAAACCTTGCAGGGGAAAACAACAGATTTCTCATCGCGAGAGTGAGAGAAAGCGAGTGAGAGAGAGAGAGAGGAAGAGAAAAATGCCTTAGAATTAACCACATTCAAACATGTTTTGGTTTGTGTGAACATTAAAGACACCGCCGGCGAGGGTGAGAAAGAGGATAAGCGGCAACACAAATATGATGCCTCGCTAAAATAAAGGAGATGGACCTATTGTTGTCTTGAGTGATGGTTGTTGGGTTAAGAGCGTGTGTTATTTTTTTTCCCGTTGCAACGCACGGGCTCTTTTGCTAGTCGTACCTATGTGGCTACTGTGCATTCCGTACAGCAATCTTGGGCGCCCTTGCGAGTAGTAGTGATGGTCAAGCTTGGAATTCCAAGCCGGCAAGGAAAGCACGCTCAACGGTTCTTTTCGGGGTGAGCTTATTTTACTCATGAAAAATCCGTAGCCACTGGACTAACAAAAAGCTAGACAGAACATAGAGACCACAAATTTGAATGAACTGCCTTTTGACGAGAAGAATGGCCCTCGTACCCGCCCACTACCGTAGAAATTGTGGCCTAGCTCCGAAACTGTGCAACCAGCCTGTTTATAGCATCTGTAGTCGAAATGTAACCGAACACACTGACCGGTCACGCCTTAAATATTTGATTCTATAATTGAATATTTTAAATTAGAAACCTAATCTAAGTGAAGCTCGTCCGGTTCCGTCGTGGCCATGTCCGGCGGCCGGCTGCGCTCCCCAGAGTGTTGGTCCGGTCGCCGGAAAGGTAGAGTAGAGCATGGGACACGAGCCGGCTCACGGGACTCAAGGCGGCGCCGTCTCCCATGTCCTACTCTTCCTCGTCGGAGCCCTGAACCTGAACGGTGCCGGTGGACGTCAAATCGATGATGTATCCGTCCTGAGATGTGCCGGCGACATCCACCACGACGCGGTTGCGGCGCCCGGATTGCTGCACCATACGGGGCGCCGGAGAATGCGACTCCGCCTCGCGACGTCCACCGCCGGGAGGGTTGTCGCCGCCTCCCGCGCCCGCTACCTCGCACGGCGGGCACGCCGCGCCATATTTGCGTCGGACGACGCCCATGGTGCATCCATGGTCTCGGCGCGTCAACGGAGGGGTTCCATGTCCGCCACCCCGTTCGGACGCCAGACGGGTCGCATTGCCTCCGGTGAGGCAGCGCGGCACACCTAGCGCCGGATCAATGCGTCAGCGGACGCAATGGATTCCCCACGGAAGAAGTCCGAGCGCTGCCTCGCACGGGCCTCCTCCCGGGAGCGGCAGAGCGCAAGCCGGATAGCCATCTCCTCCTCGGGGCCACGTGGGATTAGCTCGGGGTCGACGGATCTGGAGGTGAAGGACTCAGATCCGCTGCCTGACACGCCGGAGATCACCGGACAGGAGCTTGGGTGACGGAGGGGAGTGAAGTGAAGTGGTTAGGGTTTGGTCTGGCGAGCGGATGGGGAGAAATATATCTGGGGTCAGGTGAGCCAGCGTGGGCCGGGTCTGACATGGTGGACGTGCTCGGGCGCCCCATATCTGTCCCATATTTGGGTTGTCCAATCATACAGGAAATATTTCTTGAAGTTCAGTAATCTTTTTTCTTTCTTTCACAGTGCCTGGAATCCTCTGAAATTCACTCTTAAATTCATATGGGTCACGGGTCGGGGGCGAGCGGATGACGCCCGGAAATTACGGAGCCCCCTAGAGGGCGATTGGGAGGCGACTCCCGAGTGAGTACGAGAAGACCCTGCCAGCGGCAGGATCCCAGGACCAAAGATGGAAGATATCGGAGGAAGAAAGCAGATCGGAAGTGGGCAAGGTGAGCGACCCGCTAGGGATGCGTGAGGCATGGCTCAAAACCAGGAAAGCGCTCAAGGAGATCGCGGTGAGAAAGAAATACCATGATGGGGATCGCCAGATTTCTAGGAAGCAGATCCCGGGTGCGGATGAACCTACAATGGTCAGGATCAGGGAAAAGATGCGCACAATGAGAGAGGATATGATGAGCGGCTTGGGAGGGCTTGAACGCCCAAAAGGAGCACCTGAGTCAACGGCCTCGTCGACGAAGGATCCACCAGATAAGGGAGGCGGGATTGCAAGATCTGATTTAGAGGAAAGGGATCACCTGGTAAGGAGTGTATCAACAAATTCGCTGATTATCATGATACATCAAGGATCTGATTTTGAAGGAGCAGACATAAAAGACCTAGGAGGGGAGGAGACGGGCACACAGTTCACTTTGCCTTCGCTTGCCAGTGCACAACCAAAGCCAATGGCGGGCCGTGAGAACCAAAAGGACAAGGCCATCGAGTTTGAGGGTGAGGCGCCGCGCCTCGGCGATGGCAGCAGCACCGCGCGGGTGCTGCTCCATGGCGACTACTCCCGCGGCCAGGGAGGAAGGGCAACCCTGAGAAGGTTGGGGGCCGGTGCTAACACTGTCATCCCTAGGTTTCCAGTTAACCTGGGGACGAGGAGGGACAGTGTGGTCGAACTGGACCTCACCAAAGAGAGAGCCGCCATAAAAAAACCGGTGGATTGCTGTTGGGCTCTACTTCTCGCCGTTGCCCTACATCAACGAAGGCCTCATCGGCAACCTGAAGAACAAGTGGGGACTCCACGGCCACCTCGACTACAAGCCACTCAAGAATAACCGCTTCCTCTTGGAGTTTGAACGGGAGGGGGACCGGCGCTTCATCCTCGACAACGGCCCATGGACGTATAATGGAGATGCCTTCCTGATGGTGGCAAACGACGGCGGCACGCCGCCGGGCGAGGTGGAGGTCGCCCACATGCCAATTGGGTGTGCATTCACGACGTCCCCTCGATCATGTTGGATGAAGGGGTGGCTTGGAAGCTTGGAGGCATGCTTGGAGAGGTGCTCGAGGTGGACACCAACAGGAGTGGTAAGGTCTGGGGTGACTTCATAAGAGTTAGAGTAAACAATGATGTAGACGAACCCCTCAGCAACAGTATCACAACCCGTGACAGGCCTAGTAATGAGTTGTTTTTCCTTGAGGTGAAGTATGAGAGAGTGCCTAGGTTTTGTGGGTATTGTGGATTTCTTGGGCATGGCCAACGCGATTGTAAGTTGACGGTGGACCTCCAAGAGATGAGGTACACGGCAACAATGCGCGCCTCCCCTTACAAGAAGAGTAACAGCAAGGGAGGGTATGTGGCGCCAGTTGCGAGTAGCGCTAGGCGTTTCCTCAGTTTTGGGAAGGAGGTGTATGGAGGGGACAAGGCTCATCAGCATGGACAGTCACATGAGAAGATCTCAGAGGAAGTTCTTGCCAATCCTCTGGTGCAGGCAGCCATAGCCGCTGTCAGTGCGATCAAGGTCTTCGACAGTGGCTCCCAGCTTGTGGCGCAAGCGGCGCCCCCTGCCTTGGGTCAGGTTGGGAACGCGGTGGAAACCGGAGAACGGGACAAGATGCAGTCGGATCATGCAACTTGTCTTAAGGACCGGGTGACTGTGGGGGTGGATACACCCTCGCCTTGGGTTCAGGAAAACACAGCGGGACAGGATGCAGTGCATGCTGAAGAGGGGGATCCTCCGTTCCCACCTGGCTTTGGCCCAGTGGCCCGTTTTGGAAGGGGCGTGACTGACACTAACCAGCCTGCCTTGCTGACTGCTAAGGCCGAAGCGACGGCGGGCAACAAAGTTGTAAAAGGCACCAGGAAGGCGAACACAAGTGCAGACCAGGTGAACTCTATTCTTGGCAAGAGGGGTGATAGAGAGAAGGAGGAAGGGGCTCCATTAGAGACAGGGAAAGGGGGAGAGGATGAGGAACAGAAGAAGAAGCTCAGAGGCACTGTTGAAGATGAGGAGGGTTGGTTCAGGTGGAGGAGGATGGAATGGAAGCAACCAGCACTGGGGCTACCAGTAACCTGGTGGGCGCTGAGGATGGCGCCCGCCAGGAGCCATGACGATCCTCAGTTGGAACTGTCGAGGCCTCGGGCAACCTCGTACAGTTCAAGAACTCGTGTGCCTCATGCATACATACAAGCCCAAGCTCGTCTTCCTCACTAAGACACGGCAAAATAATAAGTACATAAGCAACCTCAAGTGGAGGCTGGGCCTCCAACATTGTATCACGCAACCCGGTATCGGAAAAGGTGCCGGCATTGTTTTCTTTTATGATGAAAATGTGGAAATAAAGAAGATTGCCATAGGGGTGAGATACATCGATGTGTTGATCCGCTTAAATCCTCATGGCCTCCAGTGGCGAGGTACCTTTGTTTATGGTGAACCGAAAGCACACAAACGTCATCTAATGTGGACTCTACTAAGAAGAATCAAAGATACCAGTAATCTTCTATGGATGATGATGGGAGACTTCAACAAAACCATGTGGCAGTCCGAACATTTTGCAGAGTCAAAGAGGTCCGAACGGTACATGGAAAACTTCCGCACTGTACTCTCTGACTGTAACCTCTTCGACCTGGGCTTTAAGGGACCAGAATGGAGGTACAATAACAAGAAGCAGGGTCACGCAAATGTACGCACCCGTTTGGACAGATGCGTGGCCTCACCAGAGTGGTCTAATTACTTCAAGAATGCTACAGTTGAGCATATCTGCTCGTCAAGATCAGACCACCTACCAATCCTCCTACGAGTTGGAAGGAAAACCGAATGGAGACCGGTGGATGAGAGGAAGAAGAGTCTGTTTAGATATGAGCAAATGTGGGAGAGAGTGGAGTCGCTACAACCCACTATTGT
The DNA here is from genome assembly GCA_011799875.1 of Thinopyrum elongatum. Classification (NCBI taxonomy): domain Eukaryota; kingdom Viridiplantae; phylum Streptophyta; class Magnoliopsida; order Poales; family Poaceae; genus Thinopyrum; species Thinopyrum elongatum. Next base: position 610,639,886 of record CM022303.1, read on the forward strand.
GGCGAGTTGGAAAAGGGACGGGCCGACGAACAATTTACAGAAGGTGTGTATGAAGCTATAGCAGATGCAGTCTGAACTAAGGAGCTGGGCAGACAGGGATTTTGGTTCAGTCATAAAGAAAACAGTGGAGATTAGGAAAAAACTCAGCAGAATTTGAAACTCCCTCCGCACGGTGGAGCAACAATCAGAAGAAATCAAATTAATGAGGGAACTCGATGAGATGCTGCTGAGAGAGGAAATTATGTGGAGACAACGATCACGGTCTACATATTTAAGAGAAGGAGATAAAAACACCAAATGGTTCCAGCGTAAGGCAACTTGGAGGAAAAAGAAAAATTCCATTGTGAAGCTGAAGGACGAAAATGGCGACTGGGTTGAGAATGTAAAAAGTATACATGAGATGACGAACAAGTTCTTTAGAAAACTTTATGAGAAGGAGGAAGGTGTGGATGCTACAGAAGTGCTTGAACTATTGTCTGAACGGGTGAATGGTGAGATGAATGAGGCTCTAACAAAACCTTTCTCGGCCACGGAAGTCAGAGATGCTTTGTTCCAAATTAGCCCCTTAAAAGCTCCCGGGCCGGACGGTTTCCCGGCGCGGTTTTTTCAGCGAAATTGGGGGGAGTTAAAAGAAGAGGTGGTGAGTGGAGTGCTCGACTTTTTTTGAGAAGGGTGTTCTTCCAGCAGGAATAAACGGCACGGTGATAGTCCTAATTCCAAAAGGTAATAACCCAGAATGTCTGAAGGACTACCGACCGATAAGCTTGTGTAATGTCATCTATAAAGTTGTGTCAAAGTGCCTCATGAATCGGCTGCGCCCCATTCTAGATGACATCATCTCCGAGACCCAAAGCGCCTTTATACCAGGCAGAATGATTACGGATAATGCCATCATTGCATTCGAGTGCTTCCATAAGATCCAACACTGCCGGAATGAGAGAGACAATTACTACACATATAAACTTGATCTTGCTAAGGCGTACGACAAAGTGGACTGGAGCTTCTTGGAAGGCGTCTTACGAAAAATGGGTTTCTGCAAAAAGTGGACTGACTGGGTGATGCAATGTGTTCGTTCGGTTAGATACTCGGTAAGATGTAATGGGGAGATTTTGGAACCTTTCTGCCCATCTAGGGGTTTGAGGCAAGGGGACCCGCTCAGCCCATACCTCTTCCTTTTTGTGGCGGATGGTTTGGTGCACTTGCTGAAAAAGGAAATGGAAGAAAACAAGCTCACTCCCATTAAGATTGCAAGGAATAGTCCGGGCATCTCTAATCTCCTGTTCGCGGATGACAGTTTAATATTCTTCAAAGCCAGACCAAAACAAGCCAAAGTGATTAAGAAGGTCCTCACTTCCTTCCAAAAGTGTACGGGACAGCTCCTAAGTAATAGCAAATGCTCACTTCTGTTTAGTGAAGTCTGTCCAGCCCAAACAAGAGGGGAAATTAAGAACATCCTTGGAGTACAGTCAGAAATCTTTGAGAGTAAATACTTGGGCCTACCTACCCCGGAAGGAAGAATGAAGGACGAAGAATTCCAACCAATCATGGATAGGTTTGGAAAAAGATGTAGCGATTGGTCTGAGAAATTTATGTCGTATGCTGCAAAGGAGGTCCATGTCAAGTCTGTGGTCCAGGGCCTCCCCACTTTCACCATGAGTGTTTTCATGCTATCCAAAGGCTTCTGCGAGAAATATGAGAGAATGATCAGGAAGTTTTGGTGGGGAGAGGAAGAGGTGTTGGGAATCGTTGCATGGAAAACAAAAAAATTTCTACGCACATGCAATGATCTATCCATGAAGATGCATAGCAACGAGGGGGAAGAGTGTGTCTACGTACCCTCGTAGACCGTAAGCGGAAGCGTTTCACAACGCGGTTGATGTAGTCGAACTTTCTCCACGCTCCAATTGATCTAGTACCGAACGCACGACACCTCCGCGTTCTGCACACGTTCAGCTCGGTGACGTCCTCGCCTTCTTGATCCAGCAAGACGGGCGAAGTAGTAGATGAGTTCCGTCAGCACGACGGCGTGGTGACGATGATGGTGAAGTGATCTCTTCTTGAAGATCCATTTATTTTCTATGGCTTGCCGATCATCGGGCAAATCCACCAAAGTCCACACTTTGTTCTCATACATGGATCCTATCTCAGATTTCATGGCCTCAAGCCATCTGTCGGAATCTGGGCTCATCATAACTTCTTCATAGTTCGTAGGTTCGCCTTGGTCTAGTAACATGACTTCCAGTACAGTATTCCCGTACCACTCTGGTGCGGATCATGTTCTGGTTGACCTACGAAGTTCTGTGGTAACTTGATCCGAAGTTTCATGATCATCATCATTAGCTTCTTCTTTAGTTGATGTAGGCATCACGGGAACGGTTTTCTATGTTGAACTACTTTCCAATTCGAGAGAAGGTACAATTACTGAAGGAAATATGCCCTAGAGGCAATAATAAAGTTGTTATTTATATTTCCTTATATCATGATAAATGTTTATTATTCATGCTAGAATTGTATTAACCGGAAACTTAGTACATGTGTGAATACATAGACAAACAGAGTGTCCCTAGTATGCCTCTACTTGACTAGCTTGTTTATCAAAGATGGTTATGTTTCCTGACCATAGACATGTGTTGTCATTTGATGAACAGGATCACATCATTAGAGAATGATGTGATGGACAAGACCCATCCGTTAGCTTAGCATATTGATCGTTTAGTTTTATTGCTATTGCTTTCTTCATGACTTATACGTATTCCTCTGACTATGAGATTATGCAACTCCCGAATACCGGAGGAACACTTTGTGTGCTATCAAACGTCACAACGTAACTGGGTGATTATAAAGATGCTCTACAGGTGTCTCCGAAGGTGTTTGTTGGGTTGGCATAGATCAAGATTAGGATTTGTCACTCCGTGTATCGGAGAGGTATCTCTGGGCCCTCTCGGTAATGCACATCACTATAAGCCTTGCAAGCAATGTGACTAATGAGTTAGTTACGGGATGATGCATTACGGAACAAGTAAAGAGACTTGCTGGTAACGAGATTGAACTAGGTATGATGATACTGACGATCAAATCTCGGGCAAGTAACATACCGATGACAAAGGGAATGACGTATGTTGTTATGCGGTTTGACCGATAAAGATCTTCGTAGAATATGTAGGAGCCAATATGAGCATCCAGGTTCCGCTATTGGTTATTGACCAGAGATGTGTCTCGGTCATGTCTACATAGTTCTCGAACCCGTAGGGTCCGCACGCTTAACGTTCGATGATGATTTGTATTATGAGTTGTGTGTTTTGGTGAACGAAGTTTGTTCGGAGTCCCGGATGAGATCACGGACATGAGGAGGAGTCTCGAAATGGTCGAGAGGTAAAGATTGATATATTGGAAGGCTATATTCGGACACCGGAATGGTTCCGGAGTAATTCAGGTATTTTCCGGAGTACCGAGGGGTTACCGGAACCCCCCGGGGAAGTGTTGGGCCAACATGGGCCTAAGGGAGAGAGAGGGAAGCCCGCGGGGGTGGCCGCGCGCCCCCCTCCTAGGGAGTCTGAATAGGACAAGGAGGAGGGGGCGGCGCCCCCTTCCCTTTCCCTCTCCCTCTCCTTCCTTTTCCCTCCGGTGGAAGAAAGGAAAAAGGGGGGGCCGAATCCTACTTGGACTAGGAGTCCAAGTAGGACTCCCCCCATGGCGCGCCCCTCCTGGCCGCCGGCCTCTCTCCCCCCTCCTTTATATACGTAGGCAGGGGGCACCCCAAAGGCACATCAATTATTCTCTTAGCCGTGTGCGGTGCCCCCCTCCACAGTTTACTCCTCCGGTCAAAGTGTCGTAGTGCTTAGGCGAAGCCCTGTGTAACACCCCCAGATCTTTACTCTATCATTAACCTAGACAACATGCCTTGTCATCATGATCATCATCATCAAATTGCATTTAGGAAATAATTCAACTCAATTCAAATTTAAAAAATGCAAGTCAAAATAATATTTCTTCAGATTGCAAAACAAAAATGTTCACCATCTTGCAAATATTCCAAAACAGTTATATGTTAAGGAATACAACATCACTCTTGAGCAAAGATGAGCATTATCAATTATAACAGCACCATTTCAGCATTTTTAAATGCTATTCTATTTTTGGAAAAATTCAAATGAATTTCAAAAATTCCCAAACTTTTTGTGGCACTGTCTAAAAACACTAGGGAAATAATGGGACACTTCCCATATTTTCCCTAGGTGAATAGGTTGCCCAAATATTCTCCTACCCCTCTCTGCTATTAAATAAAAGCAAATAGCAGAAAAGAAAAAAAAAATGGACGAGGCCTTACCTGTTCACTGGGCCGTGCAACAGTGGCTAGTCCAGCCCATCTGGCCTCATCCCCCTCCTCCCGCCTGCGTGTCGCCGTCCGCACGCATCCGAGCGCCGAGCACCGCGCTGTCGTCGATCCCACGGTCCCCCACGCCTATATGGGCAAGACCCGAGCGCCCCTCGCCCGTCCCTCGAACCCTAGCGCCCCCAGTTTCCCATCTCGCCCTCTCGCCGCTCTCTGCCTCGCCAGTTTCCCCTCGCCGAACGCCATCGTCGCCGTCCGCCGTCGCAGGCATGGCCACCGAGCCTCCCTCGCCGCTTCTCCGAGTCCACTCGCGCCGCCGTCGATTGCTACTTCTTCTCCGACCTCGAGCACGAGCCCTAGTCCACTACATCGTCGGATCGAGGTCGTCGTCCACCTCGGGTCACCGCACTCGCCGGAGTCGATTCACCGTCCCCTGCTACTACTAAGCATTCAACGGGCCCCCGTGTGCCTCCTAGGTGAGCGGGCGCGTCCTTCCCCTCTCTGCCTCACTCGATTCCTTCGCCGTAGCCGTCGTTTCCGTCGAGCCCAAGAGCTCCCCGCCGCCGGCCATGTCGCCACCGTGGCTACGGCCGCGCAAGCTCGCGTTCGAGCTCACCGCTGCACTCACCGCACTCCCGCGAGTCGAACACGACCATCCACGACTCCTACCATGCCCCGCATCGCCCAAACCGCTGTTGGCCGAACTCTGGCCGCCGCACTCGTCGTCGCCGGCGTCGCTCCGGTCAAACCCGAGTCCGACCAGTAGCGCCACGCGACGCGCGGCGTCGCTAGCGTTCGAATGCGAGTCGTGGCGTGCGTTTTGGCCCTCCGTAGAGCAATCGGGAGCCCCGCCGGAGTTCGCCGCCGCGAACGCGCTCGCCGGAGCTCTTTCGGCGATGGCGCTGACTTGGCCCGGGTGGGCCCCGCCCCGTGCCACTGACCGCCGGGCCCCACGGCCCTGTTGACTGGGTCAGCATCGCTGACTAGACCTGGTCCAGTCACTGACTGGTGGGCCCACCCTATTTAGTTAGTTAAAGTGCTAATTAAACTAATCTGTTAATTAAGTTAGACACTGACAGGTGGGTCCTGCTAGTTAATTAGGTTAGTTTAATTAGAATAACCCCTATTAACTAGTCCAGTCACTGCCATGTGGGTCCCACTGGGCCCACATGTCAGGTTTGACTCTGGTCAGCCGCAGTTAACCTGCTGACGTCATCACCTAGTCATGCTGACATCATATATCCTTTTCTGATAATAAGAATAATTCCAGAAAATTAATTAATCTTTGAAAATCAATAACTTTTAAACCGTAGCTCAGATCGAAAAACTTAAAACATGAAACTTGCTCAGAACGACGAGCTGAATTTGATCGTGTCGTCTGTTTTGATGCCGGAACCCCCTATGTAGGTGAAACCACAACTTCGAGCCCGTATCCGATAGATGAATAGTGCCTAATCACCAGTAAATAAATTCCACCTTAATCCTATAATAACTAAAATGACTTAGGCATACTTCAGGCAACCCTGCACTGCATCTTAGTCATGACATGTTCTGTGTTGCATCATTAGCTGTGTATTTATATGTTTCTTCCCCTCTTCTCTCTCGGTAGACCCCGACGTCGACGTAGCTCCCGAGGCCGACGCTGCTCAGGAGCCCGACGACGCAGTTGACGAACCTGCCCTTGCCGTCGAGCAGACAGGCAAGCACCCCCATTTTGAGCATTCCGATATCGCCCACTCTCTTCTCCCTTACGCTTGCATTAGAAGTTACTGCTGCTACTGTTGTCCTATATCTGCTGCATAGCCTGTTTAATTGTAGCCTACTGTTGATATCTGCGTGTTATCCTAAACTGTTTAGTATAGGATGGGTAGAGCCCTATCAGAGACCCACTTGTCCCGACTGCCCCGCTGGATTCTCAGAAGACCCGAGCAACGGGATTGAAGACCAGGCCCCGACACCGCACGTCACTTCCCCTTAGATTGCTCGACACTACTGGGTTGCTATCGAGTGCCGTGGGTGATACCTCGTCAGCACTTTTGATGGCAACCTTGTAGGTTAGTTATTCGGTAGTGGTAAGCGAGGGTGATTCCTCCTACACCACCCCCGATACCGACGTTGTCGTGCAACACCTCAAGTGTGGACCTCGAGGGTGATTCCTCCTTCGTTCACCTTGACGATAACATCATGTGGAATTCCATCGAGGGTGATTCCTCAGGGTTCCCTTTGGTGTCAGACACACGGATACTTTGGATACTATGACTGATCACTGAACCATGACTCTAAAGACGGGTCGGCCCTGAGGGGTACCCGCGCGAGCTTAATTGCGAGTGATGTGGAATCGGGTGTACCTGGAGGGTACCCGAGAGTTGAACTCGAGGCGTGGCCGGGCATTCTTAGCCCTTGCCGCAAGTCCTCGAGACGGGGCGATGGGGTCACATCGATCGTGAGTCTCTGCTCGTTTCCGGGCGCTCCTAAACCACTAAACGGTTTGGATATTTGATCCGAGGGGCCTCTGGCCTGATAGCACTAACCATCACATGGGCATAGTATGGGCGTTCTGCGTCGTATACTTCAGCCGGAGCTTAATGGACGTCAGCAACTGAGCGGCACACGTTGGGTTGGACTGGGAACGCAACCGCACTTGTATAAGGGGTTGCTAGGTCTGCTCACCGGCGGTGCACGTAACGTGCAGGAGTTCCCGGGGCGAAGGCCCAAGACCCCTAGGGGCATAGGTTAGTCTGGCGTGCTGACCTCTCTGTTAAGTATTTGGTCGGGTTGCGGCGTGTTGCTTAGCCGAGGCCGGGCATGACCCAGAAAAGTGTGTCCGGCCGGAGTTAAGTGAGCGTGGTGGGTATGTTGGTGCACCCCTGCAGGGAAGAACTAATCTATCGATAGCCTGTCCTACGGTAACGGACAATCGGAGTTGTATCCCGATCGGTACAACTAGAACTGTTGACCTGAGATGAAATGAATAGTATGGCTCTGGGATTGCTTTCTCGTAGGGAGTCGAGGAAGAATCTCTGGCCGAGGTTGATGATGCTACAACTACTTTACATTATGTTAATCTGCACTCTTCTAATGCTGCAAGACCGATGAAAATGTTTGAAGATGCTAGTCTTCGATAGGACTAGGCTTTCCCCCTCTATTCTGGCATTTCTGCAGCCCAGTCCACATATACAGCTCTCCTTTGAAAATGTTGCATATGTAGTGTATATCCTTGCTTGCTGAGTACTTCGGATGAGTACTCACATTTGCTTTACTTTCTTTTTCTCCCCATATCCATATTTCGCCGCCAGATGACGTAGCCCCTGAGGTAGCTGCCCCCGTCGACGACTACGGCTACTACTACTACTACTACCCTCCCGGCGAGTACTACTACGAGGAGCCGACCGACGACCAGGAGTAGGATTCGGAGGGTCCTAGGCAGGAGGCCTACGCCTTTCGATCACAGTATTTTACTTTGCCCCACCTCTCTAAAGGCTTATCTCTATTTCTGTAAAATATCTGTACCCAGATATCTGATGCTTCCGCTGACACTTGTATGCCATCGAGCTATGTATTCGAGCCCTCGAGGCCCTGGCTTGTAATATAAAGCTTGTATGACTTTAATTATGTTTTAGAGTTGTGTTGTGATATCTTCAAGTGAGTCCTTAGGCTTGATCGTGTGCATTTGCGTGTATGGTTAGTGCACGATTAAGCTGGGGTCGTAACAGGTTGGTATCAGAGCCGACTGCCTCTAGGAATCCCCCTATCCAATTCCTTGGCCGAAGTTGAGTCTAGTAGTCGAAAACTATTTTACTAACTTGGCTGTGTGGCTTACGGGCCCACGTCGCCAACTGGGTGGTATTAGGATCTTTTATTCCTCGACCTTTACTCTGGGACTCTGATCTCTCTTCTATTCGGGTTAAAGATTTTACTAACTCCAACATTAGGTTCTCGTAACCACTTCCTCCCAGAGAGCCCTTTCACTACAGATGATCGTCTGCTTCATCAGAAGACTCCGAAGATACTCCTTGACGTTAACCGAGACCCTGTGCCCACTTCTTTGCAATTCTTGACCACCGACAAAACCTCGTGGATAACTAACCATCCTTGCCGTTTGTATCTTCATTCCTAGATACTCCTTTTTGTATGAGAGACCCCGTAATACTTCTCGATAATCCGGGAATCCTTTGAGCCTACTGCCATGCAGCTTCTTTCGCACTGCGGATTATTCCTCACATTTACCGGGGATCCGATCATCCCCAGTTATTCTAGTGCTTTCCGAAACACATTGAATTGCTATTTAATCTCCCGATAATCCTCTGCAGCCTAATGCTCTTGAAATTCTTGCCTGCTTGTCTTATGATTAAATTCCATATGTCTAGTAATCCCCGACAACATCCTTTGCCAATTACCATTTTGAATCCCCTGAACCAGTATGCTGCGAATATTTGCCATCATCAGTCGATTCCTAGAATTCGTCCTTCTGACTCAGTTACCATTCCGGACATGAGCTTGTTCTCGGCCAATCAAGTATTGATTGATTGTCCAACTAAGCATGTACAAATCACTCGTCCCTCTGCCCAGGTGAACTAATTGTCACTCCTGGCTTTGGAAATCGTGAACCCTCTGAATTTTATACTTGGGTTGTTCAAGTACTCCTTAATCAGATGTGCTTGCCTCCCGTCCTTTCTCGGAGGACTCTCAAGTGGAACCAGTTGTTTAAAACTTACCCCGTTAGTTCTCACGGATCACTTGATTTCTTTTGTGGACAGTTATCCGACCGATTCTTTTCTATTCTGAGAACCTTATCGATTCCTTCCCCGTTGACATTGCCTCTGGCACTGAATCATTCTCTACTTCCTGCCGTCTGTATATCCGCCCAGCTTGTATGGCACGGAGAGATAGTGCATTCCTTCTCCATATTGACCTGGGACTGACTACTGACCAGGACATGTCACGTAACCATGGTTGGAGATCTCTGCAAGACGGAACACTAAAGTTGTCCATCTAGTTCTGTCCAACCTACTCATTTTTTATCAGAGCTTCTGCTTCTAATCCTTCGTTTCTGAACCATAACTCCTTTGTACCTAAACGTCGGATTATTCCGATATTTCTATAATCTTTTGCCGTCACATCCTTCTTCTTCTGGTTGAGTACTGCTACTCACGTCAGATCCTGTGTTGTCTACCTGATCTTTTGTTAGATTAATATCTGACAGTATCCTTCATATTCAAACATCTTGTGAGCTCTTCCCTTGGTACTTAATACCTTCGGTAAATTGTATCATCCGCTTTGACTTTGACACTTTGCTTTCGAAATCATATCCCTTGCTTTGGTTGATGGTTGTATAGATTCGTAAAATGTCCTGATGGGTTGTATCTAAGCTTATGTCTTCTACGAGTACCCAGAAACTTCTACGGGTCACTCACTACTGGTGTTACGCCAGATAAATTTTCAACATTTCAACTTCACTAAAAGTGAGAAGTGAATGAAAGGTTATACATTGAAGAAGTGGGAGTCGACCTTGAACCTTTGTGTTCATGCCCATGGACCCGATGTAGAACTTATCATGGAAGCTACTCGTAAAATAATTATTTTCTTGGTACAAGTTCATCTTGTATCTATGAATTGATCCTTTGCAATCGTGGTTCCGACCATATTCCTCCTTGATTTCATTTCCCGGATAAGTTACAATACTTGTCTTCTGCAGATCATTTCATCTTCCCAACCTCTATACTGATCTACCTCGAGCATTACCCCCCCTACTATCTCGAGGATATCATCCTACTGTACTACGTCCTATGAATTTTTTCCAATGGAGTGATACCTTTCCTTGTCATAGTCACTCCATGGGTTCTGGGTTGTCTTCAACCAAGACCACCGAACAATGAATCGATTCCACTCGATGATTCAGCACTCCTAGTACTTTGTTGCTGGGGAGTTGGATGCTCCATCACCTCATTCCTAGCCTGATCAGCTATATGCTTGTCGTGCTAAATTTTAACTGTGCTACCTGGTCCTTCTTTTCCGAACACAACTTCCGGCGATGAGCTAAGCTTACGTCGATCTTCCTCATCTTATCATTTCACCTTGAACAAGACTTCAAGCTTGTGTCAAATCCATGGTTCTCATAGCTTTTCACTTTATCCTTCCTTTTGCTTGATGTCATCGCTGACCGATTACATCTCCTTGTAACCTCTCGACAAATGCGTTGTGACCAGCATCAACATTTTGACTTCTAATGAGATGTCAATTGAAATTCATGATAAGAAGAATCATCCTTGCCCCGTGATGATTTGTAATATCATCGACATCACTCTTGTCTTCTTTCCAACACATGTTTGATCATGTCTTGGTTATACTCTGATCCCCTAACTAATCTCGTAATTGTTCCTTGAGTAATTCTTGTGATCTTCAACTCCAACCCTTACTTGAAACACTGTGTTATTGCTACCTCAAAGCGTGACCGCGGTATTCCGAATGTCAACAATAACATCCAAAGCACATTGCTAAATGCTTCTTGATCAATTATCTAAACACTATTGTATGGGTACTATCATAATTCTCCCCTCGCCCCTTCATCTAAATACTTTTGAACTTACTGTTCCATCATGTATATCATGCTCCGCTTTTCCTTGGACAGGATATACTCCTAGTTCTTGTGTGTAAACACATCTTCCTTCCTATTGGATAATTTGAATACTCAATTAATCATTTTTCCTTTCCATTGTTTTGTTTAACCCTTCCTGTGATCTATATGACTTGAACAGTATTAATTCCCTGCTTAAGGAAACCCCTCGGTCTACAACTCAGTCAGTAAGACCCTGTTACTATTGTTGATGACATTCCGGTAACCACCAATGGACGAAAACTTTGCCTATTGGTCCGCCTCATTTTAACGAGTAGGAGAATGGTTCTCTTCGTCCCTCGCCCTTGGTACCGACGATGTTGATGACATAGCTGACAAGCTATCTTCTGACATACTTTGTTGACGTGACCGGTAAGATGACACCGTTCTCCCTACTCTCGATCGACCCTCATCACAGTTCCACAGGATCGGAACCTGACTCTCCTATACATCCTTGATTCCGAAATATTCTTTGCACTTGACTTTGTGTTTTATCACGAGACACCCTTCGAGAGATGAATTACTCCCGGTACCCTGAACCCCTTTTCTCTCTTTGTTCAGGTATCGATCGAATGTACCTTCGCGCGAAACTTCTTATCGTACCTACATACTTTACTCTCGATGTTTTCTTAAGTTTCAACTCGAGAGATACTTTTGCCACCTTCCCTGAGTTGTTCATCAGATAATCGACCCTACGAGGGTCAGATCCCTCGAAGTTACCCTTGCCCTCCCCACTTAAATCTCGGGACAAGATTTCTTGTAGTGGAGGAGATTTGTAACACCCCTAGATCTTTACTCTGTCATTAACCTAGACAACATGCCTTGTCATCATGATCATCATCATCAAATTGCATTTAGAAAATAATCCAACTCAATTCAAATTTAAAAAATGCAAGTCAAATTAATATTTCTTCAGATTGCAAAACAAAAATGTTCATCATCTTGCAAATATTCCAAAACAGTTATATGTTAAGGAATACAACATCACTCTTGAGCAAAGATGAGCACTATCAATTATAACAGCACCATTTCAGCATTTTTAAATGCTATTATATTTTTGGAAAAATTCAAATGAATTTCAAAAATTCCCAAACTTTTTGTGGCACTGTCTAAAAACACCAGGGAAATAATGGGACACTTCCCATATTTTCCCTAGGTGAATAGGTTGCCCAAATATTCTCCTACCCCTCTCTGCTATTAAATAAAAGCAAATAGCAGAAAAGAAAAAAAAAAATGGACGAGGCCTTACTTGTTCACTGGGCCGTGCAACAGTGGCTAGTCCAGCCCATCTGGCCTCATCTCCCTCCTCCCGCCTGCGTGTCGCCGTCCGCGCGCATCCAAGCATCGGGCACCGCGCTGTCGTCGATCCCACGGTCCCCGGCGCCTATATGGGCAAGACCCGAGCGCCCCTCGCCCGTCCCTCAAACCCTAGCGCCCCTAGTTTCCCCTCTCGCCCTCTCACCGCTCTCTGCCTCGCCAGTTTCCCCTCGCCGAACGCCATCGTCGCCGTCCGCCGTCGCAGGCATGGCCACCGAGCCTCCCTCGCTGCCTCTCCGTGTCCACTCGCGCCGCCGTCGATTGCTACTTCTTCTCCGACCTCGAGCACGAGCCCTAGTCCACTACATCATCGGATCGAGGTCGTCGTCCACCTCGGGTCACCGCAGCTCGCCGGAGTCGATTCACCGTCCCCTGCTGCTACTAAGCATTCAACGGGCCCCCGTGTGCCTCCTAGGTGAGCGGGCGCGTCCTTCCCCTCTCTGCCTCGCTCGATTCCTTTGCCGTAGCCGTCGTTTCCGTCGAGCCCGAGAGCTCCCCGCCGCCGGCCATGTCGCCACCGTGGATACGGCCGCGCAAGCTCGCGTTCGAGCTCACCGCTGCACTCACCGCACTCCCGCGAGTCGAACACGACCATCCACGGCTCCTACCGTGCCCCGCATCACCCAAACCACTGTTGGGTGAACTCCGGCCGCCGCACTAGTCGTCGCCGGCGTCGCTCCGGTCAAACCCGAGTCCGACCAGTAGCACGACGCGACGCGCGACGTCGCTAGCGTTCGAATGCGAGTCGTGGCATGTGTTTTGGTCGTCCGTAGAGCAATCCCGAGCCCCGCCGGAGTTCGCCGCCATGAACGCGCTCGCCGGAGCTCTTCTGGCGATGGCGCTGACTTGGCCCGGGTGGGCCCCGCCCCGTGCCTCTGACCGCCGGGCCCCACGGCCCTTTTGACTGGGTCATCATCGCTGACTTGACCTGGTCCAGTCACTGACTGGTGGGCCCACCCTATTTAGTTAGTTAAAGTGCTAATTAAACTAATCTGTTAATTAAGTTAGACACTGACAGGTGGGTCCTGCTAGTTAATTAGGTTAGTTTAATTAGAAAAACCCCTGTTAACTAGTCCAGTCACTGCCATGTGGGTCCCACTGGGCCCACATGTCAGGTTTGACTCTGGTCAGCCGCAGTTGACCTGCTAACGTCATCACCTAGTCATGCTGATGTCATATATCCTTTTCTGATAATAAGAATAATTCCAGAAAATCAATTAATCTTTGAAAATCAATAACTTTTAAACCGTAGCTCAGATCGAAAAACTTAAAACATGAAACTTGCTCAGAACGACGAGCTGAATCTGATCGTGTCGTCTGTTTCGATGCCGGAACACCCTATGTAGGTGAAACCACAACTTCGAGCCCGTATCCGATAGATGAATAGTGCCTAATCACCGGTAAATAAATTCCACCTTAATCCTATAATAACTAAAATGACTTAGGCATACTTCAGGCAACCCTGCACTGCATCTTAGTCATGACATGTTCTGTGTTGCATCGTTAGCTGTGTATTTATATGTTTCTTAAACTCTTCTCTCTCGGTAGACCCCGACGTCGACGTAGCTCCCGAGGCCGACGCTGCTCAGGAGCCCGACGACACAGTTGACGACCCTGCCCTTGCCGTCGAGCAGACATGCAAGCACCCCCATTTTGAGCATTCCGATATCGCCCAATCTCTTCTCCCTTATGCTTGCATTAGAAGTTACTGCTGCTACTGTTGTCCTATATCTACTGCATAGCCTGTTTAATTGTAGCCTACTCTTGATACCTGCATGTTATCCTAAAATGTTTAGTATAGGATGGGTAGAGCCCTATCAGAGACCCACTTGTCCCGACTGCCCCGCTGGATTCTCAGAAGATCCGAGCAACGGGATTGAAGACCAGGCCCCGACACCCCACGTCACTTCCCCTTAGATTGCTCGACACTACTGGGTTTCTATCGAGTGCCGAGGGTGATACCTCGTCAGCACTTTTGATGGTAACCTTGTAGGTTAGTTATTCAGTCGTGGTAAGCGAGGGTGATTCCTCCTACAACACCCTTGATACCGACGCTGTCGTGCAACACCTCAAGTGTGGACCTCGAGGGTGATTCCTCCTTCGTTCACCTTGACGATAACATCATGTGGAATTCCATCGAGGGTGATTCCTCAGGGTTCCCTTTGGTGTCAGACACATGGATACTTTGGATACTATGACTGATCACTGAACCATGACTCTAAAGACGGGTCGGCCCTGAGGGGTACCCGCGCGAGCTTAATTGCGAGTGATGTGGAATCGGGTGTACCTGGAGGGTGCCCGAGAGTTGAACACGAGGCGTGGCCGGGCATTCTTAGCCCTTGCCGCAAGTCCTCGAGATGGGGCGACGGGGTCACATCGATCGTGAGTCTCTGCTCATTTCCGCGCGCTCCTAAACCACTAAACGGTTTGGATATTTGATCCGAGGGGCCTCTGGCCTGATAGCACTAACCATCACGTGGGCATAGTATGGGCGTTCTGCGTCGTATACTTCAGCCGGAGCTTAATGGACGTCAGCAACTGAGCGGCACACGCTGGGTTGGACTGGGAACGCAACTGCACTTGTATAAGGGGTTGCTAGGTCTGCTCACCGGCAGTGCACGTAACGTGCAGGAGTTCCCGGGGCGAAGGCCCAAGACCCCTGGGGGCATAGGTTAGTCCGGCGTGCTAACCTCTCGGTTAAGTATTTGGTCGGGTTGCGGCGTGTTGCTTAACCGAGGCCGGGCATGACCCAGAAAAGTGTGTTCGGTCGGAGTTAAGCGAGCGTGGTGGGTAAGTTGGTGCACCCCTGCCGGGAAGAACTAATCTATCGATAGCCTGTCCTACGGTAACGGACACTCGGAGTTGTATCCCGATCGGTACAACTAGAACTGTTGACTTGAGATGAAATGAATAGTATGGCTCTAGGATTGCTTTCTCGCAGGGAGTCAAGGAAGAATCTCTGGCCGAGGTTGATGATGCTACAACTACTTTACATTATGTTAATCTGCACTCTTCTAATGCTGCAAGACCGATGAAGATGTTTGAAGATGCTAGTCTTCGATAGGACTAGGCTTTCCCCCTCTATTCTGGCATTTCTGCAGCCCAGTCCACATATACAGCTCTCCTTTGAAAATGTTGCATATGTAGTGTATATCCTTGCTTGCTGAGTACTTCGGATGAGTACTCACGTTTGCTTTACTTTCTTTTTCTCCCCATATCCATATGTCGCCGCCAGATGACGTAGCCCCTGAGGTAGCTGCCCCTGTCGACGACTACGGCTACTACTACTACTACCCTCCCGGCGAGTACTACTACGAGGAGCCGACCGATGACCAGGAGTAGGATTCGGAGGGTCCTAGGCAGGAGGCCTACGCCTTTCGATCGTAGTATTTTACTTTGCCCCGCCTCTCTAAAGGCTTATCTCTATTTCTGTAAAATATCTGTACCCAGATATCTGATGCTTCCACTGACACTTGTATGCCATCGAGCTATGTATTCGAGCCCTCGAGGCCCTGGCTTGTAATATAAAGCTTGTATGACTTTAATTATGTTTTAGAGTTGTGTTGTGATATCTTCAAGTGAGTCCTTAGGCTTGATCGTGTGCATTTGCATGTATGGTTAGTGCACGATTAAGCCGGGGTCGTCACACCCTGCGCTGATCACATCACCAACACCGTCGCCACGCCGTTGTGCTGACGGAACTCTCCCTCGACCCTCTACTGGATCAAGAGTTTGAGGGATGTCATCGAGCTGAACGTGTGCTGAACACGGAGGTGCCGTACTTTCGGTACTTGGATCGGTTGGATCATGAAGACATTTGAGTACATCAACCGCGTTAACCTAACGCTTCCGCTTTCGGTCTACGAGGGTACGTGGACACACTCTCCCCCTCTCGTTGCTATGCATCTCCTAGATAGATCTTGTGTGAGCGTAAGAATTTTTTTGAAATTGCACGTTCCCCAACAGTGGCATCCGAGCCAGGTCTATGCGTAGATGATATGCATGAGTAGAACACAAAGAGTTGTGGGCGATAATAGTCATACTGCTTACCACCAACGTCTTACTTTGATTCGGCGGTATTGTTGGATGAAGCGGCCCGGACCGACATTACATGACCGCGTTCATGAGACTGGTTCTACCGACGTGCTTTGCACACAGGTGGCTGGCGGGTGTCTGTTTCTCCAACTTTAGTTGAATCGAGTTTGACTACGGCCGGTCCTTGTTGAAGGTTAAAACAACACACTTGATGAAAATCGTTGTGGTTTTGATGCGTAGGTAAGAACGGTTCTTGCTAGAAGCCCATAGCAGCCACGTAAAACTTGCAACAACAAAGTAGAGGACGTCTAACTTGTTTTTGCAGGGCATGTTGTGATGTGATATGGTCAAGACATGATGTGATATACGTTATTGTATGAGATGATCATGTTTTGTAAAAGTTATCGGCAACTGGCAGGAGCCTTATGGTTGTCGCTTTATTGTATGAAATGCAATCACCATGTAATTGCTTTACTTTATCACTATGCGGTAGCGATAGTCGTAGAAGCAATAGTTGGTGAAACGACAACGACGCTACGATGGAGATCAAGGTGTCAAGCCGGTGACGATGGAGATCATGATGGTGCTTTGGAGATGGAGATCGAAGGCACAAGATGATGATGGCCATATCATGTCACATATTTTGATTACATGTGATGTTTATCTTTTATGCATCTTATTTTGCTTAGTACGGCGGTAGCATTATAAGATGATCCCTCACTAAATTTCAAGGTATAAGTGTTCTCCCTGAGTATGCACCGTTGCTACAGTTCGTCGTGCCGAGACACCACATGATGATCGGGTGTGATAAGCTCTACGTTCACATACAATGGGTGCAAGCCAGTTTTGCACGTGCAGAATACTCGGGTTAAACTTGACGAGCCAAGCATATGCAGATATGGCCTCAGAACACTGAGACCGAAAGGTCGAATGTGAATCATATAGTAGATATGATCAACATAGAGATGTTCACCATTGAAAACTACTCCATCTCACGTGATGATCGGACATGGTTTAGTTGATATGGATCACGTGATCATTTAGATGACTAGAGGGTTGTCTATCTAATTGGGAGTTCTTAAGTAATATGATTAACTAAACTTTAATTTATTGTGAACTTAGTACCTGCTAGTTTTTGCACATCTATGTTGTTGTAGATCAATGGCCCGTGCTACCGTTCCCTTGAATTTTAATGCGTTCCTAGAGAAAGCTAAGTTGAAAGATGATGGTAGCAACTACACGGACTGGGTCCGTAACTTGAGGATTATCCTCATTGCTGCATAGAAGAATTACGTCCTGGAAGCACCGCTAGGTGGAAGACCCGCTGCAGGAGCAACTCTGGACGTTATGAACGTCTGGCAGAGCAAAGCTGATGACTACTCGATAGCTCAGTGTGCCATGCTTTACGGCTTAGAATCGGGACTTCAAAGACATTTTGAACGTCATGGAGCATATGAGATGTTCCAAGAGTTGAAGTTAATATTTCAAGCAAATGCCCGAGTTGAGAGATATGACCAAGAGTTGAAGTTAATATTTCAAGCAAATGCCCGAGTTGAGAGATATGAAGTCTCCAACAAGTTCTATAGCTGCAAGATTGAGGAGAATAGTTCTGTCAGTGAACATATACTCAGAATGTCTGGGTACCATAACCACTTGACTCAGCTGGGAGTTAATCTTCCTGATGATAGTGTCATTGACAGAGTTCTTCAATCACTGCCACCAAGCTATAAAGGCTTCGTCATGAACTATAATATGCAAGGGATGGAAAAGACAATTCCTGAGCTCTTCGCGATGCTAAAGGCTACGGAGGTAGAAATCAAAAAGGAGCATCAAGTGTTGATGGTTAACAAGACCACTAGTTTCAAGAAAAAGGGCAAAGGGAAGAAGGGGAACTTCAAGAAGAATAGCAAGCAAGTTGCTACTCCCGGGAAGAAGCCCAAGTCTGGACCTAAGTCTGAAACTGAGTGCTTCTACTTCAAAGGGACTGGTCACTGGAAGCGGAACTGCCCCAAGTATTTGGCGGATAAGAAGGATGGCAAAGTGAAAGGTATATTTGATATACATGTTATTGATGTGTACCTTACTAATGCTCGTAGTAGCGCATGGGTATTTGATACTGGTTCTGTTTCTCATATTTGCAACTCGAAACAAGGGCTACGGATTAAACGAAGATTGGCTAATGACGAGGTGACGATGCGCGTGGGAAATGGTTCCAAAGTCGATGTGATCACCGTCGGCACGCTATCTCTACATCTACCTTCGGGATTAGTTTTAGACCTAAATAATTGTTATTTGGTGCCAGCGTTGAGCATGAACATTATATCTGGATATTGTTTGATGCGAGACGGTTATTCATTTAAATCAGAGAATAATGGTTGTTCTATTTATATGAGTAATATCTTTTATGGTCATGCACCCTTGAGGAGTGGTCTATTTTTGTTGAATCTCGATTGTAGTGATACACATATTCATAATATTGAAGCCAAAAGATGCAAAGTTAATAATGATAGTGCAACTTATTTGTGGCACTACCGTTTAGGTCATATTGGTGTAAAGCTAATGAAGAAACTCCATGCTGATGGGCTTTTGGAATCAGTTGATTATGAATCACTTGATACTTGCGAACCATGCCTCATGGGCAAGATGACTAAGACTCCGTTCTCCGGAACAATGGAGCGAGCAACTGACTTATTGGAAATAATACATACTGATGTAAGCGGTCCGATGAGTGTTGAGGCTCGCGGTGGGTATCGTTATTTTCTGACCTTCACAGATGATTTGAGCAGATATGAGTATATCTACTTAATGAAACAGAAATCTGAAACATTTGAAAAGTTCAAAGAATTTCAGAGTGAAGTGGAAAATCATTGTTTCAAGAAAATAAAGTTTCTACGATCTGATCGTGGAGGTGAATATTTGAGTTATGAGTTTGGTCTTCATTTGAAACAATGTGGAATAGTTTCGCAACTCACGCCACCTGGAACACCACAGCGTAATGGTGTGTCCGAACGTCGTAACCGGAGTTTATTAGATATGGTGCGATCTATGATGTCTCTTACCGATTTACCACTATCGTTTTGGGGTTATGCTTTAGAGACGGCTGCATTCACGTTAAATAGGGCATCATCTAAATCCGTTGAGACGACACCATATGAACTGTGGTTTCGCAAGAAACCTAAGCTGTCGTTTCTTAAAGTTTGGGCTGCGATGCTTATGTGAAAAAGCTTCAACCTGATTAGCTCGAACCCAAATCGGAGAAATGCTCTTCATAGGATACCCAAAGGAGATTGTTGGGTACACCTTCTATCACAGATCCGAAGGCAAGATATTCGTTGCTAAGAATGGATCCTTTCTAGAGAAGGAGTTTCTCTCGAAAGAAGTGAGTGGGAGGAAAGTAGAACTTGATGAGGTAATTGTACCTTCTCCCGAATTGAAAAGTAGTTCATCACAGAAATCAGTTCCAGTCTACACCAATTAGTGTCGGAGTAAATGACCACGGGTAGCCTCATCAGCTCCCCTTTGTATTTCAAGACATCGGGGCAGGCTGCACCCCTCAAACGTCAAAGACAAAGGACCGCCTTCCTGGGGCCGGCTGGTCCAAACGGCCGGTTGCCAGGAGATGGCGGAGCCCAGAAGACGACCATGAAGTGGGCCGACTCCTAGCGGGCGGCTTCCTGGGAAGCCGGGTCCTAGCAGGCGGCCCCTCGCGCCCTCAAAGTTAGCGCCAACATAAACATGATGAGACAGGGCATGGCTACAGTACAAGCCTGCCACCCCCGAATCCAGGGCAGAACGTGGCCACAGTACAGCATACCAAGTGGACATCCCGCGCCCGACGCGGCATTGTTGCCATGCCGCTCATGACATCACCCATGGCAGAAGAAGCCATGCTCCCACGACGGGCGGTCAGTACGGCCCACAGGCGGCGGGCCCTACCTGTCCGTGAGAAGCTAGAGGGCGGCGAGCCCTGACCAGTCGGCTCAGGGGGAGGCCGGCTCCTAGCAGGCGGCCCTCCCCCTCCCTTGAAGTCTGTGCGCCATTAACCAGATGCGACGGGGTGTGGCTACAGTGAGCACCCGCCGGGCGGCGGGACTGTGTCCATGCTCCCCCTGACGAGGCCTCCGTCATCAAGAGCGATGCTACAACATAAAGCAGTCAACATGGCCCGCAGGCGGCGGGCCCTACCTATCGGCTGAGATCACAGCAGTCGGCGGGACCCACCAGGCGGCGGGCCCCAGCGATCGGCGGAGAAGCCGGCAACCAGTGACGCTGACAGCCGAGTCCCGCATCTGGCTAGATTACCATTGTAGCCCTGGGGGGTAGGCCTATATAAACCCCCCAGGTCGCCCCATGCAAGGGGTGGGGACCTCGGCCGAGCACCCAAATCACCATACACACACGTAGAGAGAGTGGAGTAGAGTTAGCCTTGCCCTTCTTCCTCCTCTAGCCAAACAGCTCAAGGAGCAAGCTTGTAGCTACTTGTTGAGGTAGTGATCATGCGGAGACCCCGCAGAGCAGGACTAGGGGTGTTATCTCCTAGGAGAGCCCCGAACCTGGGTAAGATCCGCACGCGTACGCGGTCTCGCTCACTCCCGCTTCTAGAGCCCGGCGACGTACTTTTGTCCCCATCCACGATAAGCCACCCCCTGGCATATGTCGCACGATATCCCTGACATTTGGCGCCCACCGTGGGGCTGGGTGCACCGTCGTCCGGAAACACGTTCTGGACGGGAACCCTCTTCCTCCCTGACGAGCGCAGCCAGCCCGGTACGCCCGACAGCGTTTGCGCCGACGCGCTGCGCGGCTTGGAAGCTGCTTGCGCCGCAAGCAGCCTCGCTGATCTCATCGGCGGGATCCGCCTCTCCGACGAGCCCG
Organism: Thinopyrum elongatum; assembly: GCA_011799875.1. Classification (NCBI taxonomy): domain Eukaryota; kingdom Viridiplantae; phylum Streptophyta; class Magnoliopsida; order Poales; family Poaceae; genus Thinopyrum; species Thinopyrum elongatum. Next base: position 610,661,059 of record CM022303.1, read on the forward strand.
CACTCGACATGGGCGCAGCTAGCTCTGAGAGCTGCTTCGTCGATCCCCTCGGCAAGCTTCACATCGCCGACGAGCCGATCTCCGATCCGGAGTCCGTCGACTCCACCGACCCGCTCATCGACATGGTCATCGACGCCGATGCCGCGCTTTCTGATGCCTTCCCCGGTGATGTGGTGATCTTCGACGACGCACTCCCCGCTGCAGATAGCAGCGCCAGCACCAGCACCGTCACCGGGGTGCTGGTCATCAGCCACGACGGAACCTCCGAACAGGCCGGCCGGGACCCGTTGCAGGCGGCAATGCGGGACCTGTCCGCTCCTGTAGCGCCTGGTGCGAACGGTGAAACGCTGGAAGCATGCCGTATCGCACTTCTCGACAGCGCCAACAAGTTGGCGGCCATGAGACACCTCACCGAGGCCTACCACCGCGAGATCGACTGCGCCGTCTGCGGCACACCGGCTGCTGGCGAACCTAGCCACGCGGGCAAGGTCCGGCAGCGCGGCGCAGCCATCGCCAGCATGTTGGGGGCCGACCGCCCAGTCTACGCCACGCCAATGGAGAACTTACGCGCTGCCCAGGCGGCGGCAGACGAGCTGGACCGCCTAGAGGGCGACGAGCGTCGCTGCATGACGGAGCGCGTCCAGCAGCTCATCGACGCGGCCGCCGCACAGCAAGAAGCTGGCCGCCGCATGGTGGAACCTGGCTTACAGGCCGGGAACCTTCCTCCTCTCCGAGAGCACAGCGTGACCTCCCGGACGCCGACAGACGGCGCCCGCGACCGAGGAGACCCAGAGCCGGTTGCTAGCCACAGCCCCACCCGCATTTCCATCGAGCGCGACCAAGACGGCCGCCCACGAGCAGTAGAACGGCGGGACGGTCGTCAGCCCCCCCCCCCCCCCCCCGCGCAGGGAGAGGCGCGCCTCCCCGCCGCCTGTTGAGCATCCGACTCTCGGGCGCCGGCTGGGCCCCCGTGAAGGAGTTGGAGAGAACGACGCCCACAACCGGATCGACCGCTTGGCTCGATCCCTGGCGTTGGAAGAAGAAGATGCAATCGGCCCGCCTTGTTTTGGCCCCCGCATTCACAACAAGCCCTTCCCCAAAGGGTTCTCGCTCCCTCGGGACACTCCCAAGTACAACGGCTCTGTGAAGCCGGAAGATTGGCTGGTCGACTACTCCACTGCCGTCAACATAGCGAACGGCAACAAGCGTGTCGCCGTGAAGTATGTTCCGCTCATGCTCCAGGGCACGGCCCGGACATGGCTGAACAGCCTCAAGCCCTACAACGTCAACAGCTGGCTAGACTTCACCGAAGTTTTCATCCGCAACTTCACCAGCACCTACAAGCGGCCGCCCAAGCCTCGCCAGCTCTCCCTGTGCGTCCAAGGCCCGATCGAGTCCACCCGCGGATACTTAATGCGTTGGGCCGAACTACGCAACTCCTGCGAAGGGGTTCATGAGGTGCAAGCCATCGAATACTTCACTACCGGGTGCCGAGAGGGCACCCTACTCAAGCATTGACTCCTCTGCGACGAGCCAGCCACGCTCGACGAGCTGCTGATCATAGCGGACAAGTACGCCACTGCCGACTCCTCCATGAAGTTGGAGCTCCGAGTGGATGCGTCAGGAAAGATGCTCCCTCCGGCCCCTCAGATGCCGGCTGGTGATCCCAGTCGGCGCCAACAGTCAAACGACAACAAGCGCAAGGCCCAGCAGCCGGCTACCACCAGCCGGCAGGTGGCGACAGTTGAAGACCAGCAGCAAGAGGAGCAACCCGACCCCAAACGCCAGAAGGGCAGCAAGCCTGCCTGGTTGCCCGCCTTCTCGTTTGAGCAAACCCTTGATGCTCCCTGCAAGTTCCACAGCGGCGGGAAGCCATCCAACCACACCACCCGGAAGTGCCACTGGCTCACCCGCATCGCCAGGGGCGAAGGACTGCCTCCACCGCCTGCTGGCCCGCCGCCTCCGCCTCCCCAGCAGCCGGCGGTCTAGCCAGTCGGCGCGATCCAAGATGAGTTTCCCGAAGAGCACGGAGCTTACGTCGTCTTCACCAGCGTGGCTGATGACAAGCAGAGCCGGCGTCAACAGCACCGAGAGGTGAATACTGTCGCCTCTGAAGCCCCAGAGTTCATGCACTGGTCGGAGAAGCCGATCAGTTGGAGCCGAGCTGACCACCCGGAGGTGATGCATTCTCCGGGTTCCTATGCCCTGGTGTTGGATGCAACCTTTGCAACAGAGAGGCGAGCTGCTCGTTTCTCCCGGATTCTGATAGACGGCGGTAGCAGCATCAACATCCTCTACCGCGACACCATGGAGAAGTTGTGCATCAAAGAGAAATAGCTCCAGCCCAGCCGGACTGTCTTCCATGGCATCGTGCCTGGCCTTTCCTGCTCACCAATCGGCAAGATCAAGATAGACGTCCTCTTCGGAGACAAGAATCACTTCCGCCGAGAGACAATCTGGTTCGAGGTGGTTGACCTTGAGAGCCCCTACCACGCGTTACTTGGCCGACCTGCCCTGTCCAAGTTCATGGCGGTTCCCCACTACGCCTACCTCAAGATGAAGATGCCGGGTACCAAGGGCATTATCACTATAGCCGGCGACTACCAGAAGTCTGCCGCCTGTGCTGCTGCCAGCAGTCGGCTGGCCGAGTCCCTTGTGATTGCTGCCGAGAAGCGGCTCCTTGACCGGGTTGTGGCCATGGCCGGCAAGCAGCCGGACCTGTCGCCAGATCCCAAGGAGTCAGAAGCTCAGGGCTCTTTCTAGGCGGCCAAAGAAACCAAGAAGATACCCTTGGACCCGGAGCACCCGGAGAAGTTCGCTGTCATAGGAGCTCACCTTGATAGCAAATAGGAAAGCGAGCTCGTCAATTTCCTCCGTGAGAATCGGGACATCTTTGCATGGTCTCCAAAGGACATGCCGGGTGTGCCGACGGATTTCGCCGAGCACAAGCTACATGTCAGAGCAGATGCAAAACCAGTCAAGCAACCCCTCCGCCGCCTGTCGGAGGAGAAGAGAAGAATTGTTGTTGAAGAGATAGCCCGGCTTCTAGCAGCCGGCTTCATTATGGAAGTGTTCTTTCCAGAGTGGCTTGCCAACCCAGTCCTTGTACTGAAGAAGAACAACAAATGGCGCATGTGTATTGACTATACCAGCCTCAACAAAGCTTGCCCCAAAGATCCGTTTGCCTTGCCTCGGATTGACCAAGTGATAGACTCCACAGCCGGATGCGAGCTGCTGAGTTTTTTGGATGCCTACTCAGGGTACCACCAGATCAAGTTGAGCCCGGCCGACCGCCTGAAGACCGCCTTCATCACACAATTCGGAGTCTTCTGCTACCTGACCATGACATTCGGCTTGAGAAATGCCGGTGCCATGTTCCAGCGTTGCATGCAGAAGTGCCTCCTCAAGCAACTCGGCAGAAATGCCCATGTCTTTGTAGACGATATTGTGGTGAAGACGGAGAAGCGCGGTACCCTCCTGGAAGATCTGAAGGAAAATTTTGATAATCGGCGCCGTTTTCAAATCAAGCTCAACCCAGAGAAGTGTGTCTTTGGAGTACCAGCCGGCCAGCTTCTCGGTTTCCTTGTCTCAGAGCGCGACATAGAGTGCAACCCTGTCAAGATCAAGGCCATCGAGAGGATGGAGAGGCCCACCCGACTGCGAGACATTCAGAAGTTCACCGGCTGCTTGGCATCCATCAGCTGCTTCATCAGTCGGCTGGGCGAGAAGGCTATTCCCCTGTACCAGTTGATGAAGAAAACCACTCATTTCGAGTGGAACGACATGGCAGATGAGGCTTTCCTCCAGCTCAAGAAGATGTTGAACACGCCGCCCGTTCTGGCCGCTCCGGCTGCCAAGGAGGCCATGCTTCTCTACATCGCCGCCACCAGCCGGGTGGTCAGCACAGTCATGGTGGTAGAGCGCCAAGAAGACGGCAAGGCACAGCCGGTCCAGAGGCCCATGTACTACTTGAGTGAGGTGCTGTCAGCCTCCAAGCAGAACTACCCCCACTACCAAAAGTTGTGTTATGGCGTGCATTTTGCCGCCAAGAAGCTCAAGCCATACTTTCAAGAGCATCCCATCACGGTTGTCTGCACCGCCCCGCTTGTGGAGATCATAGGCAGCAGAGACGCAGCGGGCCGGGTGGCCAAGTGGGCCATCGAGCTGGCCCCCTACACCATCTTCTACCATCCTCGCACCGCCATCAAGTCCCAAGCACTAGACGACTTCCTCGTCGACTGGGCCGAGACCCAGTACCTGCCACCAGCTCCAGACTCCACTCATTGGCGGATGCACTTTGATGGCTCGAAGATGCGCACCGGTTTGGGAGCCGTCATCGTCCTCACCTCCCCCAAAGGCGACAAGCTCAGATACACGCTGCAAATCCATTTTGCCGCCTCCAACAACATGGCCGAGTACGAGGCACTAGTATACGGACTCCGGCTGGCCAAGGAGATTGGCATCCGCCGGGTTCTGTGCTACGGCGACTAGGACTTGGTGGTCCAACAGTCGTCTGGCGACTGGGACACCAAGGATGCAAACATGGCGAGCTACCGCTCCCTCGTCCAGCAGATCAGCGAATATTTTGACGGGTGCGAGATCCTTCACGTGCCACGGGCCGACAATGAGCAAGCAGATGCCCTGGCACGGATCAGCTCCACCTGGCAAGCCATACCAGCCGGCGTGTCCCTTCAGTGCCTCCGCAAACCGTCTATCAAGCCTTCCCCGGAATCAGAATCCATCTTCGTGCCGGCTGCCCCCGAAGCAGTCAGATCCGACTCAGGGGCTGCAGCAGCCGGCCCGGGGACTTCGGCAAGCGGCACAGGGACTGCAGCAACCGCACCCAGCCCGGGGACTTCGCAACCCGGCCCGGGGGCTGTAGCAGCCGTCCCGGGGACTTCACCAAGCGGCTCGGGGACTACAGCAGTCGCACCCGGCCCGGGGACTCCACAACCCGGCCCGGCGGCTGCGGCAGTCAGCCCGGGGACTTCAACGACGCAGCAAGATGCCGCCGACCCCACCCCGCCACCTCCCAACCCAACCGCCCTAGTTTCAGTGGCCGTAATGACGGTGGATGAGGTCGAAGCACCATCGCGCCCATCCTCAAATTTCTGGTGAGCGGAGAGCTGCCAGCTGATGAGATCTCGGCCCGGCAGGTGCAACGCCGGGCAGGAGCTTACACGATAGTAAACAGAGAGCTTGTTAGACGCAGCGTGACCGACGTCTTCCAACGCTGCGTCAAACGAGAGAAGGGCAAGGCAATCCTCAGAGACATACACTAAGGCGAGTGCGGCCACCACGCGGCCTCCAGATCCCTTGTCGCCAAAGCTTTCCGACACGGTTTCTTCTGGCCGACTGCTTTGGAAGACGCCAAGGATCTGGTCAAGAAATGCAAGGGGTGCCAGAAATTCAGCTCCAAGCAACATCTGTCGGCTTCTGCACTCAAGACCATCCCCCTTACCTGGCCCTTTGCCGTCTGGGGGCTGGACATGGTGGGCCCGTTCAAGACGGCATGTGGTGGCATGACCCATTTGCTCGTCGCCATCGACAAATTCACCAAGTGGATTGAAGCAAAGCCAATCAAGAAACTGAATGGCCCGACTGCTGTGATCTTCGTCGCAGATATCACCGTCCGGTACGGTGTACCGCACAGCATCATCACCGACAATGGCACCAACTTTGCCAAAGGTGCCTTGGCCCGTTTCTGCGCGAGGCAGGGCATCCGACTGGACTTAGCGTCCGTTGCCCATCCGCAGTCAAACGGCCAAGTCGAGCGAGCAAACGGCCTCATCTTATCCGGCATCAAGCCCCGATTGGTCGAGCCACTAGAGCGCTCGGCCGGCTGCTGGATCGACGAGCTGCCGACCGTCCTCTAGAGCCTACGCACCACTCCGAACAAATCAACCGGTTTCACTCGCTTCTTCCTCATGTACGGGGCCGAGGCCGTCATCCCAACTAACATCGAGTTCGACTCGCCTCGCGTCACCATGTACACGGAGGCGGAGGCGAAGGAAGCACGAGAAGACGGCGTCGATCTGCTGGAAGAGGGCCGGCTGTTAGCACTCAGCCAGTCTGCCATCTACCAGCAGAGCCTGCGTCGCTACCACAGTCGGAAGGTCAAGCCACGATCCTTCCAAGAGGGAGACCTTGTGCTTCGGCTGATCTAGCGAACAGCCGGCCAGCACAAGCTCTCGGCCCCTTGGGAATGCCCCTTCATCATCAGCAAAGCCTTGGGCAACGACTCCTATTACCTGATCGACGTGCAGAAGCCCAGGGCGCGCAAAAGGGATAATTCCGGCAAGGAAACAGAGCGCCCATGGAACGCAAATCTCCTCCGAAGATTTTACAGTTAATGCAGTATGTACCACGCTACCTTTTGTATTAAGCGCAAAGACACCGGGTCCCTCGAAGAGCACTCGGGGGCTACCCTTTCTTATCTATATGATAAGTTTCACGCCTGTGAATGAGTTATTTCATTCCTCCACCCGGCACCGGGTCGGACCAGTCGGCCCGGGGGCTTGCCGCCTTGTACTATGTCAGCGCTACCTGCAGTCAGACAAGTAGTGTGCCGGCAGCTAAGCCCTCTCTTGCCATAAGCCGCATCTCGCAGAGCGACTATCTGGCTGGCAAGAGTCAAAGGCAGGAAATGCTGCCCACATGAAAAATGGCTAAGGACGAAAGCACTCACATAGGCCAAGCCGGCTCCTCGCCTAGCCGTCCGGTTGCTGAGCAGCCGGCCGGCCGGCTTCTCACTTAACTTGCTACATTCTGAGCGGCCAAAGTACTTGCCTTCCCAAAATGGCCAAGTACCTGACCCAGCCAACAGACCAAAGAGCGGCTGTCTGGCCGGCAAGGTGGCAGCCAAGGGAAGGCAGCAAAGGAAGAAGCCAAAAGAACAGAAAGCAAGATAAGTCGGAGCTCGGCAGAGCACAACCTGTGCGAGAATTAAATTACATAGCAAGAGGCCCTCGGCTAGCATTCAACAAAGTTTGAATACACCCCCAGCGGGTGGAACTGCGCGAATTTAACAAGTTTGTTCTAGAGACTACAAAAGCAGGAAAAGATAAGATAAGTTGGCAGCCTAGGCCAGAGGAGCAGTAGGCGGGTCCGGCAGGTTGGTGGAGTTGGCGGCACTGGCTGGTGGAGTGGCCGTCTGGCGAGTCTCGGCTTGGTCGCCATCAGCAGCAGTCGGTGCACCCGCGCGCGGCTCATTGCTCGAGGCTCGATCGAGCTGAGGCTGGCCGTCCGCTCCGCCCTCCGGCGCGTCGTCTTCATCATCCTCGCCTTCATCGCTGGAGGCGATTTCTTCCGCCGAGTCCTCGCCGTCATCGGGGTTCAGCCCGAACCAGTCCGGTGGCACCTCGGCACCCTCCTCGTCCAGCTCGGGGAGGAAGACACCGGTCTCGGTGTACTCGGCGATCGCCGCCGCACGACGAGTGAGCGCAGGCCCCACTGCCACCAACTCTTCCATGGCCTCCTGCCAGAACGTGGCCAACTGGGCTAGGTCCAGCCCAGGATACCACACCTTTACGAACTCCAAGGCCCTTCGGGCGCCTGCCCGAGCGGAGGAGCCCTTCCAAGCCTCGAAGCGGCCGATTGCCGCCTCCAACCAGTCGGCGGTCCGACTGGGGGTGCATGGAGCTTGGCCGCCTGGCCAGAGGGCGGAAACCAGCTGGGACCCGGCGCGCTGAAGGCGGCGGAGCAGACGGTGAATCGGCTGCAAGCGCGTCCGGACGGCCAGGAGCTGCTCGTTCATGTTTCGAGGTGCGTCGAGCGGGATCTCCACTCCTTCCCTCCTACGCTGGTCGCACCGTGCCTCAATGGCCTGGCTGACAGTGACGGCGTGCCCAGGAAAGAAGTCTACGTAAAAAAACAAAGATCAGAAGTCAGAAGCCGACTCTCAATGCAGTAGGCAGCTATTCCAAAGAAAGAAGTTTACCGTCGACCATATCCTCAATCTCGCCGTAGCCAGCGGCGAGGATCGCCTCCTTCTCGACCCACTTTGAGCGTTCGGTCTCAAACTCGGCCTGAAGGGCGCCTTCCACCTCCTTGAGTTTCTGGAGCTCCGCCTTGTGGTGGTCCGCCTGGTCCGACAACTTCTTGGCCATACGGTCGCGCTCCAGGGCTGCCTTGCTGCACTCTGCCTCTTTGGCGCGCAGCTCGGTCTGGACTTTGCCCAGGCGCTACTGCAGTGTGGCATTGGCTCCTGCAAAAATGAGAAAGAGAAGACAATCAACAAAGTTGACCAAAAAGAAAAGTGGTCGCCTGAAGATCCGGCCCGACTGCTCAGCAGTCGGCCAGAATCTCGGGGGCTACACCCAGCGGGTGCGCTGACGTGCCCCCGTGAGGAAGAAGACGGAATGCTTACTCTGGCTCTCGGTCAGGTCGGCGGTCCGCTTAGCCAGCTCCTGGACCTGGGAGTTGAAGGCGGCCGCGCGGATGTTGTGGTAGTCCTGCAACAAAGACAAAGAAGAGAAAACAAGTTAGCACTCGGAACTTACCTTAAAGTTCCGAGCCGCCTGCTCAGCAGCCGGCCCGGAACTCGGGGGCTACACCTAGTGGGTGCGCTGGCGCGCCCCCACGGAAGATTGCAAGAATCAAAAAACAAAGCAAAGAGGCATACCCGGACGGCCATTCGCGTCGCCAAGAACGCCTTCGTATACTGCTGGAGGGCGGCGCCTTGGGCCTGGAGCTGGGCCTGAACGTCCTGCGCGGCCTTGTTCAGCACGCCCGTCCCGCCCCCAGGCGTCCATTCTGGTGGGATGACACTGTTGGCCTCTGCGTCTGGGGTCGACGAGCTTGCTGCCCCAATCTCCTGCGCCCGTGGCGCCGAGGCCGCCTTCGCCGCACGCTGGCGCCCCAAAGGACGGACCACAGGGGTCGCCCCCACCACCAGCTCGCCACTGACCGGCGACGGCAGTGGCACGTCAGACCGAATGCCTCGGGCCTCGGCAGTCGGCGCTTGCGGGGGCACCTCCGCCCCAGGGACGATGGCATCGCCTCCTCTCCTCTCCACGACCGGCTGATCGTTGCCGGCCCCTCCGGTCGGCGCCGGGTTCTCTGGCGCTGGCGGCACTGCGCGCAGCGGGATGACGAGTTGTGGAGTCTGGCCGCGTGTGGCCTCTTCTGCTTGCGCCTGGGGCTTGGCTGCGGCGTCCGCCTGGACCTTAGCCGCAGCGTCGACTCAGGCCTTGGCCGCCGCGTCCACGTCCGCCTGCGCCGCCTTGGCCGCCTCCGCCTTCTGCCGTTCCACCGCCTCCCGCTCCTCGCGCACCTCCCGCGCGTTCCTCTCCGTCGCCTCCCGGAGGTCGGCAAGCGGGTCCACATGACGGGTGTTGGCGGAGCCTTCCGCCGCCTGGATCACTGAAGCAGCGGCAGACCGCTCAAGAGAGAGTGGGGCCCTGTTCAAGCAAGGCAAGAGGAAACTCAGAAAGAGTTTGCAAGAAAGAAGAAAAGAAAACGCAACCAAGCACTTACGCGGACACCATCGGGGGCTGCTTCGGGGTCTTCTAGAACTGGGCCGCTTTCGCGGCGGCCTCCTGCCGCTTGGTCGCGGCGGCCGTGTTCTTGGGCTTCTTCGGCCGGCTGCCGAATAGCAACAAGCTGGCTCTACGCTTTTGTGCGCCGCCTGGTGCAGTCGGCGCGGCTGAGGAGCTCGCGCCTGCCTTGTCGGTACCGTGCGGGTGGCGCGGCTTGTTTTCCTCCTCATCGTCATCCGGCCAGTCCTCGAGGCCGCCTCCTCCTCCGGAGCCGCCTGCTCCACCGCCGCCGCCTGTGGCGTCGTCCTCCTCCATGGCGGCCGCCCCCAAGTCGCGGTCTTCCACGCCGCTCCTCGTTCGGTCCGGCATATACTGCTGACCTGGATCCAGAGCGCCGGCGGCCGACTGGGCCGGGAGGACCTGCACCATGGCCGACTGGTCAGACGGAGAAACAAGAGCTCGGACCAGCCAAAGAGAAAAATAATTACAAGACTCACCGCAGGCGGCGGATGTGCGCGGTCGTATGGCCGCTTGCCGAACCGCCAATCCGTCTCCGATAGCTTACAGTTGGAGATGTAGTTGACCAGCCGGGCCACCTCCATGTCCGGCAGCTCCCATGTGCACATCCGGCACGGGTCCCGGCGCCCGCTCATGCAGCTGACGATGTGAGGCCGGGCTTGGAGGGGAAGCACTCGGCGCGTCACGAAGGCGGCCAGCAGGTCCGAGCCCTTCAGACCCTCCGACTCCGTCATCACCTGAAGTCGGACGAGGGCGGCGGAGGAGGCGACCGATAGGGAGCTCGGCTTGTACTGCCATTTGGCGCGCGGCTCGGCTGGCGGGCCGGCTACGTAAGCCGGCAAGTTGATGTAGTCGCTCGTCGGGTGGATATTCTTGTCGTAGAAGTAGGACTTCTGCCACAACTTAGCCGACTGCAGCAGGGAGATGTGCGGGAAGCGGTTCCCGGTGCCCGGGCGCCGCACCGCCACACAGGCTCCGCATTAAGCCGCCTGGCCTTTGGCGGCGGTGCCGAGTTTGAGATAAAAGCACTCCCCCAAGAGCTCGAGGGTGGGGAGAGTGCCGAGGTACCCTTCGCACATGGTGACGAAGGTGGCCAACAGCACCACCGTGTTTGGCGTGAGGTGGTGCGGCTGGACTCGATAGAAATCAAGGAAGGAGCGGAGGAAGCCGCTCGCCGGAAGGCCGAAGCTGCGAAGAAAATGGGACCGGAAGACGACGCGTTCATCACCCTCCGGCACCGGCGAGATTTCTGCCTCGGGGGGGACGCGTACCTGCACGTTCGTCTCCCGTGGCAGCCGCCATGTTTGACGAAGGAAGGAGAGGTGATCCTCATGGACGTTGGAGCCATCCCAGTCGCCGGCTCGTGAGCGCGCCATGGACGAAGGAGCTCGTCGTAGGCGCGGCGCGGTGGCGAGCGGGTGAGGCTGCGGCGTAGCGAGGAAGCCGCAGGAAGAAGATGCTCGACGACGGTGGGCTGCGGCAGTGATTCGGCGGGAGGAAAGGGCGACACGGCAGCGGAGAAGATGAAGAACAGCGAGGGGAGAATAGGGCGCGCGTACATCTGCCGCCCCCCCTCTTCCCCCTACTTATAGCCCCAGGCGGCGGAGCCGAGGGGGCGAGAGCATGGGGGATCGTGGGATTAACTGCGCACACTCCCCCATGATCCCACGATTGCGGCGCCAGTAAAGGCGTGTATTAATTGCTGCGGAAGCCCAACCGTCTAACTCGGCCACAGCGGATCCGCGCGCGTGCCGAGGCACTGTAGCGGCGGGCCCCAGCCCGCGGCGACGTCCCGTCACGCGCGTGGGGTGGCAGGCCGGCTTGGCCTGCTGACGCCACGTGGCCGACAGGCACGGGCGGCGAGTCTGACGTCTGGCTAGCGTGCCACCTGGTCCCCACCACGACGTTTCGAAATCGCCAGGCGGCCTACCTGGTCGCGGCCGACACCCACCAGTCGGCACTTCGGAAGACGGACGAAGCAGAATATCAGACAACCCGGAGTATGAAGCTGCTGAGGCTTCTCGCCCCTTCAGCCATAGCGCCCCACCAGCTTCGGGGACTACTGTTGGAGTAAATGACCACGGGTAGCCTCATCAGCTCCCCTTGGTATTTCAAGACATCGGGGCAGGCTGCGCCCCTCAAACGTCAAAGACAAAGGACCGCCTTCCTGGGGCCGGCTGGTCCAAGCGGCCGGTTGCCAGGAGGTGGCGGAGCCCAGAAGACGGCCATGAATTGGGCCGACTCCTAGAGGGCGGCTTCCTGGGAAGCCGGGTCCTAGCAGGCGGCCCCTCGCGCCCTCAAAGTTAGCGCCACCATAAACATGATGAGACAGGGCATGGCTACAGTACAAGCCTGCCACCCCCGAATCCAGGGCAGAACGTGGCCACAGTACAGCGTACCAAGCGGACATCCCGCGCCCGACGCGGCACTGTTGCCATGCCGCTCATGACATCACCCATGGCAGAAGAAGCCATGCTCCCATGACGGGCGGTCAGTACGGCCCGCAGGCGGCTCGCCCTACCTATCCGTGAGAAGCCAGAGGGCGGCGAGCCCTGACCAGTCGACTCAGGGGGAGGCCGGCTCCTAGCAGGCGGCCCTCCCCCTCCCTTGAAGTCTGTGCGCCATTAACCAGATGCGACGGGGTGTGGCTACAGTGAGCACCCGCCGGGCGGCGGGACTGTATCCACGCTCCCCCTGACGAGGCCTCCGTCATCAGAAGCGATGCTACAACATAAAGCAGTCAACATGGCCCGCAGGCGGCGGGCCCTACCTGTCGGCTGAGATCACGGCAGTCGGCGGGACCCATCAGGCGGCGGGCCCCAGCGGTCGGCGGAGAAGCCGGCAACCAGTGACGCTGACAGCCGGGTCCCGCATCTGGCCGGATTACCATTGTACCTCTGGGGGGTAGGCCTATATAAACCCCCAGGTCGCCCCATGCAAGGGGTGGGACCTCGGCCGAGCACCCAAATCACCATACACAAACGTAGAGAGAGTGGAGTAGAGTTAGCCTTGCCCTTCTTCCTCCTCTAGTCAAACAGCTCAAGGAGCAAGCTTGTAGCTACTTGTTGAGGTAGTGATCATGCGGAGACCCCACAGAGCAGGACTAGGGGTGTTATCTCCTAGGAGAGCCCCGAACCTGGGTAAGATCCACAGGCGTACACGGCCTCGCTCACTCCCGCTTCTAGAGCCCGGCGACGTACTTTTGTCCCCATCCATGATAAGCCACCCCCTGGCATATGTCGCACGATATCCCCGACAATTAGTGAGGAAGTTAATGATGATGATGAGGAAGTTAATGATGATGATCATGAAACTTCGGATCAAGTTACTACCAAACCTCGTAGGACAACCAGAGTACGTTCCGCACAAGAGTGGGGGTGCGTGGAGCTTGGCCGCCTGGCCACAGGGCGGAAACCAGCTGGGACCCGGCGCGCTGAAGGCGGCGGAGCAGACGGTGAATCGGCTGCAAGCGCGTCCGGACGGCCAGGAGCTGCTCGTTCTTGTTTCGAGGCGCGTCGAGCGGGATCTCCACTCCTTCCCTCCTACGCTGGTCGCGCCGCGCCTCGATGGCCTAGCTGACGGCGACGACGTGCCCAGGAAAGAAGTCTACGCAAAGAAAAAACAAAGATTAGAAGTCGGAAGCCGACTCTCGATGCAGTCGGCAGCTATTCAAAAGAAAGAAGTTTACTGTCGATCATATCCTCAATCTCGCCGTAGCCAGCCGCGAGGATCGCCTCCTTCTCGACCCACTTTGAGCGTTCGGTCTCAAACTCGGCCTGAAGGGCGCCTTCCACCTCCTTGAGTTTCTGGAGCTCCGCCTTGTGCTGGTCCGCCAACTTCTTGGCCAGACGGTCGCGCTCCAGGGCCGCCTTGCTGCACTCCGCCTCTTTGGCACACAGCTCGGTCTGGACTTCGCCTAGGCACTGCTGCAGTGTGGCGTTGGCTCCTGCAAAAATGAGAAAGAGAAGACAATCAACAAAGTTGACCAAAAAGAAAAGTGGTCGCCGATCTCGGGGGCTACACCCAGCGGGTGCGCTGACGCGCCCCCGCGAGGAAGAAGACGGAATGCTTACTCCGGCTCTCGGTCAGGTCGGCGGTCCGCTTAGCCAGCTCCTGGACCTGGGAGTTGAAGGCGGCCGCGCGGATGTTGTGGTAGTCCTGCAACAAAGACAAAGAAGAGAAAACAAGTTAGCACTCGGAACTTACCTTAAAGTTCCGAGCCGCCTGCTCAGCAGCCGGCCCGGAACTCGGGGGCTACACCCAGTGGGTGTGCTGGCGCGCCCCCACGGAAGATTGCAAGAATCAAAAAACAAAGCAAAGAAGCGTACCCGGACGGCCGTTCGCGTCGCCAAGAACGCCTTCGTATACTGCTGGAGGGCGGCGCCTTGGGCCTGGAGTTGGGCCTGAACATCCTGCGCGGCCTTGTTCAGCACGCCCGTCCCGCCCCCAGGCGTCCATTCTGGTGGGACGGCACTGGTGGCCTCTGCGTTTGGGGTCGACGAGCTTGCGGCCCCGATCTCCTACGCCCGTGGAGCCGAGGCCGCCTTCGCCGCACGCCGGCACCCCGAAGGACGGACCACAGGGGTCGCCCCCACCACCAACTCGCCACTGACCGGCGGCGCCGGTGGCACGTCAGACCGACTGCCTCGGGCCTCGGCAGTCGGCGCTTGCGGGGGCACCTCCGCCCCCGGGACGCATCGCCTCCTCTCCTCTCCATGACCGGCTGATCGTTGCCGGCCCCTCCGGTCGGCGCCGGGTTCTCTGGCGCTGGCGGCACTGCGCGCAGCAGGATGACGAGTTGTGGAGTCCGGCCGCGTGCGGCCTCTTCCGCTTGCGCCTGGGCGGCCGCATCCGCCTGGGCCTTGGCTGCGGCGTCCGCCTAGACCTTAGCCGCAGCGTCGGCTCGGGCCTTGGCCGCCGTGTCCACGTCCGCCTACGCTGCCTTGGCCGCCTCCGCCTTCTACCATTCCACCGCCTCCCGCTCCTCGCGCACCTCCCGCACGTTCCTCTCCGTCGCCTCCCGGAGGTCGGCAAGCGGGTCCACACGACGGGTGTTGGCGAAGCCTTCCGCCGCCTGGATCACTGAAGCAGCGGCAGACCGCTCAAGAGAGAGTGGGGCCCTGTTCAAGCAAGGCAAGAGGAAACTCAGAAAGAGTTTGCAAGAAAGAAGAAAAGAAAATGCAACCAAGCACTTACGCGGACACCATCGGGGGCTGCTTCGGGGTCTTCTGGAACTGGGCCGCTTTTGCGGCGGCCTCCTGCCGCTTGGTCGCGGCGGCTGTGTTCTTGGGCTTCTTCGGCCAGCTGCCGAATAGCAACGAGCCGGCTCTACGCTTTTGTGCACCGCCTGGTGCAGTCGGCGCGGCTGAGGAGCTCGCGCCCGCCTTGTCGGTACCGTGCGGGCGGCGCGGCTCGTTCTCCTCCTCATCGTCATTCGGCCAGTCCTCGAGGCCGCCTCCTCCTCCGGTGCCTTCTGCTCCACCGCCGCCGCCTGTGGCGTCGTCCTCCACCATGGCGGCCGCCGCCAAGTCGGGGTCTTCCACGTCGCTCCTCGCTCGGTCCGGCATATACTGCTGACCTGGATCCAGAGCGTCGGCGGCCGACTGGGCCGGGAGGACCTGCACCATGGCCGACTGGTCAGACGGAGAAACAAGAGCTCTGACCAGCCAAAGAGAAAAAGAATTACAAGACTCACCGCAAGCGGCGGATGTGCGCGGTCGTACGGCCGCTTGCCGAACCGCCAATCCGTCTCCGATAGCTTACAGTTGGAGATGTAGTTGACCAGCCGGGCCACCTCCACATCCAGCAGCTCCCATGTGCACATCCGGCATGGGTCCCGACACCCGCTCATGCAGCTGACGATGTGAGGCCGGGCTTGGAGGGGAAGCACTCGGCGCGTCACGAAGGCGGCCAGCAGGTCCGAGCCGTTCAGACCCTCCGACTCCGTCATCACCTGAAGTCGGACAAGGGCGGCGGAAGAGGCGGCCGATAGGGAGCTCGGCTTGTACTGCCAGTTGGCGCGCGGCTTGGCTGGCGGGCTGGCTACGTAAGCCGGCAAGTTGATGTAGTCGCTCGTCGGGTGGATATTCTTGACGTAGAAATAGGACTTCTGCCACAACTTAGCCGACTGCAGCAGGGAGATGGGCGGGAAGCGGTTCCCGGTGCCCGAGTGCCGCACCGCCACACAGGCTCCGCATTGAGCCGCCTGGCCTTTGGCGGCAGTGCCGAGTTTGAGATAAAAGCACTCCCCCCCAGAGCTCGAGGGTGGGGAGAGTGCCGAGGTACCCTTCGCACATGTTGACGAAGGCGGCCAATAGCACCACCGTGTTTGGCGTGAGGTGGTGCGGCTGGACTCGATAGAAATCAAGGAAGGAGCGAAGGAAGCCGCTCGCCGGAAGGCCGAAGCCGCGAAGAAAATGGGACCGGAAGACGACGCGTTCATCGCCCTCCGGCACCGGCGAGATTTCTGCCTCGGGGGGACGCGTACCTGCACGTTCATCTCCCGGGGCAGCCGCCGTGTTTGACGAAGGAAGGAGAGGTGATCCTCATGGACGTTGGAGCCGTCCCAGTCGCTGGCTCGTGAACGCGCCATGGACGAAGGAGCTCATCGTAGGCGTGGCGCGGTGGCGAGCGGGCGATGCTGCGGCGGAGCGAGGAAGCCGCAGCAAGAAGACGCTCGATGACGGTGGGCTGCGGCAGCGCTTCAGCTGGAGGAAAGGGCGCTGCGGCAGCGGAGAAGATGAAGAACGGCGAGGGGAGAGGAAGGCGCGCGTGCATCTGCCGCCCCCCTCTTCCCCCTACTTATAGCCCAGGCGGCGGAGCCGAGGGGGTGAGAGCGTGGGGGATCATGGGATTAACTGCGCCCACTCCCCCATGATCCGACGACTGCAGCGCCAGTAAAGGCGTGTATTAATTGCCGCGGAAGCCCAACCGTCTACCTCGGCCGCAGCGGATCCGCGCGCGTGCCGAGGCACTGTAGCGGCGGACCCCAGCCTGCGGCGACGTCCTGTCGCGCGCGTGGGCTGGCAGGCCAGCTTGGCCTGCTGACGCCACGTGGCCGACAGGCGCGGGCGGCGACTCTGACGTCTGGCTAGCGTGCCACCTGGTCCCCACCACGACGTTTCGAAATCGCCAGGCGGCCTACCTGGTCACGGCCGACACCTACCAGTCGGCACTTCGGAAGACGGACGAAGCTGAATACCAAACGGCCCGGAGTATGAAGCTGCTGAGGCTTCTCGCCCCTTCAGCCATAGCGCCCCACCAGCTTCGGGGACTACTGTCGGAGTAAATGACCACGGGTAGCCTCTTCAGCTCCCCTTGGTATTTCAAGACATCGGGGCAGGCTGCGCCCCTCAAACGTCAAAGATAAAGGACCACCTTCCTGGGGCCGGCTGGTCCAAGCGGCCGGTTGCCAGGAGGTGGCGGAGCCCAGAAGACGGCCATGAAGTGGGCCGACTTCTAGCGGGCGGCTTCCTGGGAAGCCGGGTCCTAGCAGGCGGCCCCTCGCGCCCTCAAAGTTAGCGCCAACATAAACATGATGAGACAGGGCATGACTACAGTACAAGCCTGCCACCCTTGAATCCAGGGCAGAACGTGGCCACAGTACAGTGTACCAAGCGGGCATCCCGCGCCCGACGCGGCACTGTTGCCATGCCGCTCATGACATCACCCATGGCAGAAGAAGCCATGCTCCCATGACGGGCGGTCAGTACGGCCCACAGGCGGTGGGCCCTGCCTATCCGTGAGAAGCCAGAGGGCGGCGAGCCCTGACCAGTCGGCTCAAGGGGAGGCCGGCTCCTAGCAGGCGGCCCTCCCCCTCCCTTGAAGTCTGTGCGCCATTAACCAGATGCGACGGGGTGTGGCTACAGTGAGCACCCGCCGGGCGGCGGGACTGTATCCACGCTCCCCCTGATGAGGCCTCCGTCATCAGGAGCGATGCTACAGCATAAAGCAGTCAACATGGCCCGCAGGCGGTGGGCCCTACCTGTCGGCTGAGATCGCGGCAGTCGGCGGGACCCACCAGGCGGCGGGCCCCAGCGGTCGGCGGAGAAACCGGCAACCAGTGACGCTGACAGCCGGGTCCCGCATCTGGCCAGATTACCATTGTACCCCTGGGGGGTAGGCCTATATAAACCCCCCAGGTCGCCCCATGCAAGGGGTGGGGACCTCGGCCGAGCACCCAAATCACCATACACACACGTAGAGAGAGTGGAGTAGAGTTAGCCTTGCCCTTCTTCCTCCTCTAGCCAAACAGCTCAAGGAGCAAGCTTGTAGCTACTTGTTGAGGTAGTGATCATGCGGAGACCCCGCAGAGCAGGACTAGGGGTGTTATCTCCTAGGAGAGCCCCGAACCTGGGTAAGATCCGCACGCGTACGCGGTCTCGCTCACTCCCGCTTCTAGAGCCCGGCGACGTACTTTTGTCCCCATCCACGATAAGCCACCCCCTGGCATATGTCGCACGATATCCCCGACAATTAGTGAGGAAGTTAATGATGATGATCATGAAACTTCGGATCAAGTTACTACCAAACCTCGTAGGTCAACCAGAGTACGTTCCGCACCAGAGTGGTACGGTAATCCTGTTTTGGAAGTCATGTTACTAGACCATGACGAACCTACGAACTACGAGGAAGCGATGATGAGCCCAGATTCCGCGAAATGGCTTGAGGCCATGAAATCTGAGATGGGATCCATGTATGAGAACAAAGTGTGGACTTTGGTTGACTTGCCCGATCATTGGCAAGACATAGAGAATAAATGGATCTTCAAGAAGAAGACTGACGCTGACGGTAATGTTACTGTCTACAAAGCTCGACTTGTTGCGAAAGGTTTTCGACAAGTTGAAGGAATGTTAGCAATTGCCGCATTTTATGATTATGAAATTTGGCAAATGGATGTCAAAACTGCATTCCTTAATGGATTTCTTAAAGAAGAGTTGTATATGATGCAACCGGAAGGTTTTGTCGATCCTAAGGGTGCTAACAAAGTGTGCAAGCTCCAGCGATCCATTTATGGACTGGTGCAAGCCTCTCGGAGTTGGAATATACGCTTTGATAGTGTGATCAAAGCATATGGTTTTATACAGACTTTTGGAGAAGCCTGTATTTACAAGAAAGTGAGTGGGAGCTCTGTAGCATTTCTGATATTATATGTGGATGACATATTGTTGATTGGAAATGATACGGAATTTTTGGATAGCATAAAAGGATACTTGAATAAGAATTTTTCAATGAAAGACCTCGGTGAAGCTGCTTATATATTAGGCATCAAAATCTATAGAGATAGATCAAGACGCTTAATTGGACTTTCACAAAGCACATACCTTGATAAAGTTTTGAAGAAGTTCAAAATGGATCAGTCAAAGAAAGGGTTCTTACCTGTGTTACAAGGTGTGAAGTTGAGTCAGACTCAATGCCCGACCACTGCAGAAGATAGAGAGAAAATGAAAGTCATTCCCTATGCTTCAGCCATAGGTTCTATCATGTATGCATTGCTGTGTACCAGACCTGATGTGTGCCTTGCTATAAGTTTAGCAGGGAGGTACCAAAGTAATCCAGGAGTGGATCACTGGACAGCGGTCAAGAACATCCTGAAATACCTGAAAAGGACTAAGGATATGTTTCTCGTTTATGGAGGTGACAAAGAGCTTGTCGTAAATGGTTACGTCGATGCAAGCTTTGACACTGATCCGGATGACTCTAAGTCACAAACCGGATACGTATTTATATTGAATGGTTGAGCTGTCAGTTGGTGCAGTTCCAAGCAGAGCGTCGTGGCGGGATCTACATGTGAAGTGGAGTACATAGCTGCTTCGGAAGCAGCAAATGAAGGAGTTCATATCCGATCTAGGTGTAATACCTAGTGCATCGGGTCCAATGAAAATCTTTTGTGACAATACTAGAGCAATTGCCTTGGCTAAGGAATCCAGATTTCACAAGAGAACCAAACACATCAAGAGACGCGTCAATTCCATCCGCGATCAAGTCAAGGAGGGAGACATAGAGATTTGCAAAATACATACAGATCTGAATGTTGCAGACCCGTTGACTAAGCCTCTTCCACGAGCAAAACATGATCAGCACCAAGACTCCATGGGTGTTAGAATCATTACTATGTAATCTAGATTATTGACTCTAGTGCAAGTGGGAGACTGAAGGAAATATGCCCTAGAGGCAATAATAAAGTTGTTATTTATATTTCCTAATATCATGATAAATGTTTATTATTCATGCTAGAATTGTATTAACCGGAAACTTAGTACATGTGTGAATACATAGACAAACAGAGTGTCCCTAGTATGCCTCTACTTGACTAGCTTGTTTATCAAAGATGGTTATGTTTCCTGACCATAGACATGTGTTGTCATTTGATGAACAGGATCATATCATTAGAGAATGATGTGATGGACAAGACCCATCCGTTAGCTTAGCATATTGATCGTTTAGTTTTATTGCTATTGCTTTCTTCATGACTTATACATATTCCTCTGACTATGAGATTATACAACTCCCGAATACCGGAGGAACACTTTGTGTGCTATCAAACATCACAACGTATCTGGGTGATTATAAAGATGCTCTACAGGTGTCTCCGAAGGTGTTTGTTGGGTTGGCATAGATCAAGATTAGGATTTGTCACTCCGTGTATCGGAGAGGTATCTCTGGGTCCTCTCGGTAATGCACATCACTATAAGCCTTGCAAGCAATGTGACTAATGATTTAGTTACGGGATGATGCATTACGGAACGAGTAAAGAGACTTGCCGGTAACGAGATTGAACTAGGTATGATGATACCGACGATCGAATCTCGGGCAAGTAACATACCGATGACAAAGGGAATGACGTATGTTGTTATGCGGTTTGACCGATAAAGATCTTCGTAGAATATGTAGGAGCCAATATGAGCATCCAGGTTCCGCTATTGGTTATTGACCAGAGATGTGTCTCGGTCATGTCTACATAGTTCTCGAACCCGTAGGGTCCGCACGCTTAACGTTCGATGACGATTTGTATTATGAGTTGTGTGTTTTGGTGACCGAAGTTTGTTCGTAGTCCCGGATGAGATCATGGACATGACGAGGTGTCTCGAAATGGTCGAGAGGTAAAGATTGATATATTGGAAGGCTATATTCGGACACCGGAATGGTTCCGGAGTAATTCGGGTATTTTCGGGAGTACCGAGGGGTTACCGGAAGCCCCCAGGGAAGTGTTGGGCCAACTTGGGCCTAAGGAAGAGAGAGGGAAGCCCGTGGGGGTGGCCGCGCGCCCCCCTCCTAGGGAGTCTGAATAGGACAAGGAGGAGGGGGCGACGCCCCCCTTCCCTTTCCCTCTCCCTCTCCTTCCTTTTCCCTTTGGTGGAAGAAAGGAAAAAGGGGGGCCGAATCCTACTTGGACTAGGAGTCCAAGTAGGACTCCCCCCATGGCGCGCCCCTCCTGGCCGCCGGCCTCTCTCCCCTTCCTTTATATACGTAGGCAGGGGGCACCCCAAAGGCACATCAATTGTTCTCTTAGCCATGTGCGGTGCCCACCTCCACAGTTTACTCCTCCGGTCATAGCGTCGTAGTGCTTAGGCGAAGCCCTGCGCGGATCACATCACCAACACCGTCACCATGCCGTCGTGTTGACGGAACTCTCCCTCGACCCTCTACTGGATCAAGAGTTCGAGGGACGTCATCGAGATGAACGTGTGCTGAACACGGAGGTGCCGTACGTTCGGTACTTGGATCAGTTGGATCATGAAGACGTTTGACTACATCAACCGCGTTAACCTAACGCTTCCGCTTTCGGTCTACGATGGTACGTGGACACACTCTCCCCCTCTCGTTGCTATGCATCTCCTAGATAGATCTTGCGTGGGCGTAAGAATTTTTTTGAAATTGCACGTTCCCCAATAATTACCTCATCAAGTTCAACTTTCCTCCCACTCACTTCTTTCGAGAGAAACTCCTTCTCTAGAAAGGTTTCATTCTTGGCAACAAAGATCTTGCCTTCCGATCTGTGGTAGAAGGTGTACGCAATTGTTTCCTTAGGGTATCCTATGAAGACGCACTTCTCCGATTTGGGTTCAAGCTTATCAGGCAGAAGCCTTTTGACATAAGTGTCGCAACCCCAGACTTTAAGAAACGACAGCTTAGGTTTCTTGCCAAACCATAGTTCATACGGTGTCGTCTCAACGGATTTAGACGGTGCCCTATTTAACGTGAATGCAACTGTCTCTAATGCATAACCCCAAAACGATAGTGGTTAATCGGTAAGAGACATCATAGAACGCACCATATCCAACAAAGTACGGTTACGACGTTCGGACACACCATTACGCTGTAGTGTTCCAGGTGGCGTGAATTGTGAAACTATTCCACATTGTTTTAAATGAAGGACAAACTCGTAACTCAAATATTTGCCTCCATGATCAGATCGTAGAAACTTTATTTTCTTGTTACGATGATTCTACACTTCACTCTGAAATTATTTGAACTTTTCAAATGTTTCAGACTTGTGTTTCATCAAGTAGATATATCCATACCTACTTAAATCATCTGTGAAGGTCAGAAAATAACGATACCCGCCGCGTGCTTCAACACTCATCGGACCGCATACATCGGTATGTATTATTTCCAATAAGTCATTAGCTCGCTCCATTGTTCCGGAGAACGGAGTTTTAATCATCTTGCCCATGAGGCATGGTTCGCAAGTATCAAATGATTCATAATCAAGTGATTCCAAAAGCCCATCTGCATGGAGTTTCTTCATGCGCTTTACACCAATATGACCTAAACGGCAGTGCCACAAATATGTTGCACTATCTTTATCAACTTTGCATCTTTTGGCATCAATATTAAGAATATGTGTATCACTACGATCGAGATTCAATAAACCATTTACATTGAGTGTATGACCATAGAAGGTTTTATTCATGTAAACAGAACAACAATTATTCTCTGACTTAAATGAATAACCGTATCGCAATAAACATGATCCAATCATATTCATGCTCAATGCAAACACCAAATATTTATTTATTTAGGTCCAACACTAATCCCGAAGGTAAAAGGAGTGTGCGATGGTGATCTTATCAACCTTGGAATCACTTCCAACACACATCGTCACCTCGTCATTAACTAGTCTCTGTTCATATTGCAACTCCTGTTTCGAGTTACTAATCTTAGCAACTGAACCGGTATCAAATACCCAGGGGCTACTATGAACCCTAGTAAAATACACATCAATAACATGTATATCAAATATACCTTTGTTCACTTTGCCATCCTTCGTAGCCGTCAAGTATTTGGGGCAGTTCCGCTTCCAGTAACCATTTCATTTGCAGTAGAAGCACTCAGTTTCAGGCTTGGGTCCAGCTTTGGGCTTCTTCATGGGAGCGACAACTTGCTTGCCATTCTTCTTGAAGTTCCCTTTCTTTCCCTCGCCCTTTTTCTTGAAACTAGTGGTCTTGTCAACCATCAACACTTGGTGCTCTTTCTTGATTTCTACCTTCACCGATTTCAGTATCGCGAAGAGCTCGGGAATCGTTTTCGTCATTGCTTGCATATTATAGTTCATCACGAAGTTCTAGTAGCTTGGTGATAGTGACTAGAGAACTTTGTCAATCACTATCTTATCTGGAAGATTAACTCCCACTTGATTCAAGCGATTGTAGTACCCAGACATTCTGAGGACATGCTCACTGGCTGAGCTATTCTCCTCCATCTTGTAGGCAAAGTACTTGTCAGAGGTCTCATACCTCTCGACACGGGCATGAGTCTGAAATACCAATTTCTTCTCTTTGGAACATCTCATATGCTCCGTGGCGTTCAAAACGTTTTTGAAGTCCCGGTTCTAAGCCGTAAAGCATGACGCACTAAACTATCAAGTAGTCATCATATCGAGCTTGCCAAACGTTCATAACGTCTGCATCTGCTCCTGCAATAGGTCTGTCACCTAGCGGTACATCAAGGACATAATTCTTCTGTGCAGCAATGAGGATAATCCTCAGATCACGGACCCAGTCCGCATCATTGCTACTATCATCTTTCAACTTAGTTTTCTCTAGGAACATATCAAAATAAAACAGGGGAGCTATACGCGAGCTATTGATCTACAACATAGATATGCAAAAACTATCAAGACTAAGTTCATGATAAATTAAGTTCAATTAATCAAATTACTTAAGAACTCCCACTTAGATAGACATCCCTCAAGTCATCTAAGTGATACGGGATCCAAATCAAATAACCCATGTCCGATCATCACGTGAGATGGGGTAGTCATCAATGGTGAACATCTCTATGTTGATCATATCTACTATATGACTCACGTTCGACCTTTCGATCTCCAGTGTTCCGAGACCATGTCTGTACATGCTAGGCTCGTCAAGTTTAACCCAAGTATTCTGCATGTGCAAAACTGTCTTACACCCGTTGTATGTGAACGTAGAGTCTATCACACCCGATCATCACGTGGTGTCTCGAAATGATGAACTTTCGCAACAGTGCATACTCGGGGAGAACACTTATATCTTGAAATTTAGTGAAGGGATCATCTTATAATGCTACCATCGTTCTAAGCAAAATAAGATGCATAAAAGATAAACATCACATGCAATCAAAATATGTGACATGATATGGCCATCATCATCTTATGCTTTTGATCTCCATCTCCAAAGCATCGTCATGATCTCCATCGTCACCGGCTCGACACCATGATCTCCATCGTTGCGTCGTGGTCGTCTCCCTAACTATTGCTTCTATAACTATTGCTAACGCATAGCGATAAAGTAAAGCAATTACATGGCGTTTGCATTTCATACAATAAAGAGACAACCATAAGGCTCCTGCCGGTTGCCGATAAATTACAAAACATGATCATCTCATACAATAACATATATCACATCATGTCTTAACCATATCTCATCACAACATACCCTGCAAAAACAAGTTAGACGTCATCTACTTTGTTGTTGCAAGTTTTACGTGGCTGCTACGGGTTTCTAGCAAGAACCGTTCTTACCTACGGAAAAAACCACAACGGTGAATTATCAAGTTTGCTGTTTTAACCTTTTTCAAGGACCGGCCACAGTCAAATTCGATTCAACTAAAGTAGGAGAAACAGACACCCGCCAGCCACCTTTATGCAATACTAGTTGCATGTCAGTCGGTGCAACCGGTCTCATGTGCGTGGACATGTAAGGTTGGTCCGGGCCGCTTCATCCCACAATACCGCCGAATCAAAACAAGACGTTGGTGGTAATCAGTATGACTATCACCGCCCACAACTCTTTGTGTTCTACTCATGCATATCATCTACGCATAGACCTGGCTCGGATGCCACTGTTGGGAATCGTTGCATGGAAAACAAAAAAATTTCTACGCATACACAATGATCTATCCATGGAGATGCATAGCAACGAGGGGGAAGAGTGTGTCTACGTACCCTCGTAGACCATAAGCGGAAGTGTTTCACAACGCGGTTGATGTAATCAAACTTTCTTCACGCTCCAACCGATCTAGTACTGAACGCACGGCACCTCCGCGTTCTGCACACGTTCAGCTCGGTGAAGCCCTCGCCTTCTTGATCCAGCAAGACAGGCGAAGTAGTAGATGAGTTCCGTCAGCATGACGGCGTGGTGACGGTGATGGTGAAGTGATCTCCGGAGGGCTTCACCTAAGCACCACGAAAATATGACTGAGAGAGTAAAGGGTGGACGGGGGCGCCGCACACGGCTAAGACAATGTTTTTTGTCCTTGTGTGGCGCCCCCTCCGCACATATATATAGGTGGGAGGGGAGGAGGCAGCCCCTAGGGCGCCCCAAGAGACCTGGCGGCAGCCGTAGGGCTGCTGCCTTGCCCTGCGCCCCCCCCCCTTTCCTTATATGTCGGAGGGGGAAGGAAAGAGAGGAGGTGAGGGAAGGAAGGGGGAATCCTATTCCCCTCTTTCCTTTCCGTTCCCCTCTTTCCTTCTCCTCCTAGGCCGGCCCATATGGGGGGCGCACCAGCCCCTTGTGGCTGGTGTGTTTCCTGGCCCATAAGGCCCATATCTTTTGCCGGGGGTGCCCGGAACCCCTTCCGGTGACCCGATAAGTACCTGGTGACCTCCGAAACACTTCCGGTGTCTGAATACCATCTTCCTATATATCAATCTTTACCTCTCGACCATTTGGAGACTCCTCGTCATGTCCGTGATCACATCCGGGACTCCGAACAACATTCGGTCATCAAATCACATAACTCATATAATACTATATCGTCATCGAACGTTAAGTGTGCGGACCCTACGGGTTCGAGAACTATGTAGACATGACCGAGACACCTCTTCGGTCAATAACCAATAGCAGAACCTGAATGCTCATATTGGCTCCTACGTATTCTACGAAGATCTTTATCGGTCGAACCGTTATGACAACATACGTAATTCCCTTTGTCAATCGGTATGTTACTTGCCCGAGATTCGATCGTCGGTATCTTCATACCTAGTTCAATCTCGTTACCGGCAAGTCTCTTTACTCGTTCCGTAATACATCACCTCGTGACTAACTCCTTAGTCATTTGCTTGCAAGCTTATGATGTGTATTACCGAGAGGGCCCAGAGATACCTCTCCGAAACTCGGAGTGACAAATCCTAATCTCGATCTATGCCAACTCAACAAACACCTTCGGAGATACCTGTAGAGCATCTTTATGATCACCCAGTTACGTTGTGACGTTTGATAGCACACAAAGTATTCCCCCGGTATCCGGGAGTTGCATAATCTCATAGTCAAAGGAATATGTATTTGACATGAAGAAAGCAATAGCAATAAAACTGAACGATCATTATGCTAAGCTAACGGGTGGGTCTTGTCCATCACATCATTGTCCTAATGATGTGATCCCGTTATCAAATGACAACTCATGTCCATGGTTAGGAAACCATAACCATCTTTGATCAACGAGCCAGTCAAGTAGAGGCTCACTAGGGACACGATGTTTGTTTATGTATTCACACATGTATTTAGGTTTCCGATCAATACAATTCTAGCATGAATAATAAACCTTTATCATGAATAAGGAAATATAAAATAACAACTTTATTATTGCCTCTAGGGCATATTTCCTTCAAGAGGGACACAGAAAGGCACATTGGATATCTTGGGACCGGCTAATAAAACCGAAAAGAGCAGGAGGCATCGGCTTCAGAGATATGCACTTGTTTAACCAAGCACTTTTGGCCAAACAAGGTTGGCGACTGATTCAAAACCCAGAAAGTTTGTGTGCGAGAGTCCTTAAATCCAAATACTACCCTCATGGTGATCTTTTGGACACAGTGTTCGCAACAGATGCTTCCCCTGTTTGGAGAGCGATAGAGTTTGGGCTAGAGCTTTTGAAAAAAGGCCTAATATGGAGGGTGGGAGATGGAAAGAACATCCAAATCCAACGTGGCCACTGGATTCCGAGAAGGGAGGGCCTCAAGACAGCCTCTTTCATTAGGAGGTCTCGGATTCGTTGGGTTAACCAACTAATGCATCCCGACAGAAAGGAGTGGAACGAGGAACTAATAGGAGGACAAATATTCTACCCCTTTGATGCAGACGAGATTTGCAAGATCCGCATCCCAGCTTCAGACGTTGGGGACCGGGTTGCATGGCACCACGAGAAGAATTGAGAATCTCGGTGAGAAGTGCTTACAAATTGGCAGCATCGAACCTTCCCCAACTAGCCCACAACCCTTCGAATTCAGCTAGTGTCCCAAATGACCGAAGCATATGGGATCTCATCTGGAAATCAAAAGTGCCAGGGAAAGTGCGAATTTTTGGTTGGAGGGTGGCTACCAATACCCTAGCCACAAAGAGAAAGAAGTGGAAACGTACACTGGAGCTAGATGATACTTGCAGCATTTGTGGAAATAGTACAGAGAATGAGCATTATGCGGTGATTATGTGTACAAAAAGCAGGGCCTTAAGAGATGCCATGAGGGAGATATGGAACCTACTTGCTGAAAGCAAATTTTGGTACACAGGCAAGAACTGGTTACAAGTTCTACTGGATACTGAATACGAGGAGATGCGCACCAAAATTCTATTGCTTATCTGGCGATGCTGGCACCTGAGAGAAGACTGTATCCGCAATAACGGTAGAGAATCAATTGGTGGCTCAGTGCAGTTCTTGAAGCAGTACGAGGAGGATCTGAGAAAGGCAGCAAACTCAGCTGAATGGACGGATGGGAAAGTTGCAGAAACAATCCATGGCCTCTGCGCCCGGGTCGATGAACCACCTGACCGTGCCGCTGATGGCACTGACGGACGGTGGATTCCGCCGGAACGCGAGGTAGCAAAAGTGAACACTGACGCATCATTCTCAGCTGAAACAGGGGAAAGCACTGCAGGTGCTGTTGCACGGGACTATCGAGGATTTGTGTTTGTCCCCGGTGCCACAGTGTAGAAGAGGCTGAAGGCCGCGCTATTCTAATCGGGCTGCATACCTTGGCCGGTTTATTCAATGGCAAAGTGGCTCTAGAGACAGACAACGAAGGAATCGCCAATGAACTGGTGGCTAAGAACCCTACACGCTCACCCAATTATGGCCTAATCATGGACATAAAAAAAGCCATGGCCTCGTTCTCAGCTTGCAGTGTCAAGTGGGTGAGGAGGAACAGAAACTCATTGGCCCATGGACTGGCCGCGGAGACAAAGAACACAGGAGAGCAGATGCTGATTTCTGACGTATACCAAATAGCCTCCGTCCCCTTATGCTCTCTGAATGTACTGCTCCGGCTTGAGTAGGCTTCCTACTCTGTTCTCAAAAATAAAATAAAATATTTAGGTTGTATATGAGGGATGCTGATTAGACCGATCGTTTAAGACCCGTTTGGGTCAAAATTTCATGACCGATCAGTGATTAGATTGTTCGTCCGGATGTTTGAGGCGGGTTTGAAGTGCCCGGATGTAAATGCTCTTAGCCGGCGTGCACCGCGTCCGTGCGCTGCACTCACGGTCCGGTCCATATCGCGGCCGGGGGTGCGGTGGTTCGCGCTGGACCGCGCCAGCGAGCGGGGTGCGTTGGGGGCAGGCCGAGTGTCCGACACGCACGCGCGAGGCAGAGGACGAAAGCCTCGTTTAAAAGATAGGGAGTAGATACGTATATCCCGGTGGTGCATATGCTTGCTTAGTCAAAAGTGTGAAGTGGCTCAAAGAATTGAAACGAGACGCTACCGATCACCAGAGACGCTACGAGGGAGAGTGACGACCGTTCGACAGGTCCGTTTCGTAGGTGGTATACATACCTGCCACTTCTCTGAATTCTGACGTCGACACGTGATGACGGGACTGGTGGACTTCTGCGCATACGTACTGAAAGGACATAGATCCAGTGCCTTGCCCACAGCAAGGCACGGCGTAACTGGCGGCCAGCCAGTCGTTGGATCAGGGGGGGGGCTCAGATCGAATACTGTAGCACAGAGACACTGTCGACGACGCGCGCGCGCGGGGGGGGGGGGGGGGGGGGGTGTGTTACTGTAGCACAAATCAATGTAGGCGGGGTACTGCAGACCGAACACTGTAGAACTGCCACTGTTCATGCAGATATGGCCGTCAATTCTGGATCGGACGGTGTGTAGAGGGGGGCCAGTCACCGTACTATTCATCGGTGCCTTGCTCACAGCAAGGCACTGGATCTCATTCCGTACTGAAACGCACTAACGTTTATCTTCTTCTTTTTTTCCCTACAAAATAAACGTCCGTCCATGCCACAATTAATTACAGCAACTCCAACGCGCCGACCCATTTCATCCGCGCGCGTCCGTTTGGATCAGCGCGGACAAAAAAGTCGGCCCAACACACCGAGCCAAACGGACGCGCGTCCGCTTTTTGTCCGCCTGCCGACCCATTTCGGACCCAATTTCGAGACTCATTTGCGTCGGCGCGGACACAAAATGGATGCGCGCGGCGCCCGCCTACTCCTTCCCCTGACCCGCTAGTCGGTGGCACATTGGCCATCCTCTCCCACCCCAAGATCGGCAGCAAACCCTCCCCCGCCTCCGCCGCGTCGCCGCCGCCGCCCATTTTCCGGTGCCTCTGCCAGCAGCCGGTGCCGCAACATCTCCCCCGCCGCCGCCACCTCCCACGTCGCCGTCACCACCGTCTCGCCATCGGGGCACCGAAGCTTCCCACCCCCACCTCCCCGACGCCGCCGCGAGCAGGAAGCCGCCTAGCCGCCCCGGCCAGCTCCTTCGTCCTGACGCCGGCACGCTCATCGGACTCCTCCAGGCCAGCCACTTGGTCCAAGGGAGACGCGCCTCACTTCGCCGGCCGGCTCCTTCGTCGACGCCCGCAAGCTATTCGATGATGACCCACAAGTATAGGGGATCTATCGTAGTCCTTTCGATAAGTAAGAGTGTCGAACCCAACGAGGAGCAGAAGGAAATGACAAGCGATTTTCAGCAAGGTATTTTCTGCAAGCACTGAAATTATCGGTAACAGATAATTTTGTGATAAGATAATTCGTAACGGGTAACAAGTGTAACAAAAGTGCAGCAAGGTGGCCCAATCCTTTTTGTAGTAAAAGATAGCCAGGACGAACTCTTATATAAAGCAAAGCGCTCCCGAGGACACACGAGAATTACTGCCAAGTTAGTTTTCATCATGCTCATATGATTCGCGTTCGTTACTTTGATAATTTGATATGTGGGTGGACCGGTGCTTGGGTGCTGTCCTTACTTGGACAAGCCTCACACTTATGATTAACCCCTCTCGCAAGCATTCGCAACTACGAAAAAGAATTAAGATAAATCTAACCATAGCATGAAACATATGGATCCAAATCAGCCCCTTACGAAGCAACGCATAAACTAGGGTTTAAGCTTCTGTCACTCTAACAATCCATCATCTACTTATTACTTACCAATGCCTTCCCCTAGGCCCAAATCATGGTGAAGTGTCATGTAGTCGACGTTCACATAACACAACTAGTGGAAAGACAACACGCATCTCATCAAAATATCAAACGAATACCAAATTCATATGATTACTTATAACAAGACTTCTCCCATGTCCTCAGGAACAAACGTAACTACTCACAAAGCATATTCATGTTCAAAATTGGAGGGGTACTGAATATCATTAAGGATCTGAACATATGATTTTCCACCGAATAAACCAACTAGCATCAACTACAAGGAGTAATCAACACTACTAGCAACCCACAGGTACCAATTTGTGGTTTGGAGACAAAGATTGAATACAAGAGATGAACTAGGGTTTAAGAGGAGATGGTGCTGGTGAAGATGTTGATGGAGATTGACCCTCTCTCGATGAGAGGATCGTTGGTGATGATGATTCCTTCGATTTCCCCCAGGGGGTAGGGCGCCCCCAGGCTTGTGGCCACTTGGTGGGTCCCCTCTTGTATTTTCTTCGCCCAATAATTCTTATATATTCCAAAATAATTCTCCGTAGATTTTCAGGACTTTTGGAGTCGTGCAGAATAGGTCTTTCAGATTTGGTCCTTTCCGGTCCAGAATGCCAGCTGTCGGCATTCTCCCTCTTTATGTAAACCTTGTAAAATAAGAGAGAAAAGGCATAAGTATTGTACCATAATGTGTAATAATAGCCCATAATGCAATAAATATCAACATAAAAGCATGATGCGAAATGGACGTATCAACTCCCCCAAGCTTAGACCTCGCTTGTCATCAAGCGGAAACCGAAATCGATAATCATGTCCACATGTTTAGAGATAGCGGTGTCGATAAAATAAAATATGGACATGAAGGCATCATGATCATCCTTAGAACAGCAACATTGTCATATAATTTCTTATGTAAAAGTAACAATTTTTTCACAAGGTAAAGTATGAATCAAGAACTTTATTGAAAACCAACAAACTATGATCTTGGTCGTTGAAATAATTGGAATTTATCATAACATCGGAAAGAGTCAATGTAAGAGATTTTATTTAGCAAGTTTCACATAATTAACCATCATTTAGTCTTTCATGATTGCTAACACTCACGCGATACTTATGAGATCAAAGTTTCAATCGGACACAGAGAAAGATAGGGGCTTAGAACTTCGCCTCCTAACCTTTTACCTCAAGGGTAACGTCAACAATAATAGTTTATGAATATCTACATCCGAGTGGATATATATATCTGGATCTTCCCCAACATAAAGTGCTTGCCAAAAAGAAAAAGTATAAAAAGAAGAAGTGATGATCACCATGACTCTTGTATATGGGTAGAAAGTGAAATAAAAGATAGGCCATTCGCAGAGGGAAGCAGAGGTTGTCATGCGCTTTTATGGTTGGATGCACAAAATCTTAATGCAAAAGAACGTCACTTTATATTGCCGCTTGTGATAAAGAACTTTATTATGCAGTCCGTCACTTTTATTTCTTTCATATCACAAGTTCGTATAAAGCTTATTTTCCTCACACTAAAAGATCATACATATTTAGAGAGCAATTTTTATTGCTTGCACCGATGGCAACTTACTTGAAGGATCTTACTCAATCCATAGGTAGGTATGGTGGACTCTCATGGTAAAACTGGGTTAAGGGATTTTGGATGCACAAGTAGTATCTCTACTTGGTGCAAAAGATTTGGCTAGCATAGGATGAGAAGCAAGCTCAACATGTTGGAGGATCCATGACAATATAACTTCTATTCGGATATAAAGAAACATAACCCATTATGTTGTCTTCCTTGTCCAACATTAACCTTTTAGCATATAATATTTTAATGAGTGCTCACAATCACAAAAGATGTCCAAGATAGTGTATTTATATGTGAGTCCTCTCTTTCTTTGTTACTTCCTATTAATTGCAATAATGACCAAAACTATGTTTGTTAGCTCCCAACAAATTTCATGCGACATACTTCTTATATGTGAAGTCATCACTTCCCATAAGATCATTATATAATCTTTTTATTTCTTTATTTCTTTTACTCAAGATCATAGCAAGAAAGCAAAGCCCTCCGCTCAAAACTAATCTTTATTATATAACTCTCGGACTCGATTACATAGAGGGAACACAAAGCAAAACTCAAGGCTAGATCATACTAAAACTTTATTCTACTAAACCAAGATATAACCAAAAGGATCAAACTAAGAAAAACGATAAAGGTAAAGATGTGATGGTGATACGATACCGGGGCACCTGGCCCAAGCTTGGCACTAGCCAAGGGGAGTGCCCTTACCCATGTACTTAGGTCTCTTTCTTCGGAGGCGGTGATGATGGAGTTGATGATGTTGTGGGTTTGTCCTCCATCTTCCGGGGCATATGTTCACCATCATAGAATGATGAACGAGTCTCCGGAATCCTCAAATCTGCAGCCAAACTCATCCTCTTAAATCTATATTCATACTCACAGTTCTGGTTCTGCAGGTCATAGATCTGGGCTTGGAGATGCTCGTTCTTCTCATGAAGCTTGAAGATGGCCTTCCCAATCTCACTAGCATCCAACTTATGGTCACGGGGTAAAATCCGTGATCATGGAGTGATTGGCGTTGAGTTCGCGCTCCACCATCCCTTTGCACTTGAACACCTCTTGCTCCACCGCTTCGAGCCTGGACTCCACGCTTCCGGTCCTCCTCCTTGAACATGACGGATGTGAAGCACCCCCTCATGCATCTCGATGGTTTGAGGGTGTTGCAGCACCTCTGCAAGGTAAGGGTTGATGACCTTCTCGAAAAACTTGTCCTTGGGGGCGCTTGGAGACGTCATGGCGATCTAGATCTGTCAGAAATAACAGCTCAAAACAAGAACAAAGGATATTGGCGTGGTACAGTGGTCAAAACCTTCAGGAGATTATATAATGAATTTTTACCGACGAAAAGAAGTGTACTGCAAGAAAACAGAGTCCGGAGGGCACACGAGGTGGCCACAAGCCTGGGAGGTGCGCCCAGGGAGGTAGGGCGCGCCCCCAAGGCTTGTCGCCTCCTCGTGCACTTTTCGGACTACGTTTTATTTTCCTAATTTTTTAAATATTCCAAAACAGAGTAAAATTTCTCTTGGAAAAGTTTTTGAGTCGGTTTACTTACTATCATGGATTTGTCATGGCAGATGTCCTAGCGAAAGGACTTAGGTGTGGAGCCATCGTGACTAGGTTAGGTTGAAGGGGTTGAACGGGACAAGGACATAAGGAGTTTACCCAGGTTCGGCCCCTCTCAACGAGGTAAAAGCCTACGTTCTGCTTCTAATTGTATTGCTTGGGTTTCGATTACAAGGGAGCGAATACGCTTGACCTAGTTCTCGACTGCTTGTCCCTCTTCGTTAACCCGCCACCGGGTCACCCCTTTATATACAGGTTGATGCCCGGCGGCGGGTTAACGAAGAGGGACAAGCAGTCGAGAACTAGGTCAAGCGTATTCGCTCCTTTGTAATCAAAACCCAAGCAATACAACTAGAAGTAGGACGTAGGCTTTTACCTCGTTGAGAGGGGCCAAACCTGGGTAAACTCCTTGTGTCCTTTGTCCCGTTCAACCCCTTCAAGCTAACCTAGTCGCGATGGCTCCACACCTAAGTCCTTTCGCTAGGACATTTGCCGTGACAAATCCACGACAGTTGGCGCCCACCGTGGGGCTATCGCACGATGGTTTTGATTTCTTGAAGGGAAACTTCTCAGGGATCAAGGGATACGCCGTGGGCTGGATGACCAAGAGTCGCCGCGGCAAGATCTACATCGACGACGCTGGATGGGGTGCAGAGGCCGATTCAATCGAATATGGGTACCGGGTTCCCTTCGGTGGAATCCACGTTTTCATCGGCAAAATTGGCGAGTCTGAGCCAGAGCCGGACGTCTGCACCGACACCATTGAGATGGCTCGGCGCGCAAGACCCGCCAAAGTCCAACCCGCCAAGATCCAACCCGCCCGGAAGTATGTTTTCATCGGCTTTGTCCATGGAGCGGATCTTGAGGAAGGCTATGTGTCCGGTGGAGAGACAGCCATCTATTCAGGTGATGAGTCCTCAACTGGTGAAACCGAGCCGATCTATCAATTGCAAGATGGCGGGCTTGGGGACTGTTTCGATGGCGACAGTATTCCGGACTCCTATGAACCACCGAGCAGGGCAGCTATATTCATGGCCGGTACACAACCGATACTGAATTCATCAACCGCTGCGGCTATGACCTCAAGTTCAACAGCTGCTGCGATGGCCGGGGCACGAGGCAATGGCTGCGGCTATGACCTCAGGTTCTATCCGAGCTCTTGGATGCTTTGGCAATGTTATTAGCTACAGAGGTAACCCCGGCGACTCAGGCACAGCATAATGTGGAAGTTGCAAAGCTGAGGGATGATGTAGCTCGGGCTAAAGAAGAGCTTAACGCTGAGAACGCTAGGATGGCAATAGAGCGGGCTGCGTTAGAGGCCGAGTCTCAATGGATTCAAGCAGATGTTTTCCGGTTAAGTTTGGATCAGAATGCGTCCAATGCTGTTCTTCGAAGAAACTACCAGAGTCGCCTCCCTCCGCAGTTTGAGGGGCGAAACCTTTTTCTTACACCTGGAGCAGGGCCGAGTAACCCGCCCGGTGCGACCCGGGTTGCGGAGGCGCCTGCTACGGGGGCAGCGGCGGCTCAGCCCCGCGTAACAGACCCGCCTCGTGTGAATCCTCAGTGAGTGCCCACACCTCCGGGTCATTACTCCAACCCGCTGGATAATATGATTGCTGCAGCCTCACGGCTGGCGGCCCTCCCAATTGAAGGTGAGCCGCCAGCTGCGATAGAGGCCCGGAACGCCGTGGAACTTCTTAAGACGGCAGTGACCCAATAGGTGGCTTATTCCTATAGCCGTGAGCGAATCCATTCAACTCCGCGACCGAGCCGAAGTTACAGCCGGCGCATTGAGTCGCCGGCGGTTTACAGCAGTGAGCGGCGTCGTAACCCGCCCCATGGGCATAACCCGCCTCATGATGATAACAATGCCCAAGTCCTGACAGATCAGGCTAGAGCACGCCAAGAGGCGGAGCTGGCGGCTCAATTAGCTGCTCATCGACAGCTTCAGTTGAACCCCTCTGTGTTTATAGAGGCCGGGATGACCTCTAGGTCAGTTGGTGCCCTGTTTGGTGCCGGCTCTGCGCAATGAGCGCTTGCCCAAAGATTTTAAGGGCCCTCGTAAAGTGCCTAATTACACAGCCGATCTCCCACATGAGGGATGGATTGAGAGTTATGAGCTGGCCATGGAGA
The DNA here is from genome assembly GCA_011799875.1 of Thinopyrum elongatum. Taxonomy (NCBI): domain Eukaryota; kingdom Viridiplantae; phylum Streptophyta; class Magnoliopsida; order Poales; family Poaceae; genus Thinopyrum; species Thinopyrum elongatum. Next base: position 610,696,705 of record CM022303.1, read on the forward strand.
TGTTAGATGTGAACGATGCTGTATGTGCCAAGTATTTCACTGTGATGCTGGATGTGCCGGCTCGAACCTGGTTGAAGGGGTTGCCAGCTAATTCTATCAGTTCGTGGGCTGAGTTGAAGGCACGTTTTATCCAGAATTTCAAAGACACATGCAAGCAGCCTTTGTCGATTATTGACCTAGACGCTTGTGTTCAGCGCAAGGACGAGTCGGCCCACCACTGGGTGCGCCGGGTTTCAGCCATTATCCATTCATCGGATAGCATCAACGCCGGCTCTGCTGTTCTGATTCTGGAAAAGAATTGTTGTTTTACCCCTCTTAAACAAAAGTTAGGGTGGCTTAAGCGTCACTGCAATGACATGGGGGAGCTTATGGCGGCTCTCATCAAATATGCCGATTCTGACAATACTAAGGATCCTGGGTCTGATGAGGAGAGGTCCAATAAGGGGAAGAAGAACGGTAATGGAAAGGGACAGCAATCAAACATGGCGGGTCATAATTAAGGTATAATGGTAAGCGCAAGCAGCCTGACGGCGGGTCAGATTTTGTTGCCAATACAAATGCGCAGAATGACGACCAGCGCCGTAAGGGAAAACCACAACCCCGGGTTGGAGGACCAAAATTCAACCTTGAGGCGATGTTGAACCAGCCTTGCCCAAAGCATAGTCGTCCCGATAGACCATCGACTCATATGTGGAAAGACTGTTTCATCATGAAGGAGTATAAGAATTCGGTCTTTCATCAGGACCACCACAACAATAATGGCCAGCATGGCGGGTCAGGATCTGGCTCGTACGGGCCTGGCTTCGGAGGTGGCGGCTCAGGTTTCGGGTTTCAAGGTCAGGGTAATCAGGGCAATTTTAACCAGCAGCCCAGTCAAGGCAATCAGCAACAACAGTCAGGGTATCAGAGAAATCCAAAGCAGTTAAATAGTGGTCAATATCATGTTTTCACCACAAACCTGTGCAAGCGAGATCAGAAGGTTCATAAACGATGGTCAGAGCAGCCAATTATATGGAGCCGTGAGGACCACCCGCCCCGGGTTGACAATCCGGGTCAGCTGGCTTTGGTGGTGGCCCCTCAAGTTGGAGGTTACAAGTTCACTAAGGTGCTTATGGACGGGGGCAGCAGTATCAATATCCTTTATTATGATACTTTTCGCCGGATGAATTTGACTGACAAAGATCTTAAGCCGTCCTCTACAATCTTTCATGGAGTGGTGCCTGGTAAGTCGGCTTATCCAGTGGGTAAGATAGCCTTAGAGGTGACTTTTGGCAATGAACATGACTACATGGCTGAGACATTGAACTTTGAAGTGGTTAAAATCAAAAGCCCCTATCATGCTTTATTTGGGCGGCCGGCTTATGCCAAGTTTATGGCACGGCCGTGTTATGTGTATTTGCAGCTGAAAATGCCGGGTCGCAAAGGTACCATGACGGTGCATGGTGGCCGGAAGATAGCCTTGGAATGTGAAGAAGGTGATGCTGCTTACGCTGAGTCTGCCTGTGCCACAGAGGAACTTAAGTTTTATAAAGACAATGTTGACCCGACTGATATGACTCGGTTGAAGAATCCAACCATAGAGCATGATCCTTTGTTGAAGTTTAAATCGGCAGATGATACCAAACAGGTTGACTTTGTCCCTGGCGACTCATCTCAGAAGTTCATCATCAGTGCCAATATGGATCCGAAATAGGAAAGCGCGCTCATCGAGTTCATCCGTGAGAACCGGGACATCTTTGCATGGAAGCCTTCAGACATGCCGGGTGTACCGCGAGAACTCGCTGAGGACACTCTCAATATTGATCCTAAGTTTAAGCCAGTCAAGCAATTCCTTCATCGTTTTAATGCGGAAAGGCGCAAGGCCATTGGAGAAGAGGTGGCCCGGCTCTTAGCAGCCGGGTTCATTGTTGAAGTTTTTCATCCTGAGTGGTTGGCTAACCCGGTGCTCGTACTTAAGAAGAACGGCACTTGGCGCATGTGTGTGAATTACACAAACCTTAACAAAGCTTGCCCAGCTGATCCTTTTGCTCTTCCCCGTATTGATCGGATCATTGATGCTATGGCGGGTTGTGAGCATTTGAGCTTCTTGGATGCTTATTCTGGTTATCATCAGATCAAGATGGCAGTTAAAGACCAAGAGAAGACGGCTTTCATCACGCCTTTTGGAGCTTTCTGCTATGTGTCTATGCCCTTTGGGCTCAACAGTGCCCAGGCGACTTATCAGTGTTGTGTTCAGAATTGTCTTCATAACCAGATAGGATGCAATGTTCATGCTTATGTGGATGATATTGTTGTGAAATCCAGAAAGAAGGAGTCGCTGCTAGATGATTTGAAGGAGACCTTTGATAACCTCCGGGTCTACAAGATGATGCTTAACCTGACCAAACGTGTTTTTGGCGTGCCTGCAGGCAAGCTCTTGGGTTTCCTGGTCTCTGAAAGAGGTATTGAAGCTAACCCGGAGAAAATCAAGGCTATCACTTCGTTGGCTAAGCCGGTGTGCGTTAATGACGTTCAGCGTCTGGCGGGTCGTATTGCAGCTTTAAGCCGGTTCATAAGCCGCCTGTGCGAAAATGCTATTCCTCTGTACCAGATGATGAAGAAAACATATCACTTTGTCTGGAGTGATGCTGCTAATGAGGCGTTTGAGGCACTTAAAAAACAGTTAGCTGAGCTGCCGGTTCTTGCAGCTCCTGTGGAGAAGGAACCCTTGCTTTTATATGTGACTGCTAACAGCCGAGCCGTCAGCGTGGCGAATGTAGTGGAAAGGAAGGAAATGGGCAAGGAATATCCGGTTCAAAGGCCGGCTTATTATGTCAGTGAAGTCTTAATTGAGTCCAAACAGAGGTACCCGCATTGGCAGAAGCTAGTCTATGGGGTGTTCATGGCCAGTCGCAAGTTGAAGCATTATTTCCTTGGTCACCCCATTACTGTGGTCAGTTTTGCTCCCTTGGGGGATATTATTCAAAACAGAGAAGCCACATGCCAAATAGCCAAGTGGGCCATTGAGCTTGGACCCCATGGTTTGGAATATATGCCAAGGACAGCTATCCAGTCTCAAGCTCTTGTGGATTTCATTAACGACTGGACAGAGTTGCAGATGCCTGAGGAGAAGCCTGATAATACGTATTGGACTATTCATTTTGATGGGTCCAGGCAATTGGAGGGCTCGGGGGCTGGAGTTATTTTGACTTCCCCGCGAGGTGACAAATTTTGCTATGTTTTAAGGCTGATGTTTCCTTGTACTAACAATGCATCTGAGTACGAGGCCCTGCTCCATGGTCTTCGGATGGCCAAAGAGATGAACTTAAGCCGGGTGAGATGCTTTGGCGACTCAGATTTGGTGGCTCAGCAAGTCTCAGGAACTTGGGATTCTAAGGACCCGCTCATGGCGGCTTATCGCCGGACGGTTGACAGTATTGCTGGTCATTTTAAGGGTTACCAAGTGGAACATGTTGATCACAGAAAGAATGAGGCGGCCGATGCTTTAAGCCGGCTGGGGTCTCAGCGTAAGCTGGTACAACCAAATGTTTTTCTCGATATATTGAATAACCCTTCAGTTAAGCTACCAACAGAGGAGGATCTTACAATTCCTGACCCGGAGGCATAGTTGGTGGTGGCTCTTCATGCTATTCCTGATTGGACGATACCGTACTTGTGTTATATGACCCAGGGCGAGTTACCAAAGGATGAAACTGAGGCCAGGCAGATAACCCGGCTGTCTAAATCTATGACCATTGACAACGGCGAGTTGCACCGATGCAGTGTCACAGGTGTGTTCCAGCGATGTATTTCTCCTGAGGAGGGCCGTGAGATTCTAAGGGAGATCCATGAAGGTGATTGTGGTCATCACGCCGGCTCTAAATCTCTGGTTGCTAAAGCCTTCCAGCACGGTTTTTATTGGTTGACGGCTCATGCTGATGCAGAAGATCTGGTTAGCAAGTATGACGGCTGCCAGAAGTTTTCTAAACGAGCTCACGTGCCGGCTCAAGAATTGAGGATGATTCCAATTACTTGGCCGTTTGCAGTCCGGGGGCTGGATATGGTTGGATCTTTCAAGAGGTCCAAGGACAAAAAGACCCACCTCTTGGTGGCAGTTGACAAGTTTACCAAGTGGGTTGAGGCAAAGCCGGTCAGGAAGTGTGATGCGGCAACGGCGATTCAATTCATTGAGAAGGTGATCTTCCATTTTGGTTACCCTCACAGCATCATAACTGATAATGGCACTAATCTATCCAAAGGTGCTATGAAAGAGTTCTGTCAACGAGAGCATATTCGTCTTGACGTCTCGTCAGTAGCTCACCCCCAATCCAATGGTCAAGCTGAAAGGGCCAATCAAGAAATCTTGAGAGGAATCAAACCCTGGCTTATGGTCCCTTTGCAAAGGACGTCGGGTTGTTGGGTTAAAGAGTTACCCTCAGTGCTTTGGAGTATCAATACTACCCCCAATAGATCAATGGGTTACACGACCTTCTTCATGGTCTACGGGGCCGAGGCGGTTCTTCCAAGTGACATTCGTCATGACTCACCCCGCGTGGCGGCTTATGTTGAAGCTGATAATGAAAAGGCACGTCAGGATGCTCTTGACATGTTGGATGAGGAGCGTGACCTGGCGGCAGCTCATTCAGCGATATATCAGCAAGATCTGCGTCGCTATCATAGCCGCCGAGTTAAGACCCGGACCTTTCAAGAAGGCGACTTGGTGCTCCGGCTCGTCCAAGATCAAACAGACATGCATAAGTTATCCCCACCTCCGGAAGGACTTTTTGTGGTCAGCAAGAACCTGAACAACGGGTCACACTACCTCATTGATATTCGATACCATGAGGATTCACGCACATCGGAGGAGGAGACCCGCCGGCCTTGGAACATTGCTCATCTCCGGCCTTACTACACTTGAGCCACGGGCTCTTGTGCTGTACATATTTTCATCCATGTATATATTTTGATCAATATAATAAAGCTGGCACCCCTGATATATTCAGGGCCTCTATCGTTTCATCTGAGTCTTTATTTGTTCATAAGGCCACTTGGGGGCTTCCTGCTCAATGAGCAGAGCCTTGATTACCCTCTTGGTCAGGCTTACATGCCTTCTCGCGGGTCATTTGGGGGCTACCTGCTCAATGAGCAGAGCCTTGATTACCCTCTTGATCAGGCTTACATGCCTTTTCGTGGGTCACTTGGGGGCTACCTGCTCAATGAGCAGAGCCTTGATTACCCTCTTGATCCGGCTTACATGCTGACCCTTTGGTCACTTGGGGGCTTCCTACTCAATGAGTATAGCTATGCTTACCCTCTTGATCGGCTTCCATGCCAGGTGTAAACACCAAATTACGGGTTAACTGGCCTGTATGTCCTTGTTACTCCGCCCAGGTAATCCTGGAATGACCCGCCGTACTTTTGACAGTCAATATTTTAAATAAGACCCTGAACTTGTTAAAGTTAAAATGGCGGTTTGTCATGTGAGGACCGGCTTACAGGTGTGCTGGAAATAACTCCGTGGCTGTGCGGCCCATGAAAGCACTTGACGTTTTAGGCTTGGCGGCCTATGAAAGCCTTGTTTTTTCTGATTTGCTGTTTTTCTGAAAATTTTGGATTGATATCCTTCTTCCATATTAAACATATGGTTTTCACAATTCAAGCCATGTAGCCTTGACTCTATGACTCATATTTGAGCATGTGTGGTTTATAACCCGCCCTGATAAGCAGACTTTAAGTCGCCAGGATGATTTGCCTTGAATAAATTCAAGTCATGATTTTTTCATATTTCCGGGTTAATACCCATGCTGGATTACAATCATTACATCATCATTATGATATCAGTCTGCAGGTATGACTTTTCATATTTGAATAAATATTTTGGGTTTTTTCTAAACCCGCCCTGGTTGTAGACTTTAAGTCGCCAGAGCATGTTATATTAGAAATTATGACCCGCCCTGGCTCAAACCGCCAGGGTTTATGTTGTTTACCATGTGTGCAGGAACATTGAAAAGCAATATGATATTCCCTGCAAGCTCATCAGTGGTACATAAGATATTTCATCAGCAGTTTTAAGGCTAAACATGCATGATGGCATGGCAGATCATTGTTTCAACTAGCCTATTACAAGGCTTTCCGAAGCCCAAATGATTAAGAAGTTTTTCAAAAGAAGAAGCACCACGCCGCGGTCTGAGAGCCGCCCTTTGGATGAGTTGTTTTGATCTTGGCGAGTTGAAGACTCCGGGTTACCCTGCGCCGGTTCTTCTTCTTCTTCTTCCTCCATCATCTGGAAGTCAGATGATGTCCAGTCGATGCCAATTAAAGCTTGGAATATAGCTTCATCGTCTATAAGGGTGGACGGATCAACATCAGGAGCAAAAGTGTGCTTACATATTGGATGAATGAGCTCTACAATTTCATAAGCCGACGCTTTCACTTTTGCGTTCTCCTTTGGATAAGCCACCTGATACTTAGACAAATCTGCCTCCTCGGCCAATTGGCTTGCCAGAGGGCGCATACCTTTTACACATTTGGTAAAGTCGCTGGCATTGAAGGGAGACCCGTCTTCTTTGAAACTTGGACAGCCAGTTGCCATCTCCTCCGGGTCTAACTCCGCTTGCCATGCTTTGACCCAGCTCAAACCAGTGATAGCACTAGCTCGGGCTGAGGATCGCTTAATCTCTTCAATTCTCTTGGGCATGACAGATAGCTTGTCCAATACATCCTTGATGAGTGAAGGTGGCTGCTTATTGTGCGAGATGGTTGCTATGGTTCGCTGCGTGCCTGTATACAGCTGTTCCACCAAAGTATAAACCGCCTTCAGCTTCACCAACATGTCTTGGCCAAGGTTGGCACTCGTTGGGCCTGCTGAATAAGTGCACAGATAAGTTGCCGGGCGGATTAAGGGTAAAAATTGGAAGTGGTTGAAACATCTTGAATTACTTACCAAAGATAGTAGCTGTCATCTGGGATATATGGCATTTTAAGCCGGTCAATTCTGCAGCCGTCTCCTTCAAAGAAGCTTCGGCAGTTTCTGCTCTTTGTACCAAGGTGGCTTTTTCCTTATCCCAGGCGGTTCTTTCTGTGGAAAATCCAGTTTTGAGCTTCTCGCTCTCTTCAAGATTAAGCTTCAGCTTGGAGTCAGCTTCACGTGTTTCAGCCTCTTGCTGCTCAAGCCTGGTCTTTAAATCGACCACTTGGGATTCAGCCTGAGTTAAAGCATCCTGCAAGTAAGAGTTAAACAAGTTATAAACATATTTGCCAGGACACAATCTACAGACAAGTCTCAAGTACGTTGCAAGCAAAGCACTTGACACTTGGGGGCTAATGTATGCGGAAGTTCTTTTTCGCATTTGTATTTTTTGATCTGGCTCATCTTTATCAAAATAAGCCGGCCCATGAGGGCTATGGTTTGGAGCTCTTTCAAAATAATGGAAATGATCCGGCTCATCTTTATCAAGATAAGCCAGCCCATGAGGGCTACGATTTTAAAGCTTGCAGAAACACATAGACAAGTCTTAACCCTACTCAAAAGTACTTTTTTCTACGGATAAGACTTGGGGGCTGGATGACTATATATGCAAAGGAAACAGATGCTCATACCTCATATTTCAGGCGCAGTTTCTTGACCAAATCTGCCTCCAGATCATGACCAGTGTGTAGCTGGCTCAGATATACAGAGTATAGTTCATTGACGCCCAAGTGTGAGTACTTTGCAACATCAAACCTGGCCTTGCTCTTTTCAATTAACTCTTCTTTGGCAGAGTGCTTGGTTTGAATGGTGGGGTTCCCAGGCTCAGTGTAGCCAGTGCCAGTAATGATAACATCCTCCGCAGCTTGTTGTGAAGAAGGTTCATCAGCAGGTTTTATGGGACTGGGCGGCTTAGCGCTGGATGGGTCAACACCCATTGGATCCACCGTTACATCATGAGTCTCTGGTGGTGGGTCATCAGCGGCAGCCTCAGGAGTCTGATGGGAAGCTTCAGATATGGGTTGTTTCTCCAGCTCAGCAACCTTGGGGTGTTTGGCCGGCTTATTTACCTTCAGCTTCTTGCTGGTCTTGGCTATACCGCTGAAAGTGAGACATATAAGGATGTCAGCATATCAGTATACAAGTGGTAAAGCAAAGAAATCTAATATTCTCACCTAGGAGCAAGTTTGAAGGGAGGAATCTGGGTTCCAGTAGAGTCGCCAGAGGACGAATGAGAAGTTCCCTGATAATTTGAGTCGGATGAATTAAGTGGCTGACGGATAAGACCTGCCTTAGGAAAGGAGAAGGTTGAATTCGGTGGCACCTCATTTTGGCATTTTTGAGGAACCGGCGTGTTGGGTAAGACGGAGGAAAGATTTCCACAGCCGCTGTTCCGGGTTGTGCGTCGAGGTTCATGCTGTTGTTTCTTCAAAATAAAGTTCGGATCCAAGTAAGCTAAAGGGTGAGAAAACCTTACTTTTCGGCTCACTTGTCGAACTTTCTGTCTTGGCAAAGGCTCTGAGTCGGAGGAAAGGATAGTTACCTCTTCACCGTCTGCGTGGCTGGCCTCCGCGTCATCCTGATAGCAATCAGTGTCAATAAGATGTACAAAAAAAAAGGAGCCAAGGAAATCAAGTTCTACCTCCGATTCATCGTCGTTCAGTGTAAATAACTCCGTTGTGTCTGTTTTGTTCTTGGCGGGCCTCTTGGGAGCCTTGCTTTTTACCCTGGCCTTTTTGGCCGGCTTATCCTAAAGTTTCTTATTCCAGAAAGGATCATCGGCCTGAGGAAGGCAAGTAATAGTAAGAAGGCAATATATGAGAAGGAAGAATAAGATAACAATGAGCTTGAAATACTTACAGCCAGAGCCGGGTTAAGGATGCAAAAGGGGTTCATCCCCGTCTTGCTGCAATTATCTAAGCTCTCATTGAGCAGCATTTTGGTCATCTCATTGATCTCTTTATCAGTCAGACGTATTTGACAGTGACGCTATGGGTCTTTGGTGTTGCCAGTATACTCCCACATTAAGCCGGGGCGGCGGCTCAAAGGCATGATCCTCCAGGCAACCCAGCATCGGACCAAATCGATGCCAGTCAAACCGTTGGCCATTAAGGCTCTTACTTTGCTAAAGGTGGATGCATATTTGGCCCGTTCAGCGGCACTGATCCGGTCCGGAAGTGGATGTCTTGGGTTAAGCCGGCGGTCTCGGAAAGCCGGCAGAGGATTCTCACCCGCCGGAGAGGTGTCTTGGCAGTAGAACCAAGTCTGGTTCCAGTCTTTGGGGTGACTGGGAAGCGTGGCCGCGGGAAAGACAACATCTTTTCATCTTTGGATAGAAATCCCGCCAAGCTCAAGACTGGGTCCGTCGGTCATTTCTGTTTGACTGTTCAAATAGTAAAATTCTCTAAAAAGGTTAACAGTGGGCTCCTCCTGAAGGTACACTTCGCAAAAGACTTGGAAGTTGCAGATGTTGGAGACTGAATTGGGTCCGATATATCTTGTGGATGAAGTTGATAAAAATTCAGAACGTCGCGGAAGAACTTTGAGTCGGGTGGAGAGAAACCCCGGCTCATATGATCAGCAAAAACCATGACTTCGCCGTCCTTTGGATCAGGTCTTGTTTCTGTCCCTGGGGCCCGCCAGTGGATAACTTCTTTGGCTGACAAAATGCCCACTTGAACATATTCGTTCAGAGCTTGTTCCGTAACAGTGGAAGCGACCCAATCACATGAGGTGACTGTCTTAGTCATTTTTATCAAAAGGCCTAAAAAGGGGAATAAACGGCGGGTCAAATTTGAGAGAATAAGCCGCTCGATGGTTACAAGAAGGTAAATATACTATGCAGGTTTGGTTCATATACGGACAGATTATTATGAGAAGAGAAATAGTATGGACAAATCAACAAAAGCACAGTTGGGTGATATTAACATCAGACAGATACAACTGATTTGAGTATTTCATGAATAAGCCGGCTGGTGTTTGGCGGATCATAAAATAATATTTTTGAGCCGCCCACGCAGTGGTGTTTATGCCGGATTTATGGATCTGAGTTTGAGGAAAATTTCACTAAGTGTTGGACAAACAGGTTCTACAAGTGGTGGATTATATTTACGGATCTACCGCAGTTCAGAAAAGGGGAATAATTGCTAAACCTAAATATGACAGTGGAAGAACACACAAGCTGGGTTTGAATCTCAGGAAGATAGGATGCATCTACGATTGGAAACGGGTGCTAAAACTGCTACCACGCAACTTCCCAACTGTTTTTTCGATCGAAGTGAGCATTAGCGAAGAGAACTACGATGAACGCCGATGAACACTGACGAACAGAGGAACCCTAATGCAGATGGGAAGTAGAAAGAGGGGAGTACCTAGCGATGCAGATGATCAGCGGAGGAGCATCGCCGTTCTCTGGATACGATCAGGTTGATGCAGCGGCCTGGGTCGGAGTTGTTGAAGAAGGTCGATGGAGGCGGCGGAGCTCTGGAAGCGTCGAACATCGCGAGGAAGAAGAGGCAGGGGTGAAAAGTGAAAAAGGGGGTCCCTGTCCGTATTTATAAGGAAATGACGAGATGGCAATCACGGAAATCAAGAAGGTGAAAATGATTAAGTGGCTATATGGACGCCTCGATTCTCGGGAAGCCTATTAAAGATAAAGATCCGTCGAAGATATCCTGGGTCTTGTGCAGAATTAATGTGGGGGACATCATGGCGGGTTATAACGATCCTGTTTACACAATGTCATGGCGGGGTACGGTGGACGGTATGAGAAGTTCATACTGGAGCATTTTTGCTTGAGTTCAAATGAAGATTGATGTGAACAAGTTCAAATCAACCTGGGGCCTAATGTTGGGGATATAACTCCGAGGTATGACCCGCCCAGGAGGGGCCGGGTCACACCATTGGCGACTTAAGGTGAGAAGGCCCAAGAAGGCTGAAGAAGATATAGAGGTGGCGGTTCATAAAGCAGGTTTATTGAAGGCCCAAGACCCGGAGGTGATTCAAGGCCCGAGGGTGTGAGCCGCCATGTGATAACTTGTTCTGTAAGGCAGGTTTAGTTAGAAACCGAGCCGGTCACATTTGTGTGAGCCGGCCGGGACTCTGTAAACTGCCGGGCATCAACCTATATATAAAGGGGTAACCCGGCGGCGGGTTAATGAAGAGGGACAAGCAGTCGAGAACTAGGTCAACGTATTCGCTCCCTTGTAATCGAAACCCAAGCAATACAACTAGAAGCAGGACGTAGGCTTTTACCTCGTTGAGAGGGGCCGAATCTGGGTAAACTCCTTGTGTCCTTTGTCCCGTTCAACCCCTTCAAGCTAACCTAGTCGCGATGGCTCCACACCTAAGTCCTTTCGCTAGGACATCTGCCGTGACAAATCCACGACACTTATCGTATCACATACCTATTCCTTTTCGAAGTCTGGAGTGTTCTGGTAGATATCCCTTATGTACTCCTCCGATGTTATGGAATTAATAATATTGGATTCAATATTTATGGGAGTACATGAGATATAAAGTTTGATTCTTTGCCTGTTTACCACCTTCGGGTTAGTGCCTTCGGTGTTGTTGATCTTGATGGCACCAGAACGATAAACTTCGTCGATAATGTAAGGTCCTTCCCATTTAGAGAGAAGCTTTCCTGCAAAAAATCTTAAACAAGAATTGTATAGCAAGACATGGTCACCTACATTAAATTCACGCTTTTGTATCCTTTTATCATTCCATCTTTTAACTTTCTCTTTAAATAATTTGGCATTCTCATAGGCTTGGGTTCTACATTCATCAAGTGAGCTAATGTCAAATAATCTCTTCTCACCGGCAAGTTTGAAATCATAGTCGAGCTCTTTAATTGCCCAATAAGCTTTATGTTCTAGTTCAAGAGGTAAGTGACATACTTTTCCATAAACCATTTTATATGGAGACATACCCATAGGGTTCCTATAAGCAGTTCTATAAGCCAATAGTGCATCGTCAAGTTTCTTAGACCAATTCTTTCTGGATCTATTAACAATCTTTTACAAAATCAACTTTATTTCTCGGTTACTCAATTCTACTTGACCACTAGACTGAGGGTGATAGTGCAATTCTATAGTTAACATTATACTTAGCAAGCAATTTATGGAAAGCACCATGAATAAAGTGTGAACCACCATCTGTCATTAAATATCTAGGGACTCCAAACCTCGGGAAAATAACTTCTTTAAGCATTTTAATGGAGGTGTTATGATCAGCACTACTAGTTGGAATAGCTTCTACCGATTTAGTAACATAATCAACAACAACCAAAATATGTGTATACCCATTAGAGGAAGGAAAAGGTCCCATATAATCAAATCCCCAAACATCAAATGGTTCAATAACAAGTGAATAATTCATAGGTATTTTCCGACGTCTACTAATATTACCAATTCTTTGACATTCATCATAAGACAAGACAAACTTACGAGCATCCTTAAAAATAGTAGGCCAATAAAAACCAGATTGTAATACCTTGTTTGCAGTTCTATCACCAGCATGGTGTCCTTCGTAGGCCTCAGAGTGACACTTGCGTAGGATCTGTTTCTATTCATGCTCAGGTGCACAACATCTAATAACACCATCTACTCCTTCTTTATAAAGGTGTGGGTCATCCCAGAAGTAATGTCTTAAATCATAGAAAAACTTTTTCTTTTGTTGGTATCTGTAGCTAGGTGGTAAATATTTAGCAACAATATAATTGGCATAGTCTGCATACCATGAAGTACTACGAGAAGTATTTATGACAGCTAATTGTTCATGAGGAAAGCTATCATCAATAGGTAGTGGGTCATCAAGAGTATTTTCCAACATAGACAAATTTTCTGCTACGGGGTTCTCAGCTCCTTTTATATCAATAATATGTAAATCAAATTCTTGCAACAATAGAACCCACCTAATGAGTCTAGGTTTAGCATCTTTCTTTTCCATAAGATACTTAATAGCAGCATGATCGGTGTAAACAGTTACTTTAGAATCAACAATATAAGATCTGAACTTGTCACAAGCAAACACAACTCCTAAAAATTCTTTTTCAGTGGTGGCATAATTTCTTTGAGCACTGTCTAGAGTTTTACTAGCATAATGGATAACATTTAATTTCTTATTAACTCTTTGTCCTAGAACAACACCAACAGGATAATCACTAGCGTCACACATAATTTCAAAGGGTAGGTTCCAATCAGGTGGTTGAACAATAGGTGCAGAAATTAAGGCTTTCTTAAGTATTTGAAATGCTTCTACACAATCATCATAAAAAACAAATGGAAAATCCTTTTGCAAGAGATTAGTAAGAGGTCTAGAAATTTTAGATAAGTCTTTAATAAATCTCCTATAGAAACCAGCATGACCAAGGAAACTTCTTATACCTTTGATATCTTTAGGACAAAGCAGTTTTTCAATAGCATCAACTTTAGCTTTATCAACTTCAATACCTATTTCGGAGATTTTATGCCCCAAGACAATACCTTCATTAACCATAAAGTGGCACTTCTCCCAATTCAAGACAAGATTAGTTTCTTCACATCTCTGCGAAACTAGATCAAGGTTGCTTAAGCAATCATCAGAAGATGTTCCGTAAACGAAGAAATCATCCATGAAAACCTCAACAATCTTTTCACAAAAGTCAGAGAATATAGCAGTCATACATCTTTGAAAATTAGCAGGTGCATTACATAAACCAAAAGGCATACATCTATAAGCAAAGGTACCAAAAGGGCAAGTAAAAGTAGTTTTTTCTTGATCCTCTTATGACACAGGTATTTGGGAAAAACCAGAATAACCATCTAGAAAGCAGAAGTGTGTATGTTTTGATAGTCTTTCTAGCATTTGATCAATAAAAGGTAGAGGATAATGATCTTTCCTAGTAGCTTTATTTAATTTTCTAAAATCAATTACCATTCTATAACCTGTGACAATTCTTTGCGAAATCAACTCATTTTTATCATTAGGAACAACGCTAATACCTCCCTTCTTAGGGACACAATGAACAGGAGTTACCCATCTACTATCAGCAATAGGATAAATTATTCCTACTTCCAGAAGCTTTAGTATTTCATTTCTTACCACTTCTTTCATCTTTCTTCCAGAAGTTTTAGTATTTCATTTCTTACCACTTCTTTCATCTTTGGATTCAACCATTGCTGGTGATCAACGACTGGTTTACCATCAGGTTCCATATTAATTTTGTGCTGACATAGAGTGGGACTAATGCCCTTAAGATCATCCAGAGTATATCCAATAGCAGCACGGTGCTTCTTCAGAGTTTTCAATAATTTCTTTTCCTCATGCTCTGAAAGGTTAGCACTAATGATAACAGGATATATCTTTTTCTCATCGAGATAAGCATATTTCAAAGTATCAGGAAATTGTTTAAGATCGAACACAGGATCACTCTTGGGTGGTAGAGGATCTCCAAGAGTCTCAACATGCAAATTGGGTTTCAAAACAAGCATTTGTTTAAAGAAAATCTTGTCTAATTCCTTTATTTCATTCATGAACATATCATTTTCATGGTCTAGCAAATATTGTTCTAAAGGATCAGTAGGAGGCACGGCAATAGAAGCTAGACCAATAATTTCATCTTTACTAGGCAATTCTTTATCATGGGGTTGTCTACGAAATTTGGAGAAATTAAACTCATGAGACACATCCCCAAAACTTACACTAACAGTTTCTTTCTCATAATCTATTTTAGCATTAACAGTGGTCAAGAAAGGTCTACCAAAAAATAATGGGACAAAAATCATCTTGTGGGGAACCAAGAACTAGGAAATCAGTAGGGTATTTTAGTTTCCCACACAAGACTTCAACATCTCTAACAATCCCAATTGGTGATATAGTATCTTTATTGGCAAGCTTAATAATAACATCAATATCTTCTATTTCAGCAGGTGCAATATCATTCATAATTTCTTGGTATAAAGTAAAGGGAATTGCACTCACACTAGCACCCAAATCAAATAAGCCATGGTAACAATGATCTCCTATTTTAACAGAAACAACAGGCATGCCAACAACAGGTCTATGTTTATCTTTTTCATCAGGTTTAGCAATTCTAGCAGGTTCATCACAGAAAAAAATAACATGCCCATCAATATTATCGATCAAGAGATCTTTAACCATAGCAATACTAGGTTCAACTTTAATTTGTTCAGGGGGTGTAGGTGTTCTAGTATAACTCTTACGAAGCACAGCTGAAGCTTTAGCATGTTCCTTTATCCTAACAGGAAAAGGTGGTTTCTCAATATAAGCAGTAGGAATAATAGGATCAACATTATAAGTAATAGTTTCCTCTTCAGCTTTAATGGGTTCTACTATTTTTACTTGAATGTGAGGATGATATTTAAACCACTTCTCCTTAGGGAGATCAATATGAGTAGCAAATGATTCACAGAAAGAAGCTACCATCTCAGAGTCAAGTCCATACTTAGTGCTAAATTCACGAAAAGCATCGGTATCCATAAAAGATTTAACACAATCAAACTTAAAGTTTATACCTGACTCCTTGCCTTTGTCGAGTTCCCAATCTTCGGAGTTGCATTTAATTCTTTCCAAGAGATCTCATTTGAATTCAATAGTCTTCTTCATAAAAGAGCCAGTACAAGAAGTATCGAGCATGGATTGATCGTTACGAGAAAGCCGAGTATAAATATTCTGAAAAATAATTTCTCTTGAGAGCTCATGATTGGAGTATGAATATAACATTGACTCAAGCCTCCCCAAGCTTGAGTGATACTTTCTCCTTGACGAGGCCAAAAAATATATATATAATTCCGATCACGATGAACCAGATGCATAGTATAAAACTTTTGATGAAATTCCAATTTCAATCGGTTGTAATTCCAAGTCCCAATATCGTCGTATAGCCTATACCATGTCAATGCCTTCTCCTTCAAAGATAAAGGGAAGACCTTCTTCTTGACTTCATCCTCGGGCAAACCTGCAAGCTTAAACAATCCACAAACTTCATCCACATAGATTTGATGCATATCAGGATGTAATGTTCCATCTCCTGCATAAAGATTAACTAGCAGTTTCTCTATCATACCCGAAGGAATTTCAAAATAAATACTTTCAGTAGGTTGAGGGGCAACTCTTTGCTCTTCCGGTCGGGGTGAAGATACCCCGAACAAACCCCTCAAAGGATGATTTTCCATAGTGACTAGTGACAGTAAATTTCAGCACGTAATATAAATTTTTTCTTACCAAATTCCACTTACCAAAAGCGCTTTACTCATCGGTAACGGCGCCAGAAAAGAGTCTTGATGGCCCACAAGTATAGGGGATCTATCGTAGTCATTTCGATAAGTAAGAGTGTCGAACCCAACGAGGAGCAAATGGAAATGACAAGCGGTTTTCAGCAAGGTATTTTCTGTAAGCACTGAAATTATCGGTAACAGATAGTTTTGTGATAAGATAATTCGTAATGGGTAACAAGTAACAAGTGTAACAAAAGTGCAGCAAGGTGGCTCAATCCTTTTTGTAGCAAAGGATAAGCCTGGACGAACTCTTATATAAAGCAAAGCGTTCCCGAGGACACATGTGAATTACTGCCAAGTTAGTTTTCATCATGCTCATATGATTCACGTTCGTTACTTTGATAATTTGATATGTGGGTGGACCGTTGTTTGGGTGCTGTCCTTACTTGGACAAGCCTCCCACTTATGATTAACCCCTCTCGCAAGCATCCGAAACTATGAAAGAGGAATTAAGATAAATCTAACCATAGCATAAAACATGTGAATCCAAATCAGCCCCTTACGAAACAATGCATAAACTAGGGTTTAAGCTTCTGTCACTCTAGCAACCCATCATCTACTTATTACTTCCCAATGCCTTCCCCTAGGCCCAAATCATGATGAAGTGTCATGTAGTTGACGTTCACATAACGCCACTAGAGGAAAGACAACATACATCTCATCAAAATATCGAACGAATACCAAATTCACATGATTACTTATAACAAGACTTCTCCCATGTCCTCAGTAACAAACGTAACTACTCACAAAGCATATTCATGTTCAAGATCAGAGGGTTATTGAATATCATTAAGGATCTGAACATGTGATCTTCCATCGAATAAACCAACTAGCATCAACTACAAGGAGTAATCAACACTACTAGCAACCCACAGGTACCAATATGAGGTTTGGAGACAAAGATTGAATACAAGAGATGAACTAGGGTTTGAGAGGAGATGGTGCTAGTGAAGATGTTGATGGAGATTGACCCCCTCTTGATGAGAGGATCGTTGGTGATGATAATGGCTTCGATTACCCCCTCCCGGAGGGAAGTTTCCTCAGCAGAATAGCTCCGCCGGAGCCCTAGATTGCTTCTGCCCAGGTTCCGCCTCGAGACGGCGGCGCTTCATCCCGAAAGCTTTCTTATGATTTTTTCGAGGTAAAAACCCTTCATATAGTGAAAGATGGACACCGAAGACCTGCCAGGGGGCCCACAAGCCCTAGGGGCGCGCCCCCCCAGGCTTGTGGCCACCTGGTGGGTTCCCTCTGGTATTTTCTTTGCCTAATAATTCTTATATATTCCAAAATAATTCTCCGTAAATTTTCAGGACTTTTGGAGTTGTGCAGAATAGGTCTCTCATATTTGCTCCTTTTCGGTCCAGAATTCTAGCTGCCAGCATTCTCCCTCTTTATGTAAACCTTGTAAAATAAGAGAGAAAAGGCATAAGTATTGTACCATAATGTGTAATAACAGCCCATAATGCAATAAATATCAACATAAAAGTATGATGCAAAATGGACGTATCTTTCAACAGTTTACCAAGGTACAAAATGGACTCCGCCGACGAGTTCTTTTTCCATAATTTCCTTTGCGACTCCGACTATTCCTCGTCTGATGAGGAGGAGGAGATCTTGGCTGCCGTGTTGGTCCATCACCACCTTAATAGCCAGCGGCCGTTGTTCTCCGTGGCTCCATCTCGGGGCACCTTCCGGCGTTGAATTGCAACCGAGAGAGCGGCCATTTCCTTCTTTGGAAGGGCTACTTTGACACAACCAACCCACTATTCAAACATCAGAAATTCCGGCGGCTTTTTCGTATGAGTAAACATCTTTTCAACCGTATTAGAGAGGGGGTGGTCGGATACGATGACTATTTCGAGTGCAAAGAGGATGCCCTTGGAAAGATTGGCTTCTCATCTTATCAGAAATGCACTGCAGCCGTCCGGATGCTTAGTGCCCGGTGATCTCATTGATGAGTACGTCCGTATGAGCGAGTCTACATGCCTAGACTCCATGTAAAAGTTCTGCAAGTGGATATAACTCCGAGGTATGACCCGCCCAGGAGGGGCCGGGTCAAACCATTGGCGATTTAAGGTGAGAAGGCCCAAGAAGGCTGAAGAAGATATAGAGGTGGCGGTTCATAAAGCAGGTTTATTGAAGGCCCAAGACCCGGAGGTGATTCAAGGCCCAAGGGTATGAGCCGCCATGTGATAACTTGTTCTGTAAGGCAGGTTTAGTTAGAAACCGAGCCGGTCACGTTTGTGTGAGCCGGCCGGGACTCTGTAAACCGCCGGGCATCAACCTGTATATAAAGGGATGACCCGGCGGCGGGTTAACGAAGAGGGACAAGCAGTCGAGAACTAGGTCAAGCGTATTTGCTCCCTTGTAATTGAAACCCAAGCAATACAACTAGAAGCAGGACGTAGGCTTTTACCTCGTTGAGAGGGGCCGAACCTGGGTAAACTCCTTGTGTCCTTTGTCCCGTTCAACCCCTTCAAGCTAACCTAGTCGCGATGGCTCCACACCTAAGTCCTTTCGCTAGGACATCTGCCGTGACAAATCCACGACAGCAAGGCTATGATTGCTGTGTTTGGCCTTGAGTACTTGAGAGAGCCGACACCTCAAGATACAGCCCGCTTGTTGGCGATGAATTCCAGCAGGGGCTTCCCAGGGATGCTTGGTAGTATAGACTGCATGCACTGGGAGTGGAAGAACTGCCCTTCTGCTTGGCAAGGGCAGTATAAGGGCCATGTCAGGGCTTGCACTATCATACTTGAGGTCGTGGCCTCACAAGATCTCTGGATCTGGCACTCTTTCTTCGGCATGGCCGGATCACACAATGATATCAACGTGCTTCAACGCTCGTCGGTGTTTGCAAGGCTTACCGAAGGCAATAGCCCGCCGGTGAATGTTACCATCAACGGCCACAACTACAACAAAGGATACTACCTAGGTGATGGTATCTATTCTCAGTGGACCACTATTATGAAGACAATCCCCAAGCCTGTCGGAGAGAAGAGGAAAAGATTTGCCCAAGAGCAAGAGAGTGCTATGAAGGACGTCGAGCATACCTTTGGTGTTTTGCAATCTCGATGGAGCATCATTCGGTATCCTGTTAGGACTTGGAGCACGAAGAAGCTGTGGGAGGTGATGACTGCTTGTGTGATCATACACAATATGATCATAGAAGATGAGCGTCCGGAACGTATCCACGATCAAGGGTTTGAGTTTCAGTGTGAGAATGTTGTGCCTGAGCATGGAGCGGCAACGTTTGAACAGTTCACCCAATTTCATCATGAAATGCGTGATTGGGAAACTCACATGCAGCTGCAAAATGATTTGGTTGAGCATATGTGGGCCCATGTTGGCAACCAATAGATGTATCTTTTTTATTCGGCCTGTAAAACTATGTGAGACAATTTAATTTGTTTTCGGCTTGTAAAACTATGCTTTATTTGGTTGCGAAACTATATATTTGCTTGTGAAATAACGTAAAATGTGTGCATATTTATTGAAAAAGAACGGCCAGCCGGCCACACCGGCAAATATTGATCGACGCGTTAGGCGCACTGTTGATTCAAATAAAAAAGAGAACGGACACCGAGCGGACGGCCGACCCAAACGAACAAAAAACGGACAAAAACGCTGTCCTTTTGGGTCGGCGCGTTGGAGTTGCTCTTACTCATGCGGGTGTAGTTGTTGACGGGCTGATATTTATCTTCTTTCCTGGAACCTGCCGACGGAGTGACAGATCACGTCATCAGTTGTATCGATGGTGAACCTCCATGTGGCGCCATCCGATTCGTCGATGCATATGTATATTGCTTTGCTCTTAAGCAATCTGTTAGTTATATACAACTAGTAATCTGCTGGAGATTAGAGTATCAATGTATCATCTTTTGAGCCTGCAGCACAATTCCTTAATCCTCGGGACCGGGAATGGATAGGCAAGTTCGCAACGTTTTCGGAGGTAAACACTCGATGCTTCCTGGCTAGTTCCCCGGTGGTGGAAGCTAGAAAGCAATCATCGATGTGAATCATAGTTCGTACGACGTAGACAGCTTAGAGTTAGCAAGGAACTAGTAAATAAGAGCTCCATTTCGGAATGATGATGGTAAGACGAGATATATAGGCCCGGTCTCCTTTTCGTCGCCCCTGACAGCGACCGACGCACTGCCTGTATATTACCAATATCAGCAAGGCGAGCTGCCTTTAGGGGTGCTTAATTATTGGCTTCGATCGTCGGTCGGTCGGTCGGTCGATGATCGCGAAATGCAACTTGTACGCAGTCGACAAGCGGACGTACGTGCCATGTTATGCAGGTACGTGCCATGTTGCGGCAATAATGCATTGCTGTATACCGCTTCCGCCGTGCAAGACAGCATCCGCAGATCTGGCTTGACTTGTGATCGGGCACGCACGCAATTTATACCACCTCCGATCGCTCATGTGACCACGGCACGTCGATCCGGCCGGTGCGTACGCACGCATGTGCATGACAGGTGACGCAGGGTCAGGCAATGGCAAGCAATGCCGCTTTCGGCCGGCCTTTCCTCGTCGGTGCAGCGGCCGGCCACTCGATAAGGACCTTGGATCGACGTCGATTCGTGCACGGCGTGCTCGTGCTCGTGGATAGATATGGCCAACGGCTTCCGAGACACAGAGTCGCCCGTCCTCATCACTTATCACCAAGTTGTATTTGCCATTCCTTAAAACTGTGGAGAGGCGACGAGAAAATGCCAAAACCAAAGCTACCGATCTCTGGTTCTCATTCTTTTTTTTTTTTGAGATTTGCCAAACTTTACTGATCATTGATGATGTTTAAGGAAATACAAATTGGGTCATGACTCATGAGGAGAAATAAGCCACACATGGCGACCCTGATCAAGCGTAGAAGCGTGTTTGGCAAGATTATGTGCTTCAGTATTCGAAGATCTACTTTCAAAAGTAATAGGCAACTGGAAAAAAGAATTAGATCTAAATAAAAGCTCTTCCCAATTGATAACACCCACACGTGTGGCATATTTGCATATCGTTCACACGCCTTGATCCATCTTGATTTTGTTTTCCACGGATCCTAAAGGAATCTGAGTACCACGTAGGCATAGCGTGTTGTGTGGGTGTTAGAGCGCTCGCCCACACGCCCCGCAGCGCGCGGTTGCCAGCTGCGCCGTGTGGGCGAACCAGTTCCCGCCCACACAGTCACCAACCAGTTCACGCGCGTGTGGGCGAACTGCTCTTCACCCACACGACGCTCATACGGTGATAGATGACAACTGCAGTAGCGCGTATGCGACAACTAGGTAAACACACATGGCAACTATGATTCGTTGGTAGATGGCAACTGCAGTTGCGCGTACGTGGCAACCAGATAAACACACATGGCAACTATGGCTGGACCACACATGGCGACTAGGTAAACACACATGGCAACTATTTGTTTGACAACACGTGGCAAGTAGTTAATCACATACGACAACTACGGTTTGACTGCACGCGACAACTACCATAAATTAGACATGGCAACTATATTTAACCAAAATAGAGAGAGTTGCCATGCTTTTACAACTACATTTGTCATCCCGGATGGCAACTAAAGCGTCATCCCACGGGTAACTAACGTAGCTGCGCCAGGACGTGTGGGCAGATTTTTCTTCGTGCCACACACGCGGGGTGAGATGAGTAGTACTTGTTGGGCGTGTGGCAAGAAGTAGCTGCGCCCACACGTGTTGGCAGTTCTAATTTCATCCACACATGACCCGTGTGGGCTGCCTCCTACTCACGTCACACATGACGTGTGGGCGGATGTATAGTATGCCACACGTGTGGGCGTTATCAGCGTCCAAGCTCTTTTACAATAGCCTTGTAGGAGCCCCCTCGCCCTTTTGAAATATCCTCCACCACTGTCTTGCAGTCACATGCAATAATAATCTTCGACAACGAGAGATCTTCAGCTAATGACAATGCCTCGTGACAAGCAAGCATCTCCAAAGTCGTCGGGTTTGTAGTTCCAGGAAGAACAAGTGATGAGGAACCCATGTAGCTTCCATCTCTATTTCTGCAGATCACAGCAGAGGCACCAGTTTTGCCATCAGTTGACAATCCACCATCAACATGTATTTTGCAAAAACCTTCGGCCGGTTGCTTCCACGGTGTAGCATTAGGTCTGGCAGTTCTCCGAGGAACCGAAGGGGGGTTGATCACCTTGATAGAATCAAGTTCACTGATGAAGCGTCCAATGAACAAATGAGTAGCCATTGGACTTTGAAATATATTTTCATGTATTGCCTTCCTTCTAGCAGTCCATATTGCCCATAAAGTCACCGCCACCCTGACAATTGTGCGTGTGATAAGGAATCACGGAGATCAAACAACCACCTCTTCGTACTTGGGTCACTCATATCGATCAGCTTCTCAGATAATTCCTCGTCCACCAGAGCCCAAACGCATCTGACTGAAGTGCATTCGAAAAGTGAGTGCTTCCATGAGTCCAGGGCACCGCAGATCTGACAGTTATCGGTGTTAGACATGTGTCGCTGGTGTCTGACATCTTCCGTGGGAAGCGAGTGTCTCGCAAGGCGCCATAAGAACACTCTAATCTTTGTCGGGACTTGAGTACTCCAGAGTGAGCTCCAACCCTTTTCTTCATAAGAAGATTTCGAAGAGCTGGTCCTTCCTTCCAGTTCAGCTTCTCTGTTCCGTTTGATCAATGGCAAAAGCCTGTAAGCAGATCGTACAGAGAATATTCTTGTTTTTCTCAAATTACCATGCCCAAAAGTACTCCACATTACTAGTATACAAGGGTATTTGTTTGATTGCTTGTACGTCCGTTGGGAGAATTTTTTGGTCCAAGATATATGTGCGCCAAGAAGCAAAGTTACTATCAATCATTTCACTCACATGGATTGGGGGTTTTGGCGCAAGACACACCAGGGGGCGCATGGATGATTCCCTCGGAATCCAGTTGTGATCCCAGACCCTAGTAGTTTTTCCATTGCCAATTCTGCGAATAATACCATGTGTCAAAGCATCTCTCCCTTCCAAGACCGCTCTCCATATTTGTGACGGTTGTGGACCCGATTCGGCTTCAAAAATAGATGTGTTAGGAAAATAGATGGCATTAAGTAGCCGGGAACACAGTGCCTCCGGTAACACAAGGATCCTCCAGGCCTGCCTGGCCAATAAAGCTATGTTAAAGAGCTCCAAGTCTCTGAACCCAAGGCCACCACAATGCTTTGGCTGGGTCATATCCTTCCATGCAACCCAGTTAGGATTACGCTCTCCTTCTTTACTCCCCCAAAAGAACTGTCGGATGAGCTTGTTCAAGTGTTCACATAAACCCCTTGGCAATTTAAAGCATGACATGGAATACACAGGTACAACCTGAGCGATAGACTTGATCAAAATTTCTTTGCCTGCTGCGGAGATCAGTTTCTCAATCCATCCTTTAACTTTGCCCCATAAAATATCCTTCAAATACTTGAACACACCTGTTTTGGATGCTCCAATGTCAGATGGCATACCAAGGTACTTTTCACTCAGGTTTTCATTTTGCACATTCAGAAGTCCTTTCACCTCTTCCTAGACACTAGTTGGGCACCCTTTGCTAAAGAAAACAGAAGACTTACTATTGTTTATTTTCTGCCCTGAAGCTTGACAATATGACTGGAGTAGGTTTGACACCTCCGTCGCTCCCATACCATTCGCCTTAAAAAACAACAGGTTGTCATCTGCAAACAATAAGTGGTTAATCTAGTTATCATTCTGGTGAAAGCTGGCCCGTGCGCCTCTCAAGAAAAAAGAGATCATGCGAGCAGCCCAGCGTGAGCATATGAATTTCTCCAGCCCAACATGGAGTTGTGGGCCTTGAATGTTTTTTTCACTCTGCTTCTTTGTTTAAACGTTTTTCACTCTGCTTCTAGTGGTGAGAAGTCCATTTTCACCACCCAAATGGAGAAATCCCCCCTGAAGACGATTTTGGTATAATTTTAACCTTGAAATCCCTGAAACCGGATAAACCCTGAAATGCAACTTTAGGGAAATATTGGGCATGTGTTGGAAGCATAGTAGCAACCCATACCGGCCAGTGTATGATTCATAAATTCGATATAGTACACAAAGTAAGTAAATTACAAGTTGTGGTTTTTTTTTGCATGATAATACGTGTCTCATTTATATAGAATAAGTATCAAGTTACAAGGCACGTAAGCACCGACAATACAGGACTGAAAAGATAGGAAAATCCTATGCAAAATACCAGCGTCTGTCCCTTTCCTTCGACACCACCGAAGCGGCCACCCAAGTTCGACGCGGCTCCATCGCTGATCAGCAGCTTTACGGACCTCCAAAGTAGTTTGCCAGAAGCAAAACCATAGCCGTTGGAAGAATCAGACCGGGGCAACATGTCCCTGGACACGCCATCGAACTTCAGAACTGACACCCCCGCACGACGACGACGTCGGAGGAGGAAACCAGAACTGTCAGCCTTCGACCACAGACCCAGCACAAGATACTCCATCTTCCAGCTGTCACTTGCATAGACAACCGCCTGCGCGTACTCCTGAACGACAACCTTCCTACTCCACCATGACGTCGGAGACAACGCCACAGCAATGGGGACAGAGCAGAAGGAGAGACACACCTGATGGAGTCGCTGCCGCTGCCTCGCCAACACCATCCATGAACCCTAGCGCTGCCGATCTGAGGGATCGACAGAGACACGATGCCATCAACTCCGAGACGCCGCCATGAAGGGCACCGCCGGTGTGGGAGTGGAGTTGAGGTAGATTTTTTCGTCCGGGCGCCGCTCCCACCACCTCAACGAGGCACCACGACCTACAAATCCAAAACCTAACTACAGAGCGGAGGAACGGGGTCCCCCTCCCTCCTGCCACCGGAGCAGCCGAAGGGAGAGGGAGCCAGTGCTCCGGCCGGTGGAGATCGGAGGAAAGAGATCGCCTCCCTAGTCGCCTGGTGGTGGCGGCGGCTAGGGTAGGAAAAAGTGGTAGCTGTATAGAATTACAAGTTGTGGTTGATCATGTGTGCTTCACCATTCTTTTTCGCCAATCACGTCATGGATACGTGTTATGTAGAGAAATTGGTTCCGTACTGATTCGATGCATGCTAGCCCTTCTTTTGGTATCTTGCAATTTTATAACACCTCGCGCTCACCCGCTGGAGCGGCCAATTTCAGACAGTGTAATACTTTCTCGTTTTAGTAATTGAGGGGAGAGGTTTTGGCAACCCCGGCCTCCACCCGTTGGAATCAGAGGGGGGGGGGGGGGGGGCGAAAAGATTGAGATCGGGCGTTGGAACGCTCGCCCGCGTAGGAGTAAACTCTGATTGAATTATGTGTATACTTTTTTGCAGACGTGGCAAATTGGTCCGCATTAAAAAGTCAAATTTATAAAAAGTATCAAATCTGAAAATATGGGACATGTCTTTACAAAATCAGAACAATAGTGGAAACTAGGGTAAATATTGAACATAAATAGATCTCAAGTGTTCTGTGTGACGGAGAAAGTTTTATGAGCAATGTTTCGTGAAACAAACAATATAAATACAGATAAATAAGAAATATTACATAGAGGTTACTATTATTGTTTAGAAAGAAATTAAAACAATCTAGATAGATCATAAGTGTTCCGTAAGATAGTTTCCCCAGCCTCGTGTCGCCCCCCCGCGGGCGACCCGGTTGCCCAACCCTAGCCATCGTCAGACCCAGCCCCATCTCCTTCCTCTCCCCCACCACCGCCGGGCAAAGCCCGCGCTACGCCGGCGGCGGCGGGATCTCCTTTGCCCTCGCCTGGAACAGGGGTCGCGGGGGGCTGCTTCTTCGGGCGCGGTGGCGGAGCTCGGTGCCCGGCGCGACGAGTGGCGCGCGCAGGCGGTGTCGGTGTGGGGCGGCGCGGCCTGCTGGCCGGTGGCGGCACGTCGCGGTGGAGCGCGCAGGCCGGTGGCGGCGCGGCGTTCTTCGCGGCGGAGCACGATCTGGTAGATCCGCGCCGGCCGGGAGTGGGGGCTGGCTGCCGATGCGTGGCAGGAGGGCGACAGGCCTGGACGGATCTGGCAGCGGTGCGATGGCGAGCTATGGTGGCGGCGTCGCCGTTTGGAGGAGGAGGTGCGAACCCACGTACAGTTGGTGGTGGCGGCGCTGAGAGGGCTTGGCCAAGATGGAGTCTTGGCGAGCAGCGAGTGGCCGATCACCTCTGTGCAGTGTGGTGAGCGGCGGTGCTCTCCCGGTGGCGTAGCTTGGTGTTTCATGCAGGTGTGGTTCCGACCGTCGCAAGGTCGTCCTTTGGTTGGCGACGGCTGTTGTCGGCGGTTGTGGACCTTGCCGGAGGTGTGAGTGGCTGTGGTTTCTTGTCCAGGCTGGGAGTTTGTTGCGGTGGCTGGGTTCCTCTTGTCGTGCAGCCGGTCGTCGGTGTGACGCCTCCGATTCAATCGTACACTAATCATACATGTAAATGTGTAGGATCATGATCAGGGACTCACGGGAAGATATCACAACACAACTCTAGACACAAATTAAAATAATACAAGCTTCATATTACAAGCCAGGGGCCTCGAGGGCTCGAATACAGAAGCTCAAATACAAACGAGTCAGTGATGACCCAAAAGTATAGGGTATCAATCATACTCCTTTCGATAAGTAAGAGTGTCGAACCCAACGAGGAGCAGAAGGAAATAATAAGCGGTTTTCAGCAAGGTATTTTCTGCAGGCACTGAAATTATCGGTAACAGATAGTTTTGTGATAAGATAATTCGTAACGGGTAACAAGTAACAAGTGTAACAAAGATGCAGCAAGGTGGCCCAATCCTTTTTGTAGCAAAGCATAAGCCTGAACGAACTCTTTTATAAAGCAAAGCGCTCCCGAGGACACATCAGAATTATTGTCAAGTTAGTTTTCATCATGCTCATATGATTCGTGTTCGTTACTTTGATAATTTGATATGTGGGTGGACCGGTGCTTGGGTGCTGTCCTTACTTGGACAAGCCTCCCACTTATGATTAACCACTCTCGCAAGCATCCGCAACTACGAAAGAAGAATTAAGATAAATCTAACCATAGCATGAAACATGTGGATCCAAATCAGCCCCTTACGAAGCAACCCAAAAACTAGGGTTTACGCTTCGGTCACTCTAGCAACTCATCATCTACTTATTACTTCCCAATGCCTTCCCCTAGGCCCAAATCATGGTGAAGCATCATGTAGTCGGCGTTCACATAACACCACTAGAGGAAGGACAACATACATCTCATCAAAATATCTAACGAATACCAAATTCACACGATTACTTATAACAAGACTTCTCCCATGTCCTCAGGAACAAACGTAACTACTTACAAAGCATATTCATGTTCAAGATCAGAGGGGTATTAATTATCATTAAGGATCTGAACATATGGTCTTCCACCAAATAAACCAACTAGCATCAACTACAAGGAGTAATCAACACTACTAGCAACCCACAGGTACCAATCTGAGGTTTTGGGACAAAGATTGAATACAAGAGATGAACTAGGGTTTGAGAGGATATGGTGCTGGTGAAGATGTTGATGAAGATTGACCCTCCCTCGATGAGAGGATCGTTGGTGATGACGATGGCTTCGATTTCCCCCTCCGGGAGGGAAGTTTCCCGGCAGAATTGCTCTGCCGGAGATCTAGATTGCTCCTGCCCAAGTTCTGCCTCGAGACGGCGGCGCTTCGTCCCGAAAGCGTCCTTTTTATTTTTTCTAGGTCAAAACCTTTCATATAGCAGAAGAGGGGTACCAAACGATGGCCAGGGGGCCCACAAGCCCTGGGGGCGCGCCCTGGGGGTAGGGCGCGCCCCCAGGCTTGTGGCCACCTGGTGGGTCCCCTTCGGTAGTTTCTTCGCCCAATATTTTTTATATATTACAAAACAATTCTCCGTAAAATTTCCGGACTTTTGGAGTTGTGCAGAATAGGTATCTCATATTTGCTCCTTTCCGGTCCAGAATTCCAGCTGCCGGCATTTTCCCTCTTGGTGTAAACCTTGTAAAATAAGAGAGAAAAGGCATAAGTATTGCACCATATTGTGAAATAACAGCCCATAATGCAATAAATGACAACATAAAAGCATGATGCAAAATGGACGTATCAACTCCACCAAGCTTAGACATCGCTAATCCTCAAGCGAAGCCGAAATCGATAATCATGTCCACATGTTTAGAGATAGAGGTGTCGATAAAATAAAATACTGACATGAGGGCATCATGATCATCTTTAGAACACCAACATATATTTTCATATAACTTCTTATGCTAAAGTGACAATTTGTTCACAAGGAAAAGTATGAAACAAGAACTTTATTGAAAACCAATAAACTATGATCTTGGTCATTGGAACAATTGCAATTTATCATAACATCGGAAAGAGTTAATGTAAGAGCTTTAATTTAGCAAGTTCACATACTCAACCATCATTTAATCTTTCATAATTGCTAACACTCACGCGATACTTATGAGATCAAAGTTTCGCCTCCCAACCATTTACCTCAAGGGTAACGTCACCAATAATAGTTTATGAACACCTACATCCGAGTGGATATATATGTCTGGATATTCCCCAACACAAAGTGCTTGCCAAAAAGAGAAAATATAAAAAGAAAGGTGAAGATCACCATGACTCTTGTATAAAGGTAGAAAGTAAAATAAAAGATAGGCCCTTCGCAGAGAGAAGCAGAGGTTGTCATGCACTTTTATGGTTGGATGCACAAAACCTTAATGCAAAAGAACATCACTTTATGTTGCCACTTGTGATAAAGAACTTTATTATGCAGTCCGTCGATTTTATTTCTTCCATATCACTAGTTCATATAAATCTTATTTTCCTCACACTAAAAGATCATACATATTTAGAGAGCAATTTTTATTGTTTGCACCGATGACAATTTACTTGAAGGATTTTACTCAATCCATAGGTAGATATGGTGGACTCTCATGGCAAAACTGGGTTGAAGGTTTTTGGATGCACAAGTAGTATCTCTACTTGGTGCAGAAGATTTGGCTAGCATAGGATGAGAAACAATCTCAACATGTTGGAGGATCCATGACAATATAATTTCTATTCGGATATAAGAAAACATAACCCATTATGTTGTCTTCCTTGTCCGACATCAACCTTTTAGCATATAATATTTTAATGAGTGCTCACAATCACAAAAGATGTCCAAGATAGTGTATTTATATGTGAGACCTCTCTTTCTTTATTACTTCCTATTAATTGCAACAATGACCAAAACTATGTTTGTCAACCCTCAACAAATTTCATACGACATACTTCTTAATCGTGAAGTCATCACTTTCCATAAGATTATTATATAATCTTTTTATTTCTTTTATTTCTCTCTTTTTCCCTCAAGATCAAAGCAAGAAAGCAAAGCCCTCAACTCAAAACTAATCTTTATTATATAACTCTTGGACTCGATTACATAGAGGTAACACAAAGCAAAACTCAAAAATAGATCATACTAAAAACTTTTATTCTACTAGGTAACTAGCAGTGCGACCCGCGCGTTCGCGCGGCTAGATATGCCATATATTTCGTCTAATATCATTTAGAATAACCAACATATATGTGTTGCAGAACATAATTACGCTTTTGTATAGACATGGTTTACTACGTTTTGTATTGTGTTCATGGTAAAAACTGTCATCGGAAGACCGATAGTTTCGGTCTTCAGCTAATTATGTAACAGAAACTATTGGACCTTTCTTGGGCTTTTCCTCTTCTACTCACCCTGGCTTATTGGTGTCTATCTTCCCAGTAATATTTTTAGATGCATTTTTAGTAAGGATTAAATCTAAATAGTGAATAGTGATAGTTGAGATTAGTCCATCTCTTAATTCAACTGCCTTCTCATTGGCTATTTATCGATGTTGTCAACAGAAGAGCAATACTATTGGGGTCATCAACTAATTGTACAATCGATGGTGTTTTGGAAGGAACTGGGTATTTTCCACATCTAATCATATTCGCGTATTGGTGCCTATCTTCCTGCTAATAAGTTTTAGATGAATTTTTAGTAAGGACTAAATCTAAATAGTGAAAGTGTGTACTCGAGGTTTGTCCATCTCTTCATTCGACCACCTTTTCATTGGCAATATAAGGATGTTGTTTATAGTTGACACAATGTCATGTCTCCCAGATGGTTCCAAGCAAGCATATATTAATGTTGCCTTTGTTAAACTATTATATACATATATTACCAGAAATTTCCCGAAACACACAACCCCTCTCTCTCTCTCTCTCTCTAGATCTCTAGATCTCTCTCACCTTTTTTCCTAATCATATCTCCTGTACATTTTGTTGGCTTTTAATTCTGAGCACAAACAAAATAACCAACTAAATATTTGTCATCATTTGGTGCTTGCAACTTTTTTTGCTAAAACATCCTCTTGATTTCTCTATTTGTCATCATTTGTTGCTTGCAATTTTTTTTGCTAAAACATCATCATGATTTCTCCCGGGGCAACTTCTCTTTATGGCCATGTCCGAACTGTCCGTTTCACTTTCCCCTATATAGAAATTAATAATAAGTGATTCGAGCTTATACTGGCAGGGAAGTGTATGTATAATATAATTGCAAAGGTTTCTAAACTATTAAACTATTATTCTTAGCTCTACATACTTTCTTTAAATACATGAAAATCAAATTGCCAATTTTATTTTGTTTATTATTTCAAATTTAATGTCCAGAATACAGTATGAAAATTTGATGTAGATAGTTTTAGTTTTATATCATATCCATCCCGCGGGTCAACTGATTTCACTCATCAGAAATGTCTATGATTTTGCGTGTGTGATGTCCATACTATGTGTGTCTGCTGAATTCGTATTTCCAAAAAACAGTTCTCCTTTTTTGCTGTAGATGATAACAAAATTGCCTTTTTATTTCGGCTGTGAATTCGGTTGTGGATTCTCCTTTTGTTTTTAATTCAAATTTAATGTGCAAAATAGAGTACGAAATCTGATCAACCTAACTTTAGCTTTATATTCTGTCAATCACGTAGGTCAATGATTTCAGTCAGCACATAGGTTGTGATTTTGCGTGTGTGGGAGGTCCATACTACATGTGTCTATGCTGAATTTAGTCTTCTGAAAAAGATTCACTTCCAAAGAAATTGATTATAAATAGCATGAATGAAGAAATGGAAGTGCATTCTTTTTGTAAATTAAAATTTTGACTATATCCAAATATTGTAGATTTACTACAGAGGCTTTCATCGGACGCGGATCCAAATATCCTAGTTAGTCGGATGACCATACACGCTAACTGGCTATGCTACAGATACATACAAAGTGTTTTTTTTTTTTGCTTCTTGACCTCAGCGATGAAATCAGCGCATACACATAAATATCTGCTTTTGTATGTGTACACGTAAGTATGTTTAGAACTCCTGTACCAATCAGACAAAAAATCAGAGTGCCTTCCCATTTTTTCTCTTTACAGCCGGACTGCTACCTATTCTGCACAAATCTATTTGACGAATCAGACTGCCCTCTAATATTCTTTCACAACCGTACTACCACCTTATTTTGTCCTAATATAGACCCCTTTTTTTTTACAACCATAATACAACATTATTTTGTGCCGATAGGCCTTTTTTCTATATGCAAACATAATTTTAGTGTGTACATGTAAATATTTTTAGAGCCCGTGTACAATTCAGACTATTATTTTATTTTATTTTTCCTTTACAGCTGGGCTGCTACCTTATTTTATACGAATCTATTTGTGTAGGAATCGGACAGCCCGCAAATATTTTTTTCACAGCCGAACTACTACCACACTTGTGTCCTAATAAGCTTTTTCTTTTGGACACTGATAACGCCCACACATGTGATGAGAGCAACATCCGCTCACGCGCCCTATAACACACAGATTGCGTCACGTCACCATATGCATGCATGTGGGAATCTTTTTGGATTTCCAGTTTTAAAAATATTTTATCTTTTAAATGAAAAATCTGATTGAAAATCTGTTTTCACCATTAAATCCATCGTGACGAGATCTTCGAAACTAGATCTCATATCAATATGTTGCGACGGTTTTTTTTAGGTTAAAAGTTGACATGTCTATTGCACATGAATTGCCATGGTGTTTACACTGAAGTTGTCATGATATGTTTTAGCTATTTTTTCTTCTATATTTAAACGTAAATTTTGACATATTATAAAACGAAGAATTAAGAAACTAGACTTACCATGAACCATAAACTAAATTTGCCATGATACAAGCACTTAAATTTGCCATGGTTCATACAAAAAGTAATTTCCATGGTCAAAGTACTGGAATTGCCATGGTCAAAAACTAAAATTGCCATGATCTATAAACTAAAATTGCCATGATGGATTACTAAAAATTGTCATAATCCATGCATTAAATTTGCCGTGGTTAATTATAAAAATTGCCATAGTCAATTAATAAAAATTACCGTAAAAAGTAGTTGAAAATACAACGGTAGCTTTAAATCTAGAAGAAAAATATACATAAAACATGTCATGGCAAATTTAGTGTAAGCACTATGGCAACTACAGTGTAAACATCATGGCAACTTTTGGCCAATTTTTTTCGTCGAAACATATCAACATGGGATCTAGTTTTGAAGATCTCGTCGAGATGGATTTAATGGTGAAAACGGATTTTTAATTAGATTTTTAATTAGGAGATAAAACATGTTTAAGCCGAAAACCAAAAAGATTCCCGCTAATGTCATCTGTTTTGACGTGGCAAAATGGATGGTAATGAAGACGTTTGGATCATGTTGCTTCATGCCACACGTGTGGGCATTAAAATTTTCGTTTCTTTTACAACCGTAGGCCTTTGTTGGTTACATTGCATAGACAGCCTGACGATTGATTTTTTTTATATTGTTCAGTTTAATAATTTAATGAGACCCAACAGGCCAGTACTAACTGAACGGGAGTTGTCCTCATAACATAGAATAATTGATATTTGGCCGATTGAAACTTTTTTTATTGCTAATTACATGGAACCTGGCCGTCTCATGAGTTTTTATATGACAAATCTCAACCGTTAAACTTATGAACATTGTATAAATGAATCTTAGCCGTTTATTTTCTATCGTTTTAAGTATATAATAGATAGATGGTATTGCTTCTTTTTGATTAAGATCCGGCATGACTTTTGTCCAGAGAACTTTTAATTTAGTTACTGGACTTTATTAAGAGAGATGGATATACTAATGGGCTTCTTAAAAAAGTACAAAGACCATGGATATTATCCATTGGTGCGTGTTGAGTTGCAGGGAAAAAAAGATAATTTTAGTATGTGTTAATGTATTCAATTTGAAGAGAAAGGTGATATAGCGGCGCATCCAACATGGATCCTTTCCAATTTTATCTCAGCAGTAATTGCTTTTCTTAAATGCCTGTTGTAGTACGTGGAAGCACTTTCTTTTCTCCCTTATTTCATTTCCTATATATGTGCTGGACTCTTTTTTTAAGCGAACTAGAAGAACGCCCGTGCGTTGCAACGGGGCCACATTAACTTTAAGAGTTCGATATTAATATTCTCATACATATCAAGTGACATTGGCGACCTTTTTTACCATCAAATCCTCACACACACACTCTCTCCCTCCCTCTTCCTCACTCTCTCTCCCCCTCTCCCTCTCTCTCTCTCTAACACACACACACACATATCCATCTTATTGGGTATGGGACCATAATCCATCTATTTCACACACACACGCTAGTGCATAACAATATGGATTATGTGTATTATATTTGCCACCATAACTGAGGGAATTAATTTCATGTAAATCGGCCAGCCACAGCTCCAAGAATACGGGGAGGAGGTGGCCCGGGTCGGCGTCGGCGCCGTCCGGCGCGGGCCACGGGCCCGCTTCCATGTGCGTCTGCGCGCCGGCCACCCACGCCGGGTCCTTCAAGTGCCGCTTCCACCGCACCAACTCCCAGGGCCACGGCCACGGCCAGGGCCAGGGAAGCCGCCCTTCTTCGCCCCCTTCACCGGCCGCGGCCAACGCGGTGCCGCTGCACCCGGCCTCGCCGTCCTCGTCCTCCGGCACCGTCGCGACCCAGTGACGCAGCCCAAGCATCGGCCTCGAGAATCAAGAACGCTCGACAACGGAGAGGTAAGGGAAGATCATATACATGTCATAAGAAAGGGAGTTTATTTACTGCTCCCTCGATGTATTGTTTCCTTTGTTTGGAGATTGATTACCATCCGTGAGTTAAGGTAAGGTTAATGTGATTGAGTGATTTTTCTGAAAATCAATTAATGTGATTGAGTGATTTAAGGTAAGGTTAATTAATTTAGATTTGATCTTTAGAGATTGTTCGTGATTGATTCTACATTACTAAATATAACTTGCACCAGTATGGAAAGTTCTGATCTGTTCAGATTTTTTTCGTTGTGTGAGAGGGTGACGCGAAAATAAACCGATGAAGTGGGGGGAGGAGACGAAAAAAATCTACGAAAAAAACCAGCGAAGATGGGAGGAGGTACAAAAAAAACCATGGGAGGTGAGACGAAAAAAACCCTGAAAGCGAGACTACCAACTGCTCCATTAGGAATAGAGATATATGATGGACTCTAAGACGTGCATATGTATCTGTCCGCCAACCTTTTTAAAAAAGTTTAGTTGTAGTTTCCTTTTCTTTACATAGCGTGGCAGCACTTTTTCTCTCTCTCTTCTTTTCTTTCCTATTAGGACATACAACGCTTCCATCCCATACATGTGCTGGACTCTAACATAGCGTGCATACGTGTGTCACCGGCAACCTTTTTTTAGAAAAACATAGTTGTAGTTTTCTTTTTTTTTCTTTGTTTTCCAACTTCTTATTCATGCACCTTGTACGTGTCGGTTCAACATATATAACTTTTGGGCGTAACGTAATATCTTTAAATCTAGGCCGTAAATACTACTAATCAACGATGTATATTATTTTAGCTTATGTGGAAGAACGTGGTGTCTTATTTGTCTTGAGTATTATGTATATAATAGATAATAGATAGATGATAAAACCAAAAGAATCGAACTAGGAAAAGCGATAAAGGTAAAGATGTGATGGTGATACGATACCGGGACAGCTTCCCCAAGCTTGGCACAAGCCAAGGGGAGTGCCCATACCCATTGCTACTTCTTGAGCTTGCGTTGATTTTCCCCTTGAAGAGGAAAGGGTGATGCATCAAAGTAGAGATAAGTATTTCCCTCAGTTAAGAACCAAGGTATCAATCCAGTATGAGGCACAAGCAAGTCTCCAATCTATGCACCTGCACAAACTAACAAACACTTGCACACAATACGAAAAAGGGGTTGTCAATCCTTTCACGATCACGAACAAGAGTGAGATCTAATAGAGATAGGTATAAAAGATGAATAAAAAGGAAAACTAAAGTAAATATAAATAAATTGCAGTAAGGTATTTTTTTGGTTTTTTTGGTTTATAGATCTGAAAATATATGATGGAAAATAGACCCGGGGGCCATATGTTTCACTAGAGGTTTCTCTCTTGAAAATAGCATACGGTGGGTAAACAAATTACTGTTGAACAATTGATAGAAAAGCGCAAAGTTGTGACGATATCTAAGTCAATGATCATGAAATAGGAATCACGTCCATGACAAGTAGACAGACTTCTACTTGCATTTACTACTATTACTCCACACATCGACCGCTATCCAGCATGCATCTAGAGTATTAAGTTCATAAGAACGGAGTAACGCCTTAAGTAAGATGACATGATGTAAAGGGATAAACTCAAGCAATATGATATAAACCCCACCTTTTTATCCTTGATGGCAACAATACAATACGTGCCTCGCTACCCCTTCTGTCACTGGGTGAGAACTCCGCAAGATTGAACCCAAAACTAAGCACCTCTCCCATTACAAGAAAAAACAATCTAGTTGGCCAAACCAAACCGATAGCTCGAAGAGAAATACAAAGATATCTTAATCATGCATAAAAGAGTTCAAAGAAGACTCAAATAATATTCATAGATAATCTGATCATAAATCCACAATTCATCGGATCTCAACAAACGCACCGCAAAATAAGATTACATCGAATAGATCTGCAAGAACATCGAGGAGAACATTGTATTGAAGATCAAAGAGAAAGAAGAAGCCTTCTAGCTACTAGCTATGGACCCGTAGGTCTGTGGTAAACTACTCATGCATCATCGGAAGGGCAGCAAGGTTGACGTAGAGGCCCTCCGTGATCGAATTCCTCTCCGACAGAGTGCCAGAAAAGGCCCCAAGATGGGATCTCACGAGAACAGAAGCTTGCGGTGGCAGAAAAGTATTTTGATAGACGCTCCTGATGTTTGGGGAATATTTGAGAATATATAGAGGTGGAATTAGGGTTGGAGGACACATGAGGGGCCCACAAGCCCTCAGGGCGTGCCCCCCTGGGGCGCTCCCTAGAGGCTTGTGGCCTCCTCGGGACTCTTCTGGCCCTCTCTCCAAGTCACGTAGGTGTCTTCTGGTCCAAGAAAAATCATCGTAAAATTTTATTCCGTTTGGACTCCGTTTGATATTGCTTTTCTGTAAAAGTCAAAAAACAAGGAAAAAACAGAAACTGGCACTGGGCTCTAGGTTAATAAGTTAGTCCCAAAAATAATATAAAATAGCATATTAATGCATATAAAATATCCAAAATAGATAATATATTAGCATGGAACAATAAAAAATTATAGATACGTTGGAGACGTATCACCCATGTACTCAAGTCTCCTTCTTGGGAGGTGGTGATGATGGAGTTGTAGCATTCTTCTTCTCCAACTTGCGTCTGAGGTTTCCTGCAGAAAACGGGATGGGATAGATTGGACCTTAGGAAGGCTTGACTTCTTTAATTCCACGTGCATATCTCCAGGTTGAGGTAGTGGATCTTCATCTTCATCAGAACTATCGTTCCTTGTTTACCCCATGTCAAAATCTTGCTCCTCCTCCGAAGAGAAATCTTGCTCCTCCTTCGTGGACCATAGGTAGGGATAAATTTCCCCAAAGATCTTTGGATCCGCAGTATAATGTGAAACATAACTCTCTCCATCTGAATCTTGTGAAGACATCTTACTCTAAATCTGCTGCAGAAATAGCTCGAAACAAGAACAGAGGATATTGCCGTGATACGGTGGTCAAAACCTTCAGGAGATTATATAATGAATTTTTACCGTGCAAAATAAGTATTCTGGGAGAAAACAAAGTCCGGAGGGCACACGAGGTGGCCACAAGCCTGGGAGGCGCGCCCAGGGGGGATGGGCGTGCCCCCACGGCTTGTCGCCTCCTCGTGCACTTTTCGGACTACTTCTTATTTTCCTAATTTTTTAAATATTCCAAAACGGAGTAAAATTGCTTTTGGGAAAGTTTTGGAGTCGGTTTACTTACCATATCACATACCTATTCCTTTTCAGGGGTCTGGAGCGTTCTGGTAGGGTTCCCTTATGTACTCCTCCGGTGTCATGGTATTAATAATATTGGTTTCAACATTTATGGGAGTACCTGAGATATAATGTTTGATTCTTTGCCCGTTCACCACCTTTGGGTTATTACCCTCGGCATTGTTAATCTTGATGGCAGCAAAACGATAAAGTTCTTCGATAATGTAACGCCCTTCCTATCTAGAGAGAAGTTTTCCTGCAAGAAATCTTAAACGAGAAATGTATAGCAAGACATGGTCACCTATATTAAATTCACGCTTTTGTATCCTTTTTTCATGCCATATTTTAACATTTTATTTAAACAATTAGGCATTCTCATAGGCTTGGGTTCTCCATTTATCAAGTGAGCTAATGTCAAATAGCCTCTTCTCACCGGCAAGTTTGAAATCATAGTTGATCTCTTTAATTGCCCAATAAGCTTTATGTTCTAATTCAAGAGGTAAGTGACATGCTTTTCCATATACCATTTTATACGGATACATACCCATAGGATTTTTATAAGCAGTTCTATAAGCCCATAATGCATCATCAAGTTTCTTAGACCAATTCTTCCTGGATCTATTAACAGTCTTTTGCAAGATCAATTTTATTTCTCTATTACTTAATTCTACTTGACCACTAGACTGAGGATGATATGGAGATGCAATTCTATGGTTAACATCATACTTAGCCAGTATTTTACGAAAAGCACCATGAGTAAAGTGTGAACCACCATCAGTCATTAA
Source organism: Thinopyrum elongatum (assembly GCA_011799875.1). NCBI lineage: Eukaryota > Viridiplantae > Streptophyta > Magnoliopsida > Poales > Poaceae > Thinopyrum > Thinopyrum elongatum. Next base: position 610,735,092 of record CM022303.1, read on the forward strand.
ATATCTTGGGACTCCAAACCTCGGGAAAATAACTTCTTTAAGCATTTTAATGGAGGTGTTATGATCAGCACTACAAGTTGGAATAGCTTCTACCCACTTAGTAACATAATCAACGGCAACCAAAATATGTGCATACCCATTGGAGGAAGGAAAAGGTACCATATAATCAAATCTCCAAACATCAAATGGTTTAATAACAAGTGAATAATTCATAGGCATTTCCTGACGTCTACTGATGTTACCAATTCTTTGACATTCATCACAAGACAAGACAATCTTACGAGCATCTTTGAAAAGAGTAGGCAAATAAAAACCAGATTGTAGTACCTTTTGTGCAGTTCTGTCTCCAGCATGGTGTCCTCCGTAAGCCTCAGCGTGACACTTGCGTAGGATCTGTTCCTGTTCATGCTCAGTTACACAACGTCTAATAACACCATCTACTCCTTTATAAAGGTGTGGGTCATCCTAAAAGTAATGTCTTAAATCATAGAAAAACTTTTTCTTTTGTTGGTATGTAAAACTAGGTGGAATAAATTTAGCAACAATGTAATTAGCATAGTCTGCATACCATGGAGTACTACGAGAAGCATTTATATATAAATAGCTAATTGTTCATCAGGAAAGCTTCATCAATAGGTAGTGGGTCATCAAGAATATTTTCTAGCCTAGACAAGTTGTCTGCTACGGGGTTCTCAGCTCCCTTTCTATCAATAATATGTAAATCAAATTCTTGTAGCAAGAGAACCCACCTAATGAATCTAGGTTTAGAATCTTTCTTTTCCATAAGGTATTTAATAGCAGCATGATCAGTGTGAACAGTTACTTTGGAATCAACAATATAAGATCTTAATTTATCACAAGCAAACACAACTGCTAAAAATTCTTTTTCAGTAGTAGCATAATTTGTTTGAGCACTGTCTAGAGTTTTACTAGCATAATGGATAATATTTAATTTCTTATCAACTCTTTGTCCTAGAATAACACCAACAACACAATCACTAGCATCACACATAATTTCAAAGGGAAGGTTCCAATCAGGTGGTTGAACAATAGGTGGAGAGATGATTTCTATGCCTTGGCTCAGGACTTTTATGATGGTAAAGTTAATTTGGAAAATATTAATGGGTCATTCATCACTCTCGTTCCTAAGAAGCTCTCACCTGAAGTGGTTGGGGATTACAGGCCAATTTCTTTGACTGGTATGGGTGTGAAATTCCTGTCCAAAATGGCTGCTAATAGATTTCAAGAATTGATAATGAGGTGCATTCACAAAAATCAATATGGTTTTATTAAGTCCAGGACCATTCAAGATTGTGTTGGATGGACTTTAGAGTATTTGCACCAATGCCATCAGTCTAAAAGGCCAATTTTGATTCTCAAACTTGATTTTGAGAAGGCTTTTGACTCCATTGAGCATGAAGCTATCTTTCAGATTATGAAGCACAAGGGATTCAATGCCAAATGGATTAGCTGGGTGAAAGCACTCTTGACTTCTGGGACTTCTTCTGTTCTGCTGAATGGTGTGCCTGGCAAGAATTTTGTTTGTAAAAAAGGTGTCAGGCAAGGAGATCCTGTCTCACCTCTCCTTTTTGTTCTTGCTGCTGATCTTTTGCAATCTGTGGTTAATGATATGCATCTCAGAGGAGAGCTTCAGCTTCCAATTCCTTGTCATGACAAGGACTATCCAATTGTGCAATATGCTGATGACACGCTGATTGTTGTCCCTGCTGATGAAAAACAACTGTTGGCTCTTAAGAAATGTTGATTGTTTTTTCTCAGTCTATTGGGCTGGATGTTAACTACCACAAATCTTCTATGGTCCCAATCAATTTTTCCCAGGAGGAAACTCAGAGATTAGCCTCCATTTTTGGTTGTCAAGTGGGAAAGATGCCTTTCACTTACCTGGGTTTACCTGTAGGAACTACCAGACCTACAATGTCTGATTTGCTGCCTCTGGTAACTTGCATGGAGAGGAGAATGTCTGCTAGTTCATCTTTCCTAGCTCAGTGTGGCAGACTGCAATACCTTAACTCTGCTTTATCCTCATTGCCAATCTTCTTCCTTTGCAGTTTGTTTATTGCTCCTGGTATTTTGAAGCAGCTCCAGAGAATTCAACGGCAGTGCTTGTGGAGGAAAAATAGACAGGAACCTGCTCCATCTCTGGCTGCTTGGGATCTGATTTGTAGGCCCAAGAACAAAGGAGGGCTTGGCATTCTTGATCTTGGTTTTCAAAATGTGGCTCTGTTACTGAAACATGTCAACAAGTTTCTCAACAGAGCTGATATCCCTTGGGTCCAACTCATTTGGAATTCTTATTATCATGAGCTTGTTCCTCAAGGAACTTCTCCATGTGGGTCCTTTTGGTGGAAGGATATCCTTAAATTACTGGATCAATTCAGAGAAGCCACTTGGGTTAAGGTCAATGTGGGTGATACTGCTCTTTTCTGGCAGGATAAATGGCAGCTTGGTAATTCTGTTTTGCCTTTGCAGCACAGGTTCCCAAGGTTGTTCTCTTATGTCAAAGATGCTCTGGTCTTAGTGAAGGATGGCTTTTCTGCCCCAAACCTGCTATCTTGGTTTCATTTGCCCCTTTCTGAGCAGGCTCACAATGAGCTTCTGGTTCTGCAAACTCTGCTACAGAGTCAGGAGAGGAACCCTGAGTTGAGGGATGTTTGGTCTTGGCATGGATCTGACAAACCCTATACTCCTAAGCAGTTCTATGTATCCAGGTTCATTAACCATACATTCAACCCTCTTTTGACTTGGATTCGGAAGAGCTGCTGCACCATGAAGATCAAGGTCTTTGCCTGGATGCTCATCATGGATCGACTAAACACCAAGGATATGGTTGAAAGAAGGCATTGGCATATTGATGATGGAGTTAACTGTGTGCTCTGCCCCACACACACCAGGGAAGATAGGGATCATCTCTTCTTTAATTGCAACTTCAGCCAGAGGGTTTGGAATTTCTTACAGATTGATTGGGAGGCTGGTAATGACATGGGTCAGATCGTTCTCAAGGCTAAGAGAAACATTGCACACCCTTTCTTTGCTGAGGTGGTCTTCACTGCTTGCTGGAATATCTGGATCATCAGGAATGGGAAAGTCTTTAGGAAGGAAAGTGTGACGACCCCGGCTTAATCATGCACTAACCATACACGCAAATGCGCACGATCAAGCCTAAGGACTCACTTGAAGATATCACAACAGAACTCTAAAACATAAATAAAGTCATACAAGCTTAATATTACAAGCCGGGGCCTCAAGGGCTCAAATACATAGCTCGATGGCATACAAGCGTCAGCGGAAGCATTAGATATCTGGGTACAGATATATTACAGAGAGAGAAAGAGATAAGCCTTCACAGAGGCGGGGTAAAATAAAATACTACGATCGAAAGGCGTAGGCCTCCTGCCGTGGACCCTCCGATCCTACTCCTGGTCGTCGAACGGCTCCTCGTAGTAGTACTCGCCAGGCGGGTAGTAGTACTGGTCGTCGACTGGGGCGTCTGGCTCAGGGGCTCCGTCGTCTGGTGGCATCAAATGGAAAAATGGGAGAAAAAGAAAATAAAGCAAACATGAGTACTCATCCGAAGTACTCAGCAAGCAAGGATCTACACTACATATGAATCATTGTCAAAGGAATGGCTGTATATGTGGACTGGGCTACAGAAATGCCAGAATAGAGGGGGAAAGCCTAGTCCTATCGAAGACTAGCATCTTCAACAATCTTCGACAGTCTTGCAGCAATAGAAGAGAGCAGATCAACATAATGTAAAGTAGTAGTAGTAGTATCATCAACCTCGACCTGAGATCCTTTCTCGACTCCCTGCGAGAAAGCAATCCCAGAGCCGTAATATCCAATTCTCATCACATGTTCTAGTTGTACCGATCGGGATACAACTCCGAGTGTCCGTTACCGTAGGACAGGCTATCGATAGAAGTTTCTTCCCTGCAGGGGTGCACCAACTTACCCACCACGCTCGCTTAACTCCGGCCGGACACACTTTTCTGGGCCATGCCCGGCCTCGGCTAAGCAACACCCCGCAACCCAACCGAATACCTAAAAGAGAGGTCAGCACGCCGGACTAAACCTATGCGCCCAGGGGTCTTGGGCCTTCGCCCCGGGAACTCCTGCACGTTGCGTACGCGGCTGAAAGCAGACCTAGCAACCCCTTATACAAGCGCGATTGCGTTCCCAGTCCAATTCAGCGCGCGCCGCTCAGTCGCTGACGTCCATTAAGCTCCGGCTGAAGTATACGACGCAGAACGCCCATACTATGCCCACGTGATGGTTAGTGCTATCGGGCGAGAGGCCCCTCGGATCAAATTTCCAAACCGTAGTGGATTAGGAGCGCGCGGAAACGAGCAGAGACTCACGATCGATGTGACCCCGTCGCCCCGTCTCGAGGTCTTGCGGCAAGGGCTAAGAATGCCCGGCCACGCCTCATGGTTATCTCGCGGGCACCATCCAGGTCAACCCGACTCCCTATCACTTCGCACTAAGCTCGCGCGGGTACCCCTCAGGGCCGACCCGTCTTTAGTAGCATGGTTTAGTGCAAGTCCACTCATCAATAGTAACTGTGTGTCTGACACCGAAGGGAACCCTGAGGAATCACCCTCGATGGAATTCCCGCTCGATGTTATCATCAAGGTGAACGAAGGAGGAATCACCCTCGAGGTCCACCTTGAGGAGTTGCGCGACGACGTCGTTATCGGGGGTGGTGTAGGAGGAATCACCCTCGCTTACCACGACCGAGTAACTAACCTACAAGGTTAACATCAGAAGTGCTGACGAGGTATCACCCTCGGCACTCATTGTTAACTCAGCAGTGTCGGCAACTAAGGGGAAGTGATGTGCGGTGCCAGGGTCTGGTCTTCAATCCCGATGATCGGGTCTTCTGATATCCAGCAGGGCAGTCAGGATCAAGTGGGGGTCTCTGTCGTGTCTCTACCCAGCCTAAACTAAGCAGTCTAGGATAACCAGTAAGGTAACAAGGCAGGGTACAATAATCAGGCTATGCAACAGATATAGGAAAACAGTAGCAGTAGCAGTTCTAATGCAAGCATAAGAGAGAAGAGAATAGGCGATATAGGCATGCTCAAAATGGGGGTGCTTGCCTATTTGCTCTGGGGCAAGGGCAAGGTCTTCAGTGGTATCGTCGGGGACGTAGTCGTACTCCTGTGCGGCATCTGCCTCGGGAGCTACGTCAACGTCGGGGTCTACCGAGAGAGAAGAGGGGGAAGAATCAGGTAAACATAATGCAAACAAATGCAATACGGTGCGTGTGATGCTATGATGCAGTGCAGGGTTGCCTAATTATGTATCTAAGTCATTTTAGTTATTTTTAGAATTATTCTGGGATTTAATAACCAGGGTGTGTGCACTATTCATCTGCCGGATACGGCTCCGGAGTTACGAGTTCTTCTACGTAGGGGGTTTCGATGGAGAAACAGACGGCACGATTAGACTCGGCTCGTCGTTCTGAGCAACTTTCATGTTTTAACTTTTTCGATCCGAGCTACGGTTTAAAAGATATGAATTTTTGAAGATTATTTGAATTTCTGGAATTTATTTATTTATCAGAAAATGAATTATGACGTCAGCATGATGTCATGCTGACATCAGCAAGTCAACAGCGGCTGACTAAGTCAAATATGACATGTGGGTCCAGCGGGACCCACATGTCAGCCTCTGTGGCTTTAACAGAGTTTAAACTAACTTAATTAGATTAATTAAGGGGGGTGGGCCCCACATGTCATAGACCCATTAGTTAAATTAATTTGTTTTTTTATTTTTAATATGTTTTAATACGTTTTAATTTGCTGGGGGCCCACATGTCATAGACTGGGGCTGCCCAGTCAGCAAAGTTGACTGGGTCAACCCAGTCAACGGGGCCCCCAGGGCCCACTGGCAGCGACTCTGGGGCGGGGCCCACCAGCGCCACGTCGGCCGCGTCGCCGACGACCACAGAACGCGGCGGCGACGCACGGACGTCATCGGAAATCGCCGTCCGTGGACCATTTGGCTTGGGGTTGGGTGCGTTCGAACGAGCGCTCGCCCGCGCATCGAACGGAGGCGGTGGTCTCGCCGGAGTTGGCCGGGAATGGCGCCGGCGACGAGAGGTGGCGGAGGCCGAAGCTCGGCGATCTCGTGTGCGACGTTGCGGGGGCCGAAAAGGCCAGTGCTCTACAACTACGGCGCCTACGCGATGCGGTGGAGGTAGCGGTGGCACGCACTAGACCAATAGGTCACCGTGGCCACGCCGGCGACGAGCGCACGCGGCGGTGGGTTCGGGCTCGAGTGGAGCAGTGGCTATGGCCTACCAGCGGCGACGAGAAAGGGCACGGGAGAAGCAGCAGCTCACCTCGCGGCACGCACGTAAGGCCGGCGGGAGGTTTAGTAGCTGCAGCGCTCGAGGTCGCCGGAGATCCGCCGGAGACAGAGAAGAAGGGGGCAATGGCGTGTGGTGTCTGCAGAGCCTCCCCGCTCCTGCTCGAGGTCGAAGACGAAGGAGACGAGGGTGACGGAGCTCGCAGGCGTGCTTGCTGAGCTCGAGTACGGCGGTGGCCTCGTCTACGGCAAGGCCATGGCGACGGAGGTGCTCGAGCGGCGATGGATCTGAAGGAGGAACGCGAGGGCGGAGCGAGCGAGGGAGAGGACGGGGGAGTGGATAGAACGACCAGGGGGGAAGCACTGGGGCTTGCCCTTATCCTCCCGGGCGACCGCGGCGTCGCGCTGTCGGCGTCTCGCCGGCGCGCGCGCGCTCGTCCACAGGGAGGTTGACACGGCGAGGGAGAGAGAAGGGGATGGGCCAGCTGGGCTGGGCCAATGCACTGTGCACTTGGTCCAGTCCAGCTTTTTCCTTTTTCTTTTATTTCTTTTCCTTTTCTCTTTTCTTTTCTGTTGCAAAAATAGTTAGGCCACTTTAGCATTTTTGTAAAATATGGGAATTGACCCAAATTATACAATGCAATATTGTTTCTCAATAGAAAGTGGTTTGGACAGATTTGGAAACCATTTGAATTTGCAATGAATTTAAATGGATTTAATATTGCTGTTTTGGGTGCTGTTTCATCTTGTTTGAGTCATCTACCCAACTCCAAATATTTTAATGTTGATTTTAGAAATGTTCCTGGATTAGTTACCATTTAATGAACATTTTCCCAACAGTGTTTGACCAACTTTATATTTCACTTTTGAATTTGAATTGATTTTCAGATGTGAATTTGAATTGGATGATTAACCCATATGACATGGCACTGCAAATGATCATGACTTGGCAGTTTTAACAGAGTGTCACAGCGCTTATTACAAGGGGGTGTTACAAGTTCTCCTCCTCTAAAAGAAATTCTCGTCCCGATCACCAGGTTGATAGATCACACCCCATCGCTTGCGGTCATAATTGCTCTTCTGGCGGTCTTGAGCTGCTTTGAGATTTTCCCGAACAATCCGGACTTGTTCTTCGGCATGCTGAATAATGTCCGGTCCAACAAGAGGTCGTTCCCCAGTTTCTGACCAATTCAGAGGGGTTCGACATTTACGACCATAAAGAACCTCAAAGGGGGCCATTTTCAAGCTGGCTTGATAGCTGTTGTTATAAGAGAACTCGTCATACGGAAGAGATTCCTCCCATTTCTTACCGAAGGATATAACACAGGCTCGAAGCATGTCTTCAAGCACTTGATTAACGCGCTCAACTTGACCTTGGGATTGGGGATGATAAGCTGAACTCCAGGTAATATGAGTTCCCATTGCTTTCTGGAAACTTTCCCAGAAATGACCAGTGAAAATGCTGCCACGGTCTGAACTGATTTCCTTGGGAATACCATGGAGTGAAACAATTCTGGAGATATATAGCTCTGCTAACTGACTAGCAGTAATAGTCTCCTTAACTGGCAGAAAGTGTGCAACCTTGGAAAGTTGGTCAACGACGACAAGAATAGCATCATGACCCTTCTGAGACTTGGGAAGACCAGTAATGAAGTCCAGTTGCACTTTATCCCACTTCCATAGAGGAATAGGGAGCGGTTGCAGAATTCCAGCAGGTTTCTGATGTTCTGCCTTCACGCGACGACAAACGTCACACTCGGCAACATAACGAGCAATATCTTGTTTCATTCTAGACCACCAGTACCTTTGACGAAGATCTCGATACATCTTGGTACTGCCCGGATGGATAGTCAGTGGTGTATCATGGGCCTCCTTCATGACTTTGTCAGTCATCAGCTCGAAGCGAGGTACTACAATGCGGTCTTGGAAGTACAAGGTTCCATCTTCAGCAATCGAGAAATCCCTGTACTTTTGAAGGTGAAGCTCTTTCTTCATTAGACCAATTTCAGCATCTTTGGCTTGCGCAATCTTGATAGCTTTCTCAAGATCTGGCTGTATCACAAGATTATTAAGAGAACCTCGCGGAATGATGCAGAGATTCAGCTTGCGCAATTCTTCATATAGCTGGGGTTGAGCTTGTTTAACCATGAGGTTGTTGCAATAAGACTTGCGGCTCAAGGCATCCGCCATAACATTAGCTTTGCCAGGAGTGTATGAAATTCCACAGTCATAATCGGTGATTGTTTCCAACCAACGCTGTTGACGAAGATTAAGTTCCGGTTGAGTGAATAAGTACTTCAAGCTCTGATGATCGGTGTAAATCTCACACCGATTACCAAGGAGGTAATGACGCCACTGCTTCAAAGCATAAATGACAGTAGCAAGTTCGAGGTCGTGCACTGGGTAATTCTCTTCATGTGGACGCAGTTGTCGCGAAGCATAAGCAATAACTCTTTGCTCTTGCATTAGGACGCAACCTAGTCCTTGGCGAGAGGCGTCGCATAAGATCACAAAATCTTTGCGGGAGTCTGGAGGAGCAAGGACTGGAGCAGAAGTCAACTTGTCCTTGAGGGTCTGGAAGCTTTCCTGACATTTGTCTGTCCACTCAAACTTAATGCCTTTGTGGAGTAGATTAGTCAGGGGCTTGGCAATCTTGGAGAAATTCTCGATGAAACGGCGGCAATAACTTGCAAGCCCGAGGAAACTTCTGACTTGTTTGACATTCTTCGGAGGGGTCCAGTCAAGAATAGCCTGAACTCGCTCCGGGTTAACTGCGATGCCATCCTTGGAAATGACATGTCCAAGGTAGGTTACCTCAGAAAGCCAGAATTCGCACTTAGAGTACTTGGCATATAATTGGTGCTCTCGAAGTCTCTCCAGAACAAGACGAAGGTGCTCAGCATGTTCTTCTTTGTTCTTCGAATAAACCAGAATATCATCCAGATATACCACGACAAATTTGTCAAGGTAATCCATGAATATATAATTCATTAGGCGGGAGAATGTAGCTGGAGCGTTTGTTAAGCCAAACGACATGACTGTGTACTCGTAGGAGCCATAACGAGTAACGAATGCAGTCTTCGGAATATCCTCTTCGCGGACACGGATCTGGTGATAACCCAACCTCAAGTCGAGTTTAGAAAACACCGAAGATCCTGCGAGTTGGTCATATAAATCGTTGATCCGGGGAAGTGGATATTTATTCTGAATGGTTGCCTGGTTGATTGGACGATAATCTTGGACCAATCTATTCGTTCCATCTTTCTTCTTGACGAAAAGAGATGGTGCTCCCCAAGCAGAGGAACTAGGGCGAATGAAACCCTTCCTTAAGGATTTATCAATTTCCTCCTTAAGCTCGATGAGGTGGTGCGGAGGCATCTTGTAGGGACGCTTCGCAATAGGAGTGGTGCCAGGCTTCAAGTCGATGACGAACTCGACAGCTCTAGCAGGGGGTATTCCTGGAAGTTCTTCTGGAAAAACATCCGGGAAGTCATAGACCACTGGGATGTTCTCAATCCCATCAAGTGGAGAAGCATTCAACGCGTTCAAGGCATATATTTGAGCCTCAGCGTTCTGGGTAATGTGAGCTTGATAATTCACTATTTCGTTCGATGGGTGCAAGAGGTGTACAACTTTAGTGGCACAGTTGATTGAGGCGTAATGAGCCTTCAACCAGTCCATTCCCAAAATAAGATCAATCTTGGAAGATCTCAGGATTATGGGAAATGCCTGAAATTTCAACCGCTCGATCTCAATTGTGACTTCGGGGCTGAATAGGGTGGCTTGGCACTGGCCCGCAGGAGTGTTTACTGCTAAAGGTTGGTGCATCGTTTCACATTTAATGTCATGCATGAGCGCAAAATGTTCTGACATGAATGAATGCGATGCTCCTGAATCAAATAAAACAGATGCTGGTACTGAATTTACGAGAAGTGTACCCATCACAGTATCTGGTTGAACTGGAGCTTCAGACATGTTGACGTGGTAGCTCTGCCCACGACCATAAGAAGGTCTGGCATTATAGTTGCGCTGTTGAGGAATACCACGGCCAATTCCACGGCCAGCAGAAGGGAGAGCCAGTTGATTCTGATTCTGAGAGCAATCTCTAGCACGGTGACCTGGCTTGCCACACTTGAAGCATAGTCCGCTGTCAAGACGAGGTGCTGGAGCTCGAGGTGCTGGAGTTGGCAGAGGCTGCCTCGGTGGTGGAGGTGGCAGGCGTGGTGCAGCATAAGAGGGCCTATTTGCAGGAGCTGCTGAACGGAACATGCCTTGGGGAAACCAGATGCGTCGCTTCTGGGATGACGAGCCTGAAGATGAGCCCGATTCACGGGTGCGTCTGGACGCTTCCTTGTGCTTCTTAAGTCCAGTTTCAACCATGATAGCCTTATTCACCAAGGTGGCGAAATCAGGGTAATCTTGAACAAGAAGGGCTAACTGAATGTCATGGTGCAGTCCTTCACGAAACTTCTCCTGTCTGCGTTCATCATTAGGAATGTCCTCTTCAGCATAGCGAGATAAGTCCAGAAACTCGCGCTGGTAGACTTCCACAGTCTTGTTTCCTTGGACAAGGCTACGGAACTCGGCCTTCTTCCTAGCTATGACAGCTAGAGGAATGTAGCGGGCACGAAAAGCAATCTTGAACTCTGTCCAAGTGACGACAGTAGCAGGCGGCAGAGTCTGTCGGTGAGTGGCCCACCATTGGGCTGCGGGACCCTTCCGAAGATAAGTCCCAAAAGTGACATAGTTAACTTCGGCGACACCAGCAGACTCCATCTCATGAGAGATGTCACGCAGCCAGTCATCTGCATCTAGTGGGTTGACTGTGTTGCGGAAAAATGATGGACTGAGCCTCATGAACTCTGGCAAGGTAATGGATGGTTGCTGCTGATTAGCATCAGGACGAGGGAATTGCTGCATAATCCCCGTCATAAACTGGCGGTTGAGTTCAAACTGTTGCATCATCGCTGCCATGTAATCAGGTGGTGGCGGCGGTGGCAGGTTGTTGTCAGCCATCCTGCTATTCCAACAGGGGTATTTCAGAAATAGCTTATGCAAGTGTTTAACAATAAACATGATGTAACTCGACATTATTGAAAGAGTGCAATAGATGCTTAAAGTAGTCATTAAGACATACAGATCCATACACAGTCGGTTAAAATCGGGCAGCATAACGACGCAAATTGAAAATCTAGAGACACACTAGGTGGCATGCAGGCACGCGGTAAGGAAGTACACAACGTGACATAGCAAAGGCTACATCAGCGTCGGAGAAAACCACTAAAACGGGGTAACTGCAAGTGCGGACGACGAATGTTCGTCGCGGCAGGATCCTGTGCTCCATGTGCACTCTGATGTAGAACCCGGTCTCGAACTGTAAGAAGAGGTCCACGTGCAGGCGTGTGACCTCCCACTGCAGGCCAATCAATACATGGCGGCATCTCGGTCCTGCGTGGGTAAAGGATATCCTTCGGATGTATCCCTGCACGAACAGCTGGTAGCAACTGTGTCATAGCCTCGTAGTGGCGTGCTCGAGTGGCGAACAACTCGACGGCCAGAGCCCGAACAGTGCGATCCAGAGCCTGAGTGCACTGAATCAGAACCTGCGGGTCGTAGCGTCGAGACTCATATGGGGCACAGATAGCTGTGTAAAATCCAGTAGCATCTCCAACCGGTGCATACGGAATCTACCGAAACACAGTATCATCCAAGTTAGCATTGTGCTCTCCTCGGAGACGTGCGACAGCAGAGTAGGCGGCATCATGTACTGCCATCTCAATCGTCACGCCTATTTCGTGAAAAAGATGTAGCTCAGTGTCTGAGTTGTTCTGCTGATCATAAATCCGAACTTCAGCATAGTACTGTTCCTGGTTGAACTAGCGGTAAACCTCATAGACCATGTACTCGGGATACCAGCGGTAACCCAGTCTACTCAGGAGGGCGATCAGAACTGCTGGAAATCCAGGGGCATCACGAGCCTGAAAGTGCGTTATATCGACTAGAGGGGGGGTGAATAGGCGATTTTTACAAATTCGTCACTGAGGAATTTCAAGGTGAGGAAATTCCTAAGCGACGAACTACTTAGCAGCGGAATAAGTACTCAGATGCAAGCATAACAGAGCAGTAGCACAGTCATCATGATGAAATGAAAACAAGCACAGAGTACGAGTAGCGTAAACACAGGATAAGCAGGCTGAAGACAAACTGACTGAAGAATTTGAACTGAGGAAATTGAGAAAGTCTTCAGACAAAGTCTTCAAACAGTAATGATCAAATACATAGCAAGTATGTGAGGAAATGAAAGGGTTGAGGAAATAGAACCAGTAGCTTGGTGAAGACACTGATTTGGTAGACCAGTTCCAACTGCTGTGACAGTTGTACGTCTGGTTGGAGCGGCTAGGTATTTAAACCTGAGGACACACAGTCCCGGACACCCAGTTCTGAACACACAGTCCAGGACACCTAGTCCTCACCGTATTCTCCTTGAGCTAAGGTCACACAGACCTCGCCCAACCACTCGTGGTAAGTCTTCAGGTGACTTCCAAACCTTCACATACTCGGTCACTCGGCAATCCACAATTTCCTCTTGGATGCTCTAGACCATGACGCCTAACCGTCTGGAGGATGCACAGTCCTCAAAGGTAACAAGCGTCGGTTCCACACAGGAACAATCTCTTCAGTGATGCTCAATCACTTTGGGTTTGTAGGTGTTTGGGTTTTTGGGTTTTTCCTCACTTGATGATTTTCGCTCAAAGTCCTCGGAGGATGGGATGCTCTAAATGACAAGTGTCAATCTATCTCTCAGAGCAGCCAACCAACTAGTGGTTGTAGGGGGCGGCTATTTATAGCCTAGGGAGCAGCCCGACATGATAAGACATAAATGCCCTTCAATGATATGACCGTTAGGTGGGTAGATATTTTGGACAGCTGGCGCGTAGCACATCAACGGTCGGAAATTTGAGTGTCAAATTCCTCAGGGCTATCATAATCCTCACTTGTAGGCAATCCGCACTAGCAAATTCCTAACTCCTCAGTCAGAACAAATTCCTCAGAGAACAGAAGAACTCCGTCTCTGTCACTGAAGAACTTGACTAAACTGTATGAGATTTCCAATGGCTTCACTCGAAAGGATTGGGTAGGTGTAGGATTTTGAGTTGAGCATCACTTGGAAATTTTTCCTTAGTTTTACCTCGACCCCCTTTAACAGTACGGTGTTTCCTATGACTCAAGAAGAAGAAAATGAAACTACGAAAACAAAAGTCTTCACGCTTCATAATCCTCGCATGAATATCAAGTCTTCAGGGTCACACCAATTTCTTCACTTTCAAAGTCTTCAAGAAAACCAAAGTCTTCAGTTGAAGACATTCATTTTTAGGAGTCGACTTTCATCGTAAATATCAAACTCCTCATAGACTTATAGACCTGTGTACACTCACAAACTCATTAGTCCCTTAACCTATAAGTCTTCAATACACCAAAATCACTAAGGGGCACTAGATGCACTTACAATCTCCCCCTTTTTGGTGATTGATGACAATATAGGTTAAGTTTTCAACGGGGATAAACATATGAAGTGTAAGTACTAATATTGAGGAATTTGATTGCAAGATATAGAAGAACTCCCCCTGAAGATGTGCATATTTAAAGAATTTGCTTTGAAATAGCAAATGCACATTGTTGAGTAATATCATGGAGATCTCCTCCTATATCTTGAAATTCATACACGCATTTATCATATGATATGAAGAATTTGAAATGCATGATGAAATATGGTGTCTGACGAAATTCAGCATGCGTGCATTAAGGTACTTGAGGAAATAAGCATGCAGAAAGCAGTTCAAAAGTATCAGACCACCATAGGACTTAAGTTTACAACTCATCAGAGCAAACACCTCAGAAGAGCAAGAGTTGAAACTTAACAGAAATATAGCCCATATATAAGACCCGCTTGAAGACTAAACTCAAATTTCTCCCCCTTTGTCATCGAATGACCAAAAGGGACGAAAAATGAGGACTAACGCCCCTGAAGAATATCATCATGATGTCGATGGAGGAGCGCCAGCATTGTTGGGGTCGTCTGTTGAGGTAGGGCCTGCCGCAGTGTCGTTCAAGTCTTCAGCTTCATCCGTCTCGCGCGATGAAGAATATGAACTGGCAACAAGCTGAGGAACTTTGACTTTCTTGAATTTCTTCGAAGGTGGCTGGGACCAGTCAAAGTCCTGTTGGAAGCCCATCTCCTTGAGTTCTTCAGCACTATGAAGATTAGATAGAATCGCCCAAGTGCGGTCAAAGACTTCATGCAAGTAGTAGTGATTCTTCTTCACAGTATTTTGAGTGACTGTCATGTTCTGAAGAATTGCACCAAACTGACGCTTGACCCACTTGTGATTTCGATCAACTTTTTGATGAAGACTAAGGAGAAGTTCACGATCAGTCATCACACGCGGAGCTGTGGCTTGAGGATGATGTTCTGAAGCTTTGGCGGCAGAATCTTGAGTTGCAGAGTCATCATTGGTGGAATAGGAAGTAGCTTTGCGAAACTGTCCATCCAATGGACGAGTACCTTCATCAATAACAGCAGCCTTGCCCTTCTCGTCAGCTGAGGAAATAGTCCGTTTGAGGACTTCAATAGGGGGCAAATAGCTGAGATGATTTTGAAAGTCAGCCATGTAATGAATTGAAGACCTTGATCTGATGAATCTCATGATCCAGGGAGCATAAGGCTTCAACTCAAAAGGCGATAGAGCAGCATTGGCCAAAGTCCTCATGAAGAAATCGTGGTAGTTGATAGGAATACCATGAATGATATTGAACAGCAGATTCTTCATAATGCCAACAACTTCTTCATCATCAGAGTTGTGGCCCTTGATTGGACTGAGGGTTTTGGTCAATATGCGATATACTGTCCTTGGCACATAGAGCAATTCCTTGACGAGGAATTTGGTCCTTGGAGCTTGGCCTGGCTTCGAAGGCTTCATCAGCACTTGCATCAGATGATCAGACAGTTCAGGTTCAACATAGAGAAGCCTGGCACCTTCAGTGGGAGGACTGACTGGGACGGCATGAAGCAATTCAGAGGCCGGTGCTTTGAAATGAGTATTATCGGGCATCCAGTCCAATACCCATGAATTGACATCATCAACATTTCCAGTAATGTGCAGCGTGGCGAAGAATTGAAGAATGAGTTCTTCATTCCAATCGCAGATGTCGGTGCAGAAATTGAGTAACCCGGCGTCATGAAGAACACTGAGGACTGGTGTGAAGCAGGGCAGCGATTCCATATCTACATGAGGAATTTGCTCATGTTCAAAGATCTTATCCTTATCAACCAACAATGAGGAGTAGAAGTTCATCTGGCTTGCAGTCCAGAAACGCTTGCGACGAAGACGAGCAGAGTCATAGGGATTGTAGTCAGTGAAGAATATGTGCTCGTTGAAGAAATCCTCAGCATTAAACTTCTGCTTCTTGGAGTGAGGGTTCTGTGGCTTGGGCTGAAGATTAACAGTTGAAGAATTTACAGCCTCTTGAGGTGTAGCCACTGGAGCCACTGGCTGAGGAATTTCAGCAGCAGCCTTGGCCTTCATTTCTTCAGACATATGTACATCAGCGCTAGTGACTGGAACTTCTTCAGGTATAGAGTGAAGTGAAGCTTGACGTTCATCAGAGCCCGTATGAATTTCTTCAGTTTGCACAGGAGACTGAGGAACATGATGTAGAGGGGTTGTCAGAGGTGAATTGGGGTGATGACTTTCCCAAAAGTCATCATTCAGAATAGGTGTTGTAGACCCAATATCGACATCCTCATCTTCTTCAGTTCCTTCGACGCCTGCCTCTTCAGCTGTGAACTGAGGCATGGGCGATGATACCGGTGGGGTTGAAGGGAAAGTATCCACTTCAATTTCTTCATCCATCTGCTCTGTCGAAGCAGCAGAAGGAATTTCTTCATCAGATTTACTTTGAATTTCATATTCCTCACCAAAGGGAATGATCTCCTTTGATGGCATGCTTGATATTGGAATAGCATCAATTGGGTTTTCAGATAAACTCCTCAAAGTCTTCAATTTCTTGGGGGCTAAAGACTCTGAAGATGCAGATGCTTTCCTTTTCTTCACAGCTGCTCGCTCCGCAGCCTTGGTTTTCTTCGCTTCTGATGCAGAAGGAAGGTTGATGCTTGTCATAGGTGCAGGGGGAGCAGAGGAAATTGGTTGAATTTCTTCAGGCACAACTGATGCAGTTGCCCTGGCTTGTTCAACTGGCCTGGATTACTCTTCAGGCGCAATATTGGAGGTTGCCCAGGCATTTTCTTCAGAGACTGGAATTTCTTCATCAGCTCTGGCGCTTTCATTTTCTTCAGCAGACTGAACAGATGTTCCAGTCTGAGGAAATTTGGGTTGCGATGAAGCTGCAACACTTGGAGTAAATCCTTTTGCCATTCTGACGAATCTGACTTTGGCACCTAGCCAATCTGCATGGAATGCATGAAATTCATCACTGAGTGCTTTGATCTCAGCCTGCATAGTCACAAGTTCTTCAGGAGGCATTTTCACAACATTGTTCTTCAGAAAACGCTCCTTCTTGTACTGAGCCTTCTTCACCTGCCTGGCCTTTTCAAATTTCCATTTTTCTTCATTTATGAAGGCCGTCAACATGTGACTTTGACCAGGAGTGAGGTTTAATTCAGGCAAAGGTGTGTTAGGGTTCTTGTGCCATAGATCAATAAAATCAAGGATCTTCCTTGGATCCAGCATGAGGGGCACAGTACTGCCTTTGGCTCTAGCGGCCCTTTGTTGTCGATCTCTGATGAGCTCAGCTAATTCTTCATCATCAGCTTCGTCTTCGCTTGACGGAACCTGAAAGGCGACTTGCTTCTTGTGAGGACTTGGCCTTGTGCCTCGTCCAGCAGTGGCCTTTTTCTTCAGCAAGGTCGGAGTTGTTGAAGACTGAGGTGGAGCTGAAGAACTTGCACAGATTCATGAAGCAATTGAGATTCCAGTAGTCCTTTGGCATGTGGCAAGATGCACAGGTGCTGAGGACTTTGCAGGAGCAGCTGAGGATTTTGCAACCGAGGGAGTTTGAGCTGCTTTTGAGGAATTTGCTTGAGGAACAGGCCGTGAGGGCATTGCAGCTGAGGAACTTGTCTTGACAGCTGATTTCTTCAGCATAGCCTTCTTAGGCTTGATAGCAGAGGCCTCAGCGGCGGCAGCAACAGAATCTTCATTGAATTTCTTTACTGCCTCTTTAGCCACTTTGGCCAGCTTGGCTTGACGCTTAGCCCACTCCTGAGGAAATTCCTCACCTCTTCTGATGCTAGTGGGATCAGCTTCTTGGCCAGGAGCCAATGGAGGTCTTGGACATGGAGGGTTAACAGCAAATTTCTTCATGTACTTGGGAGTGACATAGCGATATTCCCTCCATTCTCTTGCCCATCTCCTCTCAATCTTCTGAATGCGCACTTTGCGCTGATTTTTGTTCTCCTTGCCATGAGTTGCTTCATCAGGAGTACAATATTCATCATAGATGTCATCAGGGATCTCAAAAGCAGTATTTGTTTCTGGCCTCTTTCCTCCCTTCTGAGGTCTTTTACCATCAGCCATTTTCTTCACTTGAGGGTTTTGAACAATCGAATTTTCTGATGAGGTATGCAATTTTTCTTCAAGGAACGCGTGTAAGAATGATGATTTCAGACACCGCGTACAATTGTCGTAGGGCTCTGAGAATCAAATTCTTCATCAATTTCTTCACACTTAGAGGGTTAGTCTTCATTGATTGAAGAAAAAACGTTTCTTCGTGTGTTGCACATCTAAGTCATCAATTTGCATAAGTGTTAGGATGTGTGTCCTTTTCAAAGGACATTTGAAGATTCTAAGATATTTAGCTCACACCGCAACTTGCTAAATCTCTTCTCATCCAAGGGCTTTGTGAAGATATCCGCTAGCTGTTCTTCAGACTTCACGGGATCAATAGAGATGTCACCCTTCAACACATGATCTCGAAGAAAATGATGACGAATCTCGATGTGCTTTGTCTTCGAGTGCTGAACTGGGTTATGAGCAATTTTGATGGCACTCTCGTTGTCGCAGTAGAGTGGCACATTCTTCACATTGATGCCGTAGTCCTTGAGGGTTTGCTTCATCCATAGCAATTGAGCACAGCAAGAACCAGCAGCAATATACTCAGCTTCAGCAGTAGAGAGTGATACACAGTTTTGCTTCTTCGAGGACCAACATACTAAGGATCATCCAAGGAAATGGCATGTGCCTGAAGTTGACTTGCGGTCCACACGATCACCGACATAGTCAGAGTCAGAATATCCAATGAGATCAAAAACCGAGCCCTTGGGATACCATAATCCAAGTGTTGGAGTGTGAGCTAGATATCGAAGAATATGTTTCACAGCCTTATAGTGTGATTCCTTCGGTGTAGCTTGAAAACGGGCACACATGCAAACACTAAGCATAATATCCGGCCTAGATGCACATAGGTACAATAAAGAACCAATCATGGAGCGGTATACCTTTTGATCGAAGTCTATTCCATTTTCATCAGTGCATAGATGGCCATTTGTGGGCATAGGGATTTTGACGCCTCTGCATTCTTGCATACCGAATTTTCTCAGAACGTCCTTGAGGTATTTCTCTTGAGAAATGAAAATGCCATTATGTTGTTGACGAATTTGAAGACCTAAGAAGAATTTCAATTCTCCCATCATGGACATTTGATATTCCTCACTCATCATGTAAGCAAATTCGTCACTGTAATGTTGGTTAGTACAGCCAAAGATAATATCATCAACATATATTTGGCACACGAATAATTCATCATCATAGGTTTTGGTGAAAAGAGTTGGGTCGAGTGAACCGGGTTTGAAGCCTTTCTTCATGAGGAATTCCTTCAGAGTATCATACCACGCCCGAGGGGCCTGCTTGAGGCCATAGAGGGCCATATTGAGTCTGAAGACTTTGTCAGGATGTTTAGGATCTTCAAAACCTGGGGGTTGAGCAACATATACTTCTTCCTCAAGCTTACCATTGAGGAATGCACTTTTC
Organism: Thinopyrum elongatum; assembly: GCA_011799875.1. Classification (NCBI taxonomy): domain Eukaryota; kingdom Viridiplantae; phylum Streptophyta; class Magnoliopsida; order Poales; family Poaceae; genus Thinopyrum; species Thinopyrum elongatum. The sequence continues at coordinate 610,754,471 of CM022303.1, forward strand.
ACATCCATTTGATATAAGATGATATTATGATGGTTAGCATAAGCAAGCAATATGCGAATAGCCTCAAGTCTAGCAACAGGTGCAAAAGTCTCATCGAAATCAATTCCTTCAACCTGTGTGTAGCCTTGAGCTACAAGGCGAGCCTTGTTCCTCACCACTAGGCCATTTTCATCTTGCTTGTTGCGGTAGATCCATTTGGTACCGATGATATTGTGCTTGCATGGGTCCGGTCGCTTGACAAGCTCCCACACATTGTTCAGCTTGAATTGATGTAATTCCTCTTGCATTGCTTGAATCCATTCAGGCTCCAGAAATGCCTCATCAACTTTGGTGGGCTCTGTGATAGAGACGAAAGCAAAATGCCCACAAAAGTTAGATAAATGTGAAGCTTTTGAGCGAGTCAGAGGACCTGGTGTGTTGATGTCGTTGATGATTCTCTCAATCTGTACTTCATTTGCAACGCGGGGATGAGCAGGTTGACGACTTTGATTTGGCTCAGCATTTTCTTCAGAGCCATTTTCTTCAGATGCGCCAGCATGCTGTTCTTCATGTTCTGGAATGATTTCTTCAGCAGATTCTTCAGTAGGAATAACATCCTCAGTAGCTTTGAACTTGATGGTTTCCTCAGGCGTCTTTTCATCTAGCACAGGAGGTAGGTGCTCTCTTTGCGAGCCGTTAGTTTCATCGAACCGCACATCTACAGTTTCAACAACCTTGTTGTGATAGGCATTGAAGACCCTGTAGGTGTGCGAGTCCTTTCCATAACCAAGCATAAAACCTTCATGTGCTTTCGGTGCAAATTTAGAATTGTGATGTGGATCTCTAATCCAGCATTTAGCACCGAAGACTTTGAAATAACTCACATTGGGTTTCTTGTCAGTGAGGAGTTCATATGAGGTCTTCTTGAAGAATTTGTGAAGATATACCCTGTTGATGATGTGGCATGCAGTATCAATTGCCTCAGGCCAGAAGTGACGAGGTGTCTTGTATTCATCAAGCATGGTGCGAGCCATCTCAACAAGAGTCCTATTCTTGCGCTCCACAACGCCATTCTGCTGAGGAGTGTATGGGGCAGATAGCTCATGAGTAATACCAAGTTCATCGAGATAGTCATCAAGACCAGTATTCTTGAACTCAGTCCCATTGTCACTACATATATGCTTGATCTTCACGCCGAAATTCGTCGAAGCCCTTGAGGAAAATCGTCTGAAGACTTCCTGCACTTCAGTCTTGTAAGTAATGACATGCACCCATGTGTAACGAGAATAGTCATCAACAATGACAAAGCCATATAGAGATGTTGCATTTGTTAGTGTGGCATAATGAGTAGGGCCAAAGAGATCCATATGAAGCAATTCAAAAGGACGAGAAGTAGTCATGATAGTCTTCGAGGGGTGCTTGGCTCTGGTCATCTTTCCAGCCTCACAAGCCCCACAAAGATGATCTTTGAGGAATTTGACACCCTTGATGCCAATGACGTGCTTTTTCTTCACGAGCGTGTGTAAGTTCCTCATGCCAGCATGACCCAGTCGTCGATGCCATAGCCAGCCTTCTGAAGCTTTAGCAAGTAGACAAGTGGCAGGCTATGGTCCTGCAGAGAAATCAACAATATACAAGTCTCCTCTCCTAAAGCCTTCGAAGACTTTGGAATTGTCAGATTCCATGAGCACTAAGCAACGATATTTGCAAAAGACAACAACCATATCAAGATCACAAAGCATTGAGACAGACATGAGGTTGAATCCGAGGGACTCGACAAGCATGACTTTATCCATGTGTCGATCCTTTGAGATTGCAACCCTACCTAGACCCAATACCTTGCTTTTGCCTTTGTCAGCGTAGGTGATATGCTTCAAGTGTGATGGAGATAAAGGAGTGTTCATCAGTAAGCTCTTGTCACCGGTCATGTGATTTGTACATCCACTATCGAGGACCCACTCAGTAGCTTTGGGTAAATCATCCTGTAGATGAATTAGTGCATCTTACGAACTCATATACTTCAGAGTGAAGAATATGACATCAAATTCATCAGACATATTTCATCAATTAAAGCAACATATGTATATATAGCAATGTGAGGATGTGAGAAATGAATAAATCATTTCTTCATGATTAGCTTGCGTCCTTTCAAGCATTTCAGGTCTCCAGCAAATTCTTCAGACGATTTAGTTCGTCTGGAGACCTGACTCTGCATAAGAGATTAGTTCCTTTTCTTCACCACCCACATCTGGAGGGGTGGCAAAGAGTTCATCATTCTGCGAGCTCCATAGGAGAAAGGTGGCATAGACGCCAGACCACTTCATTTCACATAAGAGGGGTTAGGGTAAGCATATGAATAAGCAGAGAAATTCTTCGAGGACTGATGAACATAATGATTTGAAGAATAATGCATATATTCATAGCCCTTAGGCTTTCCCTGCGAAACAGAAGTGTTAGCACGATGATGTTCATGTGAGGACTTTGATCCATGTGAGGAATTTGATTCATATGAAGAATTTGATCTGGGGTTCTTATTCTTCACAGGTGGTGTCATGAGGACATTCACCTGAAGACTTTCAAGGCACTTTTTGGGAACCCAGATTTTCTTCATAGGGGGACCATTCCTGCAGTTAGATCCAACATATCTAGCAAATACCTCACCATTCTGATTTTTGAACAGTTTATAGTTGGAGTCAAATGACTCATCAGATGAATATGAGGATTCACAAGTAAAGCCAGATAAAGTGGATGGATCTACGGGAGGTCCCTTCGCAGCAACCCATGAGGTTTTGGGATACTGCTCAGGTTTCCAGTAGGTTCCATCAGCATTGAGTTTCCTTTCAAAGGCAATACCCTCTTTCCTAGGGTTCCTGTTCAAGATCTGCTTTTTGAGCACATCACAAAGAGTCTGATGCCCTTTGAGGCTTTTGTACATGCCTGTCACATACAATTCCTTCAACCCTGCATTTTCGTCAGTGATACTAGTGGTATCCTCAGATGAGGAATTTGTGACCACAGAGATAGTTGAAGAATTTGCAGCAATGGAAGCATTTGAACATTCAGGTGAAGAATTAGCAGTTTCACGTTCAATGCATTTCAAGCATGGTGGAATAAATTCTTCCTGAGCGGAACTGATCTGTTGAGCAAGCAAAGAATCATTTTCCTTCTGAAGATCTTCATGACTCACCCTTAGCTTCTCAAGATCTTGCTTTCTTTGAAGAAATTCATAAGAAAGCTTCTCATGATCGGCTAGGAGAGTTTCATGACGACCTTGAAGGTTGTCAAACTTAGACTGTAGTTGCTGAAGATTACCAGTCAGTGTTTGAGTTCGATCCATTTCCTCACCTAACAGATCATCGCTTTTGTCTAGCATATTTTGAACCTTTTCCAAAGCCTTTTGTTGTTTAACAGCAATATTAGCAAGTTTGGAATAGCTGGGTTTGAGGTTATCATCAGATTCATCCTCACTTGATTCAGAGGAGGGATATTTGAGTACCTTGGCACCTTTTGCCATGAAGCAATAGGTGGGAGCATAGTCATCGTTGCCGTCATCAGCAGTGTTGGGGAAACCATTTTCCTCAGTGTTGAAGATGGACTTGCTAACGTAAGCAGTAGCGAGGGCTAGGCTCGCCACACCAGAGTCTGACTCCTCAGATGCCTCCTCTTCCTCATGTTCCTCAGATTCAGCTTCAGAGTCCATTTCCTTGCCAATGAATGCCCGAGCTTTCTTGGAGCTGCTCTTCTTGTGAGATGAAGACTTTGAAGATCTTGACGATGAGGACTTTGAAGATTTCTTCTTCCTCTTAGAGTCATCTGAACTATCATCCTTGTATTTATTCTTCTTTGATTCCTTCTCCCACTGAGGACAATCAGTAATGTAGTGACTAGGTTTCTTGCATTTATGGCAAGTTCTCTTCTTGTAATCACGGGATGAGGAATCTGATTTCATGTCATCACCTCTTGAGGATTTTCCAAATCGGCCACGTCTAGAGAACTTCTGGAATTTCCTCACGAGCATTGCTAGCTCCTGACTCAGTTCTTCAGGATCACCAAGGCTGCTACCAGAATCTTCATCTTCAGATTCAGAGACTGCCTTGGCTTTCAGTGCACGAGATCTACCATAGCTCGGTCCGTAGAGATCTCTCTTCTCAGCTAGTTGGAATTCATGAGTATTTAGCCTCTCGAGGATATCAGCAGGATCAAGTGACTTGTAGTCACCACGTTCTTGAATCATCAGTGCCAGTGTATCGAATGAAGAATCGAGTGACCTCAGCAATTTCTTCACCACCTCATGGTCGGTGATGTTAGTGGCACCCAGTGCTTGAAGCTCGTTTGAAATGTCAGTGAGGCGATCAAAGGTTTGCTGAACATTTTCGTTGTCGAGTCTTTTGAAGCGGTTGAAGAGATTGCGAAGAACGTCAACTCGAGAGTCACGTTGAGTTGAGACTCCTTCGTTGACCTTGGACAGCCTATCCCAGATAATCTTAGCTGTCTCCAAAGCACTCACTCTGCCATACTGCCCTTTGCTCAGATGGCCACATATGATATTCTTCGCTTGAGAGTCGAGTTGCTTGAATCTCTTCACATCAGCAGCGTTTACGGAAGGAGTGACAGAGGGAACACCCTTTTCCACAACATACCAGAGGTCGTTGTCAATTGCCTCAAGATGCATGCGCATCTTGTTCTTCCAGTAGGGGTAGTCCGTCCCATCGAAGGTAGGACACCCAGCTGAGACCTTGATCATGCCTGAGTCGACATAACTAAAACTCCAGGTGGTTAAACCAAAATCACACAGAACAAGGGAGTACCTTGCTCTGATACCAATTGAAAGTGCGTTATATCGACTAGAGGGAGGGTGAATAGGCGATTTTTACAAATTCGTCACTGAGGAATTTCAAGGTGAGGAAATTCCTAAGCGACGAACTACTTAGCAGCGGAATGAGTACTCAGATGCAAGCATAACAGAGCAGTAGCACAGTCATCATGATGAAATGAAAACAAGCACAGAGTACGAGTAGCGTAAACATAGGATAAGCAGGCTGAAAACAAACTGACTGAAGAATTTGAACTGAGGAAATTGAGAAAGTCTTCAGACAAAGTCTTCAAACAGTAATGATCAAATACATAGCAAGTATGCGAGGAAATGAAAGGGTTGAGGAAATAGAACCAGTAGCTCGGTGAAGACACTGATTTGGTAGACCAGTTCCAACTGCTGTGACAGTTGTACGTCTGGTTGGAGCGGCTAGGTATTTAAACCTGAGGACACACAGTCCCGGACACCCAGTCCTGAACACACAGTCCAGGACACCTAGTCCTCACCGTATTCTCCTTGAGCTAAGGTCACACAGACCTCGCCCAACCACTCGTGGTAAGTCTTCAGGTGACTTCCAAACCTTCACATACTCGGTCACTCGGCAATCCACAATTTCCTCTTGGATGCTCTAGACCATGACGCCTAACCGTCTGGAGGATGCACAGTCCTCAAAGGTAACAAGCGTCGGTTCCACACAGGAACAATCTCTTCAGTGATGCTCAATCACTTTGGGTTTGTAGGTGTTTGGGTTTTTGGATTTTTCCTCACTTGATGATTTTCGCTCAAAGTCCTCGGAGGATGGGATGCTCTAAATGACAAGTGTCAATCTATCTCTCAGAGCAGCCAACCAACTAGTGGTTGTAGGGGGCGGCTATTTATAGCCTAGGGAGCAGCCCGACATGATAAGACATAAATGCCCTTCAATGATATGACCGTTAGGTGGGTAGATATTTTGGACAGCTGGCGCGTAGCACAGCAACGGTCGGAAATTTGAGTGTCAAATTCCTCAGGGCTATCATAATCCTCACTTGTAGGCAATCCGCACTAGCGAATTCCTAACTCCTCAGTCAGAACAAATTCCTCAGAGAACAGAAGAACTCCGTCTCTGTCACTGAAGAACTTGACTAAACTGTATGAGATTTCCAATGGCTTCACTCGAAAGGATTGGGTAGGTGTAGGATTTTGAGTTGAGCATCACTTGGAAATTTTTCCTTAGTTTTACCTCGACCCCCTTTAACAGTACGGTGTTTCCTATGACTCAAGAAGAAGAAAATGAAACTACGAAAACAAAAGTCTTCACGCTTCATAATCCTCGCATGAATATCAAGTCTTCAGGGTCACACCAATTTCTTCACTTTCAAAGTCTTCAAGAAAACCAAAGTCTTCAGTTGAAGACATTCATTTTTAGGAGTCGACTTTCATCGTAAATATCAAACTCCTCATAGACTTATAGACCTGTGTACACTCACAAACTCATTAGTCCCTTAACCTATAAGTCTTCAATACACCAAAATCACTAAGGGGCACTAGATGCACTTACAATCTCCCCCTTTTTGGTGATTGATGACAATATAGGTTAAGTTTTCAACGGGGATAAACATATGAAGTGTAAGTACTAATATTGAGGAATTTGATTGCAAGATATAGAAGAACTCCCCCTGAAGATGTGCATATTTGAAGAATTTGCTTTGAAATAGCAAATGCACATTGTTGAGTAATATCATGGAGTTCTCCTCCTATATCTTGAAATTTATACACGCATTTATCATATGATATGAAGAATTTGAAATGCATGATGAAATATGGTGTCTGACGAAATTCAGCATGCGTGCATTAAGGTACTTGAGGAAATAAGCATGCAGAAAGCAGTTCAAAAGTATCAGACCACCATAGGACTTAAGTTTACAACTCATCAGAGCAAACACCTCAGAAGAGCAAGAGTTGAAACTTAACAGAAATATAGCCCATATATAAGACCCGCTTGAAGACTAAACTCAAATTTCTCCCCCTTTGTCATCGAATGACCAAAAGGAACAAAAAATGAGGACTAACGCCCCTGAAGAATATCATCATGATGTCGATGGAGGAGCGCCAGCATTGTTGGGGTCGTCTGTTGAGGTAGGGCCTGCCGCAGTGTCGTTCAAGTCTTCAGCTTCATCCGTCTCGCGCGATGAAGAATATGAACTGGCAACAAGCTGAGGAACTTTGACTTTCTTGAATTTCTTCGAAGGTGGCTGGGACCAGTCAAAGTCCTGTTGGAAGCCCATCTCCTTGAGTTCTTCAGCACTATGAAGATTAGACAGAATCGCCCAAGTGCGGTCAAAGACTTCATGCAAGTAGTAGTGATTCTTCTTCACAGTATTTTGAGTGACTGTCATGTTTTGAAGAATTGCACCAAAATGACGCTTGACCCACTTGTGATTTCGATCAACTTTCTGATGAAGACTAAGGAGAAGTTCACGATCAGTCATCACACGCGGAGCTGTGGCTTGAGGATGATGTTCTGAAGCTTTGGCGGCAGAATCTTGAGTTGCAGAGTCATCATTGGTGGAATAGGAAGTAGCTTTGCGAAACTGTCCATCCAATGGACGAGTACCTTCATCAATAACAGCAGCCTTGCCCTTCTTGTCAGCTGAGGAAATAGTCCGTTTGAGGACTTCAATAGGGGGCAAATAGCTGAGATGATTTTGAAAGTCAGCCATGTAATGAATTGAAGACCTTGATCTGATGAATCTCATGATCCAGGGAGCATAAGGCTTCAACTCAAAAGGCGATAGAGCAGCATTGGCCAAAGTCCTCATGAAGAAATCGTGGTAGTTGATAGGAATACCATGAATGATATTGAACAGCAGATTCTTCATAATGCCAACAACTTCTTCATCATCAGAGTTGTGGCCCTTGATTGGACTGAGGGTTTTGGTCAATATGCGATATACTGTCCTTGGCACATAGAGCAATTCCTTGACGAGGAATTTGGTCTTTGGAGCTTGGCCTGGCTTCAAAGGCTTCATCAGCACTTGCATCAGATGATCAGACAGTTCAGGTTCAACATAGAGAAGCCTGGCACCTTCAGTGGGAGGACTGACTGGGACGGCATGAAGCAATTCAGAGGCCGGTGCTTTGAAATGAGTATTATCGGTCATCCAGTCCAATACCCATGAATTGACATCATCAACATTTCCAGTAATGTGCAGCGTGGCGAAGAATTGAAGAATGAGTTCTTCATTCCAATCGCAGATGTCGGTGCAGAAATTGAGTAACCCAGCATCATGAAGAACACTGAGGACTGGTGTGAAGCAGGGCAGCGATTCCATATCTACATGAGGAATTTGCTCATGTTCAAAGATCTTATCCTTATCAACCAACAATGAGCGATAGGTGTAATCACGGGATGAGGAATCTGATTTCATGTCATCACCTCTTGAGGATTTTCCAAATCGGCCACGTCTAGAGAACTTCTGGAATTTCCTCACGAGCATTGCTAGCTCCTGACTCAGTTCTTCAGGATCACCAAGGCTGCTACCAGAATCTTCATCTTCAGATTCAGAGACTGCCTTGGCTTTCAGTGCACAAGATCTACCATAGCTCGGTCCGTAGAGATCTCTCTTCTCAGCTAGTTGGAATTCATGAGTATTTAGCCTCTCGAGGATATCAGCAGGATCAAGTGACTTGTAGTCACCACGTTCTTGAATCATCAGTGCCAGTGTATCGAATGAAGAATCGAGTGACCTCAGCAATTTCTTCACCACCTCATGGTTGGTGATGTCAGTGGCACCCAGTGCTTGAAGCTCGTTTGAAATGTTAGTGAGGCGATCAAAGGTTTGCTGAACATTTTTGTTGTCGAGTCTTTTGAAGCGGTTGAAGAGATTGCGAAGAACGTCAACTCGAGAGTCACGTTGAGTTGAGACTCCTTCGTTGACCTTGGACAGCCTATCCCAGATAAGCTTAGCTGTGTCCAAAGCACTCACTCTGCCATACTGCCCTTTGCTCAGATGGCCACATATGATATTCTTCGCTTGAGAGTCGAGTTGCTTGAATCTCTTCACATCAGCAGCGTTTACGGAAGGAGTGACAGAGGGAACACCCTTTTCCACAACATACCAGAGATCGTTGTTAATTGCCTCAAGATGCATGCGCATCTTGTTCTTCCAGTAGGGGTAGTCCGTCCCATCGAAGGTAGGACACCCAGCTGAGACCTTGATCATGCCTGCAGTCGACATAACTAAAACTCCAGGTGGTTAAACCAAAATCACACAGAACAAGGGAGTACCTTGCTCTGATACCAATTGAAAGTGCGTTATATCGACTAGAGGGGGGGTGAATAGGCGATTTTTACAAATTCGTCACTGAGGAATTTCAAGGTGAGGAAATTCCTAAGCGACGAACTACTTAGCAGCGGAATAAGTACTCAGATGCAAGCATAACAGAGCAGTAGCACAGTCATCATGATGAAATGAAAACAAGCACAAAGTACGAGTAGCGTAAACACAGGATAAGCAGGCTGAAGACAAACTGACTGAAGAATTTGAACTGAGGAAATTGAGAAAGTCTTCAGACAAAGTCTTCAAACAGTAATGATCAAATACATAGCAAGTATGTGAGGAAATGAAAGGGTTGAGGAAATAGAACCAGTAGCTTGGTGAAGACACTGATTTGGTAGACCAGTTCCAACTGCTGTGACAGTTGTACGTCTGGTTGGAGCGGCTAGGTATTTAAACCTGAGGACACACAGTCCCGGACACCCAGTCCTGAACACACAGTCCAGGACACCTAGTCCTCACCGTATTCTCCTTGAGCTAAGGTCACACAGACCTCGCCCAACCACTCGTGGTAAGTCTTCAGGTGACTTCCAAACCTTCACATACTCGGTCACTCGGCAATCCACAATTTCCTCTTGGATGCTCTAGACCATGACGCCTAACCGTCTGGAGGATGCACAGTCCTCAAAGGTAACAAGCGTCGGTTCCACACAGGAACAATCTCTTCGGTGATGCTCAATCACTTTGGGTTTGTAGGTGTTTGGGTTTTTGGGTTTTTCCTCACTTGATGATTTTCGCTCAAAGTCCTCGGAGGATGGGATGCTCTAAATGACAAGTGTCAATCTATCTCACGGAGCAGCCAACCAGCTAGTGGTTGTAGAGGGCGGCTATTTATAGCCTAGGGAGCAGCCCGACATGATAAGACATAAATGCCCTTCAATGATATGACCGTTAGGTGGGTAGATATTTTGGGACAGCTGGCACGTAGCACAGCAACGGTCGGAAATTTGAGTATCAAATTCCTCAGGGCTATCATAATCCTCACTTATAGGCAATCCGCACTGGCGAATTTCTAACTCCTCAGTCAGAACAAATTCCTCAGAGAACAGAAGAACTTCGTCTCTGTCACTGAAGAACTTGACTAAACTGTATGAGATTTCCAATGGCTTCACTCGAAAGGATTGGGTAGGTGTAGGATTTTGAGTTGAGCATCACTTGGAAATTTTTCCTTAGTTTTACCTCGACCCCCTTTAACAGTACGGTGTTTCCTATGACTCAAGAAGAAGAAAATGAAACTACGAAAACAAAAGTCTTCACGCTTCATAATCCTCGCATGAATATCAAGTCTTCAGGGTCACACCAATTTCTTCACTTTCAAAGTCTTCAAGAAAACCAAAGTCTTCAGTTGAAGACATTCATTTTTAGGGGTCGACATTCATCGTAATTAACAAACTCCTCATAGACTTATAGACCTGTGTACACTCACAAACGCATTAGTCCCTTAACCTATAAGTCTTCAATACACCAAAATCACTAAGGGGCACTAGATGCACTTACAATCTCCCCCTTTTTGGTGATTGATGACAATATAGGTTAAGTTTTCAACGGGGATAAACATATGAAGTGTAAATACTAATATTGAGGAATTTGATTGCAAGATATAGAGGAACTCCCCCTGAAGATGTGCATATTTGAAGAATTTGCTTTGAAATAGCAAATGCACATTGTTGAGTAATATCATGGAGATCTCCTCCTATATCTTGAAATTCATACACGCATTTGTATGATATAAAGAATTTGAAATGCATGATGAAATATGGTGTCTGACGGAATTCAGCATGCGTGCATTAAGGTACTTGAGGAAATAAGCATGCAGAAAGCAGTTCAAAAGTATCAGACCACCATAGGACTTAAGTTTACAACTCATCAGAGCAAACACCTCAGAAAAGCAAGAGTTGAAACTTAACAGAAATATAACCCATATATAAGACCCGCTTGAAGACTAAACTCAAATTTCTCCCCCTTTGTCATCGAATGACCCAAAAGGGACGAAAAATGAGGACTAACGCCCCTGAAGAATATCATCATGATGTCGATGGAGGAGCGCCAGCATTGTTGGGGTCATCTGTTGAGGTAGGGCCTGCCGCAGTGTCGTTCAAGTCTTCAGCTTCATCCGTCTCGCGCGATGAAGAATATGAACTGGCAACAAGCTGAAGAACTTTGACTTTCTTGAATTTCTTCGAAGGTGGCTGGGACCAGTCAAAGTCCTGTTGGAAGCCCATCTCCTTGAGTTCTTCAGCACTATGAAGATTAGACAGAATCGCCCAAGTGCGGTCAAAGACTTCATGCAAGTAGTAGTGATTCTTCTTCACAGTATTTTGAGTGACTGTCATGTTCTGAAGAATTGCACCAAACTGACGCTTGACCCACTTGTGATTTCGATCAACTTTCTGATGAAGACTAAGGAGAAGTTCACGATCAGTCATCACACGCGGAGCTGTGGCTTGAGGATGATGTTCTGAAGCTTTGGCGGCAGAATCTTGAGTTGCAGAGTCATCATTGGTGGAATAGGAAGTAGCTTTGCGAAACTGTCCATCCAATGGACGAGTACCTTCATCAATAACAGCAGCTTTGCCCTTCTCGTCAGCTGAGGAAATAGTCCGTTTGAGGACTTCAATAGGGGGCAAATAGCTGAGATGATTTTGAAAGTCAGCAATGTAATGAATTGAAGACCTTGATCTGATGAATCTCATGATCCAGGGAGCATAAGGCTTCAACTCAAAAGGTGACAGTGCAGCATTGGCCAAAGTCCTCATGAAGAAATCGTGGTAGTTGATAGGAATACCGTGAATGATATTGAACATCAGATTCTTCATAATGCCAACAACTTCTTCATCATCAGAGTTGTGGCCCTTGATTGGACTGAGGGTTTTGGTCAATATGCGATAGACTGTCCTTGGCACATAGAGCAATTCCTTGACGAGGAATTTGATCCTTGGAGCTTGGCCTGGCTTCAAAGGCTTCATCAGCACTTGCATCAGATGATCAGACAATTCAGGTTCAACATAGAGAAGCCTAGCACCTTCAGTGGGAGGACTGACTGGGACGGCATGAAGCAATTCAGAGGCCGGTGCTTTGAAATGAGTATTATCGGTCATCCAGTCCAATACCCATGAATTGACATCATCAACATTTCCAGTAATGTGCAGCATGGCGAAGAATTGAAGAATGAGTTCTTCATTCCAATCACAGATGTCGGTGCAGAAATGGAGTAACCCAGCGTCATGAAGAACACTGAGGACTGGTGTGAAGCAGGGCAGCGATTCCATATCTACATGAGGAATTTGCTCATGTTCAAAGATCTTATCCTTATCAACCAACAATGAGGAGTAGAAGTTCATCTGGCTTGCAGTCCAGAAACGCTTGCGACGAAGACGAGCAGAGTCATAGGGATTGTAGTCAGTGAAGAATATGTGCTCGTTGAAGAAATCCTCAGCATTAAACTTCTGCTTCTTGGAGTGAGGGTTCTGTGGCTTGGGCTGAAGATTAACAGTTGAAGAATTTACAGCCTCTTGAGGTGTAGCCACTGGAGCCACTGGCTGAGGAATTTCAGCAGCAGCCTTGGCCTTCATTTCTTCAGACATATGTACATCAGCGCTAGTGACTGGAACTTCTTCAGGTATAGAGTGAAGTGAAGCTTGACGTTCATCAGAGCCCGTATGAATTTCTTCAGTTTGCACAGAAGACTGAGGAACATGATGTAGAGGGGTTGTCAGAGGTGAATTGGGGTGATGACTTTCCCAAAAGTCATCATTCAGAATAGGTGTTGTAGACCCAATATCCACATCCTCATCTTCTTCAGTTCCTTCGACGCCTGCCTCTTCAGCTGTGAACTGAGGCATGGGCGATGATACCAGTGGGGTTGAAGGGAAAGTATCCACTTCAATTTCTTCATCCATCTGCTCTGTCGAAGCAGCAGAAGGAATTTCTTCATCAGATTTACTTGGAATTTCATATTCCTCACCAAAGGGAATGATCTCCTTTGATGGCATGCTTGATATTGGAATAGCATCAATTGGGTTTTCAGATAAACTCCTCAAAGTCTTCAATTTCTTGGGGGCTGAAGACTCTGAAGATGCAGATGCTTTCCTTTTCTTCACAGCTGCTCGCTCCGCAGCCTTGGTTTTCTTCGCTTCTGATGCATAAGGAAGGTTGATGCTTGTCATCGGTGCAGGGGGAGCAGAGGAAATTGGTTGAATTTCTTCAGGCACAACTGATGCAGTTGCCCTGGCTTGTTCAACTGGCCTGGATTGCTCTTCAGGCGCAATATTGGAGGTTGCCCTGGCATTTTCTTCAGAGACTGGAATTTCTTCATCAGCTCTGGCGCTTTCATTTTCTTCAGCAGACTGAACAGATGTTCCAGTCTGAGGAAATTTGGGTTGCGATGAAGCTGCAACACTTGGAGTAAATCCTTTTGCCATTCTGACGAATCTGACTTTGGCACCTAGCCAATCTGCATGGAATGCATGAAATTCATCACTGAGTGCTTTGATCTCAGCCTGCATAGTCACAAGTTCTTCAGGAGACATTTTCACAACATTGTTGTTCAGAAAACGCTCCTTCTTGTACTGAGCCTTCTTCACCTGCCTGGCCTTTTCAAATTTCCATTTTTCTTCATTTATGAAGGCCGTCAACATGTGACTTTGACCAGGAGTGAGGTTTAATTCAGGCAAAGGTGTGTTAGGGTTCTTGTGCCATAGATCAATAAAATCAAGGATCTTCCTTGGATCCAGCATGAGGGGCACAGCACTGCCTTTGGCTCTAGCGGCCCTTTGTTGTCGATCTCTGATGAGCTCAGCTAATTCTTCATCATCAGCTTCGTCTTCGCTTGACGGAACCTGAAAGGCGACTTGCTTCTTGTGAGGACTTGGCCTTGTGCCTCGTCCAGCAGTGGCCTTTTTCTTCAGCAAGGTCGGAGTTGTTGAAGACTGAGGTGGAGCTGAAGAACTTGCAGAGACTCCTGAAGCAATTGAGATTCCAGTAGTTCTTTGGCATGTGGCAAGATGCACAGGTGCTGAGGACTTTGCAGGAGCAGCTGAGGATTTTGCAACCGAGGGAGTTGGAGCTGCTTTTGAGGAATTTGCTTGAGGAACAGGCCGTGAGGGCTTTGAAGAGCTTGGTCGTGAGGGCATTGCAGTTGAGGAACTTGTCTTAACAGCTGATTTCTTCAGCATAGCCTTCTTAGGCTTGATAGCAGAGGCCTCAGCGGCGGCAGCAACAGAATCTTCATTGAATTTCTTTACTGCCTCTTTAGCCACTTTGGCCAGCTTGGCTTGACGCTTAGCCCACTCCTGAGGAAATTCCTCACCTCTTCTGATGCTAGTGGGATCAGCTTCTTGGCCAGGAGCCAATGGAGGTCTTGGACATGGAGGGTTAACAGCAAATTTCTTCATGTACTTGGGAGTGACATAGCGATATTCCCTCCATTCTCTTGCCCATCTCCTCTCAATCTTCTGAATGCGCACTTTGCGCTGATTTTTGTTCTCCTTGCCATGAGTTGCTTCATCAGGAGTACAATATTCATCATAGATGTCATCAGGGATCTCAAAAGCAGTATTTGTTTCTGGCCTCTTTCCTCCCTTCTGAGGTCTTTTACCATCAGCCATTTTCTTCACTTGAGGGTTTTGAACAATCGAATTTTCTGATGAGGTATGCAATTTTTCTTCAAGGAACGCGTGTAAGAATGATGATTTCAGACACCGCGTACAATTGTCGTAGGGCTCTGAGAATCAAATTCTTCATCAATTTCTTCACACTTAGAGGGTTAGTCTTTATTGATTGAAGAAAAAACGTTTCTTCGTGTGTTGCACATCTAAGTCATCAATTTGCATAAGTGTTAGGATGTGTGTCCTTTTCAAAGGACATTTGAAGATTCTAAGATATTTAGCTCACACCGCAACTTGCTAAATCTCTTCTCATCCAAGGGCTTTGTGAAGATATCCGCTAGCTGTTCTTCAGACTTCACGGGATCAATAGAGATGTCACCCTTCAACACATGATCTCGAAGAAAATGATGATGAATCTCGATGTGCTTTGTCTTCGAGTGCTGAACTGGGTTATGAGCAATTTTGATGGCACTCTCGTTGTCGCAGTAGAGTGGCACATTCTTCACATTGATGTCGTAGTCCTTGAGGGTTTGCTTCATCCATAGCAATTGAGCACAGCAAGAACCAGCAGCAATATACTCAGCTTCAGCAGTAGAGAGTGATACGCAGTTCTGCTTCTTCGAGGACCAACATACTAAGGATCATCCGAGGAAATGGCATGTGCCTGATGTTGACTTGCGGTCCACACGATCACCGGCATAGTCAGAGTCAGAATATCCAATGAGATCAAAAACCGAGCCCTTGGGATACCATAATCCAAGTGTTGGAGTGTGAGCTAGATATCGAAGAATATGTTTCACAGCCTTATAGTGTGATTCCTTCGGTGTAGCTTGAAAACGGGCACACATGCAAACACTAAGCATAATATCTGGCCTAGATGCACATAGGTACAATAAAGAACCAATCATGGAGCGGTATACCTTTTGATCGAAGTCTATTCCATTTTCATCAGTGCATAGATGGCCATTTGTGGGCATAGGGATTTTGACGCCTCTGCATTCTTGCATACCGAATTTTCTCAGAACGTCCTTGAGGTATTTCTCTTGAGAAATGAAAATGCCATTATGTTGTTGACGAATTTGAAGACCTAAGAAGAATTTCAATTCTCCCATCATGGACATTTGATATTCCTCACTCATCATGTAAGCAAATTTGAAACTGTAATGTTGGTTAGTACAGCCAAAGATAATATCATCAACATATATTTGGCACACGAATAATTCATCATCATAGGTTTTGGTGAAAAGAGTTGGGTCGAGTGAACCGGGTTTGAAGCCTTTCTTCATGAGGAATTCCTTCAGAGTATCATACCACGCCCGAGGGGCCTGCTTGAGGCCATAGAGGGCCTTATTGAGTCTGAAGACTTTGTCAGGATGTTTAGGATCTTCAAAACCTGGGGGTTGAGCAACATATACTTCTTCCTCAAGCTTACCATTGAGGAATGCACTTTTCACATCCATTTGATATAAGATGATATTATGATGGTTAGCATAAGCAAGCAATATGCGAATAGCCTCAAGTCTAGCAACAGGTGCAAAAGTCTCATCGAAATCAATTCCTTCAACCTGTGTGTAGCCTTGAGCTACAAGACGAGCCTTGTTCCTCACCACTAGGCCATTTTCATCTTGCTTGTTGCGGTAGATCCATTTGGTACCGATGATATTGTGCTTGCATGGGTCCGGTCACTTGACAAGCTCCCACACATTGTTCAGCTTGAATTGATGTAATTCCTCTTGCATTGCTTGAATCCATTCAGGCTCCAGAAATGCCTCATCAACTTTGGTGGGCTCTGTGATAGAGACGAAAGCAAAATGCCCACAAAAGTTAGATAAATGTGAAGCTTTTGAGCGAGTCAGAGGACCTGGTGCGTTGATGTCGTTGATGATTCTCTCAATCTGTACTTCATTTGCAACGCGGGGATGAGCAGGTTGACGACTTTGATTTGGCTCAGCATTTTCTTCAGAGCCATTTTCTTCAGATGCGCCAGCATGCTGTTCTTCATGTTCTGGAATGATTTCTTCAGCAGATTCTTCGGTAGGAATGACATCCTCAGTAGCTTTGAACTTGATGGTTTCCTCAGGCGTCTTTTCATCTAGCACAGGAGGTAGGTGCTCTCTTTGCGAGCCGTTAGTTTCATCGAACCGCACATCTACAGTTTCAACAACCTTGTTGTGATAGGCATTGAAGATCCTGTAGGTGTGCGAGTCCTTTCCGTAACCAAGCATAAAACCTTCATGTGCTTTCGGTGCAAATTTAGAATTGTGATGTGGATCTCTAATCCAGCATTTAGCACCGAAGACTTTGAAATAACTCACATTGGGTTTCTTGTCAGTGAGGAGTTCATATGAGGTCTTCTTGAAGAATTTGTGAAGATATACCCTGTTGATGATGTGGCATGCAGTATCAATTGCCTCAGGCCAGAAGTGACGAGGTGTCTTGTATTCATCAAGCATGGTGCGAGCCATCTCAACAAGAGTCCTGTTCTTGCGCTCCACAACGCCATTCTGCTGAGGAGTGTATGGGGCAGATAGCTCATGAGTAATACCAAGTTCATCGAGATAGTCATCAAGACCAGTATTCTTGAACTCAGTCCCATTGTCACTACGTATATGCTTGATCTTCACGCCGAAATTCGTCAAAGCCCTTGAGGAAAATCGTCTAAAGACTTCCTGCACTTCAGTTTTGTAAGTAATGACATGCACCCATGTGTAACGAGAATAGTCATCAACAATGACAAAGCCATATAGAGATGCTGCATTTGTTAGTGTGGCATAATGAGTAGGGCCAAAGAGATCCATATGAAGCAATTCAAAAGGACGAGAAGTAGTCATGATAGTCTTCGAGGGGTGCTTGGCTCTGGTCATCTTTCCAGCCTCACAAGCCCCACAAAGATGATCTTTGAGGAATTTGACACCCTCGATGCCAATGACGTGCTTTTTCTTCACGAGCGTGTGTAAGTTCCTCATGCTAGCATGACCCAGTCGTCGATGCCATAGCCAGCCTTCTGAAGCTTTAGCAAGTAGACAAGTGGCAGGCTGTGGTCCTGCAGAGAAATCAACAATATACAAGTCTCCTCTCCTAAAGCCTTCGAAGACTTTGGAATTGTCAGATTCCATGAGCACTAAGCAACGATATTTGCCAAAGACAACAACCATATCAAGATCACAAAGCATTGAGACAGACATGAGGTTGAATCCGAGGGACTCGACAAGCATGACTTTATCCATGTGTCGATCCTTTGAGATTGCAACCCTACCTAGACCCAATACCTTGCTTTTGCCTTTGTCAGCGTAGGTGATATTCTTCAAGTGTGATGGAGATAAAGGAGTGTTCATCAGTAAGCTCTTGTCACCGGTCATGTGATTTGTACATCCACTATCGAGGACCCACTCAGTAGCTTTGGGTAAATCATCCTGCAGATGAATTAGTGCATCTTACGAACTCATATACTTCAGAGTGAAGAATATGACATCAAATTCATCAGACATATTTCATCAATTAAAGCAACATATGTATATATAGCAATGTGAGGACATGAGAAATGAATAAATCATTTCTTCATGATTAGCTTGCGTCCTTTCAAGCATTTCAGGTCTCCAGCAAATTCTTCAGACGATTTAGTTCGTCTGGAGACCTGACCCTGCATAAGAGATTAGTTCCTTTTCTTCACCACCCACATCTGGAGGGGTGGCAAAGAGTTCATCATTCTGCGAGCTCCATAAGAGAAAGGTGGCATAGACGCCAGACCACTTCGTTTCACATAAGAGGGGTTAGGGTAAGCATATGAATAAGCAGAGAAATTCTTCGAGGACTTATGAACATAATGATTTGAAGAATAATGCATATATTCATAGCCCTTAGGCTTTCCCTGCGAAACAGAAGTGGTAGCACGATGATGTTCATGTGAGGACTTTGATCCATGTGAGGAATTTGATTCGTATGAAGAATTTGATCTGGGGTTCTTATTCTTCACAGGTGGTGTCATGAGGACATTCACCTGAAAACTTTCAAGGCACTTTTTGGGAACCCAGATTTTCTTCATAGGGGGACCATTCCTGCAGTTAGATCCAACATATCTAGCAAATACCTCACCATTCTGATTTTTGAACAGTTTATAGTTGGAGTCAAATGACTCATCAGATGAATATGAGGATTCACAAGTAAAGCCAGATAAAGTGGATGGATCTACGGGAGGTCCCTTCGCAGCAACCCATGAGGTTTTGGGATACTGCTTCGGTTTCCAGTAGGTTCCATCAGCATTGAGTTTCCTCTCAAAGGCAATACCCTCTTTCCTAGGGTTCCTGTTCAAGATCTGCTTTTTGAGCACATCACAAAGAGTCTGATGCCCTTTGAGGCTTTTGTACATGCCTGTCACATACAATTCCTTCAACCCTGCATTTTCGTCAGTGATACTAGTGGTATCCTCAGATGAGGAATTTGTGACCACAGAGATAGTTGAAGAATTTGCAGCAATGGAAGCATTTGAACATTCAGGTGAAGAATTAGCAGTTTCACGTTCAATGCATTTCAAGCATGGTGGAATAAATTCTTCCTGAGCGGAACTGATCTGTTGAGCAAGCAAAGAATCATTTTCCTTCTGAAGATCTTCATGACTCACCCTTAGCTTCTCAAGATCCTGCTTTCTTTAAAGAAATTCATAAGAAAGCTTCTCATGATCGGCTAGGAGAGTTTTATGACGACCTTGAAGGTTGTCAAACTTAGACTGTAGTTGCTGAAGATTATCAGTCAGTGTTTGAGTTCGATCCATTTCCTCACCTAACAGATCATCGCTTTTGTCTAGCATATTTTGAACCTTTTCCAAAGCCTTTTGTTGTTTAACAGCAATATTAGCAAGTTTGGAATAGCTGGGTTTGAGGTTATCATCAGATTCATCCTCACTTGATTCAGAGGAGGGATATTTGAGTACCTTGGCACCTTTTGCCATGAAGCAATAGGTGGGAGCATAGTCATCATTGCCGTCATCAGTAGTGTTGGGGAAGCCATTTTCCTCAGTGTTGAAGATGGACTTGCTAACGTAAGCAGTAGCGAGGGCTAGGCTCGCCACACCAGAGTCTGACTCCTCAGATGCCTCCTCTTCCTCATGTTCCTCAGATTCAGCTTCAGAGTCCATTTCCTTGCCAATGAATGCCCGAGCTTTCTTGGAGCTGCTCTTCTTGTACGATGAAGACTTTGAAGATTTCTTCTTCTTCTTAGAGTCAACTGAACTATCATCCTTGTATTTCTTCTTCTTTGATTCCTTCTCCCACTGAGGACAATCAGTAATGTAGTGACCAAGTTTCTTGCATTTATGGCAAGTTCTCTTCTTGTAATCACGGGATGAGGAATCTGATTTCATGTCATCACCTCTTGAGGATTTTCCAAATCGGCCACGTCTAGAGAACTTCTGGAATTTCCTCACGAGCATTGCTAGCTCCTGACTCAGTTCTTCAGGATCACCAAGGCTGCTACCAGAATCTTCATCTTCAGATTCAGAGACTGCCTTGGCTTTCAGTGCACAAGATCTACCATAGCTCGATCCGTAGAGATCTCTCTTCTCAGCTAGTTGGAATTCATGAGTATTTAGCCTCTCGAGGATATCAGCAGGATCAAGTGACTTGTAGTCACCACGTTCTTGAATCATCAGTGCCAGTGTATCGAATGAAGAATCGAGTGACCTCAGCAATTTCTTCACCACCTCATGGTCGGTGATGTCAGTGGCACCCAGTGCTTGAAGCTCGTTTGAAATGTCAGTGAGGCGATCAAAGGTTTGCTGAACATTTTCGTTGTCGAGTCTTTTGAAGCGGTTGAAGAGATTGCGAAGAACGTCAACTCGAGAGTCACGTTGAGTTGAGACTCCTTCGTTGACCTTGGACAGCCTATCCCAGATAAGCTTAGCTGTCTCCAAAGCACTCACTCTGCCATACTGCCCTTTGCTCAGATGGCCACATATGATATTCTTCGCTTGAGAGTCGAGTTGCTTGAATCTCTTCACATCAGCAGCGTTTACGGAAGGACTGACAGAGGGAACACCCTTTTCCACAACATACCAGAGGTCATTGTCAATTGCCTCAAGATGCATGCACATCTTGTTCTTCCAGTAGGGGTAGTCCGTCCCATCGAAGGTAGGACACCCAGCTGAGACCTTGATCATGCCTGCAGTCGACATAACTAAAACTCCAGGTGGTTAAACCAAAATCACACAGAACAAGGGAGTACCTTGCTCTGATACCAATTGAAAGTGCGTTATATCGACTAGAGGGGGGTGAATAGGCGATTTTTACAAATTCGTCACTGAGGAATTTCAAGGTGAGGAAATTCCTAAGCGACGAACTACTTAGCAGCGGAATGAGTACTCAGATGCAAGCATAACAGAGCAGTAGCACAGTCATCATGATGAAATGAAAACAAGCACAGAGTACGAGTAGCGTAAACACAGGATAAGCAGGCTGAAGACAAACTGACTGAAGAATTTGAACTGAGGAAATTGAGAAAGTCTTCAAACAGTAATGATCAAATACATAGCAAGTATGCGAGGAAATGAAAGGGTTGAGGAAATAGAACCAGTAGCTCGGTGAAGACACAGATTTGGTAGACCAGTTCCAACTGCTGTGACAGTTGTACGTCTGGTTGGAGCGGCTAGGTATTTAAACCTGAGGACACACAGTCCCGGACACCCAGTCCTGAACACACAGTCCAGGACACCTAGTCCTCACCGTATTCTCCTTGAGCTAAGGTCACACAGACCTCGCCCAACCACTCGTGGTAAGTCTTCAAGTGACTTCCAAACCTTCACATACTCGGTCACTCGGCAATCCACAATTTCCTCTTGGATGCTCTAGACCATGACGCCTAACCGTCTGGAGGATGCACAGTCCTCAAAGGTAACAAGCGTCGGTTCCACACAGGAACAATCTCTTCAGTGATGCTCAATCACTTTGGGTTTGTAGGTGTTTGGGTTTTTGGGTTTTTCCTCACTTGATGATTTTCGCTCAAAGTCCTCGGAGGATGGGATGCTCTAAATGACAAGTGTCAATCTATCTCTCGGAGTAGCCAACCAGCTAGTGGTTGAAGGGGGCGGCTATTTATAGCCTAGGGAGCAGCCCGACATGATAAGACATAAATGCCCTTCAATGATATGACCGTTAGGTGGGTAGGATATTTGGACAGCTGGCGCGCAGCACAGCAATGGTCGGATATTTGAGTATCAAATTCCTCAGGGCTATCATGTTCCTCACTTGTAGGCAATCCGCACTGGCGAATTCCTAACTCCTCAGTCAGAACAAATTCCTCAGAGAACAGAAGAACTTCGTCTCTGTCACTGAAGAACTTGACTAAACTGTATGAGATTTCCAATGGCTTCACTCGAAAGGATTGGGTAGGTGTAGGATTTTGAGTTGAGCATCACTTGGAAATTTTTCCTTAGTTTTACCTCGACCCCCTTTAACAGTACGGTGTTTCCTATGACTCAAGAAGAAGAAAATGAAACTACGGAAACAAAAGTCTTCACGCTTCATAATCCTTGCATGAATATCAAGTCTTCAGGGTCACACCAATTTCTTCACTTTCAAAGTCTTCAAGAAAACCAAAGTCTTCAGTTGAAGACATTCATTTTTAGGGGTCGACATTCATCATAATTAACAAACTCCTCATAGACTTATAGACCTGTGTATACTCACAAACACATTAGACCCTTAACCTATAAGTCTTCAATACACCAAAATCACTAAGGGGCACTAGATGCACTTACAATCTCCCCCTTTTTGGTGATTGATGACAATATAGGTTAAGTTTTCAACGGGGATAAACATATGAAGTGTAAATACTAATATTGAGGAATTTGATTGCAAGATATAGAGGAACTCCCCCTGAAGATGTGCATATTTGAAGAATTTGCTTTGAAATAGCAAATGCACATTGTTGAGTAATATCATGGAGATCTCCTCCTATATCTTGAAATTCATACATGCATTTATCATATGATATGAAGAATTTGAAATGCATGATGAAATATGGTGTCTGACGGAATTCAGCATGCGTGCATTAAGGTACTTGAGGAAATAAGCATGCAGAAAGCAGTTCAAAAGTATCAGACCACCATAGGACTTAAGTTTACAACTCATCAGAGCAAACACCTCAGAAGAGCAAGAGTTGAAACTTAAGAGAAATATAGCCCATATATAAGACCCGCTTGAATACTAAACTCAAATTTCTCCCCCTTTGTCATCGAATGACCAAAAGGGACGAAAAATGAGGACTAACGCCCCTGAAGAATATCATCATGATGTCGATGGAGGAGCGCCAGCATTGTTGGGGTCGTCTGTTGAGGTAGGGCCTGCCGCAGTGTCGTTCAAGTCTTCAGCTTCATCCATCTCGCGCGATGAAGAATATGAACTGGCAACAAGCTAAGGAACTTTGACTTTCTTCGAAGGTGGCTGGGACCAGTCAAAGTCCTGTTGGAAGCCCATCTCCTTGAGTTCTTCAGCACTATGAAGATTAGACAGAATCGCCCAAGTGCGGTCAAAGACTTCATGCAAGTAGTAGTGATTCTTCTTCACAGTATTTTGAGTGACTGTCATGTTCTGAAGAATTACACCAAACTGACGCTTGACCCACTTGTGATTTCGATCAACTTTCTGATGAAGACTAAGGAGAAGTTCACGATCAGTCATCACACGCGGAGCTGTGGCTTGAGGATGATGTTCTGAAGCTTTGGCGGCAGAATCTTGAGTTGCAGAGTCATCATTGGTGGAATAGGAAGTAGCTTTGCGAAACTGTCCATCCAATGGACGAGTACCTTCATCAATAACAGCAGCCTTGCCCTTCTCGTCAGCTGAGGAAATAGTCCGTTTGAGGACTTCAATAGGGGGCAAATAGCTGAGATGATTTTGAAAGTCAGCCTTATAATGAATTGAAGACCTTGATCTGATGAATCTCATGATCCAGGGAGCATAAGGCTTCAACTCAAAAGGCGACAGAGCAGCATTGGCCAAAGTCCTCATGAAGAAATCATGGTAGTTGATAGGAATACCGTGAATGATATTGAACACCAGATTCTTCATAATGCCAACAACTTCTTCATCATCAGAGTTGTGGCCTTTGATTGGACTGAGGGTTTTGGTCAATATGTGATAGACTGTCCTTGGCACATAGAGCAATTCCTTGACGAGGAATTTGGTCCTTGGAGCTTGTCCTGGCTTCAAAGGCTTCATCAGCACTTGCATCAGATGATCAGACAGTTCAGGTTCAACATAGAGAAGCCTAGCACCTTCAGTGGGAGGACTGACTGGGACGGCATGAAGCAATTCAGAGGCCGGTGCTTTGAAATGAGTATTATTGGTCATCCAGTCCAATACCCATGAATTGACATCATCAACATTTCCAGTGATGTGCAGCGTGGCGAAGAATTGAAGAATGAGTTCTTCATTCCAATCGCAGATGTCGGTGCAGAAATTGAGTAACCCAGCGTCATGAAGAACACTGAGGACTGGGGTGAAGCAGGGTAGCGATTCCATATCTACATGAGGAATTTGCTCATGTTCAAAGATCTTATCCTTATCAACCAACAATGAGGAGTAGAAGTTCATCTGGCTTGCAGTCCAGAAACGCTTGCGACGAAGACGAGCAGAGTCATAGGGATTGTAGTCAGTGAAGAATATGTGCTCGTTGAAGAAATCCTCAGCATTAAACTTCTGCTTCTTGGAGTGAGGGTTCTGTGGCTTGGGCTGAAGATTTATAGTTGAAGTCTTCACAGCCTCTTGAGGTATAGCCACTGGAGCCACTGGCTGAGGAATTTCAGCAGCAGCCTTGGCCTCCATTTCTTCAGACATATGTACATCAGCGCTAGTGGCTGGAACTTCTTCAGGTATAGAGTGAAGTGAAGCTTGACGTTCATCAGAGCCCGTATGAATTTCTTCAGTTTGCACAGGGGACTGAGGAACATGATGTAGAGGGGTTGTCAGAGGTGAATTGGGGTGATGACTTTCCCAAAAGTCATCATTCAGAATAGGTGTTGTAGACCCAATATCCACATCCTCATCTTCTTCAGTCCCTTCGACGCCTGCCTCTTCAGCTGTGAACTGAGGCATGGGCGATGATACCAGTGGGGTTGAAGAGAAAGTATCCACTTCAATTTCTTCATCCATCTGCTCTGTCGAAGCAGCAGAAGGATCTTCTTCATCAGATTTACTTGGAATTTCATATTCCTCACCAAAGGGAATGATCTCCTTTGATGGCATGCTTGATATTGGAATAGCATCAATTGGGTCTTCAGTTGAACTTGTCAAAGTCTTCAATTTCTTGGGAGCTGAAGACTCTGAAGATGTAGATGCTTTCCTTTTCTTCATAGCTGCTCGCTCCGCAGCCTTGGTTTTCTTCGCTTCTGATGCAGAAGGAAGGTTGATGCTTGTCATCGGTGCAGGAGGAGCAGAGGAAATTGGTTGAATTTCTTCAGGCACAACTGATGCAGTTGCCCTGGCTTGTTCAGATTCCTCAGGCACAGTAGCAGATGCTTCAACTGGCCTGGATTGCTCTTCAGGCGCAATATTGGAGGTTGCCCTGGCATTTTCTTCAGAGACTGGAATTTCTTCATCAGCTCTGGCGCTTTCATTTTCTTCAGCAGACTGAACAGATGTTCCAGTCTGAGGAAATTTGGGTTGCGATGAAGCTGCAACACTTGGAGTAAATCCTTTTGCCATTCTGACGAATCTGACTTTGGCACCTAGCCAATCTGCATGGAATGCATGAAATTCATCACTGAGTGCTTTGATCTCAGCCTGCATAGACACAAGTTCTTCAGGAGACATTTTCACAACATTGTTCTTCAGAAAATGCTCCTTCTTGTACTGAGCCTTCTTCACCTGCCTGGCCTTTTCAAATTTCCATTTCTCTTCATTTATGAAGGCCGTCAACATGTGACTTTGACCAGGAGTGAGGTTTAATTCAGGCAAAGGTGTATTTGGATCCTTGTGCCATAGATCGATGAAATCAAGGATCTTCCTTGGATCTAGCATGAGGGGCACAGCACTGCCTTTGGCTCTAGCGGCCCTTTGTTGTCGATCTCTGATGATCTCAGCTAATTCTTCATCATCAGCTTCGTCTTCGCTTGACGGAACCTGAAAGGCGACTTGCTTCTTGTGAGGACTTGGCCTTGTGCCTCGTCCAGCAGTGGCCTTTTTCTTCAGCAAGGTCGGAGTTGTTGAAGACTGAGGTGGAGCTGAAGAACTTGCAGAGACTCCTGAAGCAATTGAGATTCCAGTAGTCCTTTGGCATGTGGCAAGATGCACAGGTGCTGAGGACTTTGCAGAAGCAGCTGAGGATTTTGCAACCGAGGGAGTTGGAGCTGCTTTTGAGGAATTTGCTTGAGGAACAGGCCGTGAGGGCTTTGAAGAGCTTGGCCGTGAGGGCATTGTAGCTGAGGAACTTGTCTTGACAGCTGATTTCTTCAGCATAGCCTTCTTAGGCTTGATAGCAGAGGCCTCAGCGGCGGTAGCAACAGAATCTTCATTGAATTTCTTTACTGCCTCTTTAGCCACTTTGGCCAGCTTGGCTTGACGCTTAGCCCACTCCTGAGGAAATTCCTCACCTCTTCTGATGCTAGTGGGATCAGCTTCTTGGCCAGGAGCCAATGGAGGTCTTGGACATGGAGGGTTAACAGCAAATTTCTTCATGTACTTGGGAGTGACATAGCGATATTCCCTCCATTCTCTTGCCCATCTCCTCTCAATCTTCTGAATGCGCACTTTGCGCTGATTTTTGTTCTCCTTACCATGAGTTGCTTCATCAGGAGTACAATATTCATCATAGATGTCATCAGGGATCTCAAAAGCAGTATTTGTTTCTGGCCTCTTTCCTCCCTTCTGAGGTCTTTTACCATCAGCCATTTTCTTCACTTGAGGGTTTTGAACAATCGAATTTTCTGATGAGGTATGCAATTTTTCTTCAAGGAATGCTGCAAATGAGTTAAGTTGATGAGAACCTAGAGATTCAGCAGCAGACATGTGTACCTGTGAACAGAATATAGGTGCGAAGAGTTTTGGAGAGGTCATATGCGTTCTCAAAAGATTTTCAAAAGTATCAAGTTTGAGGAAGATGACCAGGGGTGTCTTGAGGAATTTCACTAAGCATTTTGACTTAGGTTCCAGAGTTGTGTAGATTGAAAATCCACACAATTGAGGAATCTTGAAGAAAAACGTTGCTTAGAGAAACTGATCAAGGACAGAAGCAAGTTGGTGTTTAAGAACATGAAAGTTGAAGAATAAACACCTTTTGAAGATTTTGTGGAAATCATCAGAATCAACAAGGGCAGTAAAAATAAATTTTATTTACCCTTGACGAAGAACACGACGAACTGAGAGTGGCAGTGGAGATGTTCGTCCGTTCAGATCTTCCACGCCCTAACTTGGCGATGGAAAACAGCTACGGCGGCGGCGGAGTGAAGATTTCCGCGGCCGGCGTGAGTACGACGGCGACGAGGTCGAGGCAGTGAAGCTCTTCCTCACCGGCGATGATGGAGTGTAGCGGCGGCGCTAGGTCTGAGAGCTCGAGCGAGGGAGTAAGATCGAGCGGGGTAAATGAGCTCTGAGGAGGGTGAGGGGTATTTATAGCCGAGGTGAAAAACCGCTCGTCCGAGGAAAATGGACGAACCTGCCCCTGACCCTTCTCATCCTAGCGACATGTGTCACCCACGTACTGTGAAGTGGAGATCGTGTTAGATCGTGGGTGAA
Source organism: Thinopyrum elongatum (assembly GCA_011799875.1). Taxonomy (NCBI): domain Eukaryota; kingdom Viridiplantae; phylum Streptophyta; class Magnoliopsida; order Poales; family Poaceae; genus Thinopyrum; species Thinopyrum elongatum. The sequence goes on from CM022303.1 coordinate 610,781,910, forward strand.
TAGATAAATCTTATCGAGGGATATGGAACGGTTTGAGCGGCAAAAGCCGAAAATTCAGATAAGAATATTTTAATGTTTCGTTCGCAAATTTTTCAGCTGTCAAGGACACAGTGAAGACTTTGAACGGGTTTCAAATAGAACGCACATGAAGAATTTGTGAACGGACTGGATTGAGTTTAGCATAGAGGGGGAACGGGTCCGATCACATTCACTTAGAAGAAAAACAACTTGAAGAATTAGCAATAAGTGAATGCTGTAGAGGACAGAAAACTCAAATATATATATATATATAGTCAATGAAGAACACAGACGGAAAGAGTGAAGATTTTGCAAAGTTGAAGAATTTGAAAATTTGAAGAATTTGCACAATGATGAAAAACTCAAATTTTGAAGATTTTCAACTTTTTGTGGTGGCGTGACCCACCGTGTAAGAATGATGATTTCAGACACCGCGTACAATTATCGTAGGGCTCTGAGAATCAAATTCTTCATTAATTTCTTCACACTTAGAGGGTTAGTCTTCATTGATTGAAGAAAAACGTTTCTTCGTGTGTTGCACATCTAAGTCATCAATTTGCATAAGTGTTAGGATGTGTGTCCTTTTCAAAGGACATTCGAAGATTCTAAGATATTTAGCTCACACCGCAACTTGCTAAATCTCTTCTCATCCAAGGGCTTTGTGAAGATATCCGCTAGCTGTTCTTCAGACTTCACGGGATCAATAGAGATGTCACCCTTCAACACATGATCTCGAAGAAAATGATGACGAATCTCGATGTGCTTTGTCTTCGAGTGCTGAACTGGGTTATGAGTAATTTTGATGGCACTCTCGTTGTCGCAGTAGAGTGGCACATTCTTCACATTGATGCCGTAGTCCTTGAGGGTTTGCTTCATCCATAGCAATTGAGCACAGCAAGAACCAGCAGCAATATACTCAGCTTCAGCAGTAGAGAGTGATACGCAGTTCTGCTTCTTCGAGGACCAACATACTAAGGATCGTCCGAGGAAATGGCATGTGCCTGAAGTTGACTTGCGGTCCACACGATCACCGGCATAGTCAGAGTCAGAATATCCAATGAGATCAAAAACCGAGCCCTTGGGATACCATAATCCAAGTGTTGGAGTGTGAGCTAGATATCGAAGAATATGTTTCACAGCCTTATAGTGTGATTCCTTCGGTGTAGCTTGAAAACGGGCACACATGCAAGCACTAAGCATAATATCCGGCCTAGATGCACATAGGTACAATAAAGAACCAATCATGGAGCGGTATACCTTTTGATCGAAGTCTATTCCATTTTCATCAGTGCATAGATGGCCATTTGTGGGCATAGGGATTTTGACGCCTCTGCATTCTTGCATACCAAATTTTCTCAGAACGTCCTTGAGGTATTTCTCTTGAGAAATGAAAATGCCATTATGTTGTTGACGAATTTGAAGACCTAAGAAGAATTTCAATTCTCCCATCATGGACATTTGATATTCCTCACTCATCATGTAAGCAAATTCGTCACTGTAATGTTGGTTAGTACAACCAAAGATAATATCATCAACATATATTTGGCACACGAATAATTCATCATCATAGGTTTTGGTGAAAAGAGTTGGGTCGAGTGAACCGGGTTTGAAGCCTTTCTTCATGAGGAATTCCTTCAGAGTATCATACCACGCCCGAGGGGCCTGCTTGAGGCCATAGAGGGCCTTATTGAGTCTGAAGACTTTGTCAGGATGTTTAGGATCTTCAAAACCTGGGGGTTGAGCAACATATACTTCTTCCTCAAGCTTACCATTGAGGAATGCACTTTTCACATCCATTTGATATAAGATGATATTATGATGGTTAGCATAAGCAAGCAATATGCAAATAGCCTCAAGTCTAGCAACAGGTGCAAAAGTCTCATCGAAATCAATTCCTTCAACCTGTGTGTAGCCTTGAGCTACAAGACGAGCCTTGTTCCTCACCACTAGGCCATTTTCATCTTGCTTGTTGCGGTAGATCCATTTGGTACCGATGATATTGTGCTTGCATGGGTCCGGTCGCTTGACAAGCTCCCACACATTGTTCAGCTTGAATTGATGTAATTCCTCTTGCATTGCATGAATCCATTCAGGCTCCAGAAATGCCTCATCAACTTTGGTGGGCTCTGTGATAGAGATGAAAGCAAAATGCCCACAAAAGTTAGATAAATGTGAAGCTTTTGAGCGAGTCAGAGGACCTGGTGTGTTGATGTCGTTGATGATTCTCTCAATCTGTACTTCATTTGCAACGCGGGGATGAGCAGGTTGACGACTTTGATTTGGCTCAGCATTTTCTTCAAAGCTATTTTCTTCAGATGCGCCAGCATGCTGTTCTTCATGTTCTGGAATGATTTCTTCAGCAGATTCTTCAGTAGGAATAACATCCTCAGTAGCTTTGAACTTGATGGTTTCCTCAGGCGTCTTTTCATCTAGCACAGGAGGTAGGTGCTCTCTTTGCGAGCCGTTAGTTTCATCGAACCGCACATCTACAGTTTCAACAACCTTGTTGTGATAGGCATTGAAGACCCTGTAGGTGTGCGAGTCCTTTCCATAACCAAGCATAAAACCTTCATGTGCTTTCGGTGCAAATTTAGAATTGTGATGTGGATCTCTAATCCAGCATTTAGCACCGAAGACTTTGAAATAACTCACATTGGGTTTCTTGTCAGTGAGGAGTTCATATGAGGTCTTCTTGAAGAATTTGTGAAGATATACCCTGTTGATGATGTGGCATGCAGTATCAATTGCCTCAGGCCAGAAGTGACGAGGTGTCTTGTATTCATCAAGCATGGTGCGAGCCATCTCAACAAGAGTCCTGTTCTTGCGCTCCACAACGCCATTCTGCTGAGGAGTGTATGGGGCATATAGCTCATGAGTAATACCAAGTTCATCGAGATAGTCATCAAGACCAGTATTCTTGAACTCAGTCCCATTGTCACTACGTATATGCTTGATCTTCACGCCGAAATTCGTCGAAGCCCTTGAGGAAAATCGTCTGAAGACTTCCTGCACTTTAGTCTTGTAAGTAATGACATGCACCCATGTGTAACGAGAATAGTCATCAACAATGACAAAGCCATATAGAGATGCTGCATTTGTTAGTGTGGCATAATGAGTAGGGCCAAAGAGATCCATATGAAGCAATTCAAAAGGACGAGAAGTAGTCATGATAGTCTTCGAGGGGTGCTTGGCTCTGGTCATCTTTCCAGCCTCACAAGCCCCACAAAGATGATCTTTGAGGAATTTGACACCCTCGATGCCAATGACGTGCTTTTTCTTCACGAGCGTGTGTAAGTTCCTCATGCCAGCATGACCCAGTCGTCGATGCCATAGCCAGCCTTCTGAAGCTTTAGCAAGTAGACAAGTGGCAGGCTGTGGTCCTGCAGAGAAATCAACAATATACAAGTCTCCTCTCCTAAAGCCTTCGAAGACTTTGGAATTGTCAGATTCCATGAGCACTAAGCAACGATATTTGCCAAAGACAACAACCATATCAAGACCACAAAGCATTGAGACAGACATGAGGTTGAATCCGAGGGACTCGACAAGCATGACTTTATCCATGTGTCGATCCTTTGAGATTGCAACCCTACCTAGACCCAATACCTTGCTTTTGCCTTTGTCAGCGTAGGTGATATGCTTCAAGTGTGATGGAGATAAAGGAGTGTTCATCAGTAAGCTCTTGTCACCGGTCATGTGATTTGTACATCCACTATCGAGGACCCACTCAGTAGCTTTGGGTAAATCATCCTTGGCACCTTTTGCCATGAAGCAGTAGGTGGGAGCATAGTCATCATTGCCGTCATCAGCAGTGTTGGGGAAGCCATTTTCCTCAGTGTTGAAGATGGACTTGCTAACGTAAGTAGTAGCGAGGGCTAGGCTCGCCACACCAGAGTCTGACTCCTCAGATGCCTCCTCTTCCTCATGTTCCTCAGATTCAGCTTCAGAGTCCATTTCCTTGCCAATGAATGCCCGAGCTTTCTTGGAGCTGCTCTTCTTCTGAGATGAAGACTTTGAAGATCTTGACGATGAGGACTTTGAAGATTTCTTCTTCTACTTCTTAGAGTCATCTGAACTATCATCCTTGTATTTCTTCTTCTTTGATTCCTTCTCCCACTGAGGACAATCAGTAATGTAGTGACCAGGTTTCTTGCATTTATGGCAAGTTCTCTTCTTGTAATCACGGGATGAGGAATCTGATTTCATGTCATCACCTCTTGAGGATTTTCCAAATCGGCCACGTCTAGAGAACTTCTGGAATTTCCTCACGAGCATTGCTAGCTCCTGACTCAGTTCTTCAGGATCACCAAGGCTGCTACCAGAATCTTCATCTTCAGATTCAGAGACTGCCTTGGCTTTCAGTGCACGAGATCTACCATAGCTCGGTCCATAGAGATCTCTCTTCTCAGCTAGTTGGAATTCATGAGTATTTAGCCTCTCGAGGATATCAGCAGGATCAAGTGACTTGTAGTCTCCACGTTCTTGAATCATCAGTGCCAGTGTATCGAATGAAGAATCGAGTGACCTCAGCAATTTCTTCACCACCTCATGGTCGGTGATGTCAGTGGCACCCAGTGCTTGAAGCTCGTTTGAAATGTTAGTGAGGCGATCAAAGGTTTGCTGAACATTTTCGTTGTCGAGTCTTTTGAAGCGGTTGAAGAGATTGCGAAGAACGTCAACTCGAGAGTCACGTTGAGTTGAGACTCCTTCGTTGACCTTGGACAGCCTATCCCAGATAAGCTTAGCTGTCTCCAAAGCACTCACTCTGCCATACTGCCCTTTGCTCAGATGGCCACATATGATATTCTTCGCTTGAGAGTCGAGTTGCTTGAATCTCTTCACATCAGCAGCGTTTACGGAAGGAGTGACAGAGGGAACACCCTTTTCCACAACATACCAGAGGTCGTTGTCAATTGCCTCAAGATGCATGCGCATCTTGTTCTTCCAGTAGGGGTAGTCCGTCCCATCGAAGGTAGGACACCCAGTTGAGACCTTGATCATGCCTGCAGTCGACATAACTAAAACTCCAGGTGGTTAAACCAAAATCACACAGAACAAGGGAGTACCTTGCTCTGATACCAATTGAAAGTGCGTTATATCGACTAGAGGGGGGGTGAATAGGCGATTTTTACAAATTCGTCACTGAGGAATTTCAAGGTGAGGAAATTCCTAAGCGACGAACTACTTAGCAGCGGAATGAGTACTCAGATGCAAGCATAACAGAGCAGTAGCACATTCATCATGATGAAATGAAAACAAGCACAGAGTACGAGTAGCGTAAACACAGGATAAGCAGGCTGAAGACAAGCTGACTGAAGAATTTGAACTGAGGAAATTGAGAAAGTCTTCAGACAAAGTCTTCAAACAGTAATGATCAAATACATAGCAAGTATGCGAGGAAATGAAAGGGTTGAGGAAATAGAACCAGTAGCTCGGTGAAGACACTGATTTGGTAGACCAGTTCCAACTGCTGTGACAGTTGTACGTCTGGTTGGAGCGGCTAGGTATTTAAACCTGAGGACACACAGTCCCGGACACCCAGTCCTGAACACACAGTCCAGGACACCTAGTCCTCACCGTATTCTCCTTGAGCTAAGGTCACACAGACCTCGCCCAACCACTCGTGGTAAGTCTTCAGGTGACTTCCAAACCTTCACATACTCGGTCACTCGGCAATCCACAATTTCCTCTTGGATGCTCTAGACCATGACGCCTAACCGTCTGGAGGATGCACAGTCCTCAAAGGTAACAAGCGTCGGTTCCACACAGGAACAATCTCTTCAGTGATGCTCAATCACTTTGGGTTTGTAGGTGTTTGGGTTTTTGGATTTTTCCTCACTTGATGATTTTCGCTCAAAGTCCTCGGAGGATGGGATGCTCTAAATGACAAGTGTCAATCTATCTCTCAGAGCAGCCAACCAACTAGTGGTTGTAGGGGGCGGCTATTTATAGCCTAGGGAGCAGCCCGACATGATAAGACATAAATGCCCTTCAATGATATGACCGTTAGGTGGGTAGATATTTTGGACAGCTGGCGCGTAGCACAGCAACGGTCGGAAATTTGAGTGTCAAATTCCTCAGGGCTATCATAATCCTCACTTGTAGGCAATCCGCACTAGCGAATTCCTAACTCCTCAGTCAGAACAAATTCCTCAGAGAACAGAAGAACTCCGTCTCTGTCACTGAAGAACTTGACTAAACTGTATGAGATTTCCAATGGCTTCACTCGAAAGGATTGGGTAGGTGTAGGATTTTGAGTTGAGCATCACTTGGAAATTTTTCCTTAGTTTTACCTCGACCTCCTTTAACAGTACGGTGTTTCCTATGACTCAAGAAGAAGAAAATGAAACTACGAAAACAAAAGTCTTCACGCTTCATAATCCTCGCATGAATATCAAGTCTTCAGGGTCACACCAATTTCTTCACTTTCAAAGTCTTCAAGAAAACCAAAGTCTTCAGTTGAAGACATTCATTTTTAGGAGTCGACTTTCATCGTAAATATCAAACTCCTCATAGACTTATAGACCTGTGTACACTCACAAACTCATTAGTCCCTTAACCTATAAGTCTTCAATACACCAAAATCACTAAGGGGCACTAGATGCACTTACAATCTCCCCCTTTTTGGTGATTGATGACAATATAGGTTAAGTTTTCAACGAGGATAAACATATGAAGTGTAAGTACTAATATTGAGGAATTTGATTGCAAGATATAGAAGAACTCCCCCTGAAGATGTGCATATTTGAAGAATTTGCTTTGAAATAGCAAATGCACATTGTTGAGTAATATCATGGAGATCTCCTCCTATATCTTGAAATTCATACACGCATTTATCATATGATATGAAGAATTTGAAATGCATGATGAAATATGGTGTCTGACGAAATTCAGCATGCGTGCATTAATGTACTTGAGGAAATAAGCATGCAGAAAGCAGTTCAAAGGTATCAGACCACCATAGGACTTAAGTTTACAACTCATCAGAGCAAACACCTCAGAAGAGCAAGAGTTGAAACTTAACAGAAATATAGCCCATATATAAGACCCGCTTGAAGACTAAACTCAAATTTCTCCCCCTTTGTCATCGAATGACCAAAAGGGACGAAAAATGAGGACTAACGCCCCTGAAGAATATCATCATGATGTCGATGGAGGAGCGCCAGCATTGTTGGGGTCGTCTGTTGAGGTAGGGCCTGCCGCAGTGTCGTTCAAGTCTTCAGCTTCATCCGTCTCGCGCAATGAAGAATATGAACTGGCAACAAGCTGAGGAACTTTGACTTTCTTGAATTTCTTCGAAGGTGGCTGGGACCAGTCAAAGTCCTGTTGGAAGCCCATCTCCTTGAGTTCTTCAGCACTATGAAGATTAGACAGAATCGCCCAAGTGCGGTCAAAGACTTCATGCAAGTAGTAGTGATTCTTCTTCACAGTATTTTGAGTGACTGTCATGTTCTGAAGAATTGCACCAAACTGACGCTTGACCCACTTGTGATTTCGATCAACTTTCTGATGAAGACTAAGGAGAAGTTCACGATCAGTCATCACACGCGGAGCTGTGGCTTGAGGATGATGTTCTGAAGCTTTGGCGGCAGAATCTTGAGTTGCAGAGTCATCATTGGTGGAATAGGAAGTAGCTTTGCGAAACTGTCCATCCAATGGACGAGTACCTTCATCAATAACAGCAGCCTTGCCCTTCTCGTCAGCTGAGGAAATAGTCCGTTTGAGGACTTCAATAGGGGGCCCACCAGCGCCACGTCGGCCGCGTCGCCGGAGCGACGCCGACGACCACAGAACGCGGCGGCGACGCACGGACGTCATCGGAAATCGCCGTCCGTGGACCATTTGGCTTGGGGTTGGGTGCGTTCGAACGAGCGCTCGCCCGCGCATCGAACGGAGGCGGTGGTCTCGCCGGAGTTGGCCGGGAATGGCGCCAGCGACGAGAGGTGGCGGAGGCCGAAGCTCGGCTATCTCGCGTGCGACGTTGCGGGGGCCGAAAAGGCCAGCGCTCTACAACTACGTCGCCTACGCGATGCGGTGGAGGTAGCGGTGGCACGCACTAGACCAATAGGTCACCGTGGCCACGCCGGCGACGAGCGCACGCGGCGGTGGGTTCGGGCTCGAGAGGAGCAGTGGCTATGGCCTACCAGCGGCGACGAGAAAGGGCACGGGAGAAGCAGCAGCTCACCTCGCGGCACGCACATAAGGCCAGCGGGAGGTTTAGTAGCTGCAGCGCTCGAGGTCGCCGGAGATCCGCCGGAGACAGAGAAGAAGGGGGCAATGGCGTGTGGTGTCTGCAGAGCCTCCCCGCTCCTGCTCGAGGTCGAAGACGAAGGAGACGAGGGTGACGGAGCTCGCAGGCGTGCTTGCTGAGCTCGAGTACGGCGGTGGCCTCGTCTACGGCAAGGCCATGGCGACGGAGGTGCTCGAGCGGCGATGGATCTGAAGGAGGAACGCGAGGGCGGAGCGAGCGAGGGAGAGGACGGGGGAGTGGATAGAACGACCAGGGGGAAGCACTGGGGCTTGCCCTTATCCTCCCGGGCGACCGCGGCGTCGCGCTGTCGGCGTCTCGCCGGCGCGCGCGCGCTCGTCCACAGGGAGGTTGACACGGCGAGGGAGAGAGAAGGGGATGGGCCAGCTGGGCTGGGCCAATGCACTGTGCACTTGGTCCAGTCCAGCTTTTGCCTTTTTCTTTTATTTCTTTTCCTTTTCTCTTTTCTTTTCTGTTGCAAAAATAGTTAGGCCACTTTAGCATTTTTGTAAAATATGGGAATTGACCCAAATTATACAATGCAATATTGTTTCTCAATAGAAAGTGGTTTGGACAGATTTGGAAACCATTTGAATTTGCAATGAATTTAAATGGATTTAATATTGCTGTTTTGGGTGCTGTTTCATCTTGTTTGAGTCATCTACCCAACTCCAAATATTTTAATGTTGATTTTAGAAATGTTCCTGGATTAGTTACCATTTAATGAACATTTTCCCAACAGTGTTTGACCAACTTTATATTTCACTTTTGAATTTGAATTGATTTTCAGATGTGAATTTGAATTGGATCATTAACCCATATGACATGGCACTGCAAATGATCATGACTTGGCAGTTTTAACAGAGTGTCACAGCGCTTATTACAAGGGGGTGTTACAAGTTCTCCTCCTCTAAAAGAAATTCCCGTCCCGATCACCAGGTTGATAGATCACACCCCATCGCTTGCGATCATAATTGCTCTTCTGGCGGTCTTGAGCTGCTTTGAGATTTTCCCGGACAATCCGGACTTGTTCTTCGGCATGCTGAATAATGTCCGGTCCAACAAGAGGTCGTTCCCCAGTTTCTGACCAATTCAGAGGGGTTCGACATTTACGACCATAAAGAACCTCAAAGGGGGCCATTTTCAAGCTGGCTTGATAGCTGTTGTTATAAGAGAACTCGGCATACGGAAGAGATTCCTCCCATTTCTTACCGAAGGATATAACACAGGCTCGAAGCATGTCTTCAAGCACTTGATTAACGCGCTCAACTTGACCTTGGGATTGGGGATGATAAGCTGAACTCCAGGTAATATGAGTTCCCATTGCTTTCTGGAAACTTTCCCAGAAATGACCAGTGAAAATGCTGCCACGGTCTGAACTGATTTCCTTGGGAATACCATGGAGTGAAACAATTCTGGAGATATATAGCTCTGCTAACTGACTAGCAGTAATAGTCTCCTTAACTGGCAGAAAGTGTGCAACCTTGGAAAGTTGGTCAACGACGACAAGAATAGCATCGTGACCCTTCTGAGACTTGGGAAGACCAGTAATGAAGTCCATTTGCACTTTATCCCACTTCCATAGAGGAATAGGGAGCGGTTGCAGAATTCCAGCAGGTTTCTGATGTTCTGCCTTCACGCGACGACAAACGTCACACTCGGCAACATAACGAGCAATATCTTGTTTCATTCTAGACCACCAGTACCTTTGACGAAGATCTCGATACATCTTGGTACTGCCCGGATGGATAGTCAGCGGTGTATCATGGGCCTCCTTCATGACTTTGTCAGTCATTAGCTCGAAGCGAGGTACTACAATGCGGTCTCGGAAGTACAAGGTTCCATCTTCAGCAATCGAGAAATCCCTGTACTTTTGAAGGTGAAGCTCTTTCTTCATTAGACCAATTTCAGCATCTTTGGCTTGCGCAATCTTGACAGCTTTCTCAAGATCTGGCTGTATCACAAGATTATTAAGAGAACCTCGCGGAATGATGCAGAGATTCAGCTTGCGCAATTCTTCATATAGCTGGGGTTGAGCTTGTTTAACCATGAGGTTGTTGCAATAAGACTTGCGGCTCAAGGCATCAGCCATCACATTAGCTTTGCCAGGAGTGTATGAAATTCCACAGTCATAATCGGTGATTGTTTCCAACCAACGCTGTTGACAAAGATTAAGTTCCGGTTGAGTGAATAAGTACTTCAAGCTCTGATGATCGGTGTAAATCTCACACCGATTACCAAGGAGGTAATGACGCCACTGCTTCAAAGCATAAATGACAGCAGCAAGTTCGAGGTCGTGCACTGGGTAATTCTCTTCATGTGGACGCAGTTGTCGCGAAGCATAAGCAATAACTCTTCGCTCTTGCATTAGGACGCAACCTAGTCCTTGGCGAGAGGTGTCGCAGAAGATCACAAAATCTTTGCGGGAGTCTGGAGGAGCAAGGACTGGAGTAGAAGTCAACTTGTCCTTGAGGGTCTGGAAGCTTTCCTGACATTTGTCTGTCCACTCAAACTTAATGCCTTTGTGGAGTAGATTAGTCAGGGGCTTGGCAATCTTGGAGAAATTCTCGATGAAACGGCGGCAATAACTTGCAAGCCCGAGGAAACTTCTGACTTGTTTGACATTCTTCGGAGGGGTCCAGTCAAGAATAGCCTGAACTCGCTCCGGGTTAACTACGATGCCATCCTTGGAAATGACATGTCCAAGGTAGGTTACCTCAGAAAGCCAGAATTCGCACTTAGAGTACTTGGCATATAATTGGTGCTCTCGAAGTCTCTCCAGAACAAGACGAAGGTGCTCAGCATGTTCTTCTTTGTTCTTCGAATAAACCAGAATATCATCCAGATATACCACGACAAATTTTTCGAGGTAATCCATGAATATATAATTCATTAGGCGGGAGAATGTAGCTGGAGCGTTTGTTAAGACAAACGACATGACTGTGTACTCGTAGGAGCCATAACGAGTAACGAATGCAGTCTTCGGAATATCCTCTTCGCGGACACGGATCTGGTGATAACCCAACCTCAAGTCGAGTTTAGAAAACACCAAAGATCCTGCGAGTTGGTCATATAAATCGTTGATCCGGGGAAGTGGATATTTATTCTGAATGGTTGCCTCGTTGATTGGACGATAATCTTGGACCAATCTATTCGTTCCATCTTTCTTCTTGACGAAAAGAGATGGTGCTCCCCAAGCAGAGGAACTAGGGCGAATGAAACCCTTCCTTAAGGATTTATCAATTTCCTCCTTAAGCTCGATGAGGTGGTGCGGAGGCATCTTGTAGGGACGCTTCGCAATAGGAGTGGTGCCAGGCTTCAAGTCGATGACGAACTCGACAGATCTAGCAGGGGGTATTCCTGGAAGTTCTTCTGGAAAAACATCCGGGAAGTCACAGACCACTTGGATGTTCTCAATCCCATCAAGTGGAGAAGCATTCAACGCGTTCAAGGCATATATTTGAGCCTCAGTGTTCTGGGTAATGTGAGCTTGATAATTCACTATTTCGTTCGATGGGTGCAAGAGGTGTACAACTTTAGTGGCACAGTTGATTGAGGCGTAATGAGCCTTCAACCAGTCCATTCCCAAAATAAGATCAATCTTGGAAGATCTCAGGATTATGGGAAATGCCTGAAATTTCAACCGCTCGATCTCAATTGTGACTTCGGGGCTGAATAGGGTGGCTTGGCACTGGCCCGCAGGAGTGTTTACTGCTAACGGTTGGTGCATCGTTTCACATTTAATGTCATGCATTAGCGCAAAATGTTCTGACATGAATGAATGCGATGCTCCTGAATCAAATAAAACAGATGCTGGTACTGAATTTACGAGAAGTGTACCCATCACAGTATCTGGTTGAACTGGAGCTTCAGACATGTTAACGTGGTAGCTCTGCCCACGACCATAAGAAGGTCTGGCATTATAGTTGCGCTGTTGAGGAATACCATGGCCAATTCCACGGCCAGCAGAAGGGAGAGCCAGTTGATTCTGATTCTGAGAGCAATCTCTAGCACGGTGACCTGGCTTGCCACACTTGAAGCATAGTCCGCTGTCAGGACGAGGTGCTGGAGCTCGAGGTGCTGGAGTTGGCAGAGGCTACCTCGGTGGTGGAGGTGGCAGGCGTGGTGCAGCATAAGAGGGCTTATTTGCAGGAGCTACTGAACGGAACATGCCTTGGGGAAACCAGATGCGTCGCTTCTGGGATGACGAGCCTGAAGATGAGCCCGATTCACGGGTGCGTCTGGACGCTTCCTTGTGCTTCTTAAGTCCAGTTTCAACCATGATAGCCTTATTCACCAAGGTGGCGAAATCAGGGTAATCTTGAACAAGAAGGGCTAACTGAATGTCATGGTGCAGTCCTTCACGAAACTTCTCCTGTCTGCGTTCATCATTAGGAATGTCCTCTTCAGCATAGCGAGATAAGTCCAGAAACTCGCGCTGGTAGACTTCCACAGTCTTGTTTCCTTGGACAAGGCTACGGAACTCGGCCTTCTTCCTAGCTATGACAGCTAGAGGAATGTAGCGGGCACGAAAAGCAATCTTGAACTCTGTCCAAGTGACGACAGTAGCAGGCGGCAGAGTCTGTCGGTGAGTGGCCCACCATTGGGCTGCGGGACCCTTCAGAAGATAAGTCGCAAAAGTGACATAGTTAACTTCGGCGACACCAGCAGACTCCATCTCATGAGAGATGTCACGCAGCCAGTCATCTGCATCTAGTGGGTTGACTGTGTTGCGGAAAAATGATGGACTGAGCCTCATGAACTCTGGCAAGGTAATGGATGGTTGCTGCTGATTAGCATCAGGACGAGGGAATTGCTGCATAATCCCCGTCATAAACTGGCGGTTGAGTTCAAACTGTTGCATCATCGCTGCCATGTAATCAGGTGGTGGCGGCGGTGGCGGGTTGTTGTCAGCCATCCTGCTATTCCAACAGGGGTATTTCAGCAATAGCTTATGCAAGTGTTTAACAATAAACATGATGTAACTCGACATTATTGAAAGAGTGCAATAGATGCTTAAAGTAGTCATTAAGACATACAGATCCATACACAGTCGGTTAAAATCGGGCAGCATAACGGCGCAAATTGAAAATCTAGAGACACACTAGGTGGCACGCAGGCACGCGGTAAGGAAGTACACAACGTGACATAGCAAAGGCTACATCAGCGTCGGAGAAAACCACTGAAACGGGGTAACTGCAAGTGCGGACGACGAATGTTCGTCGCGGCAGGATCCTGTGCTCCATGTGCACTCTGATGCAGAACCCGGTCTCGAACTATAAGAAGAGGTCCACGTGCAGGCGTGTGACCTCCCACTGCAGGCCAATCAATACCTGGCGGCATCTCGGTCCTGCGTGGGTAAAGGATATCCTCCGGATGTATCCCTGCACGAATAGCTGGTAGCAACTGTGTCATAGCCTCGTTGTGGCGTGCTCGAGTGGCGAACAACTCGACGGCCAGAGCCCGAACAGTGCGATCCAGAGCCTGAGTGCACTGAATCAGAACCTGCGGGTCGTAGCGTCGAGACTCGTACGGGGCACAGATAGCTGTGTAAAATCCAGTAGCATCTCCAACCGGTGCATACGGAATGTACCGAAACACAGTATCATCCAAGTTAGCATTGTGCTCTCCTCGGAGACGTGCGACAGCAGAGTAGGCGGCATCATGTACTGCCATCTCAATCGTCACGCCTATTCCGTGAAAAAGATGTAGCTCAGTGTCTGAGTTGTTCTGCTGATCATAAATCCGAACTTCAGCATAGTACTGTTCCTGGTTGAACTCGCGGTAAACCTCATAGACCATGTACTCGGGATACCATCGGTAACCCAGTCTACTCAGGAGGGCGATCAGAACAGCTGGAAATCCAGGGGCATCACGAGCCCAAGTATGAAGCACAAGCTGGGTCGTAGGCCGCGGTGGAAACAGTCGATCCATCTGAAACAGAGAAGTTCAGGGTTGTCATAAGACAATGAGAAGTATAACCGATCCGAGAAGGAAAGGTTAAACAAAACAATGGAAAGGAAAATGATTATCAGACTAATCAGATCAAAGTCAGGAAATCGCACTGAATCCAGCTCTCCGGGTTGATAGAATTAACGAGAACCTAAATGTCGGTGTTAGTAAATTTTATTAAACCCGAATAGATGAGAAATTAGAGTCCCAGAGTAAAGACGAGGAATAAAAGATCCTAATACCACCCAGTTGGCGACGTGGGCCCGTAAGCCACACAGCCGTTAGTAAAACAGTTTTTGACCACTAGACTCAACTTCGGCCAAGGAATTGGGAAGGGGGATTCCTAGAGGCAGTCGGCTCTGATACCAACCTGTGACGACCCCGGCTTAATCGTGCACTAACCATACACGCAAATGCGCACGATCAAGCCTAAGGACTCACTTGAAGATATCACAACACAACTCTAAAACATAAATAAAGTCATACAAGCTTAATATTACAAGCCGGGGCCTCGAGGGCTCGAATACATAGCTCGATGGCATACAAGCGTCAGCGGAAGCATTAGATATCTGGGTACAGATATATTACAGAGAGAGAAAGAGATAAGCCTTCACAGAGGCGGGGTAAAATAAAATACTACGATCGAAAGGCGTAGGCCTCCTGCCCTGGACCCTCTGATCCTACTCCTGGTCGTCGAACGGCTCCTCGTAGTAGTAGTACTCGCCAGGCGGGTAGTAGTACTGGTCGTCGACTGGGGCGTCTGGCTCAGGGGCTCCGTCGTCTGGTGGCATCAAATGGAAAAATGGGAGAAAAAGAAAATAAAGCAAATGTGAGTACTCATCCGAAGTACTCAGCAAGCAAGGATCTACACTACATATGCATCATTGTCAAAGGAATGGCTGTATATGTGGACTGGGCTGCAGAAATGCCAGAATAGAGGGGGAAAGCCTAGTCCTATCGAAGACTAGCATCTTCAACAATCTTCGACAGTCTTGCAGCAATAGAAGAGAGCAGATCAACATAATGTAAAGTAGTAGTAGTAGTAGTATCATCAACCTCGACCTGAGATCCTTTCTCGACTCCCTGCGAGAAAGCAATCCCAGAGCCGTAATATCCAATTCTCATCACATGTTCTAGTTGTACCGATCGGGATACAACTCCGAGTGTCCGTTACCGTAGGACAGGCTATCGATAGAAGTTTCTTCCCTGCAGGGGTGCACCAACTTACCCACCACGCTCGCTTAACTCCGGCCAGACACACTTTTCTGGGCCATGCCCGGCCTCGGCTAAGCAACACGCCGCAACCCGACCGAATACCTAACAGAGAGGTCAGCACGCCGGACTAAACCTATGCGCCCAGGGGTCTTGGGCCTTCGCCCCAGGAACTCCTGCACGTTGCGTACGCGGCTGAAAGCAGACCTAGCAACCCCTTATACAAGCGCGATTGTGTTCCCAGTCCAATTCAGCGCGCGCCGCTCAGTCGCTGACGTCCATTAAGCTCCGGCTGAAGTATACGACGCAGAACGCCCATACTATGCCCACGTGATGGTTAGTGCTATCGGGCCAGAGGCCTCTCGGATCAAATATCCAAACCGTAGTGGATTAGGAGCACGCGGAAACGAGCAGAGACTCACGATCGATGTGACCCCGTCGCCCCGTCTCGAGGTCTTGCGGCAAGGGCTAAGAATGCCCGGCCACGCCTCGTGGTTATCTCGCGGGCACCATCCAGGTCAACCCGACTCCCTATCACTTCGCACTAAGCTCGCGCGGGTACCCCTCAGGGCCGACCCGTCTTTAGTAGCATGGTTTAGTGCAAGTCCACTCATCAATAGTAACTGTGTGTCTGACACCGAAGGGAACCCTGAGGAATCACCCTCGATGGAATTCCCGCTCGATGTTATCATCAAGGTGAACGAAGGAGGAATCACCCTCGAGGTCCACCTTGAGGAGTTGCGCGACGACGTCGTTATCGGGGGTGGTGTAGGAGGAATCACCCTCGCTTACCACGACCGAGTAACTAACCTACAAGGTTAACATCAGAAGTGCTGACGAGGTATCACCCTCGGCACTCATTGTTAACCCAGCAGTGTCGGCAACTAAGGGGAAGTGATGTGCGGTGCCAGGGTCTGGTCTTCAATCCCGATGATCGGGTCTTCTGATATCCAGCAGGGCAGTCGGGATCAAGTGGGGGTCTCTGTCGTGTCTCTACCCATCCTAAACTAAGCAGTCTAGGATAACCAGTAAGGTAACAAGGCAGGGTACAATAATCAGGCTATGCAGCAGATATAGGAAAACAGTAGCAGTAGCAGTTCTAATGCAAGCATAAGAGAGAAGAGAATAGGCGATATAGGCATGCTCAAAATGGGCGTGCTTGCCTGTTTGCTCTGGGGCAAGGGCAAGGTCTTCAGTGGTATCGTCGGGGACGTAGTCGTACTCCTGTGCGGCGTCTGCCTCGGGAGCTACGTCAACGTCGGGGTCTACCGAGAGAGAAGAGGGGGAAGAATCAGGTAAACATAATGCAAACAAATGCAATACGGTGCGTGTGATGCTATGATGCAGTGCAGGGTTGCCTAATTATGTATCTAAGTCATTTTAGTTATTTTTAGAATTATTCTGGGATTTAATAACCAGGGTGTGTGCACTATTCATCTG
Organism: Thinopyrum elongatum; assembly: GCA_011799875.1. Lineage (NCBI taxonomy): Eukaryota > Viridiplantae > Streptophyta > Magnoliopsida > Poales > Poaceae > Thinopyrum > Thinopyrum elongatum. The sequence continues at coordinate 610,798,780 of CM022303.1, forward strand.
CCGGATACGGGTCCGGAGTTACGAGTTCTTCTACGTAGGGGGTTCCGATGGAGAAACAGACTCGGCTCGTCGTTCTGAGCAACTTTCATGTTTTAACTTTTTCGATCCGAGCTACGGTTTAAAAGATATGAATTTTTGAAGATTATTTGAATTTCTGGAATTTATTTATTTATCAGAAAATGAATTATGACGTCAGCATGATGTCATGCTGACATCAGCAAGTCAACAGCGGCTGACTAAGTCAAATATGACATGTGGGTCCAGCGGGACCCACATGTCAGCCTCTGTGGCTTTAACAGAGTTTAAACTAACTTAATTAGATTAATTAAGGGGGGTGGGCCCCACATGTCATAGACCCATTAGTTAAATTAATTTGTTTTTTTATTTTTAATACGTTTTAATTAGTTTTAATTTGCTGGGGGCCCACATGTCATAGACTGGGGCTGCCCAGTCAGCAAAGTTGACTGGGTCAACCCAGTCAACGGGGCCCCCAGGGCCCACTGGCAGCGACTCTGGGGCGGGGCCCACCAGCGCCATGTCGGCCGCGTCGCCGGAGCGACGCCGACGACCACAGAACGCGGCGGCGACGCACGGACGTCATCGGAAATCGCCGTCCGTGGACCATTTGGCTTGGGGTTGGGTGCGTTCGAACGAGCGCTCGCCCGCGCGTCGAACGGAGGCGGTGGTCTCGCCGGAGTTGGCGCCGGCGACGAGAGGTGGCGGAGGCCGAAGCTCGGCGATCTCGCGTGCGACGTTGCGGGGGCCGAAAAGGCCAGCGCTCTATAACTACGGCGCCTACGCGATGCGGTGGAGGTAGCGGTGGCACGCACTAGACCAATAGGTCACCGTGGCCACGCCGGCGACGAGCGCACGCGGTGGTGGGTTCAGGCTCGAGTGGAGCAGTGGCTATGGCCTACCAGCGGCGACGAGAAAGGGCACGGGAGAAGCAGCAGCTCACCTCGCGGTACGCACGTAAGGCCGGCGGGAGGTTTAGTAGCTGCAGCGCTCGAGGTCGCCGGAGACAGAGAAGAAGGGGGCGATGGCGTGTGGTGTCTGCAGAGCCTCCCTGCTCCTGCTCGAGGTCGAAGACGAAGGAGACGAGGGTGACGGAGCTCGCAGGCGTGCTTGCTGAGCTCGAGCACGGCGGTGGCCTCGTCTACGGCAAGGCCATGGCGACGGAGGTGCTCGAGCGGCGATGGATCTGAAGGAGGAACGCGAGGGTGGAGCGAGCGAGGGAGAGGACGGGGGAGTGGATAGAACGACCAGGGGGAAGCACTGGGGCTTGCCCTTATCCTCCCGGGCGACCGCGGCGTCGCGCTGTCGGCGTCTCGCTGGCGCGCGCGCGCTCGTCCGCAGGGAGGTTGACACGGCGAGGGAGAGAGAAGGGGATGGGCCAGCTGGGCTGGGCCAATGCACTGTGCACTTGGTCCAGTCCAGCTTTTGCCTTTTTCTTTTATTTCTTTTCCTTTTCTCTTTTCTTTTCTGTTGCAAAAATAGTTAGGCCACTTTAGCATTTTTGTAAAATATGGGAATTGACCCAAATTATACAATGCAATATTGTTTCTCAACAGAAAGTGGTTTGGACAGATTTGGAAACCATTTGAATTTGCAATGAATTTAAATGGATTTAATATTGCTGTTTTGGGTGTTGTTTCATCTTGTTTGAGTCATCTACCCAACTCCAAATATTTTAATGTTGATTTTAGAAATGTTCCTGGATTAGTTACCATTTAATGAACATTTTCCCAACAGTGTTTGACCAACCTTATATTTCACTTTTGAATTTGAATTGATTTTCAGATGTGAATTTGAATTGGATCATTAACCCATATGACATGGCACTGCAAATAATCATGACTTGGCAGTTTTAACAGAGTGTCACAGCGCTTATTACAAGGGGGTGTTACAGAAAGACCCAGTTTTAACAGATGGAGAGGGGCTTTTGTTAATGATATGCTTTTACTATCACACAGGATCAAGGTGAGATTTATGGAAGACTTGGTTAGATGGGTCTCCTTTCTCCCTCCATAGATGTAATTTTCTTTCCTTCTTCTAGTTGTACATTGTTAGATTCTCCTTTCTTTGGTTACCACTGGTAGCCCTTGTAACCCTTGTAATTCTTTTATATATATCAATAAAAGGCTGTGGGGGCTTTCCCTACAGTGTTCAGTCAAAAAAAATAGGTGGAGAGATTAAGGCTTTCTTAAGGATTTCAAATGCTTCTGCACAATCATCATCAAAAACAAATGGAACATCTTTTTGCAAGAGATTAGTGAGAGGCCTAGAAATTTTAGAGAAGTCTTTAATAAATATCCTATAGAAACCAGCATGACCAAGGAATCTTCTTATACCTTTGATATCTTTAAGACACGTCATTTTTTCAATAGCATCAACTTTAGCTTTATCAACTTCAATACTTCTTTTGGAGATTTTATGCCCGACGACAATACCTTCATTAACCATAAAGTGGCACTTCTCCCAATTCAAGACAAGATTAGTTTCTTCACATCTCTGCAAAACTCGATCAAGGTTGCTTAAGCAATCATCAAAAGAAGTTTCGTATACGGAAAAATCATCCATGAAAACCTCAACAATCTTTTCACAAAAGTCAGAAAATATAGTAGTCATACATCTTGGAAAAGTAGCAGGTGCATTGCATAAACCAAAAGGCATACGTCTATAAGCAAAAGTACCAAAAGGACACATAAAAGTAGTTTTTTCTTGATCTTCTTGTGACATAGGTATTTGGGAAAAACCATAGTATCCATCTAGAAAGCAAAAATGTGTATGTTTTGATAGTCTTTCTAGCATTTGATCAATGAATGGCAGAGGATAATGATCTTTCCTAGTAGCTTTGTTTAATTTTCTAAAATCAATTACCATTCTATAACCTGTGACAATTCTTTGTGGGATCAATTCATTTTTATCATTAGGTACAACAGTAATACCTCCCTTCTTAGGGACATAATGAACATGACTTACCCATCTACTATCAGCTATATGATAGATTATACCAGCTTCTAGAAGCTTTAGTATTTCATTTCTTACCACTTCTTTCATCTTAGGATTCAACCGTCGCTGGTGATCAACAACTGGTTTAGCATCAGGTTCCATATTAATTTTATGCTGACATAGAGTGGGACTAATGCCCTTAAAATCATCAAGAGTATATCCAATAGTAGCACGGTGCTTCCTCAGAGTTTTCAATAACTTCTTTTCTACATGCTCTGAAAGGTTAGCACTAATAATAACAGGATATATCTTCTTTTCATCAAGATAAGCATATTTCAATGTATCAGGTAATTGTTTAAGATCGAACACAGGATCACTCTTGGGTGGTAGATGATCTCCAAGAGTTTCAACAGGCAAATTGTGTTTCAAAACAGGCATTTGTTTAAAGAATATCTCATCTATTTCATTTCTTTCATTCATATGGATGCCATTTTCATGGTCTAGCAAATATTGTTCTAAAGGATTAGTAGGAGGCACAACAATAGAAGCAAGACCAATAATTTCATCTTTACTAGGAAATTCTTTATCACAAGGTTGTCTACGGAATTTGGAGAAATTAAACTCATGAGACACATCCCCGAAACTTACACTAACAGTTTCTTTCTCACAATCTATCTTAGCATTAACAATGTTCAAGAAAGGTCTACCAAATATAATGGGACAAAAATCATCTTGTGGGGAACCAAGAACTAGAAAATCAGTAGGGTATTTTATTTTCCCACACAAGACTTCAAAATATCTAACGATCCCAATTGGTGAGATAGTATCTCTATTAGCAAGCTTAATAGTAACATCAATATCTTCTATTTCAGCAGGTGCAATATCATTCATAATTTCTTGATATAAAGTAAAAGGGATTGCACTCACACTAGCACCCAAATCACATAAGCCATGATAACAATGATCTCCTATTTTAACAGAGACAACAGGCATGCCAACAACAGGTCTATGTTTATCTTTTTCATCGGGTTTAGCAATTCTTGCAGCTTCATCACAGAAATAAATAACATGCCCATCAATATTTTCAACCAAGAGATCTTTAACCATAGCAACATTAGGTTCAACTTTAATTTGTTCAGAGGGTGTAGGTGTTCTTGTATAACTCTTACGAACCATAGCTGAAGCTTTAGCATGTTCTTTCATCCTAACAGAAAAAGGTGGTTTCTCAATATAAGCTGTAGGAATAACTGGATCAACATTATAAGTAATGGTTTCTTCTTCAGCTTTAATGGGTTCTACTATTTTTACTTGAATGGGAGGATGATATTTAAACCACTTCTCCTTAGGGAGATCAACATGAGTAGCAAATGATTCACAAAAATAAGCTACTATCTCAGAGTCAAGTCCATATTTAGTGCTAAATTCATGAAAAGCATCGGTATCCATAAATGATTTAACACAATCAAACTTAAGGTTTATACCTGACTCCTTACCTTCATCGAGCTCCCAATCTTCAGAGTTGCGTTTAATTCTTTCCAAGAGATCCCATTTGAATTCAATAGTCTTCTTCATAAAAGAACCAGTACAAGAAGTATCGAGCATGGATTGATCATTACGAGAAAGCCGAGCATAATCTGAATAATAATTTCTCTTGAGAGCTCATGATTGGGGCATGAATATAACATTGAGTTAGGCCTCCCCCAAGCTTGCAAGATACTTTCTCCTTCACGAGGACAAAAATTATATATATAATTCCGATCACGATGAACCAGATGCATAGGATAAAACTTCTGATGAAATTCCAATTGCAATCGGTTGTAATTCCAAACTCCAATATCATCACATAGCCTATACCATGTCAATGCCTTTCCCTTAAAAGATAAAGGGAAGCCCTTCTTCTTGACTTCATCTTCGGGCAAACCTGCAAGCTTAAATAATCCACAAACTTCATCCACATAGATTAGATGCATATCAGGATGTAGTGTTCCATCTCCTGCATAAGGATTAGCTAGCAGTTTCTCTATCATACCCAAAGGAATTTCATAATAAATATTTTCAGTAGGTGCAATAGGTTTAGGAGAAAGTCTTTTCTCTTCTGGTCGAGGTGAAGATACCCCGAACAAGCCCCTCAAAGGATGATTTTCCATAGTGACAAGTGACAATAAATTTCAGCACATAATATAAATGTTTCCTTACCAAATTCCCCATACCAAAGGCGCTTCACCCCCCGGCAACGGCGCCAGAAAAGAGTCTTGATGACCCACAAGTATAGGGGATCAATCGTAGTCCTTTCAATAAGTAAGAGTGTCGAACCCAACGAGGAGCAGAAGGAAATGACAAGCGGTTTTCAGCAAGGTATTTTCTGCAGGCACTAAAATTATCGGTAACAGATAGTTTTGTGATAAGATAATTCGTAATGGGTAACAAGTAACAAGTGTAACAAAGGTGCATCAAGGTGGCCCAATCCTTTTTGTAGCAAAGGATAAGCCTGGATGAACTCTCATATAAAAGAAAGTGCTCCCGAGGACACATGGGAATTATTGTCAAGTTAGTTTTCATCATGCTCATATGATTCGCGTTCTTTACTTTGATAATTTGATATGTGGGTGGACCGGTGCTTGGGTGCTATCCTTAGTTGGACAAGCCTCCCACTTATGATTAACCCCTCTCACAAGCATCCACAACTACGAAAGAAGAAGTAAGATAAATCTAACCATAGCATGAAACATGTGGAGCCAAATCAGCCCCTTACGAAGCAACACATAAACTAGGGTTTAAGCTTCTATCACTCTAGCAACCCATCATCTACTTATTACTTCCCAATGCCTTCCCCTAGGCCCAAATCATGGTGAAGTGTCATGTAGTCGATGTTCACATAACACCACTAGAGGAAAGACAACATACATCTCATCAAAATATCAAACGAATAGCAAATTCACATGATTACTTATAACAAGACTTCTCCCTTGTCCTCAGGAACAAACATAACTACTCACAAAGCATGTTCATGTTCAAGATTAGAGGGGTATTAATTATCATTAAGGATCTGAACATATGATCTTCCACCAAATAAACCGACTAGCATCAACTACAAGGAGTAATCAACACTACTAGCAACCCACATGTACCAATCTGAGGTTTTGGGAAAAAGATTGAATACAAGAGATGAACTAGGATTTGAGAGGAGATGGTGCTGGCGAAGATGTTGATGAAGATTGACCCTCCCTCGATGAGAGGATCATTGGTGATGACGATGGCTTCGATTTCCCCCTCTGGGAGGGAACTTTCCCTGACAGAATCGCTCTGACGAAGCTCTAGATTGCTCCTGCCCAAGTTCTGCCTCGAGACGGTGGTGCTTCATCCTGAACGCTTTCTTTTTATTTTTTCTAGGTCAAAACCTTTCATATAGCAGAAGAGGGGCACCAGACGATGGCCAGGGGGCCCACAAGCCCTGGGGGCGCGCCCCCCCAGTCTTGTGGCCACCTGGTGGGTCCCCTTCAGTAGTTTCTTCACCCAATATTTTTTATATATTCCAAAATAATTCTCCGTAAAATTTCAGGACTTTTGGAGTTGTGCAGAATAGGTATCTCAGATTTGCTCCTTTCCGGTCCAGAATTCCAGCTGCCGGCATTCTCCCTCTTGGTGTAAACCTTGTAAAATAAGAGAGAAAAGGCATAAGTATTGCTCCATATTGTGAAATAATAGCCCATAATGCAATTAATAACAACATAAAAGCATGATGCAAAATGGACGTATTATTCAGCGGAAGCAACAATATCTAAGTACAGACATAAGTTAAACAAGGTGACATAAGATGGCTAGCACAAACATCAATGATCAAAGAGGCAAGGCCTCCCGCCTGGGACCTTCTAACTACTCCTGGTCGTCGGCGGTCTCCACGTAGTAGTAGGCACCCTCGGTGTAGTAGTAGTAGTAGTAGTCGACGGGGGTGGCATCTGGCTCCTGGGATCCACCATCTGGTCGCAGCAACCGGAAAGAAAGAAGAAGAAGGGGGGAAAAGGGTAGCAAAGCAACCGTGAGTACTCATCCAAAGTACTCGCAAGCATCAGATCTATACTAAGTATGCAATGGTATCAAAGGAAGGGATGTATCTGTGGACTGAACTGTAGAATGCCTGAGGAGAAGGGAAAGCCTAGCCTATCGAAGACTAGCATTGCTACTTCTTGAGCTTGCGTTGGTTTTTCCCTTGAAGAGGAAAGGGTGATGCAGCAAAGTAGAGTAAGTATTTCCCTCAGCTTTTGAGAACCAAGGTATCAATCCAGTAGGAGACAACGCTCAAGTCACCGAATACCTGCACAAACAAACACCAACCTTGCACCCAACGCGATAAAGGGGTTGTCAATCCGTTAACGGTTATTTGCAACATGAGATCTGATAGAGATGATAAACGGTAAAGTAATATTTTTGGTTTATGGAACGGAAAGTAAAGATTGCAAAGTAAAAGAAATAGGAAACAAAAATTGTAGATCGGAAACTTATATGATGGAAAATAGACCTGGGGCCATAGGTTTCACTAGAGGCTTCTCTCAAGATAGAAATTATTACGGTGGGTAAACAAATTACTGCCGAGCAATTGATAGAAAAGCGCAAAGTTATGACGATATCTAAGGCAATGATCATGAATATAGGCATCATGTCCGTGTCAAGTAGACCGAAACGATTCTGCATCTACTACTATTACTCCACACATCGACCGACTCCTGCCTGCATCTAGAGTATTAAGTTCATAAGAACAGAGTAATGCATTAAGTAAGATGACATGATGTAGCGGGATAAACTCAAGCAATATGATGAAAACCCCATCTTTTTATCCTCGATGGCAACAATACAATACGTGCCTTGCTGCCCCTACTGTCACTGGGAAAGGACACCGCAAGATTGAACCCAAAGCTAAGCACTTCTCCCATTGCAAGAAAAACCAATCTAGTTGGCCAAACCAAATCGATAGTTCGAAGAGACTTGCAAAGATATCAAATCATGCATATAAGAATTCAGAGAAGATTCAAATAATATTCATAGATAAGCTGATCATAAATCCACATTTCATCGGATCTCAGCAAACACACCGCAAAAGAGTATTACATCGAATAGATCTCCAAGAACAGCGAGGAGAACTTTGTATTGAGAATAAAAGAGAGAGAAGAAGCCATCTAGCTACTAGCTATGGACCCGTAGGTCTGAAGTAAACCACTCACGCTTCATCGGACAGGCAATGGTGTTGATGTAGAAGCCCTCCGTGATCAAATCCCCCTCTGGCAGGACACCGGAAAAGGCCCCAAGATGGGATCTCACGGGTACAGAAGGTTGCGGCGGTGGAAAAGTGGTTTTGTTTCCCCCTGGATGTTTTTGGGGTATAAGAGTATATATAGGCGAAAGATCTAGGTCAGAGGGGTTACGAGGGGCCCACAAGGTCGGGGGCGCGCCCTACCCCCCTGGGCACGCCCTCCACCCTTGTGGCCGCCTCGCGGCTCTTCCGACTTGCACTCCAAGTCTCCTGGGTGTCTTCTGGTCCAAGAAAAATCATCGCGAAAGTTTTATTCCGTTTGGTATTCCTTTTCTGCAAAACTCTAAAACAAGAAAAAAAACAAAAACTGGCACTGGGCTCTAGGTTAATAGGTTAGTCCCAAAAATCATATAAAATAGCATATTAATGCATATAAAACATCCAAAACAGATAATATAATAGCATGGAACAATAAAAAATTATAGATACGTTGGAGACGTATCAAGCATCTTGCAGCATTTAGAAGAGTACATAATAGCATTTTATAAATAACAAGCATGTTGTAGCATTAACGCCCAGAGATCCTTCCTCGACTCCCTGCGAGAAAGAAATCCCGGAGCCAACATATCTATCTCATGTCTCAAGTATCCATTTCTAGTTTTAATAGATCGGGATACAACTCCGAGCGTCCATTACCATGGACACGGCTATTCGAATAGATAACTTCCCTGCAGGGTTGCACAACATTACCCAACATGCTTGATTACTCTGGCCGGACACACTTTCTTGGGTCATGCTTGGCCTCGGAAGATCAACACGTCGTAGTCCTACCTAGGCTCCGCAGAGTGGTCCCTACTGGTCTACATCCTAAGCGCTCTGGGGTCTTGGGCCCATCGCCCTTTGCACTTTGGGTCGTTATGCGATGAGCCAGGACGAGCACCACCTCATCCTAGATGGCACTAGCCTGATAGGCCCACAATGCTGAACTGGACATCTGACAGAGCTTTTGGAAGAAACATACGACACCGAGTGCCCATATCTGTCCCGCATGGTGGTTAGTGCGTATAGGCCAGTGGCCAACTCAGATCAAATACCCAAACCCTTAGTGTATTGTGAGCTCGCGGAGACGAGCAGAGACTCTCGATCATGTGACCCCGTCGCCCCGTCTCGAGGAAATACGGCAAGGGCCAGGTCCAACCCTCTCACTGGGGCGGTCTACCTGCCCGGTCGTGCCTCGTAATTATCTCGCGGGTGTGATGACCCAAAAGTATAGGGGATCAATCGTAGTCCTTTCGATAAGAGTGTCAAACCAAACGAGGAGCAGAAGGAAATGACAAGTGGTTTTCAGCAAGGTATTTTCTGCAAGCACTGAAATAGTTTGCAATAGGTAGTTTGATAGCAAGATAATATGTAACGAGCAAGTAACGGTAATGGTAAATAAAGTGCAGCAAGGTAGCCCAATCCTTTTGTAGCAAAGGAAAGGCCAAAATGGTCTCTTATGATAAGCAAAGCGTTCTTGAGGGTTCACGGGAATTTCATCATATCACTTTCATCATGTTGGTTTGATTCGTGTTCGCTACTTTGATAATTTGATATGTGGGTGGACCGGTGCTTAGGTGCTGTTCTTACTTGAACAAACCTCCTACTTATGATTAACCCCCTCGCAAGCATCCGCAACTACGAGAAAAGTATTAAGCTAAAATCTAACCATAGCATTAAACTTTTGGATCCAAATCAGTCCCTTACGAAGTAGCGCATAAACTAGAGTTTAAGCTTCTGTCACTCTAGCAACCCATCATCTAATAACTACTCCACAATGCATTCCCTTAGGCCCAAATATGGTGAAGTGCCATGTAGTCGACGTTCACATGACACCACTAAGGGAATCACAACATACATATCATCAAAATATCGAACACATATCAAGTTCACATGATTACTTGCAACATGACTTCTCCCGTGACCTCAAGAACAAAAGTAACTACTCACAAATAATAATCATGCTCAAGATCAGAGGGGTATTAAGTAACATAATGGATCTGAACATATAATCTTCCACCAAATAAACCATATAGTAATCAACTACAAGATGTAATCAACACTACTAGTCACCCACAAGTACCAATCTAAGGTTCCGGTACAAAGATTGAACACAAGAGATGAACTAGGGTTTGAGAGGAGATGGTGTTGTTGAAGATGTTGATGGAGATGGCCCTCCCAAAGATGGGAGAGTTGTTGGTGATGTCGATGACGATGATTTCCCCCTCCGGGAGGGAAGTTCCCCCAGCGGAATCGCTCCGCCGGAGGGCAAAAGTGCTCCTGCCCAAGTTCTACCTCGAGACGGCGGCGCTTCATCCCGAAAGTCCTCCCCTTATTTTTTCTAGGTCAAAATGACTTATGTACCAGAAGAGGGGCACCGGAGGTGGCCGAGGAGGGCACAACCCACCAGGGTGCGCCTGGGCTCCCTGGCGTATTTGCTTCAATAATTCTTAAATAATCCATAAAAAATCTCTATGAAGTTTCAGCTTATTTGGAGTTGTGTAGAATAGATAGCTCTGACGTGCTTTTTCAGGTCCAGAATTCCAGCTGCTGGTATTCTCCCTCTTTGTGTAAACCTTGCATATTATGTGAGAAAAGACATTAGAATTACTCCCAAAAGCATTATTATGCATAAAAACACTAAAAATAACAGTAGAAAAACATGATGCAAAATGGACGTATCAACTCCCCCAAGCTTAGACCTCGCTTGTCCTCAAGCGAAAACCGAAATCGAAAAACATGTCCACATGCTTAGAGAGAGAGAGGTGTCGATAAAATAAAAAGGAATAGAGAAGGATACTTTGACTCTTGCATAAAAGTAAATGCATAAAAGTAAAAGATAGGCCCTTCGCAGAGGGAAGCAGAGGTTGTCATGCGCTTATTTTTTTGCATGCCAAATCCCTTAATGCAAAAGAACGTCACATTATATTGCCCCTTATGATAGCAACCTTTATTATGCAGTCTGTCGCTTTTATTCTTTGCCATCACAAGTTTGTACAACGCTCAATTTTCTCTTACACTAAATGATCCAACACATTTAGAATCATTTTTTATTGCCTTATTGCACCGATGACAACTTACTTGAAGGATCTTACTCAATCCATAGGTAGTTATGGTGGACTCTCAAAATGAGATTTGGGTTAAGGGTTTTGGATGCACAAGTAGTATTTCTACTTAGTGCGGAATTTTTGGCTAGAAAAGATATTGAGCAAGCACCACATGTTAAAGGATCTATGACAATATAACTTCTATGTGAATATGAACAAACATAAATCATTACGTTATCTTCCTTGTCCAACGCCAACTATTTTGACACAAAATATTTAATGGGGGCTCACAATCATAAAAGATGTCCAAGATAGTGTATTTGCATGTGAATCTTCTCTTCCCTTATTAATTCTTTCATGAATTGCTTCATTGACCAATGCTATGTTTGTCAATCTCCAACAAATTTTACTACTTATACTTTTCCTTATGTGTTGTCATTACCTACCATAAGATTAGTATATGATATTTTTCATATATTTTCCTTTATTTTATTGAAACATTAAAGTAAAGAAACAAAACTCAAACTACTCTTTATTATATAGCTCGAACATGATTACATCGATAGATAGATCACTAAGCAAACACTCGAAAAGAAAGGATCGAACTAAACTTTTATTCAACTAGATCATAAGAGAACTAAAGATCGAACTAAAATAGATGAATGCAAAGATAGTGGTGGTGATACGATACCGGGACACCTCCCCTAAGCTTGGCACCAGCCAAGGGGAGTGTCCATACCATGAACTCAAGTCTCCTTTGGTGATGAAGAAGGTGGTGATGGTGATGAGGTAGTGGCGATCTTCTTCCTCAGCTTACGCTTGAGGATGGAATTTTCCTCCCTCAAGTCATCGATCTCCTGCTCAAGCCTTAGTACCTTTTTACATATTTCTTGCTTGTTTTCCTACAAGAGATGAAAGGGGATAAACTGGATCTTAGGTTTCTTTGCTTTATTAGGGAGACTTGACTTCTTGAATTCCATGTGCATGTCCCGAGGTTGGGGTAATGGAACTTCATCTTCATCCGAACTTGTCTCCTCTTTCCTTTTCGGATCATAGTCCTCTTCTTCCTCTGTGGTCCAACCATTATGTTCCACATCTCCATAAACCTTGGGGTTTGCAATATAATCAGCAACATAACTCTCACCCTCCAAATCTTGAGATGACATATTTTCAGATCTGCGAGAAAACAGCAAGAAAGAAAAATAGAAGATTTCTCTGCGATATGGTGGTCAATACATTCGGGGGGTATATAAAGATTTTTTTATCTTGGGAAACAAGCAAATGGGAGGAAAACAGAGCCGGGAAGGTTCCCGAGGTGGGCACAACCCACCTGGGCACGCCCTCGTGTCTTGTGCCCTCCTCGGGTGCCTTCCTGGTTGTTTCTTATTTTCCTAATTTTTAATATATTCCAAAACTGACAGAAAATATTTTTGCGGATTTTTCGGAGTCCGTTTACTTACCGTATCACGTACCTCCTCCTTTTTTTAGTTATTGCGGAGTATTCCGAAAGATTTCTTTTATGTGTTCCTCCGGTGTCATGGTTTGAATAATATTGCTTTCAACATTAATAGGCATACCAGAGATATAATGTTTAATTATTTTACCATTGACCACCTTCGGGTTAGTACCTTCGGCATTATTTATTTTGATAGCTCCAGAACGATAAACTTCTTCGATGACATAAAGTCCTTCCCATTTGGAGAGAAGCTTTCCTGCAAAGAATCTGAAACGAGAGTTGTATAAAAGAACATATTCTCCAACTTTGAATTCCAGCTTTTGGATCCTTTTTTCATGCCATCTTTTAACTTTTTCTTTAAATATTTTGGCATTTTTATAAGCTTGGGTTCTCCATTCATCTAATGAGCTAATATCAAATAACCTCTTTTCACCGGCAAGTTTGAAATCATAGTTTAGTTCTTTAATTGCCTAATATGCTTTATGTTCTAACTCAAGAGGTAAATGACAAGCTTTTCCATAAACCATTTTATAGGGAGACATACGCATAGGATTTTTATATGATGTTCTGTAGGCCCAAAGTGCATCATCCAATTTCTTAGACCAATTCTTTCGGGATCTATTGACAGTTTTTTGTAGAATTAATTTTATTTCTCTATTGCTAAGTTCAACTTGACCACTAGACTGAGGATGATAGGGTGATGCTTCTATGGTTAACATCATAGTTAGCAAGCATTTTACGAAAAGCACCATGAATAAAGTGTGAACCACCATCAGTCATTAAATATCTAGGAACTCCTGTTCATGCTCAGGGACACAACGTCTAATAATACCATCTACTCCTTCTTTATAAAGATGTGGGTCATCCCAAAAGTAATGTCTTAAATCGTAGAAGATTTTTTTCTTTTGTTGGTATCTGAAATTAGGTGGTATATATTTTGCAACAATGTAATTAACATAGTCAGCATACCAAGGAGTGTTATGAGAAACATTTATTGCAGCTAGTTGCTCATCAGGAAAGCTATCATTAATAGGTTGTGGGTCATCAAGAATATGTTCTAACCTAGCCAAGTTATCAGCTACGGGGTTCTCAGCTCCTTTTCTATCAGTGATATGTAAATCAAATTCTTGTAACAGGAGAACCCACCTAATGAGTCTAGGTTTATCATCTTTCTTTTCCATAAGATATTTTATAGCAGCGTGATCAATGTGAAAAGTAACTTTAGAATCAACAATGTAAGATCTGAATTTGTCACAAGCAAACACAACTGCTAAAAATTCTTTTTCAATGGTAGCATAATTTCTTTGGGCACTGTCTAGAGTTTTGCTAGCATAATGAATAACATTTAGTTTCTTATCAACTATTTGTCCTAGAACAGCACCGGCAGCATAATCACTAGCATCACACATGATTTCAAAAGGCAAGTTCCAATCAGGTGGTTGAACAATAGGTGCAGAAGTTAAGGCTTTCTTAAGACTTTCAAAGGCTTCTACACAATCATCATCAAAAACAAACGGAACATCCTTTTGTAAAAGATTTGTAAGAGGCCTAGAAATTTTAGAGAAGTCTTTAATAAACCTCCTATAGAAACCAGCATGACCGAGGAAACTACGAATACCTTTGATATCTTTAGGACATGACATCTTCTCAATTGCATCAACTTTAGCTTTATCCACCTCAATACCTCGTTCAGAAATTTTATTCCCCAAGACAATGCCTTCGTTAACCATAAAGTGGCACTTCTCCCAATTCAAGACAAGATTAGTTTGCTCACATCTCTGCAAAACTCAATCAAGGTTGCTTAAGCAATCATCAAAAGAAGTTCCGTAAACGGAAAAGTCATCCATGAAAACCTCAACAATCTTTTCACAAAAATCAGAGAATATAGCAGTCATACATCTTTGAAAGGTAGCAGGTGCATTGCATAAACCAAAGGGCATACTTCTATAAGCATAAGTTCCAAAAGGATAAGTAAAGGTGGTTTTCCCTTGATCAGGTTGTGAAACAGGTATTTGAGAAAAACCAGAATCTCCATCAAGGAAGTAAAAGTGTGTGTGCTTAGATAATCTTTCTAGCATTTGATCAATAAAAGGCAAAGGGTAATGATCTTTTCTCGTAGCTTTATTTAATTCTCTAAAATCAATAACCATTCTATAGCCAGTAACAATTCTTTGTGGAATAAGTTCATTTTTATCATTAGGAACAACAGTAATACCTCCCTTCTTAGGGACACCATGAACGGGGCTTACCCATCTACTATCAGCTATGGGATAGATTATATCTGCTTCCAGAAGCTTTAATATTTCAGTTCTTACCACTTCTTTCATTTTAGGATTCAAACATCGTTGGTGATCCACAACGGGTTTAGCATCAGGTTCCATAATCTTGTGCTGACATAGAGTGGGACTAATGCCCTTAAGATCATCAAGAGTATATCCAATAGCAGCTCGATGCTTCTTCAGAATTTTCAATAATCTTTCTTCTTCATGTTCTGAAAGGTTAGCACTAATAATAACAGGATATTTCTTTTTATCATCGAGATAAGCATATTTCAAAGTGTCAGGTAATTGTTTCAATTCAAACACATGATCACCTTTAGGCGGAGGAGGTCCTCCTAGAGTTTCAATAGGCAAATTATGTTTAAGCAGAGGTCGTTGTTCAAAGAAAATTTTATCTATCTCATTTCTTTCATGCATATGCATATCATTTTCGTGGTCTAGCAAATATTGTTCTAGTGGATCAGTAGGAGGCACGGCAATAGAAGCAAGACCAATTATTTCATCTTTATTAGGTAATTCTTTCTTATGAGGTTGCCTATTAAACTTGGAGAAATTAAATTCATGAGACTCATCACCGAAGCGGACACTGACAGTTTGTTTAAGACAATCTATAGTAGCATTGACAGTGTTCAAGAAAGGTCTAACAAAGATAATGGGACAAAAGACATCTTGTGGGGAACCAAGAACTAGAAAATCAGTAGGATATTTTATTTCCCACAGAAGACTTCAACATCTCTAACAATCCCAAGTGGTGTGATGGTGTCTCTATTGGCAAGTTTAATAGTAACATCTATGTCTTCTATTTCAGCGGGTGCTATGTCATTCGTAATTTCTTGGTATAAGGTAAAAGGAATAGCACTCACATTAGCATCTAAGTCACATAAACCATGATAACAGTGATCTCCTATTTTGACTGAGACAACAGGCATGCCAACATGTTTATGTTTATCTTTTTCATCGGGTTTAGCAATTCTAGCAGCTTCATCACAGAAGTAAATAACATGCCCATCTATATTTTCTACCAAGAGATCTTTAACCATAGAAACACTAGGTTCTACTTTGATTTGTTCAGCGGGTTTAGGTGCTCTAATGTTACTTTTATTTACCATGGTTGAGACCTTAGCATGTTCCTTTATCCTAACAGGGAAAGGTGGTTTTTCAATATAAGCAGTAGGCACAACTGGATCAACATTGTAAATAATAGTTTCATCTTTAGCTATGTCGGGTTGTTTAATTTCTTCTTTAATAGGTGGATGATATTTAAACCACTTCTCCTTGGGGAGATCAACATGAGTAGCAAATGATTAGCAGAAAGAGGCTACTATCTCAGAGTCAAGTCCATATTTAGTGCAAAACTTGTGAAAAGCATCGGTATTCATAAAAGATTTAACACAATCAAACTTGAGCTTTATACCTGACTCTTTAGCTTCGTCGAGTTCCCAATCTTCAGAGTTGCGTTTAATTCTTTCTAATAGATCCCACCTGAATTCAATAGTCTTCTTCATAAAAGAACCAGTGCAAGAATTATCGAGCATGGATTGATCATCACGAGAAAGCCGAGCATAAAAATTCTGAATAATAATTTCTCTTGAGAGCTCATGATTGGGGCATGAATATAACATTGACTTAAGCCTACCCCAAGCTAGAGTGATACTTTCTCCTTCACAGGCCAAAAATTATATATGTAATTCCGATCACGATGAACTAGATGCATAGGATATTTTTTTGGTGAAATTTCAATTTTAACCGATTCCAGTTCCAAGATCCAATATCATCGCATAGCCTATACCATGCCAATGCTTTTCCCTTCAAAGATAAAGGGAAAATATTCTTCTTAGCTTCATCCCCGGGTAAACCTGCAAGCTTAAATAATCCACAAATTTCATCTACATATATCAAGTGTATATCAGGATGTTCAGTTCCATCTCCTGCATAAGGATTAGCTAGCAGTTGTTCTATCCTACCCGAAGGAATTTCATAACCAATATTTTCAGTAGGTGCAGTAGGTTGAGGGGAAACTAATTGTGGTTCCAGTCGAGCTGAAGATACCCCGAACAAACCCCTCAAAGGATTGTTCTCCATAGTAGCAAGTGACAATAAATTTCAGCACATAGTAATAATTTTTCCTTACCAAGAGCGCTTCACTCCCCGGCAATGGCGCCAGAAAAGTTCCTTGATGACCCACAAGTATAGGGGACAATCGTAGTCCTTTTGATAAGTAAGAGTGTCGAACCCAACGAGGAGCAGAAGGAAATGACAAGTGGTTTTCAGCAAGGTATTTTCTGCAA
The DNA here is from genome assembly GCA_011799875.1 of Thinopyrum elongatum. Lineage (NCBI taxonomy): Eukaryota > Viridiplantae > Streptophyta > Magnoliopsida > Poales > Poaceae > Thinopyrum > Thinopyrum elongatum. The sequence continues at coordinate 610,816,086 of CM022303.1, forward strand.
GCACTGAAATAGTTTGTAACAGGTAGTTTGATAGCAAGATAATTTGTAACGAGCAAGTAATGGTAAATAAAGTGCAGAAAGGTAGCCCAATCATTTTGTAGTATAGGACAGGCCAAACGGTCTCTTATGATAAGCAAAGCGTTCTTGAGGGTACACGGGAATTTCATCATATCACTTTCATCATGTTGGTTTGATTCGTGTTCGCTACTTTGATAATTTGATATGTGGGTGGACCGGTGCTTAGGTGTTGTTCTTACTTGAACAAACCTCCTACTTATGATTAACCCCCTCGCAAGCATCCGCAACTACAAGAAAAGTATTAAGATAAAATCTAACCATAGCATTAAACTTTTGGATCCAAATCAGTCCCTTACGAAGTAGCGCATAAACTAGGGTTTAGGCTTCTGTCACTCTAGCAACCCATCATCTAATAACTACTCCACAATGCATTCCCTTAGGCCCAAATATGGTGAAGTGCCATGTAGTCGACGTTCACATGACACCACTAAGGAAATCACAACATACATATCATCAAAATATCGAACACATATCAAGTTCACATGATTACTTGCAACATGACTTCTCCCGTGACCTCAAGAACAAAAGTAACTACTCACAAATAATAATCATGCTCAAGATCAGAGGGGTATTAAATAACATAATGGATCTGAACATATAATCTTCCACCAAATAAACCATATAGTTATCAACTACAAGATGTAATCAACACTACTAGTCACCCACAAGTACCAATCTAAGGTTCCGGTACAAAGATTGAACAGACGAGATGAACTAGGATTTGAGAGGAGATGGTGATGTTGAAGATGTTGATGGAGATGGCCCTCCCAAAGATGGGAAAGTTGTTGGTGATGACGATGACAATGATTTCCCCCTCCGGGAGGGAAGTTCCCCGGCGGAATCGCTCCGCCGGAGGGCAAAAGTGCTCCTACCCAAGTTCCGCCTCGAGACGGCGGCGCTTCGTCCCGAAAGTCCTTCCCTTATTTTTTTGTAGGTCAAAATGACTTATATACCAGAAGAGGGGCACCGAAGGTGGGCCGAGGAGGGCACAACCCACCAGGGCGCGCCTGGGCTCCCTGGCGTATTTGCTCCAATAATTCTTAAATAATCCATAAAAAATCTTCGTGAAGTTTCAGCTTATTTGGAGTTGTGCAGAATAGATAACTCTGACGTGCTTTTTTAGGTCCAGAATTCCAGCTACCGGTATTCTCCCTCTTTGTGTAAACCTTGCATATTATAAGAGAAAAGGCATTAGAATTACTCCCAAAAGCATTATTATGGATAAAAACACTAAAAATAACAGTAGGAAAACATGATGCAAAATGGACGTATCAGGGTGCTCTCCAGGCCCGCCCGACTTTCACATGTATCTCTCGCAGGTACCCCTTGGGGCTGACCCGACTTTAACAAAGGTCTGAAGTAAAGCCAGGGTAACCGTGTGTCCAAAACATCAAGGGGGAAACCCGAGGAATCACCCTCGAGGGATTCCACTCGATGTAATTGTCAAGCTGAACTTAGGAGGAATCACCCTCGAGGTTCACACATGAGGTGTTGCACGACAGATTCGTATCGGGAGTGGTGAAGGAGGAATCACCCTCGATGACCACGACCGAATAGCTACACTACAGAGTTATCATCAGGAGTGCGTTACGAGGTATCACCCTCGACACTGGATAGTAGCTCTGCAGAGCCGAGCAACTAAGGGGGGTGGTGTGCTGTGTCGGGCCCTGGATGTCGATCACTTGATCGAGTCATCGGTCATCAAGCCGAGGCAACTAGGACAAGGTGAGGGGTCACTGGTGGATCACTAACCAACCTATACTAAGCAGTTTAGGATAAGCAGGTAGGTAACAATATTAGGTTACAGAAGCAGGCTATGCATCAGAATAGGAGCAAACAATTACAGTAGCAACATCTAATGCAAGCATGAGAGAGAATGGAATGGGCGATATTGGAATGATCAAGGGGGGTTTGCTTGCTTGGAAGCTCTACTGAAAAGGAAGAAGGGGCCTCGGTGACGTAGCCGATCACAGGGGCATCAGCAACGGTCTCGGGGTCTATCGGAGAGAAGAGGAGGAAGAAACAATAAATATAAAGCAAACAGATGCATGACATGACAACAGGCAGAGCTAGGGGGTGTTCTAACGCGGTGCTACACGATACCGGTGAAGGGGGGAAACATCCGGGAATGTTTTCCCGAAGTTTGGCATTTTCGGACAAATGAAACGGAGGGGGACGATTTCATGTTCACTATGCTAGGGGCGTGTGACAGACGAACGGATAGCATATTCGGATTCGTCATATTTTTCTGAGCAACTTTCATATATAACTTATTTTCATCTGACTTACGGTTTATTTTATATGAATTTTCAAAGTTTTATCAATATTCTAGAATTTTAATTTATTTAAAAAATAGAGGGCTAAAATGCTAAGTACACCCGAAAGTGTACCCAGCCAAAAGCCATAGGGGCTGACAATGGACCCAGTCAACTGGATCCACCCAGTCAACTGGGTCCACTGTCCAGCCAGTAGAGGCTGACTGGTGGGGTCAGTCAAAGCTGACTTGGCTTTAGTCAAACTGGCAGTGCGGGGGTCCCACTATCATCGACCTAGGGTTAAGCTCCAAATTAGATAGAAAATTAATAGTGGGTTAATTACTGTGGGGGTCCCACTGTCATCGACCTAGGGCTAATCTAACCACGTAATTAGGCTAACCTAATGATGCCACATCAGTGCTAACTGGCGATTAGAAGCCGGCGCCAACAGTATGCGGCGAAGCTAACCGTCCGGCCATTTCTGGCGACGGCTGCTCGCACGGGTGGGACCGTTGGCAAGCTGGGGCTCTTGCGCTTCGGATGGTGGTCGCGGGGACCGCCGGGTGGCCTGAATCGAGCACGGCGGTGAGAGGTAGCGACGGGACAGCAGCGGCGGTGGCTAGAAGTGGGCGAGCAGCAGCAGCGAAGGCGCGGGGCGGCTGCGGGGGTGCGCGCAGCAGGGCGCCCAAGGCAGCAGGCAAGGTCGGCGACGGCGGGGCCAGCGCGAGCTTGGTCGGGCGAAGGCCGGCGCGGGCATGTGGTTACGGGTGCGGGCACCGAGCGGGACGCGGTGGTCGGGGCAGAGAGGGCGCGGGCGCGGTGCAGGTGGGCACGGGGGAAGGCGGGGGCGGCAGGGCGCGCGGCCAAGCCGTGGCTCGGACGCGACCAGGGGCGTGGGGAACGCGGTGATGTCGCTTAAACTACGTCGGTATTTCCCCAAAGAGGAAGGGATGATGCAGCACAACTACCATAGGTATTTCCCTCAGTTATGAAACCAAGGTATCAATCGGTACCTGCACACAAAGAACAAATACTTGCAACCCAACGCCTATGAGGGGTTGTCAATCCCTCTACGGGTAACGGCGCCAGAAATTGTCAAGTTGACGGGATAAAATTTGTGTAGACTGAATAAATAGATCTCGATAAAACGCGAAATAAAATAAGTAATAAAAAAGTGCAGCAAGGTATTTTTGGGTTTTTGGAATAATAGATCTGAAAATAAAAGCAAATAAAAATAGATCTCAAGGCAAATATGATAAAGAATAGTCCCGGGGGCCGTAGATTTCACTAGTGGCTTCTCTCAAGAAAATAGCACACGGTGGGTAAACAAATTACTGTTGGGCAATTGATAGAAAATCGAATAATTATGACGATATCCAAGGCAATGATCGATATATAGGCATCACGTCCAAGATTAGTAGACCGACTCCTACCTGCATCTACTACTATTACTCCACACATCGACCGCTATCCAGCATGCATCTAGTGTATTAAGTTCATGGAGAAACGGAGTAATGCAATAAGAACGATGACATGATATAGACAAGATCTATTCATGTAGGAATAGCCCCCATCTTGTTATCCTTAATAGCAACGATACATGCGTGTCTTGCTGCCCCTTCTGTCACCAGGAAAAAACAACGCACGATCGAACCCATCACAAAGCACCTCCTCCCATGGCAAGAAAAATCGATCTAGTTGGCCTAACTAAACCAAAGATTCAAAGAAAAAATATGAGGCTATAAATAATCATGCATATAAGAAATCAAAAGAAGACTCAAACAATATTCATGGATATAGATCTGATCATAAACTCAAAGTTCATCGGATCCCAACAAACACACCGTAAAAAAGAGTTACATCAAATAGATCTCCAAGAGACCATTGTATTGAGAATCAAAAGAGAGAGAGGAAGCCATCTAGCTACTGCCTACGGACCCATAGGTCTATGATGAACTACTCACGCATCATCAGAGAGGCACCAATGAGGATGATGAACCCCTTCATGACGGTGTCTAGATTGGATCTCGTGGTTCTGAAACCTGTGGCGGCTGCAATTGTGTTTCATCGACTCCCCTAGGGTTTCTGGAATATTTGGGTACTTATAGGGCGAAGAGGCGGTGCGGGAGGTCACCGAGGGGGGCACAACCCCCCTGGGTGCGCTTGGGCCCCTGGGCGCGCCCTGGTGGGTTGTGCCCACCTCGGGCCTCCCCTTTGGTACTTCTTTGGCCCATCTTGTGTCTTCTGGTCCAAAAAAATTCTCCAAAAAGTTTCGTTGCGTTTGGACTCCGTTTGGTACTGATATTCTGCGAAGTAAAAAAACAAGCAAAAAAACAGCAACTGGCACTGGGCACCATGTCAATAGGTTAGTCCCAAAAAATGATATAAAGTTGCTATAAAATGATTGTAAAACATCCAAGAATGATATTATAACAACATGGAACAAGCAAAAATTATAGATACGTTGGAGACGTATCACGCGGCAACGTACGCGGCGGCAAGGTAGGCAGTGGCGGCGGAGCAACTTGGTAGCAGCAGCGAGGAGCTCGAGCTCGAGCTCGAAACAGAGAAGGGGAGGGAGGGAGATGCTCACCGGGCCCTGCAAGTGAGCTAAGCAGGCTCGGGGGAGGCTCGAGGTGGCCGAAACGGCGACGGAAGCAGCGGCGACTCGAGGTAGAGGACGGCCTCGCCCCGCTCGAAGGAGAGGCGCTCGGCTCGAGCCCGATGACACAGTCAACGTAGGGGAGCAGGACGGAGCTGGTGGGCACGGCGGAGCGGCGAGGGGTGGCTGCTGGGTGCGGGATCAAAGCGGGCGCGGCGACGACCGCGTCGGCCTCCTCTCCAGATCGATGGAGAGGGAGAGGTGGAGAAGGGGAGAAGAGGGGCTGGGATGAGTGGAGGAGTGGAGAGGGGAGGATCGAGGCGTCGAGGGAGTGGAGGGCTTATCCTCACGTGGCTACGCCGGCGAGGCGATCCGGCGGGGTCTCGCCCTGTAGCGATGCGGTCGCGGGAACAGGGAGATGACCAGGGAGGGGGGAGTTGGGCTGGCTGGGCCGGCCTGGTGGGCCAAGCCCGGGGGGCAGGTGGGCGTTTCTTTTTATTGTTCTTTGTTTTTGTAAACTGTTTTACTGTTGTCTTTTTAGTTTCTATTTTATTTTTATTTTTATAAAATATATAACTAGCCCCTAAATTAACATAATTAATCATGCCACTGCCACAAACAATTTGGCACATTAATAAAATAGGTTTATAATTGTTTATTCTTTAAAAGCATTTAATAATTGTTTTTAGTACCTGTTTTATTTAGTTTAGGGCATTTAAACACCTTACAAAAATGTTGGGTCACCACCATAATTGGTTATGGAATATTTGCCACACGTTGAACATTTTAGTTTGCATGTTTGAGAAATTTGAATTTTGGACTTTAATTTGAATTTGAATTATGCCTCGGATCAAATGAGGATTAGCAACAGTAATGTGATGACCTGGCACAATTAACTTGGTATTACTGTAGCTTAATTATCCGAGTGTTACAGTCGGTCCTCGGCTTGGCAACTACTTCTGCGTAGAGTTGCGGTGGCGGCGGTGCAAGGCTAATTGGATGGTGTAGCCCAATTCCAGGAGGTGTGGTGATGTGCGATGCGCGGATGAAAATCTTGCTTGGCTTTTGTCAGGCCGGCGGTGATGGCACCCATGGGTGTCATCCCCTTCTTGGAGGCGCCGTCGAGGCGTGTGCGCCATGACCCTCGCTCACTTGGAGTTGGTGGCTGTCTCCGGGCGAAAGCCTCGATTCGGTGTTGGATTGGCACATTGGCGGCGTCCTCGACGTCGTATCTCTGTTGGGAGCTTTGTGTGTGGAGACACGGCTGGGTCCTCATTGCTCTCCTCCGGTGTTCGCTGCTGTCCTCTTCTGGTCCTCTACGGCGCTATGTATGCTCGTCGCCGGTTTCTCCAAGACGGTGTCTCCCTCAGATCAGAGCAAGTCCTGCCTTCCACTTACCACTTCCTCTTAGGCGCTCAGAGTGGATGGTGCATCGACAAGCAATGTTCTACGGAAGATGGTGGTCTTCGGAGGCGTCTGGCGTCCGTCGAGACGCGGTGTGTGTGTGTCAGCTGAGGATAGGCTCTTTTGTGTTGTAGCTTGCTTTGCGGTGTTGTCCGTCTGTGGACTTGTTCGAGAGTGGTGTGGTGTGTGCTACGCTCGTTGTTAGCAGCGAGTGGTAGTTTCTTGTAATTTCAACTCTGCCTTCTATAAAAATATGGTACGCCTAGACGTACTCTCGAAAAAGAAAAAAATTCAAGAGAAATCCCCAAAATTAATTTTGAACTCCAGTTAAATATACAAACATTGTTAAATGTGGTTAACGTTTGAAAGCACCATTTATACCCGTGATGTGTAGGTATGAATGTTTTCACATGTACAACTAGATTTATGGACGTCGATCCACGCAAAAGAAATTGGGGAAAACTAAATGCATAAAATTCCAGAAGAAAATGAACGAAGCCTTAAGAAGACAACAAGCTCACAGAAAAATATTTATATTTTGAACACACATAATAAACATTTTTGAATTTAATTTGCGTTGTACATTTTGTTTTTTCCTATTTTAAACAATTACATTGTTTTTCTTCATGATGCTTATTATTTTGTCCTTTACTTATTTCTTTGTAACTAACCAATTGTTTGTATATTTCAGATTTTTTTTCTTTTCTTGAATTATCCTTTAATGTTTACTCAACACCTGTTTACCTAATTTATTCTCCTGTCAACTTTCTAACAAATTTTTAGTTTTCCATTTTCTTGGTTTGTTTTGTGCTCGGCATTATTGTCTAAGGAAGACGCCTTGAACGATAATCGATGTCATTTTCAATTCTCGAGGGTCACATTTTTCTCCATCAGAACAGTGACGTGAAGACTTTCTTTTATGGTTTACCAGTCCAACACGCTGAGCAATTTTCTCACGGGAAGAAAGAAGTGCCATCACCAAACGTAGGTGCTCTGATTTACCAGAGGAAGGCCTCATGGCTCAGATATTAGGATCCGCGGTTGCAAGCGAGTCTGTAAGCAGAGTTTTCTCGATCCTATCAGGCAACTCAAGAGAGAATGGGGGTGCGGAGGACAACGCCGAGAGGCTGGAGTTCGCGCTGCTGAAGATCCACAGCGTCGTCGCCGTCTCCGAAGACTGGCGCATACTCCACCAACCATTGCTCGACTGGAAGACGAGGCTGAAGCGCGTAGCCGAGGAAGGCGACGGCATCCTGCGCGGTCACAGGAGGAGATCCGCAGAGCGCAAGCGGAGCGAGGGGGTTGCGAGGAAGGCTGTTCCCGTTCACAAGCGCGTCGCTCGAGCGGCGACACGGTTCTTGCCCTTCCGCCGCGGCAAGGACGACGACGGCGATCCGAGCGCTGCGACGGTGCGGAGGTTCGAGAGGCTAGCGCATGTCGCCGACGAGTTCTTCCAGTACGTCCAGCTTGGGGGCCGCCCGAAGAGCTTGACGGCGTCCTTGGAAGTTCCTACGGAGCTGCTGCTTGCAGGGAAGACGCTTGAGTTCTCCCTCCGGAACGGCAGCCGGGACGCCGTCCTGCTGCTCCATCCGTGCGACGGCAACAGGGAGGTCGTTCTCTTCCTCTCCTGCGACGACAGCGCCAAGTGGGAGAGGAACGTGAAGCTCTTCGTGGTGTTCCAGCTGCTCGAGCACACTGACGTCTTGGACATCGCCATGTCTTCCTTCCAGCTGCTGCCTCCCCAGTTCGGCGCCGCCTGCGCGACGGCGAGGGAGTTCGTCAGCGAGGTGCGGGCGCAGGAAACGAGCTATTCCAACGCGTCGGCCATGTCGATGCGGTGCGTCTCGTCGGCATGGAGGTGTCACCGCAATTCCACGGACGGGGGGTGCGCGGCGACTGATGGCATGCCGCGGCTGCCGTGGCCGATCGTTCGAGTCGATGCCGTGTACTTCGCCATGCCGCAGCGCGATTCGACGGGTGCGCCCGCGGACCAGAACCTGCCTCTGAAATTGGCATGCCATATCACTCCCCATCTTGTGCCCGAGAGGTACTCCCAGCACTACCTGCAGATCGGGACGGAAGCACTGCAAGAGCTGCCACTAGAAGTAGCGGACGAAGGAGCTTCAGCTTGCGGACCGGAGGCTGCGTGGTGGTGTCCTCGCAGCTCAACGTATTTGTCGGTGGAACCAGAGTTTTCGGTGCCGCCGCCGACGCTGCAGCAGTTGTTCATGGTGGAAAGCTTGAAGGGAGCAATGTAGTTCTGGCTGTAGTAGCAGAAGCGATGCAACTTTTCAGTCTTATTATGTAACATGTTTGTCTTGGATCATGGCTAAGTGGCATCTTGTAATTTCTTACTTTCTTGTTTGTTTTCTTTGGCTTATCTCAAGCCTAGATGTCATGCTCTGCTTTATGTTGTAAAATATTCCAGTAGGGTTTACCCAATGTTTCGATTGAGGAAAGGGTTATTTGTCTTAGGGCTGTTTACTAAAATAAATGAAAAATTGTTTCCTTCTGTCCGGTGTTGAGGAAATATTCTGATTTTCCGAAGTAGTATCATTTTACCTCTGCGTTCATTGTTTTTTTTTTTTTGAGAAATGCGTTAATTGTTGCTAAAGGAGGCGTTGAAGCTTTATACTTTGCTTTCTTCTCACATGCAATCGAACCGAACATTGAAGCCCACCTAAACAACGGCGTGTATTTTAGCCAAGGACAGCACTAGGCGCAGATCGACCGGCCCGGTCTCCGCGTGTGCGCTGGATCAAAGCAAGCGGCGTCCTTCGATTGCCTCTTCTTCAACTCGACTGAACAAGTCAACAAAAAATCCCCTGCCCTCAAAAGCTATGCCGTCAGTGGTCACCGGCTACCCGCAACACCGCGCTCGCCCCCTAGGCCGCGCCGCCCTGCTTGTCCTTGGCCCCATGCTCACCGGCAACCCGCCTCCTCCTGTCGCCGGTAGGCCCGCAACAGAGATCGCCATGGTCACCATGGTTGCAACTCCGACACCAGCCGGTTCCAGCGCACGATGACTACAGTCAGCATCATCACTATCACCGCCTCCAGCTCGCCACGGGGCATCAACATGCATCGTCGTGTCGAGCAAAAAAAATCTAGAAGTAAAAAAAATCCTTCATTTGCCGGTTGAAGCAAAAAATTACTAGGTTTCAACAAAAAGTAAAGCCGGTTCCAGAAAAAAAAATCAGCAGGAAAAACTCCCAGTGGGTGATTGTAGCAAAAAAAAACTAGTTCCAGCAAAAACACACACTGGTTCCAACAAAAGGTTGCCGTCGGCGGCGAGGGCGCGTCTGGTTCCAGCACATCACGTGGCAAACAACAATTACCGATGCCAGTTCCAGCTCTAGCTTGCCCCGGTTGCCGCAAAAGGACGTCGTGGTTCCAGCATCTGGCAAACCGGTTGCAGCACCCTGCGTCCGGCGTGGTCACCACTGGCAGTTGTGGGCTTCCAACATTTGCCGCCGTGGTTTGAGCATTTGGAAGCCACGGTTCCAGCAACTATAATCGCGGGTTGCAGCACCGTGATGCTGCACGACGCAGTCACCGTCGATGCATCCCACCGTTGACGCGGCGTAGCCACCATGGCAACTCCCCGCGCCACCGCTGGTCACAGCCCCTGGTCTCCGTCCTCACTCTCTTTTGCGGAAAAAAACCGCATGGATGGGAGGGACGAGGGGTTGGGTGAGCGCCATGGCCTGCTCCCAGTAGCAGTGGCTGGTGCTGAATCTCATGCAGGGGATTTTCTCTCGCGGGAGAAACAAAGAGAGAGATGAAGGGACGGGAGTGACGGGGGAAAGAGGATAAGGGAGGGAGGAAGAATAAAGGAAAAGGGCTAGGGGGATACGGGACCGACCGCGGGGGAGGCAGCGCGTGCCAGCAAGGATGCTTGGCAACACAACGTGCGTCCGGCCCAAACTTGGCCGGCCGGAAGCATTTTCCTTTAGCCAATGCCCTGGCTTGGCGAAAATTCACAGGGGCATGCACCTGCCAAGCCCTAACCGTCCGCTCGATTGCCTCGCGATTCGCAAAATAGTTGGATCTAGCACAAGCGCACAATACATTTTAAGTTCTAATCATTGAAACTTATGATTTTGCATCTAAAAACTCCAATTTCTCGGTCGCGAATATCAAGTTCCAGAGTTGAAACTTTAGGTGATATTTTTGTCGTTCGCAGATATTAAAAACCATGATTTTATCAGTCCCTCAAGAGTTGAAACTTAACATTTTTTTTGTAAAGTTCATCAAAATATATTCAAAGTGGATCTTATTTGAAAGCCCTCATCATGAAAAACACGAATATGAAAACAAAACTTAATTTAATTTTTTTATTTAAAAGATATGAAAGTTTGAAATCAAAAGCCAAAAGAAAAGACACGCACAAGGGACTCGGTGCCCCTGCACCTGCGTGCACCAAATCCTTTCCCCCTGGCTTGGCGCAACTTTGACAAACGATTTGGAACTTGAAAGTATGGACACCCTTCTAAATAAGCTGATCTGTAGGTAACTACAAATTGTACTTTTATAGGGGAAATCTCTAACCTGACAATACGCATTGCGAGACATCACAACATTTTTTCTTCTTCACGAAATTGGCTTAAGCACTATCTTTCTTTCTTCCTTTTTAGTTTTATGAAATTTAACAGCGCTACATTTTATTTCTAAAGAGGAGTATTCGGCGGAGTCAGGAGGAAAACAAGGGTTATAATGTACATATTACATCATAACACTGGAGCTGCACCAAGATAGCAGGTGGGAGAAACAACGGGGGAGCTACAAAGATGGAAAGGACGCCGCTTGCAACCACCGGTCTAGTCGGCACAACGAAGAGAAAGGAGGACTTCAACTTTCATCTTCATCTGACCAAACACAGAGAAAGGCATCAACCATGGTGTATCCATGCTTTTCATGCAACTTCGTCTTCTTTGACAAAGGGTGGTGGCAACGCACGGTGTCTTTGGCTTGGTGGTGCTCTTCAAGCACCGGGTCTTGAGCTTCACGGTGAAAACCCTAGGTCCAATCGTTGATGGTTGCACCCGGACATGGCGGTGTTTCACACGTTGTGTCCTTGTTGAAGGAATTGCTTCGGAGTCTGCCTGGATGCTCTCCAGGGTGAACAATTTTTGATATCCAATTTTTTTAAGGAAAAGACATTTTTGAAATTTCAACATTTTTTGAAGATTTTGAATATTTTTTCAAATTTGTGAATTTTTGGAAAACAAAAAAAAACAAATAGGAAAACGGGAATGTTAAAAATCTGATGTCAGAATTTTAGTCATGGCAAATCGAACGTTTTACTTTTGACAAATTATGTTATCGCGAGGATGGCAAATTTACCATGCGTTACGGGTGGTGAGCTATGTTCAAATATTTTTTTTTGCGAGGATGGCAAATTTAGTTTGCAAGCATGGCAATTTTCTGAGAAAAAAATAAATTGAGTCGGATTTGCCATGCTTACCAACTAAACTTGCCATCATAGGCAAACATAAATTGCCATAATTTTTTTTTGAATTGCCATGGTAAAAAAAACTAATGTCAGATTTGTAGTTGAGTCATAGAAAAAAAACAGGTTCAACAACCTTCTAGAAGGTTCCCAAAAATCGGGAAAACAAGGCAGGAAAGGATCCTAGAACGGGGAGTCTGCATTGTACTAGCAGAAATGGGCCTGCCCAATATCTCGATCGCTCGTTCTTAGCCTGTGCGAAGGGTCAATAATTTGACGAAATGAGCGTCAAATAGGATTCACCGCAACCTTCCGCCAACATTTCCGGGAGCACTTATTTGAGCACTCTGCATCAAACAGCGCCGTGACACACAGACAGTGCATAGGTGGGCCGGTCAAATATGACGCTTTATCTTTGCTTTTTTCAGCCGGTTTCATATTAAAACTGACCATTCGATATTTATAAAATACCAAATTTTTAAAAATTCTAGAAAACGTTTGTAAACTTTAGAAAATGCTCTTAGACCAAAAAATATTCATGTTTACAAAAAGTTCTCATATTAAAAAAAATCTTGCAATAAAAATTGAAAAAAGTTCTCAAAATTAAATAAATGTTCTCAAATAACAAAATAGCTTAATTTTTTTCTTAAAATTATTCTTTGAAAAATATATATATTCTGCAATATATAAACATTATCAAATTTAATGAAATGTTACCAAAAACTAAAAATGATCCCAAATACAAAACATGTTCTTGAATTACAAACAATATTAAAAAAATGTTGCCCAACTTATAAAATGTTCTCGATTATTAAATTAGATATTGAATTCCAAAAATGTTCCTGGATAAAAAACACGAACATTGTTTTTGAAAATGTGACCATTTTTGAAAAATTGAAAAATTATAAAAATGGAACTTTTTTCAAATTTGTGAACATTTTCTAATAAATGCAATCGCTTATTAAAATCTTGAACATTTTAAGACACAAATAATTTTTCTTATGTGGAAACAGTTTTGGAAATTTTATGCTTTCCTTTTCTAAACCACGAACATTTCTTCAAAACCCAAACCTTTTTTCAAATTTGCAATCATTCTATGAAAAGCAATCAGTTTTTAAAAAATAATAATTTTTAATGTGATCTTTTTCCAAAATATTGTTCTTTTTCTAAAATTCAACTTTTTTTAATAAATTGAAAAAAATGAAAAAGGGAAATAAACGTCTAAAAAACGAAAAGGTAATAAAAATTCAAACTTAAATTTAGAAAACCAATAAAAAAAGGGGAGAAGATTTGACACTCCAATTTTAAAAGTTTGAGATCAATTTTTTAACAGTTTAGTCGACATTTAAATGGAGAGAGTCAAATTGGGGAACACCCGGTTTGACGTTCTCTGCGTCAAACAGCTTGTTGATGCACGGATCGAGTGCTAAAGGGCCGGCCAGTTGTAGCGAGCTGGTTATTAGGTTTTTTTTATGTTCTGGCGGTTTTTATCATCTTTTTAAAAACAAAAAATATTTATTTATAATTTTGAAATAACTTTGAAATCTGATGAAAATATTTTAGAAATTAATATTTTAAAAAAATTGAACATGTTTTTAAACACACCATTTTCTAAATTGTGAAGAATTTTTGAATTTTTTATATAAAATCTGAACAATAGAAAATAAAGTAAAATTAAAAAGGAAAATGGTGTAGAAAAACAACAAAAAAGGAGGGGGAGACGGTACACTCAAGCATCTCTACTATTAAAGAGAAGTATGTATGTCATTCGTTTAGTCTCCTGTTTAGTCTCCTGGAGTCATTACTGCGAAAATAATGTGGAAACAAAGCGCCAAATATTTTTAAAAATTTAAATACGGGTTTATCACGCCAAATCAATTTGAAGGCAGAACCGCTGATGCTAATAATTAAGTTTGTAGTTAATTAGATCCATTTAAATAAAGTTTTTTATCGAGCTGTCTAATAATAATAAAAATACGTTGCTTCGTGGCTCGCCGCCCCTATAATCCTGATGGAGTAACTTCATCGATTGTTGTTTTCTTCCTCTCATACCCAAGTTATGTCAACCGATTTTTCTACGTGTAATGAGATTAAGTTTTTCATCTAAATAATCAACAAATGAAGCAGCAACAAAGGGTTTCGGTGCTAAAGCTTTTACACTGCCGCCCTATGTCCCTCTACCCAGTGGTTGGCTCCGAGGACGTTGCGCTCATTGCTCATCTGCCACGGATACAAAGGTGACTCCCCCGCAATGACTATACATGAAGTTTCAGTTGCCTACATCGACGGCCGTGCTAGGTTGCACGACCGCGCTTATTATCGATCAATGTGCAGGCGACATGACACACTAGCGTCCTCATCCGCTGTTGGCGTGCGACAAAGCCCAAGGAAACCTAGGTGGTGGGTTGGACGACAGTCATTGAGGATCAGGTCTAAAACCCGACATGACCTCTCATCTTGGCACCCTTCTCCGGACAGGAGCTGGTAACCACCAACATTGTCACAGCACGGTTGACGCCACCATGCCGAGGATAATTGGTCACACGTCACCACTCTTTAGGTATTGTTTTATCCCGTAACAACGCATGGGTATTTAGCAAGTGTTCCTAAAACTGGTGTAACGGACGGTAGGCTGCTAAATAGGCCGGCCCAAATTGCTACGGTGCTGTGCGATTGGGCAAGTATTTAACGCTAAGGAAATCCAACAAAAAAATGTTGTCCATCTCTGCGATTTTGGTATAATTTTAACCTTGAAATCCTTGAAACCGGGTAAACCCTGAAATGCAACTTTAGGGAAGTCTTGGGCATGTGTTGGAAGCATAGTAGCAACGCACAGTGGCCCCTGTATTGATTCATAAATTCAATATAGTACACAAAGTAAGTAAATTACAAGTTGTGGTTGATCTTCACCATTCTTCTTTTGTCAATTACATCATGGATACGTGTTATGCAGAGAAATTGGTTCCGTACTGATTCGATGCATGCTAGCCCATCTTTTGGTATCCTGCAATTTTATAACACCAGCAAAAAATAATGGCGTGGCAAAGCACTCCTTTGCTTCTAGTATTGAAAGACATGTCAACTTTTCCGCATACGTGGCAAACCAGTCTGCATAAAAAAGTCAAGTTTATAAAAAATCAAGCTAAATAAGAAACTTTGGACATATCTTTACAAAATCAGAACAATAGTGATAACTAGGATAAATATTGAAACATAAATAGATCTTAAGTGTTCCGTGAGACAGAGAAACTTTTTTAAGTAATGTTCCCTGAAACAAAAAAAATATAGATTTTTCTCAAAAAAATATAGGTAAATAAGAAATATAAATAAAGGTTACTATTTTTTTAGAATGAAATTAAAACAATCTAGACAGATCGTAAGTTTTACATGAGATAGTGAGAAAAATCTCCAAAATTAATTTTGAAGTCCAGTTAAATATATAAATATTGTTAATGCTTGAATTATGGACGTCGATCCATGAAAAGAAATTGGGGAAAACTAAATGCATAAAATTCAAGAGGGTAATGAACGAAGGCATAAGAATACAACAAGCTCAAGGCAAAATATTTATATCTTAAGCACACATAATAAACATTTTTTAATTTAATTTGCATTGTACATTTTCTTTTTTCCCTAATTTTGAACAGTCAAATTGTTTTTCTTCATGATGATAATTATTTTATACTTTAATTATTTCTCTGTAACTAACCAATTGCTTGTATATTTCCTAATTTCTCCTTTTCTTGAATTATCCTTTTATGATAACTCAACCACATGTTTACCTAATCTATTCTCCTCTCAACTTCCCAAAAAAAAAATATTTTTCTATTTTCTTGGTTTGTTTTGTCCTCGGCTGGGTTGACACGTGTACGGAAACACCATCATGTTAAACTTCATTGTCAAGGCACCCGCAAAAAAAAAAAACTTCATTGTCAAGGAAGACTCCTTGAACGATAATCGATGTCATTTTTACTTCCCGAGCGTCGCATTAATTTTCTCCATCAGTACAGTGACGTGAAGACTTTCAGGTAAATCCTTTTCATGGCTTACCAGTCCAACAGACTGAACAATTTTCTCACGGGAAGAAAGAAGTGCCATCACCAAACGTATGAGTTCTGATGTACCAGAGGAAGGCCCATGGCTGAGATACTAGGATCCGCGGTTGCGAGCGAGTCCGTAAGCAGAATTTTCTCGATCGTATCAGGCAACTCGAGGGAGGGTGGGGGCGCGGAGGACAACGCGAGAGGCTGGAGTTCGCGGTGCTGAAGATCCACAGCGTTGTTGGCGCCGCCTCCTCGCAGCGCCTCTTCTTCTTCTCTCTTGTACTTTCTCCATCTCATTGCCTCACACAACTCTCTATCATCTCTCTTGTACTTTCTCTTAAGAACACACACACACATGATGAAACACTACACACACGCACACAATCAAGGAGACGACCAGCTGTTGCTTTGCCAAAAGGCCCTCATCCTTGGTGGACAAAGATACTACATTGTGTTTTTCCCAGCCCTCTCGGCCTTCTTCTCATTTCTCATTGTAGCCATGCACACAGGCCACTACCTCCGGCCACTAACCAACTAACCAACTAATCCTAACTATATGTCTACATGCACGCCCACGTCCAGTACATGCGCAGCGTCCTCTCAACAACAACACGATCTGAACATCCAGCTAACAAACTTGACCATAATTCTAGCTGACTAGGATTTGCATGCAGCTCACAACCGGATCAACCCAGCCGACTAAACATGCTCGTAGAGCCCCACACTCCAGCCTTCGTCACACTTGCCGTATCACACGGCCACGCTGCCTCACGCAGCACTGCAGCCTCACGCCGCCATCGGCATCTCGCCATCCTCGTCGTATCGCACGACGCCTTGGCATCTCGCCTTCTCCACACGCCGCTGAAGCTTCGTCAGACAATCTACTCCCTAGACAAACTAACCTACATGCATAACGAAAAACAAACAATGCAGATATATAAATCAAGATTAAGTCTAACAAGCGTTGTCGCCCTCGCCGAGGACTGGCGCATACTCCACCAGCCATTGCTGGACTGAAAGGCGAGGCTGAAGCGCGTGGCCGAGGAAGGCGATGGCATCCTGCGCGCTCACCGGAGGAGATCCGCGGAGCGCAAGCGTAGCGAGGGGATTGCGAGGAATGCTATCCCCGTTCACAAGCGCGTCACTCGAGCGGCGGCACGCTTCTTGCCTTTCCGCCGCGGGAAGGACGACGACGACGATCCGAGCGATGCGACGGTGCGGAGGTTCGAGAGGCTAGCGCATGTCGCCGACGAGTTCTTCCGGTACGTCCAGCTTGGGGGCCGCCCGAAGAGCTTGACGGCGTCCATGGAAGTTCCTGCGGAGCCGCTGCTTGCAGGGAAGACGCTCGAGTTCTCCCTCAGGAACGGCAGCCGGGACGCCGTCCTGCTGCTCCATCCCTGCGACGGCAGCAGGGAGGTCGTCCTGTTCCTCTCCTGCGACGACAGCGCGGCGTGGGAGAGGAACGTGAAGCTCTTCGTGGTGTTCCAGTTCCAGCTGCTCGAGCGTACTGACGTCTTGGACATCGTCATGTCTTCCTTGCAGCTGCTGCCTCCCCAGTTCGGCGCCGCCTGTGCGACGGCAAGGGAGTTCGTCAGCGAGGTGCGGGCGCAGGAAACGAGCTATTCCAACGCGTCGTCCGTGTCGATTCGGTGCGTCTCGTCGGCATGGAGGTGTCACCGTAATTCCACGGACGGGGAATGCGCGGCGACCGACGGTATGCCGCGGCTGCCGTGGCCGATCGTTCGAGTCGATGCCGTGTACTTCGCCATGCCGCAGAGCGATTCGACGGGTGCGGCCGCGGACCAGAACCTGCCTCTGAAATTGGCATGCCATATCACTCCCCATCTTGTGCCCGAGAGGTACTCCCAGCACTACCGGCAGATCGGGACGGAAACACTGCAAGAGCTGTCACCCAAGGTGGCGGACGAAGGAGCTTCAGCTTGCAGACGGGAAGCTGCATGGTGGTGTCCTCGCAGCTCAACGTTTTTGTCGGTGGAACCAGAGTTTTGTTGAGTAAAAATAGGCAATTTTTCGAATAATTTAATCCAAGAAATAATTACGATCACGGCATTGAGAAAGTTACTGACATCCTGATTACGAACCAAACAAGCATGTACTACATATATAGTAGAAACATCTACGTACATAGCTAGTACTGTTAAGACAGAAATAAATAGGAGCGGGATAAACCGAAAAGTACATTTGGCAGACGAGCACCTCATAGCTCGGTATCTTGGGCCGTCTGATATGCATCTGACGGAGGCTTGCTGTGCATTTAATGAAAAAGTTGGTGTACTCCGTGGTAGTATTTCTCCTATATTGTGTCATCTAATTTCCAAAAATACAACTCTGACACAACGGCCAGCTAGCCCACGTGCTTCTGTTCACCAAACAATTGCATTCTTCAATGATGTTCAGCGCTTACCGTAGGTTCAAATTTTGAATTCTCGCCTTTGCCTATGATTATGACGTGTTAATGTTGTTTTTCATCAAATAACACAAAGATGTTCAAAATCGTTTTGGCCCCTTCATCATGAGTAAGAGTACGGAATCGGTTTACCCCGACCATCAAATTAACATGTACAGTATGGCAAACTAAAATAAGTTCAGAATTAAAATTATACCATTTCGCACTATATTGAACACAGTTCATCAGAAGAATCTTTTTTTAGCGTGACAAAGGAACATACACCACTAGACTATTTCACTGATTATTCGAAATTAAGAGGTCTACAAATCATCGACCCACAAAAAATTCCCTGCCCCGTCATACATGATTCACAAAAATAACATGAAACGGACTTGATTACATTTCATTTTTCAGGATTCACCATCATAACATACTGCTCAAAAACATAGTTCATCACAAATAGATTCCGAAATGATAGATCCATCAGCAAATTTACAACATCGACAATGATAAAACTTTTTTGACATTGTTCTCGGAAGCATCAGAAAATAATTACAATTATAGATCCATCAACACATTCACTAATCGGGTAATCTAACTACCTCGAATAGCACACCACTAAACCTAAAGGGAAAAAGTTCACCCTAAATTATGAAGGGGAAAATTGCAAAGCACAATCATGGAAAAGTTTCGGATTGCCTAGATTTGTCCCCGCCAAAAAAAAAACCCAGATTAGAACACCACAATCTAATCTCGTACAAAAAGTCCTAGGAAACGGCACCTTCATTTTCAGAGAAAAAACGAAGAGAGATTAGTATGCCCATGCTGGACCACATCATTAAATTGTGTAGGCCCACCTGTTATGTATTCCGCTGGTATTGATCAGGGTATTATGACCGAAATTGATATCTGGCACAGATCTATAGGACATTAGACCACCAGGATGCCGAGACCCAAGGAGCTCGTCAGCTGAAAATCCATTCCCCGGGATAAACGAGTTATACCCTCCGATAGGCCAGACAAAAGCTCCGGCGGCGGTGGCAGCAGCGGCGTCCTCAGCGGCCTTCTTGTCGGCTTCGAGCTTCTCGGCGGCGAGACGGTCGGCTTCGGTCTGAGACATGATGATGACGAAGACGACACAGACGTAGAGGAAGTAGCGGATCGGAGGCGAGCAGTCGCGTGGTCGCTTCCCAAAAACCTAATCGCCCCTCTCCCGTACAGGATCCAGAGAGGCGGGGTTTCGGAGACCTGCTCTCCCGTCGACCGTGTACGCGGTGAACAAGATAGAGTCGCCGGCGGCAGCAGCAACAAAGGAACGAGAGTGGGCGGTGCGCGTGGAGCAGATGCGATTTGTTCGTGGCGGCTAGGGTTTAGCAGACAGCTCACATATATAGGCGCGGCCGTGTGGAGAGACGTGGGCTCGACCCACGTCCGAGTCGGTGACAGCCCACGATCCGACGTCTCAGATCGTGGGCCAGCTGTCAGAAACTCTCCGTTACTGACTGGCAAAAATAAGCGCATAGGTGTGAGCTCGGCTCGGCTCATTCCTACGGCGCGGCGCGACGAGCCGGGTGGCGGAGGAGGAGGAGCGCGCGATGGTCTCTTCTCTTCTCAAGCTCCAATAGCATGTGGAAGAGAAACCCTTATAAGGAGGTTCAACTCCTCTCCAACTAGCGGGGTGGGACTAAATTTCCCACTACACCTAGTGCCAATTAAACCCACATGGGCCCTTAGAGATTTTCAGAAATTGTTAGATGGGCCTTAGGCCCACCCTAATATTTCAACAATCCCCCACCAGATCTCGAGGACCCATTGTGTCCTCTGTTCCAATCAATGTTTTGATATACCAGCATATCAGTGGAGACTTGTTAAGGTTGAGCTCCATCTAGAGCAAGTAGTTACGCTCCTTCACAACTGAACAATGGACTACACCTTGAATTGTCAGTTTGGCGTAAAGAAGTTTCACCACATGTCTTACTAGTACTAGACTGCTGAAGGCGGACCCCTCGGGTGGAGCATATAAGTCACACTCCTGGCCTATTCATGAGTTTGCTAGAGATCACCCCAATCTCATAGACTGTGACCAGCAGTCGGGCTCATATAGGTGTGTTCCTTCAAAGATCGCTCTGTAGGACCGCATCTTGCTTAGAAGCCTTAGAACACATTAAGACAGTAGTCAACCTACCATACAATTTCTAAGAGTATTGCATCTCCAACGGAGTGGGTTAGTAAAGTTACTCTCCTCAGTTCACCACTGGCTTGTTTTCCCAGGTCCTACTTCACGGGATCTCCGATCACATAGGTTGGGTTACCACCATGGCAACTCATGTGGGTCTCATACCCATCTCCCTTGATGCATTATCTATCACAACACGCGATAACCCTTTTGTAAAGAGATCTGCCAGATTCTTAGCCATTTGGATATAATCCGACGCTATCACTGGGGTTTCTTAATTTTCTGGCAACTTTTAATCTCATTCTTATATGTTTGTTGGACTTCATGTTGTCCTTTGAACTCTTCACTTTGGCAATGACTGTCTGATTGTCACAGTTCATAAGGATAGCCGGAACCGGCTTTTCAACCACTGGCAAGTCCATCAAAAGATCTCAAAGCCATCCTGCTTCGATACCAGATGTGTCTAATGCTGTTAATTCTGCTTCCATTGTTAATCTCGTTAGGATCGTTTGCTTGCAAGACTTCCAGGAAACAGCGCCACCTCCAAGAGTAAACATATACCCAGTTGTGGCCTTCATCTCATCAGCATCAGAGATCCAATTCGCATCACTATACCCTTCAAGTACCGACGGGTATCCGGTATAGTGAAGTCCATAGTTCATAGTACCTTTCAGATAGCGCATAACTCTTTCAATAGCATGCCAATGTACATCACCCGGTTTGGAAATAAACCGGCTCAGCTTGCTCACAGCAAACGCGATGTCAGGCCTCGTCACGCTCGCTAGGTACATGATTGAACCAATAATTTGAGAGTATCTCAATTGATCCTTAGTTGTGCCTTCAAACTTTCGAATCAACACATTAGGATCATATGGTGTCTGAGATGGTTTGCAGTCCGAATATCCAAAACGACTCAGCACCTTCTCAAAATAATGGGATTGCAGAAGTGTAATCCAACCCTCATTATCTCTCAGTAGCTTGATGTTCAAGATAACATCAGCCAAACCAAGGTCCTTCATCTCAAAGTTCTGAGATAAAAACGACTTAACCTCCTCAATCACTTTGAGGTTGGTTCCAAATATCAGTATGTCATCAACATACAGGCACAGTATAACTCCTTCGCCCCCACCATGGCGATAGTATACACATTTGTCAGCTTCATCAGCAACGAATCCAATAGATGTCAGAGTTGTGTTAAACTTGTCATGCCATTGCTTAGGTGCTTGTTTCAGGCCATATAAAGATTTCAGTAACCTACACACTTTTCCTTCCTGACCATCTATCACAAAGTCATCTGGCTGTTGCATGTAGATTTCCTCGTCTAGCTCTCCATTCAGAAAAGTCGTCTTAACATCCATCTGGTGGACGAGAAGACCATGCGAGGCCATCAACGAGAGTAATACTCGAATGGTGGTCAGTCTGGCCACAGGTGAATAAGTATCGAAGAAATCTTCCTCTTCTTTCTAGTCATAGCCCTTGGCCACAAGTCTAGCCTTGTACTTTTCAATCGTACCATCGGGCCTAAGCTTCTTTTTGAACACCCACTTACATCCCAATGGTTTGCAACCATAGGGACGTTCAGTGATCTCCCATGTCCCGTTAGCCATGATGGAATCCATCTAGCTACGGACCGTATCCTTCCAGTAGTCAGCTTCTGAAGAGGCATACGATTCTGAAATAGAAGTGGGAGTATCATCCATGAGGTACACGAAGAAATCATCACCAAAGGTCTTTGCAGTCCTTTGTCTCTTGCCCCTACCAAGAGTTTCCTCGTCATCCTCCTCTGGATTTTCATTATGTGTTTGTTCATAATATTCCATAGGAATGGCAGACTCAGGAGTCTCCTCAGATTCCTGTCTAGATGTGTTTTGCATATCTCTCATAGGAAAAATATCCTCGAAGAATATAGCATTCTTAGACTCCATAATTGTACCGACCTTCTGGTCAGGTACCTCAGATTTCACTACTAGAAATCTATAACCAACGCTATTCTTAGCGTAGCCCAAATTATCACAGTCCACAGTCTTTGGTCCAAGCTTACACTTTTTGGGGATCGACACATTGACTTTCGCCAAATAGCCTCAAGTACGCAAGTGTGAGAGTGTTGTCCTTCTCTTCGCCCATTTCTCATAGGGAGTGATCTCATTATCCTTTGTCGGAACTTTATTCAGGACATGACATGCCGTCAATATAGCCTCCCCCACCATGCCTTGGATAAACCCGATGTATATAACATGGCGTTAACCAAATCAGTTAGAGTACGATTTTTTTCGCTCGGCAGCCCCATTTGACTAGGGTGAATAGGAAGGCGCCCTCTCATGAATAATGCCTTGTTCCGCACAAAAAGAATCAAATTCACTCGATAAGTACTCTCCACCACGATCTGATCAGACTCGTTTAATTTTCTTTTCAAGTTGATTCTCAACTTCTGCCTTATAGATTTTAAAGTATTGTAGAGCCTCATCTTTAGTATTTAATAGATACACATAACAATATCTAGCGAAATGATCTATCAATGTCATGAAGTATTTATTTTCAACTTTAGTCAACACACCATTCATCTCACAAAGATCAGAATGTATGAGTTCTAATGGTGCCAAGTGTCTCCTCCGCAGCCTTGTGACGCTTGCGAGGTTGCTTAGCTTGCACGCATGAAAGACACTTATAACCTTTGGCTAAAGTGAAATTTGGGATTAAATTCAACTTGGCTAGCTGCGTCATAACACCGAAACTAATATGACAAAGAAGTGAATGCCAAACTTCAGATTCATTAACACTCGAATGAATATGGTTCACGACTTTATTACAAAAATCTGCGAGGGAAAGGTGGAACATCCCTCCGCTCTCATAACCTTTTCCAACAAATAGTCCATATTTAGTAACAACTAATTTATTAGACTCGAAGACCAACTTAAACCCTTCTCTACATAGAAGGGAGCCACTAACGAGGTTCTTCTTGATGGCGGGGACATGCTGCACGTTCTTCAGCTGCATGATCCTTCCCGCAGTAAACTTCAGATCGACCGTGCCAACACCATGAACAGAAGCACTCGCGCCATTCCCCATCAACATGGACCTGTGGCCTGTGACCTGGTAAGAAGAAAATAATGAAATGTCAGCACACACATGAACACCTGCACCTGTGTCCACCCACCAATCGGTGGGCTGAAACACTGAAAAAACACTCAGATGGCCAATGATATCCTCTACTGAGAATTCACGCCTCTGATGTTTCAGAGTGGTAGCAAAGTTTCTCCATGAATTAGGGAGCTTAGCGATTATACATCCCGGGACAAACTTGCTCGGTAAATCGCACTTAAGAAGCTCAAGCTCCTTAAGGATGCATATTATCTCATGAGCCTATTCCAATACAGGACGGTTCTCGAGCATCTTGTAATCGAACTGCTCTATAACATATATCTCGCTCCCAGCATCGGTGGCCCCGAATTTAGATTCGAGCGCTTCCCACAAGTCCTTGGCAACATGCACATGTAAATATGCGTTAACCAACTTATCTCCGATCACGCTAAGAACTGCTCCGAGAAATACGACGGTGACCTCCCTGAGCGCATTCTCCTGTTCAGGAGCAATCGTTCCTGTGGAAGAGACACCGGCGACCCAGAACACGTTCATAGCCGTGAGCCATAAGGTGGTCTTAGTCTGCCAACGCTTAAAGTACGTACGGGTAAACTTACCCGGTTTCAGTGCTGCGGCAAAACCACTAGCCGAACAATGCCTACATATATTAGGTTTTTGGATTGTTGAGTAAATAGGCAATTTTTGAATAATTTAATCCAAGAAATAATTACGATCATGGCATTGAGAAAGTTACTGACAAGCTGATTACGAACCAAGCAAGCATGTACTACGCATATAGTAGAAATATCTACGCACATAGCTAGTACTGCTAAGACAGAAATAGATAGGAGTGGGATAAACGAGTTATACCCTCCGATAGGCTAGGCAGAAGCTGCGGCGGCGGTGGTAGCAGCGGTGTCCTCAGCGGCCTTCTTGTCGGCCTCGAGCTTCTCGGCGGCGAGACGGTCGGCTTCGGTCTGAGACATGGTGATGATGAAGACGACGCGGACGTAGAGGAAGTAGCAGATCGGAGGCGAGCAGTCATGTGGTCGCTTCCCAAAAACCTAATCGCCCCTCTCCCGTACAGGATCCGGAGAGGCGGGGTTTCGGAGACTGCTCTCCCGTCGACCGTGTACGCGGCGGACAGGATGGAGTCGCCGGCGGCAGCAGCAGCAAAGGAACGACAGTGGGCGGTGCGCGTGGAGCAGATGCGATCTGTTCGTGGCGGCTAGGGTTTAGCAGACGGCTCACGTATATAGGCGCGGCCGTGTGGAGAGACGTGGGCTCGACCCACGTCCGAGTCGGTGACAGCCCACGATCCGACGTCTCAGATCGTGGCCCAGCTGTCAGAAACTTTCCGTTACTGACCGGTAAAAATAAGCGCATAGGTGTGAGCTTGGCTCGACTCATTCCCCCCGCGCGACGCGGCGGGCGGCGTAGGAGGAGGAGCGCGCTAGGGTCTCTTCTCTTCTCAAGCTTCAATAGCATGTGGAAGAGAAACCCTTATAAGGAGGTCCAACTCCTCTCCAACTAGCGGGGTGGGACTAAACTTCCCACTACAGCTAGTGCCAATTAAACCCACGTGGACCCTTAGAGATTTTCAGATATTGTTAGATGGGCCTTAGGCCCACCCTAATATTTCAACAAGTTTTCGGTGCTGACGCCGACGCTGCAGCAGTTGTTCCTGGTGCAAAGCTTGAAGGGGGCAATGTAGTTGGCTTCTCGCAGTAGTAGCAGAAGCGATGCAATTTTTCAGTTTTATTATGCAATAAGGGGGCAATGTAGATCATGGCTAAGTGACATCTTGTAATTTCTTACTTTCTTGTTTTGTTCTTCTTGTTGGCTTATCTCATGCCTTGTTGTCATACTCTGCTTTATATGTTATAAAAATAATTCCAGGTTTCGCTAAAAAAGGTTATTTGTCTTAGGGCTGTTACTTAATTAATGAAAAACTAGCAGGGTCACCAGCACATTTGCGTGGCTAGATTTTGTTATTATTGCCTCTACTATATTTTAATATATATATATATATATATTCTAATTAAATATGTTCTTTTATGAAAATAAAAATAAAGGATTTCTCATTATACATCAAGGAAATTGGATTCATTTATAAATGACAGATCGTAGTCATTCTATAGATATATTATTCCTTTACGCGGATGACACCCTCATTTTTATCAAAAACTCAGAGCGTGAGATAATGAACCTAAAATTCCTTTTGATGTGCTTTGAAGAGATGTCGGGCCTTAAGATAAATTTTGATAAAAGCGAGGCCTTTGTCACGGGCGGTGACCTAGAATCACAATTACGAGCGGCGCACATGATGAACTGCGAATTGGGATCCATCCCAATGAAGTATTTGGGAATGCCTATATCTTCAAGGGCTCTATCCATGGGGGATTTCCAGCCGGTGGTGGATAAGACTGTGGCTAGGGTGGAGCCGTGGCAAGGAAAATTGCTAGCATCCGATGGAAGACTAGTGCTTATTAATGACTATCTCACGAATATTCCAATGTTTGTCATGGGCTTCTATCTTCTGCATGATGGTACGCACGATAAGTTGAACAAGGTGCGGTCCCGTTTCTTCTGGGCAGAGGAGAACGGGAAGCAGAGATACCATATGGTGAGCTAGGCCAAGGTTTGCGAACCAAAGGAAGTGGGAGGATTAGGGGTCATTAATACCAAGGTTATGAACTGGTGTCTTACGACTAAATGGGCCTGGAAGATTCTAACAGGGCAGGGGGCCTTTGGCTAGAGATCTTTAGGCGGAAATACCTTGTCCAGGGAGACGTAGACTTTAGAAGGAATGCAAAACTATCGCAATTTGCGAGGCCAGTTAAAAAGGTCCAGCCCCTCCTTCGTCTTGGGACTAAATTTGAGGTCCATAATGGGAAGGCCACATGCTTCTGGACGGATATTTGGTGCGAGGGCAGTAGGCTTCAGGACAGATTTCCCACTTTATTTGCCATTGCCGAAAACCAAGACGCGAGCGTGTCTGAGGTATGGCAGCAAGAGAGATGGGCGCCTAGATTCCGACAACCTCTTGGGGAGGTTGAAGCAGGACAATGGGAAATCTTGCGGAATAAACTGCAAGGGTACCGGCTAAGCCCTGGCCAAGATGTGGCCAGCTGGCGCCTCGAACCGTCTGGACAATTCTCCACGGGTTCGCTATACAAAGAGATATTCAAGACTGCAACTCCGTGCGACTTATCGGGCATATGGAAGGCACGGGTACTTGCCAAAATAAAAATTTTCTTGTGGCAAGTTGCCCGCAATAGAATCACGAGCAGTGACCAGGTGCAGAAAAGACACGGCCCGGGTGATGGCAAATGCATCTGGTGTGGCGCTAACGAGGACCGAGACCACATCCTATTTAGGTGCATCATGGCTCGATTCGTGTGGAGCGCCACTAGGGAGACAACGGGTTCCACTTGGAATCCAAGCGGCTTCTCCGACCTTTACCGATTGATAGCTTCAACTAGAGGGAGAGACAGGCGAATGGACTGGCTCGGTTTCGGGGCCATCGCATGGGCGTTGTGGACTACTAGGAATAAAGCGCTGATAGAGGGGAAATCATTCGACACCCGGCTGACCTACTGTATAAAATCGTGTCTTTCTTGCAGCTGTGGAAGCTCCTAGCAAGAACTCAGGACAGAGGAGACGTGGAGGAGCTCATATCAAGGGTGCGAGCACGGTGCGCTGAGTTACGGTGCTCGACATAGGAAGATCACCGGCTGGGAGCCGTCCTTTGCTACCACGATAGCTCTGCCAGTTTTTTTGGTCCGCTCTTCGGCGCTGCGTCGCCCCGTTGCCTATGGCATGTACCACCCCCCCCCCCCCCCCCTTTCCCTTTTCGGTGTATTTGAACTTGTGGAACTGTAAGGGCCTCAGTTTAAGGCCGGGCAAGCGCCTCCGTTCTAAAAATATTATTCCTTTAAAAGGTTGGTAATGAAGTTCTTTGCCACATTCTAGGTTCTACGGACTAAGCTCATCCTCCTAGTGAAGAAGTTGATATATCTTTTTCTTTCACTTCTCCATTGACCAGGTTGTGTCCCAAGAGAGATACCCAATTTGTTTAATGTTTGTTTCTCTTCACCGCTGCACTCCCCATCAAAAATCCCTTAGAGCTTGTTTGATTAATTCACTAAAACAACTTGTTTGACTAAAAGAATGAGTTGCACATTTGCGCGCTAGATTTTCTATACATGGTTGTACGCACTATTATTTATCTCTTGAATTATTTGCTCTCGTTGTCAATTATTATTTCATTTCACTCATCACTACAGTGTTATACAATGTTATTTTTTTTCGTCATAAAATATATTATTTTAAATATAATTGTCATCAAAAATATTATTTGATTTTGCTTTAATTATATTAAACTGGTGGTGAAGCCACGCTAATTAGCCGCACTTGAAGATTATTTATCTCATTCACTTTTGTCGTCGCTTGCTTTTCTCATTCTGGCTGCATCACTGTATTTCATGTACCTAAAACTCGTTTGTTTATATAAGTGACACACCCATGCATCTTGATACAACTGATTCATGTTACATTGGCATTGGAACTCAATCAATACAACTGCTAATTACATTCTTACATGAAAATCAAATTGATAATCTTTCCATATTTTGGTTTCATGTCGAACTTCATATATGAATACATGGGTTCATAGCTCTGAATCATGTTATATTTAGAAATATGACTTGTAGACCCCATTGCTACATATTGTATACAATATGGTAGAAACAAATTGTTCATTTATTTGTAACCAAATTCTTGCATATATATTGCTTTTAGTTAATGTAAATTAAATATAATTTTATTTAAAATTGTGTGCCATTTTATGTTTTAAGTTATGTCATATGCAAACTAACTTATTTTCATACAACAAATTCAATTTGCATATTTAAATTTATCAACATTTTTCAATAAATTTTATCATATACAAAACTAACTTATTTGGATACAGCATTTATCCCAAATTTTGAATTTTGTGGCTTTCACATGGGACTGGTCTAAAAATTAAAAGACATCCTTTTTTGTAATGTCAATGGTGAAAAAAGGCTTGTATTTATTATCCACTAAACAAATAACTGTATTTATGTGGGGTTTCTCCAAAACAGACTTGCTTTCAATATCCATAGGATAAGGATCGTGTACACTATAAATTTCTATAAAACAACCTGATTTGTTTCCCTCGCAGAAAAGAAATCATGATATAGTCTACTGTATTTGGACATGTCAATACATACACGGTCAATGTGGAACAAAATTTCAAATAAAATTACATGTACTTCTCTATGAAGTATGAAGTTGCAGTGGTCACGACAAACATCATGTATTATTAAATTATTTTGTAACAGTTTGAAGTATTCATTTAAAGATAAGAAAAAAGGACGCGACTAACGTCCACCTAGTCGGCGATCACACATGCATGCGAACTTACTAGCTAGCTAATCCTGTGCGTGGTGGCGGAGGAAATCGCATGCAGCCAGCTTGATTAATAATTTCATGCATGCATGCAAACTAAAAGACAAAGCAGATGATGTCAGCAAAGATTCTTCATATTTCGAAACTTTAAAATGTTTTGTAGCTCAAACCATTGGCCCGATTGAAAAACCGTTTTCACATAAAAGATTCGTCGCGACGAGACCTCCGAAACTAGATCACATGTTGGCATGTTTCGATGACTTTTTTTTCGGGTGAAAAGTTATCAGACTTAGGCTAAATAAGTTATCAACTATGTGGTACGCCAATTACCATCATGTTTATATGGAAATTACCGGGGCATAAAAATGGCTCCTCCAACATTCTCTCTACATGAAAAAACAGTAGAGCACAGAAAACCTGATGTCATTGTAAATTCTCGCTATTATAGCTCAAACTGTCATTCGTTTTCACATAAAAAATCCATCGCGATGAGAACTTCAAAACTAGATCTCACGTTGACATGTTTTGATCACTTTCTTGGTCAAAAGTTACTGTAAAGTTATCAGTTATGTTATATGTATATTAACATGTTATTTATACAGAAGTGACCGGAGATGTGTTTTAAACGACTTCTTTCCCCTAGGTCAAATTTACCGTGGTATTTATATCTAAGTTATCAGCTCCGGATGCATACATTACCGTGCTATTTGCACATAAGTAACCGGGGTATGTTTCAATAACTTTTTATTCAGGTCTAAAGTTACCGTGTTGTTTATACCTAAGTTATCAGGTCTATGATGTGTGAGTTACCATGATATTGACAAAAAAGTTACCGGAGGTATATTTCATCAACAACCGTCCCCCACTCCTCACCACCGTCGCCAAAGTTACCAGGACTGGGGCAAATAAGTTATCAGGTCTGCGGTGTGTGACTTATCATGTTATTCACACAAAAAGTTACCAACCGTATATTTCATCAACCACCCTCCCCCCACCCAGTCACCAAATTTACCAAAAGACTGGGGTGCAATAGTTATCAGGTCTACGAGGTGTGAGTTACTGTGCTATTCACATAAAAGTTATCGGGGATATATTTCATCACCCTTCCCTCACGAAAAGTACCAGGACCGGGGTGCATAAGTTATCAGGTCTCCGATGTGTGAATTACCATTCTATTCACACGAAAGTTACCGGGGGATACTTGATCACCACCCCCCGACCAGGGACGGATTCAGGGGGGACGAGGGGGGGCGAGACCCCCCCCTAACGATCGCATGTCCCCTTAATAGCGATTAGTTAGTTGCTAATTTTTCTCGCTAAGCAACTGTCCATGACCTGCTTCGGCCCCCCTATGCCAAAGCCCATGTACTATTGACGCATGTGATTGCAGGCTAAAGGCCCAAATCCCAGAAATAGAAAAAGGAAAAGTAGCCCACGATGGACGAGCCACGCTAGGAAGCGGCACGTCTGGTTCAGCCGTTCAAGTCTCCTCTAAACCTAATCGCTTGGTTTCCAATCTGCTAAAAAAACTGCTCCTGCGATGAGCCTGCCGCCAGCCATCTGCTAGATCTTCTATCGAATCTCTCCGAGAAGGGAAGATGACAGGAAAGCGTCGTTGTCTTGCCGGCCGGGCGCACGGATGAGCAACCAAACAAGAAAAAGGTTGTCTTTCAAACCTAATTGTAGAAATGGATAATGCATTACTAATTAGCTCACACGATCTTGTCTCAGATTCCTAATATTGCCAATCGCCGCTGCCGCCCGCTTGTTGCCATCAGCCACCACCCGAAGCACTATTATTTGCGATCGTTGTATCTCCTCTGCATCCAAATTCTAGCAAACGGTGACGCTATGATGGCTTCTGTTGATCTCTGTTGCCGGCTTGCGGTAAGCATGCAACATCTTCCATGGCAGCAATGGACCATTTCTTGAGGTATAAACGTAGTTTTTTTGCATTAACAAATTACTAATATGGTCTGATACGGCAATCCCTAATGCTTTAGTTAGTAGCATATGTAGTTACATGTGTTTACATGGTGATAGATAGGAAGAAGATGACACATTGCACTTTCCAAACTATTTCCATGAAACTAGAACACATTGCACAGAAAATCCAAATTCAACTTGCTAATCGTATTATTATATAGGTAATTCTAGAGCTACATTTACACCAACAATGCGTTATTTTCTTATACATAAATTATTATTGCTTGTGCCATTACAAAATATACAATGCGATTTTATATGAGACGATATATATAATAAGTGTGTGATAGTTATCTCTTTCGCCCCCCCTATGTTCAAATCCTGGCTCCGTCCCTGCCCCCGACGCCAAATTTATGAGGACCGGGGTACATAAATTATCAGGTCTGTGATGTGTGAGTTATCAGGGTGTTTGTATGTAAGTTATCAGATTCGTGGTGCGTTAATGACCATGTTATTCACACAATATTATTGGGAGATGTTTCAACAAAAAAAATCAGGCCAAAAGAATCACGTTAGTGGGGGAATCATTGACCTGACCACTAATTTTTAATGTTCAAACTCGTATTAACCAAGAACAAGTATCATGTCAACTTGTTTCAAAAACAGCAAGTCTGAAGCCGGGCTAGTGGTTTGTGTCGTAGGAATTACTACTTGAGGTACAGGGTTCGATTCTTATCCAGCACATGAAGCTATCAATTTTTTTTGAAACGTGGGCAAGGATGCGATCGGTAAATGGTCCTCTTAATTTAGGAACATGGGCCGATGGAATGTGATCATGTGAGGAAAAAAAGTAGAGGGAACGGGCCTGCGTCGGGGAAAAAAAGGAAGAGGGAACGGGCCAGCGTCGGGAGAGACGTGGGTTGTGCAGGCGATCCGGACAGGGTCCTCGGGGTCGTGCGATCCACAACGAGCAACGATCAGGTTGTACGGATCTGTGGCTAACTTCCAGTCGAGCTTTAGGAATTGACGCAAGTACTACACCACGCAACAATTTATCACAACAAGCAGCTTAGTCCATGTGGTTCATGTCCCTCGTCACAATTCTTGATTCTGGAGTTTGACTCCAGCTCCCAGCAAAAAATTACGGGAATTAGCACAGCTTTTTTTTTTATGCTACGAGGTTTAAAAGGTTAAGTTCTTATGTTTTCCAACTTGGCCGACTAACATGCTGTAGCTCGTTGGTCAAAGGGAGCGTGCGGAGGCTGTGCGTCTTGGGTTCGATCCCCATCAGGCGCTTTATTTTGGAAAACAATACGAGACTTAACATAGATCTCATGTACGCTTCCATAAAAAAAAAAAACAAGACACACATCCAAGAGTATCTCATGTACGCTTCCACAAAAAAAAAGAACAAGACACACATCCAAGAGTCCTGGGCATGTAAGCTCTATAAAGAATCCTCTTAGAGCATCTCTAGCAGACCCCGTATATAGCCGCGACCCGCAAAATAACCGCCAAAATATGGGTCGGTGCGGAAAATGTTGCCCGATCAGACCCCGCAAACGGGTCCGACCCATAAATATTTTTTAGGGGCGCGGCAAAATCTCGTCCCCAACCCGCGAATACGCAGGTTTCCGCCTCGCCCCTACGGTGCCCCGTATCCCAGGGAAGCGGTTGGCGGGAGGGACATTTAAGCCCGCGTCTTTTCCCCACCTCCTTCCGCCGCCGCTCGCCATTGGTTCCGCCCGTCCACTGCCGGCGATTCCGGCCAAATCTGCGGGCGGAATCGCGCCGCGGGGCCGCCCCTACCCTCTTCCACCGAGCCGCTGCACCAGCCCCCCTGGATCCGCCGATCCGAGCCGCCCCTAGTCGCCGTCGCCGCCCGGGATCGACCGTCCCCGAGCCGCCGGTGAGTTTTTAGTTGTGCTTGTGCCGAGCGGTATGCATAGTTGGTTAACGCGGTGTGCGTTTTTTGTGAATTTAGATGGAATTGAGCCCGTGCGAGAAGTTTTTGCTCGACGATTCGTCCGATTCGGACGACTCGGATGTTGAGACACTGCTTGCCAACTATCGCTAGCAGACGTTGGTGATGGTCCTTGCCGTAAAGGAGCACGAAGATGAGAACCGAAAGAGGCGGCGAGGATCGACCGTCGGCCCTCTTTGCATTCCTCGGAATCGCCATCTCGGGAACGAGATGTCGATGCAAGACTACTTCGCGGAGAATCCAACATATCCGCCGCACCTCTTCCGGAGAAGGTACCGAATGCGCCGATCTCTCTTTGTGAAAATTGTTCAAGCTTGCGAGGCCAATTGTCGGTATTAAAGCTTTTCTTCAGACCTACAAGGAGATTGAAAATGCAAACACTCACTTTCAGCTTCAGGAGGATCTCATTGAGCACCATTGGCAAATGGCTGGACAGTAACAAAACTCATTTTTCTATTCATTTTCATTTAATTCATGTGTGATTTGTATTCGGGACAAGTTTTATATTGAATTATTTAGTTTGCTTCGATGATTTGATTAATTATTTGTAATGTGGATGATTGTTGTATTGTGGTGTGGTATTGATATTTGCGGGCCGGCGGGAGCGGCGCCTGAGCAGACCCCGCAAAGCGACCCCGCAAAGCCGACCCGTAAAAGAGCATATTCCGCGAATATCCTTTTATACGGGTCCGTTTTGCGGGGTCTGACTCTGCGGCCGCCCGCGCCGGCCTGCAAAGCCGTTTTTCCGCGAACTGTAAACACGTTTTGCGGGTCGGCGTTATACGGGGTCTGTTAGAGATGCTCTTATCCATGTCTTGGTCACCCACGCTGCAGTCTTCACGCACGCTGCATTATATCTTTACCAACTCAATCACTCAAAGAGAACCCAAATGTCCTAAATAAGAAAACAAAACAGTATGTGCCTGCAGGTTAAAAAAATAATAGTACATAGATGCTGGCGACAGCACATGCTTGTATGTTAATTGACTAATGTATATTACCGGCAAAAACAATTGACTACTGATGTACAGTTAAAATTCACAAATGGGTCTAGCCAGCTTTATGGGCCCCACTTAAAAAAACTAATTTGTTTTTAAAAAATCTGAACAATTATTTTGTATGCAGATATAGTTGTTTCGTAAATGATGAATTTTACAAATAAATATATTTTTCTATGATCTAAAAAAGGCAAAAATCGACATACTATTTACTATTACAGATCGACATATTTGTTTTTCTGGAATTCCAAAATAAGCATATTAACGATAAGATTACAAATTGACTTTTTTATTTAGGAATTTTCAGAAATCTACAAAAATTGACTTTTTTATATTTTAAAATTCGAGACCCACTATATGTCTATATAGATGTCCTCGAACTCTAAATATGTTTTTCTCTTTCAGTTCTTTCAAAAATTTCTGGAACCTCTAAATATGTATTTTTTTACATTCGAAAATTATGGGCCTACACGATTTTAGCGGCGGGGCAAGGCAAAATCTGTAATCTAGATTCACAAATGAATTTAGTTATCATAGTGTTTTTTTTTCAAAAGTTCATTGCAATGCATGACAGTCGATTGATGTAAATAGCCATATGAACATAAAGGGGAGCATCTCGAGACATGGCATAACATTAATGAAAAAGTCAAAACATTACATACAGTAAAAATAACGAAGCAGGTAGAGGAAGATGCCAAAGGTTTACATATAAGGGATGAATCTTTATATGTAATTCTGGTGAAAAAAGTTCTTAAATTTATGACTAAGAGAAATGAAACAGTTAAATCTAAATAATAGTTATATTTTGCACCAAAGATTTCAATGGCTTAGATTCAATACGAGACTTAACATAGATCTCATGTACGCTTCCACAGAAAAAAGAACCAAGACACGCATCCAAGAGTCCTGGGCATGTACACTCTATAAAGAATCCTCTTATCCATGCTTAAACCTCCCACGCCGGATTTCAATCGAGAAAAAAAAGGCACGCACGCCCCAGAGTCTTGGTCACCCACGCTGCAGTCTTCACGCACCCTGCATTATTTTATTTACCAACTCAATCGCTCAAAGATAACCCAAATGTCCTAAATAAGAAAACAGAACAGCAGTGAACAGTATGTTCCTGCAGGTTAAAAAAATAATAGTACATAGATGCTGGCGACAGCAGATGCATGTATGTTAATTGACTAATGTATATTACCGGCAAAAACAATTGACTACTGATGTACAGTTAAAATTCACAAATGGGTCTAGCTAGCTTTATGGATCCCACTTAAAAAAACTAATTTATTGTTAAAAAATCTGAACAATTATTTTATATGCAGATATAGTTGTTTCGTACATGATGAATTTTACAAATAAATATATTTTTCTATGATCTAAAAAAGGCAAAAATGTGACTGCACAATCGACATACTATTTACTATTATAGATCGACATATTCATTTTTTTGGAATTCCTAAATAAGCATATTAACGATAAGATTACAAATTTGACTTTTTTATTTAGGAATTTTCAGAAATCTACAAAATTGACTTTTTATATTTTAAAATTCTAGACCCACTATATGTGTATATAGATGTCCTCGAACTCTAAATATGTTTTTCTCTTTCAGTTCTTTCAAAAATTTCTAGAACTTCTAAATATGTATTTTTTACATTCAAAAATTATGGGCCTACACGATTTTAGCGGCGAGGCAAGGCAAAATCTGTAATCTAGATTATCAAATGAATTTAGTTACCATAGTGTTTTTTTCAAAAGCTCATTGCAATGCATGAACAGTCGATTGATGTAAACAGTCATATGAACATAAAGGGGAGCATCTCCAGACATGACATAACATTAATGAAAAAGTCAAAACAATACATACAATAAAAATGACGAGGCAGATAGAGGAAGATGACAAAGGTTTACATATAAGGGATGAATATTTATATGTAATTCTGGTGAAAAAAGTTCTTAAATTTATGACTAGGAAAAATGAAACAGTTAAATCTAAACAATAGTTATATTTTGCACCACAAGGTATGGAGAAAGACGAGTGTGTTTTGTCATTCACGTACCCATGATTTTACCAAAAAGTTTATACACTCGCCTGAGTCAATGCCAAAAAAGTTTTGCACGTTTATATTTGTGTTCACATCTCTCCATGGGGGTATAAAAGATATAATAACATCTCAACTCCAACATAACAAGTACACAAAAAGATAAACATAATAAACATACAATAAGACTAGCTAGCCGCGCAAATGCACAGGTCACCCTGCTAGTTTTTCATATAATTTGAGTAGAGATGGATTTTCTATCTTCACGTGATGCACTAATGCATAATTCCGGATCGCGTTGCTGCAAAATCGGTTGCAATATATTTCATTGGTATTTGATTGTGTGGAATATAAAATTTTAAATTAATACACATGAATAAAAATTAAAATACATATAACTTACTACATTTGATTATGCATACTTGTAAAATATTTATTGAATGTAAGTAGAATAATAAAATGAAAAGGCTTGTGGTGGTGGGTCTTTTCTTATACATGGTTGCATGTTGAGGTGGGCCTTATTCCAGGACGCGGAGTTTTTGCTCCTAGGCTCAGCTGCACCCGTGCTCACGAAAAAAATAAAAACAAATACTAGAAAAATTCAAAAAAAATCCACATGTTTTTTGTGTGGTAGATAATTTGATGCGTGAGGTCTACTCCAAATTTCAACTCATTTGGACATCTGAACAGCTCTCGGCAAAAAAAGACAATATCGGGGTCTGTAAAAAAGTTTACTGTTCACACACTGTTCTGACCCGATTTGTTTTTTTTTTTGCCGAGAGCTGCTCAAATGCCCAAATGAGTTGAAATTTGGAGCGGACCTCTTGCATCAAATTATCTACCACACAAAAAACAAATGGATTTTTTTAATGTTTCTTGTATTTTCTTTGATTTTTTTTCTGACCGGGAGCAGATGAGCCTGAGCACCGAGTTGGATTTCCGCTTATTCCATCCATAATTGGATGGTGATGTACTGATGTTGCATCCTTGTATGTTAAGATAAATAAATTAGTAGGGATCACTCTCTTAGGTATATAAAGGATTGATGACATCATCACATGCATTTTTACTCCAACTGTTTCCTTGGTTGGCTGCCATAGTTTGCAAACCTAGTTTAGCTTACCCATGACTGTTTCAGACAGTATTTTTTATAGGAAAAACACGAGTCGAATGAAATAGACATGTTCAACTGTTTACATCTGACGTGTTGAATAGGTTGTACGCGGAAATATTTTGTGTGTAAATCTCAGCAATCAAATGTCTAAAATTAAATCCTCAAAAAATGTCTAAAATTAAATTAACGATCATGATAATTTAATTTATGTGGATGGCCAGATTTTTCCTTATTTTTGAATTTCAAATATAAAACAGATTATTTATTCATCTGGCAAGATAAAAGTTATCTGTCAATTGGATGGATGCTTGTTTTAGCCTTTTAATCTTTATAACCACATTTTTTTAAATGTTTTTTAGAAACTTCTTATTTGTTAGGTGCTCCACTATTGTTCGCCATAGGCCTTGCTGATCTGATGGAGTTGGTGCCAGGTTGGCCCGTGTATAGCGTGCCTGTCCATTGCTTTTTATGCCCTACTTTTTAATTCAAATCGGAATTGAGTACATTGGCACTATAATCTTTGTAGGTGTTCATCTCACACACTTTCGTGGTTTCACTTTTCCTATTAGAACACGTACGTGACATACATCATATGTGCAAAATATTTTTTTTATGTAATGCTACATCTTTAAATCTGAGCCGCTTATCTCTAAACTTAACGGTTCTTTATGTTTTAAATTATGCTCATATGCGAAACAAACTTATTTGCATACAAAAAAAATCTATATTTATTTTAAGTTCATCTATATATTTAAATTAATTCTATCATATACAAAACTAACCTATCTGGATACATCGTTTGGCCCAACATTTGGATGTGTGGCTTTCACATAGGAATCATTTGAAAAATAAAGAAATCCTTTTTTGTTAGTGAAACTGGGCTTGTATTTACTATCGACAAAACAATAAATGTATTTATGTGCGCTTTCTCTAAAATAGACTTGTATTCAATATCCATCGGATAAGGATCGTGTACACCATAAATTTCTATAAACAACATGATTTGTTCACAATGCTATAAATTGGACCGACCATGATCAACGATGCACATAATTCGCTTTATTAAATGAATATTACAATTCATTTCTCTATTTTAATGATAATCCATTGTATTTGGACATGTCAATATATACACGGTCAATGCGGAACACAAACTTTCAACAAAATTGCATGTACTTCTCTATGGAGTATGAAGTTCGAGTGACCACGACAAACATCACAATATTTTTAAAGTATTTTGTAACAAATAATTAGTCTTTTAAAGATAAGAAAAATGTGGATGTGAATCGACCTTTCTGGAGGAGGTATTTAGTGTTCTCTCTGGCCCTTAAAAAAATCAAATCCAAATTCAAAATACTTATTGGGAAACAAAATGTTTCTTTTGTTTGTCAATGTCCATTTCGAATTTGGACTTGAAATTTTTGGGAGTTGTAGACAAACTCCTTAGGAACATTAACATTTGTTTCCAGAATTATTTGAAACATATTTTTTTTCTTCTGAAATGGAATCATGTGAGCTTGTAGGAGTTGGTATCACTGGATATTCTCCCTATGTTGAGTCTACCGCGTCGAACAGTCGATGTAGAAAAGAAAATAGCCGGTGGCACGTACCGGCCCAAAAAGCGAGCGAGCCTGCATTGGCATGGACCTTTGGGCCATCTCACGGTGGAGCAGCCGGACCTCCTCGCGCGTGTGTCGCGGGAGATAAATCCCACCTACTGCGAGATTAATATAGCTCTCGCCTTCATCGCCAGTGCAAATGGGCCAGCTCGTCTAGCAAATTTTCTAGTTAGCTCGCTCGATCATTGTACATTTCTATTTCTTCTTATAGCAGTCTACGAACTGGACTAGTTTGCAATTCCATCAGTTTTCCTGGGTTTTTTTTTTCATGTTTTCTATTTTTGTATTCATCTTTACATTTTTTTCATTTTCAATTTCTGTTTTTCTTTTTCCTATGCATGCTATTTTTTAAAGCATGTTGTATATTTTATGTATTTGAAATTTTTTTCTAATACAAGTTGAATATTTTCAAATACAGTTTTGGACATTTTTTCAAATACATCTTTAACATTTCTCGAGTACACATTGAACATGTTTTGATCGGTATGAAATATATTTTAAATACATACTTGAATACATTTTTCATTTTCAAATACACATTAAAAATTCTTTGAATGCTACAATTTTTTTTATGAATTGTATTAAAATTGACATTACATTGTTTTAAAATTTTATCAAAATGCCACGAACATATTTTTGAAACACAGGAATATTTTTTTAAATGTTACTAACAATGTTTTGAATGGTAGGAAATATTTTTAATAATTACATGAAAAATTATCTAATTGTGTATATTTTTGGAAAATAAAATAAATATAATTTTTGACACATGTGAACATTTTCTTAATGTCATGAGCATTTTTTATAATACGAACGTTTATCATAAGTTTATGAATATTTTCTAACACTGCATGAACATTTTTTAATGTGAGATGAATGTTCTTCATAATTTATGTAATATTTTCGAAATACTTGTATTTAAAAAAAATGAAATATAAAAAAAGCCTAAATAAGAAAAAGCAAAAAATGAACAACCGAATAAACGAACAAATTTGTAACAGGGTTGGCGTTTTCTGAGCAATGCAGCGGTAGCAGGCAGCAAGCTAACATAACTGGGCAAATTATTCCTCGCCTGACGCGAGGTGAAAGGTAGCAGCGCTATAGATAATCGATGTATAGCTTTTCTTTTTTGCGGCTGATCGATGTATAGCTGGCCCAGGAACATCCTAAATTCTTTTTTATTTGTTTCCTAATATTAATGTTTTAAAAGAATATATTTAAGAAACTAAATTTACATAAAAATTTAAAAGAAATGTGGTGTAAAAAAATGTTAACATGGTATAAAAAAATGTTCCTGAACTAATTTTTTTGTATGCTTTACTTAAAAATGTTTGTGACAACAAAAAATGTCCCAGCCATTCAAAATAATGTATGTTAACCTTTTCAGAAATCTGTATAGAATGTAAAACAATTATTTGTCGTAGTATAATAAATGTTTTCAATCGTTCAAAATTATTGTGTGTAGTTTTATATAGATGCAAAATATATTTTTGACATTTTACAAAACTTATATAATACAGGGAAATTTTCATAATTTTAAGAAAGGTTGTTACAATTAAAAATAAGGTTCAATGTGCATTTGAACTTTTTATCATGTATTGAAAAAAGGGATCAAAATATTTATTAAATAAAAAATATACATCATGTATTTCAAAAACATTTACCATGTAATAAAAATGTTTAGTGTGTATTAAAAAATATACCTCATGTATTTTGAAAACATTTAATGTCTATTAAAATAAATATGTTAATGCACGGACAGCTATAGTAGTGGGCCGGCCAGATTGTGTCGCGTTTTCAGCTTTTTAGATAGTTTTTTCCGGTTTTTTTTACTTTTCAAATTTTCACCGGTCTTTCTTTGCTTTTCGACAAAAAAAAAAATCAAATTTTTCGCCCAAAATGCGTTTTTTTTCCTTGAGAGGCATGGTTTTACTTTCGCGAGAGCCACGGCCGTGCCTCTCGGAAACGGAAAAAAATACGTTTTATCTTTTTTTCCTTTCGTCAGAGGCATGGTTTTGCTGTCGCGAGAGGCACGGCCGTGCCTCTCGGAAACGAAAAAAATGTGTTTTCTCTTCTTTTTTCCTTCCGTGAGAGGCACGGCCGTGCCTCTCGGAAACAAAAAAAAACATGTTTTCTTGTTTTTTTCCATGTGAGGCACGGTTTTGCTACCGCGAGAGGCACGTCTTTTTTTTTTTTTTTCTTCCGTGAGAGTCACGGTTTTGCTTCCGCAAGAGGCACAACCGTGCTTCTCGGAAACGAAAAAAAAACACATTTTTTTCCTCCGTGAGAGGCACGGTTTTGCTTCCGCGAGAGACATGGATTTTCTTCCGCGGGAGGCACGGCCATGCCTCTTGGAAGCGGCTTCCAGAAAGGGAAAGAAACATGCTCTCGGTTTGGTTTTTTCGTCCGTATTTTTTCATGATTTTTTTTCCGTCAAAACCTATTAACATGGGATCTAGTTTTGAAGATCTCGACTGGAGGAATCCAACGGTGAAAATGGTTCGAGATGTGGACGAATGGTTTAAGAGATAAAACGCTTTGAATAAACGTATTTATGAAAAAAAAGAAAAACTCCCAGGTTGCGACAAGTGACACACATGTAATGCACCACTTGTGATCTTTGCAAGGAATACTTCTCAGTTTGTGATTTCGAAGATATAGGGCCCGCAGATATGACTGTGCAACCGCATTAGACCCCAAAAATATAAGAATTAAACCCCATCAACTAACCCATGCATAAGCGCGGCAGACATTGAGGTTCTATGCAACGCTTTAGGCGCCACTTTACCCCAGTGGCTCCTGAAGCCGCAGGGATGAGCCGGCCCATCTTGTCGCTAGTGTTGTTTTATCGTCTTTTTTTTACTAGCACATATGCCCATGCGTTGCAACGCGAGTGAAAACTATTGTGTCCATGAAAACATCCATCAGCGGTGCACGATGACATCCGAACGGTGTGAGCTTTTAGCTGCAGGAAGGTGCACATCGATGTCTAGAAGAAATGCATATCAGCTGCACATTAACCACGAAACAACCTTGCAATGACATGCGTCTG
Organism: Thinopyrum elongatum; assembly: GCA_011799875.1. Taxonomy (NCBI): domain Eukaryota; kingdom Viridiplantae; phylum Streptophyta; class Magnoliopsida; order Poales; family Poaceae; genus Thinopyrum; species Thinopyrum elongatum. The sequence goes on from CM022303.1 coordinate 610,857,758, forward strand.
ATCAGTAGCAATGCTGGTCATCTTAGCAGGTTCACGTGGTTGGCTTTGCAACATTTTTCATCTGACTTGTAGCAGCGAGGACCATCCTTGCAACGTCCGTGTCATGATTATGCAACATGGCGGTCCGAATTTCCAATAGAAAACGGATAGCAGCGATTGGTGTTGCATTAACGTGTTTCTGGCTAGATGCACTGGACGCTCGGCCTTACATCGGTGATGCCCCGCTTGCAGTAGCATCAGTCGGGCTTGCAGTGTGGTGTTTCCATTTAACACAGCGAAGTTTGATCGAAGTTGCATGTAGATCAAGTAGGTATATTTTTCAATAAATTAATAAATTTTGATAGCAGCAAAAACGTTATTAAATAAAAACATTTACATACGCAACTTAGAACCAAATGCTTGCAGCACTGAAAGAAGGACTGGCATGTGCTTCGAACCACCCGCACGTCTAACAATGGTCCAAGAAGCTTCTTCCTCTTGATTAATAGTCGCTCTTCATGGCACCAGTTCGGACCACCCTCGCCCCAGAGGCTAAAAACCATCTCAAAGTCCTTTTCAACAATACGACCATGATTTTATATCTCAAAACCCACAGCCTTAGAGGCTACTGCGCACGAAACCCATGTGGATAACCACCAAAACATGATTGCAAGGCAATGCGCACTGTGTGGAAATCCAAACAAAAGTGAGCACGATAGAAGGAAACAACCAGCACAAATTCTCTTTGACAAAAACTAGGCAAGAACACCACGGGATGACCAAACTTTTGCCTCATAGCAATTTGAACTCTTTACTTCTAGCAAAGTTGAGGGATGATGGATCCATGAGCACCACCAACTGATGGCCCCTGAGCAAGATCTAGAGGGTGGCTGCCACTGCCGGAGTGGCAGGCGGAAGGGAGGGTGGCCGCGGGGGCCGGAGTGGCCACCGGCGCAAGGGCCTAGGGGGGGTCGCCTAGGGGAGTTTTCCAAAACCCCATGGCTTGAACTTCAGTAGCTCCACCTACAGATTCGTGTTCAGAATATGATCCTAGGGAGGGGATGATGTGGAGCATCCTACAGACATCACCATGTCAAGAAGTTCAAGGCATATGCACATGGAAATGGCCACATACATGGAATAGTCCATGATAACGTTCCCAAATTGGGCACAACCATGGGCAATACCATTATGAACAATGTTGCCACAAGAATTATGATTTTTTTAGTAAAAAATAATTTTTCATTTTCCACATCCCAGAAATGACTTTTTTGTGTGAAGGAAGTGCCTGAAATAAATTCGAAAATTGGACCATTCCATTTTTCATCAAAAGTAGGCCACAATGGATGCCCACTGCCCAAGTTTAAATAATTTCAGAGTATTATGGCTATATTCTATCCATTTAGTTGAGTTTTAGTGAATTAGCAGAACTTGGCCAAATTTGAACTACAAGTGTGATGTAGTTTAGTCCTGAAAATTGACGAAAATCATTTTATGCTCTAGTGTTTGTGGTGCATGAACTTGGGATAACCAAAGTTTAAATTCCAAACCATTTGGTATGAATGGCCCACATTGTAAGTTTGAACTCATTTTGAAAAAAAATCAAAGAAAATGAAAAAGCCTCAAACCTTGAAATGCCTTTGCATTGAGCCATATTATGTGCACTAGTTGGTGGGAAAATCATAAAGGCACTTTTGAACTGTTTGGGTGAAGATTTGGCACTGTTTGATTGATAGCACCCACTTATTTTAAAAAATTACTAAAATCAGACATTCAAACATGCAAACAGGGCACAAATTGGACGTTTAAACATGCAGACATCAGAAATTTCATTTAATTCATATTTTTTACAGACATAAACTCTAAACATAACTGCTGGCAAAATAATGCTAGTTATTAAACCTAATCTATTGATCATCGTCAACCGCGTCGGAGCCGTTGTTGCGGCCCAAGGAGCCGTGCTCGTCGTCGTCCTCCTACTTGTCGTCGTCGTAGTCCTCGCTCACGAGGTCGATGGTGACGTCGGCCACCGAGGCAACGACCGCCTGTTACAGCCCCGGCGTGTCAACCGGGTCATCGAGGTGGCGCTGTGGGCCCTTCGTCGACTCGGGCAACACCAGGAGGAGCCCCGGTAGGTCTGCAGGGTGATGAGTGATATTTTTAAACCCATTTAAACCTTGTTTAAACCGAGATATTTCATTAAAAGAGAGATATTTGCTCCGATATGCCACTAATGACTAATGAATGCAAAGGATTCCACAAATCCTCTCTTTAATATTGTTTCCATAGGAAATGGGCTAAAAAGGGAAGATATCACGTGGGAGAAAGGAAAGGAAGGAAAATGGAGAAGAAACAAATCACCAGGAGGCGTTAGAGGGACTCTAGAGCAAAAGACGGCGTTCCATGTGACCGCAAGCGCCCGTTTGTGCGGTCGTTTGGCATGGAAATCAAGGCAGCTCGTCCACCTAAACAACTTTTATTAAGGGGACCCCGTAGAAATGTCAACAGAACAACGAGGAAGGAGCAGAGGAGGAGCATAGCCACAACCCATTCAGCTTCATCTCCATCCACAAACACTGGATGCCATCTTCACCTCCATAGCCATCTCCACCACCATAGCCCTCTCTCATCTAGTTCATACTTGTAATTGTGCATCGCACAAGGCATCCATTGTAAGATATATTGCAATCAATCAATCCCAAGATGTGTTTTTCAATGATTTCTTCTCGCGACCTGATCTCCATGAGTGAGTAGTCTGGTAAGGTATGGGGGTGAGGCATGAGCCTTGCAGCCGCATGTATTTGGTGAAGGGATCAATGAAAGCCTTTGACACAACGTCTTGTATGTGTAAAATAAAATCACATCATGAAGTTTCTCTTGTCTTGTCCTTGATCTTCATCACTGCAGGTACTCAGGATCATGGAGATCGAGCACCGGTGAGGCTAGGAGCAAGGGGACCCTGAAGTGTTATACCGAACACCGGTGATAGTAAGGTTCAGTAGGGTAACATGGATCATATCCTTGGGGATACATGAGGTGTAGTCATTAAACGCCCAAAGCTTTTGTCGGATATTTGTATCTTAATTATCAGGGCAACCCTGCGAGATGGATAGGGCCTTCGGTAGGACAACTGATTCTTGATGCAGGACTCATGCCGGTCAAGATGTAATTTGGACACATCCTCCATTCCGAACGAAGCAAGCACCTCTTGATGGGTTTCTTCCCGAGCACAAACTAATATCATTTTTTATCCCAACACCAATACATGGTTGTAAGCATTAAGACCTCATCCCCATACCTTTTTTTTATTATAAGTGTTTGAATCACTATTTGCTTGCTGAAACGGTCAAAAGCTGGATTTGGCACTTTAGCAAAAGTTTGCTAGAGACCATCGCTTCAAGGGAATTTTCCTCTCGTGGGTTCAATAACCCAGGGTCACCTATGGGGAAATAGGTGCGGGGTACTTTTTTTAGTTCCAATGCCGGGTCAACAAAAAGGAGATATCATAGGGTCGCCGAGCTCGCTCACCACCGCCCCCGTCTACTCCACCAGTAGCTGCGGCTCTGGCTCCGGCTTGGGCACGAGCACGAGGCCGCCAGAGCCCATCCCAGGCTCGGGCTTGGGCATGATCAGGGGGCGCACGAGATCGTCCCTGGGTCGGGCTTTGGGACTAGTAGGGCTCCGTCACAGGAGCTCGTCCCCGGCTCCGGCTTCGAAACGCGGAGGCCGCCGCTGCTGGCACCACCACTGCCTCCTGCAGTCGTGGCGTGGTTCGCGGCATCGATCGAGGCGTGTACCGCATCGGCGAAACCGGATCGTCCTCAACCAGGCCGAGCTGCGCGTGGCATGCGGCCATGACATCGGCGAAGGTACACCCTTCCCAGAAGGCGTACCTCTCGTCGATGTTGCTGCGCGACGTCGGGTAGTGACCGCCGCAGTCCTGCATGCGGGCAGCGTTGTCCGGCACGAGGATCTGTGGCCACCACTCGCTGCTAGGTGTGTACTGCGGTTTGGACCACTCCTCCATCGGCAGGCTTTACGAAAAGACATGTATTGCGCATGACATGGCCTTTGTGCCGAAGGTGGGGATAGGCTCCACCGCGAGCCCGCTGACGCTCATGTTCCATCTAACTGGCAAGCTCGTGTCCGGCGGCACCAAAACAACGTAGCAGGTGAGGCGCGAGGCTTCCTCGACTCAGAGGGTGCATGGCATTGATGTCTACTATGCAACTTTATTCTTGTAGACTCGTGTTGGGCCTCCAAGCGCAGAGTTTTGTAGGACAGTAGCAATTTTCCCTCAAGTGGATGACCTAAGGTTTATCAATCTGTGGGAGGAGTAGGATGAAGATGGTCTCTCTCAAACAACCCTGCAACCAAATAACAAAGAGTCTCTTGTGTCCCCAACACACCAAATACAATGGTAAATTGTATAGGTGCACTAGTTCGGCGAAGAGATGGTGATACAAGTGTAGTAATGATAGTAGATATTGATTTTTGTAATAGGAACAATAAAAAACAGCAAGGTGATTGCTTGTATCTACATTGGTATTTCCCTGAAGAGGAGAGGATGATGCAGCACAACAACGGTAAATATTTTCCTCAGTTATGAAACCAAGGTTATCAATCCAGTAGGAGAACCAAGCAACACTATGTAAATGGTATCTGCACACAAACAACAAATACTTGCAACCCAACGCGTAAGAGGGGTTGTCAATCCCTCCTCGGTAATGAGATAGATAAAATTGTAGTAGATTGGATAAATAGATCTTGCAAAAACACACAAAATAAAATAAATAAAGAAAAAGTGCAGCAAGGTATTTTTGGGTTTTTGGAATAATAGATCTGAAAACAATATGATAAAAGATAGACCCGGGGGCCGTAGATTTCACTAGTGGCTTCTCTCGAGAAAATAGCATACGGTGGTTAAACAAATTACTGTTGGGCAATTGATAGAAGAGCAAATAATTATGACGATATCCAAAGCAATGATAATGTATATAGGCATCACGTCCAAGATTAGTAGACCGACTCCTGCCTGCATCTACTACTATTACTCCACACATCGACCGCTATCAAGCATGCATCTAGTGTATTAAGTTCATGGAGAAACGGAGTAATGCAATAAGAACGATGACATGATGTAGACAAGATTTATTCATGTAGGAATATACCCCATCTTTTTATCCTTAATAGCAATGATACATGCATGCCTCGCTACCCCTTCTATCACTGGGTGAGGACACCGCAAGATCGAAGCCATCACAAAGCACCTCTTCCCATTGCAAGAAAAATCAATCTAGTTGGCCAAACCAAACCAAAGTTTCGGAGAAGAAATACGAGGCTATAACAATCATGCATATAAGAGATCAAAGATGACTCAAATAATATTCATAGATAGATCTGATCATAAATTCGCAATTCATCGGATCCCAACAAACACACCGTAAAAAGTCATTACATCAAATAGATCTCAAAGAACATCGAGGAGAACATTGTATTGAGAATCAAAAAGAGAGAAGAAGCCATCTAGCTACTGCCTACGGACCCGTAGGTCTATGGTGAACTACTCACGTATCATCGAAGGAGCACCAATGAGGATGATGAACCCCTCCGTGATCGTGTTCCGCTCCGACAAGGTGCCAGAATAGGGCTCTAGATTGGGTCTCATGGTTCTGGAACTTGCGGCGGCTGGAATTGTGTTTCGTCGACTCCCCTAGGGTTTATGGAATTTTTGGGTATTTATAGAGCTGAGAGGCGGTGGAAAGGAGTCCTGTGGGCCCCACCACCCACCTGGGCGCGCCAGGGGCCTCTGGCGCGCCCAGGTGGGTTGTGGACCCCACGGGCCTCCCCTCTGGTACTTCCTTGGCTCCCAAGCTTTCTTCTGGGCAGAAAAAAATCTCCAAAAAGTTTTGTGGCATTTGGACTTCGTTTGGTACTGATATTCTGCGAAGTAAAAAACAAGCAAAAAACAGCAACTGGCACTGGGCACTATGTCAATAGGTTAGTCCCAAAAAATGATATAAAGTTGTTATAAAATGAATGTAAAACATCCAAGAAAGATAATATAACAGCATGGAACAATCAAAAAATATAGATACGTTGGAGACGTATCACAAGGTAGCAAGTAACAAAAGTGAGCACAAACGGTATTGCAATACTTGAAAATGAGGCCTAGGGTCCGTACTTTCACTAGTGCAATCTCTCAATAGTGCTAATATAATTGGATCATATAACCATCCCTCAACGTGCGATGAAGAATCACTCCAAAGTTCTTATCTAGCGGAGAACATAAGAAGAAATTGTTTGTAGGTTACGAAACCACCTCAAAGTTATCCTTTCCGATCGATCTATCCAAGAGTTCGTACTAAAATAACACCAAGTTATCCTTTCCGATCGATCTATCTAAGAGTTCGTACTAAAATAACAACATATGATACACATCAACCAACTCTAATGTCACCTAGATACTCCAATGTCACCACGAGTATCCGTGAGTTGATTATACAATATGCATCAAACAATTTCAGATTCATAATACTCAATCCAACACAAAGAACCTCAAAGAGTGCCCCAAGATTTCTACCGGAGAAACAAAGACGAGAACGTTTATCAACCCCTATGCATAGATTACCCCAATGTCACCTAAGGAATCCGTGAGTTGAGTGCCCAAACACACATCAAGTGAATCAATATGATACCCCATTGTCACCATGGGTATTCATAGCAAGACATACATCAAGTGTTCTCAAATCCATAAAAGTATTCAATCCGATAATAATGAAATCTCAAAGGGAAAACTCAATTCATCACAACAAGATAGAGAGGGGAAAACACCATATGATCCAACTATATTAACAAAGCTCGCGATACATCAAGATCGTGCCAAATCAAGAACACGAGAGAGAGAGAGAGATTAAACACGTAGCTACTGGTACAAACCCTCAGCCCCGAGGGTGGACTACTCCCTCCTCATCATGGTGGCCGCTGGGATGATGAAGATGGCCACCGGTGATGATTTCCCCCTCCGGCAGGGTGCCGGAATAGGGTCGAGAATTGTTTTTTGTGGCTACAGAGGCTTGCGGCGGCGGAACTTCTGATCTAGGGTTATTTATGTATTTATAGGATTTTTTGGCGTTGGTTTCACGCGAAGATGGGCTTCGAGGGGCCCACCACCGACCAGGGCGTGCTAGGGGGGCTGGCGCGCCCTGGTGTCTTGTGGGCAGCAGGGGGCCCCCCTCTGGTGGTTCTTTGCTCCATTATTTCTCTTTTCTTCCAATAAAAATTGTCACAAAGTTTTGCTGCATTTGGAGAACTTTGATTTCTGCACAAAAAACAACACCACGGTAGTTCTGCTGAAAACAACGTCAGTCCGGGTTAGTTCCATCCAAATCATACCAAAACCATATAATTTTTTTTGTAAACATGGCATGAATACTTCATAAATTATAGATACGTTGGAGACGTATCAGGCATGCCGGGAATCCACATCGTGTGGTGTCTTCCTCGACTACTGCTTCCCACCCCACCATCATGGATGGCCATGGTTGTGGCTGCGGAAGGGGAGGCGACTAAGGTTTTGTGGACACGCACGACAAGGGGAGGGGAGGGAAGGGGATTGGACATGAGTGGGTGTACGCCGGTGCTCGGCGTGCGACTATTAAAATGCATTAACAGGCGCCTGACGGGCGGCACGCCGGCGGCGCGACTCTCCTTATGGGAAACCACAAGGTGCGTACTCCCCGTGTGTGAAAGCTCCAACGTGACCACGATGTGACTACTCATGCATGCAGGCACACACACGACCGATTGTGAGAGCGCCATGTGGCATGATGTGTCCCACACGTCAGTAACAATGATGGCTAATAGTCAACTCCCTTGACCAATGGCAAACCACCCTTTGGGCATCGGCGAGGGAGAGCAAAAATTGTTGCCTTGGGCAAAACTGAGGAGGACTAAGCAATGAGGGGCACAGAAATAGAAATCCCTACAAATTAAAGTTTGAAGTGCCAGTTGTCACATCATAATTTGAGATGTCCATTGAAAGAAAACAAATGGAGTGTGCCATATCAAGACCCACACACACATGCACGTCGAGCGTGCAATGATGCCGCGGTACAAATTATATTGATTGAACCCCCGTAAAAAATTGTTCTAACCGACACTTGATTCCCATGTCTCCTATAACCGTCGGGCGGTGTCCCAACTGCTTGGGTCAGTTACCTTTTTTGCCTGACAAAATTAGTGATCGCATTCCTACCGCATCCATTTGCCTCTTCTTCCCCGTGGCCGTTCCTTGTCGTCCACCACGAACCCCAACTACCTCCCTGCATCCATGGACAACAAGAAACTAACAACGGAGACCCACCACATCACTGCCCGTGGCACAACCGTGCTGAGCTAGTGTACACCAACGAGCCTAGGACTGTGGAGCGAGTCATCACCATGTATGAGCAATGGCTCCAGGAGGAGAAGAACACGTTCGTTGGTGTCGACCTTGAGTACACCCGTTCGAGCAGTTACAAATGACAAGGGGTCACCGCCGTGTAACTCGTAAAGCATGAGCATGTCCTTGTGTACCACTACTGTAGGTCTGAGTGGTGCCAGGCGTTGTTTCAATTCCTGCAACGCAAAGTGATAACTTTCTCTAGCATGGACACAAGGGGCAACAAGATCATGCTTGCCCGTGCATGGATCTGATTCCAGACGAGCACCATGTTGACATCCAAAAGAATTTTTGTATCAAAGGAGGTGAAGAATGGGACTCGATGGGTGACCTTGCAGCGGCCATCATCGACCCGTCATACAAGAACATGAACAATTCTTTCCCAAGGGACAAGCACTAGTACTAGGAGTGGAAGCCGCTTTCCCAGCTGCACCTCAAGTACGCAACAAAAGATGGGTACGTTAGCTATGAGTTGTACTGTGGGATCCTAATCATTAAGGATGGGCTACGTCATCTTCTCCAACAAACATTGAGGGAATGGCTCCGCCCCCGTAAGAAGAAAGATGAGTGATGATGTCTACTACACAACTTATTCTTGTAGACTCCTGTTGGGCCTCCAAGCGCAGAGTTTTGTAGGACAATAGCAATTTTCCCTCCAGTGGATGATGATAACCCACAAGTATAGGGGATCAATTGTAGCCTTTTTCGATAAGTAAGAGTGTCGAACCCAATGAGGAGCTAAAGGTAGAACAAATATTCCCTCAAGTTTTATCGACCACCGATACAACTCTACGCACACTTTATGTTTGCTTTACCTAGAACAAGTATGAAACTAGAAGTACTTTGTAGGTGTAAAAGGGATAGGTTTGCAAGATAATAAAGAACACGTAAATAAAATCTAGGGGCTGTTTAGATAAAGAAACTATTAAGTTAGTTTTAGGAGAGAGCTTTTTGTCACAAGAAAGTTATTTGTCCCTAGGCAATCGATAACTAGACCGGTAATCATTATTGCAATTTTATATGAGGGAGAGGCATGAGCTAACATACTTTCTCTACTTGGATCATATGCACTTATGACTAGAACTCTAGCAAGCATCCGCAACTACCAAAGATCATTAAGGTAAAACCCAACCATAGCATTAAGTATCAAGTCCTCTTTATTCCCATACGCAACAACCCACTTACTCGGATCTGTGCTTCTGTCACTCACACCACCCACCATAAGCGAATCATGAACATATTGCAACACCCTACAGAGGGAATCCCTCATGCTTGCGTGACATGAAGAGCACCATAGGACAGCACCAATAATAAAACATACAACTCAAACCAATCACGATCATCAATTAACCCATAGGACAAAACGGATCTACTCAAACATCATAGGATAACCACATATCATTGGATAATAATATATAGTGTTGAGCACCATGTTTAAGTAGAGATTATAGCGGGGAGAAGAGGTGTTACACCGCTGCATAGAGGGGGAGAGAGTTGGTATTGACGGCAGCGAAGTTGTTGGTGTAGATCGCCGTCATGATCCTTGCCCCGGCGGCACTCTGGCGCCACCGGGAGAGAGGGGGAGAGAGCCCCCCCTCCTCCTTATTCTTCCTTGACCTCCCCCCTAGATGGGAGGAGGGTTTCCCCTATGGTCCATGGCCTCCATGGCGGCAGAGGGGCGGGAGCCCCTCTGATATTGGATCTATCTCTCTGTTTCTCTTTTGTTTCGCGACCCCTTTTTCTGGCCTTTCACCGTTACTTAAATTCCCGGAGATCCGTAACTCCGATTGGGCTGAAATTTTAACATGATTTTCTTCCGGATATTATCTTTCTTGCGGCGAAAGAAGGGCACCAACCGCCTTACATGGGCTCACAAGCCTGCTGGCCGCGCCCAGGGTAGGGGGGCGCGCCCCTCGAGCTTGTGGGCCCCTCGGGCATTATATCGAGTTGATTCTTTTTCCCAAAAATCACAAATATTCCAAAATAAATCTCCGTTAATTTTTCTCGCATTTGGACTTCGTTTGGTATGGATATTCTGTGAAACAAAAAACATGCAACAAACAGGAACTGGCACTTGGCACTGGATCAATATGTTAGTCCCAAAAATAATATAAAATGTTGCCAAAAGTATATGAAAGTTGTAGAATATTGGCATGAAACAATCAAAAATTATAGATACGACGGAGACGTATCAGCATCCCCAAGCTTAATTCCTGCTCGTCCTCGAGTAGGTAAATGATAAAAAAGATAATTTTTGATGTGGAATGCTACCTAGCATAATCTTGATCATATAATCTAGTCATGGCATGAATATTAAGACATGAGTGATTCAAAGCAATAGTCTATAATTTGACATAAAGACATCAATACTCAGGCATCCCAATAAACAATCATGTCTTTCAAAATATCAATGCTAAAGAACGTTATCCCTACAAAATCATATAGTCTTGTTATGCTCCATCTTCTTAACACAAAGTATTTATCATGCACAACCCCGATGACAAGCTGAGCAATTGGTTCATACTTTTTAACATGCTTTAGCTTTTTCAACCCCCACACAATACTTGAGCGCAAGCCATGGATATAGCACTATGGGTGGAATAGAGTATGGTGATAGAGATAATATGGAGAATACAAAAAGGAAGAAAGTCTCACATCGACGCAGCTAATCAACGGGCTATGGAGATGCCCATCAATTGATGTCAATGCGAGGAGTAGGGATAGCCATGCAATAGATGCACTACAAGCTATAAGTGTATGAAAGCTCAAACTAAAAACTAAATAGGTGTGCATCCAACTTGCTTGCTCATGAAGACCTCGGGCATTTGAGGAAGCCCATCATTGGAATATACAAGCCAAGTTCTATAATGAAAAATTCCCACTAGTATATGAAAGTGACAACATAGGAGACTCTCTATATGAAAAACATGGTGCTACTCTGAAGCACAAGTGTGGTAAAGGATAGTAGCATTGCCCCTTCTCTCTTTTTCTCTCATTTCATTTTTTTGTTTTCTCTTTTTTTTTCTTTTTTTGTTGGGCTCTTTTTGGCCTCTTTTTTTTTCTCGGAGTCTCATCCCGACTTGTGGGGGAATCATAGTCTCCATCATCCTTTCCTCACTGGGACAATAATGATGATCATCACACTTTTATTTACTTACAACTCGATATTACAACTCGATACAACTAATACGTGATGACTCTATATGAATGCCTCTGGCAGTGTACCAGGCACTACAAGAAATACGTCAACTTGCGACCATCACTATTGGTCACTGAATGGTCATTGTTTTCCATTTGTGACCTTTTTGTGACCAAAAACAGATGGTCAAAAGCTGACCGTCTTAAACTGAAATTAACGACCTTTCTTTTGGAATGGTCGTAGACGTTTACGACCAAAAAAAAGGTCGTAGATTCAACGACCAATTATTTTGGTCACTAGCAATCCGCCCACACCACGTCAGATCCACCGTGGCAAGCTGATGTGGCAGAATTATGACCAAATGAAAAGGTCGTAAAATAGAATCAACCCGATCCATTTCGGCCGTCTACATGGGCCAAGCCCAATAATTCAGCCCATTTAATGTTTTTTTCTCTTTATTTTGCTTATCTGCATGGGCCTGGCCCAATAATTTGGCCTTTTATTTTCTGGGATGGAGCCTTTTTCTGATCAATTTTTTTTATTGTCCACTCTTGTTTTGGGCCACAGCCTTTTTAGTCTAGTTCTAGTTTGGGCCTTGGCCTTTTATTTTCTGGGATGCAGCCTTTTACAAACTATTTTTTTTACAGTCAACTCTTTTTTTAGGCCCAAGCCTTTTTAGTCAAATTCTTGTTTGGGCCTCGGCCTTTTTAGAGCCCAGGTTCATATTTTGCATAACTATAAACAGCAAGATCCACATAACTATAAACACAAGCCCAGGTTCACAAGTGATCCACATAACTTCACAAGTGCTCCCAGGTTCACAAGTGCAAAACACTACCAGGTTCACAAGTGCAAAACTCTACCAGGTTCACAAGTGCTCCCAGGTTCACAAGTGCAAAATGCAACAAACTGCATAACTTCACATGTTCAAAGACAAACCGGTTCACGACCTACTATGACATAACTTCACAGGTTGAAAGACAAACTGCACAGCCATCAAACTACCTTAGCTCCAAAGAGAGCCATCAAGTGAGCTAACTTCTCATCCTGCTCTTGAGACTTCTTGCGCAGCAGCTCAAGTTCCTTGTCGCGTGCAGCTTCAGCTTCTTCCGCCTTCATCTTGATTGCCGCCAATTCTTCTTGCATCACTTCAGCTTGAAGCTCCGACCTCTCCAGCTTCTGCTCAAGATCACGAACATGAGCAGCCACAGCAGCAGTTGCTTTGCCGGAGTTGTTCCTAGATGACTGGAGCCCAACATTCTTGAGGAATGTGCTTTGCTTGACTTCGGTCTTGAGCACTTCGTCAACAATTTCAGCAGCAGACTTTGGCTCTTCACCTTCTGGTACCGGCGCGTCCTTCATTTTTTCCATCTCAAGCTAGCATATGGAGGAAAATGATAGACATTAGTGGCAGATCTATTTCACATTCTGCAAACCAAACCAAGCAAGATAAACCAAACCAGCACACGAAATGGATTATTTGAAGTAACCAAACCAGCACACAAAATCTATACATAGATATTTTACTCAAACTCAAACAGAAGAAGATGATGACTAGTAACCTGACAGCATTATTTGAATCTGCATGTAGATATTATCAATAACAGATTTATTATAGCAAGTGTACACACTTATGTGATCTGGAGACATGCAATTGGAATAATATGATTGCTTCATTAAGCCTAGAATGGTGGTTCTATATAAGATGGCTTCCCGAGTGAGCCAATCATCAAACTAACATTCAGATCAATTTTCATCATATCATAAAAAATGCAACAAATAGCTACAGCAAATTCTGATATCTTTGTTGAACTATCTTAGTCTCTAGCAAACAGCATCAAAGCATGGAACATAGTGTGTGTTCTTGCTGGCTGTGAATCAAACAGGGCTGAGGTTTCTAGACAAAAGTTTGAACTGGCTGGACAAAGCATGGAGTGACTTACTATAGCAGTCTTGACTGGCTCCAAAAACCCGTGCTTCTTGCTGTTGTGGGTGGCCTTGAGCAAGTCAATCGCAGACAGCTCCTCACCCTTACGCTCTTCTTTCTGAAATGTTTTTCAACAAAAATCAAAATGTTATTCAGCAAGAATCAGAAATGTTATTCAACGAGGATCAAACAGTAAGGTCTCTAGAGAAAAGTTCTCACAGTGGCAAAAATGTGTGCTGTGTAGTGCCTGGAACCAGTTCTCTGTTGGTACACGACTTTTTCTCGATTCATCTTGTTCGACACACAGGTTTCCTACAAAAAAGCATACTGTCAGCATGATCTAGCACTAGCATATCATGTGCAGAACATAAAGCAGCAAACAAAGCAGAGACAAACATTGTGTCTTGGGGTAGACCACATCTCCACCAGAGCTTGCAATTCACGGTCCGTCAGATCTGGCACCGGAGACTTGATGCTGACTTTGTTTGCGGCTACGGTATCAAAATACTTCTTCTTGATTTGATGGCGTCTGTTCTTTGAATTTTTCTGCAGAATATCTTTGCACGCGGTCTTGATGGTCTCCGAGTCCGTGTTCATCTCAAAATTTGCCTACCAAGACAGCAAACAAGGTAGGAACAATATTAGTGATCATGCATAGGTGTAACAGAAAATAGATAGCACATTAACTACGAAACAAGTAGCTTACAGCAACTTTCCCAATGTAGTTCTCCAATAGACTAGCATTTTTTTTGTATTGCTTGAAGTGAGGAAGAACCAGCAGATGGCTTCTTGCAATGAGTCCACACTCAGAAGCAAGCTTTGCTACCTGCAGAGGCTTCTCTGGACGCTTCATCCCTTCAGCAATTTGAATAGGCACCTTGCTACCAAGCGACTTGGTGATTCTCTCTAGCCCTTTGCCCTTTCTAAGTCTAGTCTTGGTAGTCATTGCATCTGTAAATGAAATTGAACTCATAAATTAGGAGAGAAATCGACAAATGCAGGAATGGTTCTGCTAAACAGGTAAGCATACATGATCATTCCATTTGGAAAATGCACTAGTAAAAGAGAGCATTGCAAAGGTCAACTTGCCTGATTGAAGCACAAGCTGCTGTTCTTCTTCACTGATGACAGCATTCCTATCAATAGAAGGTGCAACAGGGCTGAGGTCTGTGTGGACAGTGCCTGCTTCATCTATGCAGATAGTTCCTCCTTTATCTAGGCAGACAGTGCCACTTTCATCCATGCGGAGAGTGGTTTCTTCATCCATGGGCGGCAACTCATCACCCATTTGCATTGAGGTCTCAGAGTCCATGGGCAGCAGACTTTCCTGATGGTCTGGCGCAGCCACCATCTTTGCTTTCTGCCTTGTGACTCTATCAGGGGCAGGTTCATCAGGTTCGAGGATCCTCTTTGTTTGTCCTGGAGGTGGGGCCATCACCCTTCCTGGAGGCATTGCAGCAGATGTTTTTGAGCTCTTCTTCTTCTTGCTGACTGTCTTCTTGTTGACTGTCTTCTTAACACCAGGCCTCTTCGTCCTAGATCCCTTCAGTGCCTCGTATAAACAGCACGGAAAAAAGCATTAGATCACAAGAGAAATATGTGAGCACAAGGAAACACAGAGGATACAAGAACCCCAACCCTCCAAGCAAGACAGAGTTTGCACCTTAACAGTCTTCTGCACTACAACATCATCCACTTCCTCTCTGTCAATAACTTCATCCTCCTTAGGATTGTACTCTGGGTCATCACTGATAACTCCACTACCTTCTTGAACCTCATTAGTTCTACCTTCTTGTACATCATTCGTTTTCCTAATCATTGACGCTATTGCACCGATGCCAAGGGACTGGAACATCCGATTGTTCCTTGTCATATTTCTAGCCCTAATCTTCTCGTACTCAGTGAGAGGCTCTTCTTTGCATGATAAAGGAAACGTAACAATTTAATCCTAGTTATTCGGGTAAGGAAGACTAGCAGCACACAGGCACAATTAAGCCAGCTTATTCAGATTGCAGCAATACATTTCACTTAGCATATTAAGACACATATTTTATAAAACTGATAGTATAACCACAAGGAGCAAGTTGCATACCAACGGTTGGCCTCATTTTTGACCTTGTCATCCTTGCCATGGATGATCTTGAGGTGGTGCTTGCAAAATAGAATAAACAACAATCAGATACAACAGGGATAAAGTAAAATGATGCACTTGTATCAATAAAGGAAAGCATTTGGACCATCATGCACATACATGTAATACATGTGAAGCAAACTTGATGGATCAACAATACAGTGATGTAGTGTTATTAATTAAGCAAACATGTAAGTGCACTAAACAAGCATGCATGTACCCTGGAAAGATATGAAGCATCTCTTAATATCTTCACTACATCAAGCAGGATGTAGTAATGTACATCAAGAAATCTGCTAGTGCCTCATATAAAGTACACAAGCAAGCAAGCAAAGTGCTAGTAGTACTGCTGGTGCAAACTCTAACCCTATGTACGCTAGCAAGCAACTAAATTGAAGAGTAGCAGCAAGCAAGCAAGCATCCCCATGATGTACTGAAGAGACTAACAATGCTTGGACTGACATTCTACTGATTGTATTACTCTGTGTATGCCAAGCAAAACTAAACTAAACTAAGATAAATAGAAATTAGCATGTGATGAACAAAGATGACTTTAATAAATAAGAAATCAGCATCAGTCACTATACATAGAAAAAACAGATTATGTAGTATGGTTCCTATATCAGGAAGTGAAAGTGTAAATCACACATCCACCAACGGGCACCTTATGGGCATCCTCTATGAACAGGATATGCATAAGGTGCTTTCAGCGTCCACAGTTTCACTTCAACAAGCTTTGATGATGATAAGCGTAAATGAGAATCTAACTCAAAACAAGAAAAAAAATTCCCCATGCATGTTCCTCTACAACCTATACAACAATTTTTCAGAAGCTTCAAGAGGGCAGCCAAACCCGGTTTGATTTGGTATATCAACCCATATAGACGCATATCATGTTGAATAAGTAAAGCATGCATGATACACTCATCCTAATCAATGTGCAGTAGCACATTCTCATAATAATGGAACAGAAAAATAGAATTATGCTAAGACCCACAACAATTGCAAGCAAGTGGCTTTGTGTACCCCCATCACAAATGCAGGCTAACCCATGCATAGGCAGACCATCATAAACAAGAGTAGCATGTAGTAGCAGCATGATTCCCTGTTGTAACTCACCCTCATCAGAATTTAGACTACTTTACTAATTAGTACAAGATTTACATACACAGCCTTGACAATCTACATAGCAATCCCACACTTTTGTTCACAAGCCTCGCAACAATGGAAGGGATCTGTTTACAGTAGCAGCTACCACCATTTACCAATTAGTACAAAATTTACATATGAAGTCTGTCAAGTGAATTAGTACAAGATTTACAGGACCAACATGCACTCTTAACAACAGTAGTCAATACATAAAGAAGCACACGCTCTTAACAACAATTGAAATCATGCATAGGCAGGACCCCATGAAACCCTAACCCCATGAAACCCATGAAACTCTAACCCCATGAAACCCATGAAACCCTAACCAGAGGGAGATCATCCCCATGAATCCACATTGATCCTTCTCCATGAACAAGAAAACCAGGAGATCCATCAATCCTAACCCTAACCATCTCCATGAACCAGAGAAATGTGTACCCCATGAACCCTAACCCTAACCATCCCCATCCCCATCGATCCATCCCCATGAACACTAGAAGAACCCATGAGGGGGATCTACTGAACCCTAGAAGATCTACCCATGAATATCGAGGGGAGATGGATCGAGGGGAGAAGTACCTAGGGGCAGATGATGTTGATGATGCAGTGATGGTCGTCGTTGATCGCGCTGTCGTCGTCGATGTAGCCACCGTCGTCGATGTAGCCGCCGTCGCCGTCGATGTAGTCGGTCGTAGTCGATGCGGGCGATGTAGCCGTCGAGGGGAGAGGATTCATCGTCGAGGAGGGCAGCGCGACGCGGCGGGACGGGGCGGTGCAGCGGCGTGGTGGGGCGGCGCGGAGTAGGGGAGGGAGTGGGGGTGGGGCGGCGCGGAGAAGCTAGGGTTCATCGGGGAGAGGGGAATGGAATGGGGAAATTTTGGGGAGTGGGAGAGGGGAATGGAATGGATCCCGTGTGTTTAGTGGGAGAGGGGTGGTGGGTCCCGCATGGTAGTGGGAGAGGAGTGGTGGGAAATTTTGGTGGGGTGGGAGGGAAAATTTGGTGCTAGGAGGGAAATTTTGGTGGGGTGGGAGGAAAATTTTCACCAGTTTTTAGAGGTTTTGAGGCAGAAAAATTTAGGGTTTTTTTGTAAACTTTGTAGAAATCATGGTTAAAATCATACCAAATAGCTCAAGAAAACATCGGTATTCCAAGTTTAATATTTTTGCTAGTTGGTAGGCCACATTTGATGATGTGACGCGAAGGTCTCCCATTTTTTTTGAATTTTTTTGAATTTTTTATGGTGTTTTAAAAAACCGGCCGATTTCGTCGCGGCGGCCGTCCGTGGCTAGGGGTTGAATCATGCAAAGCTGTTGTCGATTATTTGATGAAATGCCTACCTGTGAAGCTAAAAATGATTTTTAGCAAAAAAAACGGGCAAGCTATGGAGGACCCGCAGTTCAAATTTCAGCCGGTTCCAGCTGAATCGGCCGAAGGTTGTCTGAATGGCCGGGAGTAGCTACGAGGGTCAGAAATGCATGATTTTTGGCGGCCGTCCGTAAAATAGGGTCTGCTTTGAGGTAGACATGGAATGGCGCCGTTTGGGATGACTCTCCTTATAGCCGCTTCACGAAAAACACATGTTTTTAGCATTCAAAAAATGAAAAATGATTTTTTGTGAAACAAGTTGGAACCTCGCTTTGGCAACATTGTTTTCCATCACAAGATGGAGGCATGCGCCAAATTTGGGCATATTATCACAAACTATTCAACGGATGCGGCCATATCATTGCTCGTTTGGCTTGAAAGCCATGAATCTTCGTTCATGGTAGGTCATTTTTTAGAACACCTTTTAAAGAAAATATCGGTATTCCAAGTTTAGTATTTTTTCTAGTTGGTAGGCCACATTTGATGATGTGACGCGGAGGTCTCCCATTTTTTGAATTTTTTTTGAATTTTTTACGGTGTTTTCAAAAACCGGCCAATTTCGTCGCAGCGGCCGTCCGTGGCTAGGGGTTGAATCATGCAAAGCTGTTGTCGATTCTTTGATGAAATGCCTACCTGTGAAGCTAAAAATGATTTTTAGCAAAAATAACAGGCAAGCTATGGAGGACCCGCAGTTCAAATTCCAGCCGGTTCCAACTAAATCGGCCAAAGGTTGTCTGAATGGCCGGGAGTAGCTACGAGGGTCGGAAATGCATGATTTTTGGCGGTCGTCCATAAAATAGGGTCTGCTTTGAGGTAGACATGGAATGGCGCCATTTGGGATGACTCTCCTTGTAGCCGCTTCACGAAAAACACATGTTTTTAGCATTCAAAAAATAAAAAATGGTTTTTTTTGTGAAACAAGTTGGAACCTCGCTTTGGCAACATTGTTTTCCATCACAAGATGGAGGCATGCGCCAAATTTGGGCATATTATCACAAACTATTCAACGAATGCGGCAATATCATGTTTTTAACAATCTTAATGAAAAACCATGTTTTTAACAATCACAAAATGAAACTTATATTGTTTCATACATGAGCATGCACAAAAACCCATAATTTTATCTTTCATCCATGAGAATGCACAAAATTTCAATTCCCATCAATTACCAAACCGAATATTCATAATTAAGAAACTAACATGTTTAGATGACACTGTCATACTTGAGCATCCATGAGCATGCACAAAATTTCAATTCTCATCAATTTCAAACTAAGCTTGGCTGACACTGTCATACTTAAGAGGTTTACACTAACAAGCTTAAACCTGACATACTTAACATTGACATGTTCAGATTGACATGCTTAACATTGCCACTTGATTTCTTAACATCTTCACTCCTTCTTCTCCTTCTTCTCCTTCATCATCCTGATGCGCTTAGAGTGGCGAATGCCGACGCGGATGTACTCCTCTACCACAATTGGCATGGTCCTGTCGCCCAGCTGTGGGATCACCGGCGCCACCACCATCGTGAGGTCATCGTCAGGCACCACCATCGCGAGGTCATCGTCAGGCACCACAATCGCGAGGTCATCGTCAGCCACCACCATAGCAAGGTCATCGTCAGCCACCACCACAGCAAGGTCGTCGTCAGCCAGAATAGGCTGCACCTCCCTGCTCTGCTCCTCTTCTTCCCCGCTCTGCTCCTCTTCTTCCCCGCTCTGCTCCTCTTCTTCCCCACTCTGCTCCTCGTCATCCCTGCTGCTGCTCCCATTGCCTGGCCAAATGCAACAAAGTTTTTTTAGCAATCGGTGTGAGACGAAGCCAAAAGGACATGAAGAAGAGAGGCAGAGAGCTTACTGGCATCGTCGTCGTGCTGGTAGTACATGCGGCACATGGTGTTGTCGAACATCTTCACGGTGAGCATGGCGTCGCCATCATAGTGGAAGACAAGGAAATGCCCGAGCTGCAGGTCATGGGCGCAGGCAAAATGCTCCTAGCCGGGCCCTAGGTACATGTGGCCATCGGCGTCGAACACCACCAACACGTCCCACAGCCTGCGACGCCCGCTGCCGGCCTCCCGCAGCTTCATTTTCTGGGGCTCACGGCCGGCGAGCATCTTCACAAACTTGTCAGGCAGCCTCTGCAGCAAGGGTCAAGCAGTGGTTAATTGTGCTAATCAAGCACTAGACAACAGAGTGATGATAAAGAGATGGGTGAAGGGGAGATCTTGTCTTGAATATACCTGCCTACTGCAGGATTTCTCAATTACGATCTCTAAGAACTCGAAACCTTCCAAGCCGGCCATCTCACTTCTTGGCGTGGCAGAGCGCAGCCGGCGGTGGCGGCCTCCCCTCCTCTCTGAAAAGCAGCATTGTAATTAAACAACAAGTTACCATAAACAGGACTGGACATAGTTGGAACAGAACCAAGTTTATGATGGCAAAAGTGAGAAAAAAAACAATGCACTTGTGGACAATTATGATGGCAAGAACACTTGTGGACATCTACAGAATATTTACTAGCTATCTTTGCCAGGGCCTCAATTTGGAATACTACTATAAATGGCAAAACAATATGCTACTACTCTATCTACAATGGACCATATCTGCCCATGTGCCCATGTCTACTATAAATGGCAAACACAGCTAGAACCATATCTACTATAAATGGACCATATCTGCCCATGTGCTACATTTTGCTAGAACCATATCTTTAAGACCTGCACTTAAGAACTGAAGAACTGAATCTAAAACTGAAAATGTTGAAAAACAGAGCATAGTAATCTAAAAATAGGGATTTTTCGTGCACTTAAGAACTGAAGAACTCAATCTAGTATTCGAATTTTAAACCCAGCACTTAAGAACTGAACCTAAGACTGAAGAAATTGAAAAACAGAGCATAGTAATCTAACAAAGTACTCTAATCAATATTGCATCCACCAAGAACAACTAGAAAAATTCTCAAACCCTAGATTCTCAAACCATCTCAGGGAATTCCAATCTATTGGATACCGAAGTCAGCAGAGACAAGAACAAACTAGAAAAGCACAAACTTTGTATCAACGAACACCCTAATCCAATCCTAATCAAACCCTAATCCAATCCTTATCTAATCTAATCCAATCTAGGCGGCGGCAAGAACCCTAATCTAATCAATGGAATCACACCCTAATCTAAACAGTAGATAGGAAGAGGAAGAGGAAGGAGTCAGCGGATTCATACCTTAGGAGAGAGGAAGGAGTCGGCGACGGAGAGAGAGGAAGGAGTTGGCGGCGGTGGGAGAGGAAGGAGCCGGCGGCGGAGAGGAGGAGTGGGTCGAGTGGAGACTGGAGAGGAGGAGCAGGTCGAGTGGAGAGGGGGAGTGGGGAAAAGAGTGGGTCCACTTGTCAGCGAGTTCTGTGTTTGATACATGACTGGTTTGATATATTAAAAAGGGTGGGCATAGAGTACAAAACCAACAGCCTCTTCCTAGCCCAGTGGTAGAAAAACAGTGAAATAAGCGCCAGGTCGTGGGTTCGAGCCCCGCTCGCGCATTATTTTTTGGCCGCACGCCAATATTTTTTGGTAGCTCAGGGGGAAAAGGGTCGAGTTGGTAGAGTAGCAAAATGGCCCACTTGTCAGCGAGGTGTGTGTTTGATACTTGACTGGTTTGATGATTTGAAAAGAGATGGCATAGAGTAGAAGACCAGTAGCCTCTTCCTTGCCCAGTGGTAGAAACATAGTGAAATGAGCGCACGGTCATGGGTTCGAGTCCCCGCTCGCGCATATTTTTTTGCTCAGACGGCTGTCTGATGGAGCGCGCCCATGTAGTGCAAAATTCAGTTAAAGAAAATGGCACAACCAATAGTATGAAAAGTAGCTCTGAAAATAGTATGAAAAATAGCTCTGAAAATAGTATGAAAAACAGCTCTGAAAATAGTATGAAAAACAGCTCTGAAAACAACATCTCAATTCAGTTCAAAAAAACTTCAGGATCACATCATTTTGCAATCTTTTGCATTACAAGACAACATTTTGAATGGCACAACCAATAGTTCTGACCAAAACTACTAGAGCCATCACCAAAACTACATCATCACTATGCATTTTGCCTTCATTAGCTCTGACCACTAGAGCCATCACTAGAGCCATCATGATCACCAAAACTACATCATTTTGCATTGTATCTTCAACCATCAGTCTCATGCATTTTGCTACCTGGAGAGAATTGTAGTACAAAAACTACATCAGGATCACATCAACAAAAACTACCTGGAGAGGCAAAATAGCATTAGCTCACCAAGGAGACAAAATTTACCTTCGCTACTCATTGTCGTCGATACCCAAACAAGGAACTCTATGCCCACTCCTGATTTCCTCATCATCACTACAATATTGCAGCATAGTATGATCAGTCCTATTTTCCTCATCCTCACTCTCATGTCCATCCGCTACCACCTTTGTTCTTTTCTTGATGCCTTCAACTGTTGCAGCATCAACGAGCACACGTTCCCCGTCCCTTCGCACTCTGCTTTGCACCGGAACTTCCATAGAGTCATCATCACCTTGCAACGGAACTTCCATAGAGTCATCATCCTAGTATGTTAGTCCACTACCACCGGGGCCCTTTTCCACTTCAGTTTCAGTCCCACTCCACAAGTGTCTGTGCTCAAAGTTTTGCACAACTCGCCATTTTCCATGCAAAAGACTGTCTGGCAGATAAAACACCATTGTTGCTTGTGTTGTTAGAATAAAGGGATCAATCTTATACCAGCACCTTGCAGTGTTGATGCTTTTGAAGTGGCCATCATATTTGACAAAAGTGTCTCTCTTCTTCTTGCTACTAAGCTCAAACTAGTCACAGCGAAATAAGACAATCGAGCGATGGATCCCTCCACTAGAGTTGTACTGCAACTCTACGATGCTTCTCAGCTGACCATAGAAGTCAATGTTCTCACGATCATGTGACCCCTCAGTGACGATTCCACTATTCTGTGTCTTCCTTTTTTCCTCGCGGTCAACGATGTGGTACCGGACACCGTCAGCAATGCATGCTGAATACACTCTCACTCGCTTATCCGGTAAGCATGCCAAAGCAAATAGATCATCACTGACCTTCTTCTCCTCATGCAACTTTCCAATCTGCACAAATAAACCATTTAGCAACAATGGTATTTAACAGTTGGTGAATAACACATAAAACATAAAACATGTGGCTAAAGATCTCACATGATTCTTAAACCATTTAGCAAATCCCTTGGCAACCCTTTTGTCAACATTGATCTGGCTTTCTTCCTGATTGAACTCTTCCTTGCATTTCCTGTAATGCCAACAAAACACGTGAATTAAAACAATAGGCTGGTGCCAACCCAATCAAAAAAAATATAACGAGTGCACAAGATATAACGTACTTGATATATGGTAGAACCTCGGCGCAATTGCTGAGTACATACCAAACCATCTTGTCATACTCATCACCAGCCTCCAAGTATTGTGAGGCTCCAAGAAAGTTCACACCATGGTTGAAAACAGAGACATCACCACTTTGCGAATCAGACCGCTCTCTATTTCTTCCCGGCCGGTTCCATCTTGTTTCCACATCGCCAAAGTATCTAGAGCAAAAAGTCAAGCACTCGTCAACGACATATGCTTCAGCAATCGAACCTTCAGGTCTTGCCGTGTTTTGCACATAACGCTTACAAGTAAGCAGCCTTCTTTCGATTGGGTACATCCAACCATATTGCATAGGGCCTCTAAGCATTGCCTCTTTTGGTAAGTGCACCGCCAAATGGACCATCACGGTGAAGAAAGCTGGAGGGAAAATCTTCTCGAGCTTGCAAAGAATAATTGGGATTTATTTTTCAAGTCTTTCCAGAACAGTTAACTTGAGTGTTTTGCATCACAGTTCTCTAAAGAAATTTCCTAGCTCAGCAACCGCTTCATATATATCCTTGTCCATGATTCCTCGGAGGCCCGCCGGTAAAATCCTTTGGAGGAGGATGTGACAATCATGGGTTTTCAGTACTGAAAGCTTGAATCCATCAGAAGTAACACACTTTGCTAGGTTAGCAGCATAACCATCTGGAAATCTCACCGCTCTTAGGAATTCACAGAATGCAAGCTTTTGTTCTTTACTCATTGTATACCATGCTCGTGGCATTTCAAATGAATCTTCATCTTCATTGTGCTGTAGATGCAAATCTTCTCTTATGCCCATGTCCTCCAAATCAAGCCTAGAACTAACCGTGTCCTTTGTCTTCCCTTCAATGTTCAGAAACGTCCCTAGCAGATTCTCGCATATGTTTTTCTCAATGTGCATTACATCGAGATTATACCTTAATTTCAGATCAGCCCAGTATGGCAGGTCCCACAAACAAGACCTCCGATCCCAACATTGACCTTCCTCATGCTTTCTTTTCTTCGCAAGCTTTCCTGGTCTCACATCTTTCACCTTTTCAAGTTGCTGCTCCAGCTCTTCTTTAGTGAATTCAGCTGGCTTGTCACGAGTTTCATTCTCACCATTAAAATCTTTGCTTCTTCGCCAGCGATGGTTTCGGGGAAGAAAGCGGCGGTGCCCAATATAGCAGATCTTGCTCCTTATTCTCTTTGAGCAAGGGTCTTTGTCACAATGGACACAGGCCTGATAACCCGCTGTGATCCTCCCAGACAGAGTGTGCAGTGCCGAGAAATCATGGATGGACCATATGATTGCAGCACGTAGATTGAACTTTTCTTCCGGACTCAAGGCATCTTATGTAGGTGCACCAGTCCAGAGTTGGAGCAGTTCTTCTACGAGGGGCTCCATAAAGACATCAAAATCCTTTCCTGGAGACTCTGGACCCGGGATAAGCAACGACATCATGAAGTTGGACTGATCCATGCATGCCCATGGTGGCAGGTTGTACGGCACCACAAAAACGGGCCACATGCTATAAGACGTGCTCATGTTCCCAAACGGATTAAAGCCATCTGTGGCAATGCCGAGTTTTATGTTCCTTGAATTTGCAGCAAAATCTTCATGTTTACTGTCAAACTCTTTCCATGCCTCTCCGTCCGCTGGATGGCTCAGCTCATTGTCCATAGGTTGCCGCTTCAGCTTGTGCCATTGTACCTCCAGCGATGATTTCTTCGAGATAAACATCCGTTGCAGCCTTGGTATCAGCGAAAAGTGCCTTAGTACCTTCTCTGGTATTGACTTCTTCCCATCAGCATCTTTCCACCTAGAGGCATTGCATTTTGGACAGTTGTCATGATTCGCTAAATCCTTCCGAAACAAGACACAGTTATTTGGCCACACATGTATTGAAACATAACCTAGCCCCAGCCTGCGGATTATGCTCAATGCTTCATCATAAGACCTGGGAACATAGCTATCAGGGAATTGCAAGCTAAAAAGGCGAAGTATTGCGTTGAATGCAGCATTGCTAATCCGGTAGAAAGACTTGATGTGGAGTAACTTCACGGTGAAGGTAAATCTTGAAAATTTACCCCCTTCATGAGCTGCGCGCTTCACCTCCTCTAACACCTCAGCAAACATCGACTTCTGTCCATCAGCACGATCTTCAGAATCGTACAGATCCTTCAATAGGTCAGGAATTCTATCATCTTCATGCCCATCCTCTTCCTCCAAACCAGCATTATCTCGCAAAACCTTTTCCATGAAATCAATGCCAGCATCACCACCACCCATCATATGAGGGGCCTGTGTATCAGCTTCAAAATGTTGAGGTTGTCCATCTAAAGGTTCTCCATGATATATCCATCTATCATATGTGCTGGCCACCCCATTAAGAAGCAGATGATCTTCCACTCTTCCTTGAGCCATTCTTGAACGGTTGAGGCATTCGCAGCATGGGCAAAGAATGTGAGCATCGTTGGCAAAATTTGCCCGAACAAATGCCATGAAATCATCAACTCCTTTCATATGTTCTTTCAAAAACTTTCTAACTCCTTTTCTAATCCAGCTTCTGTCCATCTGCCAAAGACAACAAATTGTTGCAACTTAGCAAATCAATCTAAGTGCATCAACATTAATTAATGAAAATGGATGGCAGTAATGGCACCCAACTTTATATGCTAACTGCCTAACCACAACATTCAGCTATTTCCAATTTCTCACTACTTTAGTCTAGTTCACATGGTTTACTAATTTCACATGAGAGCAATAAAAAGCAGTTCACAGGAATTACAGATTTCACATGGGAGAAAAGAAAAGCTAACAAAAACCTGCTGGTTCACAAAAAAACAGAGGTGGTTTACAAAGAACTACTGTGGTTAAACCACCAACAATAACAACATATGCTGCCACAAAGAACTATTGTGGTTAAACCACCAACAATAACAACACTGCAAATTTACATGAATGACATTTCTAAGATTGCATCAAATCTACATCAATGAGATTTTTCCTAGTTTCCATCAAGTCTACATCAATATTGATGTTCTTTAACAGATTTGAGGCTGAAATTTCAGAGGTGTAACATCAAATCTACATCAACTCCCTTCATATTTTCCAAGTTTACATCAAATCTACATCAACCCCAGGATCCTGTTTCAGGGAAAGACCAACTTGGTGGACAAAATAAATCAGCATTCAATATTTACTCATGGCATGAATCAGTCAAATGGATCAGGATCCTGTTTACTCAGCATTCATTATTTACTAATGGACAAAATAAATCAGGAATTTAGAAGGATCCTATTTCAGGGAAAGACCAAATTGAGCTCTGTTCTATTGATTGCTGACAACATAATTCACCGCTAACAATTGACTGAATTCCAAAAGAATTCTTAACAATTTCATCAACATCAATTCTCCTAACAATTTCATCAACATAAATTCTCTTCACAATTTCTACCAAATTCATCAATGCCATTTCCAAGAGATTGTTACAAGTTACAAACAAACCTAGATAAATCAGTGTGTGTGGATCTTGCTCACATCGTAATTAGAGCCTCGTGCCCTACCCGCGGCACTATACCCGCTGGGCAATATTTTTGTCTCCGCCTAAGTGCTGCCCCAGTCATGGGACTGCCTACATTTTTCCCATTATTCGTCAATCGGTCGGGCTGCGCTTTATCTTTACGTGGCGCGATGATTATCCTCCTAGCCTTACGCCACAGCCCTCTCGGGACCGCCATATCTCTATTTCCCCCTTCTTCCGAATCAACCCTCCCACTGCTCATCCGTGAGTGACGTTTCCGTTCTCCCTGACCTGCCACGCCGGGCTCACGACCGTGAGTGGCTATAATACGCTACACCGGAGGATTTCGGGTGTCGCATGTGCCCGGGGCAGTATAGTGTATGGCCTGTGGTGTAGGGTGGTGGTGTGTTGGTGGGTGTGGTGTGTGGTGTCGTGTGTGTGTGTGTGTGGAGATTCTCCTAACAAATCTACATCAAATCAATGACATCAACAGAGAGGAGAGGGGGAGAGGAGAGGGGGGAGGAGAGGGGTGCATACGTGGGCGAGGTCTGCTTGCGGCGGCGGCGGCGAGTCCCCCATGCTCGGCGGCGGCGAGTCCCCCATGCGTGGGCGAGGTCACCGTTCCTGTCGTGGGCGAGGCGATCGGCGAGGTCGCCGTTCCTGTCGTGGTCGAGGCAAGCGGCCCCTGCACCACCACCGCCAGTCACCGCCCCCGCCCCTGCCCCTTCCTCACCTCCGCCCCCGTTGGTTGCTTCCACCGTGAGGCCGTGGGCGAGGTCGTGGGCAAGGCGAGCGGCCCCTGCCCTCGCCCGCTGCCCCCGCCGATTGCTTTCGCCCGCCGCCCACCGGCCCCGCCCTCGTCCGCCGGCCCCTGCTGGTTGCTTCCGTCCGCCGCCCGCCGCCACCTGGTCGGAAGACCTAGAAAAACGCTAAGTGTTGCTCTGTTCGATGCCACCTGGTCGGAAGGTCCCACTTGTCACTGATACGAGAGAGCCATGGTTTTATATAATGTATAGGTAAATTCCCATACATGAGCAACGGTCCCTCTCTAGCCCAGCGGTAGCGAACGAGCGAAGCCAGCGCCAGGTCGTGGGTTCGAGTCCCAGCTCGCGCATCTTTTTTGGGCGAATTAAGCGCTCGGCCCCACCTGTCAAATGGGTCCCGCCTGTCAGTGTGTGCCCTGCCTGTCTGTTGAATATTAACATTTAAGCAAAAATGACACCTAGACAATGACACATAAGCGAGGTTGCTGAGGTGGCTGCCTAATCATCCTAAAGCATTCGAACTCAAGTGTAGTGACCATTTATATTGGTCGTTATCAGCTAGGCGTGAGGCAGTGGACAGTGCTGCCCGCTTTACGACCATTTCCTCTAATGAAATTACGACCTTTCTGACCAAAATGGTCGTTATGGTTTAGGGTTTGGAGCCCCCCGAACAGCTTTTGACCAATTGGTCTAAAATGGTCATAAATTTATGACCAATTCTTCCAGGGTCACTGACAGAAGGTCACAAGTTGACATATTTCTTGTAGTGAGGGTGTGCAATGATCTAGCATAGAAAAGATATAAAAAAACGGACATGCCATGAAAATATCATGCTAGCTATCTTACGATCATGCAAAGCAATATGACAATGAACGCTCAAGTCATGTATATGATGATGATGGAAGTTGCATGGCAATATATCTCGGAATGGCTATGGAAATGCCATAATAGGTAGGTATGGTGGCTATTTTGAGGAAGATATAAGGAGGCTTATGTGTGATACAGCGTATCATATCATGGGGTTTGGATGCACCGTCGAAGTTTGCACCAACTCTCGAGGTGAGAAAGGGTAATGCACGGTACCGAAGAGGCTAGCAAATTGCGGAAAGGTGAGAGTGCGTATAATCCATGGACTCACATTAGTCATAAAGAACTCACATACTTATTGCGAAAGTTTATTTGCCCTCGAAGCAAAGTACTACTACGCATGCCCCTATGGGGATAGATTGGTAGGAAAAGACCATCGCTCGTCCCCGACCGCCACTCATAAGGAAGACAATCAATAATAAATGATGCTCCAATATCATCGCATAACGAGAGACCATACGTGCATGCTTCGGGAATCACAAACCTTAACACCAATATTATTACTAAACCACAATCACTCACTAGTACCTCCCACATATTACCATCTCTATATCGCAAAACTATTGCAAGGAATCAAACATATCATATTCAGTGATCTCCAAGTTTTATGTAGGATTTAATGACTAACCATGTGAATGACCAATTCCTGTCAACTCTCTAAATAGATATAAGTGAAGCATGAGAGTTTAATTATTTCTACAAAAGATATGCCCACGCTCTAACAAATATAAGTGAAGCAAAAGAGCATTCTACAAATGGCGGTTTTCTATGTGTAGAGAAACAGGCATCCAAACTTCAAATGATATAAGTGAAGCGCATGAAGCATTCTAAAAAGCCATACTCAAAAGATATAAGTGAAGTGCAAAGAGCATTATATAAATCAACCAAGGACTATCTCATACCAGCATGGTGCATAAAATAAAAAGGAAAAATAAACACAAAAGATGCTCCAAGAATTTACGCATATCATGTGACGAATAAAAATATAGCTCCAAGTAAAATTACCGATGGTCGCTAGAAGAAAGAGGGGATGCCTTCCTGGGCATCCCCAAGCTTAGTTGCTTGGGAGTCCTTGAATATTACCTTGGGGTGCCTCGGGCATCCCCAAGCTTAGGCTTTTGCCACTCCTTATTCCTTCATCCAGCGTGGTCTCACCCAAAACTTGAAAACTTCAATCACACAAAACTTAACAAAACCCTCGTGAGATCCGTTAGTATAATAAAGCAAATCACTACTTTAAGTACTGTTGAAAACCCATTCATATTTTATTTTTGCACTATAACTACTATACTCTAACTTCACCATGGCTTATATCACCGATACAATCCATAGATTCATCAAAATATGCAAAATAATGCATCAAAAATAGAATCTGTCAAAAACAAAACATTGACCATACTTCTGTAACTCCAAAAATTCTGAAAATTAGGAAAAAAATCAAAAATTTGCATAGCAATACTTTGTAAATTTTTTAGAAACTTTTGACTTTCCAGTAAAAAATGTAAATTCACACACTACAGCCAAAGTTTCTGTTTTTGCACTGCACAAACCAAACAAGCAATCTAATCATCCTAAAGGAAAATCTTGGCACATTATTTTTATAATACAATGGATTTGTACAAGGGGATAATTATTTTTGTTGAAAAGTTTCTGTAATTCAAGATTTGCAAAGTTTCCACGGGCATGAACAAAGTTCAAGGAGCCCCCCCACTTCAACGGTGCTCGTCTTTCTTACTTTCACTTTTCTTTCTGAAAAGGTTTTAGGTCCCCCTCTATATTTTTTGTTTTTAAACTTTTTAAAAGCACACAACAGAATAAAATGACTCTCTAAGACTTTCGGGTTGTCTCCCTGGCAGCGCTTTCTTTAAAGCCATTAAGCTAGGCATATAGTGCTCAAGTAATGGATCCACCCGGATCCCAAGGTATATCAAAGCCAATTTTAATTAACAATAATTTGTAGTTTAGTATTGATCACAAAGCAACATATATCATGCAACAACGAAGTCTAACTCTCTTCCTATGCATCGGCATGTCATAAAAGAACAATTCATGCACACAAAGTAAAGGCCAATGCATAGTATACACATTTTCTTGCAATTTTATCGTATTGGAAACATAGAGAGGTGGAGATGTAGTTCCTCTCTCATAACAATTGCAAGTAGGAGCAGCAAGCACATGAATATTATATTCATCAAAATCATCATGTGTAATGGTAAAACGCAACCCATCAATATAATCCTTAATAAGCGAAACTTCTCCGATATAGTGTAGTTGGGAGAATTCAAAAAGATAATGGGACTATTATGTGTGGGTGCAATAGCAACAATTTCATTCTTAACATAAGGAACTATAGCAAGTTCATCTCCATAAGCATAATTCAAATTGGCATCATGGCCACAAGCATAGCAATCATCATAGCATTCATCCTTTGGTAAGCACGAATGGAAATTAAACAATGTATGAGTTGAAAAGCTACTCTCATTAGAAGGTGGGCATGGGTGATCAATCCACTCTTCCTCCTTTTGTTCTTTGCTCTCCTCCTCATCTTTTTCATCTAATGAGCTCACAGTGTCATCAATTTCTTCTTCCATAGTTTCCTGCAAATATTAGTCTCTTCTTGGACAGTGGAGACTTTCTCAATAAACTCATTAATATCGGCATTATACTCATAATTCTCATAGCAATATTTAAGTATAGCATAATTTTCAGGTCTGTAAACAGCATCATCAAAATCTTCATACTTTTCAAACAAAGATTCAATTTCATAAGCACCCTTAAAAGCAACAAAATCTTCTATTCATTCCACATCATAGTATCATATATACCATTAGCATAAGAAGCCAAGGTTTCATTATCATTAAATTCACATGAAAAGGGAAGGTGTGGAGCCTTCATCCTAGATCAACAAGTATAACCATATCTCAAGCATAAATTCCAAGCATACCAATGCAACATTTCAATTTGATCCCATAACAGTTTCCCTTTTTGAGTCAAGCGATAATCCCTAAAGTATTCATGTTGGTCCAACGTGTCTCCCATTATCAAGTTGAACGGGGTTTTCTCAGGATTATCAAAGTAGTGCTACACTAATTTGTTTTTACTTTTTCAATAAGAGAAAGAACAGTAAAGGTACTCTAATTTTTTGTGTTTTTGATAAGGAGAAATAAAAGACAAACTATTCTTTTTTTTTTGTATTTTCGATAATAATGCAGATGCTGGAATTAAACATGCCAAAACAAAAAGAAAAATAACAGAAAATAAATATGAATGCAAAGGTGTGGAGGAATTTCACCTCCCCCAAGCTTAGGTTTTTAGCCTAACTGGGTTACTGGTTGTTGCCGCCGTGTGGTGGTGGGTTCTGCCCCCACAAGTTCATGAAAGCAGTGAATTTCGTGTTGAGGTTGTCAAAGTTGTAGCTCACACCCTGAAGTGCTTGCTCAACCATGCCAACTTCTCCCACGAGGGTGTCAAAATCTGCACGGTCAACAAAATCACCTTGTCCTTGTTGTGGTTGTGGTGGTGGCGCCTCGTATTGCCAGTCACCCCATCCCTGGTCTTGTTATTGGGGTGCAAACGCAGCTGCAACATCCCCCATGCTCCTTCATCTTCTGGTTCTAGAGGCTCCAATCCTGCCTCTTGACGAGCAACTTGGTACTGCTCACGGGTCATCTGAGGGTCCCTGCCATGCAAAGCAAAGCCATGTGGAAAAGGTAGGGCGACGAGAACCTCGTCATCCCTGTTAGGAGAGAACCGCAAACGAAAATGCGGGGTAAGCCGGTTAAGCGGGTTAACCTTCAAAAACCCTGCATAAGTCAAATACGAGGAATCAACGAGAATAGGACCTCTAACAGGCCTACTGTTATCAAATTATATGCCCTCACTTATAGCAAATGAGTAAAAATTCCGCCACAGCAAATAGCCCCTTGTGTTTGGCTTTGCTGGCATTGAATGTGCTGCATAAGTAGTGCGCCAAAGTTAAAATGTGCTTGAGCAGGTTTTAAGCTTGCTAAAAGAGTTGTCATGTCATGGCGCGCTATCTTCCCTACATTCTCCCTAGCAAAAAGGGAGTTTCCAATAACAATAGCGAGATAACGAATGGTGGGGTTCTGAATGTAAGACATATTCTTCTTAAGATAATCATAATTACGAAGAATAGATATTTCATTCCAAAGCCCACTCATCTCAGCAAGCTCAACATCAGCATTTTCAAGATCTTGCATACCTTGCTTCGGAAATTGAATATTTGGCATAACCTTGCGAGGGATATCTGATAGTACCGCCCTCCAACAAGGAACCAGCAGTAATGCTCCTCATCCGTATCATAGATGTTACTATGAAAGGAGGAGAGGCATTCAATTCAAAGCCCTTCAATTTTTCACTTGAAGCAAACAATCTTGGCCGAATCTTTTGCTTGCTCTTGGCCTTTCTTCTCGATGTTCTTGTTCTTCTTCCCGCCATTGGACTTCCCTTTATCATTGGAGTTGTATCCAAGTCCACTCTTGTCATTGGGGAGCTTTCGCACTCTCAACATATTGTCAAGGGTGGACCTCCCTTCATGACTCTTCTCCAAGTCTTTCTTCAAATAAGCGACTTGTGCCTTGATTTTCTATACATGGTTAGTTTCAACACAAATACTAAAGGAAGTAGATGTTTCATTGTTATAGCAACAAGGCAAGAAAAATAATTCATCACAAGATTTAGCAATAGTATGAGATGATGAATTACTAGGACTAGCACATGGCAATATAGCATTTTTTACTAGAGATTGTGCTAGTACCCACATGAGGTTCACAAGATGTTACCTTTGTAGCGATAGCCTCAAGAGCTAACCTTAGCCTAGTATGAGATGCTAGAAGATCCTCATTAGAGCTAGAGAGCTTTTCATGACTTTCTTCCAATATCACATACTTGCTAGTCATCAACTCAAGTTGAGCCCTTAGCTCAACATTCTCCTTCAAAATAGATGCTTCACATGAAGTGGAGTTAGTAGTACAAGCATCATTGATATTAGAAATAGAAGAAGACAAATTGGCAAACTCATTATTCAACCTAGAATTTTCCTCAATAATATTTGCATGATCACAAGAGGAAGTAGAGGTACTAGGCATGTCAAGTTTAGATAGTTGAGTTTGATCATGAGACTTGATAAGGAGAGAGTGTTCAGTTTCCAAAGCCTTATGAGCTTTGTCAAGTCACTCTATCTCATCAATTATTTTAGCATGGCCAACACCAAATTCAAACTTTTCCTTTTTAAGCACTTTATTTTTAGCAATAGCATGGTCATGTTGTTTAGTGAGATAAGCAATTCTTTAATTATAAAGCTCCTCGATAGATTTGAGTTTCTCCTCAAGAGACGCTCGGATTTCTTCCTCTTCTTCAAAAAAAGCTTTTAAGGTCGCCTTTTCATCAGCGTCCTCTCTTTCAAATCTACACTTTTCTTTATTGATTTTCGCGCTCCCAATAGCAAAAGTCAAAATTTCACAAAGAGGAGAGATAGCTTTACTAACTTTAGAAAGAGCAGCAAGAACCATCTCACCCTTCTCCATTAAAGAGTCAACATCATAATCCTCATCCTCATCATCACTAGATGTAGAGGGTTCCAAAGGTGGAGATACCTTTGAATCCTTAGCCATAAGGAGAACTGGAAGGTGATGATGAGATAATACTTGAAGCTCCATTGAGGTCCATGTCTTGTACCAACAAATGTTGGGATTCCTCTACATTGTTAGCCACACAAGTACTAGAGGATATGGAAGCATTGTTTTCATGACAACAAGACATAGGAATCATATCATCATGAGATTTAGTTAAGCAACTATTACATGGTATGCAAGGACTATCAACACTAGCATGTAAGACACTTGGGGTGCTAGAAGAGTTTAAGTCCAAAGATAGAACATTGCAATGGGATAGATATGAAGTATAGTCAATAGTAGATTCACTATCAACAATGCAATTTCTATCAACACTCACCATATCATTACCTTGTGACAAATCACATGTTGGTGAAGTGGAATAAGATGTGAACTCTTCACGGCGGGAGGTGGAAGGAGAAAAATAATCCTCAATAATGTTGGACACATCATATTTATCTTGAAGTTCTGTCCACAACTCATGAGCGTTCCGAGAAGGATGATTGACTCAAGAACTACATCGATCAAAACACAGATGAGACCATTAGATACTAGAGTATCGAATAAGAGTTTTCCCCATCCTCTAAAGATAATTTTGGGTATCCTTTGGAGGAGGAAAATCAATATCTACAATTCTCTTTACATATTTTGGACCAATGTCCCTGAAAAGATTGAGCATGCGAATTTTCCAAAAATCATAATTTGTGCCATCGAATATAAAAGTGGGATCATGCACTAATTCCCTTAATGGCATCGTACTCTCTAGTATGTAAAGCCTAATAACGAGAGCCCAGACTCTGATACCAATTGAAAGGACAATGATGTCGCCTAGAGGGGGTGAATAGGCGATTAAAACTTTTCTGGTTAAGGCTTGCTAAATGCAGAAATAAACTAGGTGTTTAATTTAACAAGCACACAACTTAAATAAACTAGGCTCAACTATGTGCACCAACAACTTATGCTAAGCAAGACAAGTAACACGGTGATAGCAAGATATATAACTTCAAGCACGAAGGCTATCACAATGTAAAGTGCACAAGTAAATAGCTCAGGTATATAAATAACCGAGGCACGCGGACATGATGATGTATCCCCGAGTTCCTCCTTTTGAGGGGAGTACATCTTGTTGGAGGGGTGTGAGCTTCACCACAACATGCTTACTCAATGCCAAAAAGGCCTCACCCTATTCTCTGATGAACCTCACCACAATGGCCTAGTTCACCTTCCACTATCGGTAACCTTCAATCTCGAGGCACGCATCCACAACTTAATTAGAGGCTTCCGAGGTCACCACAAACTTGGGGCCCACATCCACAACTGAATTGGAGGCTCCCAAGAACACCACAGAGTCGTATAGGGTCCAATTACCCAAGAGTAACAAGTTCAAAAACTTCACTTCCACGAATCCTCGTGGAGAGCAAACTGATGCAACCAATGCAAATGGCAAGAGCACAAGTGCTCAAATCCTTCATTATCAAATTCCAAAAAAGCAACAAATGTGTATGGGGGAATAAGAGAGGAAGAACAAAGGAGGAGAAACATCAAGAACACCAAGATCAAGATCTACTATGTTCCCTTCACTTAGAGGAGTGATGGATTGGTGGAAATGTAGATCTAGATATCCTCTTACTTTTCCCTCAAAGATATACAAGAATCATGGGAGGTATTGAGAGGGAAAAATATTTCCAAGGTCAACAATGGTGGGAGAGAGAGAGAGAAAAAATGTGCTTGGCAAGGCTGGATTCTTTGGGGAAGAAGGGGGGCTTATTATAGGTCCTCACAAAATAGAGCCGTTGCAGCCACTAGGGCCATGATGGCGTGGAATAACACGCTCGTTGGGAGACCCCAAGAGGAAGGTATGATGCAGCCTAGCTGTAATTTCCCGCGATTAAGGAACCAGGGTTATCAATCCAGTAGAACTTCGAAGTCTTGAAGAAGGTTGTTTGTTGTCTGGCGCTTCAACAAACGTGGAATCTTCTCTTGTCCCCAACTTTCCGGAAGGCATGAACAGGGCTATCTTCCCCAAAGAATCTCCCCCTCTGGCTGGGTGCCGGAACAGGGCTGCAGATGCCCTAGATTGGACTTTCGAGGTAACGGCGCCTCTTTGTATGTTTCGTGGAAAATAACTTTGTCCCCGATAAAATTAGGGTTAGGGGCATCTTATAGGCGAAGAGGCGGTGCGAGGAGGTGCTGGGGGCCGCCAGGGGACCCCCAGGCACGGCCTAGGGTGGGCCTGCGCCTGGAACTCCCCTAGGGTCTCCTTCGGTGTTTGTCTTCGTTCCGGGTAAAAACTGATGTCCATTGATTTTCAGCCCATTCCGTGAATATTTCCTTAAGAACTTTTCTGAAATAAAAAAATAGCAAAAAAAAAAAAAACAGCAACTGGCCTGGGGCATCTTGATAATCGGTTAGTGCACGAAATCAACCGGAAAACGAAGGTAAAAGCATAGAAAACATGTGGCATTGGATAGAAAACAAGCATGGAGCATAAAAAATTATAGATACATTTGCAACGTATCATGCCAGAATATCCGCCCCCACCCCTGTAAAAAATCCGGCCAAATATCTGGCTTTTCCAGAGAGCCGTGCACTTTTTCCTTATAAAAACTCGGATAATCCGGTTTTCCAAAAACTGACAGAAACAACAAATCAAAAACTGCAATAACGTTTTCTTCCGGACTCCATTTTTTATGATCTTGGGTTCATTGGAATCACCACAACGAGCACTACAAGAATATGCAGAGAAAAAACATTGTCCAACAATGAAAGATAAAACCAAATGGGGAAAGGTTTGACCTCTCTATAAAGAACAGCCGGTAAAAACCTCCAACACCGAAAACGCAACAAGTTTTTCTTATGAAATCCGTTTTCGGTAAACCTTGGCTTGTCATGAAGATCATGACAAGAACCAAAACCACACATAGATAAAAGCCAATAAGAACCAATAAAAATGATATGCCAAGTATGCAAAGGTTTGAGCTCTCCACAAAGATGCGATCAAGTTACTCACTCGAGAGCCCCTCTTGATAGAACGACTATTGATCCTATAACCCGGTTATGCAACAATGGATTAATACCTTGTAATTATCTTGTACTCTACCCTGTACATATCATGTAACTTTCTGTTTTTATAAAATCTATAAAATTTTGACACGGTAGGGGTCTTCCCTACCATTTATTGTCAAAAAATCCTATAACCCGGTCTTCCAAAAGCATGAAACCGGTAAAATAGAAAACCTATCAAGATTATACCTTTGACTTGAGAATTCCACTTGAGCTAGATGATGACGATCTTGACTCTCTCAAGTTGGATCCCCTTTCTTAATCGTGCTTGCTAGCACATGCTCCGCTTGATGAAGAATTGCAAGTTGCTCCCCCATACACCACTATGGGAGAGACCCTTTTCGGCAAATCTTCATATGGCCACTATCTCCAAATGGGCGGCAAGCATCAAGCATAGGATTTCTTCGAGACGCTTCTCTTGAGCTTCCACTTCAAGCTTGATGACGAACACCACTTGATGTCATCGACCATGGTCTATATGAAATCTTTCTTTCGATGCATGCCCATGGAAAGATACCTAACCACACATAGAAATGCCACACACACATATCATGGCTTAGTTCACAAAGCTATATGGACAATTTCTTACCATACCATGAGATACATAATCCCACTTGGTACATATTGTAGCTTTGTGTGTTGATCACAAGCTTGATCAACCTTGTATCTTTTCTTCTCTCTTCATTTGATGGTGTCTTGAAGATAATCATGAAAGGCCACCTAATCCTTTTCATCAAGCCATCCATCGATATATTCTCCATGTACTCCCTCGGTCTCATATTAATTGTCTCAAAGTTGGGAAAAACTAGATAAAACTAGATGTATCTAACCAAAAATCCGATTTGGCACCCGAGCTCATATGCTCCCGTTTATTTTCGGAAAATAGAAAAAAAAATGTGTCAAAAAATTCCGAAAAAAGTCACAGCCAAACATGAGCATGTTTTGCACACCCGTGTAAAGTTTCGGAAAGAAATGACATTTTGGCTGCCCTGTGAAAAAAAGACAAATTTCTGACAGAAATTAGATCTAAAAATTTGAATTTCAGATCTGTGTTTTTGTCTTTTTTGCACAGGCCAGCCACAATGTCATTTCGTTACGAAAAGTCACACGTAGGTGAAAAACATGTTCATCTTTGCCTTAGATTTTTTCAGATTTTTTTAAATGTTTTTTTTCCGGAAAATTCTGGGTGCATATGCACCCGGGAGCCAAAATGCCACTCCCTAGATACATCTACTTTTGTCCATCTAACATAGATACGTCTACTTTTGTCCAACTTTGAGACAATTAATATGAGACGGAAGGAGTAGTACAAGAGCACCAGCCATGTGTCTTTTATCTTTTGACATCACAAGACAAGACGGTTAGGGATTGGGATTGCATTCAGAACACAGCTAAATGATAGAGCAAATGTTGGAAGTGCTTGATACCAGTTCTTCATGACATTTACTGTGAATACTCCGATCAAACCTAGATACTTAAATACAGAGTCTAAAATAGTAGATTAAATGAAAAAAAAGTATAAAGCATAAGAAAAAATTGAGACCAAAGGAAGAAAAAGGCTAGAGTTATGTGGGTCGATCGATTATTGGGGAAATTTAGGTCACACCACCTTGGCCACCCTCACGGTGGAGGACGTTGAGCATGAGGAGGTGCTCACGCGGCTATGCCCACATCCTCATCGGCATCCTTAATGACGATAAATGTGTGGATGACCACCGTGCGTCGAGGCCACAAATATTTGTTCATGTCATTACTGAGTTGCTTCACTTATATCTATAGAGAGTTTTAATGTTTTCTTGCAATACTCTCCGTTGTTTATAATTACCTTGGCCACGTAGTTGTTTTCACCTCCAAGAGAGGGTTTATATGCTAGATAGAGGGTTCATGCCTCCTTGTTGCCTACGCTTGAGT
Organism: Thinopyrum elongatum; assembly: GCA_011799875.1. NCBI lineage: Eukaryota > Viridiplantae > Streptophyta > Magnoliopsida > Poales > Poaceae > Thinopyrum > Thinopyrum elongatum. The sequence goes on from CM022303.1 coordinate 610,897,035, forward strand.
GACAGAAACGTGCGGGGGGAGGATGTGCTGTTGCCACTAGGGAGAAAACAACGGTGCTCTCGTCTACGGATGAGAACCACTGATTACATTACGTACTTTACTTAATGCACTTGTCTATTGCATATAAGCAATCACTTCGTTGCTGCAACTTAATACCAAGGGATTTGCTGGATAGTTTTTCTTCAGGTGGACTATTAGATATGGATGCATGCTGGATAGTTAACAAATATTTGCCCTCACAACCTTAGGTATCTCGATGTCAATCAAAAAGAATGGTTGGATGCCTACCTTTTAAAATTAACAATAGAGCCACTCATCTACGTCTGTTCACGCCCCGTAAGCAGTGGCGGAGGAATATTTGAAACTTTGGTACGGCAAAGTCACGCACCATGTACCAAAGATATACAACATTTTGAGTAATAACACCAGTACACTATTGAGTTAGAAGAAGTTTGGCAAGATTTTTGACATATTTTTTTATATACTTTTGGTAGTGTGTATACTATAAAACCTCTAGTTTATGTATATTGTCAAAAGGTTTGGCTTAGTAAAATAATATAGCTTGCTAATAAAACTTTTGATGGATTATTTAGTGGGCCGATTTGCAACACAACTCTCACAGTGGGGCCCCTTGTTGCAAATGTTAAATGGACAAATGCATATCACATACACTTTTATTCTTTCCTATCCTCTCAAATCTATGACAAATAAATAAATGCGATTTTTTTGTAAACTGGAAGAAAAAATGTTTTCCATTAGGGCCTGCCAAAGAAGGTACGCAATAAAGGTCTTCTATACACAAGAAAGACTAAGTAGGTAAATCATTAAAGCTTGGTATACTACTCCATTAGGAAAGTTATAAATAGAAAAGGTATAAATAGGAACGGTATAAATAGGCAAGGTATAAATAGGAACGGTATAAATAGGAAAGGTATAAATAGCAAAGGTATAAATGAAGGAGAGAAAAATCAAGGTAAAATAATTTTCAATTACTAATAGAATAACATAAAGATCCTACATATGAAAATTCTATATAATGTGCCTCACCAAAAGGACAAGAGCACAAGTCCACTCGCATTCTCGTAACACAATGGCCATTCTAAGGAAGTCAAGATCATTGTTTATTATGGCCCTTCTTGTCGCAGCCATTCTTGTCTCATCTAGCTACTCATCCAAGGATGATCTACGTGTGTAGTGTTTATCAGACTCAATAATTACTTATTTGGTATGAAGTTTTGATGCAGATGCTAATTGTAATGTGTGTGTCAATGGCATGATTTGTGTGCAGGTGAGATGAAGGCGCTGAAAGAACCAATGGACATCAAGTGTGAGGTGTTTGCAGCATGTAACGATAATTCATGCACAAAGTACTGCTTCGGGGATGGCTCCAGGGGAGAGGGATCTTGCCACCTCCGGTTAGATAATAAGTATGATTGTTGTTGTTTCCCATACCCTCCTCAGTCAGCATGAGGTCTGGCATTCAAAGTTGCAGTTAATCCCATTAGATACCATTTCATGCATCTCACCTCCATCCGGGTGCAGATTTAGCATGTCTATATATTGGAAATAAAGTTGTTCTAGACGACACATATATGTTGAAAAATTTCAATATATCAATAACTTATCTTAATGTTTTTGTAGCACTAAAGTGAAAGACGAGACAAAAACTGAACTAAACAAGGTTCAATACTGGACCATCTCATACAGTTTTGGGCCGGACGGAAATAAAAATGAAAAAGTCCATTTCAACCTTAAACTCGTTGAGGTTAGCTAAATCAAACCCAAACTTTGAATCCCGGAAGTTGCCACACTCAACTCATGAATCCCAGTCCATTTTAAACCCTAACTCGTGAATCCCGAACATGAAGATGCACTACAAGGAAAAGACTTATAGCTAAAACCATATTAGTGGCGGGTATTATAAATCCATGGTGGTATTATAGAAGCACGAGACAACAAATACCACTGGTGTGGCCAATTTATCTTGCCACTACTAAGTCAGTACCACTGGCGTGGGGCAAATCGGGTCAGGCCACTAGTAATTTACCCCAACGGGTGATTTCGAAACATTTTAATAGTGGCGTGACAATATATTGATCATCACAAGAGAAGGAAAAGAGAGAGTTTGACTCGGAAGTCAGCAGGCGCAAATACTCCATGGTGGTTAAAATAGCAGTACTACCGAAAAGGCAACAGTAAAAAATCCCTCGTCGGTATCACATCTTTGGTCTTTGCCTCTTTGGCCTGTGCAATTAAACTGATTGGCGTTGCACGTCGACCAACAGATTTGGTCAGGTCCGTGATGTGAATAAATTCCCGATCGCTCGTTGCCCCTTCATCTTTACACATGCAACTTAACAATATATTTTGGTTGTTAAAGAAGATGATTTGGCATAAATTAGACATACTCCTATGCTAGCACATATGCGTCAGCGACAACGAACGACGATTAACCCGGGCGACCTAGGAAAAAAATCAACGAAGTGCATGCCCTTTTTTCCAAAAAAAAAACATAGTTCTACACATTCCAGTGTACTTAAAGAAGGATCTGTATTAATATCGTGTTCCATTAATCAATCAGACGTGACGGCTTCCAAATAGGAAAAATCCGATTATGTGTGAAACTGAAGAGCGGCGATAATGTCTCCGGATCAGATAAATTGGGTGTTGACTTTCGTCCAACGCGATCACAAATCCTTGCAACAAATAGAATAATTGTTCATGCATCAAGGTATTGACGATAGCGAGTTTAGTTACTATGATGGAACAGTACAGGCAAGCAATTGCAAACAAAATAAAGATTTGATAGAGTTGTCGACTAAGAGGGTGCTTGGATACGTTTTAGTCTCATGACTAAAAGTAGTGGGACTAAAACTTGCTAGCCTCACCCATGCTTGGATCCAAATACTAAAGAGACTAAAATCAAGTTAATGAGCATTTATTATCCTCCAAACCCTCCAATCCAGAACTCGCATGTGTTAAAGGAGAGGAGTTAAATGAGGAGAGAGAGGACTAATCCATATTTTAGTAGGGGTACCCTTGACTAAATTTTTTTAGTCTCGAGACTAGTTTTAGCTCCTCTTTAGTCAGAGGTGCTTGGAACTTTAGCCTCTTAAAGAGACTATTTTTAGTCAGACTAAAATAAGTCCCTTGGATCCAAGCACCCTCTAAACACTTATGTGTACATGTTTTCATTTGAAAGTATAAGAAACACGTGTTTTCGTCGATCATTTACATTTAGTATGAACAGACTCGAATTGTTTTACTAAATATATTGGCTCAATATTTTGTCTACTCGTGGCAACGCACGGGTATTGTGCTAGTTATTAATATTTTATTATTATTATTATTACTATATAAAAACCCTCCTTCAGGTGGTGATGGTTGGTACGTCCAGAAAATAGCGATCCGAAAATTTTCCTGCCTGGCTCGACCCACCGTGCCTGGTATGTGGTACGTCCAGTCCGATCGTTGTTCGTCTCTCTAAACTGGGCGCCCTTCGACGCGAGCGTACTTGCAGATGTGCCAGGCCCAAATCTATCCTGCTGTCACATCTTGCTCCAGATAAATTTCCATCGTCGGCCTGGCTTACACATGGTCCTGTATATTGGTATTGGGTTGTGAGGTCTCCCTAAATTTATTTTATTTTGCTGAATATTTGTGTACCACGAAGACCAGGGAAAAAACCGACGTTAACTTCATGATTTCATGAAGGCACTTGCAGGTGCAGCCATCGATCGATATATTCTCCCTGTAGTACAAGAGCGCTAGCCATGTTGTTTTTTATTTTTTATTTGTTGACCACGAAGACCAATAAAAAAACCAAATCAACGTTAACTTCATGAAGGCACTTGCACATGCAGCCATCCATCGATATATTCTCCATGTACTCCCTCGGTCTCATATTAATTGTCTCAAAGTTGGGCAAAACAAGATAAAACTAGATGTATCTAACCGAAAATCCGCTTTGGCACCCGAGCTCATATGCTCCCGTTTATTTTCGGAAAATAGAAAAAAACAAAAACATGTCAAAAAATTCCGAAAAAAATCACAGCCAAACATGAGCATGTTTTGCACACCCGTGTAAAGTTTCGGAAAGAAATGACATTTTGGCTGCCCTGTGAAAAAAAGACAAATTTCTGACAGAAATTAGATCTAAAAATTTGAATTTCAGATCTGTGTTTTTGTCTTTTTTGCACAGGCCAGCCACAATGTCATTTCGTTACAAAAAGTCACACGTATGTGAAAAACATGTTCATCTTTGCCTTAGATTTTTTCAGATTTTTTTAATGTTTTTTTTCCAGAAAATTCCGGGTGCATATGCACCCGGGAGCCAAAACGCCACTCCGTAGATACATCTACTTTTGTCCATCTAACATAGATATGTCTACTTTTGTCCAACTTTGAGACAATTAATATGAGATGGAAGGAGTAGTACAAGAGCGCCAGCCATGTGTCTTTTATCTTTTGACATCACAAGACAAGACGGTTAGGGATTGGGATTGCATTCAGAACACAGCTAAATGATAGAGCAAATGTTGTAAGTGCTTGATACCAGTTCTTCATGACATTTACTGTGAATACTCCGATCAAACCTAGATAATTAAATACAGAGTCTAAAATAGTAGATTAAATAAAAAAGTATAAAGCATAATAAAAAATTGAGACCAAAGGAAGAAAAAAGCTAGAGTTATGTGGGTCGATCGATTATTTGGGAAATTTAGGTCACACCACCTTGGCCACCCTCACGGTGGAGGACGTTGAGCATGAGGAGGTGCTCACGCAGTATAATACATGTGGCTACGCCCACATCCTCATCGACATCCTTAACGACGATAAATGTGTGGATGACCACCGTGCGTCGAGGCCACAAATATTTGTTCATGTCATTACTGTGTTGCTTCACTTATATCTATAGAGAGTTTTAATGTTTTCTTGCAATACTCTCCATTGTTTATAATTACCTTGGCCACGTAGTTGTTTTCACCTCCAAGAGAGGGTTTATATGCTAGATAGTGGGTTCATGCCTCCTTGTTGCCTGCGCTCGAGTGACAGAAACGTGCGGGGGGAGGATGTGCTGTTGCCAATAGGGAGAAAACAGCGGTGCTCTTGTCTACGGATGAGAACCACTGATTACGTTACGTACTTTACTTAATGCAATTGTCTATTGCATATAAGCAATCACTTCGTTGCTGCAACTTAATACCAAGGGATTTGCTGGATAGTTTTTCTTCAGGTGGACTATTAGATATGGATGCATGCTGGATAGTTAACAAATATTTGCCCTCACAACCTTAGGTATCTCGATGTCAATCAAAAAGAATGGTTGGATGCCTACCTTTTAAAATTAACAACAGAGCCACTCATCTACGTCTGTTCACACCCCGTAAGCAGTGGCGGAGGAATATTTGAAACTTTGGTACGGCAAAGTCACGCACCATGTACCAAAGATATACAACATTTTGAGTAATAACACCAGTACACTATTGAGTTAGAAGAAGTATGGCAAGATTTTTGACATATTTTTTTTATATATTTTTGGTTGTGTGTATACTATAAAACCTCTAGTTTATGTAAATTGTCAAAAGGTTTGGCTTAATAAAATAATATAGCATGCTAATAAATTTTTTGATGGATTATTTAGTGGGCCGATTTGCAACACAACTCTCACAGTGGGGCCCCTTGTTGCAAATGTTAAATGGACAAATGCATATCACATACACTTTTATTCTTTCCTATCCTCTCAAATCTATGACGAATAAATAAATGCGATTTTTCTTGTAAACTGGAAGAAAAAATGTTTTCCATTAGGGACTGCCAAAGAAGGTACGCAATAAAGGTCTTCTATACACAAGAAAGACTAAGTAGGTAAATCATTAAAGCTTGGTATACTACTCCATTAGGAAAGTTATAAATAGAAAAGGTATAAATAGGAACGGTATAAATAGGCAAGGTATAAATAGGAACGGTATAAATAGGAAAGGTATAAATAGCAAAGGTATAAATGAAGGAGAGAAAAATCAAGATAAAATAATCTTCAACTACTAATAGAATCACATAAAGATCCTACATATGAAAATTCTATATAATGTGCCTCACCAAAAGGACAAGAGCACAAGTCCACTCGCATTCTCGTAACACAATGGCCATTCTAAGAAAGTCAAGATCATTGTTTATTATGGCCCTTCTTGTCGCAGCCATTCTTGTCTCATCTAGCTACTCATCCAAGGATGATCTACGTGTGTAGTGTTTATCAGACTCAATAATTACTTATTTGGAATGAAGTTTTGATGCAGATGCTAATTGTAATGTGTGTGTCAATGGCATGATTTGTGTGCAGGTGAGATGAAGGTGGTGAAAGAACCAATGGACATCAAGTGTGAGGTGTTTGCAGCATGTAACGATAATTCGTGCACAAAGTACTGCTTCGGGGATGGCTCCAGGGGAGAGGGATCTTGCCACCTCCGGTCAGATAATAAGTATGATTGTTGTTGTTTCCCATACCCTCCTCAGTCAGCATGAGGTCTGGCATTCAAAGTTGTAGTTAATCCCGTTAGATACCATTTCATGCATCTCACCTCCATCCGGGTGCAGATTTAGCATGTCTATATATTGGAAATAAAGTTGTTCTAGACGACACATATATGTTGAAAAATTTCAATATATCAATAACTTATCTTAATGTTTTTGTAGCACTAAAGTGAAAGACGAGACAAAAACTGAACTAAACAAGGTTCAATACTGGACCATCTCATACAGTTTTGGGCCGGCCGGAAATAAAAATGAAAAAGTCCATTTCAACCTTAAACTCGTTGAGGTTAGCTAAATCAAACCCAAACTTTGAATCCCGGAAGTTGCCACACTCAACTCATGAATCCCAGTCCATTTTAAACCCTAACTCGTGAATCCCGAACATGAAGATGCACTACAAGGAAAAGACTTATAGCTAAAACCATATTAGTGGCGGGTATTATAAATCCATGGTGGTATTATAGAAGCACGAGACTACAAATACCACTGGTGTGGCCAATTTATCTTGCCACTACTAAGTCAGTACCACTGGCGTGGGGCAAATCGGGTCAGGCCACTAGTAATTTACCCCAACGGGTGATTTCGAAACATTTTAATAGTGGCGTGACAATATATTGATCGTCACAAGAGAAGGAAAAGAGAGAGTTTGACTCAGAAGTCAGCAGGCGCAAATACTCCATGGTGGTTAAAATAGCAGTACTACCGAAAAGGCAACGGTAAAAAATCCCTCGTCGGTATCACATCTTTGGTCTTTGCCTCTTTGGCCTGTGCAATTAAACTCATTGGCGTTGCACCTCGACCAACAGATTTGGTCAGGTCCGTGATGTGAATAAACTTCCGATCGCTCGTTGCCCCTTCATCTTTACACATGTAACTTAACAATATATTTTGGTTGTTAAAGAAGATGATTTGGCATAAATTAGACATACTCCTATGCTAGCACATATGCGTCAGCGACAACGAACGACGATTAACCCGGGTGACCTAGGAAAAAAATCAACGAAGTGCATGCCCTTTTTTCCAAAAAAATAAAACATAGTTCTACACGTTCCAGTGTACTTAAAGAAGGATCTGTATTAATATCACGTTCCATTAATCAATCAGACGTGACGGCTTCCAAATAGGAAAAATCCGATTATGTGTGAAACTGAAGAGCGGCGATGATGTCTCCGGATCAGATAAATTGGGTGTTGATTTTCGTCCAACGCGATCATTAATCCTTGCAACAAATAGAATAATTGTTCATGAATCAAGGTATTGACGATAGCGAGTTTAGTTACGATGATGGAACAGTACAGGCAAGCAATTGCAAACAAAATAAAGATTTGATAGAGTTGTCGACTAAACACTTATGTGTACATGTTTTCATTTGAAAGTATAAGAAACACGTGTTTTCATCGATCATTTACATTTAGTATGAACAGATGATGGCTCTATTTTTGACATGATTTTCATTAGCCATTTCCCCATGTTTTCATTGGTTTTATTTAGTTTTCACCCCTACACTTACCCAAACATGGCAGTGTTTGGAAACATTCCTTTTTCTCATGATGATTTCAGGATCCATACAAACTGGGAAGGAAATGATGCACATTGATGATAATTGGGAGGAAAACAAGCAATCCTGGAAAACAGGAATTAAAGAGCAAGTCGTACGCGATTTACCGACTACGGTACGGTCATCACCAACCGTACCACCCACCGTACCATGCGCCACTGCCTCCAGCACATTAAAAGGATCAAATTTCGTGAAGGGCCAAGGGCCGAAAAACATACACAATAGCTGCCAGGAGAACGAGAAGGGAGAAAGAGGAGATCCGGAGAAGAGGGCATCAGCAGGATTCTCTCAGAGATCATCTTCCTGAACACCATCCATTCCACCACATAGAGAGATAATCAGCCCCTCTATAATAGATTAGGGTTGTGAACTACAAGTTAGATTGAACTCCTGGTTGAGTGTTTGTTGATCTAAGAATTATTGAGGTTTCCTACGGTAATCCAGAGATGAACTTTTCACTTTTATTTATTGATTTTATGATTGCTATGTCTCTCATGCACGAGTAAACCCCCTAAGGCGTGAGAGATGTAGGGGATTGGTGACATGTGTTTGTGCCATTCTAATCCACTTTATTTGTGAGAGTCTTTTCAATATTGTTTATAGGATTGTATGTTTGTGGTATGCATAATGCTTGTTATCTAGGGCCCAGGTAACATGATGCTATTCCAAGATCTACACAAACACGCACTTGTTGTTCGAGCAACTCCGTGACCTCCAACATCTATAACTTTATGAAAAAATAAAATTAGGTGATTGTTCTCTAACATCTATAACTTTACAAATGGCAGATAAAACTAGAAAGCAACCTGTAGGAATGATAGAGAATGTTCTAGTAAGGATATCTGAGCATTTTACACCTATACCCACTGATTTTATAATACTAGACATACCGAAGGATGATAAACTATCTATTATATTAGGGAGACCATTTTTGAGTACTGCAGGAGCTTCTGTGGATTACGTGAAAGGGAAGATTACATTCAACGTCTATGATAAAGAAATAGTTCGACACTTCCCAAGAAAGGGTGAACAAAGAAATAAGTATATCACCCTAGCAAGAAGAACGAATACGGTAAATGCTCTCTTAGAAGAGCAACCCGAGGAAGAAGGAGGAAGAAAAACCCAAGAAGGGAGAAAAGGGAAGCTTAACGAGTAACAGTACGGTGGCTGCCCACCATACCAGCGAACGTAGAATATTATTAAAAATAATTATTTTTATTGTCTTATTTAAGTTTCGCAGATCCCGAGGCACCACTATTTTCGGAAGAGTTAACGAGTCCTGGTACGGTGAATGATCACCGTACCCATGACCGTACTAACAAGACCATCTGCGAGCAAACTTCCAGTACCGAGTTAACGAGCACGGGTACGGTGAATTTTCACCGTACCACTGACCGTACTGATGCATTCGTCTGTGAGCAAACTTCCAGTACCGAGATAACAAGCACCGCGGTACGGTGAACCACCGTACCGAGTGACCGTACCGGCCAAACCATCTGTGCCTTTGCAAGGGAGGAACCACTTAACGAGTGGCGGTACGGTGAAGAGCGACCGTACCAGTCACCGTACCAAGATACAGCCGAGGTAAGTAAACCCTAGAATGGACAAGTTGAGAGCGAAACGACCTCTGTACGGTGAGAAGCAACCGTACCGCTCACCGTACCGGACCGTTTCGAAGTTAAAAGAGAAGCCACCACGGGATTTGGCTCATACCAAATCCAAACCCGTGGCTCTCTCTCTCCAAACCCTCTCAAACTCCACCCTAAATCCCTCCAAACCTTCGATTCTTCGCGGATTTCATTTGTTTGATTTGGTAGAGCTCCGAATCGGTAAGTTTCTCCTCCAATCCATGGTTTATTTTCATCGATCTGTGGTTACTTTGATAGCATTGGTAGAACTAGATGAGTTCTTGACCTAGATTGATTTTAGAGATTTGTACATGTTAGGGTTTTATTTGAGCACGTAGAATCGTCTGTTATATACCTGAGAATCATTTGCCTAGACTTATTTAGTTGAAAACAGCTAAGCTTAGAATTATTGTTGCCCATACTAATTTACTTAATTTATTTTCTTTAGAACAATGACATCGTTGAAGATGAAGGGCATTGCTACTGGTTCCTCTGGCCCTAGCAACAAGAGGGCAAGGAAGGAACCCAGCTTCGAAATCGATCGTGAAGACACGAAGGCATGGCTCGCCATGTTGAAGGAACGCCCGATCAGACCCACGAGATGGGTTGATCAGCAGCTCCTTCAGAACATGGGCCTGACCACCGACTTCGAGTGGATGCCGCAGCGGGCAGGACTCACGGACTTTGTGCAGATTCGAGCCCTCACCTACGAGAGACTCACGCTGGAATGCCTCTCCTCCTTCCATAGCAACATCTATGAGGGGGATGAGGAACATTACTGCTGGTTCGTCGTCGGAGGATGGGACTATCGGATCTCCCTAGAGAGGTTCTGCCAAATATTCAGTTTTCCGAACCAAGGTACGCACGATCTTGAAAATGCTGATGTTGAGCTCGCCGAGATGAGTGGGCTTTGGAATGAAATATCTATTCTTCGTGATTATGATTATCTTAAGAAGAATATGTCTTATATTCAGAACCCTACCATTCGTTATCTTGCCATTGTTATGGGAAATTCTCTTTTTGCTCGGCAAAATGTAGGAAAAATGACGCGCCACGACATGACAACTCTTTTAGCTGGCTTAAAACCCGCTCAAGAACAATTTAACTTCGGCGCACTACTTATGCAGCACATTCACAGCGAGCAAAGCCAAACACAAGGGTCTATTTGCTGTGGCGGAATTTTTACTCATATTGCTATAAGCGAGGGCATACAATTTGATAACAGCAGGCCTGTTAGAGGCCCTATTCTTGTTGATTCCTTGTATCTAACTTATGCAGGATTTTTGAAGGTTAACCCGCAAAACCGACTCACCCCGCACTTTCGTTTGCGGTTCTCTCCTAACGCGGATGACGTGGTTCTCGTCGCCCTGCCTTTTCCACATGGCTTTGCTTTGCAGGGTAGAGACCTCCAGATGACGAGCGAGCAGTACCAAGTTGCTCATCAAGAGGCTGGTTTGGAGCCTCAGGAACAAGATGGTGATGATATATGGGAGGAGGCTGCAGCTGGATACGCGCCCCCTCAGCAAGGACAAGGTTGGGGTGAATGGAACTACCAGGCGCCACCACCACAACCACACCAGGGGCAAGGTGATTTTGTTGACCGTGCAGATTTTGACACCCTTGTGGGACGAGTTGGCGGAGTTGAGCAAGCACTTCAGGGTGTGAGCCACAACTTCGACAACCTCAACACGAACTTCACTGCATTCATGAACTTGTGGGGGCAGAACCCAACACCACACGGCGGCAACCACCACTAACCCAGTTAAGCTAAAAACCTAAGCTTGGGGGAGGTGAAATTCCTCCACACCTTTGCATTCATATTTATTTTTCTATTATTTCTCTTTTTGTTTTAGCATGTTTAATTCCTGCACTTGCATTATTATTGAAAATATAAAAAAATTTAGAATAGCTTGTCTGTTAGTTTTCTTTACCAAAAACACAAAAAAATTAGAGTTCCTTTACTATTCTTTCTCTTATTGAAAAAGTAAAAAAAAATTAGTGTAGCTGTCAGCGTCCTGGGAACCAGGGTACCCAGACTTGCCAGCCTGCGGCCCGCGGCGTGGCTCCATCGGCGGCCTGGTATGGCCCACCTTCAGCATCAACAACTCAAGACCCTCGCGAGGGGCCAAGTCTCGTGAGACGGACGACACCAAGACCTCCAGAAGGAGCGGCCTCCTCAGGCAGGCTCCTGAGGAGCGGAGATCTCTATGCAAGCCCTCACCTCGCGAGGTTCGGATGACGCAAGCCATGACGACCAAGACCAGGCGGGCGCTAGCGGGCGCAGTGCAGTAGTTTCCTCTTCGATGCTAAGAAAGCAAGCGCAGGCGCGGAGTCCCGAGGAATCAACCAAAGGTTTCCATTTCTGTGCTACAAGACCAAGACCGCCAGGACAGCAGGACGGAGGTCATCGCCGAGCCCACCACAGCGTCACGACCAGATGCTTTGCAGGCGAAGACCACCTTTCGTCAGGATAAGAAGTACTAGTTGTCTCCCTTCGAATTTGGCCGTTGTTGGATCCCTCCCACCTTCATTTTGGGAAGAGGACCAAGGCCACTCTAAATATAGGCTAGCCACCACCAAAGGGGGGGAGGGATCATTCAGATCATCCTCTCCCTCACCAGCTCAAGAACACACCTCCTGAGGTTGTTCTTCCACTGTACTAGTTCATCCTCAGCCCACCGCGAGGCTAATCCACCACAAAGCAGGAGTAGGGTCTTACACCGCAAGGTGGCCCGAACCTGGGTAAATTGCCTTGTCCCGTTCCTTTCCAGTTCGTCGAGCTAGGCCGTGGGATCGTAGAGTAGGCAGGCAGGGGAGGTTGAGTTCTTCGCACGCACCCCAGAGTTCGAATCTACACAGGGTTTGCGGAGCCCGGAATCCGACATTTGGCACGCCAGGTAGGGGTGCGTCGGAGCCTCTCTTCTTCTAGCCGATTCGCCACCGTTCCGCCGTTCCCATGGCCGATGCTCGTCGAGTTCATGCCGAGCGCCGGGCCGCCCTCGCCGCCCGCGTCGCTCAGACAGCGCCTGCAGGCAACGGCACCCCCCGTCGCTCCTCTTCACCCGTGGCGAACGCCGCCACTGGCCCCGCGGCCCATGAACAGCAGGCCTCGTTGCAGCATCCTTCCGTGCGGCGTGATGGTCGCACCGCTACTCCGTCGCTGACTCAGGCGGCAGCTTCGTCCTCCCATGCTCGTCGCGGCCCAGCGAACCCGCAGGCTGCGCTGCTCATGGCACGCGAGCTCCTGCGCTACTGCCCGGTCGATGACCTCTACGAGGACTGGCTGGACCGCATCCCTGAGCTCGTTAGCGCCGCTGGAGATTCTCCTGCACCGTCTCGCTCGCTGCCTTCCCCGCCACTTGCTGCGGGTGACGTGGCCCACGGAGCACCTCCTCCACCTCCTAGGCAGGATGCCATCGTCGATCCAAGGCGCGAAGTCCCTCGGCGCGATCCGCAGCACAGAGCCCACGCGCGCGATGAAGCAAGCTGCCAGGTGGTGCCAAGGCATCAAGGAGAGGCGTGTGTGTTTCCTGCACCACCGCATCAAGACCGCGTGCTGCCTGAGCCGGCGGCGCGCGAGCACCAGGACCAGGCTCCCCCTCTGCGGCGGGCTCCCGTGACCACAGCGGGGTGCCGCGCGTTCACTCCGGAGTTGCGCAGCGTCATCTGGCCAGGGAAGTTCAAGTCCAACTTGCCCCCACGCTACGATGGCACCCCCGACCCTGCCGAGTTCCTGCAGCTCTACAAGCTGAGCATCGAGGCGGCCAACGGCGACGAGAAGGTCATGGCGAACTGGTTCCCCATGGCCCTCGAGGACGACGCTTGCTCGTGGCTCCTTAACCTCCCTGCGGGATCGATCTCCTCTTGGGATGAGATGCGAGAGCGCTTCATCGCCAACTTCCCGGGCACCCGTGACCGTCCGTCGGCCGCGGGTGACCTGCGCCGCATCAAGCAGCAGCCTGGAGAGACCTTGCAGAAGTACATCCAGCGCTTCAACATCGTTCGCCTCAAGATCCCCAAGGTGTCAGACGAAGCCGTCATCTCGGCGTTCACTGATGGCGTCCGGGATGTCAGGATGAAGGAAGAGCTCGCCATACACGAGGACCTGTGCATGGCTCTGGAGATGTTCAACATGGCGAACAAATGCGCGAGGGCCGAGGAAGGTCGCCTCTCCCTCCTGGAGCTCCCGGAGGCTGACCCAGAAGACAAGAAAGCCAAGGCCAAGGATGTGAAGCGCAAGGGGCCAGCCGTGCTTGCGGCCGAACCTGAGATGAAGCGGGGCTGCGACCATCCAGAGTCATCCAAGAGCAGCCGCCCGTTCTGCGTCTTCCACAACGTACACAGCCACAACACCAACGACTGCCAAGAGCTCAGGGCCATCCGCGATGGACATCTCGGTCGTCGCCCCGAGTGCAACGACCGTGGCTACGGCCGTGGAGGAGGTGGAGGCGGAGGACGCTGGGACAACCGTGACCCCTGCCAGGACTGGCGCGACCAGCCTCGTGAGGACCGCTGGCAGGGCCAGCCTCGCGAGGGTCCCTGGAGGGACCAGCCTCGTCAGGATCGCCCTTAGGGCAACGCTGGCCTCCCTCCGCCGCCACCACCACCAAGAAGGAATGATGACCACCACCAGGACGAGGGGATGGGGGCTTCCAAGAGCCTTGTGCCATCTCTTGCATCCTAGGTGGTGCTCAGGCCCCAGCCTCTCATCGCATCTTCAAGCAGTTCGCGCGCGAGGTGAACGCAGCCCTCCTCAAGCTCGAAGCAACGTGTCCGCTCAGGTGGTCCAAGTACGCCATCACCTTCGACTCTTCCGACCAGCTCAAATGTGCGGCCACAGCCGGTGCCCTCCCGATTCTCTGCTCGCCCATCATCAGCAACGTCCTCGTCACCAAGACACTCATCGACGGCGGTGCGGGGCTCAATGTTCTCTCTGTCGAGACGTTCGACAGGCTCCAAGTGCACTACAACCAGCTCCAGCCTACCAAGCCCTTCTCAGGAGTAACCGACGGCTCCACCACCCCGATAGGGCAGATCCGTCTCCCAGTCACCTTCGGCAAGCGCGACAACTACCGCACCGAGCTCATCGACTTCGACGTCGCCCACATTCGCCTCCCATACAACGCCATCCTCAGGTATCCAGCCCTGGCCAAGTTCATAGCTGCAACGCATCATGGCTACAATGTCCTCAAGATGCCAGGAAGCTGCGGCATCATCACGGTTGCTTGCGACAAAAAAGATGCGGTGTGCTCCCTCGAGCGCGCCTACCAGGCTGCGGCGGTCAAAAACCCAGATGACGAAGGCGCCGCCTACTTCCCCGAGGTCATCCCCAAGAAGAAGAAGTAGCTGCTGTGCCCCGGATATCAGGAGGATGGAGCGTCTGATGTTTGTGCCTCAGGACCTGCGCCCACTGACGGGACGCCTTCCTCTCTCCCATAGGAAGGCGCGCCCGGCGCCCCTCTCAGGCTGGGCTCGGGGCTCTCCTCTAGAGGGCCTCTGACCTGGCCAGAGCCACGAGGGAGGCACTCGGGCACCATGTGGAGGCGTGCTTCAGTGCGTGCTCCCACGAGGAGGACGCAGGGCGCGAGGCACCAGGCGTTCAGGAGTTCATCGTCAAGTCAATCAAGGAGCTTCAAGAGGTAAGAGCCATGCGAGGCGGGCGTCGCCCCGCACCCCAGTGCGGCTGCTGCCCCTGACGAGGGCAGCGAGCTGCGCGTCTGTGTCAACAACCCAGGGCTTAACCGAGCCGCGTCTCAGGAGCTCTTCTGGCTGTCCCATGTAGGCCGGTGTGAGGGCCCCCCTCACAGCTATGTCCGCATGCCTTTTGGCCTGCCGAATGCAGCTGCACTGTACCAGCGTCACATGCGAGCAATCTTGGAGGCTCATGAGGTTAGGCGTCGGGAGATCCAGGCAGAGGAGACATTGGGCCCTCGCGAACCTCCTGGATCCCCGGAGCCCAGCGGGGCTCAGGAGCCAGACGCCTCGTGAGGGGCGACTTCTGCAGCACACTTCTTCAGCTACATCAATGTTTCTTCAGCAACGGTGCCAGGTGACGCTTTTTGGTTTGTTTATTTGGGGGCGCCCCCCGGGCTACATCATCCCCAGGCCGCATGGGTCCGTCCCTGCGGCATGTATCATTCTTTGCATTTATCAGAACTAGCTTTGCTCTCTCATGAGTTGCTTTATGATTATCATCTGCCTGTCTGGTGCTTCGTCGCCATGAACGTCGTGCGCCCTTGCAAGCCCACCCACGACCGCCTCATGATTAAGGACTGGCACGGCGTCTGTGCTCGGGTCCGTCCCTGCAGCGTCGCTAAACTCAAGTGGCCGAGCTCTGGCTCGCGGGCCAGCTCCCATGCACGTCACCTCCCATGGTCCTTGGTGCCTTGTTCTCGCATGAGCTAATCGGGGGCGGACAAGTTAGGGCGCGTGGCCCGGTGCCTCGCTGCCGCGGGAGCCGCGCGCCGGCTATCTTTCTTCAGGACTTTCACATGAGAAGACTGGGCACGGCGTCTGTGCTCGGGTCCGTCCCTGCAGCGTCGACAAACCCAACGGCTGAGCTCTATCTGGTGGGCCAGCCCCGTTCACGTCACCTCCTGGGGTCGTTGGTGTTTGGCCTTCTCATGCGATAACCTCAGGAGATTCACTCAGCACAGGTTGCCTAACCATCTCGCAGGACCGTCCCAAATGTTCCGAACCACATTCAAGCGCAACCCGACTTGAGGTAGGGCCTCGTGAGTCCCGCGCTGGCTCATGAGTGCCCATATACACCTCCTCCAGCCCTGCCGTGCAAGCCACGTGTCAGGGCGGGGCTGTACACGCCCCGAAGCCTTCCCTCAGGGGGAGCTCCCACCCACATACCAGTGGAAGCCCCATGCTCCGCGCTGGCGGATGACACTGTCGAGGAGCGGCTATGTCCGTGCAAGAGCGGAAGCGCCATGCTCCGCGCTGGTGATAAACAACTGGGGGCAGCCTAGTGGCTGCACTAACCTCAGGAGAGCCACCAGGCTCGCTGTTTAGCCTCACCGCGCCGCTTTTCCCTCGGGAGAGTTGCGCGAGGGGGCTGGGCATGGGGGCTACGCTCAGGTCACGCCTGGTGTGCCCCCTCGCCAGGTCCCTCGGACCTGGTCTTCGCGCACCCCTCCCGAGCGAGAGCCCGGCGAGGAAAGGTATAGTGGTCTGTTCATACGTCAAGGGGGACACCTGGGCATCGCGACCTAGGGGCCTAACTGGCCACGTAGCCCCTCACCCCTTGGTATCGTCCTGGTGATCCGGATGACCCAATGGCGGCTGAGGTATGCACGGGGCCGGGCCCTGCCGACGCAGAACGCTAAGACCTACTCCTGCATCTCCTTCCCAAGGTCTGTTCGTATGTCAAGGGGGACCCCTGGGCATCGCGACCCAGGGGCCTAACTGGCCACGTAGCCCCTCACCCCTTGGTATCGTCCTGGTGATCCGGACGACCCAATGGCGGCTGAGGTATGCGCGGGGCTGGGCCCTGCCAACGCAGAACGCTAAGACCTACTCCTGCATCTCCTTCCCGAGGGCTGTTCATACGTCAAGGGGGACCCCTGGGCATCGTGACCCAGGGGCCTAACTGGTCACGTAGCCCCTCACCCCTTGGTATTGTTCTGGTGATCCGGACAACCCAATGGCGGCTGAGGTATGCGCGGGGCCGGGCCCTGCTGACGCGGAACACTAAAGCAAGCGGAAAGGAAATTGCAGAACCCTAGCAAATTATTACAAAACATATTGTCTCTTAAAGCTCAAAGCATAAGTTCTTACGCCTCCACGAGGCACGGTAAATGTTACAGGACTGGAGCAAGGGGAAGCGTCGCCTTGTGTTTCTTCCTCAGCCTCGGGCGCTCTCGTGGCCCGCCTGAAGACGCCCGCCATCGACAACGTCGCCGCCGCCCTTGCCATCAGCTGTGGCCGCGGGGTCGACGGCGAGAAAATTTCGCAACAGGACCTCCACCTGCCCCTCCACGGCCTTGGCAGCAGTGTCGTGGAGCTCAGGATCCACAGGTTTGAGCAGCGCGCCCAAGTCGAAGCTGGGGTCCCGAAGATGAAGATGGCTGAAGATGCGCGTCGCGGCCGAGGTGAAAAGCGCACGGGCCTTGCCCTCCACCATGGGGCCCACTTCGACGATGATGCCCTCGAGCACCGTGGCAAGTTGGGGGAGCAGCTCGGTAGGGCCTTGCTTCGAAGTCGCCATCGGCTTCTCGTACCCATCCCCGTAGAGGTCCTGCAGCGCCTTGCGGGACCTCTGCTAGAGGGACTCGAAGGCGTCGCACCCCACGGCGGCCGCCTCCTCAGCAGCGGAAGGAGCTTCTCCCTGGCTTCCAGTCGAGCTTTGTCATCGGAGACGAGCTTGGCGTGGGACGCCTGGACCGTCTCCACCTCCTCCTTCAGCTTCTCCAGGTGGTTGCGCTCCGTGGCCTGCTCCTGGGCCGCCTGCTCCAGCTCGACATCGCGGTCGGCGAGCGCAGCCTCCTGGGCTTTCAGCTTTTCCTCCCGCTCCTCCAGTTCGCGGGTGCAGGTGGCCTGCTCATCGCGGAGGGCCTCCAGCTTGGCCTCCGCTGCACGACAGCGCTCCTCGACGACCTCTGCATCCTTCAACGCCGCATCGCGAGTGGCCGTAGCCACGCCGTCCACCTTCCTGCCCTCCTCGGTAGCAGCATCGGCCTGGCCCTAGGCTGCTCTGATGGACGAGTCTGCCTGGAGCCACCCCGAGATCAGCTCCAGGCGCCCCGACGCCCTATGCCGGTCGGGGCCCCGAATGTCGTCTCGGAGCTGGTCCAGTGCGGAGAAGGCCTCCTCCAGAGCACCGGGCATGACAAAAGAACCACGGCCCACCGACGTGATGGCTGGGGAAGGGGACGGCGCTAGCGCCAAGGCTGGCGAAGCAGCAACAGCAGAGATGACCGGGGGCTCCGGAGCATGCGGGTTGTCGGCAGGCGCGCTGAAGGCGAGCGCCTCCGGAGTCGGCTTGGTCGCAGGGGCAGTCTTCTCCTGAGGCGGGGCCCCCAGGCCTCGGGAGGGCAACCCTGCCGTAGGAGGACACGAGGCAGCCTCGCCTATCCGCACCGGAGTCGCTGCGGCCGTGGCAGGCTGCTTGGCCTCGGAGGTCCTCGCCTCCTCCCTCCTTTTCGTCGCCAGCGTCAGCCTGGCCGACGGAAGGAAAATGTCTGAGCACTACGTCAAGAGCAGGAAGCAGAAGCAAGGTAAAACACTTACTCGTCGTCAGCGATGTATGCCCTCCTCTTGGACAAGAGCGCGGGGCCCCCGAGCTTCCTGGGCGCGGGATTCGCTACATCTTCAGGGGCGGACGAGCGCGCGGCCGGATCTGCCATGGTGGCGACTAGCGGTGAGGTAGAGGCACCGCCCCGAGGAAGCAACGACGTCCTGTCCTGCTTCGGGGTCCCCCACTTCAGCCTCTGGAGGGGGGTGCCACCAGACCTCGTGGCAACCCCGGTGGAGCACGGCGACCCCTCAACCTGGCACTCGCCGGCGTCGTCGTCATCAGAGAAGGCATGAAGGAGCTCGCTCTGCCGCGGGGGAGAGGTCTTCCCCGCACCCTCCAAGGTTGTCTCCGAGTCCCTGTTCCCCTTCTCCCCGGAGAGGTCGCCGGAGGACACCGTCATCGGGGAGCTCGGGGGCTGGGGAGGCTTCACCGGCGCGAGCCCCTGCTCATTGAAGACAGGCATGGCGGCGGCTACCTCCCCCCGTCAGCATGGCGGTACAGTGGGAGATGGGCCTCTGGGGGGGGCCTGGTCCTTCTCGAGCAAGGTGCGCATGGCCTTGCTCAGCTCCTCGCCGGACAGGTCGTCCGGGCGCAGCCGGAGGTCGTCACCCATGCCCTTGAAGCTCCACAGGGGGCGCAAGTGCGCCTGGAGCGGGGCCAGGTGCTGCATCAGGAACTCCTTGACAATCATGGCCCCTGTCAGCCCCTCCGCCTTCAGGTCGGCCGTCATCTTCTCCAGCAACCGCTCCACCCGGGGGTCGGTGAGCTTCTCGTGAGCCCACCGGTCCAGCTTCGCCGGGAAGGCGGTCGGCAGCTCTAGCCGAGCGTGGGAGTGCTTGGCGTCCATGAAGATCCACTTGTGTCGAAAGTCCTCCACCTTCTTCCCGGCCCTCGAGATCGCGTTGCTACCATTAGCCACAACGAAGCTGGCGCAACCGGAGCACTGGGAGCCGCCCATCCGGAGGCAGAAGAAGTGGCGGAAAAGCACGACGGAGGGCATCACCCCCACAAATGCCTCGCAATAGAAGGCAAAGATCGACGGGAGAAGGATGGAGTTTGGATGAAGGTGGAGAGCGTGGATCTGGTAATGGTTGAGGATGGCGAAGAAGAAATTGGAGAAAGGAGGGACGAGCCCCACAATGACACTGTGCAAAAAGAAGGGGTAAAAGGTTTCGCCCAAGGTTTTCGGCTTGGCGGAGCCAACCCGGAGCGCAGTCTCTCCTCCTTCGTTGCCGCTGCACGCCGTCAGAGGGAGAGCGGTGACAAGGTGCTTCTCCTCAGCAATGGAGGACGCGCTCAGGGCCGGCTCGAACCAAGAGGCCAAGCGCGCGGTGGGGGCTGATGGCTTCGACTTGTCAGTGGCCATCGGTGGCGAGCTTGGGGAGAGGATTCAATAGATCTAGAGGCGCTCTGAGCAGGGAGAGAAGGGGATCAGGAGCAAGGCGAAGGGAAGGCAATGAAGGCTCAGCGGCAGGTGCCAGCCTTTTTGTCATCCCGGGACGGTTGCCGAGGCTGCGTGGGGAAGCGGAGACGCCCATGTCCCATCAAGCGCCACGCGTCGACCAAGGCCGCAGGCGATTGGGGCCCGCGGTGCTTCGCCCTTGCCCTTTGGCTTCGCCTCAAAGCCAAGTCCGAGCGCGCCTTGGGCCCGGGGGCTACTGTCGGCGTCCTGGGAACCAGGGTACCCAGACTTGCCTGCCTGCGGCCCGTGGCGTGGCTCTATCGGCGGCCTGGTACGGCCCACCTTCAGCATCAACAACTCAAGACCCTGGCGAGGGGCCAAGCCTCGCGAGGCGGACGACACCAAGACCTCCAGAAGGAGCGGCCTCCTCAGGCAGGCTCCTGAGGAGCGGAGATCTCTATGCAAGCCCTCACCTCGCGATGTTCGGATGACGCAAGCCATGACGACCAAGGCCAGGCGGGCACCAGCAGGCGCAGTGCAGCAGTTTCCTCTTCGGTGCTAAGGAAGCAAGCGCAGGCGTGGAGTCCCGAGGAATCAACCAAAGGTTTCCATTTCCGTGCTACAAGACCAAGACCGCCAGGACAGCAGGATGGAGGTCATCGCCGAGCCCACCACGGCAGCACGACTAGAGGCTTTGCAGGCGAAGACCACCTTTCATCAGGATAAGATGTATTAGTTGTCTCCCTTCGAATTTGGCCATTGTGGGATCCCTTCCCACCTTCATTTTGGGAAGAGGACCAAGGCCACTATAAATATAGGCTAGCCACCACCAAAGGGGGGGAGGGATCATTCAGATCATCCTCTCCCTCACCAGCTCAAGAACACACCTCCTGAGGTTGATCTTCCATTGTACTAGTTCATCCTCAGCCCACCGCGAGGCTAATCCACCACAAAGCAGGAGTAGGGTCTTACACCGCAAGGTGGCCCGAACCTAGGTAAATTGCCTTGTTCCATTCCTTTCCAGTTCGTCGAGCTAGGCCATGGGATCGTAGAGTAGGCAGGCAGGGGAGGTTGAGTTCTTCTCACGCACCCCAGAGTTCAAATCTACCCAGGGTTTGCGGAGCCCGAAATCCGACAGTAGCATTTTCTTTTATCTTTCTTTATTTTGTTTTTAGGAAAATTTCAGCTCGGGTGAAATAGCAAGGATGAAGAGGAAAGAAGATGGATCGAACAAGGCACCAAACTAGCAAAGGAAGGTATATCGTTCTCATCTTCCTAAGCACTTGTACAATTAAGTAACATGATATTATTATTTGTTTGGTTGCACTTAGAGCTTGTTCCCCGTCTAGTTCGTTAATGTTTAGAATTTTTCCTTCAATGCTAGTTTCAGCTTTTTAACTTGATAAACGATGCACCATCTTAAGTTTAAAAAATTCTACCATGACTATTTAGAAACCTTGGAGCTGAAAAAGAGAGAAAGAAATGATGCCATCTTTGGTTGAAGCATGACTTGATTTAACCTCCACACTGTGATATTGAAAGATTAAATTGTTATTGTTAAACTGGCACTAGTACTTGTGAACTGCTTGGTGTTGTTTTATGAAAAGTCCACTTCAACCATTAATTCCTTGAGAGCCCTTGGGTACTCATCTTAATTTTGACTAAGACCAC
The DNA here is from genome assembly GCA_011799875.1 of Thinopyrum elongatum. Classification (NCBI taxonomy): domain Eukaryota; kingdom Viridiplantae; phylum Streptophyta; class Magnoliopsida; order Poales; family Poaceae; genus Thinopyrum; species Thinopyrum elongatum. The sequence goes on from CM022303.1 coordinate 610,919,069, forward strand.
CAGTCCACTGACCATCGAGCAATGTACCATGAGTGATGGTCTTGACTGTTCCTCTAGCCAATGAATGATCTACCCGGGGGAAACCTTGGATTTCGGCTATGAACAGAGGGGATCTTGTAACGGAAACATTATAATTTGCCACCTCAACACTTGACTCTCGCATCTCGGTTATGAGTGGAAAGATGATTGTAGTTCCCCACCATTACATCATGCAATATAATTGGTCTATCCATCTTGATTATTATAACACCAAGCATTGTTCATTCGATTCACTTTGATAGCCAGTAAACAAGACAATGAAATTTCATATGGAAACTTTAAAGTGGAGGAGAAAATCTAAGTACTGATTCACCTTGATGATTTAACTAGTATAACTAATCAAGAGCTAAAATGATTTTCACTCTCATTAATGAGAGGAACTTTTGATTGTACCTCGCAGCCTATTAAAATTTTGAAATTAGTATTGTAAGAAAAGTTCTTATATCAACGAGTTATCGAACGGTTAGGTAGCGAGTGTCTAGGATGCAACCAAGCAAATGGTATTATCTTTTTATTTAAATGTTGCAAGAGTTATGAAGAAGGGAAATGGCATATCATCCTAAGTTACCCGAGTTTCTTGTTAGAGCCATTTTCTCTTTTGTCTTCTTTGCTATATTACTCGGGACGAGTAAAAATCTAAGCTTGGGGGAGCTGATGGCTCTATTTTTTACGTGATTTTCACTAGCCATTTCCCCATGTTTTCATTGGTTTTATTTAGTTTTCACCCCTACACTTACCCAAACATGGCAGTGTTTGCAAACATTCCTTTTTCTCATGATGATTTCAGGGTCCATACAAACTGGGAAGGAAATGATGCACATTGATGATAATTGGGAGGAAAACAAGCAATCCTGGAAAACAGGAATTAAAGAGCAAGTCGTACGCGATTTACCGACTACGGTACGGTCATCACCGACCGTACCACCCACCGTACCATGCGCCACCGCCTCCAGCACATTAAAAGGATCAACTTTCGTGAAGGGGCAAGGGCCAAAAAACATACACAGCAGCCGCCAGGAGAACCAGAAGGGAGAAAGAGGAGATCCGGATAAGAGGGCATCGCCAGGATTCTCTCGGAGATCATCTTCCTCAACACCATCCATTCCACCACATAGAGAGATAATCAGCCCCTCTGTAATAGATTAGGGTTGTGAACTACAAGTTAGATTGAACTCCTGGTTGAGTGTTTGTTGATCTAAGAATTATTGAGGTTTCCTACGGTAATCCAGAGATGAACTTTTCACTTTTATTTATTGAGTTTATGATTGCTATGTCTCTCATGCATGAGTAAACCCCCTAAGGCGTGAGAGATGTAGGGGATTGGTGACATGTGTTTGTGAAATTCTAATCCACTTTATTTTTGAGAGTCTTTTCAATATTGTTTATAGGATTGTATGTTTGTGGTATGCATAATGCTTGTTATCTAGGGCCCATGTAACATGATGCTATTCCAAGATCTACACAAACACGCACTTGTTGTTCTAGCAACTCCGTGACCTCCTAAGTGACAGGTGGAGATATCCCGGGGAAGTGAAGGCAGCACAAGGATAATGAGAAGCCACCAAACTTAATGCATTGGTCTAACCTATTGGTTTTAATTAGCTGAACTGACCATGGCAATGGTGTTGGGGAACGTAGCATGCAATTTCAAAAAAATTCCTACTCTCACGCAAGATCTATCTAGGAGATGCATAGCAACGAGAAGGGGAGAGTGTGTCCACGTACCCTCGTAGATCGAAAGCGGAAGCGTTTACTTAACGCGGTTGATGTAGTCGAACGTCTTCTCGATTCAACCGACCAAGCACCAAACGTACGGCACCTCCGAGTTCTGCACATGTTCAGCTCGATGACGTCCCTCGAACTCTTGATCCAACAAAGTGTCGAGGGAGAGTTCCGTCAGCACGATGGCATGGTGACGGTGATGGTGAAGTGATCCGCGCAGGGATTCGCCTAAGCACTACGTGAATATGACCGGAGGAGTAAACTGTGGAGGGGGGCGCCGCACACGGCTTGGAACAATTGATGTGTGTTGGAGGCGCCCCCTACCCCCTTATATAGAGGAGGGAGAGGGGAGGAGGCCGGCCCTAGGTGCGCCCCAAGTGGGAGGAGTCCCTCTTGGGCTCCTAGTAGGATTCGGCCCCCCTTCCTTTTATCGGAGGGGGAAAGGGGGAAGGAGAGAGAGAGAGGGATAAGGAAAGGGGGGCGCCGCCCCCTCCCCTAGTCCAATTCGGAATCCTCCCTTGGGGGGGGGGGGGCACCCCTATGTGGGCTGGTTTGCCTCCCTCCTATGGCCCATATGGCCCATATCTTCCCCCGGGGGGTTCTGGTAACCCCCCCCCCCGGTACTCCAATATGTACCCGATACATTCCGAAACACTTCCGGTGTCCGAATACTATCATCCAATATATCAATCTTTACATCTCAACCATTTTGAGACTCCTCGTCATGTCCGTGATCTTATCCGGGACTCCGAACAACATTCGGTCACCAAATCACATAACTCATAATACAAATCGTCATCGAACGTTAAGCGTGCGGACCCTACGGGTTCGAGAACTATGTAGACATGACCGAGACACTTCTCTGGTCAATAACCAATAGCAGAACCTGGATGCTCATATTGGTTCCTACATATTCTACGAAGATCTTTATCGGTCCAACCGTAATGACAACACACGTCATTCCCTTTGTCATCGGTATGTTACTTGCCCGAGATTCGATCGTTGGTATCTTCATACCTAGTTCAATCTTGTTACCGGCAAGTCTCTTTACTCGTTCCGTATTGCATCATCCTGCAACTAACTCATTAGTCACATTGCTTGCAAGGCTTATCATGATGTGCATTACCGAGAGGGCCCAGAGATACCTCTCCGATACTCGGAGTGACAAATCCTAATCTCGATCTATGCCAACCCAACAAACACCTTCGGAAATACTTGTAGAGCATCTTTATAATCACCCAGTTACGTTGTGACGTTTGATAGCACACAAGGTATTCCTCCGGTATCCGGGAGTTGCATAATCTCATAGTCAAAGGAATATGTATAAGTCATGAAGAAAGCAATAGCAATAAAACTTAACGATCATTATGCTAAGCTAACGGATGGGTCTTGTCCATCACATCATTCTCCTAATGATGTGATCCCGTTCATCAAATGACAAAACATGTCTATGGTTAGGAAACTTAACCATCTTTGATTAACGAGCTAGTCTAGTAGAGGCTTACTAGGGACACTGTGTTTTGTCTATGTATCCACACATGTATCAAGTTTCCGGTTAATACAATTCTAGCATGAATAATAAACATTTATCATGATATAAGGAAATATAAATAACAACTTTATTATTGCCTCTAGGGCATATTTCCTTCAGTCTCCCACTTGCACTAGAGTCAATAATCTAGATTACATTGTAATGATTCTAACACCCATGGAGTCTTGGTGCTGATCATATTTTGCTCGTGGAAGAGGCTTAGTCAACGGATATGCCACATTCAGATCTGTATGTATTTTGCAAATTTCTATGTCTACAATGCTCTGCATGGAGCTACTCTAGCTAATTGCTCCCACTTTCAATACGTATCAATATTGAGACGCAGAGTCATCTGGATTGGTGTAAAAGCTTGCATCGACGTAACTCTTTATGACAAACTCTTTATCACCTCCATAACCGAGAAATATTTCCTTATTCCTCTAAGGATAATTTTGACAGCTGTCCAGTGATCTACTCCTGGATCACTTCTTGTACCCCCTTGCCAGAAACGTGGCAAGGCACGCATTTGGTCTGGTACACAGTATGGCATACTTTATAGAACCTATGGCTGAGGCATAGGGAATGACTTTCATTTTCTCTATATTTTTCTGCCATGGTCGGGCTTTGAGTCTTACTCAACTTCATACCTTACAACTCAGGCAAGAACTCCTTCTTTGACTGGTCCATTTTGAACTACTTCAAAATCATGGTATGTACTTATCGAAAGTCTTATAAAGCGTCTTGATCTATCTCTATAGATCTTGATGCCCAATATGTAAGCAGCTTCACCGAGGTCTTTCTTTGAAAAACTTCTTTCAAACACTCCTTTATGCTTTCCAGAAGATTCTACATAATTTCCGATCAACAATATGTCATTCATATATACTTATCAGAAAGGCTGTAGTCCTCCCACTCACTTTCTTGTAAATACAGGCTTCACCGCAAGTCCGTATAAAACTATATGCTTTCATAAACTCATCAAAGCATACATTCCAACTCCGAGATGCTTGCACCAGTCCATAGATGCATCACTGGAGCTTGCATACTTTGTTAGCACCTTTAGGATTAACAAAACCTTCTGTTGTATCATATACAACTCTTCTTTCAGAAATCCATTAAGGAATGTAGTTTTGACATCCATTTGCCAGATTTCATAAAATGCGGCAATTGCTAACATGATTCGGACAGACTTAAGCATCGCTACGGGTGAGAAAGTCTCGTTGTTGTCAACTCCTTGAACTTGTCGAAAACCTTTTGCGACAAGTTGAGCTTTGTAGATGGTAACATTACCATCAGCGTCTGTCTTCCTCTTGAAGATCCATTTATTCTCAATGGCTTGCCGATCATCGGGAAAATCCACCAAAGTCCACACTTTGTTCTCATACATGGATCCTATCTTAGATTTCATGGCCTCAAGCCATTTATCGGAATCTGGGCTCATCATCGCTTCTTCATAGTTCATAGGTTCGTCATGGTCTAGTAATATGACTTCTAGAACAGGATTACCGTACCACTCTGGCGCGGAACGTGCTCTGGTTGACCTACGAGGTTCAGTAGTAACTTGATCCAAAGTTTCATGATCATTATCATTAGCTTCTTCTCTAGTTGGTGTAGGCATCACGGGAACAACTTTCTCTGATGATCTACTTTCCAATTCGAGCGAAGGTACAATTACCTCATCAAGTTCTACCTTCCTCCCACTCACTTCTTTCGAGAGAAACTCCTTCTCTAGAAAGGATCCATTCTTAGCAACAAAGATCTTGTCTTCGGATCTGTGATAGAAGGTGTACCCAACAGTTTCTTTTGGGTATCCTATGAAGACGCACTTCTCTGATTTGGGTTCGAGCTTATCAGGATGAAGCTTTTTCACATAAGCATCGCAACCCCAAACTTTAAGAAACGACAGCTTAGGTTTCTTGCCAAACCACAGTTCATACGGTGTCGTCTCAACGGATTTAGATGGTGCCCTATTTAACGTGAATGCAGCTGTCTCTAATGCATAACCCCAAAACGATAGTGGTAAATCGGTAAGAGACATAATAGATCGCACCATATCTAATAAAGTATGGTTATGACATTCAGACACACCATTACACTGTGGTGTTCCAGGTGGCGTGAGTTGTGAAACTATTCCACATTGTTTTAAATGAAGGCCAAACTCGTAACTTAAATATTCGCCTCTGTGATCAGATCGTAGAAACTTTATTTTCTTGTTACGATGATTTTCAACTTCACTCTGAAATTCTTTGAACTTTTCAAATGTTTTAGACTTGTGTTTCATTAAGTAGATATACCCATATCTGCTCAAATCATCTGTGAAGGTTAGAAAATAACGATACCCGCCGCGAGCCTCAACACTCATCGGACCACATACATCGGTATGTATTATTTCCAATAAGTCATTAGCTTGCTCCATTGATCCAGAGAATGGAGTTTAGTCATCTTGCCCATTAGGCATGGTTCACAAGTATCGAATGATTCATAATCAAGTGATTCCAAAAGCCCATCTGCATGGAGTTTCTTCATGCGCTTTACACCAATATGACCTAAACGGCAGTGCCACAAATATGTTGCACTATCATTATCAACTTTGCATCTTTTGGCATCAATATTATGAATATGTGTATCACTACGATCGAGATTAAATAAACCATTTATATTGGGTGTATGACCATAGAAGGTTTTATTCATGTAACCAGAACAACAATTATTCTCTGACTTAAATGAATAACCGTATCGCAATAAACATGATCCAATGATATTCATGCTCAATGCAAACATCAAATAACATTTATTTAGTTCCAACACTAATCCCGAAGGTAGAGGGAGTGTGCGATGGTGATCTTATCAACCTTGGAATCACTTCCAACACACATCGTCACCTCGCCCTTAACTAGTCTCTGTTCATTTTGCAACTCCTATTTCGAGTTACTAATCTTAGCAACTGAATCGGTATCAAATACCCTAGGGTTACTATGAACACTAGTAAAGTACACATCAATAACATGTATATCAAATATACCTTTGTTCACTTTGCCATCCTTCTTATCTGCCAAGTATTTGGAGTAGTTCCGCTTCCAGTGACCATTCCCTTTGCAGTAGAAGCACTCAGTTTCAGGCTTAGGTCTAGCTTTGGGCTTCTTCACTGGAGTGGCGACTTGCTTGTCATTCTTCTTGAAGTTCCCTTTCTTTGCCCTTTTTCTTGAAACTAGTGGTCTTGTTAACCATCAACACTTGATGCTCTTGCTTGATTTCTACCTTCGCCGATTTCAGCATCGCGAAGAGCTCCGGAATCGTTTTCGTGATCCCTTGCATATTATAGTTCATCACGAAGTTCTAGTAGCTTGGTGATAGTGACTAGAGAACTCTGTCAATCATTATCTTATCTGGAAGATTAACTCCCACTTGATTCAAGTGATTGTAGCACCCAGACATTCTGAGCACATGCTCACTGGCTGAGCTATTCTCCTCCATCTTGTAGGCAAAGTACTTGTCAGAGGTCTCATACCTCTCGACACGGGCATGAGTCTGAAATACCAATTTCAGCTCGTGGAACATCTCATATGCTTTGTGGCGTTCAAAACGTTTTTGAAGTCCCGGTTCTAAGCCGTAAAGCATGGTGCACTAAACTATTAAGTAATCATCATATCGAGCTTGCCAGACGTTCATAACATGTGCATCTGCTCCTGCAATAGGTCCGTCACCTAGCGGTGCATCAAGGACATAATTCTTTTGTGCAACAATGATGATAATCCTCAGATCACGGACCCAGTCCGCATCATTGCTACTAACATCTTTCAACTTATTTTTCTCTAGGAACATATCAAAAATAGGGGAGCTAAATCGTGAGCTATTGATCTACAACATAGATATGCAAATACTATCAGGACTAAGTTCATGATAAATTAAGTTCAATTAATCATATTACTTAAGAACTCCCACTTAGATAGACATCCCTCGAGTCATCTAAATGATCACGTGATCCATATCAACTAAACCATGTCCGATCATCACGTGAGATGGAGTAGTTTTCAATGGTGAACATCTCTATGTTGATCATATCTACTATATGATTCATGTTCGACCTTTTGGTCTCCAGTGTTCCGAGTCCATGTCTGTACATGCTAGGCTCGTCAAGTTTAACCCGAGTATTCCGCACGTGCAAAACTGTCTTGCACCCGTTGTATGTGAATGTAGAGCTTATCACACCCGATCATCACGTGGTGTCTCGGCATGACGAACTGTCACAACGGTGCATACTCAGGAAGAACACTTATACCTTGAAATTTTAGTGAGGGATCATCTTATAATGCTACCGCCGTACTAAGCAAAATAAGATGCATAAAAGATAAACATCACATGCAATCAAAATATGTGACATGATATGGCCATCATCATCTTGTGCCTTTGATCTCCATCTCTAAATCACCGTCATGATTTCCATCGTCATCGGCTTGACACCTTGATCTCCATCGTAGTGTCGTTGTCGTCTTGCCAACTATTGTTTCTACAACTATCGCTAACGCATAGTGATAAAGTAAAGCAATTACATGGCGATTGCATTTCATACAATAAAGCGACAACCATAAGGCTCCTGCCAGTTGCCGATAACTTTTACAAAACATGATCATCTCATACAATAACGTATATCACATCATGTCTTGACCATATCACATCACAACATGCCCTACAAAAACAAGTTAGACGTCCTCTACTTTGTTGTTGCAAGTTTTACGTGGCTGCTACAGGCTTCTAGTAAGAACCGTTCTTACCTACGCATCAAAACCACAACGATGTTTCATCAAGTTTGCAGTTTTAACCTTCAACAAGGACCGGCCATAGTCAAATTCGATTCAACTAAAATTGGAGAAATAGACACCCGCCAGCCACCTTTATACAAAACAAGTTGCATGTTTATCGGTGGAACCGGTCTCATGAATGTGGTCATGTAAGGTTGGTCCGGGCCGCTTCATCCAACAATACTGCCGAATCAAAATAAGACATTGGTGGTAAGCAGTATGACTATCATCGCCCACAACTCTTTGTGTTCTATTCATGCATATCATCTACGCATAGACCCGGCTCATGATGCCACTGTTGGGGAACATAGCATGCAATTTCAAAAAAATTCCTACGCTCATGCAAGATCTATCTAGGAGATGCATAGCAACGAGAAGGGGAGAGTGTGTCCATGTACCCTTGTAGACCGAAAGCGGAAGCGTTTACTTAACACGGTTGATGTAGTCGAACGTCTTCTCGATTCAACCGATCAAGCATCGAATGTACGGCACCTCTGAGTTCTGCACACGTTCAGCTCGATGACGTCCCTCGAACTCTTGATCCAGCAAAGTGTCGAGGGAGAGTTCCGTCAGCACGATGGCGTGGTGACGGTGATGGTGAAGTGATCCACGCAGGGCTTCGCCTAAGCACTACGTGAATATGACCGGAGGAGTAAACTGTGGAGGGGGGCGCCGCACACGGCTTGGAACAATTGATGTGTGTTGGAGGTGCCCCTACCCCCGTATATAAAGGAGGGAGAGGGGAGGAGGCTAGCCCTAGGTGCACCCCAAGTGGGAGGAGTCCCACTTGGGCTCCTAGTAGGATTCGGCCCCCCCCTTCCTTTTATCGGAGGGTGAAAGGGGGAAGGAGAGAGAGAGGGAGAAGGAAAGGGGGGTGCCGCCTCCTACCCTAGTCCAATTCAGACTCCTCCCTTGGGGGGGCGTGCCACCCCTATGTGGGCTGGTTTTCCTCCCTCCTATGGCCCATATGGCCCATATCTTCCCCCGGGGGGTTCCGGTAACCCCCCCCCCGATACTCCGATATGTACCCGATACATTCCGAAACACTTTCGGTGTCCGAATACTATCATCCAATATATTAATCTTTACATCTCGACCATTTCGAGACTCCTCGTCATGTCCGTGATCTCATCCGGGACTCCGAACAACATTCGGTCACCAAATCACATAACTCATGATACAAATCGTCATCGAACGTTAAGCATGCGGACCCTACGGGTTCGAGAACTATGTAGACATGACCGAGACACTTCTCTGGTTAATAACCAATAGCGGAACCTAGATGCTCATATTGGTTCCTACATATTCTACGAAGATCTTTATCGGTCAAACCGTAATGACAACATACGTCATTCCCTTTGTCATCGGTATGTTACTTGCCCGAGATTCGATCGTCGGTATCTTCATACCTAGTTCAATCTTGGTACCGGCAAGTCTCTTTACTCGTTCTGTAATGCATCATCTCGCAACTAACTCATTAGTCACATTGCTTGCAAGGCTTATCATGATGTGCATTACCGAGAGGGCCCAGAGATACCTCTCCGATACTCGGAGTGACAAATCCTAATCTCGATCTATGCCAACCCAACAAACACCTTCGGAAATACCTGTAGAGCATCTTTATAATCACCCAGTTATGTTGTGACATTTGATAGCACACAAGGTATTCCTCCGGTATCCGGGAGTTGCATAATCTCATAGTCAAAGGAATATGTATAAGTCATGAAGAAAGCAATAGCAATAAAACTTAATGATCATTATGCTAAGTTAACGGATGGGTCTTTTCCATCACATCATTCTCCTAATGATGTGATCCCGTTCATCAAATGACAAAACATGTCTATGGTTAGGAAACTTAACCATCTTTGATTAACGAGCTAGTCTAGTAGAGGCTTACTAGGGACACTGTGTTTTGTCTATGTATCCACACATGTATCAAGTTTCCGGTTAATACAATTCTAGCATGAATAATAAACATTTATCATGATATAAGGAAATATAAATAACAACTTTATTATTGCCTCTAAGGCATATTTCCTTCAAATGGCACAGGGATGCAGGATAATAGTGATAAACAAGCCCAGGCATGGAATGTTTAACTACTCCAGGGTGACTCGCCTACCAACCATTCAATAGACGAGAATATATATCACATATCCATCACATCCATCAGGCACACTCACAAGAACCATGAACCGAAAGTCTCTCCGCGCCTTCCTCATTCATAAGCAGTACAACTACAACTTGCAACATTTATTTTTCCTGTTTTATGTTATTTATTTATAGCAACTTTATTCATCCTTGTTTACGTACAACCAAGCCTCTGTTTCCCACAGGTTTAAGTAAATTGATATTCCAGCAAGTCAATTCACACAAGAGTGACGCCTTGTGTGCGACAAAGGCAACCTTAAGGAACTATTCAGCCAATCAGCTCTCCGTGGGATCGATATAAATCGGGAGATCATACTTCCATGAAATTGTGCTTTAACGAACCTGTTCACTTGCAGGCATCAAGCTATTTTCTGGCGCCATTGCCGGGGAGCTAAGCGTTGAGAAGTTTCTGTCTTTTGATATATTGCAGGTTTGATTTATTTAGATGTTATCTGTAGGAGATAGAGGGGCAACATGTTCGGGGAAGAGCTATCTAGTCCCTTATATGGATAGGTTTCTGAAAGGAGCTATTCCAGAACTAGTTCAGAATTTAAAAAGATCCCAAAACATTGATATAGCAAACTTATTTGAGAACATGGCTATTACACCAAGGAAGGAGAAAACTCTGAGAGAGTATAGTGCTCCATCCAAGAACTATATCAGAAACCCCATTATTAATCCAGATTCAAGTTACCCTCATTATAATATTTATCCTGCTATTATTATATATGCCATGCATAATACTTTTTTAGGAAATGAAGACCAGGATCCAGGGCCGCACTTGAGTGAACTAGACAACCACTGTGATGCTTGCAAACCAAAAGGGTTGACCAAAGAGTTTGTTTTAATTAAGATATTTAAATTCTCTTTGGCAGGAAAAGCAATGGAGTGGTTCTAAACACTCCCTCATAAATCTATTATGAACTGGGAAGAACTTGTTAAAATCTTTATGTTAAAATTTTCTCCAAATTTTAAGAAAGTAGAATTGGTTAAAGAGGTTATGAATTTCTCTCAAGATCCCACAGAAAGTTTTATTCAAGCAACTAAAAGACATTTTGGTCTCATAAGAAAGAATTTTATTCGCGGAATTAGCGAAGAAGTTTTATATCATATCTTCTATTTTGGGCTTAATATGAAATCTAAAAACTTTCTTCGTTGTGGTGCAGGAGGATGCTTTATGCAGCTATCCAAGAAGGAAGGAGAAGAGCTCCTTCAGAACATTGTTAGCAATGCACACCAATGGGGATCCAATGAGACCGACAAGACTGCCTCCGTTAACTTCATGGAAGAGGATATTCAGAGAGGAGGACAATATGTTCTAAGTGATGAACTAAAAAAGGAATTTGATGAAACCATGAAGGTAAATGGTATTCCTTCTGAAGAATTGGAAGGTAAAGAAGTAGACACCTTCCAGGCCTATGAGAAAGAAGATGAGGTTATTAAAACTTTCCATTCGTTTAGATTTCAGCAAAACAAAATTAATGGAGAATTAACAAGCTATGTTAAGCATCATGAAAGAATTATAAAACAAATGGCAGAAGAATTAGAGGACATGGGACACACAGCTAGGCAATTAGATAAACATGCATGTATGATTAGCACACAGTGTGAACAAATAGCAAAAACACAATCCCTTATGCTTGAGCCAGATTGTCCTATAGATTCAGTATCAACTAATGTTGTTTCAAAGAGTAACAAAGAAACGCAGGGACCAAAAGGACCAGATTGGTATGAAAGAGAACAAGCATTGAAGAGACACGATGAAGAGGAAGCGGAAAAAGAGATCGCGATCTTATCGACCCTCGAGATATAGAGAAGCTAAATGAAGAACGAAGAGGAGAACAACCCCTGGAAGAAGGTAATCAAAAAGCACAATTTCCTTTTGAATCTGATAATGACAGTGAGGATGAAGAGGAACAAGAATGGAATGCTGGACATGAGGAGAACAATGCTAAGGTAATACCTAAGAAGGTAAATAGTAAAGAGAAGACAAAACCAGTAGGTAAACCAAATCCTCCACCAAAAATTCCGGCAAAGGTCAAGAAACCTCTTCCGTTCCCGCATAGGAAGAAAAATATGAGTGATAAGGAATTATACAATTCATTTATAGATGCTCTCAATAAACTCACTTTTGAAATGCCTATGCTTAAAGCTATAGAAGTCCCTACTTATAAAAAATTCCTGAGAGATATTCTTAGCAGAAGAAGAGCTATTCCTCCAGTTGAAACGGTGGCCTTGATAGAAAGCTAACCCATGTGAGATAAGTACCCAAAGAAACATGAAGATCCAGGTACGCCCGTTATAACTTGCCATATAGGAGGAACAGAAATACAAAATGCACTTTGTGATTTAGGTGCAGGAGTAAGCGTTATGCCACTCTCACTTTATGAAAAAATAAAATTAGGTGATTATTCTCCAACATCTATAACTTTACAAATGGCAGATAAAACCAGAAAGCAACCTGTAGGAATGATAGAGAATGTTCTTGTCGGATCACAGGTTCCGCAGACCCTTGAGAGGTTCGAACTCTGGGGTGCGTGCGAAGAACTCGTTCTCCACAGTCTGACCGCTCGCTAATCCCACGGCCTAGCTCGACGAACCGAATGAACAAGAGACACAGCAATTTACCCAGGTTCGGGCCACCTTGCGGTGTAAAACCCTACTCCTGCTTTGTGGTGGATTGGCCTCGAGGGGCTGAGGATGAACTAGTACAGTGGGTGAACAACCTCAGGAGGAGGAGTGTTCTTGTGCTCGATGAGCTGGTGGGTGTGAGGATGATCTGAATGATCCGTCCTGATGAGCTGGATGATCTGAATGAATCCCCCCCTCCTCCTATGGTGGTGGCTAGGTCCTATTTATAGTGGCCTTGGTCCTCTTCCCAAATGTAGGCGGGAAGGGATCCCACAACGGCCAAATTTGAAGGGAGACAACTAGTACATGCTATCCTGACAAAAGTAGTCTTCGCCTGCAAAAGCCTCTAGTCGTGACGACGTGGTGGGCTCAGCGATGACCTCCGTCCGGCCATCCTGGCAGTCTTGGTCTTGTTGCACCGGAATGGAAACCTTTGGCTGATTCCTCGGGACTCCGCGCCTGCTCTTGCCTCCTTAGCACCAAAGAGGAAACTGGTACACTGCGCCTGTTGGTGCCCGCCTGGCCTTGGTCGTCATGGCTCACATCATCTGGACCTCGCGAGGTGAACCTTGCATAGATATCCCCACTCCTCCGGAGCCAGCCTGGGGAGGCTGCCCCTCCTGGAGGTCTTGATGTCGTCTGCCTCGCGAGGCTTGGCCCCTTGCGAGGGTCTTGCGTTGTTGATGTTGAAACTGGGCCATACCAGGCCGTCGATGGAGCCACGCCATGGGCCGTAGGCAGGCAAGTCTGGGTACCCCCGTATCCAGAACGCCGACAGCAGCCCCCGGGCCCAAGGCGCGCTCAAACTTGGCTTTGAGGCAAAGCCAAAGGGCAAGTGCGGAGCGCCGCGGGCCCCAACCGCCTACGGCTTTGATTGACGCGTGGCGATGGATGGGACGTGGGCGTCTCCGCTTCCCCACACAGCCTCGGCAAGTGCTCGACTTGACGAGACCCTGCTGCATGCAGAGAAAAACCATCATTGCGTGGGATCATGGAGGCCGGCGGTTGGCCTTCCTCGGGCTATAAGTGAGGGGAGGGGCAGAGCCCCCCTTGCTCATCTTCGTCTTCTCGCCGCCTGCTCTTTCTTCTTCTTCCTTGTCCCGTCGCCTTGCCATAGCTCCCATGGTGCCGATCAGGAGGTTCTCCGTGGCAGAAAAGGGGAAGGCCCCTCGGGAGGAGCCTGAACCGCTTCCGCCAAAGAAAAGGTTTAGCCGCCCTCGCGATGCCGGTGAAGGGCAAGGGGTGACGTGGCCTTGGTACGAGCGGCCTCCGCCTGGCTTCCTGCTCCCTTCGTATGCCCGCGCGCAGGGCTTCGGAGAGGGCGGCAACGCCCTGCGCCGCGTGGGCCGTGGCCATGACGGCCAAGCTGAGGCATCGCGGCCAGCCGGCCGGCGAACCCACGCCGAGGGCACCTCGCTTGAGTTCGTTGTGTGGGCGGCAATGCCACCACGGACGTGGATCTAGCTCCCGTGATTCTTTGCCGAGGAGATGCTGCCGAGAGGGCCGCTTGAGCTGTGGCTGCAGCATGCCGGGTGCTGCAGCCTAGCCACGGGGCAGAGGTCGAGGTCGTCTCCCCGGGTAAAATCTTCATGACCCGAGGATGGGGCGAGGTCGCCCGCGCCTGCCGCGCGGAGGGGGCCTTGCCATCCACTTCGAGTGCGATGGCGCCTCCACGTTGTTCTTCAAGGACTTCGACGAGGAGGGCCGTCGCCTGGAGTGCTGCCCCGGAGGAAGCAGCCCGCGTGGCGCGGCTGCGGGCGTCAAGCCCGCCTCTGGTCCAGCCGACAGCTCCTCCAGCAGTAGCGACGACTCCTAGGAGTCCAGCAACTCGCCCAAGCTTAGCGATTCTCCGGAGTCGAGCGACGACAGCTACGTGCCACCGAGCTCTCGCCGTGCCCGGAGTGCGACAGCAGCGTCCGCTCGGTGTCATCGGTGATGCCTAGCAGCCGGGGCTCCTTCAGGCTTTCTTCTTTTGCTTCCCTGCGAGGAGTCGAGACAAGCCCCGTGGGGGTATGTAAGGAAAAACTGTAATGCTTTTGCTCCGATGTTTATTACTCCTAGTGTAAGGTTGCAGCCGTGTATCTTGCTTCGGCATCGCTCCCCCTTTTCGTTCTCACGGTAGCTTTGCGCTCTACGCCGAGAGGTCCCAGTCCCCAGGCAGGCTTCAGCCGTCGTTGGTATGCCAGGTCGCGATGCCGTGGTCAAGGCCAGGAGGTGAGCGGCCCGAGGTCCGGTAAGAGCTCATGAGGCGCGATGCTCAAGAGGTCCCCTTTGGCATGCAAGCAACTCCCTGGAGGCCGAAAAGGAAAGTGGCGTTGCCGGACCGAGATTGCGAGAGACGGAATTCTGGACGGCGGTTTCACATTGATGTGCATAGGTGACTTATCTTTAGCAAGCCTGAGATGATTCCCTTGCGCAGCGCCTGGTTGTGCCTTAATGGTGATGCTTCCAGGTAGGGCTTACGCCGGCCTTCCCTTTCCCCGCTCATCTGGGTGCTCTACGTCCTCGGGTCCCGACCCTCGAGCAAGGCTCAGCCACCGCTGGTATGCCAGGTCGCGATGCCATGGTCAAGGCCAGGGGGTGAGGGCTGGAGAGTCAATAGGGGCTCCTGAGGCGCGGTGCTCAGGACCCCCCCTTTAACGTGCAAGCGAATTGCGTGAAAAAGAGATGGTTGGCGAGGCCGCCTGTAGCCAAACTCCAAGGATCCCTGCGGGTTAGTCCAAGAAGAGGGCGCTACTCACGCTTGCTGTTCTGCCGCTGATCTTTCCGCAACAAGATGAAGGCACTGAGGATCTGGTGAGGTGACGTGCGCAGGGCAGGCCGCGAGCCAGAGCTCGATCTCTCAGGTTTGTCAGCGTTGCAGGGATGGATCCGAGCACAAGCGCCGTGCCAGCATGTGTAGCCCCCATTGCGGTATGAGCAAGAGGCCGGTCAGCAACGCGGGAGGCCGTGAAGGGCGATAAGCAACAGGCAAGTGGGTGATAGCATAAATCATCTCATGGATAGAGTAGTGCTAGTTCTGATAGATGCAGAAAACGATACATGCCATAGGGACAGACCCATGCGGCCTGGGGATGATGCAGCCCGTGGGGCGCCCCCGACAGAGTAATTAAAGACGCAAAAGGATACATGCCGCAGGGATAGGCCCACGCGACCTGGGGATAATGCAGCCCGAGGGGCGCCCCCAACTGAACGAACCAAAGATATCACCTAGCACCGTTGCTGAAGAAGTGTTGGAGTAGCTAAAGATGCGTGCTGAAGAAGTCGCTCCTCACGAGCCACCTGAGTCCTGAACCTCGGGGGGCTCCGGAGGGCCGCGAGGCTCGTGAAGAACTGTCGCCTTTTCCGCCAGGACCGCCTGGTGCCTGGCCTCCTGAGCCTCCAGGACGCTCCGCATGTGGCGCTGGAGTGCAACAGCTGTGTTCGGCAAGCCAAAAGGCATGCGAACATAGCTGTGAGGGGGACCCTCGCACCGGCCAGCGCGCAATGGCCAGAAGCGCTCCTGAGATGCGGCCCTGTTGAGCCCAGGCATGTTGACGCAGACGCGCAGCTCACTGTCCTCTCCAGGACAAGGAGCCGCGCCGGGTGGTGGGCAGCGGTCGCCACGCATGGGTCTTGCCTCTTGAAGCTCCACGGTTGCCTTGGTGATGAACTCCTGAGCACCTAGCAGCCTGTGCCTCGTGCCCTCCTGGCGGAAGCGCGCGCTAAAGCACGCCTCCATGTGGTGCCCGAGTGCCTCTATCGTGACGTTGGCTAGGTCAGAGGCCCTCCAGAGGAGAGCCCCCGAGCCCAGCCGGAATGGGGCGCCGGGCGCGCCTTCCTATGCGAGAAAGGGAGGCGCCCCGTCCGTGGGCGCAGGTCCTGAGGCGGTGCCGCTGGACACGCCGTTCTCCTGAGGCTCTTGGCGGAGCAGCTGCTTCTTCTTCTTGGGGACAGCCTCAGGAGGGTAGATGGTGCCTTCGTCGTCTGGGTTCTTGACCGCCGCAGCCTGGTAGGCGCGCTCGAGAGAGCACACTGCGTCCTTTTCCTTGCAGGCGACCGTGGTGACGTCACGGTTCCCTGGCATCTTGAGGACATTGTAACCATGATGAGTTGCTGCCATAAACTTGGCCAGGGCCGGATACCCTAGGATGGCGTTGTACGGAAGACGGATGTGGGCGACGTCGAAGTCGATGAGCTCTATGCGGTAGTTGTCGCGCTTGCCGAAGGTGACAGGGAGGCGGATCTGCCCTATCGGGGTGGTGGAGCCGTCGGTCACTCCTGAGAAGGGCTTGGTGGGCTGCAGCTGGTCATATGGCACCTGGAGTCGGTCAAAGGTCTCGATGGACAGGACATTGAGCCCCGCACCACCATCGATGAGGGTCTTGGTGACGAGGACGTTGCTGATGACGGGTGAGCAGAGCATTGGGAGGGCGCCGGCAGTTGCCGAGCACTTGAGCTGGTCGGACGAGCTGAAGGTGATGGCACACTTGGACCACCTGAGCGGACATGTAGCCTCGAGCCTGGGGAGGGCCGCGTTCACCTCACGGGCAAACTGCTTGAAGATGCGATGAGAGGCTGGGGCCTGAGCGCCACCCAGAATGCAAGCGATGGCACGAGGCTCCTGGAAGCCCCCAGCCCCCTCGTCCTGGTGGTGGTCGTCGTTCCTTCTTGGCGGTGGTGGCAGCGGAGGGAGGCCAGCGTTGCCCTGAGAACGGTCCTCACGAGGCTGGCCCCTCCAGGGGCCCTCGCGAGGCTGGCCCTGCCAGCATTCCTCACGAGGCTGGTCGCGCCACTCCTGGCGAGGGCCACAGTCGTCCCAGCGTCCTCCACTTCGGCCTCCTCCACGGCCGTAGCCTCGATCGTTGCGCTCGGGGCGACGACCGAGGCGCCCGTCGCGGATGGCCCTGAGCTCCTGACAGTCGTTGGTGTTGTGGATGTGCGCATTGTGGAAGACACAGAACGGGCGGCTACCCTTGGATGACTCCGGGTGGTCGCAGCCGCGCTTCATCTCTGGTTCGACAGCGAGCACGGCTGCCCACTTACGCTTCACGTCCTTGGCCTTCGCTTTCTTGTCCTCTGGATATGCTTCAGGGAGCTCGAGAAGGGAGAGGCGTCCCTCCTCAGCTCTTGCGCACTTGGTTGCCATGTTGAACATCTCCAGGGCCGAGCACAGGTCCTCGTGTATGGCGAGCTCCTCCTTCATCTTGACATCGCGGACGCCATCAGAGAATGCAGAGATGATGGCCTCGTCCGACACCTTGGGGATCTTGAGACGAACACTGTTGAAGCGCTGGATGTACTTCTGCAGGGTTTCCCCCGGCTGCTGCTTGATGCGACGCAGGTCACCCGCAGCGGGTGGCCGGTCGCGAGTGCCCTGAAAGTTGGCGACGAAACGCTCGCGCATCTCGTCCTAGGAGGAGATCGATCCCACGGGCAGGTTCAGGAGCCACGAGCGCGCGCCATCCTTGAGGGCCATGGGAAACCAGTTCGCCATGACCTACAAGTCGCTGTTGGCCGCCTCGATGCTCAGATCGTAGAGCTGCAGGAACTCCGCAGGGTCCGGGCTGCCGTCGTAGCATGGAGGTAGGTCGGGTTTGAACTTCCCCGGCCAGACGACGCTGC
The DNA here is from genome assembly GCA_011799875.1 of Thinopyrum elongatum. Classification (NCBI taxonomy): domain Eukaryota; kingdom Viridiplantae; phylum Streptophyta; class Magnoliopsida; order Poales; family Poaceae; genus Thinopyrum; species Thinopyrum elongatum. The sequence goes on from CM022303.1 coordinate 610,937,546, forward strand.
GTAGCTCGTGAGTGAAGGCGCGGCAACCTGTCTTGACGCAGCTGTGCCGGGAGTGCACGAGCATCTTCTTGTGGCCGCTGGACCACCTGGCAGCTTTCTTCTTCACGCGCCGGCGCCCTGCGCGGCGGGTCGCGCCGCGGGGCCTCGCGCCTTGGCCCAAGGGCGGCGTCTTGACGGGGAGGTGGAGGAGGTGCTCCGTGGGCTACATCTCCCGCAGCAGGCGGCTGGCGAGGCAGCGAGAGAGACGGCACAGGAGAGCCCCCGGCGGCGCTGACGAGCTCGGCAATGCAATCCAGCCAGTCTTCGTAGAGGTCATCGACAGGGCGATAGCGCAGGAGCTCGGGCGCCATGAGCAACACAGCCTGCGCGTTCGCCGGGCCGTGACGAGCGTGGGACGATGAGCCGGCCGGAGTCAGCGACGGGGTGGCGGTGCGCCCATCGCACCGCACAGAGGGGTGCAGCGACGAAGCTTGCTGCTCGTGCCCCACCGGGCCGGTGGCGGCGTTGGCGGCAGGCGATGGGGAACGACGGGGAGGCCCGCCGGCAGGCACCGTCTGGGCGACGCGAGTGGCGAGGGCGGCCCGACGCTCAGCACGGGCTCGACGAGCATCAGCCATGGAAGTGGTGGAGCGGTGGCGAGTCGACCGGCGGAAAAGAGGCTCTGACGCACCCCTACCTGGCGCGCCAAATGTCGGATCACGGGTTCCGTAGACCCTTGAGAGGTTCGAACTCTCGGGTGCGTGCGAAGAACTTGTTCTCCCCAGTATGACCGCTCGCTAATCCCACGACCTAGCTCGACGAACCGAATGAACAAGAGACACAGCAATTTACCCAGGTTCGGGCCACCTTGCGGTGTAAAACCCTACTCCTGCTTTGTGGTGGATTGGCCTCGAGGGGCTGAGGATGAACTAGTACAGTGGGTGAACAACCTCAGGAGGAGGAGTGTTCTTGTGCTCGATGAGCTGGTGGGTGTGAGGATGATCTGATGATCCGTCCTGATGAGCTGGATGATCTGAATGAATCCTCCCCCACCTATGGTGGTGGCTAGGTCCTATTTATAGTGGCCTTGGTCCTCTTCCCAAATGTAGGCGGGAAGGGATCCCACAACGGCCAAATTTGAAGGGAGACAACTAGTACATGCTATCCTGACAAAAGTAGTTTTCGCCTGCAAAAGACTCTGGTCGTGACGCCGTGGTGGGCTCGGCGATGACCTCCGCCCGGCCGTCCTGGCAGTCTTGGTCTTGTTGCACCGGAATGGAAACCTTTGGCTGATTCCTCGGGACTCCGCGCCTGCTCTTGCCTCCTTAGCACCAAAGAGGAAACTGGTACACTGCGCCCGCTGGCGCCCGCCTGGCCTTGGTCGTCATGGCTCACGTCATCTGGACCTCGCGAGGTGAACCTTGCATAGATATCTCCGCTCCTCGGGAGCCAGCCTGGGGTGGCTGCCCCTCGTGGAGGTCTTGATGTCGTCCGCCTCGCGAGGGTCTTGAGTTGTTGATGTTGAAGCTGGGCCGTACCAGGCCGTCGATGGAGCCACGCCGTAGGCCGCAGGCAGGCAAGTCTGGGTACCCCCGTATCCAGAACGCCGACAGTTCTAGTAAGGATAGATGAGCATTTTACACCTATACCCACTGATTTTATAATACTAGACATACCGAATGAGGATAAACTATTTATTATATTAGGGAGACCATTTTTGAGTACTGCAGGAGCTTCTGTGGATTGCGTGAAAGGGAAGATTACGTTCAACGTCTATGATAAAGAAATAGTTCGACACTTCCCAATAAAGGGTGAACAAAGAAATAAGTATATCACCCCAACAAGAAGAACGAATACGGTAAATGCTCTCTTAGAAGAGCAACCCGATGAAGAAGGAGGAAGAAAAACCCAAGAAGGAAGAAAAGGGAAGCTTAACGAGTAACAGTACGGTGGCTGCCCAGCGTACCGGCGAACGTACCATATTATTATAAATAATTATTTTTATTGTCTTATTTAATGTATTGGTCTAACCTATTGGTTTTAATTAGCTGAACTGACCATGACAATGGCACAGAGATGCAGGACAATAGTGATAAACAAGCCCAGGCATGGGAATGTTTAACTACTCCAGGGTGACCCGCCTACCAACCATTCAATAGACGAGAATATATATCACATATCCATCACATCCATTAGGCACACTCACAAGAACCATGAACCGAAAGTCTCTCCGCGCCTTCCTCATTCATAAGCAGTACAAGTACAACTTGCAACGTTTATTTTTCCTGTTTTATGTTATTTATTTATAGCAACTTTATTCATCCTTGTTTACGTACAACCAAGCCTCTGTTTCCCACACGTTTAAGTAAATTAATATTCCAGCAAGTCAATTCACACAAGAGTGACGCCTTGTGTGCGACAAAGGCAACCATAAGGAACTATTCAGCCAATCAGCTCTCTGTGGGATCGATATAAATCGGGAGATCATACTTCCACGAAATTGTGCTTTAACGAACCTGTGCACTTGCAGGCATCAACAGACTCGAATTGTTTTACTAAATATATTGGCTCAATATTTTGTCTACCCGTGGCAACGCACGGGTATTGTGCTAGTTATTATTATTATTAGGGATAAGTATATTTTTTGTCCCTCAACTTTATCGATAGTATAGAAATGATCCTTCAACTACAAAACTAGGAAAATCTGGTCCCTCAGTTGTTGAAACCGGATATTTTTCGTCCCTCAAACTGATTCAGGTGGTTTTGTGCTGACGTGGCATGGTTTTGACCACTGAACTCGCCACATCATCGTCCAACTCATCTTCGTCGTCTTCTTCTATCTTCTCTCTCTCACCCAGGCCGGAGAAGAATCCGATGACACATAGTTACCATGGGCCTGGCCTCAGGGCGTCTCCACACGAGAGCTAGCGGTGGCTGCGAGTGCCTGCTGCTGGTCGTACACCGTTGTGACGGCGCGCTCCACTCCGCGGTTGTCAAAGTAGTCCACGGTGGCCATGTGCCACTGCCCACGCCCTCGGACGGCAGCGCCGGCGCATTCACAGGGAAACAGGGTCGCACATCACGAAGGGCGCCATGCACATGCCATCTTGGGCTCCTGCGTTGCGGCACCAGCAGTCTCAGCACGGCTGCACGGCTCGCCGGACCTGTTGCCGCTGCCGTCGGCACGGCGGGGCGGGAGTGGGAGCGAGAGGATATCGTCAGGGATCAGGCTTGGAACCAGAGCGGGAGTGAGCTAGGGGCCGACGGGGCAGCAGCGGGAGCATTTGTCAGGCTCAGAACCAGCGCGGGAGTGAGCTAGGGGATCCCCTGTAAACAACAGTCGTTAAGAATCAACAAATCAGCAAGGCTCGAGACGAACCTTTAGCAAACATAGCCAGCTTTTGTGTGCGTGCCTACGTTGTGTTTCCAGCCGACTGGTTTGTGTGTATGTGCGTGAGACTTGCGTTTCTGGCCGGGGCCAAATCAATTTGCTTGGCTAGCTTCGCACAGGAGGATCGATCAAGTTGCGTATGGATGTATCATCAGCAGCGAAGGAAGAGGCGGACGAGTACGAAGGTGAGGCCACAGCTGCCGGAGGCAGCGGAGCAGACGTGCGGTGAGGTGCTTCCCTGTGCATAGAGAGAGAGGGGAAGAAGACAAAGGTGAGGTGGACGACGATGTGGCGAGGTCAGTGGTCAAAACCATGCCACGTCAGCACAAAACCACCTAAAGTCGTTTGAGGGACAAAAAATATCCGGTTTCAACAACTGAGGGACTAGGTTTTCCTGGTTTTGTAATTGAGGGACCATTTCTAAACTGTCGGTAAAGTTGAGGGACGAAAAATATACTTATCCCTTATTATTATTACTATATAAAAACCCTCCTTCAGGTGGTGATGGTTGGTACGTCCAGAAAATAGCGATCCGAAAATTTTCCTATCTGGCTCGACCGACCGTGCCTGGTATGTGGTACGTCCAGTCCGATCGTTGTTCCTCTCTCTAAATTGGGCGCCCTTCGACGCGAGCGTGCTTGCAGATGTGCCAGGCCCAAATTTATCCTACTGTCGCCAGATAAATTTCCATCGCCGGCCTGGCTTACACATTGTCCTGTATATTGGTATTGGGCTGTGAGGTCTCCCTAAATTTATTTTATCTTGCTGAATATTTGTGTACAACGAAGACCAGAAAAAAAAAACCGACGTTAACGCCACTTGCAAGTGCAGCCATCGATCGATATATTCTCCCTGTAGTACAAGAGCGCTAGCCATGTTGTCTTTTATTTTTTATTTGTTGACCACGAAGACCAATAAAAACACCAAACCGACGTTAACTTCATGAAGGCACTAGCACATGCAGCCATCGATCGGTATATTCTCCATGTACTCCCTCTGTCTCATATTAATTGTCTCAAAGTTGAAAAAAAAATAGATGTATCTATGTTAGATGTACCTGTAGAAATTGTAGGATGTCTAATGTTTCAATGTATTGATCTGACCCTCGTATGGGGTATATATAAAGTACAACGTAGAAGAGGCTTGGAGTACAACGCAAGATATTGTGTGTTTAAACTAAGTCTATCTCTATCTCCTTATCTCTAGCTAATCAAGGTTATACTTCTAACATTCCCCCTCAGTCGTAGTGGCAGTGAAGCGGACGATTACGACTGAACTTGAAGTCTCGCGATTCTGTCGTCTTCTCCGCTGCGCCATCATCAACCGCGTCTCTAATGGCTGACGGGTCGGCACCTGGGGTGGTGACTGCGTCCCCTTCTGGTGCCTTTCCTGTCTTCTCATCTATTCCCTCCCGCAGTCACAGCGGGAGTGACGTGGACGTTGTTGACGACGCGGACGCTGTTGACTGGAGTTGTTGCCGATGTGTTGCTGTAGACGTAGTCGTGTGGTCGATGTCGAGGTCACCAATGATGATGTAGCCGTGGTTGAAGTAGTCATTGTCGATGTAGTACTCGTCGTGGATGATGAAGCCGCACAAAGCCAGAGGCGCAAAACAAATGCGCTATGACGAAGCTGCAGACGTGGACGATACACCTTGCGGATGTCAGAGGGTGCCGTCGGCGATGAGTCCACTGGTTTTGCCAAGACCGAAGGAAGCCCATCGAGCACACATCGGTTTTGCCAAAACCGTGTGGCCGTGTAGGGGTCGTCACTGCAGTGATGCCGTGTCGATGCAGTCGTGTTGTCGTGAATGACGCGGTTGATGCCGTCATCGTGACGCGGTCATTGCCGTCGTCATGGTCGCGTCTTGCAGAAAAATCTGTCAGAGGACGCTAGTTGTCCATCTTGTGGACGAGGCGGCGGCGGTGTGTCGACGATGATGTTGGTGAAAACCATGTTGATGAAGACCTTGGCGATGAAGTGTCGGCGGTGCAGCGGCGTGTCGACGATGATGCGTCGTTTGGAGGCGTCCCTTGTGTCGACGGGTGTCGATGCCGTGTTGTACCGAATAAGTCGATGAAGAATTGCACGCTTTCCACACCGGCCTGGCTTGTGGCTGGTGCATGTGGATGTAGCTTTTCTTAGATGTGCTGGACGAAGAATTTTCTTAGACGATGTAGTCGTACAGCTCGGTGACGCGGCAGAGGGTCGGTGGAGATCACTCGGTGCAGGTCATGTCGTGCTGATTGCTTGGTGTAGGCGATCGTGCGACTCGGCGTAGAAACGTTGAGATAGCCCCAGTGGAGATGTTTGGCCTGCACCTGTTCCGATGCGGCCGCGGATGCGTGAGCTCGGAGTAGTCCGACTGCGTGGTCGCCGGATACATCCTCTTGCCTCCGATCGGTGCGCACGAGACCATGCGTGTGTCGTTGTTGCAGCATGCATGTATTGGCTGGAAGCCACGCATGTATATATATATACTCCGTCCGTTCTAAAATAGATTACCCAACTTTATACTAACTCATCGGGGAGAGGAGATTAATCTCCCCGGGGACTTTGATACCATATTGAATTCATGCTCCAGTCAACTCATTCAAAAGTCCGAACTGATGGAGGGAGGCGGACAATATATTTCAACACTCCCCCTCACGTCTAAGTTATTTTAGTCCTTAGACGTGGGATCGATGTAGGCCGCAGAATCTTTTTATTTAATACTGCGTTGGCAGGGTCTTTAACTCAAGACCTCTTGGCTCGGATACAGTATTGAATTCATGCTTCAGCCAACTCATCCAAAAGTCCGAACTGATGGAGAGAGGCGGACAATATATTTCAACACTCCCCCTCACGTCTAGGCTATTTTAGTATAAAGTTGGGTCATCTATTTTAGAACGGACGGAGTATATATCATGCATGCAACGTACCCGAGACGATACATACACCGGCCGGTTCGCGTTGAAGAAGATTGACCGCAGGAGCGGTTGCTGTTTGACGGGCGCGCGTGTGCCTGCGAAGATGCGAGGCCGCACCTGGAGATCGTGTGGGTCGATGGAGCCGTGTCATGCAGGCGTGCAGATGGAGTCTCTGTCGGCTGGGAGATCCGCGTGCGCGAGTCCGCCCTCGCCGTGATCGGGACACACAATCTTCGCTGCTGTCGCCTCGTCCCCGATGCAATCTGCATCGCCTGCACCCACATGAGCCGGGTTGGTTGCACGCCCCCAAGATGGATTTGCACCGATTTTCGCCTGATGGATAGAAGATCGTGGAGATCTAGGAATTTGTATTTGTGGCTAAAAAAATTGATCTAATTGGAATTTCAATTTTTTTATCTAATCTAAGAAATTGATCTAAACTACAAGAACCGATCTAATCTCTGATTGATCGGGTGCCGCGCCCCCGAGGAGAGGAGATTAATCTCCCCGGGGGCTCTGATACCATATTGAATTCATGCTCCAGTCAACTCATCCAAAAGTCGAAACTGATGGAGGGAGGCGGGCAATATATTTCAACACTCCCCCTCACGTCTAGGCTATTTTAGTCCTTAGACGTGGGATCGATGTAGGCCGCAGAATCTTTTTATTTAATACTGCGTTGGCAGGGTCTTGAACTCAAGACCTCTTGACTCGGATACCGTATTGAATTCATACTCCAGCCAACTCATCCAAAAGTCTGAACTGATGGAGAGAGGCAGACAATATATTTCAACACTCCCCCTCACGTCTAGGCTATTTTAGTCCTTAGACGTGGGATCGATGTAGGCCGCAGAATCTTTTTATTTAATACTGCATTGACAGTGTCTTGAACTCAAGACCTCTTGGCTCTGATACTATGTAGAAGTGCATGCTCTAGCCAATGCAATCAAAAGACCGATCTGAGGGAGAGGGCCGGACATTATACTCCAACAGTATCTAAAATAGATACATCTACTTTTGGCCATCTAACAATTTTAGATACATCTAACATAGATACGTCTACTTTTGTCCAACTTTGAGACAATTAATATGAGACGGAGGGAGTAGTACAAGAGCGCCAGCCATGTGTCTTTTATCTTTTGACATCACAAGACAAGACTGTTAGGGATTGGGATTGCATTCAGAACACAACTGAATGACAGAGCAAATGTTGGAAGTGCTTGATACCAGTTCTTCATGACATTTACGACGAATACTCCGATCAAACCTAGATAATTAAATACAGAGTCTAAAATAGTAGATTAAATGAAAAAAAAAGTATAAAGCATAAAAAAAATTGAGACCAAAGGAAGAAAAACGTTAGAGTTATGTGGGTTAATCGATTATTGGGGAAATTTAGGTCACACCACCTTGGCCACCCTCACGGTGGAGGACGTTGAGCATGAGGAGGTGCTCACGCAGTATAATACATGTGGCTACGCCCACATCCTCATCGACATCCTTAACGACGATAAATGTGTGGATGACCACCGTGCGTCGAGGCAACAAATATTTGTTCATCTCATTACTGAGTTGCTTCACTTATATCTATAGAGAGTTTTAATGTTGTCTTGCAATACTCTCCGGTGTTTATGATTATCTTGGCCACGTAGTTGTTTTCACCTCCAAGAGAGGGTTTATATGCTAGATAGTGCGTTCATGCCTCCTTGTTGCCTGCGCTCGAGTGACAGAAACGTGCGGGGGGAGGATGTGCTGTTGCCACTAGGGAGAAAACAGCGGTGCTCTTGTCTACGGATGAGAACCACTGCTTACATTACGTATTTACTTAATGCAATTGTCTATTGCATACAAGCAATCACTTCGTTGCTGCAACTTAACACCAAGGGATTTGCTGGATAGTTTTCTTGAGGTGGACTATTAGATATGGATGCATGCTGGATAGTTAACAAATATTTGCCCTCACAGACTTAGGTATCTCGATGTCAGTCTAAAAGAATGGTTGGATGCCTACCTTTTAAAATTAACAATAGAGCCATTCATCTACGTCTGTTCACGCCCCTTAAGCAGTGGTGGAGGAATATTTGAAACTTTGGTATGGCAAAGTCACGCACCATGTACCAAAGATATACAACATTTTGAGTAATAACACCACTACACTATTGAGTTAGAAGAAGTATGCCAAGATTTTTTACATGTTTTATATATATATTTTTGGTAGTGTGTATACTATAAAACCTCTAGTTTATGTATATTGTCAAAAGGTTTGGCTTAGTCAAATAATATAGCATGCTAATAAAACTTTTGATGGATTATTTAGTGGACCGATTTGCAACACAACTCTCACAGTGGGGCCCCTTGTTGCAAATGTTAAATGGACAAATGCATATCACATACACTTTTATTCTTTCCTATCCTCTCAAATCTATGATGAATAAATAAATACGATTTTTTGTAAACTGGAAGAAAAAATGTTTTCCATTAGGGACTGCCAAAGAAGGTACGCAATAAAGGTCTTCTATACACAAGAAAGACTATGTAGGTAAATCATTAAAGCTTGGTATACTACTCCATTACGAAATGTATAAATAGGAACGGTATAAATAGGAACAATATAAATAGGAACAGTATAAATAGGAAAGGTATAAATGAAGGAGAGAAAAATCAAGGGAAAATAATTTTCAATTACTAATAGAATCACATAAAGATCCTACATATGAAAATTCTATATAATGTGCCTCACCAAAAGGACAAGAGCAGAAATCCACTCGCATTTTCGTAACACAATGGCCATTCTAAGGAAGTCAAGATCATTGTTTCTTATGGCCCTTCTTGTCGCAGCCATTCTTGTCTCATTTAGCTACTCATCCAAGGATGATCTACGTGTGTAGTGTTTATCAGACTCAATAATTACTTATTTGGTATGAAGTTTTGATGCAGATGCTAATTGTAATGTGTGTCTCAATGGCATGATTTGTGTGCAGGTGAGATGAAGGCGGTGACAGAACCAATGGACATCACCAAGTGTGAGGTGTTTGCGGCATGTAACGATAATTCATGCACAAAGTACTGCTTCGGGGATGGCTCCGGGGGATAGGGATGTTGCCACCTCCGGTCAGATAATAAGTATGATTGTTGTTGTGACGCATTCCCTCCTCAGTCAGCAACTCAGCATGAGGTCTGGGATTCAAAGTAGCAGTTAATCCCGTTAGATACCATTTCATGCATCTCACCTCCATCCGGGTGCAGATTTAGCATGTCTATATATTGGAAATAAAGTTGTTATAGACGACACATATATGTTGAAACTTTTCAATATATCAATAACTTATCTATAGATATAAGTGAAGCAACTCAGAGACCAAAGCCTCCCTGTGTCTCTGTGTGATTGATGGAAGGTATATTATGTTTAGAGAACTAATTTCTATCAACTACGGAATTGTGTTAAAACAAATAATGAATTGAGATTAACACCAGTTTGCATGGAAACGAAATTACATCAATTTGCAAGTGCAAATGCCACCGGCATGGATAGTGAGGAGAAACAAAAGCCTCATATTGCAGCACTAGAAAAAAGCAAATAGTGAGTACTGGCGTTTCTGTAATTGATTGAAGGTACATGACACATCCATGTGATACCGATTACATCACCGTTAGAATTTGATCTTTACCGATTCAAGGAATCCTCACCAGCAACAATATCTTAATCAGGTCCTACAGAATTGTTTTAAATGTGCTGATAGTAACAGGAATTAGCTAAATTAATGTCTAGCTGCAGGTCTGAATACAAAACTTGAGACCTAACTAATGTGCTGATAGTATTGTGAAACGGGACTTGAGACCTAACTATGATGTCATTGATTTCGTTAGGTGTTGCTTGCAGCCAAGCAGTCAAACAAAGTCACTCACGTATTAGGCCAAGAAACTAGCAGTCAAAGAAAGAGTTACATGTCCTCCCGTCCACACCGGATTAGCACAACCTGGGGACTGATCCGGCGCAGCCGCTGCTCCTCCGAACTATGCCGTCGTTGCTCTGTAGCAGTCCGCCGTAGTAAGGTCAGAGACGCCAGATCAGTGACGAGTTCGACCTCCCGTCCGTCCCGCGGGCTCCGGTGGAGACTCGGGCTCCACCCTATCGTGCGGCAGCGTCTGCAGTGAGATAGGGATGCTGAGAGAGAACCTGAGAAAGAAAGAGAGAGAGGGCCAAGAGAGAGACGACCTGGGAGGTGCGGTGGAGGCGGTGCCGCTGAATCCGCTGTGGGTCTCCTCCGCTATGAACTCGTCGTCGTGCTCCTCTCCTCCGTAGGCGGGGGCGACTCTCTTCCGGAGGTGGACGTGGAGGCGGGAGGGGACTGGGGGCGGAGCCGGTCGATGCATAGACGCAGGCATCGGCGACATCTCGGCGGGCTCCCGGCCTGTGGCCGTCTGGTTTGTAGTGGGAATTGAGGGAGGAGCAGCTAGGGTTTGGGGAGGGAAGCGGTTTGGGTGGGAATTATTTGGACGGAGGAGGCGGCGCGCTACCGGTCGATTCATGGTGGAGGAGGATCAGAGGGCGCTCGCGATGCAGGAGAGAGGCCGCGGGGTCGGGGGAAGACTGAGGAGGTGCTGGATCGATCGAGGGATAAGAGCATCTCCACTCACTCGTTCGGCCCCAAAGGCGTTTTCTCGGTGGCAAAAATCGCCTCATGGGAAGTGCCGGCGCATTCTTCGGCCTGGGGCCGAATGTTTTCAGAACATCTCCAGCCGCGCCCTCAACGGGCCCTTCCCAGACGTTTTTTTACCGCCGGCGCCTAAAAAACGTCTCAGTCGCGTCCTCAGGAGCCCGTTTTTCGCCGGTTTGGACCGAAACTGGCGTCGGCGGACCCAGGCCGAACCCGGCACGCTGGGGGGCGCCTGGGGGCGCCGGGGGACGCGGTTTTGGCGCGAACGGGGATGGGCCCGGCGAGTCAGCGAGACGCCGCCTCGTCGTCCTCATCGCCTCGGTTCCCGCGGGAATCAATGCCAAGGCTGGCCAAGGCTGCCGCGCTGCCGCGCCGATCAGCCTCCATTGATGCCTCACGGGCGGCGCAGTGAAGGCGCCACCGACGCGCATTCCGCCCGCTCCCGCCACGCGTCGCCCGTCATGCAGGCTCTCACAGCCTCGCATCGGCTTTAAAAGCCGATTTCCCCGCCGGTGAACGCCATAGTCGTCACACCTCGCCTTGTAGCGCCACACAAAGCAACACTCCCCCCTCTTCCCCGCCGACGAGCAATGGCTGAGAGGTACCCCGGCGACGCCGCGGCGGCGAACGGCTTCGGCCGCCGCCATCTCCATGAGGAGGAGGCGCGCCTCCTGTGCGAGGCCGACTACCCGGCGCCCCCGGACATGCGGGTGCCGGGGTCGTGGAAGCTGAGCGCCGGCGGCGTCCCGGTGCCCGAAGGGGCTGCACGGCAGGCCGAGATCGCCCGCATCCGCTCGTCGCTGACGGAGGCACATCGGAACGAGCCGAGGTACGCCGTCGACAGCCACACGCTGTGGACGATGTACTTCGAGCGCCGCCGCGAAGACCAGATCGCCTCCGCCAATGGCATCATCCCCCGCGGACACCTCAACTGCGACGGGCGGCGCGAGTGGTGGGACATGCCCGGCCGCACCCTCGAGGCCGTCCTCGACCACATCGAGACCGGAAATACGCCGCGCCTCGAGTACCCGCAGCGCCCGTCGTTCTCTCGCCGCCGTGGCAGCTCCTGGACGCCGCGGCGAATGGAGCCGGGGACGTCCTCCTCGTCGGGCTCCGGCTCCCTCTCCTCCGGCTCGCCGGCGCTCCGCCCTGTCAAGCCGGAGCAGGAGGAGACGCCGCTTTGGCCGCACCCGCAGCGGCGCCCTCGTCATCAACGAGGGCGCCCGCCCCTCCCCGCGCTCCCTCCACCTGGTCCGGCCGAAGCCCGAGTCAGGGCTGCTCCCCGTGAAGCCGGAGCACGCGGACATGCACTAGTAGAAAAAGGCCCATTTGTCCCGGTTCCAGAGGCCCATTTGTCCCGGTTCTGGAACCGGGACTAAAGGGTCGGGACTAGAGCCCAAAACCTTTAGTCCCGGTTCGCTTACGAACCGGGACAGGTGGGGCTCCACGTGGCCGCTGCGGCGAGCCCAGGCAGGAGGGCCTTTAGTCCCGGTTGGTAACACCAACCGGGACCAAAGAGCATCCACGCGTCAGCAGCTCAGGAGCTGGGGTTTTTTTTTGAATGGGGGGGGGGGTGGGGGTTTGGAGGGTTAATTTAGGGGTTCCATATATTGCGTTGGGTAGCTAATAGATATTGCGTTAGCTAGCTAATAGAGAGAAGTGACCTCTCTTATCTCCGTGCTTGGTCGACGCTAGGTATAATATACGTATAGAGAGAACTCGACACGCTAGCTAGTAAGCAAATGAAGGAACCATTAAGTACAATAGATCATCATGAACATATACAGAGAGAAGTGATCGACCTCTCCTTCTCCGAGAGATTGGTCGAACAACAAGTTTTCGTATATCTATCCGACGCTACTAGCTACATATATACAATATAATATCTCTTACAATCCCTAACATCTAAATTCAATTTTCACATGGTATTCTCCAGCTGGATTGATGACGTGGTCAAGAAAGAATCCCGCCAATTCCTCTTGAATTCCTCGTATGAGATCTTCTGGTAGGAGTTCATCCCGCAGCTGCCAGATCTAAATTGAAGAAGAGGGTGAATACATGTGTATGAATGATAGTCAACACAAATGATGGTAATAAAATAAAATTGTGAATATTTTTGCTTACGCACTTCATATTGTTTTTCAGAGTAGCCCCGCTTATTAGAGGCCGTCGCGTTGTAGATGAACTCGCAAACGTAGTATCCACAGAAATCATTCCCGGCTTCTTGCCACAAGCACTTTACGAGAAATAGAGGTCAATCAAACTGATAAGCAAGCATGCTAAATGGTATTGATGAAACTAGCTAGAATCAATGGGAGATGCGCGGAACTAGCTAGTAGTACTTACTTTCGGGTGTGTAAATCGTAGCTCGGTCGGCAGTCCCGGAGTAATTGCGGTGAACTCTTTTCAAACCCTGCCAGACAAAGAAAATAATTACTTGATATCAAGAAATGAACAAAGTTGCCGATATAGTGCGATAATGATCGATTGAACTTACTTCTGGAGCATTTGAGTCATGTCCGCATAGTCCTCGGGATCTTTTCGTCTCGAGTCTAAGACGGTTACTACTCCCCGCTCAAGCTTAATCTCTAGGAGAATAAAGTGGTAGCTGCGCACACATGCATAACTCATCAGTTACATTACCATAACCTCGAGTAATAAGGGAAACCGAATATGCACAAGACAATAACACTAACTTGAAGTTGTAAGGAAAGAGTATTTTATCTTTGTTTTGATTTTTGAGCAACGATTTTAGCAAGTTATCCTCGGTTTCTGTGACATTTTTTTGAATCGTCCATTCATGTATGACATTTGGGTTAATGAACCCAATGTCATAGATTTGTGCTTTTTTGCATTCGACGATCTTCAATCTGCATAATATAGTGAGGATAATTATATATACATGCAATGAAAGAGCTGAGCTATATATAGCGACTTAATTACAGAAGTAGTACTTACAGACAGTAGCAAGTCACGAGAGATTTGTCGAGGGCCTTTCGATTGTATAACTGGAAAAACTCGTCAAAATCAACAGTAATATAATCCAATCCAACGAAGTCGTGCTCCTCTTTAATTCTCATCGTCAAAGCATCCTTCCCAGACTTGCTGTAGGTTTCCATGTACCATTCATGGAATCTTCGCATCATCGTTGTTAGAGCAGGACTTCCATCTTTGACGAGAGGCTTCCCGTACTGGTATCTGAATTCGTCCACCTCCATTGTATCAAAATGTACATCATCGCCCAGGTAATCACCAGGATTGGTACCGGGCACCATCCCCGGCAGATTAGCGACGATATCGCTAGACACCTTGAGCGGGGGGCATGATTGGTTCGCCTGTTCGCCGAGCTGGGGAATTTTTTTCCCACTTCTTCGTTCTGCTAACCTTTTGTCACTAGAAGTAGTTCCCGACCGGCGTGCATCTCCATATGTCTTTTTAAGAGCGCGGACATAGTTGTCATCCGGCGAAGGCGGTGGTGGTCGCTTCAGGGCATCGATAGTGCGCTTCAATTTCACCGGATCTATCGTCTCCTTCGGAGGTGGAGGTTTCTTTGCAAAAAAGTCCCTCACTTGGGCTTTACTGATCTCCGCGTTTTCCTCCTCGGTCCTCTCGTATGGTAACTTTTCCGGAGTCTTGAGAGATGGACCATATCTGTATTGCATCCCGCCTCTGGCTGTACTGCTAGCCGCCGGAGCAGCGGCGTCTCTCTTTCGTCATTGCTTACGAGGCGGAGAAGAAGGCGGAGTGCTCCGACGCGCCGGAGCAGCCGGAGCGGCGGCGGCTGTCTTTCGCCGTTGCTGACGAGGTGGAGGAGGAGGCGGAGTGGCCTCACGCGCCGGAGCAGCCAGAGAAGGAGGTGGAGTGCCCTGATCACTCACCGGAGGAGGAGGAGGAGGAGGAGGAGGAGGAGGCGGAGTGCCCTGACTAGCCGGAGGAGGAGGAGGAGGCGGAGGCGTCCAGTTCGGAAGCTTGATGTACTCCTTCCGCCATAGACATGGAGTCTTCAGAGCAAGACCCAGCTGAGTCTCCCCTTCACATGTAGTGTGGTCAAGCTCGAGCACCTCAAATCCCTATGTTACTTCATCCACCATCACAACAGCATAGCCATGTGGAATCGGACGACAGTGAAAAGTTCCGTCGGGTTGAGGAGGTGCAACAGAGCCGACAGCTGCCTTGACTTTGAGGTTCTGCCATTGCGTCATAAGCTGGCAATGTTGAGCCAACGTGATAGCATCCATGGGGTAGCTAGGAGCCATGAAGTCAGGCTGCTGAACGAGCTCGGTGGAAGCCACGCTACTTCTCCGTTGAGATGGCGGGGTAGCTTCTGGGGTAGCTCCGGGAGCTCGCTGGCTCTCAACTTGTTCCTCTATCTTTTGTACTCTTGCATTCAGCTTCTGCATTTCGCTCAGCTCCAGTTTCCTCTTCCTCTCCCGGGTTTTGTAACCGCCTGCTCCGGGAAACCCAACCTTCTACGCAACGGATCCTGGCGTGCCTCGTGTTCGTCCAGGGTGCTCAGGATTCCTGAGGGCCTCGGTCAGCTCGTCATTCTCTCTGTCGGGAATGAACATCCCTTGCTGTGCTGCGGCGATACACTTCTGAAGCTTCTTGACGGGTATTGCAAGTTGCTCGTCCGTCCAAACGCACTTCCCTGTTTCAGGGTCCAAGGTTCCCCGAACCCCGAAGAACCAAGTCCTTGAACGGTCTGGCCAGTTCAATGTCTCTGGTTCGACCCCTTTAGCAAGCAGGTCATTCTCAGCTTTGTCCCATAACGGCCGGGCTTTGAGGTAGCCACCTGACCCCGTGCGATGGTGAAACTTCTTCTTTGCACCATTTATCTTATTTGTCTCTGACATCTTCTTACTCTTGTCCGATGTCTTGTAGGCCACAAATGCGGGCCAGTGATCTCTTATCTTCTCATATCGGCCGGTGAATTCTTGAGTCTTCCCTTTGTCGACAAACATTGATTTCAACTCATTCTTCCACCTCCTGAATAGATCTGCCAATGGCTCTATAACTGGCTTATTCGGATCAATGACTCTATAACTGGCTTATTCGGATCCTCCTCTGGCGGTAGGGTGAAATTTGCCTTCAGCGAGGTCCAAAGATCATCTTTCTGTCTATCGTTGACATAAGGAACTTGAGGGTCTTCGTTCTTAGGCCTATTCCATAGCTGGATGCTGATCGGGATCATGTCCCTAACAATAGCCCCGCACTGAGCAGAAAATGCTTCCTTGGTCCGCCTGGGTTCAATCGGTTGGCCATCGTCCGAGATTGCTGTGATCGTGAACCTTTCATCCTGGCGCAACCTTTTCTTCGGGCCTCGCCTCGTTACCGAAGTTTGGCTCGATCCGGAGGGCTATAAAAGAAGAAAGAAGAGTTAATATATGTACATACCAAAACAATTAATGCATCAATTAGCCAGTCAGCACAGGCTTAATTAATATATATACCTTGCCAGACTTTGCAACAGCTCCCTCCTCTGTTCGGTCACCGGAGCCGTCATCACGGTCTCCTTCTTCCACCGGCATTCGGTCACCGGAGCCATCATGATCATGTCTTTCCTCCTCCATTGTTCGATCACCGGAGCCTTCATCCTCTCCTTCCAGACCATCGGTGTCGTTGAGATATGACAAGACATCACGTCTGTCGCGGATTATGTCCCCCAACAACTCTTCTTCTTCTAAGTCTCTTTGATGATCCATAGTTTCTGCAAATATTACAACATGGCAATTAATATACAAACATGAGAGTTGGATACATTAGTGGCAAACATAGACCTAGCAAGCTAATCACAACAAGGAATATTAATTGGTGGCCTCGACGCTTCTACAGTTTGGGATGGCCTTGACAATGCTTCTAGGGTTTGGGGTGGCCTCGACAACGCTCTTTTAACTTGGTAAATTTGGGTGGCCTCGAAGCTTCTAAGGTTTGGGGTGGCCTCGGCAACGCTTCTAGGGTTTGGCCCAGACCGCCTCTCTCATGAATGTCCGACGTCCGGACCGCTTCTCTCATGAATGTCAAACAAGGGATTTAACAAAATGGCGCCATTCTGGATATGCAGAAAATGGTCCCTATTTTTCCTGATCTCATCTACCCTTCTATATGTCACGTTGTCTAGTGTCAAAGGATTCAAGAAAACCATGGCTTCATCATTTGTCGGAAGTAACAGGCGCATGATGGTATGAAGCTCTCCAAAGTTATTTTGGAATGAAGTCCTGATAGGATAATTTGCTTTTTGGTACGAAGTTCAGCGAGAGCCTTTCGAACATCGCTATTTGGAAGGCCTTTGCTGAACTTCGTACCAAAAAGCAAATTATCCTATCAGGACTCCTTTCCAAAACAACTTTGGAGAGCTTCATACCATCATGCGCCTATTACTTCCGGCTAATTATGAAACCATGGATTTCTTCAATACTTTGACACAAGAGAACGTGCACATATAGAAACATAGATGAGATCAGGAAAAATATGGATCAACTTAATTATGCACATCCATAATGGGGGCATTCTTGATAAATCTCTTATAAATCTCGAGAGAGTTTGTCGGGTAGGGGCGGGAGGGGGTAGGAGATCGACAACATTTTTTTCTAGGGTTTGGGTGTCCTCGAGAGTTGGTCGAGCGAGAGGGGGTTGATCGACGTCCCCCTCTCGACCCCTCGGCGATCCTCGACCCTCGACCCCTCGACAACCCTCGACCCTCGACCCCTCGGCGACCCTCGACCCTCTACCCTAGTTCCCGACCCTCGACCGCTCGTCGATCCTCGGCACCCTTATTCCCGATAAAAAATAAGAAGAGGAAGAAGAAGAAAAAAAAGAGGAGAAGAAGAAGGAATAGAGGAGAAGAAGAAAAAATAGAATAACAAAAAAAAAAGAGGAGAAGAAGAAGGAATAGAGGAGAAGAAGAAAAAATATCTTCTTCTCCTCTATTCCTTCTTTATCTTCTTCTCCTCTATTCCTTCTTCTTCTCCTCTTTTTTTTCTTCTTCTATTTTTTCTTCTTCTCCTCTATTCCTTCATTCTTCTTCTCCTCTATTCCTTCTTCTTCTCCTCTTTTTTTTTGTTATTCTATTTTTTCTTCTTCTCCTCTATTCCTTCTTCTTCTCCTCTTTTTTTTTCTTCTTCTTCCTCTTCTTATTTTTTTTCTTCTTCCTCTCCTCTTCTTCTCTCCTTCTTCTTCTCCTTGTTCCTCTTCTTATTTTCCTTTTTCCTCTCCTTCTTTTTCTTCTTCTTCCTTCTTCCTTCTTCCTCTTTTCTTCTTTTTCCTTATTTTCCTTTTTCCTCTCCACTAACCTAAAATGCACTAACAGTACAACTAACCAAAAATCTACTAACCTAAAATGCACTAACTTTGACATATGATCAAACTTTGACATATGATCAAATGTTGCATATGTTAAAATTCAAACTTTGACATATGATCGACGTCCCCCCTCATGTCGGATGAGAGGGGGTTGATCGACGTCCCCCCTCATGTCGAAGTTACCGGAGTTTTCTATATGAACAAAAAAAATTCCACATGACATGTCCGACGTCCCCCCTCATTTCGAAGTTATCGGGGAAGGGGTAGACGACAACGACGCTCACCCCTCATGACATGTCCGACGTCCCCCCTCATGTCGAAGTTATCGGGGAGGGGGTAGACGACAACGACGCTCACCCCTCATGACATGTCCGACGTCCGACATCCCCCCTAATGTCATGTCCGACGTCCCCCCTCATTTTAACTAATTTCTATGAACAAAAAAATATTCTATGAACATCATATATATATACATCCATCCATATGAACATATATGAACAAAAAAATACATAGCCACATATATGAAAAAGAAAATACATATATGAAAAAAAAATGCTATGAACATATGAAAAAAAATGCTATGAGCCGGGGCGGCGCGGCGGCTCACAGCGGGGGCGGCTGGCGACGGCGACGGCGATGGCGACGGTGACGACTAAGGCGACGGCAGGGGCAGCGAGGGCGCCTGCGCGCGGGGGCGGGCCGGGGCGGGGGCGGGCAGAGGCAGGGGCTCGGGCGTGGGGCAGGGGCGCGACGACGGCGTGGAGACGTGCGCGGCGTGGTCGGGGCAGGCCGGGGGCGCGGGGCGGCGTCGGGGCAGGGGCACGGGGCGGCCGGCGTCGAGGCAGGGGGCACGGGGCGACGACGACGAGGCAGGGGGCACGGGGCGGCGCATCAGGGCAGGGCAGGGGCGTGGGGCGACGGTGATGAGGTGCGGGTGGCGAGGGCGTCGAGGAGTGGGCGGCGACGGCGACGAGGAGCAGGCGGCGACGACGACCTCGGGGCGGCGACGGCGTCGAGGAGCGGCGCAGCAGCCTGGCGGCATTCGATCGAGAGAAGAATGGCAGATGGGGGAAAATTTCCTAATTGTCGGGTTATATAGCAACCACCTTTGGTCCCGGTTGGTGCCACGAACCGGGACCAAAGGTCAGTTTTCAGCAGCCCAAAGGGCAGGAAACAGGGACCTTTGGTCCCGGTTGGTAGCACCAACCGGGACCAAAGGCCTTATGCTGCCCGCGGCCAAAAAGTTTAGTCCCACCTCGCTAGTTGACAGGGGCTCGGAGTGGTTTATAAGCCACACTGTCGCTGCCCTCTCGAGCTCCTCTCAAATGCAGGCTTACGGGCCTAATCACACTGTATCTGCCGGTGGGCCTACTGGGCTCTCTCCGGGCCTGAATCCTGGCCCATGACTGGGTTTCTAGTCGTATTCAGGCCGTGGTGGCCCAGTAGGTGGCATTTTTTTTATTTTTTTCCAGTTTTTTTGTTTTGTTTTTTGCTTTATTTATTTTCTTTTGTTTCTACTTATAGTTTTTCAATAATTCTTTTTGCTGTTAGGTCACAAAAATTATAAACTTTCTGTTAGTGCCATTAGTTCTCAAATTTGAAGAGTTTAAATTTGAATTTTTTGAAATTTGTGTCAATCACTAGTTTGTGAATAAGTTTACTATAAAAATAGATTTTTGAGTGATTCTTTTTCCTGCTATTTAATATTACTGTGTTTTATCATTATATTCAATTTGGTAATTTTTAGGTTATTTTAAATATCTGTTTTAATCAAAAACAGATTTTGTTATTTTAGTTTGTTCTAACAAAAAATTTCTTTATGAAATTTCTTTTTGCTATTAATGTTTTGAACAGAAAATACTTTGATAGTTTTAGTTGCATAAATTTTATATAATTTTTGTTTCAAAAATACTAGAGGTTTATAAAAGCTTTTTAGTTGATTCCTTTTGCTATTAGAGTTTTATAAAAGCTTTTTAATTGTTTTTTTTCTATTGAAGAATATTATAGTTTTGTTTTAGTTGATCATAACAGAATATTTTAATTGATTATTTTTAGTTCATTCTTTTTGCTATTAGTTCATTCTTTTTGCTATTAGTTCATTTCTTTTTGCTATTAGTTCATTCTTTGAGCTAAATGACCCTGAAATTGAAAAGCACTACAAATGAACTCTGAAAAGGTTGAAAGTTGGCATGGTATCATCATTCCACCCACATAGCATGTGCTAAAAAGTTGAGAGGGTTACGGCAAAAACTGGATGCACTTCGTGTACAAAATGGACAATCTCTTTCGAAGTATCAGGGTTTCGGACGAAAACTCATCTGTTACAAAGGGATTTCATTTTTTTGAACTTATTTGAACTCCAGACTTTTTCTGTGTTCAAAACGCACCATTCAAAGCCACATCATAAATTTTCAACCCTTTCTAACTTCATTTGTTATTTTTCATGCATTTACTAATTTTTTTAGCTAAATGACCCTGAAATTGAAAAGCACTACAAATGAACTCTGAAAAGCTTGAAAGTTGGCATGGTATCATCATTTCACCCACATAGCATGTGCTAAAAAGTTGAGAGGGTTACGGCAAAAAATGGATGCACTTCGTGTACAAAACGGACAATCTCTTTCGAAGTGTCAGGGTTTCATACGGAAACTCATCTGTTACAAAAGGCATTTCATTTCTTCACATGTAACTGCAGTGATATTCTAGATCAAAGGCATCATCATAATAGTTGTGGAGAGAAAGTCTTCACTTTTTCTTCGCTTCTGTCCTTTGCTTATTGCGCCGTAACCATGGATAATCTTCATCGTTTAACAGGGTGCTTGGGTCAGCTTTGTCTTTGAAGGGAGGAATTTCATGAAACTTTTCATAATCTTCAGACATGTCTGTCTTGCCCTCCAATCCCACGATGTCTCTTTTTCCTAAAAGAACTATGTGGCGCTTTGGCTCATCGTATGATGTATTCACTTCCTTATCTTTTCTTTTTCTCGGTTTGGTAGACATGTCCTTCACATAGAAAACCTGCGCCACATCATTGGCTAGGACGAATGGTTCATCTGTGTACACAAGATTGTTCAGATCCACTGTTGTCATTCCGTACTGTGGGTCTACCTATACCCCGCCTCCTGACAGATTGACCCATTTGCACTGAAATAAAGGGACCTTAAAATCATGTCCGTAGTCAAGTTCCCATATGTCCACTATGTAACCATAATATATGTCCTTTCCCCTCTTGGTTGCTGCATCAAAGCGGACACCGCTGTTTTGGTTGGTGCTCTTTTGATCTTGGGCGATCGTGTAAAATGTATTCCCATTTATCTCATACCCTTTGTAATTCAATACAGTCAAAAATGGTCCCCTGGCCAACGAGTACAGCTCATCAGAAATAGTGTTGTCACCCCTGAGACGTGTTTGCAACCAACTACCGAAAGTCTTGATGTGTTCACATGTAATCCAGTCATCACACTGCTCCGGGTGTTTGGAGCGCAGAATGTTCTTGTGTTCATCGACATACGGGGTCACCAAGGTAGAATTCTGTAGAACTGTGTAGTGTGCTTGAGACCAAGAATGCCCGTCCCTACATATTATTGAGTCCCCTCCTAGCATGCCTTTTCCAGTCAGTCTCCCCTCATACCGAGATTGAGGGAGACCAATCTTCTTAAGGTCAGGAATGAAGTCAACACAAAACCCAATGACATCCTCTGTTTGATGGCCCATGGAGATGCTTCCTTCTGGCCTAGCGCGGTTACAGACATATTTCTTTAGGACTCCCATGAACGTCTCAAAGGGGAACATATTGTGTAGAAATACAAGGCCCAGAATGACAATCTCGTCGACTAGATGAACTAGGACGTGCGTCATGATATTGAAGAAGGATGGTGGGAACACCACCTCAAAACTGACAAGACATTGCGCCACATCAGTCCTTAACCTTGGTAGGATTTCTAGATCGATCACCTTCTGAGAGATTGCATTGAGGAATGCACATAGCTTCACAATGCCTAATCGAACGTTTTCCGGTAGAAGGCCCCTCAATGCAACCGAAAGCAGTTGTGTCATAATCACGTGGCAGTCATGAGACCTTAGGTTCTGGAACTTTTTCTCTGGCATATTTATTATTCCCTTTATATTCGACGAGAAGCCAGACGGGACCTTCATACTGAGCAGCCATTCAAAAAAGATTTCCTTCTCTTCTTTGGTAAGAGCGTAGCTGGCAGGACCTTCATACTGCTTTGGAGGCATGCCGTCTTTTTCGTGCACACGTTGCTGGTCCTCCCGTGCCTCCGGTGTATCTTTTGTCTTCCCATACACGCCCAAGAAGCCTAGCAGGTTCACGCAAAGATTCTTCGTCACGTGCATCACGTCGATTGAAGAGCGGACCTCTAGGTCTCTCCAGTAGGGTAGGTCCCAAAATATAGATTTCTTCTTCCACATGGGTGTGCGCCCCTCAGCGTCATTCGGAACAGATAGTCCGCTGGGACCCTTTCCAAAGATTACTTGTAAATCATTGACCATAGCAAGTATGTGATCACTGGTACGGATGGCAGGCTTCTTCCGGTGAACTGCCTCGCCTTTGAAATGCTTGCCTTTCTTTCGACATTGATGGTTGGTCGGAAGAAATTGACGATGCCTCAGTTACACATTCTTCCTGCATTTGTCCAGGTATATACTTTCGGTGTCATCTAAATAGTGCGTGCATGCGTGGTATCCCTTGTTTGTCTGCCCTGAAAGGTTACTGAGAGCAGGCCAATCATTGATGGTTACAAACAGCAACGCATGCAGGTCAAATTCCTGCTGTTTGTGCTCATCCCACACACGTACACCGTTTCCATTCCACAGCTGCAAAAGTTCTTCAACTAATGGCCTTAGGTACACATCAATGTCGTTGCCGGGTTGCTTAGGGCCTTGGATGAGAACTGGCATCATAATGAACTTCCGCTTCATGCACAGCCAAGGAGGAAGGTTATACATACATAGAGTTACGGGCCAGGTGTTGTGATTGCTGCTCTGCTCCCCAAAAGGATTAATGCCATCCGCGCTTAAACCAAACCATACGTTCCTTGCGTCACCTGCAAAATCCTCCTAGTACCTTCTCTCGATTTTTCTCCACTGCGACCTGTCAGCGGGTGCTCTCAACTTCCCGTCTTTCTTACGGTCCTCTCTATGCCATCTCATCAACTTGGCATGCTCTTTGTTTCTGAACAGACGTTTCAACCGTGGTATTATAGGAGCATACCACATCACCTTGGCAGGAACCCTCTTCCTGGGGAGCTCGCCGTCAACATCACCAGGGTCATCTCGTCTGATCTTATACCGCAATGCACCGCATACCGGGCATGCGTTCAAATCCTCGTACGCACCGCGGTAGAGGATGCAGTCATTAGGGCATGCATGTATCTTCTGCACCTCTAATCCTAGAGGGCATACAACCTTCTTTGCTGCGTACATACTATCGGGCAATTCGTTATCCTTTGTAAGCTTCTTCTTCAATATTTTCAGTAGCTTCTCAAATCCTTTGTCAGGTACACCATTCTCTGCCTTCCACTGCAGCAATTCCAGTACGGTACCGAGCTTTGTGTTGCCATCTTCGCAATTGGGGTACAACCCTTTTTTGTGATCCTCTAACATGCGATCAAACTTCAGCTTCTCCTTTTCACTTTCGCACTGTCTCTTTGCATCAACAATGACTCGGCGAAGATCATCATCGGGCACATCGTCTGGTTCCTCTTGATCTTCAGCTTCCCCCGTTGCAGCATCACCGTATTCTGGGGTCACATAGTTGTCATCATCCTCTTCTTCTTCGCTATCTTCCATCATAACCCCTCTTTCTCCGTGCTTGGTCCAAACATTATAGTGTGGCATGAAACCCTTATAAAGCAGGTGGGTATGAAGGGTTTTCGAGTCAGAGTAAGACCTCGTATTCCCACATATAGGGCATGGAGAACACATAAAACCATTCAGCTTGTTTGCCTCAGCCACTGCGAGAAAATTATGCACGCCCTCAATGTACTCGGAGGTGCGTATGTTACCGTACATCCATTGCCGGTTCATCTGCGTGCATTATATATAATTCAGTGTGTCAAAAACCATTACAGAACATCATGAATAGATAAGTGACCAAATTAATAAAAGTTCATCATCACATTAAAACCAAAGTACATACATAGTTCTCATTGAACAACATATAGCTCTCCAGAGCATCTAATTAAACCATACATTGAAACTATGTAAAACATTTCAATGCAACAACAAATGCAATCATAATCGCAACTAAGGTAACAATTGATCCAACGGCATAATGATACCAAGCCTCGGTATGAATGGCATATTTTCTAATCTTTCTAATCTTCAAGTGCATTGCATCCATCTTGATCTTGTGATCATCGACGACATCCGCAACATGCAACTCCAATATCATCTTCTCCTCCTCAATTTTTTTCAATTTTTCCTTCAAGTAATTGTTTTCTTCTTCAACTAAATTTAACCTCTCAACAATAGGGTCGGTTGGAATTTCCGGTTCACATACCTCCTAGATAAAAAAATCTTTGTCACGTTGGTCGGCATAATTGCCATAAACACTAAATGAACCAAATAGTTATAAAAGATAATATATACCACATCCGAATCATAGACAGGACGAGGGCCGACGGAGGCGGATACCAAAACCATCGTACTATATAATAACAAACAATAATAAAAGTAAGAAAATTACACAAGTATCTATCTAAATCATACAAGTAAGAACTTTTTTCTTTTAAAAAGAAGATAAGATCAAGAGGCTCACCACGGTGGTGCCGGCGACGAGATCGGCACGGGCGATCGACGGCGGTGAGGACGGGGACGGGACAGGACGGACCGCCAAACCTGGACAAATCTCGAGGAAAATGGAGCTTGGACAAGGAGCTTCGAGAGGAGAAAGCTTAAGTGTGGCTCGGGCATTTCATCGAACACCTCATGTGCATAGGAGGTGAGCTAGAGCACCACAAAGCTCTCCCACGGCCGGCCAGAAAAACAGAACA
This sequence comes from Thinopyrum elongatum, assembly GCA_011799875.1. NCBI lineage: Eukaryota > Viridiplantae > Streptophyta > Magnoliopsida > Poales > Poaceae > Thinopyrum > Thinopyrum elongatum. The sequence continues at coordinate 610,962,798 of CM022303.1, forward strand.
CTCCACTGCTCTGCTCACGGGCGAGGGGGTATATATAGGCATCTCATTGGTCCCGGTTCGTGGCTGGAACCGGGACTAAAGGACCCCCTTTGGTCCTGGTTCCAGCCACAAACCGGGACCAATGGTTGTGGGCCAGGAGCGAGGCCCATTGGTCCCGGTTCGTGTCTGGAACCGGGACCAAAGGGGCCAGACGAACCGGGACAAATGCCCCACGAGGCCCGGCCGGCCCCCTGGCCTCACGAACCGGGACCTATGCCCTCATGGGTCCCGGCTCGTGACTGAACCGGGACAAATGGGTTGGCCCGGGCTGGACCAAAGCCCTGTTTTCTACTAGTGATGGTGGCCCCCGACGACGAGGCCGCCCTCAAGTGGGCGAGGGAGGACTACGTCCGCGAGCAGGTGCTCCGCCAGTGTCGGGCATACGCGGAGCTCCAGGCCCGGCGCCGCGGATGCGAGGAGGATGGCGTCATCATCCTCGACAGTGACGAGGAGGGCGAGGCCGGGCCGTCCAACCCCCACCGCACGTCGGAGACCCTGGCCAGGGGTGCAGTAGGGACGGCGGCGGCTCCGGCGGGGCGCGCGACGAGGGCGAGGACGACGGCGGCGGCGACTACACCCGTTTGTACAGGCTCCTCGGCATGTAGATGGCGGGCGGCGGCTGCGGCGTAGCAGGGCTAGGCGTAGTTTGCATGTTTATCTGTTTTTTGTACAAATTTCTATGAAATATCGCTGAGTTCGCGCGATTTTGGCGGCAACCTGGGGGGCATCGACTGGGAACGCAATCGCCCCCAGGCGCCAAGCAAGCGCCGGTTCGGCCCCAGGCGGCTCTTTTTCAGCGTCCTGGGGGCCGAACGGCAGGAGATGCTCTCAGTCGTGGCCCAGAGGCGAACAACAAGTTTGGCGAAATTCGATGAACTTTGACGAAATTCGATGAACTTAAATAAAACATAGGCGATTACATTAATATTTGGGCTAAAACACTTAAACATAAGCGATACTTGAATAAAACATGCCAAGGATGCGGTACATCTGGCTGGTGTGGTCGTCGTCGTCACCGCCGCCGCTCGGCGGGTAATCCTTTGGAGGGGGTTGTAGCTGCATCGCTCCCCGGCGTCATAGTTGTACGGCTTCTTTGGCGGCAGCACTGCTACCTCTTGAGCTTGCGTTGGTTTTTCCCTTGAAGAGGAAAGGGTGATGCAGCAAAGAAGAGTAAGTATTTCCCTCAGTTTTGAGAACCAAGGTATCAATCCAGTAGGAGATTACGCACAAATCGCCAAATACCTGCACAAATAATCAAACAACTTGCACCCAACGCTATAAAGGGGTTGTCAATCCCTTCTAGGTTATTTGCAAAAGTGAGATCTGATAGAGATAGATAAACTGTAAAGTAAATATTTTTGGGTTTTTGGTTTATAGATTGAAAAGTAAAAGATTGCAAAATAGTAGATCGGAAACTTATAAGATGTAAAATAGACCCGGGGGCCATAGGTTTCACTAGAGGCTTCTCTCATGATAGCAAATATTACGGTGGGTGAATAAATTACTATCAAGCAATTGATAGAAGAGCGAATAATTATGACGATATCTAAGGCAGTGATTATGAATATAGGCATCACGTCCGAGATAAGTAGACCGACTTCTGCCTGCATCTACTACTATTAATCCACCCATCGACCGACTCCTGCCTACATCTAGAGTATTAAGTTCATAAGAACAGAGTAACGCCTTAAGCAAGATGACATGATGTAGCGGAATTAACTCATGCAATATGATGAAAACCCCATCTTGTTATCCTCGATGGCATCAATACAATACGTGTCATGTCCCTTTCTGTCACTGGGATTGAGCACCGCAAGATTGAACCCAAAGCAAAGCACTTCTCCCATTGCAAGAAATACCAATCTAGTTGGCCAAACCAAACCGATAATTCAAAGAGAATTACTAAGATATCAAATCATGCATATAAGAATTCAGAAGAGACTCAAATAATATTCATAGATAACCTGATCATAAACCCACAATTCATCGGATCTTGGCAAACACACCGCAAAAGAATACTACATCGGATAGATCTCGAAGAACATCGAGGAGAACATGGTATTGAGGATCAAAGAGAGAGAAGAAGCCATCTAGCTACTAGCTATGGACCCGTAGGTCTGTGGTGAACTACCCACACTTCATTGGAAGGGCAATGGTGATGATGTAGATGCCCTCCGTGGTCGATTCCCCCTCTGGCAGAGTACCGGAAAAGGCCTCCAGATGGGATCTCGCGGAAACAGAAGGTTACGGCGGCGGAAGAGTGGTTTCGATGGATGTTCTGATGTTTCTGGAATATTTGGGAATTTATAGGCGAAAGAAGTAGGTTAGGGGGGTCTCGGGGGGCCCACAAGGTAGGGGGGCGCGCCCTCTACCCTTGTGGCCGCCTCGAGGCTCCCCTGGCGTGTACTCCAAGTCCTCCGGGTGTCTTCTGGTCCTAGAAAAATCCTCATAAAGTTTCATTCCGTTTGGACTCCATTTGATATTCCTTTTCTGCGAAACTCAAAAACAAGGAAAAAAATAGAAACTGGCACTGGGCTCTGGGTTAATAGGTTAGTCCTAAAAATCATATAAAATAGCATATTAATGCATATAAAACATCCAAAACAGATAATATAATAGCATGGAACAATAAAAAAATTATAGATACGTTGGAGACGTATCAAGCATCCCCAAGCTTAATTCCTGCTCGTCCTCGAGTAGGTAAATGATAAAAACAGAATTTTTGATGTGGAATGCTACCTAACATATTTATCAATGCAATTCTTCTTTAATGTGGTATGAAAGTTCATATTCATAAGTAAAAGTTTATGTTGACATGAGAACAATAATATTTTAAGCATACTAGATAGTAAATCATTAAGTTTGAAAAATAACATGGCTAAAGAAAGTTATCCCTACAAAATCATATAGTCTTATTATGCTCCCTCTTCTCAACACAAGGTAATCATGCCCACCCCGGTGTCAGCCAAGCAATTGGTTCATACTTTTTAACGCACTTCAGCCTTTTCAATTTTTCACGCAGTATATGAGCATGAGCCATGGATATAGCACTATGGGTGGAATAGAAGGTCGTAATAGACAAAAGTGGGGAGAAAGTCTCACATCAACTCGGCAAATCAATGGACTATGGAGATGTCCATCAATTGATATCAATGTGAGCGAGTAGGGATTGCCATGTAACGGATGCACTAGAGCTATAAGTGTATGAAAGCTTAAAAGGAAAACTAGTGGGTGTGCATCAACTTGCTTGCTCATGAAGACCTAGGGCATTTGAGTAAGCCCATCGTTGGAATATACAATCCAATTTCTATAACGGAAATTCCCACTAGTATATGAAAGTGACAACACAGGAGACTCTCTATCATGAAGAACATGGTGCTATGATGAAGCACAAGTGTGGAAAAAGATAGTAACATTGTCCCTTCTCTCTTTTTCTCTCATTTTTTTCCTTTTTTTATTTTATTTTTTTGGGCTCTTTGGCCTCTCTTTTTTGGTGGGCTTCTTTGGCCTCTTTTGTTTATTTGGGCTTCACTAGCCTTTTTTATTTTTGATAACCTCACATGGGACAATGTTCTAATAATGATGATCATCACACTTTTATTTACTTACAACTCGATAGTTAGAACAAAGATATGACTCTATATGAATGGCTCCAGCGGTGTACCGGGATGTGCAATGATCAAGAGTGACATGTATAAAAAAATATGAACGGTGGCCTTGCCACAAATACTATGTCACCTACATGATCATGCAAAGCAATATGACAATGATGATGCGTGTCATAATAAACGGAATGATGGAGTTACATGGCAATATATCTCGGAATGGCTATGGAAATGCCATAATAGGTAGGTATGGTGGCTATTTTGAGGAAGGTATAAGGGTTTATGCACCGGCGAAAGTTGTGCGGCACTAGAGTGGCTAGCAAGGTGGAAGGGTGAGAGTGCGTATAATCCATGGACTCAACATTAGTCATAAAGAACTCACATACTTATTGCAAAAGATTTATTAGCCCTCAAAGCAAAGTACTACTATGCATGCCCCTAGGGGGGAGGTTGGTAGGAGTTAACCATCGCGCGCCCCCGACCTTCACGCAAAGGTGAACAATCAAGACACAAGCATTTCGTTTTGGTTGCACTTTTTGGAGACCATACGTGCATGCTACGGGAATCACGAACCTTAACACAATTATTTTATCTACCCTACAATTTACTATTAGCATAATTCTAATATTACCATCCTCATATCTCAAAACGATCACACTTATCATATGGAAGTTTTTATTATACCTACTTTGGATGTCTATCATATTAGGACCAAATTCATAACCCAAGCTAATTACCATGCTGTTTTTAGAGACTCTCAAAATAATATAAGTGAAGCAAGAGAGTTCAACAATTTTTATAAAATAAAACCACCGCCGTGCTCTAAAAAGATATAAGTGAAGCACTAGAGCAAAATTGCCTAGATCAAAAGATATAAGTGAAGCACATAGAGTATTCTAATAAATCACGATTGAAGCGTGTCCCTCTCAAAAGGTGTGTACAACAAGGATGATTGTGACAAACTAAAAAGCAAAGACTCATATCATACAAGACGCTCTAAGTAAAACACATATCATGTAGTGAATAAAAATATAGCCTCAAGTAAAGTTACCGATGGATGAAGACGAAAGAGGGGATGCCTTCCCGGGGCATCCCCAAGCTTAGGCTCTTGGCTTTCCTTGAATTTTACCTTGGGGTTCCTTGGGCATCCCCAAGCTTAGGCTTTTGCCACTCCTTATTCCATAGTCCATCAAATCCTTACCCAAAACTTGAAAACTTCACAACACAAAACTCAACAGAAATCTCGTGAGCTCCGTTAGTAAAACAAAGCAAATAACCACTCAAGGTACTGTTGTGATCTTGTTCTAATTTTATATTGGTGTTATATCTACTGTATTCCAACTTTTCGATGGTTCATACCCCCCCGATACTAGCCATAGATGCATCAAAATAAGCAAACAACACATAGAAAACAGAATCTGTCAAAAACAGAACAGTCTGTAGCAATCTGAAAACTTCGCATACTTCTGTAACTCTAAAAATTCTGAAAAATTAGGACGACCTGGGGAATTATATCAATTTTGTGTAAAAATTTCAGAAGGTTTCGACATTCCAGTGAATTATTGAATTTTCTTCACTGAGCGCAAAAGTTTCTGTTTTTCAGCAAAATCAAATCAACGATCACCGTAAGCCATCCCAAAGGTCTTACTTGGCTCAAACACTAATTAAAACACCAAAACACAATTACTACAGAAGTACTAATGTGTATACTCACAAAAACAGAAAATAAAATATTGGGTTGTCTCCCAACAAGCACTTTTCTTTAAAGCCTTTTAGCTAGGCGTTGATAATTTTAATGATGCTCACATGAAAGACAAGACTTGAAGCACAAAAAGAGCACCATATAGAATGTCTAAATCACATCTAAGTCTAACATACTTCCTATGCATAGGCATTTTATAGGAAAACAAATTAGCAAGACAAGCAAGATCTAGCATATGCAAGGAAGAAGAAAGAAACAATAGCAATCTCAACATAACGAGAGGTAATTTAGTAACATGAAAAATTCTAGAACCACATTTTCCTCTCTCATAATAATTACATGTAGGATCATAATCAAATTCAACAATATAGCTATCACATAAAATATTCTCTACATGATCCACATGCATGCAAAGTTGAAACTTTTTCAAAACATTTGGATTAACATAGAACAAAGACATTACTTCTCCAAGCCCACTTTTATCAAAAATTTCATAAGATTGATCAATCTCCAAAGTAGTGGGATCAAAAGTTGACATTCTTTCAAACCCACTTTCAATATTATTGCAAACATTATTATCAATCTCATACTCATCATATGGCTTAAATAAATTTTCAAGATCATAAGAAGAATCACCCCAATCATGATCATTGCAACAAGTAGTAGACATAGCAAAATTAGCATCCCCAAGCTTAGGGTTTTGCATATCATTAACACAATTGACATTAATAGAATTTATAATAACATCATTGCAATCATGTTTTTCATTCAAAGAGCTATCGTGAATCACTTCATAAATTTCATCACAACTTTCAGATTCACGAATTTCAAGCAAAACTTCATATAGATAATCTAGTGCACTCAACTCACTAGCAATTGGTTCATCATAATTGGATCTCTTAAAAAGATTAGCAAGTGGATAAGGATCCATAAACTTTATTTTTTATTTTTAATAAACACACAATTATAGCAAGAAAACGAGCAAACAATCCAAGTAAGACATAAGGGCAAACGAAAAGACGAATGGAAGAAGGGTGAAGAAAAGGAAAATCTTTTCGAAAATCATTTTAGAAGTGGGGGAGAGGAAAACGAGAGGCGAATGGCAAATATTGTAAATGCGAGAGATGACGGTTTAATGAAGGAACTTGGTAGGTCTTGACTTGGCGTAGATCTCCCCGGCAACGGCACAAGAAATTCTTCCTGCTACCTCTTGAGCTTGCGTTGGTTTTTCCCTTGAAGAGGAAAGGGTGATGCAGTAAAGTAGAGTAAGTATTTCCCTCAGTTTTGAGAACCAAGGTATCCATCCAGTAGGAGATTACGCACAAATCGCCAAATACCTGCACAAACAATCAAACAACTTGCACCCAACGCTATAAAGGGGTTGTCAATCCCTTCTAGGTTATTTGCAAAAGTGAGATCTGATAGAGATAGATAAACTGTAAATTAAATATTTTTGGGTTTTTGGTATATAGATTGAAAAGTAAAAGATTGCAAACTAGTAGATCGGAAACTTATAAGATGTAAAGTAGACCCGGGGGCCATAGGTTTCACTAGAGGCTTCTCTCATGATAGCAAATATTACAGTGGGTGAACAAATTACTGCCAAGCAATTGATAGAAGAGCGAATAATTATGACGATATCTAAGGCAATGATCATGAATATAGGCATCACGTCCGAGACAAGTAGACTGTCTCCTGCCTGCATCTACTACTATTACTCCACACATCGACGGACTCCTGCCTGCATCTAGTTTATTAAGTTATTAAGTTCATAAGAACAGAGTAACGCCTTAAGCAAGATGACATGATGTAGCGGAATTAACTCATGCAATATGATGAAAACCCCATCTTGTTATCCTCGATGGCAACAATACAATACATGTCATGTCCCTTTCTATCACTGGGATTGAGCACCGCAAGATTGAACCCAAAGCAAAGCACTTCTCCCATTGCAAGAAATACCAATCTAGTTGGCCAAACCAAACCGATAATTCGAAGAGAATTACTAAGATATCAAATCATGCATATAAGAATTCAGAAGAGACTCAAATAATATTCATAGATAATCTGAACATAAACCCACAATTCATCGGATCTTGGCAAACACACCGCAAAAGAATATTACATCGGATAGATCTCGAAGAACATCGAGGAGAACATGGTATTGAGGATCAAAGAGAGAGAAGAAGCCATCTAGCTACTAGCTATGGACCCGTAGGTCTGTGGTGAACTACTCACACTTCATCGGAAGGGCAATGGTGATGATATAGATGCCCTCCGTGGTTGATTCCCCCTTCGGCAGAGTACCAGAAAAGGCCTCCAGATGGGATCTCGCGAAAACAGAAGGTTATGGCGGCGGAAAAGTGGTTTCGATGGATATTCTGATGTTTCTGGAATATTTGGGAGTTTATAGGCGAAAGAAGTAGGTCAGGGGGGTCTCGGGGGGCCCACAAGGTAGGGGGGCGCACCCTCCACCCTTGTGGCCATCTCGAAGCTCCCCTGGCGTGTACTCCAAGTCCTCCGGGTGTCTTCTGGTCCAAGAAATATCCTCGTAAAGTTTCGTTCTGTTTGGACTCCATTTGATATTCCTCTTCTGCGAAACTCAAAAACAAGGAAAAAAAACTGGCACTGGGCTCTGGGCTAATAGGTTAGTCCCAAAAATCATATAAAATAGCATATTAAATCATATAAAACATCCAAAACAGCTAATATAATATCATGGATCAATCAAAAATTATAGATACGTTGGAGACGTATCAAGCACCGCCTCCTCGTCGCTATCGTCTAGGACAACGACGCCCCCTTCTTCTCCCACGCGGCAGCGCGCAGCGATCTCCTCAAGAGCGAGGCGCTGGCGCTCCATCTCCGCGGTGACGAACTCCTCGCGTGACCATGCCTTGGTGGCCTCAATGTCATATACAGCCCAGGCGGCTTGTTCCTCCTTCACCGAGACAGCCGGCGCGCATGGCTTCTTCTTCGGCTTCACCAGACAGAGGAGGACGGGGGGGCGAGGGAGCGGGCGGCCACCCTCATTTACAATGAGGTTCCGGTGTCGTCGAGAGAACCCCGCAGGAGCGGCATCTCCGGCTCAGACAACTCGGTCTCCGCCTCCGGCTTCACGGGGACAAAAGTGGCGCGCGGCGCCGAGCCAGACGAGCGCGACGAAGTGGCCGCGGAGGAGGACAACGACATCGAGAAGCTGCGTCGCGGCAACCAGGATGCCCCACGGCAGCGAGAAAGGGACGTTGGCGGGTACTCCATCCACGGGGTGTTCCCGGCCTCGATGTGGTCGAGGACGGCCATGAGGGTGCGTCCGGGCTCCCCCCACAAAAGAGTGTGGCCGACGGAGTTCTGACGACCGGCAACAACGGACGCGCCGTTGGTGGACTCCACTTGTTCGCGGTGGCGTTGATCGAAGTACTATGTCCACACCGGTGTGTTGTTGTCCGCCCACCTTGGGTCTGCCTGGGCGTCCGCTGGCATCGCCGCCCTTATGGCGGCTATCTTGGCCCGGCGCTGCTTGCCGGTGGGAACAGGTGGGATGGGGATGTTGAGGAACGTAGTAATAATTCAAAAAAAATTCCTACGTGTCACCAAGATCAATCTAGGAGATGCTAGTAACGAGAGAGAGGGAGTGCATCTTCATGCCCTTGAAGATCGCTAAGCGGAAGCGTTACAAAGAACGCGGTTGATGGAGTCGTACTCGTGGCGATTCAAATCGCGGAAGATCCGATCCAAGTGCCGAAAGGATGGCACCTCCGCTTTCAACACACGTACAGCCCAGGGACGTCTCCTCCTTCTTGATCCAGCAAGGGGGGAGGAGAAGTTGAGGGAGAGCTCCGAGAGCACGACGGCGTGGTGGCGGTGGAGCTCGTGGTTCTCTGGCAGGGCTTCGCTAAGCACTACGGAGGAGGAAGAGGTGTAGGGGAGGGGAGGGCTGCGCCAAGGGAAGGGTGCGGCTGCCCTCCCACCCCCCCCCCCCCCCCCCCCCCCCCCCCCCGCTATTTATAGGGTGAAGGGGAGAGGGGGCCGGCCCCCTAGATGCAACTAGATGGGGGGGCGGCGGCCAAGGGGGGACTTGCCCCCCCAAGTTGGTGGGGGGCGCCCCCACCCCTAGGGTTTCCAACCCTAGGCGCCTTGGGCCCTTGGGGGGCGCACCAGCCCACTAAGGGGCTGGTCCCCACCCATATTCAGCCCATTAGGTCCCCGGGGCAGGTGGCCCCTCCCGGTGGACCCCCGGAACCCTTTCGGTGGCCCTGGTACAATACCGATAACCCCCGAAACCGTTTTGGTGATTGAAACTGGACTTCCCATATATAAATCTTCACCTCCGGACCAATCCGGAACTCCTCGTGACATCCGGGATCTCATCCGGGACTCCGAACAACTTTCGGTAACCACATACAATTCCCGTTACAACTCTAGCGTCACCGAACCTTAAGTGTGTAGACCCTACGGGTTCGGCAACCATGCAGACATGACTGAGACACCTCTCTAGCCAATAACCAATAGCGGGATCTGGATAGCCATATTGGCTCCCACATGTTCCATGATGATCTCACCGGATGAACCACGAGGTCAAGAATTCAATCAATCCCGTATGCAATTCCCTTTGTCCATCGGTATGTTACTTGCCCGAGATTCGATCGTCAGTATCCCCATACCTTGTTCAATCTCGTTACCGGCAAGTCTCTTTACTCGTTCCGTAACACATGATCCTATGACTATCTCCTTAGTCACATTGAGCTCATTATGATGATGCATTAATGAGTGGGCCCGGAGATACCTCTCCGTCATACGGAGTGACAAATCCTAGTCTCGATTCGTGCCAACCCAACAGACACTTTTGGAGATACCTGTAGTGCACCTTTATTGTCACCCAGTTACATTGTGATGTTTGATACACACAAAGCATTCCTACGGTATCCGGGAGTTGCACAATCTCATGGTCTAAGGAAATGATACTTGACATTAGAAAAGCTCTAGAAAACGAACTACACGATCTCGTGCTATGCTTAGGATTGGGTCTTGTCCATCACATCATTCTCCTAATGATGTGATCCCGTTATCAACAACATCCAATGTCCATGGTCAGGAAACCATAACCATCTATTGATCAATGAGCTAGTCAACTAGAGGTCTATGTATTCACACATGTATTACGGTTTCCGGTTAATACAATTATAGCATGAACAACAAACAATTATCATGAACAAGGAAATATAATAATAACCATTTTATTATTGCCTCTAGGGCATATTTCCAACAGTCTCCCACTTGCACTAGAGTCAATAATCTAGTTACATTGTGATGTATCGAACACCCATAGAGTTCTGGTGCTGATCATGTTTTGCTCGTGGAAGAGGTTTAGTCAACGGATCTGCGACATTCAGATCCGTATGTACTTTACAAATATCTATGTCTCCATCTTGAATATAACCACGAATGGAGTTGAAGCGGCGCTTGATGTGCTTGGTCTTCTTGTGAAACCTGGGCTCCTTGGCAATGGCAATAGCTCCAGTGTTGTCACAGAAGAGAGTCATCGGGCCCGATGCATTGGGAATCACTCCTAGGTCGGTGATGAACTCCTTAATCCAGACTCCTTCCTGCGCTACTTTCGAAGCAGCTATGTACTCCGCTTCACATGTAGAGCCGCCACGACGATTTGCTTGCAACTGCACCAGCTGACTGCCCCACTGAGGGAGTCCTGGATTAAGGGGTCCTCGGGTGGCCGGGCTATGTGACATGGGCCGGACTGATGGGTCGTGAAGATACAAGGTAGTAGACCTTTCCTCGTGTCCGGGTGGGACTCTCCTTTGCGTGGATGGCAAGTTTGGCGTCCGGATGTATAGTTTCCTTCCTCTGTAAACTGACTCTGTATAACCCTAGGCCCCTCCGGTGTCTATATAAACCGGAGGGTTTAGTCCGTAGAGGCTATCATAACTCCCATAGGCTAGACAACTAGGGTTTTAGCCATTACGATCTCGAGGTAGATCAACTCTTGTAACCCCTATACTCATCAAATACAATCAAGCAGGACATAGGGTTTTACGTCCATTAAGAGGGCCCGAACCTGGGTAAACATCACTTTCCCTTTGTCTCTTGTTACCTTCGATCCTCAGACGCACAGTTCGGGACCCCCTACCCGAGATCGGCCGGTTTTGACACCGACATTGGTGCTTTCATTGAGAGTTCCACTGTGTCGTCGGCAGAACGATCGATGGCTCGTTTGATCATCAACAACGATGTTGCTTCCGGGGAGACCTTCCTCCCCGGTCAACTTTTTGTATTTGGTGGCTTCGCTCTGCGCGCCAATTCAGTTGGTCACCTTGAGCAGATCAACAGCTATGCCCCCGGTCATTAGATCAGATTCGGGAGCCTGAATTACATCGCTGATATCCGAGGAGAATTGATCTTCGAAGGGTTCACGGCCTCGACCACTATTCCTCATCCTCAAGAAGGCAACCCATCGGACCCGTCATCAGGCGCCGCTCAAAGACCAACTACTATCCCTGCCCCAGCCATAGATCCAGGCAGGCCACCTCATCCGAAGATGGGATCTTCAAACCCACCGGACCCTCTCCTCCCATGGAGCCCTTTGCCGAAGACCCAGAAGCGACCATATGTTCGGCGAGCCTGGAATGAAGCAGGACCTTCCTTGTCATCGGAGAGCTGAACTCGCCCCTGGAGGCCAACTCTGAACTCTCAAGGTCTGCGGCTGGTGAACACAACCTGGCAGAGTCTGCCATGCCCAGCTCCGCAAGTCCTCGGTTCCCCGTCCGTCCTTCGCTCTTAAGCGAGTCCGTGGACTTAATGCGGTCTCTCGCCATCACAGAGGTATCAGCTCCGAATTACGCCCAGCCCGAACTAGGGGCTGAGTGCGGGGAATTTTGCGTCCCACCCACCACCCACTTGGTAGCCACTGTCGAAGACTTAACCGACATGCTCGACTATGCCTCCGAAGACATCGACGGTATGGACGACGATGCCGAAGCCGAATCAGGCCAAAACCCGCCCATCACCGGACGTTGGACTGCCACTTCTACATACGATGTGTACATGGTGGATACACCCAAAGAGGACAATGATGGCAAGCAAGATCCGATCGAGGACAAGCCCGTCGAGGTACCACCGAAGCGTCGACGTCAGCGGCGCCGTTCACGATCGCGGCGGGAAAAAGAAAGTAATACCGGCACCGGAGACATTGACACTCCGGAGAATGCCGAAGACTCTGACAAACCCATTGAGCCTGCCGTAGAGCAGGATAATTGGGAAGAGGGACAAGTTAACCCTGACGAGCCAGTCGGGAATGAGGATTCGGAGGATAGTAACTATCTACCGATCTCCGAGGAGGATGTCAGCCTCGGCAATGAAGACTTCATCATGCCAGAGGAACCCCTCGAGCAAGAACGCTTTAAGCGACAGCTCATCGCAACTACGAGGAGCCTAAAAAGAAACAGCAACAGCTTCAAGCTGAACAGGATACGCTCAACGACAGATGGACCCAAGTCCTGGCTGCCGAGGAGTACGGCCTCGAACACCCAACAAAGAGCTATCCGAAGCATCGGCTACTGCCACAATTCGATGACGAGGCCCTAGAGCCAATACCGTCAAGACAAAATCATGTTGATCAACCAGACCGACCACCACGTGGGCGAGACAAAGCGGCTACTCACGCCGAACACCAGCCCGCGCCACCTCGCCGTCGAGGCAAAGAGGCAGCAGCTCAGGGCTACACCTACGACTTACGTCAGGACCTGGACAATAGAGCTGGCAAGACCAGATCAATATACGAATCAAGGGGGCATGCTACGATGAGAGACGATGGCCTTCAAGATTGGCGCGAGCAGCATAACCGAACTGGGGCCAAAAACCGAACACGGATGTCATCCGAACTCCGTCGTGACGTTGCCCGATACAGAGGCGCCGCACACCCCTTGTGCTTTACCGATGAGGTAATGTAGCACCAATTTCCAGAAGGGTTTAAACCCGTAAACATCGAATCATACGATGGAACGACAGATCCCGCGGTATGGATTGACGATTTTCTTCTCCATATTCACATGGCCCGCGGCGACGATCTCCACGCCATCAAAGACCAGCGCGGCACTGGTTAAACAGCCTACCAGAAAACTCTATTGGTAGCTGGGAAGACTTGGAGGATGCCTTTAGAGACAACTTCCAAGGTACCTATGTCCGGCCTCCGGATGCCGATGACCTTAGTCATATAGTCCAGCAACCCGGTGAGTCAGCCCGCAAACTCTGGACTAGGTTCTTAATTAAAAAGAACCAAATCATCGACTGTCCGGACGCCGAAGCCCTCGCGGCCTTTAAACACAGTGTCCGCGACGAATGGCTCGCCTGACACCTTGGTCAGGAAAAGCCGAAGTCTATGGCAGCTCTTACTGCACTCATGACCCGCTTCTGCGTGGGAGAGGACAGCTGGTTGGCTCGTAGAAGAAACAGTACCAGCGACCCTGGCACCTCCGAAGTCAGGGACGGCAATGGCAGGCCACGACGCAACAAACACAAGCGTCGAAACAACAAAGAAGAAACTGAAGACACAGCGGTTAACGCCGGATTCAGTGGCTCTAAATCCGGTTAGCGGAAGAAGCCGTTCAAAGGAAATAAGGACGGTCCATCTAATTTGGACAAAATACTCGATCGGCCTTGCCAGATTCATGGCACCCCCGAGAAGCCTGCCAACCACTCCAATAGAAATTGTTGGGTCTTCAAACAGGCCGGTTAGTTAAATACCAAATATAAGGGGAAAGGGCCGCCAAGCGAGGACGATGACGAGCCCCGCCCACCGAACACAGGGGGACAAAAGAAATTCCCCCCTGAGGTGAAAACAGTGAACATGATATATGTCACGCATATCCCCAAAAGGGAGCGCAAGCGCGCACTAAGGGACGTCTACGCCATAGAGCCCGTCACCCCCAAATTCAACCCATGGTCGGCTTGTCCGATCACCTTCGATCGCAGGGACCACCCGACCAATATCCGTCACGGAGGTTCGGCGGCCCTGGTCCTCGATTCAATTATTGACGGATATCATCTGACTCGAGTCCTCATGGACGGCGGCAGCAGTCTCAACTTGATCTATCAAGACACTATCCGCAAAATGGGTATTGACCCATCAAGAATCAAGCCTAGTAACACCACCTTTAAAGGAGTGATACCCGGCGTCGAGGCCCGCTGTACGGGCTCATTAACATTGGAAGTAGTCTTCGGTTCACCGGACAATTTCCAAAGCGAAGACTTGATCTTCGACATCATCCCCTTCCGCAGTGGTTATCACGCACTGCTCGGACATACTGCCTTCGCCCGCTTCAATGCAGTCCCGCATTATGCTTACTTAAAGCTCAAGATGCCTGGACCCCGCGGCGTTATCACAGTCAATGGAAACATGGAACGCTCCCTCCGTACCGAGGAGCACACCGCGGCCCTTGCAGCTGAGGTACAGAGCGGCCTTATCAAGCCGAACACTTCATCGGCCATCAAGCCTCCGGACACTATTAAACGAGTCCGGCCTACTCTGCAGAATGACAGCTCGGTCAATCCGACGCTGGACTAGCAGTTTTGCCTCCGTCCACCGCCCCATCTAATCGCGGCATATATACCGCGTGTGCATAACTACGCACTCAAAATACCTTGGGCGACGACGGAGGCACTCCGCGGACGAGGTCCATAATACGGCTCGACCCTATTCGGACCTTAATCTCCTTCTTCTTTTTTCTCTTTTCTCTTATATTACAGGTTCTTTAAAACCTAAAGTCACTTTACGGTGGCGCAGGGCCCTTTCCCAGGCCCCTTCTACATACAGGATCGTTGATCCTTTCAAAGGATCCTCCACCAAGGCGAAAAGCGGCGCAGACATGCGGTAGGGTGTCCAAAGGATCTTCACGATACCTTTTCTTTTTTAGGACCTGTATACAGCTTTCCCTTGTTCTCAAATTCTTGGCATGTAAAATAGCCCTGATGCTTATAGCATTATCTGTAAAAGCACGTTTTGACGTATCAATCAGACTATAATGGAAACAGTTTTTACCAACCCTATTCGGTATTGGTTTATTTCATAATCTGTATTCCCTCTTCATGTCAGATTGGCATATACACTTCGGCATAGCTTAAAATGCCAGGGGCTCTATTCGGCCACCTATATTTTCAAAAAAAAAAAGTCCGAACGCTTTTAGAGTGCACTTCGGCGTCCCGAATATTGCATTATATGCATCAGCTCCGAATCATGTCTTTGGCCAATAGTTGGGTTGCCCGGCTCCTGTGGTTACTACCTTATGTTCCGCTCGTTCGGCTAGGGTAGTAAAGGGAGAACTACTGCGATTGTGTTTCTGGTTCGTCCGGTCAAACACCTCAGTAGAGAAAGCCGAAAACTGACTATCATGGTGTGGCGAGAGCTGGTCAGCTATTCGGCGACTTGCTATAAATCTTTTTGCGATTTCTTCCGTATTATGCGAAGAACTGGCCTATGTACGGTCATGTGCTCAAGGCATCCCAGTTCGGATAGCCGCATACGCACCAGGGGCTAGTACTTAGCCCCACCGTCAAACTCCTATGGCTAAGTGAAAGTGATAAAGCCGCATAGTCTGATTGCCTGGTTTGCCTACGCAGACACCTCCTTCACGGACCAAGACGTTGGGTCAAGACTGATCATGCGTTATTCCGAACACCCCCGTAGTATCTACGTGGGGGCTGAAGCCGACGACTGGCAAACTTTCAAGATAACAAAATATGGCCGCACAGGAGGCAAGCAATTCCAGATAAATATATTACAAAGCCTTGGTTTACAAAACAACGTCTGGGTAGCTCGGATACATTCACTCAAATATGATATCCTTTGAGCATTGGCCCTCTATTAAGCGGGCACCCTCAAGGATGTCTTCAAAATACCGCTTTAGCTTGCGGTGGTCCTTGCCTTCGGGTGGTCCCTCGACCGCCACGACGGCGGCCTTCATCTTTGCCCAGTGCATCTTGACACGGGCAAAGGCCATCCGCGCACCTTCTATGCACGTCGAGCGCTTGACAGCTTCAATCCGGGGCAGCGCGTCGACAAGTCGCTGCACCAGGCCGAAGTAGCTGCTAGGAATGGGTTCGGTTGGCCACAGCCTTACTATGACGTCCTTCATGGCCAATCCGGACATCCTATGCAGCTCTGCCAGTTGCATCATGTGGTTGTTCAACAGCGCCGGACGCTCCGACGCCGCAAACTGTGACCAAAACAGCTTCTCCGTCGTGTGCCCCTCCTGGGCCCGGAAGAACTGCGCGGCATCGGCGGCACTCTTCGAAAGATCCGCAAATGTGTCTGGAGAACTCCATAGTCGAGTGAGCAAGGCATATCTTTGACCGCCAAATATAGTCTGCAAAAGAAAGGGCTTACCAGCCGCTATCTGTTCGGACTGCCGGATTTCCTCGCGAGCTGCCTGGGACTCGGTCCTCGCCTCCTTGGCCTCTTGGAGGGCCTTGTCGAGTTCGGCCACCTGGGCCTTATTCTTCTCCTCCAAGGACTCGCACTTGCCGGCGGCGACCTTGAGCGCTTGCTCCACTTCGGTCACCCTCTCCTCGTACTGGCGGCGGGCGACCTGTTCGGCCTTTAAATCTGCAGCCGCTTTGTCTGCGGCCGCTTTGTTCGCCTTCGCCTCCTCCTTGGCTTGGGCAAGGGCACTCTTGAGGGTCTCGACCTCGGCTGCGCTGCCTGCAATCATACACATAGCAGCGCATGAGTTTAAACTCAGAATTTGTATATCAATTCAGGCATATGCGAGATATTTCAAACATACCTTGCGCCTCATCGAACCGTTTGTTCATGCGGTCGATATCATCATCAGCCAGCTGCAGCCTCCGCTTGAGATCAGAAACTTCAGCGGCCTGGGTGGTTGCTGCCAACACGGAAGCCTGTTATACAATATAAAAGTACGTCACCTCTTCCGAATACTATATGATCCTCTGTCCAGCTTTTTCAAAACCAGACAGAGTCTCAGGGGCTACTATCTATGCACAGGTCTGTCCCTTTATAAAAAGCATCTAGAGCATTACGTCGCATACCTCGAAGCCTGTTAGCAGGCTGGTGAAGGCTTCGTTCAGCCCGCTCTTGGCAGACTGAATCTTCTCAACCACCACACCCATCAGGGTGCGGTGTTCCTCCACAATGGCAGCACGTCGTAGTGCTTCCACCATGGTATTCGGCGCCTCCGGATTAGTGGAGGTCGCCGTCGGAGCTGATGCTCCCCCCTCCTTCGAAGGGGGCTGCTCGCCTGACCCCGGGGCCACATTGGTCTCCGGAATAATGTCCAGCTGGGGGCTAGATTGCTCAGGTCCCCTGCCGTTGGTCGCCATTGGTGTCGTCCCCTCCATGTCTTCGGCAGCCGAGGTATTGTCCTCGGGCGCCTTCTCGGCAGCCTCGCTTGCCCCTCCGTGGCCTGGAGAGGTCCTTCGGGACAACACCTCGGTGTCATCCACAGTGATTGGCGAAGGGGCTCGCGGTGGCGTCTCGCTCTCTGCCATCTCAGGTGGCAGAGAACTCCCTTCAGATAGTGACGGTTGGGAGAGGTCGCGGGCTGGGCTGAAATACACAATATGATATGTTATATTACAGCCATAACAGACCGAATATTTGCTAAGTATCCTTTTCGACACTTACGATTCGGCCAGGGGTTTTTCCCTACGGTGCCTCTTGGGGGTGTGTTCGGCCTCCGTATCCGAACCGTCCGAGAGGGTTATCTTCTCCCTCTTGGACGCCCCCTCCTCCAGCTCTGCGGAGGCGGCCCTTTTCTTCTTTCCCCCCTTTAGGGGAGAACCAATTTCCGCCTCCTCATCCTCTTCATCTTCATCCCCCTCGTGGGAGGAGTGGGCTTCGGTTTCTCCGGACACTACATCCGAATTACCCTTACGGCGGAGGCCGCCCTTGGCCTCCTTGCCCTTCTTCTTGACCTTCTTCTCCGGCGCCTGATATGGCGCCAGAACCAGCATCCTCGTTAGCAGAGGATTGGCTGGGTCTTCAGGTAGTGGAGCCGGACACTTGATCCGCTCCGCCTTCGCTGTCCAGCCCTGAATGAAAGAATGGAAGTCTCAATATAACCTTTGATTTATTTACCGAACATCGTGTTCGGAACGAAAATACTTACCGGTGTGGCCGGATGCTTGCTGTCGAGGCCGATGTCTTCAGTCTTCTTCGGCCACGTCTTTTGGGCCTTGAAGAGTAGCTTCCAGATATCTTCGTGTGTTGAGCCGAAGAAACGCTGCAGGGTCCGTGGACCTTCCGGATTGAACTCACACATATGGAGAGGCCAGAGTTGGCAGGGGAGGATCCGGCGGAAGAGCATCACCTGAATCACGTCAGTGAGACTGGTATTCTTGCTTATCATATTTTTGATATGCATCTGCAGCGTCATCACATCCGCGGTTGACCCCCAGTCCAGACCCTTGTTGGTCCACGACGCGAGCCGCATTGGGGGTCCGGATCTAAACTCAGGAGCGGCCGCCCATCTGGCGCCGCGGGGTTCGGTGATATAGAACCACTCCTGCTGCCACACCTTGACGGTCACCATGAAGGCCCCTTTAGGCCAGGTGGTGTTGGGGAGCTTGCTCACCATGGCGCCGCCGCACTCCGCATGTTGCCCGTCGACCACCTTCGGCTTCACATTGAAGACTTTTAGCCATAGGCCGAAGTGTGGGGGTATGCGGAGTAGCGCCTCGCACACGACGATAAACACCGAGATGTGGAGGAAAGAATTTGGGGCTAGATCATGGAAATCTAGCCCGTAGTAGAACATGAGGCCGCGGACAAAGGGGTGGAGGGGAAACCCTAGTCCACGGAGGAAATGGGGAATGAATACAACCCTTTCACCGGGCTCCGGAGTGGGTATGACTTGATCCTTGGCAGGGAGCCTGTGCGCGATCTCCGCGGACAGATATCCCGCCCCCCGGAGCTCCTTGATGTCCTTCTCCGTGACGGAGGAGGCCTCCCACTTCCCCTTCAAGCCAGATCCGGACATGACTGGAGAGGTTGGCGGCGGTGGGAAAGATTGAAGCTTGGGCGCTGGAGCTTGAGGATGAGAAAACAGGAGAAGGAAGAAGGCGTGGGGAAAAAAGAGGGATCTTTATCCACTTATATAGGCAATGAATATCAAGCACCCGCCCCTCAAGCCTTAAAACTTGCCTGTTCCCAATGGGTCATGCGAATGGCACGGTTGGATTACCCAAACCCGTATTGATGAGGATCCCGCAATAAGTGGACATGATCTCCGCTTTGACGAGACGTGTCAATAGAGGCCGTGTTTCGAAACACGAAGCGAGAGGCCAAAAAACGGTTCAAAATGATAAAGAGGCTAGATCTGACGTTTCGCCGAAAAAGTTGTCAGTTGATGGACATTACTTTGACTAAGTGTTTTACCTTCATGGTTGAGGGTTGTGACTGTCATACAGAACCGGATATAGTCCTTTCATTCAGAAGATTGCTTTGGAGTATTCAGAGGAGGAACCCGCCTTGCAATGCCGAAGACAATCTGCGCGCCGAACATATCGTCATTGAAGACTGGCTCAGGGGCTACTGAGGGAGTCCTGGATTAGGGGTCCTCGGGTGGCCGGGCTATGTGACATGGGCCGGACTGATGGGCCGTGAAGATACAAGGCAGTAGACCTTTCCTCGTGTCCAGGTGGGACTCTCCTTTGCGTGGATGGCAAGTTTGGCGTCCGGATGTATAGTTTCCTTCCTCTGTAAACCGACTCTGTATAACCCTAGCCCCCTCCGGTGTCTATATAAACCGGAGAGTTTAGTCCATAGAGGCTATCATAACTCCCATAGGCTAGACAACTAGGGTTTTAGCCATTACGATCTAGAGGTACATCAACTCTTGTAACCCCTATACTCATCAAATACAATCAAGCAGGACGTAGGGTTTTACCTCCATTAAGAGGGCCCGAACCTGGGTAAACATCGCGTTCCCTTTGTCTCTTGTTACCTTCGATCCTTAGACGCACAGTTCGGGACCCCCTACCCGAGATCGGCCGGTTTTGACACCGACACCCACCACTCAAAATATACACGTATCCGGTTTGAGACTTGGAGTCATCCGGATCTGTGTCAAAGCTAGCATCGACGTAACCCTTTACGACGAGCTCTTCGGCACCGCAATAAACGAGAAACATATCCTTAGTCCTTTTCAGGTACTTCAGGATATTCTTGACCGCTGTCCAGTGTTCCATTCCGGGATCACTTTGGTACCTCCCTACCAAACTTATGGCAAGGTTCACATTAGGTCTGGTACACAGCATGGCATACATAATAGAGCCTATGGCTGAGGCATAGGGGATGACACTCATCTTTTCTCTATCTTCTACCGAGGTCGGGCATTGAGCTGCGCTCAATCTCACACCTTGCAATACAGGCAAGAACCCCTTCTTAGACTGATCCATATTGAACTTCTTCAATATCTTGTCAAGGTATGTGCTTTGTGAAAGACCAATGAGGCGTCTCGATCTATCTCTATAGATCTTGATGCCTAATATGTAAGCAGCTTCTCCAAGGTCCTTCATTGAAAAACACTTATTCAAGTAGGCCTTTATGCTTTCCAAAAGTTCTATATCATTTTCCGTCAACAATATGTCATCCACATATAATATGAGAAATGCTATAGAGTTCCCACTCACTTTCTTGTAAATACAGGCTTCTCCATAAGTCTGTATAAACCCAAACGCTTTGATCACTTCATCAAAGCGAATGTTCCAACTCCGAGATGCTTGCACCAGCCCATAGATGGAGCGCTGGAGTTTGCATACCTTGTCAGCATTCTTAGGATTGACAAAACCTTCCGGCTGCATCATATACAATTCTTCCTTAAGGAAACCGTTAAGGAATGCCGTTTTGACGTCCATTTGCCAGATCTCATAATCATAAAGTGCGGCAATTGCTAACATGATTCAGACGGACTTCAGCATCGCTACGGGTGAGAGAGTCTCATCGTAGTCAACTCCTTGAACTTGTCGATAACCCTTAGCGACAAGCCGAGCCTTATAGACGGTCGCATTACCATCCGCGTCAGTCTTCTTCTTAAAGGTCCACTTATTCTCTATGGCTTGCCGATCATCGGGCAAGTCCACCAAAGTCCATACTTTGTTCTCATACATGGATCCTATCTCGGATTTCATGGCTTCAAGCCATTTGTTGGAATCCGGGCCTGCCATCGCTTCTTCATAGTTCGAAGGTTCACCGTTGTCTAACAACATGATTTCCAGGATAGGGTTGCCGTACCACTCTGGTGCGGAACATGTCCTCGTGGACCTACGAAGTTCAGTAGCAACTTGATCCGAAGTTTCATGATCATCATCATTAACTTCCTCTCTTGTCGGTGCAGGCACCACAGAAACATCTTCCTGTGCTGCGCTACTCTCCGGTTCAAGAGGGGGTACAATTACCTCATCAAGTTCTACTTTCCTCCCACTTACTTCTTTCGAGAGAAACTCTTTCTCCAGAAAGGATTCATTCTTGGCAACAAAGATCTTGCCTTCGGATCTGAGGTAGAAGGTATACCCAATAGTTTCCTTAGGGTATCCTATGAAGACGCACTTTTCCGATTTGGGTTCGAGCTTTTCAGGTTGAAGTTTCTTGACATAAGCATCGCATCCCCAAACTTTCAGAAACGACAGCTTAGGTTTCTTCCCAAACCATAATTCATACGGTGTCGTCTCAACGGATTTAGACGGTGCCCTATTTAAAGTGAATGCGGCAGTCTCTAAAGCATAACCCCAAAATGATAGCGGTAGATCGGTAAGAGACATCATAGATTGCACCATATCCAATAGAGTGCGATTACGACGTTCGGACACACCATTACGCTGAGGTGTTCTAGGCGGCGTGAGTTGTGAAACAATTCCACATTTCCTTAAGTGCATGCCAAACTCGTGACTCAAATATTCTCCTCCACGATTAGATCGTAAGAACTTTATTTTCCTATCACGTTGATTCTCTACCTCGCTCTGAAATTCCTTGAACTTCTCAAAGGTCTCAGGCTTGTGTTTCATTAAGTAGACATACCCATATCTACTTAAGTCATCAGTGAGGGTGAGAACATAACGATAGCCACCGCGAGCCTCAACGCTCATTGGACCGCATACATCAGTATGTATTATTTCCAACAAGTTGGTTGCTTGCTCCATTGTTCCGGAGAACGGATTCTTGCTCATCTTGCCCAGGAGGCATGGTTCGCACGTGTCAAATGATTCGTAATCAAGAGACTCCAAAAGTCCATCTGCATGGAGTTTCTTCATGTGTTTGACACCAATATGACCAAGGCGGCAGTGCCACAAGTATGTGGGACTATCATTATCAACCTTACATCTTTTGGCATTCACACTATGAATATGTGTAACATCATGTTCGAGATTCAATAAAAATAAACCATTGACCAGAGGGGCATGACCATAAAACATATCTCTCATATAAATAGAACAACCATTATTCTCGGATTTAAATGAGTAGCCATCTCGCATCAAATGAGATCCAGATACAATGTTCATGCTCAAAGCTGGTACTAAATAACAATTATTGAGGTTTAAAACTAATCCCGAAGGTAGATGTAGAGGTAGCGTGCCGACGGCGATCACATCGACCTTGGAACCATTCCCGACGTGCATCGTCACCTCATCCTTCGCCAGTCTCTGCTTATTCCGCAGCTCCTGTTTTGAGTTACAAATGTGAGCAACCGCACCGGTATCAAATACCCAGGAGCTACTACGAGCGCTGGTAAGGTACACATCAATAACATGTATATCATATATACCTTTGACGTTGCCGGCCTTCTTATCCGCTAATTACTTGGGGCAGTTTCGCTTCCAGTGACCATTTCCCTTGCAATAAAAGCACTCAGTCTCAGGCTTGGGTCCATTCTTTGGCTACTTCCCGGCAACTGACTTACCGGGCGCGGCAACTCCCTTGCCGTCCTTCTTGAAGTTCTTCTTACCCTTGACTTTCTTGAACTTTGTGGTCTTATTCACCATCAACACTTGATGTTCCTTTTTGATCTCCACCTCCGCTGATTTCAGCATCGAATATAACTCAGGAATGGACTTCTCCATCCCTTGCATATTGAAGTTCATCACAAAGCTCTTGTAGCTAGGCGGAAGCGACTGGAGGATTCTGTCAATGACCAAGTCATCTGGAAGATTAACTCCCAGCTGAGACAAGTGGTTGTGCAACCCAGACATTTTAAGTATATGCTCGCTGACAGAACTGTTTTCCTCCATCTTACAACTGAAGAACTTGTCGGAGACTTCATATCTCTCGACCCGGGCATGAGCTTGGAAAACCATTCTCAGCTCTTGGAACATCTCATATGCTCTGTGTTGCTCAAAACGCTTTTGGAGCCCCGGTTCTAAGCTGTAAGGCATGCCGCACTGAACCAGGGAGTAATCATCACTACGCGACTGCCAGGCGTTCATAATGTCTTGAGTTGCTGGGAAAATGGGTGCGTCACCTAGCGGTGCTTCAAGGACATATGCTTTCTTGGAAGCTATGAGGATGATCCTCAAGTTACGGACCCAGTCCGTATAGTTGCTTCCATCGTCTTTCAGCTTGGTTTTCTCTAGGAACGCATTGAAGTTGAGGGCAACATTAGTGTGGGCCATTGGATCTACAAGATAGATTGTAAAGACAATTTTAGACTAAGTTCATGATAATTAAGTTCATCTAATCAAATTATTTAATGAACTCCCACTCAGATAGACATCCCTCTAGTCATCTAAGTGATACATGATCCGAATCGACTAGGCCATGTCCGATCATCACGTGAGACGGACTAGTCATCAACGGTGAACATCTCCATGTTGATCGCATCTACTATACGACTCATGTTTGACCTTTCGGTCTCTCGTGTTCCGAGGCCATGTATGTACATGCTAGGCTCGTCAAGTCAACCTAAGTGTTTCGCATGTGTAAATCTGGCTTACACCCGTTGTATGCGAACATTAGAATCTATCACACCCGATCATCACGTGGTGCTTCGAAACAATGAACCTTCGCAACGGTGCACACTTAGGGGGAACACATTTCTTGAAATTTTAGTGAGGGATCACCTTATTTATGCTACCGTCGTTCTAAGCAAATAAGATGTAAATATGATAAACATCACATGCAAATCATAAAGTGACATGATATGGCCAATATCATCTTGCGCCTTTGATCTCCATCTTCGAGGCGCGGCATGATCACCATCGTCACCGGCATGACACCATGATCTCCATCATCATGATCTCCATCATCGTGTCTTCATGAAGTTGTCTCGCTAACTATTACTTCTACTACTATGGCTAACGGTTAGCAATAAAGTAAAGTAATTACATGGCGTTTTTCATTGACTCGCAGGTCATACAATAAATTAAGACAACTCATATGGCTCCTGCCGGTTGTCATACTCATCGACATGCAAGTCGTGATTCCTATTACAAGAACATGATCAATCTCATACATCACATCCTTTTGGCCATATCACATCACATAGCATACCCTGCAAAAACAAGTTAGACGTCCTCTAATTGTTGTTGCATGTTTTACGTGGCTGCTATGGGTTTCTAGCAAGAACGTTTCTTACCTACGCAAAAGCCACAACGGTGATATGCCAATTGCTATTTACCCTTCATAAGGACCCTCTTCATCGAATCCGATTTGACTAAAGTGGGAGAGACAGACACCCGCTAGCCACCTTATGCAACAAGTGCATGTCAGGCG
Source organism: Thinopyrum elongatum (assembly GCA_011799875.1). Taxonomy (NCBI): domain Eukaryota; kingdom Viridiplantae; phylum Streptophyta; class Magnoliopsida; order Poales; family Poaceae; genus Thinopyrum; species Thinopyrum elongatum. The sequence goes on from CM022303.1 coordinate 610,987,879, forward strand.
GTGGAACCAGTCTCACGTAAGCGTACGTGTAAGGTCGGGCTGGGCCGCTTCATCCCACAATGCCGCCGAATCAAGAAAGGACTAGTAACGGTAAGCAAATTGACCAAATCATCGCCCACAACTACTTGTGTTCTACTCGTGCATAGAATCTACGCATAGACCTAGCTCATGATGCCACTGTTGGGGAACGTACTATTAATTCAAAAAAAATTCCTACGTGTCACCAAGATCAATCTAGGAGATGCTAGCAATGAGATACAGGGAGTACATCTTCATACCCTTGAAGATCGCTAAGCGGAAGCGTTACAAAGAACGCGGTTGATGGGGTCGTACTCGCGACGATTCAAATCGCGGAAGATCCGATCCAAGTGCCGAACGGACGGCACCTCCGCGTTCAACACACGTACAGCCCGGGGAAGTCTCCTCCTTCTTGATCCAGCAAGGGGAGAGGAGAAGTTGAGGGAGAGCTCTGGCAGCACGACGGCGTGGTGGCGGTGGAGCTCGTGGTTCTCCGGCAGGGCTTCGCTAAGCACTACAGAGGAGGAAGAGGTGTAGGAGGGGGGAGGGCTACGCCAGGGGAAGGGTGCGGCTGCCCTCCCACCCCCCACTATTTATAGGGTGAAGGGGAGAGGGGGCCGGCCCCCTAGATGCATCTAGATGGGGGGCGGCGGCCAAGGGGGGGACTTGCCCCCCAAGTTGGTGGGGGGGCGCCCCCATCCCTAGGGTTTCCAACCCTAGGCGCCTTGGGCCCTTGGGGGGGCGCACCAGCACACTAAGGGGCTGGTCCCCACCCATATTCAGCCCATTACGTCCCCCGGGGCAGGTGGCCCCTCCTGGTGGACCCCCGGAACCCTTTCGGTGGTCCCGGTACAATACCGATAACCCCCGAAACCTTTCCGGCGACTGAAACTGGACTTCCCATATATAAATCTTCACCTCCAGACCATTTCGGAACTCCTCGTGACGTCCGGGATCTCATCCGGGACTCCGAACAACTTTCAGTAACCACATACAATTCCTGTTACAACTCTAGCGGCACCGAACCTTAAGTGTGTAGACCCTACGGTTTCGTGAACCATGCAGACATGACCGAGACACCTCTCCGGCCAATAACCAATAATGGGATCTGGATGCCCATATTGGCTCCCACATGTTCCACGATGATCTCATTGGATGAACCACGATGTCAAGGATTCAATCAATCCCGTATGCAATTCCCTTTGTCCATCGGTATGTTACTTGCCCGAGATTCGATCGTCGGTATCCCCATACCTTGTTCAATCTCGTTACCGGCAAGTCTCTTTACTCGTTCCGTAACACATGATCCCGTGACTAACTCCTTAGTCACATTGAGCTCATTATGATGATGCATTACCGAGTGGGCCCAGAGATACCTCTCCGTCATACGGAGTGACAAATCCCAGTCTCAATTCGTGCCAACCCAATAGACACTTTCGGAGATACCTGTAGTGCACCTTTATAGTCACCCAGTTACGTTGTGACATTTGATACACCCAAAGCATTCCTACGGTATCTGGGAGTTGCACAATCTCATGGTCTAAGGAAATGATACTTGACATTAGAAAAGCTCTAGCAAACGAACTACACGATCTTGTGCTATGCTTAGGATTGGGTCTTGTCCATCACATCATTCTCCTAATGATGTGATCCCGTTATCAACGACATCCAATGTCCATGGTCAGGAAACCATAACCATCTATTGATCAACGAGCTAGTCAACTAGAGGTTCACTAGGGACATGTTGTGGTCTATGTATTCACACATGTATTACGGTTTCCGGTTAATACAATTATAGCATGAACAACAGACAATTATCATGAACAAGGAAATATAATAATAACCATTTTATTATTGCCTCTAGGGCATATTTCCAACAGGGGACGCCGCCGTTGCTGAGGCGCCACGTCCCCGGCACGCGCATATCCGGCGGCACTGGGTAGTTCGCCGCCATCAGGAGGTACGCCTCGTCCTCGCGCAGCCAGCACGGCCGAAGCCGTTAGCTGTCGCGCCGTCGCCAGGAAAGCGCTCAGCCATTGGGGGAGGAACTAGGGCGAGCTCTGAGAGACGGTGGGCGAGTTTACGAAGGAGGCAGGGCGAGCAGAGGTGTGTGCATTCGACGGTGACGCGCCGGGTTTTAATAGCGGCGGGGGAAGGCGGGAGCAGTGTAGCGAGGTGCTGTGAAGCGGCAGGAAAACTCGGGATGCTGCGGCGGTGGCCCGCCATGTCGCCACCGTGTGGTCGAAATAGCCTGCCAAAAGGTTTGTGGCTCGCCACGCCGGCCGCCGCGTGGCGAGTCAAAGGCTGGTGGAGCATTGATTATCGCGGCAGACGAGGCGATGAGGACGAAGACGCCGAACGTCGCTGACAGAACGGGCCCGTTGGTGAGTTTTTTTCGCGCGAGTCATTTTCTCGCCAATTTCCTTCGCCTGGCGCCCCCAGCTACCCCCCAACGCGCTGGGTTCGGCCTGGGTTCGCCGGCGCAATTTTCGGCCCAAGCCGGCGTTTTTTGGGCTCCTGGGGGGCATAAATTTTTCCGCGGCGCCCAAATCAACCGAAAAAGTGGCCTGGGGGGCGAGTGAAGATGCTCTAAGGAGAGAAGGGTGGGTTGCGGCGGGGAAGAGATAGTGAGGAGAGGAGGGTGAGTGGTCACGTGTGGATTAGGGTTTAGTACTATACTACGGACGGCGCCCGCGCGTCCAAAATTATTTGGGGACGGCGCCCCGCGTGTCCAAAATTTTGCTCGCGCTCTCTCGTTTCGCACGAGCATGGCTGGAACTAGGATCCACCTCAATCAGTCAATCTCCTATAGACCATTGTTAAATGTCTAAAATGCATATTATTTTTCCAACATAAAAAAATATATATATATACAATTAACGAAGTAAGAAAGAAGTTGCTTAAGTAACTAAGATTTGAGTTATTTCCATGATAGTATGAATAGAAACTCACATCACAATTTCCTTATCTAACTATATGGTGTAAAGATTAGAAAAGCTCGCATCCCTCGTTCCGCACGACTCGGGGGAACCCTAGCTTGCGCCGATGCCAAGGTCCCATGGCACCACCTCTCCTATGTCGTTGTCGTTGGTCTCGAAGCAGTGGCAGTGGCTCCTGCTGCCAAAGGTTGCTACCAAATATTTGTTCCAAAACTAGACCAGCCACTCACCGCAAATCGATTCAGGGAACCATCACAGGCCAGGCCAAACCAACACATTGAGTGCCAGTGGAGGATCCGAGGGGAAGACGAAACAAAGCTCAAAACAGATCCCGGGAGACGAGGGCGAGGAGACAGCGCTGAGAGAGGTCAAGGGGTTCCAGCGTCGAGCGAAGTATGTACGGGACTCCCTCCCTAGACCTATAATAAAACATGCCTCCATCCACATGCCCTGGGCTCGGCCCAAAATATATTTTTCAATTTTTGAGTGCCCAAAATGGGTTTTTTGTGAAGCACGTACCAAAACCAAGTTGTAAAATTGGAGCATTGCATTATTTAAAGTTATTAAACTATATAATATGCTCAACTCTATGCATGACCATTCTTCATATAAATCCTTGAATATAACAATGGTCATCATGTAAGCTTCTAGAGTCCAACACATAAACTCCACAATTTTCCCATGGACAAGATCTATAAGGATATGTCAATGCAAACATTAGTCCATAAGGATTGTCATTAATTATCAAAACCACACATGGAGGCACCATGCACTTTCAGTTGCGCCCTTTGGTTGTGCCTGATGTTGATGGGCTTCGAGGATGAGAGTGAGACCGGTCTTTATGGTAGTTTCTCTCCTAGTGCCCGGGCCAGCTCAACGGTCATGGCTCCGGTGTTGCAGCTTATGCCCGAGCTTCAGGAGTTGTGTGGGGAGCTAGTTCTGCCTCTTTCCATCGAGCAAGTGAAGGTAGACTCGCTTGAGATTTCAGTTGTGGCTTCACCCCCCAGAAAGGCGCTAAACTTCGAGGAGAGTGGTGTTGTGGTTGGTGATGTCTCTCTCTCCTGAGTCCATCGGGCATGTGGCTCCTGTAGGTGATGTGGTTGCCTCGTCTAGGGAGTTGGCATGTGTGCCTGGGTCTCTCGTCGTCAAAGAGATTTGCGGTTTCCTTGCAACTTTGGCTGCTGCTAACCCCAGATCTAGCAAAACAAGTGGTTGTCTCTTGAAGGAAAAGGCTAGCAGGGATAAGAGCGAGAGAGGTGGCGTTAAGGAGAAATCAAACAAGTGTAGAAGCAAAATGGGTGGCGCCACAGGAAAGGTGTCTGCAATTGCTTGATGGATAAGTGTTCGTTGCCTTTGCCGATGTGTTTTTCCCGAGTTATCACCGGCCTTTGGAGGCACTTTCATGATGATGTATTTCTTTTGACGGTGAGTTGTAGGGGTATAGTGTTGAGAGCGTATGTGTGCCTGTTTATGTGGTCGTGTGATGTCATATTTTGGGAGTAGTCCGCTCGTCTCTTGGGTTGTCTTGGCTGACTTTCGTGGCCAAGATGTAATGGTTTTTGCCCGATTTTCCGTAAATAAATTGAGCAACTCTCTTCTTCTTAATTAATGGATGAGGCAAATATTTTGCCTCTGTTTCAAAAAAAACACACAAAGATTTTGCACTTAGGAGGCGCCCAGACTTCGCAAACCAGTGGATGATCCACCCAAGGGAGGTTGCCCATGAATTGAGCACGGTACGCCTATTTGGACGAGTAATCACCATGGACGTCAGGTTTGAAGTGACGGAATCGGATGTCTTCTATTGAATGCAATAAATCCTAGAGCGGTACATCCCATTATGTATTTCTTCCTAATCAAATTCTTCCATTTGTCTGGTTCAGTTTCCAGCCTCAGCCACCATTTTACAGAGAACGCTGATACTAGAAGACTAAAACGTTATGATTCATTTGCTATCAAACCCTTTTTACTTTTACTTGGTTTGATAGATCAGATGTCATTTCACCAAATGGTATCTGTTTTTCCTGATCCCTCCTCTGCTACGAAGATGATGTTATGATTTTTCTAAGCTTTGAATGATAGATAATGGTAAGGCCAGTCATAACGGAGAGTAACATAGAATAGTAACATACGTGTTATCCTAGGCTACGTTACCACCTTCATAGTGGGTAGTAGCACACATGTGATGTCATGCAAAGATCTATTTATTAGCTTAGAGCAAGGATAATAATAGCGTCGACAGCCAGCTATAAGCCTGTGCCATATCATCAAAGAGCCAGCTTAAAGCCGAGCCATATAATAGGCTAGCTATACACCGGCTGTTAAGTGGGCTTCATTAAAACTTTAAATTATTAGTTCTTTAAGCTGGGTATAAACACGATTGGGTGGAATCTCCTAGCGTCGGCCTAGCGCCAGCGGTGTGAGCTGCAAGCCGGCTGCTCTGCTCGTACTGTGTGCTATAGCCGGGCGACTGCAGGAGAGCCCGCTCCATTCTATTTCCTGCTTTCTCTCTCTGCCACGTAGGATTTGGATGAGCTGACAAATGCTATAGCCTGCTGAGTAAGCCTTATTATACATGCTCTTATATACTCACACTGTCTTGGGATATGTAATGTTACAGTAACTAGCTATATTATCACAACCCTCTTTTTCTTCATTAAATAATTGCCACATCAGATTTTTGTCCTACGCGGCATCTATATTACTACTAAGTTACTCCCCAATGTTAACCTGTACATGGACAAGTGATATACCGGGGCCTTTGGCATACAAGCATTTAACACTTTAACCCTCCTACCAAGGGAGAGCCCCATTTCCAATCATCTAGCCTCTTCCTGCATTAGCCTTCAAGGGTTTTGAGATAAATTAATGTTGAACACACATATACTTGGGCCATAGCTCTACCTAGCAGTTGGACCAGTAAACCAAGCAGCATACACCCAGACACAAATTAACTTCTTCCTTCTACGTTTTTTCTTCAGATGAGCAGTATGAGAAGTTTCACCTCCGGCCAATGCCAATGCTCATTGCCTACAAGATCACAAGTGGTCAATGTAAATGCAATTTTTAAAATAAAATGCAACATGAAAGATATTAAATAAACTACAACGATACCTTCTGGTGATAGTATATGGCCTTCCATTCGGCATGGCAGTCAAAGATTTGGAATCAGGGGTTCCTATTGTAGCTGCAGCAGGTGGACCAGGTTGGGAGGTTCCACCGACAAAAAAGGCTGATGCCGGTTTGGATCCTCCTAAATCCTCCATGCTTGGACCTGCTACATGACAATACCATAAGGGCCCCTTTGATTTGAAGGAAACATGAAGGAAAAATAGAGGGTTGGGAATTTTTCAAGAGATTGTACTGTTCACTCCTTTGATTCTTTTTTTTTTTTTGAGCAAACACTCCTTTGATTCATAGGAATGGTGTAAAGGAAAACCACAGGATTTTTCCCTCTAGATCTCGGTTTCAATGCAAAAAGTAGAGGGAAAAAATCCACTCAGAACTCATGCTTTATTTCCTGTGCACAAGGAACAAGGCAAAGTTTTGCACCTGCCATCCTTTCATATTCCTATCTCTTTCCTTTTCCTTTGAATTTCCTACCTATGAATCAAAGAGGCCCTAAGACATCCAAAGATCTAGGACGTGGATTTGTTGAGCTCGGGCTCGTTTTCTCCTGGAAACGTGTCGAGGCACAACTGGTTGCTGCTCGGGGAAATTAAATGAGCAGTTGGGCATACAATTGAAAGTACGTACTATGAACAGGTCGGTATCACATCGCATACAAGAGGTATGTGGATGGAATTTATTGCCCATCAGGGAACATGAAGTCTCATCCCAGAAACGGACATGTTTTACCGTCGGTTATCAGAACGAAGGGGGAGTTTAATATATCGGGGTTCTCGTGGCGAAAATATGTTGGTGCAGGCGCATCCATTATTTTTTTTAAATAAACTAAAACAGTTTTTTTTAATTCAAAGCTGTCAGTAGGGCAAACATGATCAAGTATTATACACGTATAAATCGATTTGCTAGAGAATAACTTTCATTGCGCCCCCGGTCAAAGATTTGCCAAAAAAAATATTATACATGCTATGCTATATTCATTGTAGATTTGTCATTTTTCCTAAAAATCAATGAGAATTATTTTCTGGCCAAACTTTTTATTCGAGTAAAATATTTAATCATTTTTAGCGCAAAACAGATTTGGATTTTCTTTTTGACTTTATTGAATTTCTAAAATTTAAGGTGGTCGACCTACTTTGAGGTGCAAGACAAAAAAGCTTGAACTAAAGGAAAAGGACGAGGAGGGCAAGATCATGTCCATCAGCACGACAAAGAGCCCGAATCGGGATCTTGCCTGGCCGATGAACGCTTGTTAATCATTAAAAAGAGGAAATCATGATTTTTATGCAATTTTGATGAATGCTTAGACTTTAATTTGGTGCCTATTGTGGTGTGGCCAGCCTTTAATTTTATGCATCGGCTTAGACTTTAGGAATTTTAATCCATAAATTCCTACATCTCCCAATTGACTGAAAACATTTTATTTCACCAAATTGAATTCCCACACAACTAGCAGGGTTAAAGAATAGGTCCTTCTTTCAGTGAATTCATGTTTCATATAAACTTTGTGACTTTAGCACTCATATTATCACAAAGTAACAGGTTATGATGCACATTTCCACGACCTTAAGTTCACACAAAAAATTCCTTAGCCACATGCCTTCCTTTAATGCTTCAGATGCATCAAAGTATTTATGTTTCATAAACAAAGAGGATTTAAATCATGTTTGATTCCTACAACACAAATTGATTCCTCTTGCTAAAAGAGCTAGCATAAGTGTGTATCCTCGTAGCTGAAGACCACGGCCATAAATAATGATGAATAATCCATGTTTCCTTGACATTTGCAAGATAAGTATTTTATGTGATTCCAACAATATTTCCAAGATTCATATTCCATTTGCCAACAATTCCAGCAAATTGCTTTTCGTGCTAATCAAAGTAGCAACAATTACAGCGGCATGGCTAAGATCAGGTCGCACGAATAATGTCCCGAAATAATTGTGGGATGACCATTATTCTCCCCTTTTTTTCTCGAGAGTTCAAACATAATTCCTCATGGAGTATCATTCCCTTTATCAAAGGTACTTGACAGGTTTGCATGTTTCCGTAGAAAAATATATCAAATCATTCTCTATGTAATTCCAATCCCAAAACATCGGAAGCTTCAACATTCCTTTCACATGAAAGTTAAAAATGAACCAAGCTTTCCCTTCCATCAGTGTGATATTTAAAACCAATAGAAATACAAAGCACATATAGTCATAAAATAAAATAATTCACACTAACCTTTATATATGATAATCTTCCGCCGGTAATGAAACCATATGACCAGATATTCCACTGATGTGAAGCTTGTTGTAACAACGTGAATGATCTATTCAGCTAGCAAACCCTGTCTTTATTCCTACCTCCTCTAAATTCCAGAGTTTCCACAAAGTATAAGCACTTCCTTTGTGTAAAGAATTAAACAACAAACCTAGAATTGAGGTTTTCACTAAGCATGTTGCATACAACTTCCTTGTAAGTAAATCCATTTACATCTTATAGGAATGCGGTTGTTTGGTAAGATAACAAGTTCCCAAACTTCAGTCTTCCTCATTGAGTTTATTTCTTCCCCAATGATTCCACCCATAGTTAACATTACTAACAATACATGTCTACTTATTCCTCCAAACATAGAGTGACTTCCCCAAATTATAGCCAACAGTAGCCCAGATATGATGGTCTACATTGATTCCTCCCACTTTTCCTATGCATGTTAGTGTTGGAAGTTTAACTTGTGTTTTCCTTTGGGTTTATTCATATTACAGTCCAATGTGACTACCCATAAGAACAAACTTCATCATAAAATAACATATTCCTACTTTCCACTAATTTTCCTGTTTCCAGATAAAAAATGAAATACCATTCGATCCACATATACATTAAAAATAGAACTTGGTGTGCTATGTAGTAAATAATAATTCCATACTGCAAAAATATTAATAGAAGACTTCCTTCCAAATCACAAAATATAAACAGTGACTGTGATAGATAATAACTTACTGAACAAACAGCAGTATGTAAGGCTTTTCCACATAATCAAGGGAAGATCCAAGATTTATATTCCTCCAATAAACCATGGAGTATATGACATAAAAGATTGGTGAATAATTCCATGCTCTTTACAAAATTTTCAATTGATATTCCTGAAGTGTACTTCCCCCACCAATCAGTTTTTGATAAACTGATTTTCCACTTCAGTGTGAGATGTTCATAATAAAATAAAGACATTCCGACTTGTAATGAAAATATATAAATAACCATACCAAGTGCAATAATGAAGGGATGAAATAACATAAATATTTTGACCTCAAGTAGGAGTGTCCAACAATACCATAAAAATATTTCGATGAAGTACCATAATCCTCCCACTTAAGTTTAGAATTCCATAATTAATAACCCACTAATTATGTTTCTTGATATGTAACCAAGTCGTATGTAAGATAAACCAATTGAACCGCTAGTGGGAGTATCAAAACAAAAATACCACAAAAACCACACCATAAGGAATCCATAACTCATAGTCCGCCCACTTAAAGTTTATAATTCCAGAATTAACAAGCCTTGTAATTCTGTTTATAGACTAAAACCAAGTCGTAAATACCATCAATAATAAAATTCTGAGCATGTGTTCCTATTATCAGTGTTCCTCCTATGGAGTTATCGTCACAAAATAAACAATTTGTTCTCCAACTTCCAATCGATTGTCAAGAGAAATGAGACCATTGTGTTAGATTCCATAATGCACTAACCTTTCCGTTGAGCAATTATTCCACTCTTCCTTTTCCAAATAGATGTCATGAACAATAAATTCTGGCAATGAACTATAAATTCCTTCCCATTGTAGGTGAATATATAGACAATAATAATTTTCCTCCATAAAAGGAGTTTGATGACATACTTTCCAATTCCAAAGTATATAATTTATCATTATGACCAAGTACACATATTTATTTTTTCCTTTGGAATTGTTCACATGTCAATTTATTCGATCATATTATGATGTAGAAGCAGATTCCATAATCCAACTATATGGAAAAGTAGTGACAAACAAATATTTAGCACAAACAATAAAATTGGACATACCTTAAGTGAAAATCAAATTTTCCGCCCTTGGAGCGTTGTCCATTTTCCTTAAGTGAGGGTCAAACTGTCCCGCCCTTCGAGCATTGTCCATCTACCTCCATTTTCAAGGATGCCAATTTCAATACTAAAAATATGTTTGATGGCTTCCTGTCATCGTTACACCGGTGAATTCCAGTGAATTGTTATGTACTCCAACATATTCCAGAGTACAGTGACGATTCTCAAATATATTCCGGTGAGAAAATCAGTCCCTTAGCAATTAAGCAATAATCCCTAAAAAAAGCAAGTAAGCAATAATGTAAACAGTTTCCGTAGAACCCAAGTGTTAGAGACAGCTTGGTGGAGCACGTATGTGTAATAACCAGCGAAGTAGAAAGTATTCCAGCCCATCAAAGACGTGATTCCTAGATGAACCTTTTTTTTTTAAAAAAAAACTTTTCCACAGAGTGTTTCTCAATTTTCTCAAAAATAAGTTCTATCCAATAAGAGATATACTTCCAAAATCTTTTTTTTTTCAGATTACGTATTATTTTCCACGCAATCTGTTCACTCTCACATTCAACAACTAAAGAATCAAACATTGACTTCAATATAAATAAGTAGTTTATTTTCCTTAGTCCAAATTCCAAAGTTTTCTTTTCCCTTTGGCTTTTCCGGTTTAGACATATTAATATTCCCAGCTGAAAACAAATATATGATTTTTCCTTTCTAAACCGTGTAATTAGAGTCATCTAATAAATCTGTAGGTTCTAAATAACTCAATGGAAAATACTGAAGTGTTACGTATCTGAGAAACTGCAACGCGCGGTTGTGCGAGTGAATTGGAGCAGCAGTAACTACAGGAGAAATTCCCTGCCTGCCTCGATCTGCATTCGAGTTAACAGAAGCAAGAGAGAATCTGTTTCCTGCTGCCTTCCCCTTTGTTGGATTTTAGTACCTGTGTGCCTCCGGCTTAGCTACTTCCGATTAACAACAGCCACGCAGTACACGTCTACACGTGGTTCGGGATGCAAAGGCGATTGATTCGGCGGTAGACGCAGGCGTCACCGCGTGCAGCACATGGATAAATGCCAGAGCATATTAAATGTCATCGCCTGTGCCTGCCAACCATCAGAATCTGTACAAACATTTCTGATACGGGACAGGTTGGCGTACTGTCGGTCAGCATGCATAGTGATCTCGCCCCCGTGCTGCTCCCGCGAGCGGCCCGGTCGGAACCCTAGATCGCCGTCGCCGCTCTCCTTTCTCGCCTTTCTTCTCCCTCGCCGCCGCCAGGGGACGCCGCCGGGCAAAGCCCGCGCGTGCGTCGGCGGCGGTGGGGCTCCCTCCCTCCTCGCGAGGCTCCTGGGCGGCGCGGGACGGCCAGCCCTCGCGGCGGCGCTCGGCTCGGCGGCAGGTCGGGCCTCCGGCGGATCTGCGGGGTTCCCCTTGGTGGCGCTGCGGCGATGGCGGCGGCGTGGTCTGCGCGGGGCGGCGAGGCGCGGGCTCCTCCTCCTCCCGATCTGATGGCGCCGGCGCTCGGGCGTGCGGCGGGGTCCGCGAGGGTGGTCGGCGCGCGACGTCTTCCTCCCCGATCTGATGGCTCCACGGTGGCGCCAGTGCTCGGGCGGCGGTTGGCTTCGGCAAGCGGTGGCGGGCGCTGGGCTCTCGCCGGCGCTCCGGCGTGTGCAGGCGGCGGCGGTCCCTGTGCGCGGTCGGCGGCTCCGTCTCTGACCCGGACGGCGCGGGGGATGGCGGCGGCCCAGCGTGGCCGGCGATCTGGATGCGGTGGTGCCGGCGGCTCGCTGATCTGCCGGTACTCCAGGGTCTGCCTGGTGGTGCTGGCGGTGACGGCGGCCCGTGCACGAGAGTTGGATCCCTTCGAACTGATCTGGGTGAAAACTTGCCTTCGGCTTCTGCTAAGGCCGGCGGTGGCGGCGCTATCTGCGTCGTTCCCTTCTTGAAGGCATCGTCGTAGAGAAGTTCAAGGCCACTCTCTGCTACCTCCGGGGGAAACCCTAGATCGGATGACGGCGGCACTCTGGTGTCGTTCCTCCCTTGGGGGCGTCATTATTGGAGGTACACACGTGATCGAGGGACCAGAGGACGGATTCTTTGGTGGAGCGGTGCTTCATCCTACACACTGATGGCGACGAATCTTGACGGCGTGGCGCAGTGCAGATTCGGAGTTCGCTGTGGGAGGATGGACTCGCGCAGGAGGACGACGCTGTCGGGCGTCGTGGTGGCGTCGATGGCAGAGAGACCTGGCACGGTACATGCAACAGTTCAGCTCTGAAGATGGTTTGATGGCAGGTGGCTGCGGCGGCCTCATACCCGGCAGGCGTCCTGGTTGAGGAGGCGCCGGACTGGTAGGTGCCCCATACCCGGCAGGCGTCCTGGTTGGGACCTCAGGTCTTAGATGTTTAGGTTTGGCTGCGATGTCTGTTTGGTATTAGGCCCAGACTATCTGCGCCCCTTCATCAATTGGATGGGTGTAGCGACAGTTGTTGCTTAGACGATGGCTTTAGTCTTGTTGTTGTATGGCTTTGTAAGGTCTTGTGATAATAATTAATAAAGTGGCCGTAGGCATCGCCCAGATGCAGAGGCCGGGGTCATCCTCCTTTTCTTTAAAAAAAAAAAGTCAACATGCATAGCTGACATCAGACAAGCCGCCCGATTGGTACATGATTCCGAGCTCGAGCGAGCTCGGGCTCCCCTTCGAGTTTTCGATCCAACATAACACTATAATCTAATATAATAATGCTTGGAAAAACTATCTAACCCTCTTTGCTCCCACAAGTAAATCCGCCCTCGCACAGATGCAAAATGCCACTATGAGAAGGACACGTGCTAGAGGTACCCTCGACGTCGTTATCTAAAGACAAAACAGAATCATGCATGATCACCCATTATAAAAGACAAATCAAAATCATTTTAACAACAGTTGTTGAAGATCGGCCACTTGTTTACTTAAAGATATACAGGTAGCAAGTACATACCAAGTGCAATGCATGCTGTGACAGTGTCAGTCTTCCCTCCAGCCATGTTGATCTCAAGAAAGAAATACTATTGGACCACTTCTGAAGGAATTTCTCTCTTACAGCCCACAAGATTGCAGTGGTACCACATGCACTTCTTCGATATTATAGGAGATAAGGCCATGTTGCTGTGAATCAAATCGTATTCAGAGTCCTGATGAAATAATTGATGATCAGTAAGAAGCTACAAGATAGCAAGTTAAATGTAAAATATGCCTAAGTTACTTTGCATGAAACATAAAATCACTACACTATTTTGTAAGTGAATTTGAAAACAGCTTTACGGTACTAAAAATCATACAAAAACAATTTGATAATTCTTATCGTCTCAATCTTCTAGCCGCAGTGGCGGCGCTGGGGGTCTTCCTGGGAATTCCCTGGAATACCCAAGATTTTGGCCCAAAATAATTTTACTACATATGTTTATACGCTAAACACTTGGCCCAGTGAGTCCAGCCCAAACTAGCAGCTACGGCAGCGACCGAGCGACGCACCAGTGTTTGGTTAGGCGGTGGTTCCTCGCTCCCCCGACTCCCCAAACTAGCGGTAGCGGCGGCGGCGATTTCAAGTCTGGCGGCCACACTCTCCCTCAGTCCCTCCCCTCCCCTCCCCTCCCCTCCGGTCGGCCATCTCCCTGACTCCCTCCCCTCCCCTCAGCCTCCGGCCCTCGCCTCCGCGAGCCTGCGACTCTGAGATCTGCGTCCGGTCCGGCCTACCCCTACTGCCAAGGCCAGGCGCCAGTCCGCCTCTGCCCTCCCCGGCTCGGCTCGCCCTGCAGGGCCGCAGGCGCCCTCCACGGCACGGCTCCACCTCCGGCAGTCGAGCCTCCATGACTCCGTCGAAGGTATTTTCCCCCTTTGCTTTTAAACAGTTCTGAAGATATTTTGTAAATGCCATTGCCTGTGATTGATAGAAGTAGTACTAGAAGACAGTCATTGATTGCTTGAATACCGGTGAAATTGAACTGCTTATTATGCGATTCATTTGCTACTTATGTGATTCACTGATTGCTAGATGGACATAATTAATGAACCTGATGACCACTACTTACTTCTCTTGATCATTTTCACTAATTGGTTTTACATTGAAATTGTTTGCCCAATGACCAATGTCCATCAGTCCATGCCACATTCGTTGAGAGATAATTCTTCAAGCAAGTGAAAGATGAGGATGTCATCAATCTCTTCCAAAAAGGGGATCATAAAGTTATATCGTAATTTTCTTTGCCATTTGTAATTTTTCTTAATTGTTAGAGATATTGCCACAATGATATTTTGCTACTATTATCGATGTATGGTCATTGATATTGCCATCTTACTGTACATTTCTTGTTCTATTATATTCCTTTGGCCAATTTTTTTTTTACAAGAATACCCAGTAGCAAATTCCTGGCGCCGCCACTGTCTAGCCGCTACCTTTCAAGGTGATAGCCGGATCCTAAATGTGGTGTAAAACATAAATCGTGACAAAAAAAAAAACAAGCGAGATACAAAGAGGATTCAGCCCTTTGTTTGAAAATTTTGAAAAATCATTTTGAGAACTCACAAAAAAAAGTACAAATAGTTGCCTAGTATGTAGTCCGTACATGCTAAGTCTTATCGACATATATTTTTGGACGTGATCTAGACAAAAAAAAAAAGACAAACATGAGGAGCAGAATGAGTCTTCATATCCGTGATTTTGTGTTTTATGCGTAAACAAAACTATACAGATATGTAGAGTACACATATATATACACACGTAATTTTTTTGTAGAATTTTTCGACACTTATAGATATCGTTTTGAATGTTTCAAAATAAAGGGAGACATATTGCCGCACTCATACCAACAAGTACTATGAACATTAGATTGTATTATTATATAGTCGTATAGGCAAGATATAATATGTAAAGACAAGGTTGTTATCATTTTGCAGTGAGAATCACTATAAACAATGTCAGTGTACATGAAGAATAGAAATAAAGTAATGGATCACCATGTTTTGAGCTTTCCGATAATCCATAGCAGCATTCGAGAGGGCTTTTTCTTTCTTAAGCATAATCTCCATATCAATAGGCCTATAATAATTAAAAAAAATATTAGGCCATACTGAAGTAGGTTAAGCTAGGAAAAGAATTAAAAAGGTCAAAGATCTTGCATATTAAATTAGTAGCAAAACTATTGTCACAGGGACCTGATTTTAGCTAAAAGATGAAACCGGATATGAAAGTCTAGTAAACCCAGATCATGGAGGATGCAAAAAGGCAGTCTCTGTATGTTGACACGTGATGCTTACTGATGTGGATATGCGAGCATCTCAACCGGCACATATTTATTTTGTGTCCGGCAACCTTCAATGGTGCCCTTGTCCGCGGATTTGGTGGGTGCTTCCCATAGCGGCGCCCCTCCAAACAAAAAAGTTTAAAAACTTTGAACATCAAAATATAAATAAGTTTGCAAATTTCATTCAAATTTTTGGAATATTTTACATAGTTTGAACAAAAATGCAAACGCATCGTCGGTCTAACCCTAACCCTAGCCTAATCCTCGCTGTTTCCCTCCCAGTCGAAGTCGTAGAGGTCGTCGAGGACCACCATGGGCGACGAGGCGGCGCAGATGGTGGAGGCGCCGTCCCTTGGCGCACGGCTGCAGGAGGCGCAGTCGGCAGGCGCTATGAGGCTGGTGGAGGGGCGCCCGGACGAGGAGGAGGCCTCGGCGATGGAGCTAGACATGGCGTTGGTGTAGCCCGGCATGTTCTCCTCCAGCGTCACCATCGAGCCGGTGATCACAGAAAGGAGGCCGGGCAGTCGCCGTTGTACCGCGTGCGCGGCGGCGAAGGAACCTCATAGCCCTCGGGGGCTTTTTCAGGCGTCGCCTCCCTGGCGACGCGCCTCTGCGTCTCCTCGCGGCGGCGACAGATGAAGAGGCGGCCTCGCAGTGGAGAAGGGCGGCAACGAGGCGATGAAGGGCGGCAGCGAGGCGCGTCGCGGATCACCGGGCCACCGCGCGGTGCGACGCGGCGTGGTCCATCGCGCCGCTCCGTCCTCACCACGACCGGCGCAGGCGGGTAGATCGGCATTAGCCGCAGGGGGATGTTGGAGGTGGTGGCGTGCCGACGCGCCGCTGCAATCGCGCTCGCGGCGGTGTGGCCGGTGCCATCCCACCACCGATACCGCCCGCCGGAGTTGTACCGGTCCTTCTCGAGGCTGGCAACGCTGGTGTCGACGGTGTCGAGGACAGCCTGGCGCTCCGCCTGGAATCGGGCGATCCAGGCGTGCTAATCGTTCTCGTCGCTCTCGGGTTGGGCGCGCTCCTCCCGGGTCATCCAGCTCGCGCGACGGGCGATGTCGTGTCGGATCTCCGACTCCGTGCCGGGAATTGGCAGCACGGTGAAGCCGCCGGTGGAAACCCGCCACGCCTTGGGCAGCCGACAATCTAGAGGGGCGGGGAGCCCATAGCGGAAGAGCTCCCACGTCTCCTCCAGATTCACGGTGCGACTGCTGCTGCCGGCTTCCTAGTTGTTCGCAATTGGAACGTGGCGGGGAGGCGGGCGACGAGTGCGAGGCGGGGAAGCGAGGGAGAGGATGTGCACGGCGACGCGTCCGTGGTGGCCTTTTATCCTCGGTCGGGCGCGTGGAGGGCGGTGCGCCGGCGTTAATGCACCGCGTCGGGAAAACGCAGCGCCGGCCGCGTGGCCTGCGAGACATCGCGTCGCCGGCATAAATGCTTGGCGTGCGGGGCAGGCAGCCATCGCGTCGCCTTGTAAACCAGTGAAGTGCGTTAACACGCGCTGACCGGCCTCCTGCACGGCGATATAACTCCCCCCGGCGGTGTGTGTGTGCATGACGAGCAGGCCCCGCCTGTCGGGTGGGCTGAGCGAACAATGTCCGGCGCCCTAAGAAAGGCCCACAAGTTTGATGGGTCTCCTGGGGGTGCCGGACAGAAATTTGATGGGTCCGGCCCTTTGGGGGGTGTCGCCGTGGGCGATTTTTGTGTCCGGACCCCCAATGGCCCATGTAGGGCCGTTTGGAGGGTGCCGATGGAGATGCTCTGAAGCCGAAAAATGAAAAAGAGCAACCCTCCCCCCGGCTGATGTTATGTTTTCGCAAAGCCTCCCTTGTCCCCTACACGGCGTGTCCCATCCCATCCCAACTCTCCTGCTGCGGCTAGGCATCATGATTCATGGTGAAATCCTTGAGGGTTGCAGGAAAGTCATGCAAGGTGGGTAGTTAGCATGTTACCTCTTATGGTTTATGTCTTTACTAGAGGATGGGATGCCTCCTGGCTGGTCCTTTGCGTCCTAATTTCAAAGTAGGAATGGAAACTTTTGTTTGGCTATCCAGCACAACTCGTTGATTTTTTTTGGTCGTGGGGATTAACTGGTCGGATTGGTTGGTGCGGCGGCAGAACGAGACGACGCCAGCTATGTGATACGTCCATTTTGCATCATGCTTTTATATTGATATTTATTACATTATGGGCTGTTATTACACATTATATCACAATACTTATGCCTTTTCTCCCTTATTTTACAAGGTTTACATGAAGAGGGGGAATGCCGGCAGCTGGAATTCTGGGCTGAAAATGGAGCAAATATGAGATACCTATTCTGCACAACTCCAAAAGTCCTGAAACTTCACGGAGAATATTTTTGGAATAGACAAAAAATATTGGGTGAAGAAAGCACCAGAGGGGGGCCACCAGCCATCCACAAGGGTGGGGGGCACGCCCTACCCCCCTGGGCGCGCCCCCCTACCTTGTGGGCCCCTTGGCAGGCCTCCGGAGTCCATCTTCTGCTATATGATGTGTTTTGACCTGGAAAAAATCATAAGGAGGTTTTTCGGGACGAAGCGCGGCCGTCTCGAGGCGGAACCTGGGTGAAACCAATCTAGAGCTCCGGCAGGGCTGTTCTGCGGGGGATACTTCCCTCTGGGAGGGGGAAATCGAAGCCATCGTCATCACCAATGATCCTCTCATCGAGAGGGGGTCAATCTCCATCAACATCTTCATCAGCACCATCTCCTCCCAAACCATAGTTCATCTCTTGTATCCGATCTTTGTCTCAAAACCTCAGATTGGTACCTGTGGGTTGCTAGTAGTGTTGATTACTCCTTGTAGTTGATGCTAGTTAGTTTATTTGGTGGAAGATCATATGTTCAGATCCTTAATGCTATTCAATACACCTCTGATCATGAACATGAACATGCTTTGTGAGTAGTTACGTTTGTTCCTGAGGACATGGGAGAAGTCTTGTTATAAGTAATCATATGAATTTGGTATTCGTTCGATATTTTGATGAGATGTATGTTGTCTTTCCTCTAGTGGTGTTATGTGAACGTCGACTACATGACACTTCACCATTATTTGGGCCTAGGGGAAGGCATTGGGAAGTAATAAGTAGATGATGGGTTGCTAGAGTGATAGAAGCTTAAACCCTAGTTTATGCGTTGCTTCGTGAGGGGCTGATTTGGATCCATATGTTTCATGCTATGGTTAGATTTATCTTAATTCTTCTTTCGTAGTTGCGGATGCTTGCGAGAGTGGTCAATCATAAGTGGGAGGCTTGTCCAAGGAAGGACAACACCCAAGCACCGGTCCACCCACATATCAAATTATCAAAGTAACGAACGTGAATCATATGAGCATGATGAAAACTAGCTTGACAACAATTCCCATGTGTCCTCGGGAGCGCTTTGCTTTATATAAGAGATCCTTCAGGCTTGTCCTTTGCTACAAAAAGGATTGGGCCACCTTGCTGTACCTATTTACTTTTGTTACTTGCTACCCGTTACGAATTATACTATCACACAACTATCTGTTACCGATAATTTCAGTGCTTGCAGAGAATACCTTGCTGAAAACCGCTTGTCATTTCCTTCTGCTCCTCGTTGGGCTCGACACTCTTACTTATTGAAAGGACTACGATAGATCCCCTATACTTGTGGATCATCAAGACTCTTTTCTGGCACCGTTGCCAGGGAGTGAAGCGCCTTTGGTAAGTGGAAGTGCTGAAATTTACTGTCATTTGTTACTATGGAAAATAATCCTTTGAGGGGTTTGTTCGGGGTATCTTCACCCTGACCGGAAGGACAAAGAGGTGCTCCTCAACCTACTGCACCTACTGAAAATATTTACTTTGAAATTCCTTTGGGTATGGTAGAGAAACTGCTAGCTAATCCTTATGCAGGAGATGGAACATTGCATCCCGATTTACACCTAATCTATGTGGATTATTTAAGCTTGCAGGTGTGCCCGAGGATGTTGTCAAGAAGAAGGTCTTCCCTTTATCTTTGAAGGGAAAGGCATTGACATGGTATAGGCTATGTGATGATATTGGATCATGGAACTACAACCGATTGAAATTGGAATTTCATCAGAAGTTTTATCCTATGCATCTAGTTCATCGTGATCGGAATTATATATATAATTTTTGGCCTCGTGAAGGAAAAAGTATCGCTCAAGCTTGGGGGAGGCTTAAGTCAATGTTATATTCATGCCCCAATCATGAGCTCTCAAGAGAAATTACTATTCAGAATTTTTATGCTTGGCTTTCTCATAATGATCGATCCATGCTCGATACTTCTTGTGTTGGTTCTTATATGAATAAGACTATTGAATTCAAATGGAATTTATTGAAAAGAATTAAATGCAACTTTGAAGATTGGGATCTCGACGAAGGTAAGGAGTCAGGTATAAACCTTAAGTTTGATTGTATTAAATCTTTTATGGATACCGATGCTTTTCATGAATTTAGCACTAAATATGGACTTGACTCTGAGATAGTAGCTTCTTTCTGTGAATCATTTGCTACTCATGTTGATCTCCCTAAGGAGAAATGGTTTAAATATCATCCTCCCATTGAAGTTAAAGTAGTTGAAACAATTGAAGTTGAAGAAGAAACTATTACTTATAAGAAAAAAGTCCATTTTACTACCCTGAACAAACTTGGTGGTTCACATAACACCCTGATCTTTATTTCAGTTCGCTTAACCCCCTCAACAATTTCATACCGGTCAAAACCCGTCCCTGGATGGTTTTGCCCCGATTAAGTGCTGATGTGGACAAAGTCAAAAGCGGTATTTGACCAGCAGGTGGGGCCCTCCTCCTCAACTTCGTGCCCTGATTAGGTGAAGAGCGTAGCCGGCGCTCAGTTCACGCCGACGGCACTGTCGTTCGACGCCCGCGTGGCCAACGCCTCCTCCTCCTCTTCCTACTTTGTCCGAGAGCTTCACCTTGCTCCGCTATACACTCCTAGCAAAGGAACTTGTCCGGGTCGCCGTGAATGGCTGTCACCATGTCTTCTTCCCTGCCTCCGGTATTGACCTCTATAGCCTCGATCTCTTCCTTCGGCGACCCCCGCTTCCCCTCCTCTGCTTCCCGAGCACCGTGGAGCTCCCCTGAAGCTGACAGTCTCGTCCATTTGGACCCGCGCATCCCAAGGACCTCTCCCGGCGTGGCCGAACTCCGGTACCCACTGTAGTTCTTTGTCAGGGCGGCCAACACCTCCTCCTCACTGTGAAGCCTTGTCCTAGAGCCTCGCCTTGCTCTGCTATACATTCCTGCTAAAGAAATTTGATCGGGCTGCTGTGAATCGCCGTCGCCCATATGCCTTCTTCCCCAACTCCGGCATCGACGGCCGCCCCCTCGATCTCTTACTCAGGTGAACCCCCCTTCTCCTTCCCTGCTTACCGAGCACCATGGTGCTCCCCTGAAGCGCGCGAGACCACAACCGTCCTCGGAGCAAGGCTTTGCAAGCCTGGCGTCGCCATGAGCCCACGGCTGTCCTCCGTCTATGACAGGTGCGGCGCTGCTGCTGTCACTTGCCGCCCGTGCGCTCGTGCGCGTGGTGCGGCAGGGTGCAGGCGTAGCCCGACGTGGTCGCGGCCGTAGGAGGAGCCTTCCATCGCCGGTGCGGAGCGCTGCTGTGCTTCTCCTACCTTATGTCCCATTCGCGCTCAAGATTTGGCCGTCGTAGCCGTCCCCTACCAACCGAGCCCTGCGGCGTGTTGCGCTGTGGAACTCCGGATAAGCCCCGTGTGGTCAACAGCGGCGGGGAGGCCGCCGTTCGCTGGCATGTGCCGCTGCTGCAACGCCTCCGCCTCCTCTATTCTCAGGAGTGAGGCGGCGAGAAGATTCGGGACTGCTCCAGCAGGTGAGCACGACGGCACAAGCGCGCTGGCGTGGTTGAGTGGTGGCGGGGCCGAGCTTGGGCAGGGGAGCGCCGGCGAGGGTGCATTTGCGAGAGAGTTGTCCACTGGTCAAATACCACTTTGACCTTGTCCACGTCAGCAAACCACCTAAGCAAACCCACTTAAGACCATTTCTGAACTGTATTGGATAGATCAGGGGGTTAGAAGAGCAAAAAAAATGATCAGGGGGTTATGTGAACCACCAAGTTTGTTCAGGGTAGTAAAATGGACTTTTTTCTACTTATAATGTTGATCCTATTATTCCTACTGCTTATATTGAGAAACCACCTTTTCCTGTTAGAATAAAGGATCATGCTAAAGCTTCAACTGTGGTTAATAAAAGTAATATTAGAGCACCTAGACCACCTGAACAAATTAAAGTTGAACCTAGTATTGCTATGGTTAAAGATCTCTTGGCCGATAATATTGATGGGCATGTTATTTATTTCTGTGATGAAGCTGCTAGAGTTGCCAAACCCGATACTAAAGGTAAACACAGACCTATTGTTGGCATGCCTGTTGTTTCTGTTAAAATAGGAGATCATTGTTATCATGGCTTATGTGATGTTGGTGCTAGTGTGAGTACAATTCCTTTTACTTTATATAAAGAAATTATGAATGAAATTGCACCTGCTGAGATAGAAGATATTGATGTTACTATCAAGCTTGCTAATAGAGATACTATATCACCAATTGGGATTGTTAGAGATGTTGAAGTCTTGTGAGGGAAAATAAAATATCCTACTGATTTTCTTGTTCTTGGTTCCCCACAAGATGACTTTTGTCCCATTATATTTGGTAGACCCTTCTTGAACACTGTTAATGCTAGGATAGACTGCGAGAAAGATATTATTACTGTTGGTCTAGGGTATATGTCTCATGATTTTAATTTCTCAAAATTTCGTAGACAACCCCGTGATAAAGAATTGCCTGGTAAAGATGAAATTATTGGTCTTGCTTCTATCATTGTGCCTCCTACTGATCCTTTAGAACACTATTTGCTAGACCATGAGAATGATATGTTTATGAATGAAAGAAGGGAAATAGATGAAATATTCTTTAAACAAGGGCCTATTCTTAAAAAAAATTGCCTGTTGAAATCCTTGGGGATCCTCCGCCACCCAAGGGTGATCCCGTGTTTGAGCTTAAACCATTACCCGATACTTTGAAATATGCTTATCTTGATGAAAAGAAAATATATCCTGTTATTATTAGTGCTAACCTTTCAGAGCATGAAGAAAAGAAATTATTGAAAACTATCAAGAAGCACCGTGCTGCTATTGGATATACTCTTGATGATCTTAAGGGCATTAGTCCCACTTTATGTCAACACAAAATTAAGTTGGAGCGTGATACTAAACCAGTTGTTGATCACCAACGACGATTAAATCCAAAGATGAAAGAAGTGGTAAGAAACGAAATAGTAAAGCTTCTAGAGGTAGGTATAATTTATCCTATTGCTGATAGCCAATGGGTAAGTCCTGTTCATTGTGTCCCTAAGAAGGGAGGCATTACTGTCGTTCCTAATGGTAAGAATGAATTGATCCCACAAAGAATCATTACAGGTTATAGAATGGTAATTGATTTTCGTAAATTGAATAAAGCTACTAAGAAAGATCATTACCCTCTACCTTTTATTGATCAAATGCTAGAAAGACTATCCAAACATACATATTTTTGCTTTCTAGATGGTTATTCTGGTTTCTCTCAAATACCTGTGTCAAAAGAGGATCAAGAAAAGACCACTTTTACTTGCCCTTTCGGTACTTTTGCTTATAGACGTATGCCTTTTGGTTTATGCAATGCACCTACTACCTTTCAAAGATGTATGATGGCTATATTCTCTGACTTTTGTGAAAAGATTGTTGAGGTTTTCATGGATGATTTCTCCATTTACGGAACTTCTTTTGATGATTGCTTAAGCAACCTTGATCGAGTTTTGCAGAGATGTGAAGAAATTAATCTTGTCTTGAATTGGGAGAAGTGCCACTTTATGGTTAATGAAGGTATTGTCTTGGGACATAAGATTTCTGAAAGAGGTATTGAAGTTGATAAAGCTAAAGTAGATGCTATTGAAAAGATGCCGTGTCCTAAAGATATCAAAGGTATTAGAAGTTTTCTTGGTCATGTTGGTTTCTATAGGAGATTTATTAAAGACTTCTCTAAAATTTCTAGGCCTCTCACTAATCTCTTGCAAAAAGATGTTCCTTTTGTTTTTGATGATGATTGTGTAGAAGCATTTGAAATACTTAAGAAAGCCTTGATTTCTGCACCTATTGTTCAACCACCTGATTGGCATTTCCCCTTTGAAATTATGTGTGATGCGAGTGATTATGCTGTTGGTGCTGTTCTAGGACAAAGAGTTGATAAGAAATTGAATGTTATTCACTATGCTAGTAAAACTCTAGATAGTGCCTAGAGAAATTATGCTACTACTGAAAAAGAATTTTTAGCAGTTGTTTTTGCTTGTGATAAGTTCAGATCTTATATTGTTGATTCCAAAGTAACTGTTCACACCAATCATGCTGCTATTAAATATCTTATGGAAAATAAAGATGCTAAACCTAGACTTATTAGATGGGTTCTCTTGCTACAAGAATTTGATTTGCATATTATTAATAGAAAAGGAGCTGAGAACCCCGTTGCAGATAACTTGTCTAGGTTAGAAAATGTTCTTGATGACCCACTACCTATTGATGATAGCTTTCCTGATGAACAATTAGCTGTCGTAAATGCTTCTCGTAATGCTCCCTGGTATGCTGATTATGCTAATTACATTGTTGCTAAATTTATACCACCTAGCTTCACATACCAGCAAAAGAAAAAGTTTTTCTATGATTTAAGACATTACTTTTGGGACGACCCACACCTTTATAAAGAAGGAGCAGATGGTGTTATTAGCCGTTGTGTACCTGAGCATGAACAGGAACAGATCCTACGCAAGTGTCACTCCGAGGCCTATGGAGGACACCATGCTGGAGATAGAACTGCACACAAGGTATTGCAATCCGGTTTTTATTGGCCTACTCTCTTCAAAGATGCCCGTAAGTTTGTCTTGTCTTGTGATGAATGTCAGAGAATTGGTAATATTAGTAGACGTCAGGACATGCCTCTGAACTATTCACTTGTTATTGAACCATTTGATGTTTGGGGCTTTGATTATATGGGACCTTTTCCTTCCTCTAATGGGTATACACATATTTTAGTTGTTGTTGATTATGTTACTAAGTGGGTAGAAGCTATTCCAACTAGTAGTGCTGATCATAACACCTCTATTAAGATGGTTAGAGAAGTTATTTTTCCGAGGTTTGGAGTCCCTAGATATTTAATGACTGATGATGGTTCACATTTTATTCATGGTGCCTTTCGTAAGATGCTTGCTAAATATGATGTTAACCATAGAATTGCATCTCCATATCACCCTCAATCTAGTGGTCAAGTAGAATTGAGCAATAGAGAGATTAAATTGATTCTGCAAAAGACTGTTAATAGATCTAGAAAGAATTGGTCTAAAAAACTTGATGATGCATTGTGGGCTTATAGAACTGCTTATAAAAACCCTATGGGTATGTCTCCGTATAAAATGGTTTATGGAAAAGCATGTCACTTACCTCTTGAATTAGAACATAAGGCATATTGGGCTATTAAAGAACTCAATTATGATTTCAAACTTGCCGATGAAAAGAGGTTATTTGACATTAGCTCACTTGATGAATGGAGAACCCAAGCCTACGAGAATGCCAAGTTATTTAAAGAAAAAGTTAAAAGATGGCATGACAAACGGATACAAAAACGGGAATTTAACGTAGGTGATCATGTATTGCTATACAACTCTCGTTTAAGATTTTTTGCAGGAAAGCTTCTCTCTAAATGGGAAGGCCCTTACACTATCGAGGAGGTCTATCGCTCCGGTGCCATCAAAATCAACAACGCCGAAGGCACAAATACGAAGGTGGTAAACGGTCAAATAATCAAACATTATATCACAGGTACTCCCATAAATGTTGAGACCAATATAATTGACACCGTGACACCGGAGGAGTACATAAGAGACACTTTCCATAACGTTTCAGACTCCGAAAAGGAATTGGTACGTGGTATGGTAAGTAAACCGACTCCAAAATGTTTCCAATGATGATTTTTCCCCGTTTTGGATTATTTAAAAAATTAGGAAAATTAAAACTAGTCCGGAAGGGACACGGGGCCACCACAAGGGTGGAGGGCACGCCCTACCCCCTGGGCGCGCCCCCTACCTTGTGGCTACCCCGTGTGCCCTCCGGACTCCGTTTTCTTGCACGATACTTCTTTCTGTCGGTAAAAATTAATTATATAACCTCCCAAAGGTTTTGACCACTGTACCTCGACAGAATCCTCTGTTTTCATTTTTGAGTTGTTTCTACAGCATATTTAGAGCAAGACGTCTTCTCAAGACTCAAAGGGAGAAAGCTATGTTGCCGATTTTATTGCAAACCCTAAGGCTTATGGGGAGGAAGAGCATTACGGCTGGACAACAGAGGAGGAGGAAGAAGATGAAGCAAGGGGAACAATGGATGACAGCTCTGAGGAAGAAGATGATCCATTACCACAACCAGGGGATATGCACGTGGAATTCAAGAAGTCAAGCCTCCCTAACAAAATCCAATCTATCCCTTCCCGGTTTTTGCAGGACAGTAAGGCGGCGTTATGCAAGAAGATATTAAAGCTTGAGTGGGAAAACAAGGATCTCAGGGAGGAAAACTTTGATCTGAGACGGAGACTGGAGAAAACTTCATCAACACCACCTCCGAAGAAAGAATCATAAACACTTGGGTATGGGCACTCCCCTTGGCAACTGCCAAGCTTGGGGGAGGTGCCCCGGTATCGTATCACCACCACACCTTTACCTTTATCGTTTTCCTTAGTTCGATCCTTTTGGTTATATCTTGATCTAGTGGAATAAAGTTTTTAGTGTGATTTAGTTTTGAGTTTTGCTTTGATCTCTATATATGTAATCAAGTCCGTGAGATATATAATAAAGAATAGTTTTGAGTGAGGGCTTTGCCATGTTGCTATGATATTGAGGGAATAAATAATAAAAAGAAATAAAAAGATCATATGTTGATCTTATGGGAAGTAATGACTTCACATATAAAGAGTATGGAGAATAAAATTTGTTGAGAGTTGACAAACGTAGTTTTGGTCATTGTTGCAATTAATAGGAAGTAACAAAGAAAGAGAGGTCTCACATATAAATATACTATCTTGGATTTAACACCCCTGGTGGTTAACTACAGTAATCACCCTTTTGATTATGCCATGTCATCATGTTTAACAGTGCATGATCATCATTAGCATTATATTGCATTTCAATTCCTAACTCAAAATTCAAATTTAAATGAAAGTGGAATATAAAAGTTGTCCAACATAAGAACTAAATTGTTCATTAAATAGCAAATAAATCAGAGACAATTCTAAAATTGAAACCAACATCATTGGAGTTGGGTAGGTGGCTTGAACATCCTCAAACAGTGGCTGAAGAACCATATTAATTAACCTTTTATTTAATATAAACTAAATATGAAGTGATGTTTTGCTTAAACTAGTTTTTGGTGTTAGGGTATAGTGTACTGCTAATTATGGGATAGGTCACACTTTTTACGAAATGCATATAGTGCCCAAACAATTAGCAAACAGTAAAAGAAAGAAACAAAAAAAGAAAAAGGAAAAGAAAAAGAGAAAGAAGCCCACCGCTGCCTGGGCCGCGAGTGCACAGTGCCGGCCCAGCCCAACCGGCGTCCCCTCCCACCTCCCACTGCTCACCCCGCGCCTCGCTGTCGAGCGCTCTGCGCGCACGCACGCCCGCGCCCCGGCCCCCCCCCCTCGCTCGCCGCTCGACAGCGCGCCCGCGCACGCGCTGGGTATAAGAGCCACCCCCGCTTCCCCCTGGCGAGCCCTAGCACCCCTCCCCTTTTCCTCCCTCGCTCTCTCCCACCTCGCCCGACACCGCCATGAACGGCCGCGGTTGAGCTGCGCGGCCACCGTCACCGCCCCGCCTACCGAACGTGTCCACGGTGCTCGCCATCGTCGCCTCCTTCGACCGCGCAAACGAGCCGAAGCCCGGAGCCATTGCATCGCCTCCACGCCGTCTTCTTCCTCCTCGGATCGCCGCCGCACTCCGTCGCCGATTCCGGCTACACCAAACCTCCCCCGAGCCCACTTTGACCGGCTACGCCCCGCTGTGAGCACCCCGTCCTTCTTCCCCTCTCCATGCGCTCTCCTCTGCACCGTACGCGCCGTTCCCCTCGTGCCCGAACGCGCCGCCGCCTGGCCTCGTCGCCGGCGTGGCCTCGGCGACCATAGGGCCCCGTGCGTGCCACCACCGCACTCACCGCGTCGCGTAGACGCCGTAGCCACTTTGCGCTGCTCATTTACCCCACCGTAGCACCGATTCCGTCGCACGCCCGAATCACCTCGCCGCCGGCGAGCTCGTGGCACTCAACTCCGGTCACCACAGCCCCTAGCTCCGCCACCATTCAACGCGCGACGTCGAGCCGCGTCGAACGCGCCCAACCCCAGCCTCTTAGACCCCCTGTGGGTGAATCCCGAACCATCCCGACGCTGCTCCGCTGCGAACACGCTCGCCGGCCGTCGCCGACGTGGCGCCGTGGGCCCCGCCCCTGTGTGGCTGACGCTGGGCCCCGCGGGGCCAGTTGACTGGTCAGCGCTGCTGACTGGGCACAGTGGCCCACTGACGTGTGGGTCCCGCTCGCTTAAATCAATTTTAAAAATAAATAAATCTGTTAATTAGTTTAAACACTAATCAGTCACTGACATGTGGGCCCAGTAGCCTAATTAGTTGATTAGTTAAAAATTAAACTCTGTTTAGACTAATCAGAGGCTGACATGTGGGCCCCACTGGTCAGGTTTGACCTGGCCGACCCCCTGTTGACTGCTGACGTCAGCACTGCGTCATGATGACGTCACCCCCGCACTGTTTTGGATAATTCGAATTTAATTAATTAAATAAATTCCAGAAAATCAATAAAACTTTAGAAAATCATATCTTTTAATCCGTAACTCCGATGAAAATAATTTATATATGAAAAATGATCAGAAACATGAGACGGATCCGAATACGCTACCCACATACCTGCTAGATGCCTCTAACTATCTGAACATGCAACTTTTTGCCTATTTTAGATAAATGAATAGTGTATGACCTTAATAAAATAATTCCAAACAAATTCCTAAAATAACTAAATGACTTGGACATGTCTTCAGGCAACCCTGCCCTGCATGTTAGCACGGCCTGCTCCGTGTTGCTTATGTTTGCTCTATATTTATACTGTTTTCTCCCCCTCTTCTCTCTTGTTAGACCCCGACGTCGTCCCCGAGACCGACGCAGCTCCGGAGACCGAAGACACCATTGACGACCTTGCCCTTGCCGCCGAGCAACCAGGCAAGCCCCCCCCCTTTTGATCATCCCGATATCGCCCATTCTATTTCTCATGCTTGCATTAGAATTGCTGCTGCTGCTACTTTACCTATTCTGATGCATAGCCTGTTCATTGTAACCTGCTGTTGATAATTACCTGCCTATCCTAAACTGTTTAGTCTAGGCTGGGTAGAGACCTATCAGTGACCCCACTTATCCCGACTGCCGCGCTGGATCGTCAGAAGACCCGATCAACGGGATTGAAAACTAGGCCCCGACACCGCACATCACCCCCCTTAGTTGTAACGACACTGCAGCGTTACTATCGAGTGCCGAGGGTGAAACCTCTTGTAGCACTTCTGATGTTAACTCTGTAGAGTAGCTATTCGGTCGTGGTCATCGAGGGTGATTCCTCCTTCACCGCTTCCGATAACGACGCTGTCGTACAACACCTCAAGTGTGGACCCAGCGAGGGTGATTCCTCCGAGTTCACCTTGACGGATACATCGAGTGGGAATTCAATGAGGGTGAAACCTCGGATTCCCTGATGTTATGGACACACGGATACTTGGACTTTACAATGTTACTTGGATAGGCGGGTCGACCCTGAGGGGTACCCGCGTGCGCCTAAGTGGCGAGTGTTGTGAAGACAGGTGCCAGTGTGGTGCCCGAGTGGTGAATACGAGGCGCGGCCGGGCATTCTTAACCCTTGCAGCAAGTCCTCGAGACGGGGCGACGGGGTCACATCTTTTGTGAGTCTCTGCTCGTTACCGCAAGCCCTAGTCCATTAGCGATTTGGATATTTGATCCGAGCAGGCCTCTGGTCTGATAGCACTAACCATCACGTGGGCATAGTATGGGCGTTCTGCATTGTAGCATCAGCCGAAAGCTCTGTCAGACGTCTAGTTCAGCCTTGCGGCCGGGACGGACCGGCGCCCCCCTGGTGCCTAGCTTCCCCCTGCACGCAACGACTCGGAGTGCACAGGGCGATGGCCCAAGACCTCTGAGCGCTTAGGATGTAGACCGACGGGGACCTCTCTGCTGAGCTGTAGGTAGGGCTGCGGTGTGTCGTTTGGCCGAGGCCGGGCATGACCCAGGAAAGTGTGGCCGGCCGGAGTTAATCGAGCGTGATGGGTAAGTTGGTGCACCCCTGCAGGGAAGAACATTTCTATCGATAGCCGATCCTACGGTAAAGGACACTCGGAGTTGTATCCTGATTGATACAATTTAGAACTGGATACCTGTGATGAGACCTGTATATATGGCTCTGGGATTGCTTCTCGCAGGGAGTCGAGAAGGGATCTCCGGACGAGGTTGATGACTGTATGGCTCTGGGATTGCTTTCTCGCAGGGAGTCGAGGAAGGATCTCTGGGTGAGGATGAGACTTAATGATACTACTACATTATATTGATCTGTTCTGCTGTCTTCTATTGCTGCAAGACCGCTGAAGATGCTAGTCTTCGATAGGACTAGGCCTTCTCTCTATTCTGGCATTTCTGCAGCCCAGTCCACATATACAGCCTTTCATTGAAAATGTTGCATATGTAGTGTAGATCCTTGCTTGCTGAGTACTTCTGAGTACTCACGGTTGCTTTGTTTTCCTTTTCTCCCCATATCAGTTTGTCGTGACCAAGATGACGGAGCCCCTGTGACAGCTGCCCTGCCGTCGATCGTCTACTACTACTACCCAGAGGATGGATACTACTATGAGTTGACTGACGACCAGGAGTAGGATCGGAGGGTCCTAGGCAGGAGGCCTTCGCCTTTCGATCGTAGTGCTTTATTTTTGCCCCGCCTTTCGAAAGGCCTTTCTGTTTCTCTTTTAATATCTGTACTCAGATATCTGATGCTTCCACTAACGCTTGTTCGCAAGATTATGTATTCGAGCCCTCGAGGCCCCTGGCTTGTAATATAAAGCTTGTATGACTTTATTTATGTTTTAGAGTTGTGTTGTGATATCTTCCCGTGAGTCCTTAGGCTTGATCGTGTGCATTTGCGTGTATGATTAGTGCACGATTAAGCCGGGGGTGTCACAAGTTGGTATCAGAGCCGACTGACTGTAGGAACCCCCCCCCCCTTTCCAACTCCTTGGCTGAAGTTGAGTCTAGTAACCGAAAACTGTTTTACTAACTTTGCTGTGTGGCTTATGGGCCCACGTCGCCAATTGGGTGGTATTAGGATCTTTTACTCCTCGACCTTTAATCTGGGACTCTGACCTCTCTCCTATTCAGCTTAAAATTTTACTAACTCCAACATTAGGTTCTCGTGATCACATCCACCCGGAGTTCTGAAATATCCCCCCTTGCTTCGAGATTATGGGCCAGGTTCTGCTTAGAGGATCCTTTTATCGAGGGCACCCTGTGTTGTCACTTGCAGATTCCTCGCTCCGTCAGTTTTCTCCGACGTTG
Source organism: Thinopyrum elongatum (assembly GCA_011799875.1). Taxonomy (NCBI): domain Eukaryota; kingdom Viridiplantae; phylum Streptophyta; class Magnoliopsida; order Poales; family Poaceae; genus Thinopyrum; species Thinopyrum elongatum. The sequence goes on from CM022303.1 coordinate 611,019,042, forward strand.
ATGTAGCCTTTGCTATGTCTCGTTGTGTACTTCCTTACCGCGTGCCTGCGCGCCGCCTAGTTGTCTAGCCCTCCCCTTTCAACTGTCGTAATGCCGGATACTAACAGAGGCTATGTGTGGATTTGAATGTCTGGTGTGAATATGATGAAGTATCTATTGCACTTCCTTCTGTTGTGCGTGTTACTTCATGAATCATTCCATACACCTGCAGTTTTTCTTGCTAAACTGCCCTTGTTGATTTGGCAGGATGGCTGACAATCCCCCACCTCCACCATATATTGCCGCAATGATGCAGCAGTTTGAATTGAACCGTCAGCTCAACGAGAGTCTAGTAAGATGTTTGGAACGCAACGAGGCTCGCCAGGAGCCTGGACCGATCTCGCTGCCAGAATTTGTGCGTCTCAATCCGTCCGTTTTCCGCAACTCCACCAATCCTATGGATGCTGATGATTGGCTTCGTGACATCCTGTTTGAAATGGAGTCAGCTAATGTTGCCCCTGACAGTTACGCCACCTTTGCGACATTCCACCTGAAGGGCCCAGCTGCTCAATGGTGGGAAAGCCACAAGGCTATGTTGCCTGCAGAGACTGTAACCACTTGGCAGGAATTTCAGTCAGCTTTTCATGCACGGTACATTCCTCAAGGTTTGATCGACCAGAAGAAGCAGGAGTTCCGCAAACTCTCACAGGGCACAATGACTGTGGATGAATACCAGAGGAAATTTCTTGAATTGTCCCGCTATGCTGCGGATGACGTCGACACCAACACACGCAAGCAGGAGAAATTCCGTGAAGGACTGCGTACGGATATAAAACTTGCACTTGCTGTCCATGATTGCATAGAATTCGCAACGCTTGTCAGCAAATCTTTCCAAATTGAAACAGCTCTGACTGAGTACCAGGAGTCGCTCAAGCGCACTCATGAAGCAGGCTCATCCTCGGGTCAGCCTGTTCAGAAGCGTCGAGTGTGGATCCCTCACAATGTTCATCACCGACCTGCTCCAACACCAAGACCGTCTTATGTTGCACCCCGTCTGCCTTCACTGCCGAGACAGCGTACGGTTCATGATGGACCGCCTAATGTTATGGCTTCTCCTCAGGATGTACCACGTCCTCCTGATGGTCGTATGAAGGGCCATCGAACCCATCGTTGCAGAAATCATAAGGCCAGGATGTCTGCTATGGACCGAGGCCAGGTTACTCACGTCAAAATGGGAGAAGCTCGTGAGTCTCCAAAAATCGTGATGGGAACTCTGTCAGTTAATTCAGTTGCAGCTTCTGTTCTCTTTGATTCCGGGGCATCACATTCCTTTGTGTCTCAACAATTTGCTCAGCGACATGAGCTACCTCTAGAGTTATTGCCCACACCATTAGAGATTATCACTCCCCGTTCTAGGTGGCAAACCAAGATGGTAAGTCACAACAATCAGATCAAAATTGAAGGGTTGATGTTCTCTGCTTCCCTTATTGCTCTTGGACCTTCCGACATAGACATCATTCTCGGTATGGACTGGTTGACAGCCCATAATGCTTTGATTGACTGTGCTACTAAGACAGTCCAGCTCACACACCCTTCTGGCCAGATAGTCAAATACTCAGCCCGAATAGCTCAAGATGCTGAGAGCCAGATATATGTTCTGAATGCATTGAACGCTTCACCTCTTGAAGGCATCGAGAACGTTCCAGTTGTTCGTGATTTTCAAGATGTATTTCCAGAAGAACTTCCAGGAATACCCCCTTCTAGAGCTGTTGAGTTTGTCATCGACTTGAAACCAGGCACAACTCCTATTGCAAAGCGTCCTTATAAAATGCCTCCGCATCATCTTCTCGAACTTAAGGAAGAAATCGACACGTCACTCAAGAAAGGTTTCATCCGCCCCAGTTCCTCTGCTTGGGGAGCACCTTCACTCTTCGTTAAGAAGAAGGATGGAACTAACCGATTGGTTCAGGATTATCGGCCCATTAACCAAGCTACAATCCAGAATAAATATCCGCTCCCTCGGATCAATGATTTGTATGATCAACTTGCTGGTTCCTCAGTATTCTCTAAGCTTGATTTGAGATTGGGATACCATCAGATCCGTGTTCGCGAAGAGGATATTCCCAAGACTGCATTTGTTACTCGTTATGGCTCCTACGAGTACACCGTCATGTCATTTGGCTTAACCAATGCTCCAGCCACATTCTCCCGTCTGATGAATTATATCTTCATGGATTACCTCGATAAGTTCGTCATGGTTTATCTAGATGATATTCTGGTTTATTCGAAGAATAAGGAAGAACATGCCGAACACCTCCGTCTTGTACTGGAAAGGCTCCGAGAACACCAGTTGTATGCCAAGTACTCCAAATGTGAATTCTGGCTATCTGAAGTAACCTACCTTGGTCATGTAATTTCCAAAGATGGAATTGCCGTTAACCCAGAACGAGTTCAGGCTATTCTTGATTGGACTCCTCCAAAGAACGTCAAGCAAGTGAGAAGTTTTTTTGGCCTTGCAAGCTATTGCCGTCGATTTGTCGAGAACTTTTCTAAGATTGCTAAGCCTTTGACTGATCTGCTTCACAAGGGCGTTAAGTTTGAATGGACAGAAAAGTGTCAGGAAAGTTTCCAGACACTCAAAGACAAGCTAACATCTGCCCCAGTACTATCTCCTCCAGATACCCGCAAAGACTTTGTGATCTATTGTGACGCATCCCGTGAAGGATTATGCTGTGTCCTAATGCAAGAGCGTAAAGTGATTGCTTATGGCTCTTGTCAGTTGCGCCCACATGAAGAGAATTATCCGGTACATGATCTAGAACTAGCTGCTGTGATCTATGCATTGCAGTTGTGGCGACATTACCTTCTCGGTAATCGTTGCGAGATCTACACGGATCATAAAAGTCTGAAGTACTTGTTCACTCAACCTTCTCTAAACCTCCGTCAGCAAAGATGGATGGAGGCCATTGCGGACTATGATTTGGGTATTTCCTATACCCCTGGCAAGGCTAACGTGATGGCTAATGCCTTAAGCCGCAAGTCCTATTGCAACAACCTCATGGTTAGGCGAGCTCAACCTCGTCTTTTTGAAGAACTGCGCAAGCTGAATCTGCGTATTGTTCCACAGGGCTCTCTTAATAACCTTGTGATACAACCAGATCTTGAGAAAGCTGTTAAGAATGCACAAGCTAAAGATGTTGAAATTGATCTGATGAAGAAAGACCTTCACCTTGTAAAGTACAGGGATTTCTCGCTGTCTAAAGATGGAATCTTGTATTTCAGAAACCGCATTGTGGTACCTCGCTTCGAGCTTATGACTAACAAGGTCATGAAGGAGGCACATGATACCCCGCTGTCTATTCATCCGGGTAGCACCAAGATGTATCGTGATCTCCGTCAAAGGTACTGGTGGTCTAAAATGAAGCAGGATATTGCTCGATATGTTGCTGAATGTGATGTGTGTCGTCGCGTTAAAGCAGAACATCAGAAACCAGCTGGAATTCTGCAACCCCTTCCTATTCCTCTATGGAAATGGGATAAGGTTCAGATGGATTTCGTTACAGGACTTCCCAGGTCACAGAAGGGTCACGATGCTATTCTTGTCGTCATCGACCAACTCTCTAAAGTTGCACACTTTCTGCCCGTCAAAGAGACTATCACTGCTAGTCAGTTAGCAGAGTTGTATATCTCCAGAATTGTTTCACTCCACGGTATTCCGAAGGAGATCAGTTCGGACCGTGGCGGTCTTTTAACCTCAAAATTCTGGGAAAGTTTTCAAACAGCTATGGGAACTCATATTACCTGGAGTTCAGCTTATCATCCCCAATCCCAAGGCCAAGTCGAACGACTCAACCAAGTGCTTGAAGACATGCTTCGAGCTTGTGTTATTTCTTTCGGTAAGAAGTGGGAAGAATCTCTTCCGTATGCTGAGTTCTCTTATAACAACAGCTATCAAGCCAGCTTGAAAATGGCTCCCTTCGAAGTACTCTATGGACGTAAGTGTAGAACCCCTCTGAATTGGTCAGAAACTGGGGAACGACCGCTCGTGGGTCCGGATATTATTCAACACGCCGAAGAACAAGTTCGTATCGTCCGTGAAAATCTCAAGGCGGCTCAGGACCGCCAGAAGAGCAACTATGATCGTAAACGATGGGGTTTGACTTATCAACCTGGTGATCAAGCTTATCTTCGTGTCACTCCTATGAAGGGCACTCACCGTTTTGGCATCAAGGGCAAGTTAGCTCCACGCTACATTGGTCCTTTCCGCATTATTGCTAGACGTGGTCAGGTGGCATATAAATTGGAGTTGCCACCGCAATTCTCCCATATCCACGACGTCTTCCATGTGTCGCAACTTCGTCAATGCTTCAAGGAATCTCCGCACCGAGCAGTGGATCACGAGGTGCTCGAATTGCAAGATGACCTATCTTATAAGGAGCATCCGATCCGCAGTCTCGATGAAGCCGAACGTCGGACCCGTCAGAAGGTTACCAAGTTCCTCAAAGTGCAGTGGTCAAATCATACTGAAGATGAAGCCAATTGGGAACGCGAGGATAATCTTCGTGCGGAATACCCCGAACTTTTTCCTTCTACCTCTTAATTCTCGGGACGAGAATTCTTGTTAGGAGAAGAGATTTGTAACACCCCCCGGTGGTTAACTACAGTAATCACCCTTTTGATTATGCCATGTCATCATGTTTAACAGTGCATGATCATCATTAGCATTATATTGCATTTCAATTCCTAACTCAAAATTCAAATTTAAATGAAAGTGGAATATAAAAGTTGTCCAACATAAGAACTAAATTGTTCATTAAATAGCAAATAAATCAGAGACAATTCTAAAATTGAAACCAACATCATTGGAGTTGGGTAGGTGGCTTGAACATCCTCAAACAGTGGCTGAAGAACCATATTAATTAACCTTTTATTTAATCTAAACTAAATATGAAGTGATGTTTTGCTTAAACTAGTTTTTGATGTTAGGGTATAGTGTACTGCTAATTATGGGATAGGTCACACTTTTTACTAAATGCATATAGTGCCCAAACAATTAGCAAACAGTAAAAGAAAGAAACAGAAAAAGAAAAAGGAAAAGAAAAAGAGAAAGAAGCCCACCGCTGCCTGGGCAGCGAGTGCACAGTGCCGGCCCAGCCCAACCGGCGTCCCCTCCCACCTCCCACTGCTCACCCCGCGCCTCGCTGTCGAGCGATCTGCGCGCACGCACGCCCGCGCCCCGCCCCCCCCCCTCGCTCGCCGCTCGACAGCGCGCCCGCGCGCGCGCGCTGGGTATAAGAGCCACCGCCGCTTCCCCCTGGCGAGCCCTAGCACCCCTCCCCTTTTCCTCCCTCGCTCTCTCCCACCTCGCCCGACGCCGCCATTAACGGCCGCGGTTGAGCTGCGCGGCCACCGTCACCGCCCCGCCTCCCGAACGTGTCCACGGTGCTCGCCATCGTCGCCTCCTTCGACCGCGCAAACGAGCTGAAGCCCGGAGCCATTGCATCGCCTCCACGCCGTCTTCTTCCTCCTCGGATCGCCGCCGCACTCCGTCGCCGATTCCGGCTACACCAAACCTCCCCCGAGCCCACTTTGACCGGCTACGCCCCGCTGTGAGCACCCCGTCCTTCTTCCCCTCTCCATGCGCTCTCCTCTGCACTGTACGCGCCGTTCCCCTCGTGCCCGAACGCGCCGCCGTCTGGCCTCGTCGCCGGCGTGGCCTCGGCGACCATAGGGCCCCGTGCGTGCCACCACCGCACTCACCGCGTCGCGTAGACGCCGTAGCCACTTTGCGCTGCTCATTTACCCCACCGTAGCCCCGATTCCGTCGCACGCCCGAATCACCTCGCCGCCGGCGAGCTCGTGGCACTCAACTCCGGTCACCACAGCCCCTAGCTCCGCCACCATTCGACGCGCGACGTCGAGCCGCGTCGAACGCGCCCAACCCCAGCCTCTTAGACCCCCTGTGGGTGAATCCCGAACCATCCCGACGCTGCTCCGCCGCGAACACGCTCGCCGGCGTGATTCCGGCGAGTCGCCGGCCGTCGCCGACGTGGCGCCGTGGGCCCCGCCCCTGTGTGGCTGACGCTGGGCCCCGCGGGGCCAGTTGACTGGTCAGCGCTGCTGACTGGGCACAGTGGCCCACTGACGTGTGGGTCCCGCTCGCTTAAATCAATTTTAAAAATAAATAAATCTGTTAATTAGTTAATTAATTAGTTTAAACACTAATCAGTCACTGACATGTGGGCCCAGTAGCCTAATTAGTTGATTAGTTAAAAATTAAACTCTGTTTAGACTAATCAGAGGCTGACATGTGGGCCCCACTGGTCAGGTTTGACCTGGCCGACCCCCTGTTGACTGCTGACGTCAGCACTGCGTCAGGATGACGTCACCCCCGCACTGTTTTGGATAATTCGAATTTAATTAATTAAATAAATTCCAGAAAATCAATAAAACTTTAGAAAATCATATCTTTTAATCCGTAACTCCGATGAAAATAATTTATATATGAAAAATGATCAGAAACATGAGACGGATCCGAATATGCTACCCACATACCTTCTAGATGCCTCTAACTATCTGAACATGCAACTTTTTGCCTATTTCAGATAAATGAATAGTGTATGACCTTAATAAAATAATTCCAAACAAATTCCTAAAATAACTAAATGACTTGGACATGTCTTCAGGCAACCCTGCCCTGCATGTTAGCATGGCCTGCTCCGTCTTGCTTATGTTTGCTCTATATTTATACTGTTTCCTCCCCCTCTTCTCTCTCGTTAGACCCCGACGTCGTCCCCGAGACCGACGCAGCTCCGGAGACCGAAGACACCATTGACGACCTTGCCCTTGCCGCCGAGCAACCAGGCAAGCCCCCCCCCCTTTGATCATCCCGATATCGCCCATTCTATTTCTCATGCTTGCATTAGAATTGCTGCTGCTGCTGCTTTACCTATTCTGATGCATAGCCTGTTCATTGTAACCTGCTGTTGATAATTACCTGCCTATCCTAAACTATTTAGTCTAGGCTGGGTAGAGACCTATCAGTGACCCCACTTATCCCGACTGCCGCGCTGGATCGTCAGAAGACCCGATCAACGGGATTGAAGACCAGGCCCCGACACCGCACATCACCCCCCTTAGTTGTAACGACACTGCAGCGTTACTATCGAGTGCCGAGGGTGAAACCTCTTGTAGCACTTCTGATGTTAACTCTGTAGAGTAGCTATTCGGTCGTGGTCATCGAGGGTGATTCCTCCTTCACCGCTTCTGATAACGACGCTGTCGTACAACATCTCAAGTGTGGACCCAGCGAGGGTGATTCCTCCGAGTTCACCTTGACGGATACATCGAGTGGGAATTCAATGAGGGTGATACCTCGGATTCCCTGATGTTATGGACACATGGATACTTGGACTTTACAATGTTACTTGGATAGGCGGGTCGACCCTGAGGGGTACCCGCGTGCGCCTAAGTGGCGAGTGTTGTGAAGACGGGTGCCAGTGTGGTGCCCGAGTGGTGAATACGAGGCGCGGCCGGGCATTCTTAACCCTTGCAGCAAGTCCTCGAGACGGGGCGACGGGGTCACATCTTTCGTGAGTCTCTGCTCGTTACCGCAAGCCCTAGTCCATTAACGATTTGGATATTTGATCCGAGCAGGCCTCTGGTCTGATAGCACTAACCATCACGTGGGCATAGTATGGGCGTTCTGCATCGTAGCATCAGCCGAAAGCTCTGTCAGACGTCCAGTTCAGCCTTGCGGCCGGGACGGACCGGCGCCCCCCTGGTGCCTGGCTTCTCCCTGCATGCAACGACTCGGAGTGCACAGGGCGATGGCCCAAGACCTCTGAGCGCTTAGGATGTAGACCGACGGGGACCTCTCTGCTGAGCTGTAGGTAGGGCTGCGGTGTGTCGTTTGGCCGAGGCCGGGCATGACCCAGAAAAGTGTGGCCGGCCGGAGTTAATCGAGCGTGATGGGTAAGTTGGTGCACCCCTGCAGGGAAGAACATTTCTATCGATAGCCGGTTCTACGGTAAAGGACACTTGGAGTTGTATCCTGATTGATACAATTTAGAACTGGATACCTGTGATGAGACCTGTATATATGGCTCTGGGATTGCTTCTCGCAGGGAGTCGAGAGGGGATCTCTGGACGAGGTTGGTGACTGTATGGCTCTGGGATTGTTTTCTCGCAGGGAGTCGAGAAAGGATCTCTGGGTGAGGATGAGACTTAATGATACTACTACATTATATTGATCTGTTCTGCTCTCTTCTATTGCTGCAAGACCGCTGAAGATGCTAGTCTTCGATAGGACTAGGCCTTCTCTCTATTCTGGCATTTCTGCAGCCCAGTCCACATATACAGCCTCTCATTGAAAATGTTGCATATGTAGTGTACTTCTGAGTACTCACGGTTGCTTTGTTTTCCTTTTCTCCCCATATCAGTTTGTCGTGACCAAGATGACGGAGCCCCTGTGACAGCTGCCCTGCCGTCGATCGTCTACTACTACTACTACCCAGAGGATGGATACTGCTATGAGTTGACTGACGACCAGGAGTAGGATCGGAGGGTCCCAGGCAGGAGGCCTTCGCCTTTCGATCGTAGTGCTTTATTTTTGCCCCGCCTTTCTAAAGGCCTTTCTGTTTCTCTTTTAATATCTGTACTCAGATATCTGATGCTTCCACTGACGCTTGTTCGCAAGCTTATGTATTCGAGCCCTCGAGGCCCCTGGCTTGTAATATAAAGTTTGTATGACTTTATTTATGTTTTAGAGTTGTGTTGTGATATCTTCCTGTGAGTCCTTAGGCTTGATCGTGTGCATTTGCGTGTATGATTAGTGCACGATTAAGCCGGGGGCGTCACATTGGACATCTTTTATAATTGTGAGCACTCATTAAAATATGACATGCCAAAAAGTTGAAGTTGGACAAGGAAGACAACATAATGAGTTATACCTTTTTACATCCTAACAGAAGTTATATTGTCATAGATCCTCCAACATGCTGAGCTTGCTTTTCCCTCTCATGCTAGCCAAATCCTTTGCACCAAGTAGAGATACTACTTGTGCTTTCAAACAACCCTTAAACCAGTTTTGCCATGAGAGTCCACCATACCTACCTATGGATTGAGTAAGATCCTTCAAGTAAATTGTCATCGATGCAAGCAATAAAAATTGCTCTCTAAATATGTATGATCTATTAATGTGAAGAAAATAAGCTTTATACGAGCTTGTGATATGGAAGAAATAAAAGCGACGGACTACATAGTAAAGGTCCATTATCACAAGTGGCAATATAAAGTGACGTTCTTTTGCATTAAGATTTTGTGCATCCAACCATAAAAGCGCATGACAACCTCTGCTTCCCTCTGTGAAGGGCCTATCTGTTACTTTTATCTCTTATCATTATACAAGAGTCATGGTGATCATCACCTTTCCTTTTTACTTTTATCCTTTGGCAAGCACAATATGTTGGAGCTAGATCTAGATATATATATATCCACGCGGATGTAGGGAGCCATGATCCATTATTGTTGACATTACCCTTGAGGTAAATCGTTGGGAGGCGAAATTATAAGCCCCTATCTTTCTCTGTGTCTAGTTGAAACTTTGAACTCATAAGTATTGCGAGAGTGTTAGCAATTGTAGAACACTAAATGATAGTTGAGTACGTGCACTTGCTGAAAAGCTCTTATATTTGGCTCTTTCAGATGTCATGATAAATTGCAATTGCTTCAATGATTAAGATCATAGTTTGTCGGCTATCAATGAAGTTTCTTATTCATACTTTACCTTGTGAATGAATTGTTACTTTAACATAAGTACCTATATGACAAGTTATGTTGCTGTCCTAAAGATGATCATCATGCCCTCATGTCCGGATTTTATTTTATCGACACCTCTATCTCTAAACATGTGGACATATTTTTCGATATCGGCTTTTCGCTTGAGGACAAGCGAGGTCTAAGCTTGGGGGAGTTGATACGTCCATTTTGCATCATGCTTTTATATTGATATTTATTGCATTATGGGCTGTTATTACACATTATATCACAATACTTATGCCTTTTCTTCCTTATTTTACAAGGTTTACATGAAGAGGGGGAATGCCGGCAGCTGGAATTCTGGGCTGGAAAAGGAGCAAATCTGAGATACCTATTCTGCACAACTCCAAAAGTCCTGAAACTTCACGGAGAATATTTTTGGAATATATAAAAAATATTGGGCGAAGAAAGCACCAGAGGGGGGCCACCAGCCATCCACAAGGGTGGGGGGCGCGCCCTACCCCCCTGGGCGCCCCCTACCTTGTGGGCCCCCTAGCAGGCCTCCGGAGTCCATCTTCTGCTATATGATGTGCTTTGACCTGGAAAAAATCGTAAGGAGGTTTTTCGGGACAAAGCGCCGCTGTCTCGAGGCGGAACCTGGGCGACACCAATCTAGAGCTCCGGCAGGGCTGTTCTGCCGGGGATACTTCCCTCTGGGAGGGGGAAATCGAAGCCATCGTCATCACAACCAATCCTCTCATCGAGAGGGGGTCAATCTCCATCAACATCTTCATCAGCACCATCTCCTCCCAAACCCTAGTTCATCTCTTGTATCCGATCTTTGTCTCAAAACCTCATATTAGTACCTGTGGGTTGCTAGTAGTGTTGATTACTCCTTGTAGTTGATGCTAGTTGGTTTATTCGGTGGAAGATCGTATGTTCAGATCCTTAATGCTATTCAATACACCTCTAATCATGAACATGAACATGCTTTGTGAGTAGTTACGTTTGTTCCTGAGGACATGGGAGAAGTCTTGTTATAAGTAATCATGTGAATTTGGTATTCGTTCGATAGTTTGATGAGATGTATGTTGTCTTTCCTCTAGTGGTGTTATGTGAACGTCGACTACATGACACTTAGCCATTATTTGGGCCTAGGCGAAGGCATTGGGAAGTAATAAGTAGATGATGGGTTGCTAGAGTGACAGAAGCTTAAACCCTAGTTTATGTGTTGCTTCGTATGGGGCTGATTTGGATCCATATGTTTCATGCTATGGTTAGATTTATCTTAATTCTTCTTTCGTAGTTGCGGATGCTTGCAAGAGTGGTTAATCATAAGTGGGAGGCTTGTCCAAGGAAGGACAGCACCCAAGCACCGGTCCACCCACATATCAAATTATCAAAGTAACGAACGCGAATCATATGAGCATGATGAAAAGTAGCTTGACAACAATTCCCATGTGTCCTCGGGAGCGCTTTGCTTTATATGAGAGATCGTTCAGGCTTGTCCTTTGCTACAAAAAGGATTGGGCCACCTTGCTGCACCTATTTACTTTTGTTACTTGCTACCCGTTACGAATTATACTATCACACAACTATCTGTTACTGATAATTTCAGTGCTTGCAGAGAATACCTTGCTGAAAACCGCTTGTCATTTCCTTCTGCTCCTCATTGGGTTCGACACTCTTACTTATTGAAAGGACTACGATAGATCCCCTATACTTGTGGGTCATCACTATTTGGCCCCCAGGCTCAACCCTGGGTAGAAGTAATGGCGGAACAAGGCGACCGACGAGACCACTCCCACGAAAGTCTCATAGAAGTACTGGAAGACGGACAACCCCAGCACTGCGTTGGGATGAAGGTGCGCGAGGCGAAGGTTGAAGGTGGCCATGACGCCCTAAAAGAAGCGGGACATCGGCGGCACCAACCCTGCTATGAGGAAGCAGGAAAAGATGCGAGTATCCAGGGCGCCCAGGTCCCGGGGCGCGCCAGGGCGTGGTGGATAATGGTCGCGCCATGCTCGTTCTGGTCTGGCGCCGTAGACCCTCTAAAGTCGTTCACCGCCTTCACATCGCACCCATGGTCGAAGAAAGGAGTGATGAGCTTCTGCTCCTCTTGGGAGCTTTGGCGTTCGGTCATCTTGACCGTCTTCTTCCCTTTGCTCTTCTTCGCCTGCTGAGACATAGGCTCCGAGAGGAGGAGGGAGGGGAGGTAATAGATCTGGGGGCGCCTGGAGGTTGGATCTGAGGACGAAGAACTTGGGGATGGGACGGCGCGGACCCTCCCTATATACCAGAGGAAGGGGAAGGTCGGTTCCACACGGCATCACCAGTATACCGAGGCGCATTAAACACCGTCTAGGAGTGTGGGATTTTCGTCAAGGAGCCTGCATCGGAGACAGGGCGCGGGCCCCGCAGGCTCAGAGTTCGAAGAAAGATGCTTTGGTTTCCCGGAACACCCGGGAAGCCTCAGTGTCCCTGTGCGCGAAGAGCCTTCTTTCGGAATGGGGGCGTGGCCCGGCAATCCTCGTTACCGTGTCACGCCCGGGGGCTATTGTCGACACCCTGACCCCGGGGTGTCGGAAGTTGGGCGTGAAGGCCCGCCGCGCCTCAGCAAGATTAAAGAGGGAGTAATCAACGTCCTTGGCCGCTAGACCCTAGGCGGGGGTTACCGGGTAAGTACGATCCTCCTTCCCGGGGCATGAGAGCCCATGCCCGCCCCGGAATGAAGCGGAGTTTTCAGAATGTCTTACAGTGGTGAATCGACCGGGAGGAGGCCACGTGACCACAGGGTCTTTGGAGGCAGCCCACCTCAACGTGTCGCAACGCTGCGCGGGGCGCCAGGAGGGTGTCCCGCTCCCCTGGCGGACAGTCCCACCATAGGAAACACGCGTAGCGCATGCAACGATAGTTGTGGTGTCCCCTTGAGTATAAAAGGAGGAGGAACCGGTCTAGTAAAGAAAGGTTGTTGAAAGTGGAAGGACTGGCTATCCAGCTAGGCAGCAAGCCATAGGATAGACATATAGAAAGAGAGAGAGAGAGAGAGAGAGAGAGTTCTCGGGAGGAGTCTTGTTCCCAGGCACGTTGAGAGATTTATCTATAACCACAAACCACCTCCATCATTCCAAGATCAGACAAGCAGGACGTAGGGTTTTATATCTTCGGATGACCTAAACCTGGGTAAAAACACCGTCTATCTATCTTCATGATCGTCACCATCGCCGGCATCGTGATATCCGACGTAGGGGACTCTCTCACCCTCAGCCGAACCAAATAAAGGGGAGGACCAGCGAGCTTCTCCCTAGTGTCCGCTTACGCAGACGTGACACTTTATGAAATAATGAAGGAGAGGCAAGGAAGGCGGGAGAGTGGGGATTAAAACTTGCAAACAACGAATTGTACACCCCTGAGTACACATCAATGCCATGCTATACTTTTTACTGAAAATGGCTCATATGTGAAAAATATCACTTAAATGGCCTTTTTTTCCTTACCTAGAATATTTCCATCAGGGCTCCATAGACACCTATTGACACATATTGCAACATCTTTCATGAGTGCAGCCTGAACACAAAACAACATAGTTTGTGGATTAGAACATGCCAGTGAAAGTCACAGTGCTGCTAATTACAGGCTTACATCACACCAAAGGTTGGTAACAACACAGAATAAAATTGGACAAGTAATGACCTGCCAAGGCAAGGTGCATGAGCCAATATCCAAAACTTTGAATTTTTGTGCGCTATGCTTCCTCGTGGCCCAACTTCCCATATCTCAATGTCACCAATATTTGTTCCAACTGCGTTACAACATAAACATTCAAATACAACAGAGCATGCACGGATAGAGTAATTCAAGAACCAAGTGATATATGTTGGAAGCATCCACCTAGAAGAATGGTTTGTTAAACATGATGAAAATCCAAGCTCATACCATTAGAACCCTGCTTGAGTGTGCGAAGAACTTGTTTGGGGAGATCTTCTTGACTGTAAACATTGGGAGGATGGCTTCAGCCAAAAAATGACACCTATCGTAGTTTTCTCAGGGTATAAAATTTGCTTCATCATATAATGTTACAAAAATGAGTAAAGAGCAGAAACACACTTAAGTCCCAAGTTAATCCAAATACCTCATCTGGCTGGCCCACACGCATTCTTTTCATCAGATGTTCGGAATATGCAGATTGATAGTCATTGCTGGGTGCACTTGTACGAGTCCTTGGATGTTTTAGAAATGCCTCTGCAAACAGTAGAGTATCCAAAGGAAAATCAATCAAAATTGGAGTGATAGACATCATTTTTATTTCTGAGTTGCACTTTTAACTTACCCGTGTTTGGAGGAACAAGACTAGGTGGCCCTTGTGCAACAACACAGTGTGATAAAGATGGATTGGGATTTGTCATCCAACCCGCGATTGCATCTGGAGATGGTGAAACCACAGGATGAAACGGCTGCAAGATTGAGAATCTAATAAATGATAGGATGATACAAATAAGTCAAAATGTTCAACTACTGCAATTCGTACGGCATGAGCACCCAATCGTGGAAATCCAGCAAACTTGGGGATTGGTCCCACATTATGACAGGAAATTGGCATGGAACTTACTGCCCTACTAACGAACAAGGTGAGCCTCACCACGACATGTGAGTACCTGGACGGCCGCCGCCGCCAAGAGTCTTCGCAGTTGAGGGTGAAAGGGCCTAAGCATTGGATTCCTTCGTCCCATCCTGCTTAGCAAAACGTGGGAGGAAAACAATCACCTCCTCCCCAACATATGTACTAGTAACTCAAAATGAACCCAACGGACAGTAACACGATAGGACTCGGGAATCACCTACCGGGTAGAGGCGAGGACCAGATGGGACATCATGGCGAGCCTCTCTCCGTCGAGTCCGTACACGTCGCAGAACCCCATGTCTTCCGGAACTACATTTCCCACATGAACTGCGAACGACCATATAATAAGGGGCAATCAGCCAGAAAGGAGAGTGGCCTAGGAAACCCTAGGAAATACAAGAAGTGGAGAGCAGGAAGGTACCTTGTTCATGCCGTCGCTGCTTCCATCCTTCACCGCGGGGCCTCCCGCACGTCCCCGCAGCCGGCACAAACCACTCCGGTCGTTGCCCCCTCCGGCCTCCACACTTGCCACCGAATCAGATCTCCGCCGGCCCAGAGCCCGCCTCACCCAGGAGCTCGGCCGCCACGCCAAGGGCATCGCCTTTGCCCTTCCCGCCCCAACATTCCTACCCCTATACCAGCCACCAGAGCTCCATCTTCCCTGAGCTCAAACTTAGACAACCACACTGACAGCGACGGCCGTTCCTTAGCGGTGAGCAGCGACAAGCGGCGACCAGCAGAGAGGGACCTTCTCCAGGACGACGTGGAGGAGGGAGAGGTGGAGGGAACTGGGAAGGCGGCGGCGGCAGGAGGGATGCGGGCGGGAATGGGCTAGGTATCTTTTGCGATGTCGTGTGTGCAACCGAAACGAGACAAAAATATTCTTGTCGACACACGCCTTCCCACTCGTTGATCTCCACGTGGATAGGCTGGATAGGCGCGCAGGGTACTCGTGATTATTTGTTTGTAATTCCATGTTGTTTATGTCACCACTCACGAATTTTGGAGTATTCATGCCATTCTGGGATATTTTTGTATTGATAGTATTGATGTAATCTCATCGTAGATTGATGTAAAAAAAAACTCATGGTTGAGCATATCTTTATTGGCTCTAACCCAACTTCTCTTGGCCATGCTCGTAAGAGCATCTCCACTTTGCCACTGTTGCTACGGTACATCATACGGGTGAACTGTTTGCATGTGTCGACATACATTGTCCAACTAGTACTTCATTATCCGGCTAAACTATCCCTTGCGAGCTGCTTTAGGTGTTTTTACGGATGGTTCCCCAGAAAACATTTTCGAGTCCTAGGTATTAACCATCATGAAAAGTTGTACTAAAATTTTCGTTGCCATGTGGAGCTGACCTAGGAATGCTTGCCAGACAACCTACACACATAGTTGCGATGTTGAAATTATTAAGAAATCGAAAAGATACACCTGCCACAGTGCCACGCATGGCTACCCGATAACAAGACGCGCTCGTGTAGCTGGCTTGACTAAAGGGGTTATTGCCACCCAAAACAAACCAACCAGAGCATGTGCTACTGCAATTGCAACAGCACACGGAAGTTGCTTTTTTTTAGCTGCCTCTGTGATTATCCGATAACAAGACGAGGTGCCGCCGCAACAGGAAAGACGCGCTCGTGTAGCTGGCTTGACTAAAGGGGTTATTACCACCCAAAACAAACCAACCAGAGCATGTGCTACTGCAATTGCAACAGCACACGGAAGAATTAATGGACCCAGTGACAAGAGTCAAAGGGGTGTTAGCTCAGTCCTGATTGCTCAGGTGCGTCTACACCAGTCCTTTTCTCCGGTTCCCATCCCAATCCCCGTCACGGCCTCACCACGCCCATCTCCAGTTCCCCACCGGGCCACCACCCTCCGCTCCTCGATCCCTTCCCCCCACCACACCGGCGAGCCCGTGACCAACCCGCCTCCCCTAATCCCCACCCCGCTACTGCGCCCCAAACCCCCTCGCCGCCCTCCTCCATCCCCATGGCCGCTCCACCGCCCTTCCTCCTCACCCCCCTCCTCCTCCTCCTTTGCCCTCTCCCTAACATCCGCCGCTGCGTTTGTCCATCCAGGCGACCTGGAGGTCCTGGAGGACCTCCGGCGCTCAATCAAGAACCCGGAGGCACTCGGATGGGCCAATGGCGCCGATCCGTGTGCCTCCCCGCGCGTCTCGTGCGACCGCTCCGGCCGGGTCCGCAACCTCGACCTCAGCTGCGCGAATCTCTCCGGCGCGCTGCCGGCCTCCTTCTCGAACCTCCAAGCGCTGCAGAGCCTCAAACTGCAGGGTAACTCCCTCTCCGGCCCGCTCCCGTCCTTCAGGGGCATGGCCGCGCTCCGCCACGCCTACCTCAGCGGCAATTCCTTCGACACAATTCCGTCAGATTTCTTCGAAGGGCTCCGCCACCTCGAGGTGATATCACTAGCCAATAACATCCTCCTCAACGCTTCCGCCGGCGGCTGGGCTATCCCGCCCGGCCTTGCGACCTCCGTGCCGCAGCTGTGGGCCCTTTGGCTCCAGAACTCTGGCCTCGTCGGCGGGCTGCCGGAGTCGCTCGGCGCCATGGCCGGGCTCCAGCAGCTCAGGCTCACCTACAACCATCTATCCGGCCCGCTCCCCGCCAGCTTCCGGGGCTCCCGGATCCAGATACTAACCCTCAGCAACCAGCGCATGTCCGGGAGCCTCGCCGTCCTCGCTGGGATGGTCAGCCTGAGCAATGCATTGCTCGACGGAAACCAGTTCGCCGGGACTATCCCCGAAGATATCGACGCCTGCCAGAATCTGACAAGGCTATGGCTGAACCGGAATGTTCTCGTCGGCCTCCTGCCCCATGCCCTCGCCGCCCTGCCAAAGCTCAACGACATCAGACTGGACAATAATTATCTGCTTGGTCCAGTTCCAGCGCTCAAGGCGCCCAATGCAACCTTCTTCCACACCGGTATTGCTCAAGTTCCTCGGCAATGTAGAATACCCACAGAAACTAGCTTCTAGCTGGTCTGGCAACGACCCGTGCAGCAATTGGCCCGGTGTGGTATGCTATGAGGGGAGAGTCTCACAGCTAACGGCTTCTTTGGATTGCAGGATTTTCACAGGATTTTTGTGGGATTCCAATCCTCAGGAATGTTTCCATTGAAACACGTTTGGATTACAGGATTCTGTCATTGAAATTCCTCAGGATTGGGTTCCCAAGGCGTCCATTCTAGAGGAATTCGCACATGAGGTCCGACCTCTTGGAAAAATTCCTGGCGCGAAAAGAGAGCGCTCGCGTGGCGTGCTCGCGCCAAAACAAAACAGCCGCGCTGCTTCGTGTCCTCAGTAAAAAACACAACGCATCACTCGGTCTCATCTGGAAGGAAATAGAAAAAGGGCTCTCTAGCAAGTACCGTCGGGTTGCCATCTCGCACCCCTCTCCTCGCCCCCCCTCCGCCTGCCGGCGGCGCGGCCGTAGCCCCCCTGATGGCCGGCTCCTCGCCGACCAGCCGTGCCCTCCCCCCACCCCCGCCTGGTCCCCCGCCTGCGTCGGCAGTCCGCTGCCCGGTCTCGTTCAAAGATGCGCTGCTCTCCCCGCCTACTCCTGTAGATCCGCATTCAAGCGAGCTTGCAGCCCCTGCAGCTCAGATTCGCTCCATCATCGTCTCGCATTCAAGGCGGGATGGGCTGAGCGCTCCGTCGGGGCATAGCCATGCTGCTGCTCGCAATCAAGGAGGGCGGAGATGGCAGCAAGTCAGGAAGAAATACTGGTGGCGGGACGAGAGGAAGCAGTTGGGACGCTTTGATGGGAGGGATTCGCGTGCTCCGCCGCAATGGATCCTCGACGTTGTGGTAGCTGCTCCCGCCGCAATGGAGAACCCGGTGAGTGATGTCAGCCTCCGCCCCAGGATGGTGTCGGCGTCTGTTCCCTGGACGCCGGCGCTGGCGGCCGCGGAGCGCGACTTTGAGCGGCACGCGGTGGTGGCCACGATGCTGGGCAACAGGCCGTCGTTCACGGTCCAGGACGTCTCCGTTGCTGCCTCGATGCAGTTTGGCATCGCCCGCGCCAGGATGCACGTCTCCGTCTTCTCGCCGGGGGACTTCCTCATCCGCTTCACCGCCAGCTGCATGCGGGATGTCGCGCTGAGCCATCCGTCGCTCCTGCGCATTGGCGGCGCTGTGCTACGGCTGTCTGCCTGGTCTAGGCGGGCCGGGGCAACCTTCATCAAGCTTCCCTTCAAGGCAAGGGTGTGCCTGGAAGGGCCGCCGAGGCATGCCTGGACGGTGGCTGGGGTGGAACAGCTCTTCCCCGCGCCGGCCATCGTCGACCATATCGAAGACGGCGTGGTCTCGGACGAGGAGTCCGCCTGCTGCTGCGCTTGGGTGTGGGTGCAAGATGCTTCGAAGATTGCGACGAGGGGCAACCTGACGGTGGAGGAGCCACCACACCCAGCCTCGCCGGAGTTCCACAGGCAGTTCCTCTCCGGCTCCTCGGATAGGTCTTCCACCGCCCGCCCCGATCCGGTAGGCATGCTGGCCTACCCAGTGTTGATCCACCTCGACCGCGTCCACGACTACACCGCGCAACCTGCATCCAGTGACGAAAGCATGCGCAGCTACAACCGCGACTTCAGCGGCATCCCGTCGGTGACGTCGCCGGTGCAAGAGGAATGCGCCAAGTGGCACTACCGTTGGAACCTGTACTTCGAAGATGGCACCTTTCCACCCCGGCGAGGCCCTGTTCACTCGCGTCTGACCTTTGGAGGAGGAGGCGGCGAGCAAGGTGGTGGC
This sequence comes from Thinopyrum elongatum, assembly GCA_011799875.1. Taxonomy (NCBI): domain Eukaryota; kingdom Viridiplantae; phylum Streptophyta; class Magnoliopsida; order Poales; family Poaceae; genus Thinopyrum; species Thinopyrum elongatum. The sequence goes on from CM022303.1 coordinate 611,038,178, forward strand.
GGAGCTGCTGACTCGGCTGGTGGAGGGACCGCCGGCGGGAACCGCGGCTACAGGGGAAGGGAGCCCAGTGGAGGGCGAGACGGCGGGCACGTGCATGGAGACCGTCACGGCAATCCACAGGGGTCAAGACGCCGTCAGATGGCTGCCGAAGCGGCAGACGGTGCCCCTAACGTCATGATGGAGGGCACTGCGAAGATGCGAATCTTCAACGACGATCCGGCCAGGGTTGGGGCCCAGCTGGCACCTCAACCAATGGGTGAGACGCTGACCGCGGTCCTGGCTGGCCCGGTTCAGGAGGAGACAGAAGAGAGGGTTGGGGTGCCCGACCAATGCCTTTCGGGAGAAGACCAGCTCGCAGTTTCCTTTCCCATGTCTCCTGCCATGAGGCAGGCTGGGGATGGGCTGACTTGCCAGGCCACGACAGTGCAGTGCGTGCTGGCAGAAGAGGAGATAGAGGAGATGGTCCCCGCCCAGATGGACGCTGAGCTGGCGGGACAAGTTGAGATTGAGGAGGCGTCACAGGATGATGGATGGGGAGAGCTGAGGCTCACGGCCCCAAGCGGCCCGATGGAGGCTGGGCTGGCTGTTACTGCAGATCTAGACCAGCCCGACCCAGTGCAGTTGGGCCACAACGCACCGCCCCCGGCTCTTCTGGACATACAACCTGCACCTGACCAAGTCGAGGTCTTTCTGGAGAAGTGCTCCTCCCCTGTCTCTGCGCCACTCCTCCCCACACCAACGCCGTCGCCACCGCGGATGAGCACTGAGGTGGCTCGCCCCCTGCCGCTTGGGGTGACCCGTTCCAGCAGCCGGTTGGCGGCCAAGCCAACAAGCAAGATGTCGACCATGGACAAGGTGCTCCATGTGCTTCTGAAGAAGGAGGGGCTCACCGCCGCCATGGATCCCGGTGACGCTGCCTTGGAGAGGCTCCGGGTGGCCTGCAAGCAGCCCTTACCCTCTGGCTTCGTTGCGGCCGTCTCGTCCCTCCTGGCGGCCACTGGCTCGGCTAAGGGGGCCATTGAGCATGAGAAATTGCTGCTGGTGGCAGCCGCTGCCTGACTGAAAGTTAGTCTGCAAGTGTTGGTCGTTCTTCTAGTTTCCAATGTTAGTTTTCTTTCCAATTGCTGTGTGGCTCGAAGTGCTGCCAAAGATCGTGGGTGGCTTGATTACGTGTTGTAGCTCTGTTGTGGTGATCTATCTAGCTATTCTGAAGTTCAAGTTCAGTCCCTGCTTTTGCTCTGTCCGCCTGGCTCATGAGGGCTACCCTGTTGATTGCTGGTACTGGTTCCCCCAATGGATTACAACCTATTGAACTGGAATGTTCGCGGCATTAATAATCCCGCGAAGCGCAGGGCCATCCTCATGTTCCTTGCTGAACACCAATGCAACATAGTGTGCCTCCAGGAAGTTAAATTGTCGGCCATCACCAAGAATATTGTCACTGAAACTCTTGGCCCCCGGTTCGGGGATAATTTCATATACAAGCCTGCTGTTGGAACAAGAGGAGGGATTCTGATCGCCTGTACATCTGATTTCATCATCACACACGAGCCTCTGGCTGATGGAGCCAACTCAATTACTGGGCAGATAGTGGATAAAAGCAACAACGACATGTGGACTATCTCGGCGGTCTACGGCCCACAAGAGGACTCGGACAAGATGATGTTCATTGATGAGCTCAAAGGATTAAAACAATTTGCTTTGCCTTGCTGGATGGTGGTAGGCGATTTCAACTTGATCAAGAAGGCCGATGAGAAGAGTAGAGGCAATATAAACCTGCAAATGATGGGAAGATTCAGAGGGGCTGTTGAAGACCTGGAGCTAATTGAATATCCCCTGATTGGTCGCAAATTTACCTGGTCTAATGAGAGGGACAGTGTTACATTGACAAAAATTGACAGGGTGCTCGTCTCGAAGGAATGGGATCTCAGATTCCCGGCATATCAGCTCACACCGGCATCTTCATCTGTCTCTGATCACTGCCCTATGTTCCTCAAGCCTATTCATCAGAAGCATTTCAAGGGGTTCCGGTTTGAAGCTTATTGGCTGAAGAAACCAGATTTGGTTGACGTAGTTAAGGGTGCTTGGGACAAAGGGGTTTCTTCGACTGATGCGATCAGAGTGCTCCACACAAAATTGTCAAGAACAACTCGGGCACTGAAGAAGTGGGACAGGAAGGAAACCAGGCATTCTCGCGAGCTCTACAACGTCGCCACTCAGCTGATCTTTCTACTTGATTTGGCGCAAGAGGAGAGGGAGCTCACTGAGGAAGAGAGGAAGCTGCGGAAGGAGCTTAAGCTCAAATTGCTGGGACTTGCGGCAGTGGAGAGAATGAGGTGGCGCCAAAGATCAAGACTCACATGGATTCGAGTTGGAGACGCCAATACAAAACTCTTCCATATAAGGGCCAATGGACGAAGGAGAAAGAACCACATCCCAGCGCTTAGAGGTCCAGCCGGGCTGGTTCATGATCACCAAGACAAGGCTGGAATGCTTCTCAACCATTACAAGTCACTGATGGGGACTGTTAGGCAACGCCGGCTGCAAATTAACTGGGATTTTTTGGAGATGCCAACACTCGATTTGTCCCACCTTGATGGCATCTTCTCCATGGAGGAACTCAAGGCTGCGATTTTAGATTTGCATTCCGAGAAGGCGCCTGGGCCAGATGGATTTATCGGTGTTTTTTTAGGCAGTGCTGGGATATAATTAGCCATGATTTGCTTAATGCACTAAACCAGCTCCATAGTTTGAGGGGAACCAACTGGAACCTGCTGAACACTGCTCATATCGTGCTACTGCCCAAGAAGGATGGGGCTGAGCATGCGTCTGATTTCAGGCCCGTCAGCCTAATGCATAGTGTTGCAAAGATTGCTTGCAAGATCCTGGCAACCCGCCTTGCTCCCGAGTTACCACGGCTGATTTCTGCTAGTCAAAGTGCTTTCATCAAAGGCCGAAGCATCCAGGATAACTTCCTTTATGTACAGAATGTGGTGAAGGAAGCACACTCTAAGAATTTGCCTCTGATTTTTCTTAAGTTGGATATTGCCAAAGCTTTTGACTCGGTCAACCGGGGATACTTATTGGATGTTCTGAAGGGCTATGGGTTTGGGCAGCGCTGGATGGATCTCCTGGCCATTATGCTTTCTTCTTCAACTTCCAGAGTTTTGCTCAATGGAAGCCCAGGAACCCCCCTTTTCCCACAGGCAGGGTTTGAGGCAGGGCGATCTCCTCTCACCCATGTTGTTCATCCTAGCAATGGAACCACTGCAACGGATGTTTGCCAAGGCCACCGAGAAAGGAATCCTTTCCCAGATCAAGCAGAAGGCTGTTGGGATCAGAACTAGCCTGTACGCAGATGACGCGGCACTATTCTTAAACCCAGTGAGACATGAAGTGGCGGCTACTCAACGGATTCTGAGAAGATTCGGAGATATTTCTGGGCTAATGGTTAATCTGGAGAAGTGTGTAGCCTACAAGATAAGATGCAATGATACTGACCATGCACAAACTTTGGTGGACTTTGGGGGCTCGGAGGGTTCTTTGCCATGCAAGTATTTAGGCCTCCCACTTAGTACAAGGAAGCCGAGGCGGGCAGAGATGCAACCCATCCTTGACAAGGCCAGGGCGAGGATCAAGCCGTGGAAAGGAAAGATGCTGAATAGGACTGGAAGACTAGCCTTGATTAACTCGGCGCTCACTGCAATCGCGACTTATTACCTCACTTGCTTTGCTGCGGACAAGTGGGCTTCCAAAAAACTGGACAAATTCAGAAGAAGCTTTCTTTGGGCCGGAGAAGAGGAGGTTAGCGGAGGGAAATGCATGGTCAATTGGAAGCAATGCTGCACGCCCAAGAAATTTGGAGGCCTGGGCATCAAGAACATCGAGTTGTACAGCAGATCACTAAGGCTACGGTGGCTGTGGTATGAGTGGGACTTGGTTGAGCGACCTTGGAAGGGAACGCAGGTTCCCTGTGATCGCACGGACAAAACACTTTTTGACGCTTGCACTTCAATCACTCTTGGGAATGGGCAAATCTCCCGGTTCTGGCACGATCGTTGGCTTGCGGGAGAATCTCCAAGAGACATCGCACCTGACATTTTTAAGCTGGCCTGGAGGAAGAACTTGACGGTCTCTGAAGCCTTGACTGAGGGAAGATGGATGCGAGGCGCTCAACGGATGAGTGCGGAAAATCAAATCCACCAATTCATCTCGCTGTGGGAGAAGGTTCAGACGGTACAGCTGAATAATAATAGAGATGCGATCTCTTGGAACCGATCAAGCAACGGATCCTACTCTGCCAGGTCAGCTTATGAAGCACAGTTCATTGGCCGCATCGAACAACCACACCTGGCGACGGTCTGGAGGACAAAAGTTGAGCCCAAAGTGCAGTTTTATACATGGCTGCTGCTGCAAAATCGGAATTGGACTGCCGACAGGCTCGGCCGTCGTGGATGGCCTCATAGCCCGGAATGCCCGCTTTGTGACCAGGCTCCGGAAACGGCGCTGCATCTCCTACTCACTTGCCCCTATGCTCAAGAGCTATGGGTTGCTGCCCGGAGTCTCCACTTGCGAGTTGCTGAAATTGCACTGGGTGCAACCTCCATCCGCTCTTGGTGGCGCAAAATCAACACCGGTGTTCCCAAGGATGCGCGCCACGAGCAGGTCCGCTTTGCTGTGTACATTGCCTGGAACATTTGGAAGGAGCGGAACCGTCGCGTTTTCCAGGCGACAAATGCGCAGGTCCCAACCATTTTGCAGCTTGTGAAGGATGAGATTGGCCTCCTGCAGGAGGCAGCTCGGGAGTAGTTGTTTTGTGTAGTGGGGTGGTCAGCACCTTCTGATCATGACTCTCTAAACCTCCCCCCCCCCCCTACCTAATAAGAACTTCGGTTCACCTTTCTCTGTAACTCTATAATTCTTTCCTATCTATAATGCAATGGCAGAACTCCTGCCTTTTCCCGTCAAAAGAAAAAGGGCTCGCACCCAAAAGCGGCGGCGAGAACCCGTCTCGCGAAAGCAGCGACTGTTGTATCCGTGGCCTACCCTAGCTCCTCTCTCTCCTCGCTCACTCCTCTCTCTGCTGGCTCAAACCAAAGAAGAAGATGATAGGAAGAAGAAGAACTCAATGGACACGAGTGGTTTCTCCGGCGCACGTACGCCCAGCCGCACGAACAGCTGTATTTCCTGAGCACGAACTCAACCCACTGCACACCCATTACAAGCAGTACACCAGGAGTCTTTATACGCCGTGCACATACAACGGCCGCATCCACTCCTGCCCACGCACCCGCATGCAGCGCCTGCACCGACGACTACGCGCCCGGGACGGCTTGACTCCGCATGCAGCTCTTGCGCCACGATCTGCATGCCTGGCCCGGCCGCGCGCTCGCAACAGTTTCCGCGCCCGCCGCAGCCCCGCTGCACACTTCGCCACGCCCCGCGCTCCACAGTTTCCGCGCCCGCCGCGCACGCACGCAACGGGACGCGACCGGGTCCAGCGCCCGACGCGGCCACACCCCCGCGCAGCTGACTAAGCAACCTACACACGCGCACATACGTGTACTATTTTATTTTATTTTTTTGCATTGGAATTTGGGTGTCTTTATTCAACAAAAGTGCACCTGGCACATTCCGCCATGAGGCTACCAACCAGGAACGGAGGTACATTATCTGTCCAAGGCTCGGTCACTTGCAGCCAGGGGCGGATCTGGGCCCCAGGCCCCCAGGGCCCAGGCCTGGGGCGTGGCCTTTTTTTAGGCTATTACCTAGCCATATTTTTCAGACTCCATATGCGATTAAAGTCTTTATCACACGCTACATGCAAGACCTTGAGGCAGTCAGGAAACCAACGAAGCAAAAGCAGGCAGCGGTGAGAGTGACGCCGAGGGTTATCAGACCAAAAGCACCACCGGCAAACTATGCTAAGATACATGTAGATGCCGGGGTACGGCCAGGCAGAGGCGGATCAGCAGTGGCGATCTGCAGTGACGGTCAAGGAGTTTTTCTTGGAAGCTCAGCTATTGTGATAGCGGGGGTCAGTGATCCTGCGACTTTGGAAACTATCGCATGCCGGGAAGCTGTTGCATTGACGGAGGATCTCAACCAACAACATTACATTGTGGCCTCCAATTGCAAACAGGTGATAGAGGACATTGCTAAAGGTTGTCAGGGAGTTTATGGAGTCATTATTAGAGAGATTAGATTACGATCACCTTCCACTTGTAAATTTACTTTCGAAAGGCGTGAGGCAAATGTTGAAGCTCATAAGTTAGCTAAACATTCTTTGTCCTTACTGCCAGGGCGTCATGTGTGGTTAGGCCAGCCACATGACCAAATTTGTATCCCACATTCGGTGGACTTTGACTAATAAAAAGCCTTTTCCCTAAAAAAAAAACCTAGCCATATTTTTGGATGGGCCCGGGGCTTAGTCAACACACAGCCAGGGCCCAGGCCCAGGCCAGCCTCTCCAATCCTCCATCTTCGCAGCTCGCAGGCCGTCCTCGTCCCGAGCCAGACTGAGCAGGAGACCTAACCAGTCCCTGGACCTAACCACGCACGAGCCGCAGCGCCTCCTCGCAGTGCGCCGAGCCGCCGCCGCCCGCCGGTGACTCCCCTCCAGTCCGGCGCTCCCCGGCTGTCTCCTCTCCCAGGCCCCCCCGCGCCCAGCGGCCCTGCCGCTCGCCTGGCTCGGCTGCTCGCCTGCTCCAGCCGGGCGCCGCCGCGCCGCTCTGCTCCGGCCTCCGGCCTCTCCCGGTCTCCCCCGCCGCCACGCCGCCCGTCTACTTCGACTCCCCGACCGCCTGCCAGTGCGGAGGTAATTTCAAGTTTTGAGTGCTGCTGGCTGTTGCCAAGTGCTAATGAATGGGATATTGGATAGAATAGATTGAATAGATTTTTGATATGCTAATGTCTGGATGTGCTACTGGTAATGGCTGCTGCAGTGCTGCTGTTGTTAAAATTTTATGTCTGCATATGCTAATGAATCATGAATGGAATAGATGTGTATGCTGTGTGGATGTGTGGATGTGTTTGCTGTCAAAAAATCATTTGCTACTGCAGTACTGCTAATGGTTGCTGCTGCTGTCAAAAAATCGCTTTCAATCCTATAGATCTCGCAAAGGGATTTTACCTCGTCGTAGTAGTAAGTTTTCAGCTTTGTATCAATGTTAATTGTTTCACTTGATGTTTATGTCTTCTCATGAAATTTTGCTTTTGGTTTCTTTAAGGTGTTGGCTCTTCTTCCACCGTTGATCAGGTTATGGAAGACACTGATGAAGCAAACCATTGATTTGGAACTCTTTTTTTATCACGTATTGTTCGTAGTTTTTGTCATGTGTTTATCTATTTTATTGTATCTTTATAAGCATTGAGTTTAAATTCTAAATTTTAGCTATAGCATGATGGACGTTAATTTCTTCTCTCGCGACGCAAAAAATTTTTTTGGGCCCGGGGCTTGCTCCAATCCTGCTCCGCCACTGCTTGCAGCGAACAGGCTCGCCTGGCACAAAGATGAGCCGGAAGGTTGGAAGATCTAGAAACATGTTGAATACTAAAAGAATTAAAACTAACAGACAGCGTGTACTAGCACACACACACTACGACGCACCCTGGCCGCAGCCCGCGGCTTATTCGTCTAACAGCGACAAGGTCCGACGATTCTTTCCGACGGAAGCGGCGGCGACCCGGCGTCCGTCCGATACGCCGACCACCTCGTTTTGAGGCCCTCTGTCCTCGTCGAGTTTGGGATCAGCGACCGGCCCCTTTTCTCCTGTCGCTGGCCAGAACTAATCCTCCCTGCACAATCAGGTTAGTCTCCATCTCATCCTAATGCTTCTCATTCTTTTGGCATCAAAGAAAATATTTTGATTTCGCTGGTTATTGCTCGGGCCCAATCGAATCTGGGAATATGAGGCAAAAATAAAGAAGTGCCATTATCAGATGCAGAAGCAGGTCTGCGTGTTCATGTACCTCAGAATAATGGGGTCTGCCTAATGTTTAGCCTGAATGCTTTATGGCTATATTTAGGGGGGGGAATCATTACTGTCATATATGAATCCTAGATTAGTGTGAACGAGAGCAGATTTTGTGCCCCGTCTCCATACTATATGTACTGTATAGAGAAAGAAATTGCATCGTTCTCCAAGTAGTCCCTGATGGGTATGTACGCATGCTTGGTGTTTGTGCTATTTACTTGTATAATACATCTTGCTTGCGCATAGTCGGTTACTATATGCAGGTTTGTGCTATATACATTCCTCGCCTCCGCAGCAACATCATCAGCCTCGGCCAGCTCGACGAAAACGGCTGCCAGGTCCTCATCGAGCATGGCGTCCTACGCCTGCGTGACTAGCAGCAGCGGCTCCTCATCAGGGTGGAGCGCGCGCGGAACCGTCTGTACGTGGTCACCCTCGACGCCACCCAGCCGGTGTGCCTCGCTGCGCGCGCCGGGGAACAAGCCTGGAGGTGGCACGAACGCTACGGGCACCTCAACTTCAACGCGCTCCGCAAGCTCTCGCGCCACGACATGGTACGGGGCCTACCGGCGATCGAGCACACCCAGCAGCTCTGCGACAGCTGCTTGGCGGGGAAGCAAAGGAGAGCTCCGTTCCCGCAGGCGGCGAAGGGGCGAGCAGATGGCCTGTTGGACCTGGTCCACGGCGACCTGTGTGGCCCGATAGCGCCGGCCACGGCCGGGGGCAAACGCTACTTCCTCCTCCTCGTCGACGACCTGAGCCGCTATATGTGGCTCACGCTGCTCACCACGAAGGACGAAGCCGCGACGGCGATCAAACACTTCAAGGCCGGAGTGGAGGTGGAAACAGGGCGGAAATTGCGCCTGCTCCGCACGGACCGAGGAGGGGAGTTCACGTCCGCCACGTTCACCACCTTCTGCGCCGAGGAGGGCATGGGGCGCCAGTTGACGGCGCCCTACTCACCACAGCAGAACGGGGTGGTGGAGCGGCGCAATCAGACGATCGTCGCCGCCGCAAGGAGCCTGATGAAGGCGAAGGGGGTTCCAGCACGGTTCTGGGGGGAGGCGGTCACCACCGCCGTCTATCTCCTCAACAGATCGCTGACGAAGAGCGTCGACGGCAGAACGCCCTACGAGGTATGGCACGGTCACAAACCTGATGTGAGCCACTTACGCGTCTTCGGCTGTGTCGCTCATGTCAAGGTGGTGAAACCACATGCGGCGAAGCTGGACGACCGCAGCACCCCCATGATCTTCCTCGGATACGAGCCAGGGACGGCGGCGTACCGCGTCTACGACCCAGCCCGCAACCGTGTGCACGTCTCTCGCGACGTGGTCTTCAACGAGTGTGCACGGTGGGACTGGGAGGCGAACGAAGCGGCGCCAGCGGGCGTGGAGTTCACCGTCGACACCTTCTCCTACACGGTGACACGAATGACGACGCGCCCACCGGCGAGCGCAGAGCCGGACGCAGCTGCAACACCGCCAAAGGAGAACGCTGCCACAGCAGCACCGGCGCCACAGGAGGGGAGCGCACGCATTGCGAGCTCACCCAGCCCGCAGCGCGCTTCACCAACAAGTCCAGTTGCCGCGGCCGAGCCTGCCGGCGACACGGACGAGCGCCACGACGAGCCACAGCACCAGCAGCACCGCATGACGACGCGCGCTCGCGATGGGATTGTGCAGCCGAACCGGCAGTACGAGGATTACGTCATGCTGGCTCACGAGGACGAGCTCTATCTTGGCGAGATCGACGAACCCAAGACCTTTGCAGAAGCAGAGGAGGACGGAGCGTGGCGCCGCGCCATGGACGAGGAGATGGCATCGATCGTCGCCAACAAGACCTGGCGGCTCACTGAGCTGCCTGCGGGTCACAAGGCCATCGGGCTCAAGTGGGTGTACAAGCTCAAGCGCGACGCCAACGGCAACGTTCAGAAGCACAAGGCGCGCTTGGTGGCCAAGGGGTTCGTCCAGAAGCAAGGCGTCGACTTTGAGGAGGTGTTCGCTCCCGTGGCGCGCCTCGAGTCCGTCCGCCTGCTGGTCGCTCTGGCCGCGCACGAGGGCTGGGCATGTCCACCACATGGACGTGAAGAGCGCTTTCCTCAACGGCGACCTGAAGGAGGAGGTGTACGTGACGCAGCCACCGGGCTACGCCGTCCACGGGGAGGAACACAAGGTGCTCCGTCTGGACAAAGCTCTGTACGGGCTGCGGCAAGCTCCACGGGCATGGAACGCCAAGCTCGACCGCTGCCTCCTTGGACTTGGCTTCACCAGGAGCCCGTCGGAGCACGCAGTCTACGGACGCGGCAACGGGACTGCACGCCTGCTCGTCGGCGTGTATGTGGACGACCTCATCATCACGGGGAACGACGACGCCGAGATCAGCAGGTTCAAGGAGGAGATGCAGAAGCAATTTCGCATGAGCGATTTGGGCTTGCTGAGCTTCTACCTTGGTATCGAGGTGAAGCAGACTGCGAACGGCATCTCCGTCAACCAGGCGGCGTACGCCGGCAAGATCATCGAGAAGGCCGGCCTGGTGGGGTGCAATCCAACCCACACCCCCATGGAACCGCGTTTCAAGCTCAGCAGGGTGAGCTCTGCACCGGCCACGGACGAGACGGCGTACCGAAGCGTCGTGGGCGCACTGCGCTATCTGGTGCACACGCGCCCAGACATAGCACACTCTGTTGGCTATGCGAGCCGATTCATGGAGGCCCCGACGACGGAGCATCTCGCCGCCGTCAAGCAGATCATCAGGTACGTTGCCGGGACGCAGCACTACGGCTGCTTCTATGCCAGGGGAGCCGCCGGGGCAACTCTGGTGGGCTTCAGCGACAGCGACATGGCGGGCGACGTCGACACTCGCAAGAGCACGACCGGCGTCCTCTTCTTCCTTGGCCGGAGCTTGATCAGCTGGCAGTCACACAAGCAGCGAGTGGTGGCCCTGTCCACCTGCGAGGCAGAGTACATCGCCGCCGCAACGGCGGCCTGCCAGGGCGTATGGCTCGCTCGGCTACTTGGCGACATGAAGAATGCAGAGGTCGAGCAAGTCAAACTGAAGATCGACAACAAAGCAGCGATCTCCCTCAGCAAGAACCCTGTCTTCCACGACCGCAGCAAACACATTGACACAAGGTTCCATTTCTTGCGCGAGTGTGTTGAAGATGGGCGCGTTGAGGTCGAGTTCATCGGCACCAACGGGCAGCTCGCTGACATTCTGACAAAGGCGCTTGGTCGGGCCAAGTTCCAGGAGCTTCGAGAAGAAATTGGTGTCGTCTTAATTCAGTAGGGGTTCAGGGTTTAGGGAGGCATTTGTTAGTTAAACCCTGACCCGTCCCGTAGCTGGACCGGCTTCCCCGGTTCGGGTTTTGCTTTCTGCATGCATAAGACGCCGAGCGAGCGATCTGTGCGCGCCGAGCGTGACTAGGTGTAGGTGATGGCCGCGGTGAGCACGCCCACTCCGCGAACGTGGGATGGCACGTTCAACACAAACGGGGCAGTGGCGTGCGCATCGGCCGGGCCTGTTAGGAGAAACAGAATAAGAGGAAGGAAAAACAGAAAAGCAGTATCAGTTGTGCGCTGCGCAATATCCACTGTCTCGTCTTCAGAGTTCATCGAGAGCTAGAGAGAGCGAGCGAGCGCGGCCGCTGCCTGACAAGCCCATTGATCAGTTCCAAGCAGAAATCGCCATCCTGAAGGTGCGGCACCGCTACCTCGTGTCTATACTGGGGTACTCGGTCGAAGACAACGAGAGGCTGCTCGTCTACGAGCACATGCCCAATGGTTCTCTGAGCAAGCATCTCTTCCGGTGGAAGCTGCTAGGCTTGGAACCCCTCTCCTGGAAGAAGCGGCTCAGCATTGCACTAGACGTCGCTCGTGGTATGGAGTACCTCCACTCGCTGGCGCAGCACTGCTTTATCCACAGGGACCTAAAGCCGGCGAACATCCTGCTCGGAGACGACTTCCGTGCAAAGGTGGCAGACTTCGGGCTGCTTAGGCCGGCACCAGACAGGAATGCTTCGGTGAAGACAAACGTGGCAGGAACTTGGGGCTATTTAGCACCAGAATATGTTGGTATGTTAATTTCACCTCAATGAATGGATTTTTTGGCTCCAAAATCAAATACGCGTCGTAGCAGACGATTTTTGTGGCTCCAAAATCAAAATACGCGTAGCAGATGAATGGTCAAGGTTTATCCTTGTCACCATTTAGAGCCATACTCATCAGCATATTTTGAATCTCCCTCCACTGACCCTGTTCATACGCGTAGCATATTTTGAATCAGCATATTCTTTTTGAAAATGGGTCCTCCTATGCCGATGCGCTTGAACACCAAGTTGCACTTGAACACTGACCCTGTAACCCCTCTCCTCCTATGCCGATGCGCTTGAACACCAAGTGGAGGAAAATAAATCCACTGACCCTGTAACCCCTCTCCTCCTATGCCGATGCGCTTGAACACCAAGTGGAGGAAAATAAATCCACTGACCCTGTAACCCCTCTCCTCCTATGCCGATGCGCTTGAACACCAAGTGGAGGAAAATAAATCCACTGACCCTGTAACCCCTCTCCTCCTATGCCGATGCGCTTGAACACCAAGTGGAGGAAAATAAATCCACTGACCCTGTAACCCCTCTCCTCCTATGCCGATGCGCTTGAACACCAAGTGGAGGAAAATAAATCCACTGACCCTGTAACCCCTCTCCTCCTATGCCGATGCGCTTGAACACCAAGTGAGTCTGAAGCCCGTTTCCAAGCAAACACTTTAACTTTAGGAGGTACCTTTGCTTTCCATATTATCTTCCAAAGGTCTCTGTCTCCACCTGGGTTAGCACTGGTAGCTTCCTGATTTTCTCTTGTCATTTGCTCTATTCCCAACCTATATGCACTCCTCACAGAGAAAAGACCATTTTTTTCGTAATGCCAGGCAATAAAGTCGTCACCCGTAAAAGAGGGTAATCTGATCTGCAGAATTTCGGTAGCATCAGGTGGGTAGAACAGCGTTCTTACCGTCTCCTCTTTCCAGGTTTTGTATTGGGTTCAATCAAGTCAGAAACCCACCGAAGCCTTGAGTTCATTGCCTTTCCGAGGGCTTTTAGATTTCCTCTAGGAATCCAATTATCTCGCCATATATGCACTTTGTGATTGCCTATGCTTTGCTCCATAATTTATCCTTTTCATTTAAGTTCTCTTATTATGATTCCTGAATGTGGTTGATAAGTTGTTGCACCTTATCTGCAGAGACCGGGAAAGTGACAACAAAGGCAGACATTTTTAGTTTTGGAGTCATGCTGATGGAGCTGATCACAGGACTGACCGCCATCGACGAGAAACGCGTTGAGGAGACTTACTACCTCCCCTCCTGGTTCCGCCAGATTCTGAAGGACGAAGAGAAGCTGAGGGCAGCCATCGACCCCGCCCTAGTCGTCACTGATGAGCTCGAGAGCGTCACAGCTATCGCGGAGCTTGCAGGCCACTCTACGGCCCAGGAGCCGTCACAGCGGCCTGATATGGGGTACGTGGTAACAGCACTTTCCCAATGGTGGAGAAGTGGAAGCCATCGAGTCCATCGAGCAGCGAGGCGGAGGACATCGACCTGCACCCGCCGCTGCTTCAGACGGTAAAAGACTGGCAGGAGTCGGATGCGAGGATGACCGACGGGGGCGTCCTGAGCCTCCAGGACGTTTCTGCGGATGGCCGGTGAAAAGGTGAGAAGGATCAGAAGAACGACTTGGCAACTAGAGCTAAAAATGCACAATAAGAAGGCAAGAATTATGATTCCATGGGAAGCACTTAATACTTAATATCACTATGACAGCCAATAGCTAACTCTTATTCAACACCTTGATTTTATTACCTGGGAACTATTTGTATCTATTGATTCCATAACTCTTATTCAACACCTTGATTTTATTACCTGGGAAATGCAAGATGTCAGGCAGGACAAATCAAAGGCTGTCAAGGAGATATGCCTGTCTCTATGAAGTAAGATATTCTTTGGCTTTAGATCTCGGTAGATTATACCTGAAGATAAAAGTATATTAAATAATAGGAACCATGCCAAACTGTAAGAAGTAGAAATATCAGCTATTTTCTAAGCAATATAATTTGATAAATTATCAAGAAGTGTCAGCTGTACTTTTATCTTGGTACATAAAGGTAAAATAAATGGATAGATTTCTCTACACTTTGCTGCAGAAATTAGAAAATCCAAACTACAAACGGCATGCAGTATGTCATCCATCAGGTCAATGCCATCCCCATTCTTGCCCTTCACGTGCAAGACAATATCAGCACCAACAGTCTCATGTGCAGCATTATTGAGGGTTCCAATGAGATTTGTTTTCTGTTGGCTGCATAAGAAATGTACTCCCTCCGTTCCAAAATATAAGTCTTTTTAGAGATTTCAATAAGTGACTACATACGGAGCAAAATGAGTGAATCTACACTCTAAAATATGTCTATATACATCCGTATGTAGTCCATAGTGGAATCTCTAAAAAGACTTATATTTAGGAACGGAGGGAGTATCTGCTTCTGCATGAAAACAATTATGCTTTCTGGAAATACGTATCCAAGTAACCACACATTCAGAGCTGAGGATTTTAAATAACGAAGATCATCAGAAGAAGGCGGAGTAGCAACTGTGATCGCATCAGAAGAACCCCAAAGATCAGACTTGTTTCCGTTCTAATGGTCATAGAATACCTTCAGCCGCTTACTGAAGTTCTCTATATTGATTGTATATGCTCCTCCTGAGCCTCACTTTGATTTACCATTATCTGTCATCTTTACCAAGAAGCTCACATTAACCAAGCCAACTGTAGGAAAATTGATCCATGTTAGCTAGCCCAATCATTTGACAAACACCAGTTTACACAATCAAAAGGTAATGCAATGGATGCGTGGAGAATATTTCAAATAGAAGACGAATACCTCGCAGAAGAGAAGTGATGATCCAGAATATTGATGCTTAATTGCTTATCACCGCCTTTTATCCTGAGAACAAAGCGATTAAACCGATTCAATTATTCTGAATTTATACTGTGAGAAAACAAAATTCTGGTCATGAATCACTCTAAACAAAGCCACGTTGGTTATCATTCTTGCAATGTTTAACACACCAGTGAGATAGATTTAGGGTATCAAAATTGAATTAAGGTCTCATCTTATCAACTGATATATTCGCAATAATATCTTTCGAATAGTTCCAAATTTTGGTCAAATATAATAATCCATGATATTAAGTACCTTCACACGGATAATGATGCCATAACGAAAGAAGCCATCATATTTCATAAAAATAAATTTTACAGTGAGTATTGAAGATTCAAAGTGGTGATAGTGAATTCTTCCTCCGCTCACGGGCTTCCGTGCATGGTCTAACGGGAGACCAGCGTTTAGTTTCACAAGAAACTGGGGAAACAAGTTCAGTCAATATCTGACCGGTAGAGTCAGACGGGAAAAACATGTTCTATTCAGTAACAGAAGACAGCGGTGGGCGTCATCTCATACTGTTTTCCTTCTAAAACGGCATCGACATCAGATTGACTAACTATTAGTCTATTAGCTGCGGCAATATCGACGATTCAGTTAAAGAGACATGCAACATAGATCTGTTTATATAACGCTATTTGTTGTGTACAGCAATAAATTAAGGACCAGTACCATACTGGCACCAACAAATTTTGACATAACAACAGCATCAGCAAAAAAAAAAATCACACCCAGCTACAGAATGCTGATGCTACACTGTAGGCAAGTGCTATTAAAAGAAAGAGCATAAGCCATAAATAGGTAAAGCAAGCCAAAATTATTAAAGTGCGCTGGACTAAATACCTTTTCAGGAGCAGCATCAGAGATGATTTTTGCGAGAAAGTGAAAGTGTCCACACTATAAATAATCAATAATAACCTGGTCGTGGTGCCCTCCTCACCTTTTTTTGATTTGTCTCATTTTGTTACCATTAAGTTAAAACTTAGGATTATGATGTTATTTTCCGTGCAAATTGACATCTTTCAAGAGAGCTCTCTCAACCATCATTTTTTAAATAGAGAAAACATGTCCTCACATTTTTAACCAAAGACATTGACTGAACTAATACAATTAAAATTTTGATAAAATAGACAAATCTAAAGTACCATCAAACATAGCCTATCAAATACCCAAATTTGGTTTCAGACACCTCATGAACTGGCCGAAATACTCTCAAGTCATGCTTAAATACCCCACTTAGAACATTGTTTAGAGTCGGGGTTGTTAGATTAAAAATTAACTATTGCAAAGAGAAAGAGTTCATTTTAGATTAGACTAGATCTAATCCCGGCTTTCGGTTCTAAATTAGTTTGTGCAGTGTTGACTAAAATTAGCATAATTTTCTTATACAGAGTCCGTTTTTAACGTAAGACCACTTAAATTGTTCAAAAAACACGACACGTTCATTTTTTTGACAAAATCAAGGTAGGGCAGCATGAGTGGAGATTTTTTGCATCTGGGCACCAGTGCTCCTGCCTATTTAAAAAATTCAAAAAAGTATATTTACAAGTATTAAAAATTTCTAAAAAAAGGATGTAGTTAACTATATATCCTATAACCGTGCAAAATTTCATATTCAAAAAAAAGTATGGGCTATACAAAAAGGGCAAAATTATGGATCTGGTTATGTCTATTTTCACATCTCTAAATTTTATCATTTTTCTTTTTTGTGTAGCCCATGCTATTTTGTATTTCAGTATATATTTTTTTATGTTTGTAGGATACATCATTACCTACATCGTATTTTTTTCATAATTTTTTGAAACTTGTAAATATTTTCTCAACAGGCAGGAGTATCGGTGGCCACGTGCACGTAACACTTTCCGAGGGCAGTCTGCCCTACTAGGAGCTCCGCCCATAACGAGCATCGAGGGTTTTAGGAGGTTCCTCATCTCCATGAGTAGCAAGTACAACTAATTTTTTTGGTATTTCGTGTTCCATATCCATAACTAAAGATATAAAACAACTTATAACATAAAATAAAATATACTTAGTGATAAAGCAAGCAAGCACACACGAGAATATTCACCCCACGCTATTACTCCCCGGCAACGGCGCCAGAAAAAGGTCTTGATAACCCACAAGTATAGGGGATCAATTGTAGCCTTTCTTGATAAGTAAGAGTGTCGAACCCAACGAGGAGCTAAAGGTAGAACAAATATTCTCTCAAGTTCTATCGACCACCGATACAACTCTACACACACTTCACGTTTGCTTTACCTAGAACAAGTATGAAACTAGAAGTACTTTGTAGGTGTAAAATGGATAGATTTGCAAGATAATAAAGAACACATAAATAAAATCTAGGGGCTGTTTAGATAAAGAAACAATTAAGTTAGTTTTAGTAGGGATCTTTTTGTCACAAGAAAGTTATTTGTCCCGAGGCAATCGATAACTAGACCGGTAATCATTATTGCAATTTTATATGAGGGAGAGGTATGAGCTAACATACTTTCTCTACTTGTATCATATGCACTTATGATTGGAACTCTAGCAAGCATCTGCAACTACCAAAGATCATTAAGGTAAAACCCAACCATAGCATTAAGTATCAAGTCCTCTTTACTCCCTTACGCAACAACCCACTTACTCGGGTCTGTGCTTCTGTCACTCACGCCACCCACCATAAGCGAATCATGAACATATTGCAACACCCTACACCGGGAATCCCTCACGCTTGCGTGACACGGAGAGCACCATAGGACAACACCAATAATAAAACATACAACTCAAACCAATCACGATCATCAATTAACCCATAGGACAAAACAGATCTACTCAAACATCATAGGATAACCACATATCATTGGATAATAATATATAGTTTTGAGCACCATGTTAAAGTAGAGATTACAGCGGGGAGAAGAGGTGTTACACCGCTGCATAGAGGGGGAGGGAGTTGATGTTGATGGTAGTGAAGTTGTTGGTGTAGATCGTCGTCGCGATCCTTGCCCCGGCGGCACTCCGGCGCCACCGGGAGAGAGGGGGAGAGAGCCCCCTCCTTCTTCTTCTTCCTTGACCCCCCCCCCCCTAGATGGGAGGAGGGTTTCCCCTCTGGTCCATGGCCTCCATGGCGGCGGAGGGGCGGGAGCCCCTCCGAGATTGGATCTATCTCTCTGTTTCTCTTTTGTTTCGCGACCCCGTTTTCTACCCTTTCACCGTTTCTTAAATTCCTGAAGATCCGTAACTTCGATTGGGCTGAAATTTTAACACGAATTTCTTCCGGATATTATATTTTTTGCGGTGAAAGAAGGGTACCAACCGCCTTACAGGGGCCCCACAAGCCTGCTGGCCGCGCCTAGGGTAGGGGGCGCGCCCCTCGAGCTTGTGGGCCCCTCGGGCATCATCTCGAGTTGATTCTTTTTCCCAAAAATCACAAATATTCCAAAATAAATCTTCGTAAATTTTTATCGCGTTTGGAGTTCGTTTGGTATGGATATTCTGCGAAACAAAAAACATGCAACAAACAGGAACTGGCACTTGGCACTGGATCAATATGTTAGTCCCAAAAATAATATAAA
Source organism: Thinopyrum elongatum (assembly GCA_011799875.1). Classification (NCBI taxonomy): domain Eukaryota; kingdom Viridiplantae; phylum Streptophyta; class Magnoliopsida; order Poales; family Poaceae; genus Thinopyrum; species Thinopyrum elongatum. Next base: position 611,056,709 of record CM022303.1, read on the forward strand.
ATGTTGCCAAAAGTATATGAAAGTTGTAGAATATTGGCATGAAACAATCAAAAATTATAGATACGACGGAGACGTATCAGATGACCTAAGGTTTGTCAATCCGTGGGAGGCGTAGGATGAAGTTGGTCTCTCTCAAACAACCCTGCAATCAAATACAAGAAATCTCTTGTGTCCCCAACACACCAAATACAATGAAAAATGTATAGGTGCACGAGTTCGGCGAAGAGATGGTGTAAAAGTGTAGTATGGATAGTAGATATAGATTTTTGTAATCTGAAAATATAAAAACAACAAGGTAGCAAATGATAAAACGGAGCACAAACGATATTGCAATACTTAGAAACAGGGCCTAGGGTTCATACTTTCACTAGTGCAATCTCTCAACAGTGCTAACATAATTGAATCATATGGCAATTCCTCATCGTGCGACAAAGAGTCACTCCAAAGTTCTTATCTAGCCGAGAACAAAAGATGAATTTGTTTGTAGGGTATGAAACCACCTCAAAGTTATCCTTTCCGATCAATCTATTGAGCTATTCCTATAAGTGTCACAAACAGCCCTAGAGTTCGTACTAAAATAACACCATATGATACACATCAACCAACTCTAATTTCACCTAGATACTCCAATGTCACCACAAGTATCTGTGAGTTAATTATACGATATGCATCAAACAACTTCAGATTCATAATATTCAATCCAACACAAAGAACTTCAAAGAGTGCCCCGAGATTTCTACCGGAGAAACAAAGACGAAAACATGCATCAACCCCTATGCATAGATTACCCCAATGTCACCTCGGGAATTGACGAGTTAAGTGCCAAAACATACATCAAGTGAATCAATATGATACCCCATTGTCACCACGGGTATTCATACGCAAGACATACATCAAGTATTCTCAAATCCATAAAAGTATTCAATCCGATAAAAGTGAAACCTCAAAGGTAAAAACTCAATTCATCACAACAAGATAGAAAGGGGAAAACACCATATGATCCAACTATATTAACAAAGCTCGCGGTACATCAAGATTGTGCCAAATCAAGAACACGAGAGAGAGAGAGAGAGAGAGAGAGAGAGAGAGAGAGAGAGCAAACACATAGCTACTGATACAAACCCTCAGCCCCGAGGGTGGACTACTCCCTCCTCATCATGGTGGCCGTCGGGATGATGAAGATGGCCTTCGGTGATGATTTCCCCCTCCGGCAGTGTGCCGGAGCAGGGTCCCAATTGAGTTTTCATGGATACAGAGGCTTGCGGCGGCAGAACTTCTCATATAGGGTTATTTCTGGGGGTTTCTGTATTTATAGGATTTTTTGGCGTCGGTCTCATGGTGAGATGGGCTTCGAGGGGCCCACTACCCACCAGCGCACGCTAGAGGGGGGTGGCGCACCCTGGTGCCTAGTGGGTAGCAGGGGGCCCCTCCAATGGGTCTTTGCTCCAATATTTTTCTTTTATTCCAAAATAATTCTCCAAAAAGTTTGGTCAAATTCCGAGAATTGGACTTTTCTGCACAAAAATCAACACCACGGTAGTTCTACTGAAAACAGCGTCAGTCCGGGTTAGTTCCATTCAAATCATACCAAAACCATATATAATTATTGTAAACATGGCATGAATACTTCATAAATTATAGATACGTTGGAGACGTATCAAGTGATCATCGAGCGGCTGGAACCGCCGGAAGGGAAACTATAGGTGCTGAATTGCTATATCTTTCCAAATCCAATTAGCATGTTAATTTAGATTGAGCGAACATATGTTGTAACTATGATTGTAGTAGGTCAAAGATGCCGTGTGTTATTGTATTGTACTTATTTACATAGAACATGTGGTGTGGTGATGTACAATTGCATGGTGCTTATGTAAAAATATGTGATTGTATCCTTGTTAACTTTCTGGAAATGCTTTTCTGGGAATGGTGTGAGCACTTCAAGAAATATTTGTAAGGGCCTTCAAAATATCCATGCCTAGCTTTCCAAAACAGTATGAGCGCTTCCACAAATTTTTGTATTCCAATGGGGAAACACTGAGATCACTTTCAGAGTCTTTGCATGTTAAAAAAAAGCAATGCACTATCACGTCTTCTTGTGTTGAAAAAAAGAAAGCAACGCACGGTCACGTCTTCGTGTGCCTCCTCGTCTACCTTGTAGGAATGGGGCACCATCAGATCATGCTACGCGGTGCATGCTTGGTATGCCCATTGTTCAAACAGCTTCGGCAGCCTCCTAGTCTCCCACCATGATTTAAGCGATTGCCAAATCCCCTCTCCATCGTCTTCCCCATTCCACTCTCAGTCTCTCTCCGCATCTCTCTATCGCTAGCACCATGACTCGCGCTAGATTTTTCGGCAGCCTTGGCGACGAGGGGACGGTGATGTCGGGCTTACTAGGCCCATTCACTCGAGAACACCGTGTTGACCTCCATGGCAGCCGCACCATCCGAACTGTATACACCAACGAGATCAGCACCATCGACATGTGGATATAATATACAAACGAGTACATGCAAGCAAATGAACTGTTCTTCGTCGGCATGGACATACAGATTTGCGATGGCTCTAGTTGTCTCCTTTACTAGGTATGCCGATCGCTAGGGTGAGCACATCCCTGCGAAAGTTCCTCCTCAAGGAGCAGTACATATTCGTAGGTTTTTGCATCTAGCGAGACATACAACTATTGTGGCCCTTGGGCTTAAGGGTCACAAATTACAAGGACATCCAGGCCGAAAGGACTGCTCTGGATGATGCATAAAAGCCTTGGGATTCACTTGGGGAAGTCACCGGATTAATCATTGATGAATTCTACCACGAGAAGAAGAACATGTTCAATATGGACCATCACAAACGCAGGGCCGAAGAGCTCTATGATGAACAAATTGCGTACACGTGCATGGACGCGTATGCATGCTTAGCGTATGGGGACGGATAGACACATCGAGCACGGTCGGATAGAAGCAAAAGAGAGGCGAGTGATGCGGGCCATTCATGAAAACATCAAGAAGATGGAGATGATGCAACAGAAACTGGGGAAGGTGCAGTATCAGAGATATTAATAATAGATCAATTTTATTATGATTTATGTAATTTAAATTTTGTTCAATTTGGCCGATTTATGCTGAAGTTGTGAGTTCCAATGTTCTGAACATTTGTGGTATCATTCTATTAAGTCAATTATTTTACATGTCGGCTCTTAAAAGCGGTACCTACGCATACTACCTTGTCAAATCTTTATCATTCCTGTTCACCATCATGCCATGAGCGAAACCATAGCTGTCTAGGGGTAACAGATGTCCGTGCACAGAGGCAAGAAGGAGGGTCACAGGGTTGCAGGGTCGATGGGGGTGACAAGCAATCCAACATCATGAGTGGTGGCGGCGACGATAGCATCACAGGAATCAGCGGCGGAGGCAACTTTCCTAGCGAATGGAAGATCACATCGGAGCTGCTGAAAAGACCAATAAAGGTTTGTAAACCTGCCACCATCTTCCCTCATGAAACGCGATGCATTATTTGTTCACTGAACATACAAGTATCTGTGAATAGGACGGTGAAATCCTCCTTGTGTTAAACCGTAGTATTCCTATGTGCGAACAAAGTCCTCAGGTCACTGGCATACAAAAGACCAGTGTAGCCTAGTCCGTTGAGTCTACACGGATGGATTTGATTTCAGGCATAGGTTTCTGGTTTGCCCCAAAGAGGTTCGAAATAAAACAAAATTGTTTTCTATGTTTTGTGTTCATCAATTAATCCATGATTTAACTCCATTTTTTCCTGTACTAGGTGTATGACACGTGTATATATTTAAAGTGGATGGACATAGAATGGAAGGCGAGAGCAAGGACTATAATCCACAAAGCTCGTTGATGAAGGAGACTATAAGGCGGTGCCTCGGGACCCAACACGGCAGGACCATGCACCCATAAGGCGTGTGGCGGGGGCACGTGCCTCCATGGTGCCCCCCTACGTGTCCCCTTCTGGCTCCGTGACTCTTTTCCTTCAGAAAAAATTAGTAAAATTTTCGATCGATTCCGGACAACTTTATTTTTTGCAAAAAAATAACACCAAGGGTAATTCTGATGAAAACAATGTCGGTCCGGATTAGTTTTACCCAAATCATTCAAGTTAGAGGGCAAAGGCATCGCAAAAGTGGTCGGTAAAGTAGATACATTTGGGATGTATCACCTCATAAAATCCTGATGACCTTCTTCTTAGAAGTTGCGGTACTTGCTCAGTGACAAGCAAGACATAAGCTTGAGGGAGTTGATGAGTCCAAATTATGTGATGACTTGCACCTCTTATTTTGTTTTGTAGTACACGATTCTTCGGATTTCACGGCTTTCACGAACTTCTTTTTATTTGATTTTGCTAGGTTGTCATGTACGGAAAGGATTTTGAGGGAAAGGAAAGAATGCAAATTTATGGTGATAAAATCATGATAATTAATGTGATGAAATATTGCCATAAAAAGGTGAAACAAATGGGAGAAGAAAGGGTGCATACAGAAGCCTCTAGAGCAAAACACGACATTACACGCTCGTACGAGCGGTAGTACCACCTGCCGCCGCCTTCGCCTGGTAAAGTACTTCACCCCCTATGTAGAGGGATCAGAGATATGACCAGAAACATATCTAGAACAAAGAACCCTAGCCTTTGAAATACATCCGGAGGGGGATTGGTAAGGAGGAGACTGCCATCGTCACCACAGCATGCAAGAGGATGTCAGCATCAACCATCTTCATTCATCAACCTTCACCATCATCCATCTCCATCTCATCGTAATACCTAACCCATCGTGGATTTCTACGTGTATTACTCATTTGTTCCATTCATGTTTACCACCACAATTCATATGATTTTCGCCGTTCGCATGTGCGACTAGACCCCCTAGTTCTCAGGGATATGGATGAACCTTGGTATATATAGGAGATGAAATGTTAATAAGGAGATGAGTTTCTTAGTTGAATGTTTGGTTTAATAGCCTTCGTGAATGTTTTGAAGATTCCCCACTCAATATTTCCGCTGTAAGGCCACGAGGCATATAATTGTCGTTGTAAAGGTTAAAATGTCGAGGTAATTTGAGGTGACAATAAAATCCTCAATTCCGTGTCTTTGCAATTTATAGAGGAATACCAGAGAACACTTAGCGGGTCCATGTCCACGGGGAAACCCTTAATTACCGTAGTGAGAACCGGTGAGGGGAATCTATGGTAGTGGCATGTGTGATACAAAGTCTACCTCGAGTAGAATGTATTCTATACCCAGGTCCGCCCAATCACAAACATCAAGGGGTAACTCAAGTATCTAGCTATGACTATGCTATGACATATGTTGCGATAGACACATAGCAATGAGAATTTCGGACTCCCGAACGCTTTAATCCTATGCTAGTTCTGACACTTTACTCGTTCCACTATGCTCATTTACATTCTTTTGTGTCATTTACTTTTAATCCACACTCTACTCAAAGTCATTATACTTCCGCCGTCACTTTGCTTTGAGTTTACAATTTACTTGTAGGCACATTTCTATAAGTCTCTACAAGGGACAAAAGTACAATTCCTTTACCCCCTATGGGATCAATATAATACTCTTACTTCGAAAAGGCTGCAACTAAACATTGTGTACTTGCAAGCCATCAGTATCTATAAGATTTCGTCTTATTTTGTTTTGAAAGAGATAATATCATTAGCAAGGTAACCTTTCGACAACACTATACAGGAAAACACTTTCACAGACAAGTGTATTGTACGGTGCATCATAATGTCACGATATTGATTATATGAAAAAAGAACTCTCATTGATCTCCTTGTTTACACATGAATAAAAAAATCGGGTGGGTAAATACAAAAGAAAGTCTATTGGTTTGATCGATGCTCTGTAGTTTCTGTTGGAGAACACGGTCCCATATCCAAACATATTTTGTACAATGTCATAAAAATAAGCTTTCTTTTTAAAATACAAGTACATTTAGCAACCAATAGTTAAAACTAAAAATACATACTAGATGAACGTAAATCAACTTATTTGGCCTTCTGATTTTGAATAAAAAAATTCTATAGATTGTCCCTCTACGGGACACCCTCAACAAACGGGCCTAAATAAGACCTTCAGTAGAAGTATTACCATTGACATGTGGAAGGAAAACTGGTGGGCCTAGAATTGGGCCTATCAAGATTTATATTATTCCACTTATGATGATGGGCCTAGAAAAATTAAGCATGGACATTCCTTTGTTCTCCCAAGTCCCGCCCCTTTCAAAACCTAGGGGTTTCCCCCTTCCAACCCCCCTTTATAACCCCAAAATCTCGCAATGTCCATCGAGCCACCGCCGCCGCCAACCATGCTCTCCTTCATCTAAATCAAAGCAGTTTCTTCTCTCGCCTTCTCCGTTGAGTCAATTGATTCACGGCGCTTGGTAAGCCCTACGGTATATCTGATCTATGTTAGCGCAGTTAGATCTTTGGCTCATTGTTATGATTATGTCTCGCCTTATTATTCTATAAATCCAGTGTGCATCATGCTTTTGTTCTTCCCAACACAAGGGCGGTTGTATCAATGTTCATAGTTTCTGAATGCTTTACTTGAACATAGATTCATGTGGGATATAACTAGAGGTTTTCTTTATAAGATTGATGTATCCGTCTTCTAACTTTTAGAGGGGGGAGGGATTATAGATTCTTGTGAAACACTCAATAATTTTGTTGGTGTTGTCATCCTCACATTGGAAATTTGGCCATGTTGGAAGAATGATCTAATGCCCTATATATATGGAAGAAAGAATCCCACTAGGAAAATATTGTTTTATATCTGTAAACTTGTATTTAGTTTTATTAAATTATTTCGGATTAGTATAATGCTACATTCCTTTTCACTTGTGAGAACCGTTGGGTTGCTAGTTATGCCATACCTTTCTTGTCTCAACACAAGGATGGTAATACACGCAATATGTGCATGTTTCTTGGTTTACTAAATTTTCATAATGGAATCATCGAATTTGTAAATCTCATCAAGACAAAATAATGTTTGTTTGGCAAATTCTCTAGAAGCATAAACATAGGGAGCACATGAAGGTCTATTAGTGCATATATCGGATAAGGTATCAAAATCGGATTGCCTTGTTAGATTAATATATACAAATGTGCAAGTGTGCCTCGCCAAAATATTATGCATGTGGCCACTCTATATATATTCCGAGCACTCATGTATGATGTGTACTTGTGGGAATATTTGAATATTAATATGGGATAAATAGTGTTCTAATTTATTCCCTGAAGAGCTTATATGGAAATTATATTTATGTTGGTTGTTAAATTTGTAACAAAAGGACTCTATAGGAGTGTTCTTGAAAATAACTAAGTAGTTCGGAATAATCATTGAATAGTCAGAACAAAAATCCAAACTTGGAAAGCGTTTCATATGTAGATTCAGCCCTCGAGTGAAACTTGAGTGGTATTGTATGTCATCGTTACCGTTACAGAAGTATTATGCTAATGTACCATATATCTCCTATTGTATTGCAGAGAGAGAATTGCCTACCATCAGTAGGTCCAATCATGGTACGTCATCAAAAACAGTATAACACTATGGACATGGTAGATAATAAGGTCAAGGTAAAAGAAGAGAAAGATGACAATATTATCACGAAAGAGAAAATGAAGCAAAATGAAGCTGTAGGTGATAAGAAAGCAAAGGAAAAGCAAAATTCATCGAAGAGGAAGATAGCTAAGAACAAGGAGGACAAAGAGAAAAAAAATGAGAGTTGTTGATCAGAAGGATGGTGAGGAGGAGAGGGAGGATCGGAGGAAAAGAAAGGAAAATGGGAAGAAGGAGAACTCACATAAGGAAAAAAAAGGAGGAGAATGAGAAAGAAGAGCAGGGGCAACGAGAAATTGAGAAAGAGAAAGAGGAGGAACAAAAGGAGATAAATGAGCAGAAGGGAAGGAAGGAGAATGGTAAAGAGGAAGAGGATTCGAAGGAAAGGGATGAGAAGGACCGGAATGACAAAAAAAATTGCCCTCACTTCTTTATGGCGCTCATATCCTATTCATTTATGGAACACATGGTAGGTTTTCTTGATTCATAACAACTAAGAAAGGGACTAACTCATTTTAGTTGTTCCATTATTACATACCGTATTTTTGCATGATTGTTGTGAAGGTTATCTTTTCCATTGCGGTTCACTTTTAGGAATGGTGCTCTCTAATTTGGTAGAGTTAAAATTTTACATATATAATCTATTTCACCCAATAGATTCTTTGTTCAATTTATGAATGATTTGTCTGAAACATGGACTATAAATTTTTTTTTACCATTGAGAAGGATAAAAGAGATAACATATCCAAAATATAAACTAGTTCATGAAAGTTGATACTTTTTCTATTTACAAAAATGTAGATTGTAAATAAAAGAGACATATCTAATATTTCAGCAAAATATAATGCCAATCGAGCAGTGACTGATAGCTGGGATTGGACTATAGGAAGGAAAGGTTAAATGACATATATGCATGTTTGGGTTGTGCTCGACATGTGTTGAGCCATTACTAATTAATTTGTATGACTACATATGTTCCAGACCATTCCAGTAGGATTCCACAAATACTTGGAAGATTGTACATCAATGGTTTCCCTGAGAGGTCCAAGTGAGAATAAATGGCCCGTAGAGATGGCTAAAATCTCCGGGGAGCTATGCTTTGCGCGTGGTTGGAAGGAGTTCCTCTTCGACCATCGCGTCGGGTATGGCTACCTGCTTGTATTCCGTTACGACGGGCAGTCACAGTTCTTAGTAATGGTTTTCTTGCCATCATCATGCGAGTCTCCATACACGTCTCTCGCCAAGCCGCAACACAAGGACATCGACATGGCCAGAGAGGAAGACAAAGGGCTCACGAGCACCAATGCAGATGGTACTGCCCCGCAAGATGAAGACGCTCACACTGGCACCAGTGCAGATGGTACACCACAAAATGAATCTTCAGAAGCAGAAGAAGACTCTTTAGAAGATGAAGAGGCAGAGGAAGTTGAAGACACATTATCAGAAACTCTGGGGAATGAGGAAGACTGTGAACATCACATGTGCAGCGACGATGCACTAGAACCAGCGCAACAATAGCAGGACGATCAACACAAGACCGACGATGGTTTTATGGTCGGGAAGAGGGCTAGGTTTAGGAAGGTCGATGATATCATGGCACAAGTGGACCTATCCAAGAAGTCCAGGCCCGCGGAGGGGAAAAACTCTGAAGCTCCATCTGGTGATCCAGCTTTTGGGGAGCAGCGTTAAGCGACAGTTTGGCAGGTAATTAAGAATAAGCCTCTAATAAATTGATTGATTTAAAAATAATTAGTACGTGTAGTACTTTATACGTATATATTGGTATGAGATGGCTTGATTTTGTAAAATGATTCGTATACTCTTGTTACCGAGCTAACCTTCGCTATGTGCACATCGAACTGTAAGAAGAATCTAAGCATCATCCACCCATGATGTCCAAGGCTAAGGAGATAAGGTCTCCATCTGGTGGTTCCGCTTCTAAGTCAGCAGCATCAAGTGAAAATTTGGCAGGTAATTCAGAATGACCATTGGATGGATCAATTTCAAATTAACTATATATTGTGATGGCTAAATGTTCTCACATGATTCATAGGCTCTTGTTATCTAGCTAACCTATGTGCACATCCATTGTAAGCAGAGTTGGCCAGTCGTCCATCAAAGGACTCCAAGGTTGAGGGAAAAAGCTCTGCTGCTCCTTTAATTGTTTATACCAGGTCTGCTGCTTCAGCATCTAAAAGAGTTCCCCTCAAAAAAGCTTCGGAAGAAACAACATCAAGTGACAATTTGGCAGGTAATGAATCGATTTCAAAATGAGTAGTACTTTTTTTACACACACACACACACACACATATATTGGTTAAGATGTCTTAGATGTTGTGTCATCGAGCTATCAATATGCTCTGCTAGCTACATAGCACTAGTCTTATACTTTAAATGGTTCCTATCTATATGCTCTTGTCATGGAGCTAATGAACTTTACCCACATATAGTTCATACAGGTGTATTCGCGCCAGAATCCGTGTGCACGGACTTAACCACGTGGCACAAATCTTTTGGTAAAAGGCTTAGTAAGCAGAATCAATTCCCGATGTTCAACAAGAGCAATGGTGAAAACCAACCTGGCAGAGGTAAATCTTTTTCTTCCTTCCTTACTATCTTCCTTCCTTCCTTACTTCTTGTAAGCGCGCCCTTTTATTATACTGCTAGTACTAATTAAAACAAACTTGAAGTGAACTATCCTGATAGTCTACATCTTTTTATACTAGTTCTCATCAAAGTTATGAGAAGGTCGGGACTAACATCACAGAGGCATCCAGTAACTCAAAGGGAGAAGGAATACGCAATGGAGAGGGCACATAGGTTCAAATCTGAGAGGACCTTCACCGTCAAGGCAATGAAGCACAACGATGTCTATGCCTCGTACTTCATGGTAATTATCAATTCAATTTCTCCTTTTGATACACATATTAAAAAATGCATTGCTCACTGACTGATCGTGATCGACCTGCAACTGCAGATCATCCCTGACAAGTTCATGAAAACATTTCTCCCCAAAGAGAGCAAGAAGATGACTCTATGGGACCCACAGGCGAAGCCGTGGAAGGTGTGGTACGAGTACACCGGCGGGGAGAGTTCCTGCGCAGCGTTCAGCGCAGGGTGGGGCACGCTGGCCATGGAGAACAACCTGGAGAAGTGGGATGTGTGCATCTTCGAGCTCCTGGACCAAGAATACAACATCAAGCTGCACATCTACAGGGTCATGCTGGAGATCACCCCCTGCGTCATCGCACCAAAACCTCGCACATGCGAGTGATAATTCACCCCAATACGTTCTGATCTAGTGTCGTTGATGATGGAGAAAGACCCATTCTATCTTATCGTTATCAAACCACAATATTAAGAATTATTTTGTGTTTGTTGGCGAGGCTAATTATCAGATTATAAGGAAAAGATAAGCATGCAGTTCGTACTTTCCTTTCTTCTCCATGTCCAAATCCCCTTCATAACCTAGGGTTTTCGTCGTTGCCGAATTCCCTTTATTTATAACCCTTAAAATTTGCAAAATCCCTCGAGCCACCGTTGCCACAACCAACCATTTGAATCGGATGGATCTCTTATCTCGTCCTCTCATTTGAATCGAAGCCCCCTTGGCGAGGTCGTCCGAACTCTAAAGATCCATCCAGGTCTCAATTGGTTGACTACGCTTGGTAAGCCTACATTTTGTGTATCAGATCTATGCTAGTGCAATTGAATCTTTAGCCCATCTGCACCATTATGGTTTTCAATCGGCTTAGGTTTCTATACATAATCCGTAGTGCATCTTACTTTTGTACTGCTTCCCACCACAAGAAATGGTGTATCCATGTTCCTAGTTCTTTCTCCCCGAACGTTTTAGTTCAGCATAAATCAACTTATGCCATGTAACTAGAGGTTTCAACATGTTGCAAGATTGACTTATCCTTATTCTGATTTTGCGGGCATCTTAGACTCTTGTTATATTCCTAATGTTGTATTCAGTTAATCAACTTTATTAAAATAACGGTGATTATTGTAATGCTACTTTTTCTGCAGTGATAGTCCTTGGGTTGCCAGCTACTTAGGCCATACATTTCTTGTCTCAACACAAGGCTGGTGCAGATTTGAATCACCCATTAATATATGATATCGAAGCCATATATGCATGTTTCATGCTTTACCGAATTTGCACAACAGACTGATCAAATTTGTAAATCTCTTCAAGAAAAATGATGTATATTTTGGCAAATGCTATAAAAGGATAAACAAGGGGAGCACGTGGAGATCCGTTAGTGGATACATTAGAAAGGGTGTCAGAACCGTATTTCCTAGCTAGATGGATATATGCAGATATGCAAGTAGCTAGCTAGGCTGCAGCACAAAATATGCATGTGGCCACTCTCTATTTATATATTCCCAGCATTGATGATAGTAGCATCAGCCGGGCTTGCAGTGTCGTGTTTCCATTTGAGAGAGCGAAGCTTGATCGAAGTTGCATGTAGATCAAGCAGGTATATTTTTCAAAAAATATATATTTTTTGACAGCAAAAAAAGTGCCGCTTACAAGAAATAGGTTGCATGCTGCTCTGTCTCACGGGGGGTGGGGAGTTTCGTTTCCTCTATCTTCTTCTCGCCTAGGAGCTGAGTTTTAGATTTGAGGCATTGTCCGCCTCATGCCCACAAGTTTTAACTCAATTTACTCCAACCATAATCATTAATTAATCCATCCCACAATTCTTACTATTAGTTATGCATTTTTTTCTAGCCCACAATCATTCCTTGCAGTTTTTTCATGCCCACAATTTTTCATTCAATTTACTCCAACCATAACCCTTCATCTTTAATAATGCTCTTTTTCCCAGCCCACAATTTTTCATCAAATTTACTCCAGCCACAATCCTTACTCTTTAATTACGCACTTTTTTCGAGCCCACAATGATTCCTTTCATAATATGCGCAATGCAAAGTTTGAATACCAGGCAACCCACATACACCCATGATTTCCTTGCATGCTAGAGATCGCGTTTGATTAGCTCACGATAGACAACGACATTGAACATATATAAATTGGTAAGATTCAGTTTTGTGGAGCAAGGTGGGACTATTCAGTATGAAATATCTATTTTTTCGTCCGTTGATGATGTTTACACGCGCTGATGAATTTGGCCTAGTCGATGGAGCACAGGCGAAGGCCCAATGCCGTTGTGTGGACTCTTCCTTTAATATATAAATATTATACAACCTTTTGTAGTCACAAGTTTACAGTGGCCTAGTTGGTTAAGGGAGTTAAAGCCAACTCTGAGGTTTCGAGTTCGACTTGAAGGAAATATGCCCTAGAGGCAATAATAAAGATGTTATTTTATTCATTATAAAGGTTTATTATTCATGCTAGAATTGTATTGATCGGAAACTTAAATACATGTGTGAATACATAAACAAATACCGTGTCCCTAGTAAGCCTCTACTAGACTAGCTCGTTGATCAAAGATGGTTAAGGTTTCCTAACCATAGACATGTGTTGTCATTTGATAATGGGATCACATCATTAGGAGAATGATGTGCTGGACAAGACCCATCCGTTAGCTTAGCATATTGATCGTTCAGTTTATTGCTATTGCTTTCTTAATGTCAAATACATATTCCTTCGACTATGAGATTATGCAACTCCCGGATACCGGAGGAATACTTTGTGTGCTATCAAACGTCACAACGTAACAGGGTGATCATAAAGATGCTCTACAGGTATCTCCGAAGGTGTTTGTTGAGTTGGCATAGATCGAGATTAGGATTTGTCACTCCGAGTATCGGAGAGGTATCTCTGGGCCCTCTCGGTAATACACATCATAAGAAGCCTTGCAAGCATAGTGACTAAGGAGTTAGTTGCAAGATGATGTATTACGGAATGAGTAAAGAGACTTGCCGGTAACGAGATTGAACTAGGTATGAAGATACCAACGATCGAATCTCGGGCAAGTAACATACCGATGACCAAAGGGAATTACGTATGTTGTCATAAGGTTCGACCGATAAAGATCTTCGTAGAATATGTAGGAGCCAATATGGGCATCCAGGTTCCGCAATTGGTTATTGACCAGAGATGTATCTCAGTCATGTCTACATAGTTCTTGAACCCGTAGGGTCCGCACGCTTAACGTTCGTTGATGATATAGTGTTATATGAGTTATATGATTTGGTGACCGAATGTTGTTCGGAGTCCCGGATGAGATCATGGACATGACGAGGAGCTCCGAAATGGTTCGGAGGTAAATATTGATATATAGGGCGATGATATTCGGACACCGGAAGGGTTTCGGAGTTCACCGGGTAGTCATCGGGTCACCGGAAGGGGTTTCGGACACCCCCGGTAGGTGTATGGGCCTAATGGGCCAAGGGGGGGACAGACCAGCCCACAAGTGGGCTGGCGCGCCCCTCTCCCTGGCCGCCGGCCCTAGGGAAGGAAAGGGGGGAGGGCTAGCCCCTCCTGCCTTTCCCTTCTCATGGGAGAAAGGAAAAGGGGGGGGCGCCTCCCTCCCCTGCCTTTCCCCGCTCACCTAATAAGGAAAGGGGGGCGGCTTGGGGAGGACCCCAAGTAGGATTCAGCCTACTTGGGGTGCTTCCTTGGCTGCTCCCTCCTCCCCCCACCTATATATATGTGGGAGGGGGCGCCACACATAACCAAGACAATCTCTTAGCCGTGTGCGGCGCCCCCCTCCATAGTTTAGTCCCTCGGTCATATTTTCATAGTGCTTAGGCAAAGCCCTACGGAGATAGCTTCACCATCACCGTCACCACGCCGTCGTGCTGCCGGAACTCATCCACTACTTCGCCGTCCTGCTGGATCAAGAAGGCGAGGACGTCACCAAGCTGGACATGTGCTGAATGCGGAGGTGCCGTACATTCGGTACTCGATCGGTTAACAAATGCTTCCACTTACGGTCTACGAGGGTACGTAGACACACTCTCCCCTCTTGTTGCTATGCATCTCCATGTATAGATCTTGCATGTGCGTAGAATTTTTTTTGTTTTCCATGCAACATTCCCCAACAGTGGCATCCGAGCCAGGTCTATGCGTAGATGATATGCACGAGTAGAACACAAAGAGTTGTGGGCGGTGATAGTCATACTGCTTACCACCAATGTCTTTTTTTGATTCGGCGGTATTGTGGGATGAAGCAGCCCGGACCAACCTTACATGTCCACGCACATGAGACTGGTTCCACCGACTGACATGCAACTTGTTTTGCATAAAGGTGGCTGGCGGGTGTCTGTTTCTCCTACTTTAGTTGAATCGAATTTGACTGCGGCCGGTCCTTGAAGAAGGTTAAAACAGCAAACTTGATAAATCACCATTGTGGTTTTTGCGTAGTTAAGAACGGTTCTTGCTAGAAGCCCGTAGCAGCCACGTAAAACTTGCAACAACAAAGTAGAGGACGTCTAACTAGTTTTTGCAGGGCATGTTGTGATGTGATATGGTCAAGATATGATGTGATATATGTTGATGTATGAGATGATCATGTTTTTTAATATCGACAACCGGCAGGAGCCTAAGGGTTGTCTCTTAATTACTGTATGAAATGCAAGCGCCATGTAATTGCTTTACTTTATCGCTATGCGTTAGCAATAGTTGTAGAAGCAATAGTTGGCGAGACAACCCCGACGCAACGATGGAGATCAAGGTGTCGAGCAGGTGACAATGGAGATCATGATGATGCTTTGAGATGAAGATCAAAAGCACAAGATGATGATGGCCATATCATGTCACATATTTTGATTGCATGTAATGTTTATCCTTTATGCATCTTATTTTTCTTAGAACGGCGGTAGCATTATCAGATGATTCCTTCACTAAATTTCAAGATAAAAGTGTTCTCCCCGAGTATGCACCATTGCCAAAGTTCGTCGTTTCCAAGCACCTCGTGATGATCGGGTGTGATAGACTCTACGTTCACATACAATGGGTGTAAGACAGTTTTGCACATGCAGAATACTTGGGTTAAACTTGATGAGCCTAGCATGTACAGACATGGTCTCGGAACACTGGAGACCGAAAGGTCGAACATGAGTCATATAGTAGATATGATCAACATAGAGATGTTCACCATTGATGACTACCCCATCTCACGTGATGATCAGACATGGGTTAGTTGATTTGGATCATGTATCACTTATATAACTTGAGGGATGTTAATTTAAGTGGGAGTTCATTAGTAATTTGATTAATTGAACTTAATTTATCATGAACTTAGTGTTGATAGTTTTGCATATCTATGTTGTAGATCAATGGCCCGAGCTACCGTTCCCCTGAATTTTAATGCGTTCCTAGAGAAAGCTAAGTTGAAAGATGATGGTAGCAACTACACGGACTAGGTTCGTAACTTGAGGATTATCCTCATTGTTGCATAGAAGAATTATGTTCTTGATGCACCACTAGGTGACAGACCTGCTGCAGGAGCTACTGCAGATGTTATGAACGTCTGGCAGGCTCGATCTGATGACTACTCAATAGTTCAGTGTGCCATGCTTTACGGCTTAGAACCGGGACTTCAAAGATGTTTTGAACGTCATGGAGCATATGAGATGTTTCAAGAGTTGAAGTTAGTATTTCAAGCAAATGCCCGGGTTGAGAGATATGAAGTCTCCAACAAGTTCTATAGCTGCAAGATGGAGGAGAACATTTCTATCAGTGAACACATACTCAAAATGTCTGGGTATCATAACCACTTGACTCAGCTGGGAGTTGAACTTCCAGTTTATAGTGTTATTGACAGAGTTCTTGAATCACTGCCACTGAGCTACAAAGGCTTCGTGATGAACTGTAATATGCAAGGGATGAATAAAACGATTCCTGAGCTCTTCGCAATGCTTAAGGCCGCAGAGGTAGAAATCAAGAAGGAGCATCAAGTGTTGATGGTTAACAAGACCACTAGTTTCAAGAAAAAGGGCAAGGGAAAGAAAGGGAACTTCAAGAAGAAAGGCAAGCAAGTTGCCAATCCCGGGAAGAAACCCAAAGCTGGACCCAAGCCTGAAACTGAGTGCTTCTACTACAAAGGGAGTGGTCACTGGAAGCGGAACTACCCCAAATACTTGGCGGATAAGAAGGATGGCAAAGTGAACAAAGGTATATTTGATATACATGTTATTGATGTGTACCTTACTAATGCTCGTAGTAGCGCCTAGGTATTTGATACTGGTTCGGTTGCTCATATTTGTAACACAAAGCAGGAGCTGCGGAATAAACGAAGATTGGCTAAGGACGAGGTGACGATGCGCGTCGGGAATGGTTCCAAGGTCGATGTGATCACCGTCGGCACGCTACCTCTACATCTACCTTCGGGATTAGTTTTAGACCTCAATAATTGTTATTTGGTGCCAGCGTTGAGCATGAACATTATATCTGGATCTTGTTTATTGCGAGACGGTTATTCATTTAAATCGGGGAATAATGGTTGTTCTATTTATATGAGTAATATCTTTTATGGTCATGCACCCTTGTTGAATGGTCTATTCTTGTTGAATCTCGATCGTAGTGATACACATATTCATAATATTGATGCCAAAATATGCAAAATTGATAATGATAGTGCAACATATTTGTGGCACTGCCGTTTAGGTCATATTGGTGTAAAGCACATGAAGAAACTCCATGCGGATGGACTTTTGGAATCACTTGATTATGAATCATTTGATACTTGCGAACCATGCCTCATGGGCAAGATGACTAAAACTCTATTTTCCGGAACAATGGAGCGAGCTAGTGACTTATTGGAAATAATACATACCGATGTATGCGGTCCGATGAGTGTTGAGGCACGCGGCACGTATCATTATTTTCTGACCTTCACAGAAGATTTGAGTAGGTATGGGTATATCTACTTAATGAAACACAAGTCTGAAACATTTGAAAAGTTCAAAGAATTTCAGAGTGAAGTGGAGAATCATCGTAACAAGAAAATAAAGTTTCTACGATCTGATCGCGGAGGCGAATATTTGAGTTACGAGTTTGGCCTTCATTTAAAACAATGTGGAATAGTTTCACAACTCACGCCACCTGGAACACCACAGCGTAATGGTGTATCCGAACGTCGTAACCGTACTTTATTGGATATGGTGCGTTCTATGATGTCTCTTACCGATTTACCACTATTGTTTTGGGGTTATGCATTAGAGACAGCCGCATTCACGTTAAATAGGGCACCATCTAAATCCATTGAGACGACACCGTATGAACTGTGGTTTGGCAAGAAACCTAAGCTGTCATTTCTTAAAGTTTGGGGTTGCGACACTTATGTCAAAAGGCTTCAGCCTGATAAGCTCGAACCCAAATCGGAGAAGTGCGTCTTCATAGGATACCCTAAGGAAACAATTGGGTACACCTTCTTCCACAGATCCGAAGGCAAGATCTTTGTTGCCAAGAATGGATCCTTTCTAGAGAAGGAGTTTCTCTCAAAAGAAGTGAGTGGGAGGAAACTAGAACTTGATGAGGTAGTTGTACCTTCTCTCGAATTGGAAAGTAGCTCATCAGAGAAATCTATTCCCGTGATGCCTACACCAACTAGAGAGGAAGCTAATGATAATGATCATGAAACTTTGGATCAAGTTACTACTGGACCTCGTAGGTCAAACAGAGCACGTTCCGCACCAGAGTGGTACAGTAATCCTGTCCTGGAAGTCATGTTATTAGACCATGGCGAACCTATGAACTATGAAGAAGCTATGATGAGCCCAGATTCTGATAAATGGCTTGAGGCCATGAAATCTGAGATAGGATCCATGTATGAGAACAAAGTATGGACTTTGGTGGACTTGCCCGATGATCGACAAGCCATTGAGAATAAATGGATCTTCAAGAAGAAGACTGACACTGATGGTAATGTTACTGTCTACAAAGCTCAACTTGTCACAAAAGGTTTTCGACAAGTTCAAGGCGTTGACTACGATGAGACTTTCTCACCCGTAGCGATGCTTAATTCTGTCAGAATCATGTTAGCAATTGCTGCATTTTATAATTATGAAATCTGGCAAATGGACGTCAAAACTGCATTCCTTAATGGATTTCTCAAAGAAGAGTTGTATATGATGCAACCAGAAGGTTTTGTCAATCCTAAAGGTGCTAACAAAGTGTGCAAGCTCCAGCGATCCATCTATGGACTGGTGCAAGCATCTCGGAGTTGGAATATATGCTTTGATGAGGTGATCAAAGCATATGGTTTTATACAGACTTACGGTGAAGCCTGTATTTACAAGAAAGTGAGTGGGAGCTCTGTAGCATTTCTAATATTATATGTGGATGACATATTGTTGATTGGAAATGATATAGAATTTCTGGATAGCATAAAAGGATACTTGAATAAGATTTTTTCAATGAAAGACCTCGGTGAAGCTGCTTATATATTGGGCATCAAGATCTATAGGGATAGATCGAGACGCTTAATAGGACTTTCACAAAGCACATACCTGGATAAAGTTTTGAAGAAGTTCAAAATGGATCAGTCAAAGAAAGGGTTCTTGCCTGTGTTACAAGGTGTGAAATTGAGTCAGACTCAAAGCCCGACCACTGTAGAAGATAGAGAGAAAATGAAAGTCATTCCCTATGCCTCAGCCATAGGTTCTATCATGTATGCTATGTTGTGTACCAGACCTGATGTGTGCCTTGCCATAAGTTTGGCAGGGAGGTACCAAAGTAATCTAGGAGTGGATCACTGGACAGCGGTCAAGAACATCCTGAAGTACCTGAAAAGGACCAAGGAAATGTTTCTCATTTATGGAGGTGATGAAGAGCTCGTCGTAAATGGTTACGTCGATGCTAGCTTCGACACTGATCCGGATGACTCTAAGTCACAAACCGGATACATATTTGTATTGAATGGTGGAGCTGTCAGTTGGTGCAGTTCCAAGCAGAGCGTCGTGGCGGGATCTACGTGTGAAGCAGAGTACATAGCTGCTTCGAAAGAAGCGCATGAAGGAGTCTGGATGAAGGAGTTCATATCCGATCTGGGTGTAATACCTAGTGCATCGGGTCCTATGAAAATCTTTTGTGACAACACTGGAGCAATTGCCTTGGCGAAGGAATCCAGGTTTCACAAGAGAACCAAACACATCAAGAGACGCTTCAACTCCATTCGTGAAAAGTTCAAGGATGGAGACATAGAGATTTGCAAAATACATACGGATCTGAATATAGCAGACCCGTTGACTAAGCCTCTTCCGCGAGCAAAACATGATCAGCACCAAGACTCCATGGGTGTTAGATTCATTACAATGTAATCTAGATTATTGACTCTAGTGCAAGTGGGAGACTGAAGGAAATATGCCCTAGAGGCAATAATAAAGATGGTATTTTATTCATGATAAAGGTTTATATTCATGCTAGAATTGTATTGATCGGAAACTTAAATACATGTGTGAATACATAAACAAATACCGTGTCCCTAGTAAGCCTCTACTAGACTAGCTCGTTGATCAAAGATGGTTAAGGTTTCCTAACCATAGACATGTGTTGTCATTTGATAACGGGATCACATCATTAGGAGAATGAAGTGATCGTTCAGTTTATTGCTATTGCTTTCTTAATGTCAAATACATATTCCTTCGACTATGAGATTATGCAACTCCCGGATACCGGAGGGATACCTTGTGTGCTATCAAACGTCACAACATAACAGGGTGATCATAAAGATGCTCTACAGGTATCTTCGAAGGTGTTTTTTGAGTTGGCATAGATCGAGATTAGGATTTGTCACTCCGAGTATCGGAGAGGTATCTCTAGGCCCTCTCGGTAATACACATCATAAGAAGCCTTGCAAGCATAGTGACTAAGGAGTTAGTTGCAAGATGATGTATTACGGAACGAGTAAAGAGACTTGCCGGTAACGAGATTGAACTAGGTATGAAGATACCAAAGATCGAATCTCGGGCAAGTAACATACCGATGCACAAAGGGAATTACGTATGTTGTCATAAGGTTCAACCGATAAAGATCTTCATAGAATATGTAGGAGCCAATATGGGCATCCAGGTTCCGCTATTGGTTATTGACCAGAGAGGTGTCTCGGTCATGTCTACATAGTTCTCGAACCCGTAGGGTCCGCACGCTTAACGTTCGTTGACAATATAGTGTTATATGAGTTATATGATTTGGTGACCGAATGTTGTTCGGAGTCCCGTATGAGATCACGGACATGACGAGGAGCTCCGGAATGGTCCGGAGGTAAATATTGATATATAGGACGATGATATTCGGACACCGGAAGGGTTTCGGAGTTCACCGGGTAGTCATCGGGTCACCGGAAGGGGTTCCGGACACCCCCGGTAGGTGTATGGGCCTAATGGGCCAAGGGGGGGACAGACCAGCCCACAAGTGGGCTGGTGCACCCCTCTCCCTAGCCGCCAGCCCTAGGGAAGGAAAGGGGGGAGGGCTAGCCCATCCTGCATTCCCCTTCTCATGGGAGAAAGGAAAAGGGGGGGCGCCTCCCTCCCCTGCCTTTCCCTGCTCACCTAATAAGGAAAGGGGGGGCGCAGCTTGGGGAGGACCCCAAGTAGGATTCGGCCTACTTGGGGCGCCTCCTTGGCTGCTCCCTCCTCCCCCCACCTATAGATATGTGGGAGGGGGGCGCCACACATAACCACGACAATCTCTTAGCCGTGTGCGGCTCCCCCCTCCACAGTTTAGTCCCTCGGTCATATTTTCGTAGTGCTTTGGCGAAGCCCTGCGGAGATAGCTTCACCATCACCGTCACCACGAAGTCATGCTGCCAGAACTCATCCACTACTTCGCCATCTTACTGGATCAAGAAGGTGAGGACGTCACCGAGCTGAACGTGTGCTGAACGCGGAGGTGCCGTACATTCGGTACTCGATCGGTTGGATCGCGAAGAAGTTTGACTACATCAACCGCATTAACAAATGCTTCCGCTTACGGTCTACAAGGGTACGTAGACACACTCTCCCCTCTCGTTGCTATGCATCTCCATGGATAGATCTTGCGTGTGCGTAGAATTTTTTTTGTTTTCCATGCAACGTTCCCCAACATGACTCCCACTTGAGTTTATGTTTTGTTGTTTTATTACCACCACGAGGCCACGAGGGACGAAAAAAAAAACTTGGCTGCGGTTGGGCTGTTCGGGCTGAGGCCCATACGGGCAACACCCAACGCCAGACGAAGTGACCAAACACCAAACGAATCGTTCTTTTTGTACATGGACGGATGGACGAATATCCTATGACGGACCAGACGGATGAAAATTACAATGGTAAGAAGCAATAGCCCTTTTATTAGTAGGTATAGATTTGACCGGTTGATCATTAGTCGTTGTTGTCGAAAATAAAATTTTCCCAAAATTAAGAAGTATAAAATTTTGACACAAAAAATGCTAAAAAATTCATCAATCCGAAAGAACTACAAAAACTTGGAAAACTTAGCAAATTTTGAAAAGATAAAAATTTAGAAAAAACACCAAATTGGGAGAAAAAGTTCACCAAAACTAAAAACAACATGAATTTTAAAAAAAGGATCATGAATTTGAAAATTAAGTTCATCCATTGAAAAAATGTTCACGGATTTTACTGAAGTTCACACATTCGAAGGAGTTCACAAATTGAAAAAAGAATTCACACATTTGAAAAAGTTCAGAAAAAAGGGAAAAGGACACAAGAAAAAGAAAAGGAGAAAATATGGGCTAGCGTCCCACTTGGCACCTAGCGTTGGGGGTGCGCCCTGTACTCATAAGCCTCGATTTGGTGCTATATTTATACCTGCATATACCCCTAAAAAATCTATACCTACAAATAAAGGGAGGATTGTTTCTTCCTATCAGTTGCGCATTTTGCAATAAGGCCCCGACTTTGCTAAGAATCAATCCATAGTCCAGGGTAAATTATATATTTTTTGCTTTTGTAGAAAACCCCATGTTGTTTGTCTTGATCAACTCATAGTCTAGTTTTAAGTCGGATTTTTGCTTTTGCAGGAAACCCCCTACTATTTGGGTTACTGAACCCGCACTCCATATCAAACCTAGCTAACATGTTACTAACAAAAGAGCGCGTGCATTGCTACGAGAGAGAAAAATACCACACTCCCCTAACCCAGTAACCATGAGTCAAGATCTCAATGGGTCCATGTCCTTTCTTTTGACACATGGCATCACTAAGTGTTGCCACGTATCCTGCTTCCCACCCTCGGTGATGGTGGTCTTAGTGCTTACTCAACCACCACGCATTTGAATGTTGTCAATCTAAAGGTGTCTCTCTCTCTCTCTCTCTCGGCATAAGATGAGAAATCTATTTTTTTCTATGAGGTTTTGGCGAGGCGTGCATGCATGGGTATAGATGGTTTCTTTCGTCTCTCTGCTAAGGTGTTCTTTTCCCCGCCCGTCAGGGGAACTCAGTGTTGGGAAACATAGTAGAAAACAAAAAATGCACGCCTACGCACACCCAAGATCAATATGAAGATGCATAATGGGTTGGGATTACGATCATTGCCGTCACCGAGTTGCAGCGGAAGAAGAACGCGTCGGTGTAGATCGTACTTGAAGTCCCTTGAAACACCGATGAACGATCCCACGAACTACCCACGAACATTCCCTCATACCGATGACCGAAAGCACGACCTCTTGATGTCTACTACACAACTTGTTCTTGTAGACTCGTGTTGGGCCTCCAAGCGTAGAGTTTTGTAGGACAGTAGCAATTTTCCCTCAAGTGGATGACCTAAGGTTTATCAATCCATAGGAGGCATAGGATGAAGATGGTCTCCCTCAAACAACCCTGCAACCAAATAACAAAAAGTCTCTTGTGTCCCCAACACACTAAATACAATGGTAAATTGTATAGGTGCACTAGTTCGGCGAAGAGATGGTGATACAAGTGTAGTAATGATAGTAGATATTGATTTTTGTAATAGGAACAATAAAAATAGCAAGGTAGCAAGTAACAAAAGTGAGCACAAACGGTATTGCAATGTTTAAAAATGAGGCCTAGGGTCCGTACTTTCGCTAGTGCAATCTCTCAACAATGCTAATATAATTGGATCGTATAACCATCCCTCAACGTGCGATGAAGAATCACTCCAAAGTTCTTATCTAGCGGAGAACATAAGAAGAAATTGTTTGTAGGGTATGAACCACCTCAAAGTTATCCTTTCCGATCGATCTATCCAAGAGTTCATACTAAAATAACACCAAGTTACCCTTTCCGATCGATCTATCCAAGAGTTCGTACTAAAATAACACCATATGATACACATCAACCAACTCTAATGTCACCTAGATACTCCAATGTCACCGCGAGTATCCGTGAGTTGATTATACAATATGCATCAAACAATTTCAGCTTCATAATACTCAATCCAACACAAAGAACCTCAAAGAGTGCCCCAAGATTTCTACCGGAGAAACAAAGACGAGAATGTACATCAACCCCTATGCATAGATTACCCCAATGTCACCTCGGGAATCCGCGAGTTGAGTGCCAAAACACGCATCAAGTGAATTAATATGATACCCCATTGTCACCATGGGTATTCATAGCAAGACATACATCCAGTGTTCTCAAATCCATAAAAGTATTCAATCCGATAATAACAAAATCTCAAAGGGAAAACTCAATTCATCACAACAAGTTAGAGAGGGGGAAACACCATATGATCCAACTATATTAATAAAGCTCGCGATACATCAAGATCGTGCCAACTCAAGAACACGAGAGAGAGAGAGAGAGAGAGAGAGATTAAACACATAGCTACTGGTACAAACCCTCAGCCCCAAGGGTGGACTACTACCTCCTCATCATGGTGGTAGCCGGGATGATGAAGATGGCCTCTGGTGATGATTTCCCCCTCCGGCATGGTGCCGAAACAGGGTCCAGATTGATTTTTCGTGGCTACAGAGGCTTGCAGCGGCGGAACTTCTGATCTAGGGTTATTTCTAGGGGTTTCTATATATATATATATATATATATATATGATTTTTCAGCGTTGGAATCACGCGAAGATGGGCCTCAGAGGGCCCACTACCCACTAGGGCGCGCCAGGGGGGTGGCGTGCCCTGGTGCCTTGTGGGCAGCAAGGCCCCCCCCCCTCTGGTGGTTCTTTGCTCCATTATTTCTCTTTTCTTCCAAAAAAAATAATCAAAAAGTTTCGCTGCATTTGGTGAACTTTGATTTCTGCACAAAAAGCAACAACACGGTACTTCTGCTAAAAACAGCGTCAGTCCATGTTAGTTCCATTTAAATCATATAAAATTTCACCCAAACCATATAAAATTGGTGTAAACATGACATGAATACTTCATAAATTATAGATACGTTGGTGACATTTCAGCATCCCCAAGCTTAATTCCTACTCCTCCTCGAGTAGGTAAATGATAAAAGAAATAATTTATGAAGTGTGAATGCTAGCATAGTGCATAAGTTTGATCAATGATAATTTCAATCACTTTTCCTAGCATCATAACAGCAACTCTTTCTCATAAAACTCATCACGATAAAGTAGCAATTGGAAACGGAATTGTTGTTGTGGACTGCTACCTATCATATTCATCATATACTCTTTCTTTGTGGCATGGATAGTTGTACTTGAATGATTCAAAGCAATAGTCTATAATTTGACATGAAGACATCAATACTCAAGCATACCAACAAGTAACCATGTCTTTCAAAATATCAATGCTAAAGAAAGCTATCCCTAGCCCATTATGCTCAATCATTGATCCATTCATGAAACACACTCAAATATTAGCTGCATCCAATGCACAAGTATGACAATAGTGTTCCCTAGTTGGTGCTTTGCAAGAGAAGATGGAGACTCAAAATAAAAATAAAAATTGCATAAAAGTAAATAGATAGGCCCTTCGCAGAGGGAAGCAGAGATTTGTAGAGGTGCCAGAGCTCAAAGCTTAAATTGAGAGATAAAATTGTTTTGAGAGGCATGCTTTTCCTGTCAACGAAAACAACCAAGAATTCCCAATATCTTCCATGCTAGGTAAATCATAGGCGGTTCCCAAACATAAAATAAAGTTTATTCCTTTTCCACCATTCTTTCACAATCCATGGCTAGCCGTATCCACGGGTGCCTTCCATACAACACTTTCCAAGGAATTTATTATTTGAGAACATAAAGTAAATTTTTTCATTTCGGGACTGGGCATCCCTATTACCGGCCACACTCTCGTGCAATGACAAGTGAATAAACACTCATCTCGAGAATAACATACCTAGCATGGAAAATATCAGCCAGCCCCTGCCACTTCATGAGCGATACGGGCACACAAAAAGGAAATTCATTTTGAAAATTAGAGTTGGCACATACAAATTTACTTGGAATGGCATGGAAATACCGCATATAGGTAGGTATGGTGGACTCATTTGGCACAACTTGGTTTAGGATTTGGATGCACAAGCAGTATTCCTGCTTAGTACAAGGAAAGGCTAGCAAATAGATTGAGAAGCAACCAACCAAGAAACGAAAACGATCATAAATGAGCATTAAACATAACTAACACCGAATAATGCACCACAAGTAGGATGTAACTTCATTGCATAACTATTGACTTTCGTGCTTGCATAGGGAATCACAAACCTTAACACCAATTTTCCTACTAAAGCACAATATACTCACCAACATGACTCACATATTATTATCTCCATATCGCAAAACAATTGCAAGGAATCAAACTTATCATATCCAATGATCTTTCATGAAAGTTTTTATTATATCCCTCTTGGATATCCACCATATTAGGACCAATTTCAAAGCTTGTGCAAATTTTCATCACTAGTATCAACTCTCAAAATAATATAAGTGAAGCATGAGAGTGTTCGACAAACTACTCCAAAAAGATATAAGTGAAGATCAAGCGAGTAGTTAAGTAAATGGGTAGATATTTGAGGTCTCTTTCTCAATTAAAAACTTTCAAATCTAAGTATTTGATTAAAACAACAAGATGAACAAAATAAAATGACATGCCAAGAATAACACACATCATGTGAAGAAGCAAAATCTTAGGCTCAATCGAGGCTAACCGATAATTGTTGATGAAGAAAGGTGGGATGCCTACCGGGGCATCCCCAAGATTAGATGCTTGAGACTTGTTGAAATATTAATTTGGGATGCCTTGGGCATCCCCAAGCTTGAGCTTTTGTGTCTCCTTAATTCCTTTTATATCACGGTTTCCATAATTCTTAAAAACTTCATCCAGACAAAACTCAACAAGAACTCGTGAGATAAGTTAGTATAAATCAATGCAAAAACCTTATCATTCTCTACTGTAGCAAATCATTAAAATTATTATTTAACATTGCATACTAAATGCCTCTGCATATTTAATAGTCAGGCATATTTAATAGTCCTATCCTCAAATAGAATCATTAAACAAGCAAACATATGCAAACAATGCAAACATAACAGCAATCTGTCTAAACAGGACAGTCTATAAAGAATGCAAGAAGATTCATACATATCTAACTCCAAAAATTCTGGAAATTTACCATACTGTAGAAAATTTATCATATATTATTTTGAAAAAAATGTCAACATTTTATCATATTCTGACTTTTCTCAAGAATTCACGCACTAGCGTGCAACTTTTTGTTTTCAAACAGCCACATATGGACTTGCAAAATAAGCATGGTAAAGGCTATACTTGACATTTTTATTGAAATAAAAGATGCAAAACATTATATAAATAACATCAAGAAAATACAAACAAAAGAAAATGACGCTCCAAGCAAAACCCATATCATGTGGCGAATGAAAATATAGCTCCAAGTGAGGTTACCGATAATGTTGGAGACGAAAGAGGGGATGCCTTCCGGGGCATCCCCAAGCTTAGTTGCTTGGGTCTTACTTGAATATTACCTTGGGGGTGCCTTGGGCATCCCCAAGCTTAGGGTATTGCCACTCCTTATTCTCCTCATATCGATATCTCACCCAAAACTTGAAAACTTCAATCACACAAAATTTAACAGAACTTCGTGAGATGGGTTAGTATGATAAAGTCAAATCATTCACTTTGGTACTGTCAAGACAAGATTCATAATTGTTCCAACATAATGCCTACTGTAACATATCATTTCCACAATTTATATTGAGCAATATAATCCATAGAAACTAGAAAACAAGCAAACTATGCATTGAAAACAGAATCTGTCAAAAACAGAACAGTCTGTAATGATATGGGTAATGACCATACTTCTGTTACTCAGACAATTCTAAAAAATTAGGAAAACATAATAAATTTGTATATCAATCATATGTAAAAAATTCAACATTTTATCACGTTCCAGTTAATTTAAAAAATTCTGTTACTGGAAGCAAAAGTTTCTGTTTTTGCACAGAATCAAGTCAACTATCATCCACACTATCCCAAAGGCTTTACTTGGCACTTTATTGAAACAAAAGCTATAAAACATGATTAATACAGTAGCTTAATCATGTGAATACACAAAAACAGTAGGGGTAAATGTTGGGTTGTCTCCCAACAAGCGCTTTTCTTTAATGCCTTTTTAGCTAGGCATGATGATTTCAATGATGCTCACATAAAAGTAAAGAATTGGATCATAATGAGAGCATCATGAAACACATGACTAGCACATTTAAGCCTAACCCACTTCCTATTCATAGGGATTTTTTGAGAAAACAATTTATGGGAGCAAGAATCAACTAGCATAGGAAGGCAAAACAAGCAAAACTTCAAAACTTTCATCACATAGAGAGGAAACTTGATATTATTGAGATATGTAAAAGCATATGTTCCTCTCTCATAATAATTTTCAGTAGCATCATGAATGAATTCAACAATATAGCTATCACATAAAGCATTATTTTCATGATCCACATGCATAAAAGTTTTATTACTCTCCACATAAGCAAATTTATTCTCATGAATAGTAGTGGGAGCAAACTCAACAAAATAACTATCATGTGAGGCATAATCCAATTGAAAGTTAAAATCACGACGACAAGTTTCATAATTATCATTAATTTTTGTAGCATACATGTCATCACCATAATCATCATCGATAGGAACTTTTTGTCATAATCAACTGAAACCTCTTCCAAAATAGTGGATTCATCATTAAATAAAGTCATGACCTCTTCAAACCACTTTTATCATTATTAGAATAAGATTCAACACCCTCAAAAATAGTGGGATCATCATTACCTAGAGTTGACACTCTTCCAAACCCACTTTCATCATTGTAATCATCATAAATAGGAGGCATGCAATCATCATAACAAATCTGCACATCAAAACTTGGGGGACTAAAAATATCATCTTCATCAAACATAGCATCCCCAAGCTTATGGCTTTGCATATCATTAGCATCGTGGGTATTCAAAGAATTCATTCTAACAACATTGCAATCATGCTCATTCAAAGATTTTATGCCAAACATTTTATTGAATTCTTCTTCTATCAATTGAGCACAATCTTTCTTTCCATCATTTTCAAGAAAGACATGATAAAGACGAATAATATGAGGCCACCTGAATTCCATTTTTTTGTAGTTTTCTTTTATGAAACCAAACTAGTGATAAAACAAGAAACTAAAAGATTCAATTGCAAGATCTAAAGATATACCTTCAAGCACTCACCTCCCCGGCAACGGCGCCAGAAAAGAGCTTGATGTCTACTACACAACTTGTTCTTGTAGACTCGTGTTGGGCCTCCAAGCGCAGAGTTTTGAAGGACAGTAGCAATTTTCCCTCAAGTGGATGACCTAAGGTTTATCAATCCGTGGGAGGCATAGGATGAAGATGATCTCTCTCAAACAACCCTGCAATCAAATAACAAAAAGTGTCTTGTATCCCCAACACACCAAATACAATGGTAAATTGTATAGGTGCACTAGTTTGGCGAAGAGATGGTGATACAAGTGTAGTAATGATAGTAGATATTGATTTTTGTAATAGGAACAATAAAAAACAGCAAGGTAGCAAGTAACAAAAGTGAGCACAAACGGTATTGCAATGCTTAAAAAATTAGGCCTAGGCTCTGTACTTTCTCTAGTGCAATCTCTCAACAATGCTAATATGATTGGATCATATAACCATCCCTCAACGTGCGATGAAGAATCACTCCAAAGTTCCTATCTAGCGGAGAACATAAGAAGAAATTGTTTGTAGGGTACAAAACCACCTCAAAGTTATCCTTTCCGATCGATCTATCAAAGAGTTCGTACTAAAATAACACCAAGTTACCCTTTCCGATCGATCTATCCAAGAGTTCGTACTAAAATAACACCATATGATACACACCAACTAACTCTAATGTCACCTAGATACTCCAATGTCACTGCGAGTATCCGTGAGTTGATTATACGATATGCATCAAACAATTTCATATTCATAATACTCAATCCAACACAAAGAACCTCAAAGAGTGCCCCAAGATTTCTACCGGAGAAACAAAGACGAGAACATGCATCAACCCCTATGCATAGATTACCCCAATGTCACCTCGGGAATCTACGAGTTGAGTGCCAAAACACACATCAAGTGAATCAATATGATACCCCATTGTCACCACGGGTATTCATAGCAAGACATACATCAAGAGTTCTCAAATCCATAAAAGTATTCAATCTGATAATAACGAAATCTCAAAGGGAAAACTGAATTCATCACAGCAAGATAGAGAGGGGAAAACACCATATGATCCAACTATATTAAGAAAGCTCGCGATACATCAAGATCGTGCCAAATCAAGAATACGAGAGAGAGAGAGATTAAACACATAGCTACTGGTACAAACCCTCAGCCCCGA
Source organism: Thinopyrum elongatum (assembly GCA_011799875.1). NCBI lineage: Eukaryota > Viridiplantae > Streptophyta > Magnoliopsida > Poales > Poaceae > Thinopyrum > Thinopyrum elongatum. The sequence goes on from CM022303.1 coordinate 611,087,044, forward strand.
GGGTGGACTACTCCCTCATCATGGTGGCCGCTGGGATGATGAAGATGGCCTCCGATGATGATTTCCCCCTCCGGCAGGGTGCCGAAACAAGGTCCAAATTGGTTTTTCGTGGCTACAGAGGCTTGCGGCGGCGGAACTTCTGATCTAGGGTCATTTCTAGGGGTTTCTATATATATATATATATATATATATATGGGCCTCAGGGGCCCACTACCCACCAGGGCGCGCTAGGGGGGTTGTGCGCCCTGGTGCCTTGTGGGCAGCAGGGCCCGCCCTCTGGTGGTTCTTTGCTCCATTATTTCTCTTTTCTTCCAAAAAAATCATCAAAAAGTTTCGCTGCATTTGGAGAACTTTGATTTCTGCACAAAAAACAACATCAGTCCATGTCAGTTCCACCCAAACCATATAAAATTATTGTTAACATGGCATGAATACTTCATAAATTATAGATACATTGGAGATGTATCACCTCTCTACTTGGTTGCAAGCGTGCAACCTTCATGATGCGGCAGCGCTTCGCCATTCAGAGCTAATCATCGCCGGAGAATTAGAGGGAGGAGATTAGAACCACACGGGGCTTCTAATTATGAGGATTATTCTAGCTCTAATTAGTAAACTAGGACCAACTTGAACTAGAACTAGAAGAACTAGATGAGGCTCCAAAACTTGTGTAGCAAAAGAGCACCAATCCACAAGTATATCTAAGATAGAGGGGGGGGGGGGGGAGGGCTGCCACCAAGGGGGGAAGGAGTTCCCGTTGGTGTGCCTGCTAGGGGAGGGGAGGAGGAATCTTCTCCCCTCTCCAATTTGGCCTCCTTCCTTACGGAAGCGGCGCCTCCCCCACTTGGGCCCTTGTGGCCCAAGTTGCCGTCCACCTCTTGGCCTTTTAAGGCCCGTTGATATTAAATTAAATATAAAATTGTTCTAAATAATTTCACACCATTTTATATATAATTTAACATCCCAGAAACATTTTCACTTATATATTATTTATTGGTAATACCTGGTATTACCAGATATTCACTGAAACCCTTCTTGTGACCCCGAAACGCTTCCGGGTCCTCTCGGAATTATTCTAAATATTAATGAAATAATTCCACAAATATATTCTCATCACTCCCGTCCTACTAACACTTAGAAGATCTTGATTGCCTTAAGCTTGTGACCCCGTAGGTTCGGTAACCCATAGACATGAATGAAACGAATGAAACTCCTTAGTTCAATGACCGACAGCGGAATCGTGGACGTCCATATCGGTCCCTATGAGCACACGAGTGATATTCGAGTGAACCTCTAGTTATTGTGTGATGTTCCCTTTGCTTCGATATACTTCACAAAACCGGGGATGTGTCGGTATCCTCCTGAGTCATCACATGCTCACTATAATGATATCCTCGTTACCGATTTTGTTCTTCTTTCTCGTTATCGTGTTCCGGCATCCGCGTGACAAAGTCACCTGTGTCTGGCTAGACAATGATTGTTGTTTTCACAATGAGAGGTCCCTAAGAATATCTCTCCATCGTCCGAGGAGAAAATCCCACTCTCGAGTTATCTAGTCCCTTGTCAAACTTTTCGATGAACCTGTACGTTGCCTTATGATAACCGTGTTATGGGTGACATTTTGAGAAACCCCAAAGGCCACCGTATGGTAGGAAGTGACTACGATACTCTCATGGTTTAAGGAGCAAAGTCACATGTTAACACTCCATGTTATTACAATTGAATACAGATGATATTAACTCAATTCCTAACAAACAAGATTGGGTTGATTCAATATGATCGTTCTTCCAATGTCATAATCTCAATGTTGTTTAAGGACTATCGTTACACTTAATCGTATCCTAAGATCCGGAAAATGTGATCACCAACAACATTTGGGCTAGTCTTAGAGGCGAGACTAGGAACCTTTATTTTATTCGTTTATCATTTCACACGTGCATATGAGTTTTCCACTGAATCACATATTCCAGGATCATAGCAGTTATAGCATGAAATATAAACACTTAAAGATGAATATGGAAATATAAAAATACAATATTATTGCCTCTAGGGCATATTTCCAACTGTCTCCCACTTGTGCTAGAGTCAATAATCTAGTTATCACTTTTAACTTTTACACCAATAATGGCAATCCGGTGTCAGTCCATGATTTGCTTGTGGTATAGACTTTGTCCTATCGAATATGACAATCTTCACATCCGTGTGTATCATTTGCATTTTTAATGCATCTGTCATGCCTTCACAAGAATTCATAATTTATGTGAAACAAGCTTAGTATATATTGAATAACTGGTAGGATCTTTGTTTCCTTAGCTTGAGCTATACCTGGCCATGGGCAGCCCAACTCGACCCGACCCGAAAAAGCCCGACCCGACCCGACCCAACCTTGCCCACGGGCCAGGTCTGGGCCTAGATTTTGAGCCCGATGGCCGGGCCGAGCCGGGCTCGGGCCCGTCGTATTTGCCAATTTAAGGAAGAGGCCCGGCGGGTTTTTTGACTGATGGGCCCTATAGAGGGCTTGAATTTTAGGTGTGACGGTCGGGCCGAGCTCGGGCCTAGGTTTTCTGTGTCAGGCTTTGGTAGGCCCGGCCTAAAGCCCGACCCAGCCCGATGGATGCCCAGGTATAGATTGAGCCATAGAACCATTATTGAGAACAGTTTTCTATTTGCACAATCATGTAGAAACCATACTAAGTTCATAAATGAACCTTCGATTCATCACCCTCTATTGTTGCTTCTAAAGCGACAATATACTTAGCCTTCTGCTATAGAATTCACCGCAGTAACTTTCTTGGACCAATTCCAACTTACTGTGCCACCATAAATCTTTTAAATGAAATCAAAATTCTCTTGGGAGCACCGATTGAAGATTATTGTCGATGTACTACTTACATCAAGCATGTATTGATGCAACTCCTTACATCAATCTCTTCGTTTTCTCCATATGCGAGAAACATGTCATCAGTATTCAACGACATTTTTGCTGTTGTCCTATGATCAATAATTTGTTCTTTCTGGTAACTTTACTCACAACTTACTTGGAGTACTCGACTTATCTGGTTATTTACATACCATTGATTAACACAAGTGTGATTGAAATCATATATTTCACTCATCAGTATTTCAAGATACAGATTCTTGCTAAGAACTCCTTCCAAGTGACTTTGATAAGAAAACTCTTCTTGGCATTTTTTCATAATAAACTACTTTAGTACTTTGTGAATATGTATTTTGGCGAAGCCGTGGAAGGTGTGGTATGAGTACACCGGTGGGGAGAGTCCCCGCACGGCATTCAGCGCAGGGTGGGGCGCGCTAGCCATCGAGAACAACCTGGAGAAGTGGGACATGTGCATCTTCGAGCTCCTGGACCAAGAATACAACATCAAGCTGCACGTCTACAGGGTCGTGCTGGAGATCACCCCCTACATCATCACACCAAAATCTCGCACATGCGAGTGATAATTCGGCCCAATATGTTTTGATCTTGTGTCGTTGATGATGGAGAAAGACCCATTCTATCTTGTCGTTATCAAACCGCAATATTAAGAATTATTTTGTGTTTGTTGCTGAGGCTAATTATCAGATTATAAGGAAAAGATAAGCATGTAGTTCATACTTTCCTTTCTTCTCCATGTCCAAATCCCCTTCATAACCTAGGGTTTTCGTCGTTGCCGAATTCCCTTTATTTATAACCCTGAAATTTTGTAAAATCCCTCGAGCCGCCGTTGCCGCAACCAACCCTTTGAATCGGATGGATCTCTTATCTCGTCCTCTTGTTTGAATCGAAGCCCCTTTGGCGAGGTCGTCTGAACTCTGAAGATCCATCCAGATCTCAATTGGTTGACTACGCTTGGTAAGCCTACATTTTGTGTATCAGATCTATGCTAGCGCAATTGAATCTTTAGCCCATTTGCACCATTATGGTTTTCAACTGGCTTAGGTTTCTATACATAATCCATGGTGCATCTTACTTTTGTACTGTTTCCCACCACAAGAAATGGTGTATCCATGTTCCTAGTTCTTTCTTCCTGAACATTTTAGTTCAGCATAAATCAACTTATGGGATGTAACTAGAGGTTTCAGCATGTTGCAATATTGACTTATCCTTATTCTAATCTTGCGGGCATCTTAGACTCTTGTTATATTCCTAATGTTGTATTCAGTTAATCAGCTTTATTAAAATAGTGGTGATTATTGTAATGCTACCTTTTCTGCAGTGATTGTCCTTGGGTTGCTAGCTAGTTAGGCCATACATTTCTTGTCTCAACACAAGGCTGGTGCAGATTTGAATCACCCATTAATATATGATATCGAAGCCATATATGCATGTTTCATGGTTTACCGAATTTACACAGCAGAATGATCGAATTTGTAAATCTCTTCAAGAAACAATGATGCATATTTTGGCAAATGTTGTAAAAGGATAAAAAAAGTGGAGCACGTGGAGATACGTTAGTGGATACATTAGACAGGGTGTCAGAACCGTATTTACTAGCTAGATGGATATATGCAGATATGCAAGTAGCTAGCTAGGCTGCAGCACAAAATATGCATGTGGCCACTCTCTATTTATATATTCCTAGCATTGATGATAGTAGCATCAGCCGGGCTTGCAGTGTCGTGTTTCCATTTGAGAGAGCGAAGATTGATCGAAGTTGCATGTAGATCAAGCAAGTATATTTTTCAAAATATATATATTTTTGACAGCAAAAAATGTGCCGCTTACATGAAATAGGTTGCATGCTACTCTCTGTCTCATGGGGGTGGGGAGTTCCGTTTCCTCTATCTTCTTTTCACCTAGGAGCTGCGTTTTAGATTTGAGGCATTGTCCGCCTCATGCCCACAATTTTTAACTCAATTTACTCCAACCATAATCTTTAATTAATCCATCCCATAATTCTTACTGTTAATTATGCATTTTTTTCTAGCCCACAATCATTCCTTGCAGTTTTTCATGCCCACAATTTTTCATTCAATTTACTCCAACCATAACCCTTCATCTTTAATAATGTTCTTTTTCCCAGCCCACAACTTTTCATCAAATTTACTCCAGCCACAATCCTTAGTCTTTAATTATGCACTTTTTTTGAGCCCACAATGATTCCTTTCATAATATGCGCAATGCAAAGTTTAAATACCAGGCAACCCACATACACCCATGATTTCCTTGCATGTTAGAGACCGCGTTTGATTAGCTCACGACAGACAGCGACATTGAACATATATAAATTGGTAAGATTCAATTTTGTGGAGCAAGGTGGGACTATTCAGTATGAAATATCTATTTTTTCGTCCGTTGATGATGTTTACACGCGCTGATGAATTTGGCCCAGTCACTGGAGCACAGGCGAAGGCCCAATGCCGTTGTGTGGACTCTTCCTTTAATATATAAATATTATACAACCTTTTGTAGTCACCAGTTTACAGTGGCCTAGTTGGTTAAGGGAGTTAAAGCTAACTCTAAGGTTTCGAGTTCAACTCCCACTTGAGTTTATTTTTGGTTGTTTTATTACCACCGCGAGGCCATGGGGGATGGAAAAAAAACTTGGCTGTGGTTGGGCTGTTCGGGATGAGGCCCATACGAGCAACACCCAGCGCCAGACGAAGTGACCAAACACCGAATGAATCGTTCTTTTTGAACACGGACGGATGGATGAAAATCCTATGACGAACCAGATGGATGAAAATTATGGTGATAAGAAGCAATACCCCTTTTATTAGTAGGTATAGATTTGATCGGTTGATTGTTAGTCATTGATGTCAAAAATAAAATATTCCGAAAATTAAGAAGTATAAAATTTTGACAAAAAAAATGCTAAAAAATTCATCAATCCGAAAGAACTACAAAAACTTTGAAAAAGTTAGCAAATTTTGAAAAGATTAAAATTTAGAAGAAAAAAAATACCAAATTACGAGAAAAAGTTCACCAAAACTAAAAACAACATGAATTTTTAAAAAAGGATCATGAATTTGAAAATTAAGTTCATCCAATGAAAAAATGTTCACGGATTTTACTAAAGTTCACACATTCGAAGGAGTTCACAAACTGAAAAAAGAATTCACACATTTGAAAAAGTTCAGAAAAAAGGGAAAAGGGAACAAGAAAAAGAAATGGACAAAATATGGGCTAGCGTCCCAGTTGGCACCTAGCATTGGGGGTGCGCCCTGTACTCATAAGCCTCGATTTGGCGCTATATTTATAGCTGCAAATACCCCTAAAAAATCTATACCTACAAATAAAGGGAGGATTGTTTCTTCCTATCAGTCATGCATTTTGCAATAAGGCCCCAACTTTTCTAAGAATCAACCCATAGTCCAGGGTAAATTATATATTTTTTGCTTTTGTAGAAAACCCCATGTTGTTTGTCTTGATCAACTCATAGTCCAGTTTTAAGTCGGATTTTTGCTTTTGCAGGAATCCCCCTAATATTTGGGTTACTGAACTTGCACTCCATATCAAACCTAGCTAACATGTTACTAACAAAAGAGCGCGTGCGTTGCTACGAGAGAGGAAAATACCACACCCCCTTAACCCAATAACCATGAGTCAAGATCTCAATGGGTCCACGTCCTTTCTTTCGACACATGGCATCAGTAAGTGTTGCCACTTATCCTCCTTCCCACCCTCGGTGATGGTGGTCTCAGTGCTTACTCAACCACCACGCGTTTGAACGTTGTCAATCTAAAGGCGTCTCTCTCTCGGCATAAGATGAGAAATCTATTTTTTTTCTATGAGGTTTTGGTGAGGCGTGCATGCGTGGGTATAGATGGTTTCTTTCATCTCTCTACTGAGGTGTTCATTTCCCCACCCATCAGGGGAACTCGGTGTTGGGAAACATAGTAGAAAACAAAAAAAAATGCGCGCCTACGTACACCCAAGATCAATATGAAGATGCATAACGGGTTGGGATTACGATCAATACCGTCACCGAGTTGCAGCGGAAGAAGAACGCATCGGTGTAGATCGTACTTGAAGTCCCTTGAACCACCGATGAACGATCCCACGAACTGCCCACGAATAGTCCATCATGCCGAAGACCGAAAGCACGACTTCTTGATGTCTACTACACAACTTGTTCTTGTAGACTCGTGTTGGGCCTCCAAGCATAGAGTTTTGTAGGACAGTAGCAATTTTTCCTCAAGTGGATGGCCTAAGGTTTATCAATCAGTGGGAGGCTTAGGATGAAGATGGTCTCTTTCAAACAACCCTGCAATTAAATAACAAAAAGTCTCTTGTGTCCCCAACACACCAAATACAATGGTAAATTGTATAGGTGTACTAGTTCGGTGAAGAGGGGGGTGGCGCGCCCTGGTGCCTAGTGGGCAGCAGGGGGCCCCCTCCAGTAGGTCTTTGCTCCAATATTTTTCTTTTATTACAAAATAATTCTCCAAAAAGTTTGGTCCAATTCCGAGAACTTTTATTTCTGCACAAAAAACAACACCACGGTAGTCCGGGTTAGTTCCATTCAAATCATACCAAAACCATATAGAATTATTGTAAACATGGCATGAATACTTCATAAATTATAGATACGTTGTAGACGTATCAAGTGCTCATCGAGCAGCTGGAACCGCCGGAAGGGAAACTTTAGGTGCTGAATTGCTATATCTTTCTAAATTCAATTAGCATGTTAATTTAGATTGAGCGAACATATGTTGTAACTATGATTGTAGTAGGTCAAAGATGTCGTGTGTTATTGTATTGTACTTATTTACGTAGAACATGTGGTGTGGTGATGTACAATTACTTGGTGCTTATGTAAAAATATGTGATTGTATCCTAGTTAAGTTTCTGCAAATGCTTTTCCGGGAATGGTGTGAGCACTTCAAGAAATATTTGTAAGGGCCTTCAAAATATCCATGTCTAGCTTTCCAAAACAGTATGAGCGCTTCCACAAATTTTCGCTTCTCTCAATCCCTCCCTAGTCCTTTCTTTCCTGGGCACAGGCTTACCTGGTTGACCGCCCACATTCATTCATTGTTCGTTCTGTTGTGGAATCGAACCACAGAGCTAGCGCAATTGGGATTTAGAGTCCCATGCGTGAAACTCTTCTTTTTTGTAATCGCCGAAATTGTACGACGACCCTTCTTGTTCCAGGAATACGACCCTGAGACGTGACGGTGTCACTTTTCCGGCCCGGTAAAGTGACAGTTATATAAATAAGAATAAGAAAGAGAAGCGTGATGTTGTCGTGTTGTCAGCAATCAAATTATCGTAAATAGATAGTAGAGATCGTTGACTCACTTGCCTTATTTTGAGGAGACTTCCAAGCCAAAACAAGACAATGGGCAGTCACCAGATCTTCTTTATGGAGGTGGGACCGGGGACCTCCTCAGCAAGATCGCTACTTGTGATTAGTTTACGGTATGGACTATTGAACAATTCCAATGGGAAAACACTGAGATCACTTTCAGAGTCTTTGCATGTTGAAAAAAAAGCAATGCACTATCACGTCTTCGTGTATTGAAAAAAAGAAAGCAACGCACGATCACGTCTTTGTGTGCCTCCTTGTCTGCCTCGTAGCAACAGGGCACCGTCAGATCATGCTACGCGGTACATGCCCATTGTTCAAACAGCTTCGGCAGCCTCCTAGTCTCCTACCATGATTTAAGCGGTTGCCAAATCCCCTCTCCATCGCCTTCCCCATTCCACTCTCAGTCTCTCTCCGCATCTCTCTATCGCTACCACCATGACTCACGCTGGGTCTTTTGGCAGCCTTGGCGACGAGAGGATGGTGATGTCGGGCTTACTAGCCCCATTCACTCGAGAACACCGTGTCGACCTCCATGGCGGCCACACCATTCGAGCTGTATACATCAACGAGATCAGCACCATCGACATGTGGATAAAATATACAAACGAGTACATGCAAGCAAATGAATTGTTCTTCATCGGCATGGACATCCAGATTTGCGATAGCTCTAGTTGTCTCCTTTACTAGGTATGCCAATCGCCAGGGTGAGCACATCCCTGCGAAAGTTCCTCCTCAAGGAGCAGTACATATTCGTAGGTTTTTGCATATGGCGAAACATACAACTATTGTGGCCCTTGGGCTTAAGGGTCACAAATTACAAGGACATCAAGGCCGAAAGAACTATTCTGGATGATGCATAAAAGCCTTGGGATTCACTTGGTGAAGTTACTGGATTAATCATCGATGAATTCTACCACGAGAAGAAGAACCTATTCAATACGGACCATCCCAAACGCAGGGCCGAAGAGCTCTATGATGAACAAATTGCGTACATGTGCATGCACACGTATACATGCTTAGCGTATGGAGACGGATAGACACATCGAGAATGGTCAGATAGAAGCAAAATAGAGGCGAGTGATGCAGGCCATTCATGAAAACATCAAGAAGATGGAGATGATGTAATAGAAACTGGGGAAGGCGCAGTATTAGAGATATTAATAATAGATCAGTTTTATTATGATTTATGTAATTTAAATTTTGTTGAATTTGGCCGATTTATGTTGAAGTTGTGAGTTCCAATGCTCTGAACATTTGTGGTATCATTCTATTAAGTCAATTATTTTACATGTCAGCTATTAAAAGCGGTACCTACACATACTACCTTGTCAAATCTTTATCATTCCTGTTCACCATCATGCCATGAGCAAAACCATAGCTGTCAAGGGGTAACAGATGTCCATGCATAGAGGCAAGAAGGAGGGTCACAGGGTTTCTGGGTCGACAGGGGCGACAAGCAATCCAACATCATGAGTGGCGGCGGCGACGATAGCATCACAGGAATCAGCGGCGAAGGCAACTTTCCTAGCGAATGGAAGATCACATCGGAGGTGCTGTTCGGAATGAAAAGGCCAATAAAGGTTTGTAAACCCGCCACCATCTTCCCTCATGAAACGTGGTGCGTTATTTGTTCACTGAACATACAAGTATCTGTGAATAGGACGGTGAAATCCTCCTTGTGTTAAACTGTAGTATTCCTATGTGTGAACAAAGTCCTCAGGTCAGTGGCATAAAAAAGACCAGTGTAGCCTAGTCCGTTGAGTCTACACGGACGGATTTGATTTCAGGCATAGGTTTCTAGTTTGCCCAAAAGAGGTTCGAAATAAAACAAAATTGTTTTCTATGTATTGTGTTCATCAATTAATCCATGATTTAACTCCATGTTTTTCCTGTACTAGGTGTATGACACGTGTATATATTTAAAGTGGATGGACATAGAATGGAAGGTGAGAGCAAGGACTATAATCCACAAAGCTCATTGATGAAGGAGACTATAAGGCGTTGCCTCAAGACCCCACGCGGCAGGACCATGCACCCATAAGGCGTGTGGCGGGGGAACGTGCCTCCATGGTGCCCCCCTACGTGTCCCCTTCTGGCTCCGTGACTCTTTTCCTTCAGAAAAAACCAGTAAAATTTTTGAGCGATTCTGGACAACTTTATTTTTTGCAAAAAATAACACCAAGGGTAATTCTGATGAAAATAATGTCGGTCCGGGTTAGTTTTATCCAAATCATTCAAGTTAGAGGGCAAATGCGTCGCAAAAGTGGTCGGTAAAGTAGATACATTTGGGATGTATCACCTCATAAAATCCTGATGACTTTCTTCTTAGAAGTTGCGGTACTTGATCAGTGACAAGCAAGACATAAGCTTGAGGGAGTTGATGAGTCCAAATTATGTGATGACTTGCACCTCTTATTTTGTTTTGTAGTACATGATTCTTCGGATTTCACGGCTTTCACGAACTTCTTTTTGTTTGATTTTGCCAGGTTGTCATGTATGGAAAGGATTTTGAGGGAAAGGAAAGAATGTGAATTTAGGGTGATAAAATCATGATAATTAATGTGATAAAATATTGCCATAAAAAGGTGAAACAAATGGGAGAAGAAAGGGTGCATACAGAAGCCTCCAGAGTAAAACACGACATTACACGCTCGTACGAGCGGTCGTACCGCCTGCCGCCAACTTCGCCTGGTAAAGTACTTCACCCCCTGTGTAGAGGGATCAGAGACATGACCAGAAACATATGCAGAACAAAGAACCCTAGCCTTCGAAATACATCTGGAGGGGGATTGGTAAGGAGGAGACTGCCATCATCACCACAGCATGCAAGAGGACGTCGGCATCAACCATCTTCATTCATCAACCTTCACCATCATCCATCTCCATCTCGTCATAATACCTAACCCATCATGGATTTCTACATGTATTACTCGTTAGTTCCATTCATGTTTACCACCACAATTCATATGATTTTTGCTGTTCCCATGTGCGACTAGACCCCCTAGTTCTCGGGGATATGGATGAACCTTGGTATATATAGGAGATGAAATATTAATAAGGAGTTGAGTTTCTCAGTTGAATATTTGGTTTAATAGCCTTCGTGAATGTTTTGAAGGGGCCCCACTCAATGTTTCCGCCATAAGGCCACGAGGCATATAATTGTCATTGTAAAGGTTAAAATGTCGATGTAATTTGAGGTGACAATAAAATCCTCAATTCCGTGTCTTTGCAATTTATAGAGGAATAACAGAGAACACTTAGCGGGTCCGTGTCCACGGGGAAACCCTTAATTACCATAGTGAGAACCGGTGCGGGGAATCTATGGTAGTGGCATGTGTGGTATGAAGTCTACCTCAAGTAGAATGTATTCTATACCCAGGTCCGCCCAATCACAAACATCAAGTGTGACTCAAGTATCTAGCTATGACTATGCTATGACATATGTTGCGATAGACTGAAAGTGCGTTATATCGACTAGAGGGGGGGTGAATAGGCGATTATTACAAATTCGTCACTGAGGAATTTCAAGGTGAGGAAACTCCTAAGCAACGAACTACTTGGATGCTCTAGACCATGACGCCTAACCATCTAGAGGATGCACAATCCTCAAAGGTAACAAGCGTCGGTTCCACACAGGAACAATCTCTTCAGTGATGCTCAATCACTTTGGGTCTGTAGGTGTTTGGGTTTTTGGGTTTTTCCTCACTTGATGATTTTCGCTCAAAGTCCTCGGAGGATGGGATGCTCTAAATGACAAGTGTCAATCCATATCTCGGAGCAGCCAACCAGCTAGTGGTTGTAGGGGGTGGCTATTTATAGCCTAGGGAGCAGCCCGACATGATAAGACATAAATGCCCTTCAATGATATGACCGTTAGGTGGGTAGGATATTTGGACAGCTGGTGCATAGCACAGCAACGGTCGGAAATTTGAGTATCAAATTCCTCAGGGCTATCATGTTCCTCACTTGTAGGCAATCTGCACTGGCGAATTCCTAACTCCTCAGTCAGAACAAATTCCTCAGAGAACAGAAGAACTTCGTCTCTGTCACTGAAGAAATTGACTGAACTGTATGAGATTTCCAATGGCTTCACTCGAAAGGATTGGGTAGGTGTAGGATTTTGAGATGAGCATCACTTGGAAACTTTTCCTTAGTTTTACCTCATCCCCCTTTAACAGTACGGTGTTTCCTCTGACTCAAGAAGAAGAAAATGAAACTACGAAAACAAAAGTCTTCACGCTTCATAATCCTCGCATGAATATCAAGTCTTCAGGGTCACACCAATTTCTTCACTTTCAAAGTCTTCAAGAAAACCAAAGTCTTCAACTGAAGACATTCATTTTTAGGGGTCAACTTTCATCGTAAATATCAAACTCCTCATAGACTTATAGAACCTGTCTACACTCACAAACGCATTAGTCCCTTAACCTATAAGTCTTCAATACACCAAAATCACTAAGGGGCACTAAATGCACTTACAATCTCCCCCTTTTTGGTGATTGATGACAATATAGGTTAAGTTTTCAACGGGGATAAACATATGAAGTGTAAATACTGATAATGAGGAATTTGATTGCAAGATATAGAAGAACTCCCCCTGAAGAAGTGCATATTTGAGGAATTTGCTTTGAATAGCAAATGCACATTGTAGAGTAATATCATGGAGATATCCTCCTATATCTTGTAATTCATACATGCATTTAACATATGATATGAAGAATTTGAAATGCATGATGAAATATGGTGTCTAACGAAATTCAGCATGCGTGCATTAAGGTACTTGAGGAAATAAGCATGCAGAAAGCAGTGCAAAAGTATCAGACCACCATAGGACTTAAGTTTACAATTCATCAGAGCAAACACCTCAGAAAAGCAAGAGTTGTAACTTAACAGAAATATAGCCCATATACAAGACCCGCTTGACGACTAACTCAAATTTCTCCCCCTTTGTCATCAAATGACCAAAAGGGACGAAAAATGAGGACTAACACCCCTGAAGAATATCATCATGATGTCGAAGGAGGAGCGCCAGTGTTGTTGGGGTCGTCCGTTGAGGTAGGGCCTGCCGCGGTGTCGTTCAAGTCTTCAGCTTCATCCGTCTCGCGCGATGAAGAATATGAGCTGGCAACAAGCTGAGGAACTTTGACCTTCTTGAATTTCTTCGAAGGTGGCTGAGACCAGTCAAAGTCCTGTTGGAAGCCCATCTCCTTGAGATCTTCAGCACTATGAAGATGCGACAGAATAGCCCAAGTGCGGTCAAAGACTTCATGCAAGTAGTAGTGATTCTTCTTCACAGTATTTTGAGTGACTGTCATGTTCTGAAGAATTGCACCAAACTGATGCTTGACCCACTTGAGATTTCGATCAACTTTCTGATGAAGACTAAGGAGAAGTTCACGATCAGTCATCATACGCGGAGCTGTGGCTTGAGGATTATGTTCTGAAGCTTTGGTGGCAGAATCTTGTGTTGCAGAGTCATCATTGGTGGAATATAAAGTAGCTTTGCGAAACTGTCCATCCAATGGACGAGTACCTTCATCAATAACTGCAGCCTTGCCCTTCTCGTCAGCTGAGGAAATAGTCCATTTGAGGACTTCAATAGGGGGCAAATAGCTGAGATGATTTTGAAAGTCAGCCTTATAATGAATTGAAGACCTTGATCTGATGAATTTCATAATCCAGGGAGCATAAGGCTTCAACTCAAAAGGTGATAGAGCAGCATTGGCTAAAGTCCTCATGAAGAAATCATGGTAGTTGATAGGAATACCATGAATGATATTGAACAGCAGATTCTTCATAATGCCAACAACCTCTTCATCATCAAAGTTTTGGCCCTTGATTGGACTGAGGGTTTTGGTCAATATGCGATAAACTGTCCTTGGCACATAGAGCAATTCCTTGACAAGGAATTTGGTCCTTGGAGCTTGGCCTGGCTTCAAAGGCTTCATCAGCACTTGCATTAGATGATCGGATAGTTCTGGTTCAACATAGAGAAGCCTTGCACCTTCAGTGGGAGGACTAACTGGGACGGCATGAAACAATTCAGAGGCCGGTGTTTTGAAATGAGTATTATCGGTCATCCAGTCCAATACCCATGAATTGACATCATCAACATTTCCGGTAATATGCAGCGTGGCGAAGAATTGAAGAATGAGTTCTTCATTCCAATCGCAGATGTCGGTGCAGAAGTTGAGTAACCCAGCGTCATGAAGAACACTGAGGACTGGGGTGAAGCATGGCAGCGATTCCATATCCACATGAGGAATTTGCTCATGGTCAAAGATCTTGTCCTTATCAAACAACAGTTAGGAATAGAAGTTCATCTGGCTAGCAGTCCAGAAGCGCTTGCGACGAAGTCGAGCAGAGTCATAGGGATTTTAGTTAGTGAAGAATATGTGCTCATTGAAGAAATCTTCAGCATTGAACTTCTGCTTCTTGGAGTGAGGGTTCTGTGGCTTGGGCTGAAGATTAACAGTTGAAGTCTTCACAGCCTCTTGAGGTATAGCCACTGGAGCCACAGGCTGAGGGATTTCAGGAGCAAAGGCATCAACATCAGCCTTGGCTTCCATTTCTTCAGAAACATGTACATCAGCACTAGTGGCTGGAACTTCTTCAGTTTGAGCAGGGCACTGAGGAATTTGTTACAGTGGAGTCATCAGTGGTGAATTGGGGTGATGACTTTCCCAGTAGTCATCATTCAGAATTGGTGTAGTACACCCAATATCCACATCTTCATCTTCATCATCAATTTCCTCAACGCCTGCCTCTTCAGCTGTGAACTGAGACATGGGCGATGATACCAGCGGAGTTGAAGTGATATTGTCCACTTCAATTTCTTCATCTAACTGCTCAGTCGAAGCAGTAGAAGGATCTTCTTCATCAGATTCACTTGGAATTGCATATTCCTCATCAAAGGGAATAATCTCCTTTGATGGCATGCTTGATATTGGAACAGCATCTATAGGATTTGTATAAGAGCTCGTCAAAGTCTTCACTTTCTTTGGAGCTGAAGACTCTGAGGAGGCAGATGTTTTCCTTTTCTTCACAGCTGCTCGCTCCACAGCCTTGGTTTTCTTCGCTTCTGTTGCAGAAGGAAGGTTGATGCTAGTCATCGGTGCAGGAGGAGCAAAGGAAATTGGTGCAGTTTCTTCAGGCGCAACTGATGCAGTTGCCCTGGCATGTTCAGTTTCTTCAGGCGCAGTAGCAGATGCTTCAACTGGACTGGCTTGTTCTTCAGGCGCAACACTAGTTTCCCTGGCAGTGTCTTCAGTCGGAGGAAATTTGGGTTGCGATGAAGCTGCAACATTCGGAGTGAATCCCTTTGCCATTCTGACGAATCTGACTTTGGCACCTAGCCAATCTGCATGATAAGCGTCAAATTCATCACTGAGTGCTTTGATCTCAGCCTGCATATTCACAAGTTCTTCAGGAGACATATTCACAACATGCTTCTTCAGAAAACGCTCCTTCTTGTATTGAGCTTTCTTGACTTTCCTGGCCTTCTCAAATTTCCATTTTTCTTCGGCTATGAAGGCCGTCAACATGTGGCTTTGAACAGGTGTGAGGTTTAATTCAGGCAAAGGTGTGTTAGGGTTCTTGTGCCATAGATCGATGAAATCAAGGATCTTCCTTGGATCCAGCATGAGGGGCACAGCACTGCCTTTGGCACTAGCGGCCCTTTGTTGTCGATCTCTGATGATCTCAGCTAATTCTTCATCATCAGCTTCGTCTTCGCTTGATGGAACCTGAAAGGTGACCTGCTTCTTGTGAGGACTTGGCCTTGTGCCTCGTCCAGCAGTGGCCTTTTTCTTCAGCATGGTCGGAGCTGTTGAAGACTAAGGTGGAGCTGAGGAACTTGCAGAGACTCCTGAAGCAATTGAGATTCCAGTAGTCCTTTGGCACGTGGCAAGATGCACAGGTGGTGAGGACTTTGCAGGAGCAGCTGAGGATTTTGCAACTGAGGGAGTTGGAGCTGCTTTTGAAGAAGTTGCTTGAGGATCAGGCCGTGAGGGCATTGCAGAACTTGGCCGTGAGGGCATTGCAGCTGAGGATCTTGTCTTGACAGCTGGTTTCTTTGTCATAGCCTTCTTAGGCTTGCTAGCAGAGGCCTCAGCAGCTGCAGTAGCAGAATCTTCGTTGAATTTCTTCACTGCCTCTTTAGCCATTTTGGCCAGCTTGGCTTGACGCTTAGCCCACTCCTTGGGAAATTCCTCACCTCTTCTGATGCTTGTGGGATCAGCTTCTTGGCCTGGAGCCAATGGAGGTCTTGGACATGGAGGGTAGCGAATTTCTTCATGTACTTTGGAGTCACATATCGATACTCCCTCCATTCTCTTGCCCATCTCCTCTCAATCTTCTGAATGCGCACTTTGCGCTGATTTTTGTTCTCCTTGCCATGACTTGCTTCATCAGGAGTACAATATTCATCATAGATGTCTTCAGGGATCTCAAAAGCAGTATTTGTCTCCGGCCTCTTTCCTCCCTTCTGAGATCTCTTCCCGTCAGCCATTTTCTTCACTTGAGGATTTGAACAATGGATGTTTCTGAGGAAGTGTGCAACTTATCTTCGAGAAATGCTGCAAATGAGTTAAGTTGATGAGAACCTAGTGATTCAGCAGCAGACATGTGTACCTGTGAACAGAATATAGGTGTGAAGAATTTGGAGAGGTCATATGCGTTCTCAGAAGTTTTTCAAAAGTATCAAGTTTGAGGAATTTGACCAGGGGTGTCTTGAGGAATTTCACTAAGCGATCTTTGACTTAGGTTCCAGAGTTGTATAGATTGAAAATCCACACAATTGAGGAATCTTGAAGAAAAACATTGCTTAGAGAAACTGATCAAGAACAGAAGCAAGTTGGTGTTTAAGAACATGAAAGTTGAAGAATAAACACCTTTTGAAGATTTTGTGGAAATCATCAGAATCAACAAGGGCAGTAAAAATAAATTTTATTTACCCTTGACGAAGAACACGACGAACTGAGAGTAGCAGTGGAGAAGCTCGTCCGTTCAGATCTTCCACGCCCTAACTTGGCGATGGAAAACAGCTACGGCGGTGGCGGAGTGAAGATTTCCGCAGCCGGCGTGAGTACGACGGCGACGAGGTCGAGGCAGTGAAGCTCTTCCTCACCGGCGACGATGGAGTGTAGCGGTGGCGCTAGGTCTGAGAGCTCGAGCGAGGGGAGTAAGATCGAGCGGGGTAAATGAGATCTGAGGAGGGCGAGGGGTATTTATAGCCGAGGTGAAAAACCGCTCGTCAGAAGAAAATGGACGAACGTGCCCCTGACCCTTCTCATCTTAACGACATGTGTCACCCACGTACTGTGAAGTGGAGATTCTATTAAATCATGGGTGAATAGATAAATCTTATCGAGGGATATGGAACGGTTTGAGCGGCAAAAGCCGAAAATTCAGATAAGAACATTTTAATGTTTCGTTCGCAAATTCTTCAGCTGTCAAGGACACAGTGAAGACTTTGAACGGGTTTCAAATAGAACGCACATGAAGAGTTTGTGAACAGACTGGGTTGAGTTTAGCATAGAGGGGGAACGGGTCCGATCACATTCACTTAGAAGAAAATCACCTTGAAGAATTAGCAATAAGTGAATGCTGTAGAGGACTGAAAAACTCAATTATATATATATAGTCAATGAAGAACACAGTCGGAAAGAGTGAAGACTTTGCAAAGTTGAAGAATTTGAAAATTTGAAGAATTTGCAAAATGAAGAAAAACTTAATTTTGAAGATTTTCAACTTTTTGTGGTGGCGTGACCCACCGTGTAAGAATGGTGATTTCAGACGCCGCGTACAATTGTCGTAGGGCTCTGAGAATCAAATTCTTCGTTAATTTCTTCACACTTAGAGGGTTAGTCTTCATTGATTGAAGAAAAATATTTCTTCGTGTGTTGCACATCTAAGTCATCAATTGGCATAAGTGTTAGGATGTGTGTCCTTTTCAAAGAACATTTGAAGATTCTAAGATATTTAGCTCACACCGCAACTTGCTAAATCTCTTCTCATCCAAGGGCTTTGTGAAGATATCGGCTAGTTGTTCTTCAGTCTTCACGTGCTCGATTGAGATGTCGCCCTTCAACACATGATCACGAAGAAAATGATGACGAATCTGGATGTGCTTTGTCTTTGAGTGCTGAACTGGGTTATGAGCAATTTTGATGGCACTCTCGTTATCGCAGTAGAGTGGCACATTCTTCATATTGATGCCGTAGTCCTTGAGGGTTTGCTTCATCCATAGCAATTGAGCACAACAAGAACCAGCAGCAATATACTCAGCTTCAGCAGTAGAGAGTGATACACAGTTCTGCTTCTTTGAGGACCAACATACTAAGGATCGTCCGAGGAAATGGCATGTGCCTGATGTTGACTTGCGGTCCACACGATCACCAGTATAGTCAGAGTCAGAATATCCAATGAGATCAAAAGCCGAGCCCTTGGGATACCATAATCCAAGTGTTGGAGTGTGAGCTAGATATCGAAGAATATGCTTCACAGCCTTATGGTGTGATTCCTTCGGTGTAGCTTGAAAACGGGCACACATGCAAACACTAAGCATAATATCTAGCCTAGATGCACATAGATACAGTAAAGAGCCAATCATGGAGCCGTATACCTTTTGATCGAAGTCTATACCATTTTCATCAGTGCATAGGTGGCCATTTGTGGGCATAGGGATTTTGACACCTTTGCATTCTTGCATACCGAATTTCCTCAGAACGTCCTTGAGGTATTTCTCTTGAGAAATGAATATGCCATTGCGTTGTTGACGAATTTGAAGACCTAAGAAGAATTTCAATTCTCCCATCATGGACATTTGATATTCCTCACTCATCATATAGGCAAATTCGTCAGTGTAACGTTGGTTAGTACAACCAAAGATAATATCATCAACATATATTTGGCACATGAATAATTCATCATCATATGTTTTGGTGAAAAGAGTTGGGTCGAGTGAACCGGGTTTGAAGCCTTCCTTCATGAGGAATTCCTTCAGAGTATCATACCACGCCCGAGGGGCCTGCTTGAGGCCATAGAGGGCCTTATTGAGTCTGAAGACTTGATCAGGATGCTTAGGATCTTCAAAACTTGGGGGTTGAGCAACATATACTTCTTCCTCAAGCTTACCATTGAGGAATGCACTTTTCACATCCATTTGATATAAGATGATATTATGATGGTTAGCATAAGCAAGCAATATGCGAATAGCCTCAAGTCTAGCAACAGGTGCAAAAGTTTCATCGAAATCAATTCCTTCAACCTGTGTGTAGCCTTGAGCTACAAGACAAGCCTTGTTCCTCACCACTAGGCCATTTTCATCTTGTTTGTTGTGGTAAATCCATTTGGTGCCGATGATATTGTGCTTGCGTGGGTCTGGTCGCTTGACAAGCTCCCACACATTGTTCAGCTCGAATTGATGTAATTCCTCTTGCATCACTTGAATCCATTCAGGCTCCAGAAATGCCTCATCAACTTTGGTGGGCTCTATGATAGAGACGAAAGCAAAATGCCCACAAAAGTTGGACAAATGTGAAGCTTTTGAGCGAGTAAGAGGACCTGGTGCGTTGATGTCGTTGATGATTCTCTCAATCTGTACTTCATTTGCAACGCGAGGATGAGCAGGTTGGCGACTTTGATTTGTCTCAGCATTTTCTTCAGATGCACCAGCATGATTTTCTTCACAATCTAGAATGACTTCTTCAGCAGATTCTTCAGTAGGTATGACATCCTCAGTAGCCTTTAGCTTGATGGATTCCTCAGGAGTCATTTTATCTAGCACAGGAGGTAGGTGCTCTCTTTGTGAGCCATTAGTTTCATCGAACCGCACATCTACAGTTTCAACAACCTTGTTGTGATAGGTGTTGAAGACCCTGTAGGTGTGCGAGTCCTTTCCGTAACCAAGCATAAAACCTTCATGTGCTTTCGGTGCAAATTTAGAAATGTGATGGGGATCTATAATCCAACATTTAGCACCGAAGACTTTGAAATAACTCACATTGGGTTTCTTGTCAGTGAGGAGTTCATATGAGGTCTTCTTGAAGAATTTGTGAAGATATACCCTGTTGATAATGTGGCATGCAGTATCAATTGTCTCAGGCCAGAAGTGACGAGGTGTCTTGTATTCATCAAGCATAGTGCGAGCCATCTCAACAAGAGTCCTGTTCTTGCGTTCCACGACGCCATTCTGCTGAGGAGTGTATGGGGCAGATAACTCATGAGTAATGCCAAGTTCATCGAGATAGTCATCAAGACCAGTATTCTTGAACTCGGTCCCATTGTCACTACGTATATGCTTGATCTTCACACCGAAGTTCGTCGAAGCCCTTGAAGAAAATCGTCTGAAGACTTCCTGCACTTCATTTTTGTAAGTAATGACGTGCACCCAGGTGTAACGAGAATAATCATCAACAATGACAAAGCCATATATAGATGCTGCATTTGTTAGTGTGGCATAATGAGTAGGGCCAAAGAGATCCATATGAAGCAATTCAAAAGGACGAGAGGTGGTCATGATAGTCTTCGAGGGGTGCTTGGCTCTGGTCATCTTTCCAGCCTCACAAGCCCCACAAAGATGATCTTTGAGGAATTTGACACCCTCAATGCCAATGACATGCTTCTTCTTCACGAGCGTGTGTAAGATCCTCATGCCAGCATGACCTAGTCGTCGATGCCATAGCCAGCCTTCTGAAGCTTTTGCAAGTAGACAAGTGGCAGGCTGTGGTCCTGCAATGAAATCAACAATATACAAGTCTCCTCTCCTAAAGCCTTCGAATACTTTGGAATTGTCAGATTCCATGAGCTCTAAGCAACGATATTTGCCAAAGACAACAACCATATCAAGATCACAAAGCATTGAGACAGACATGAGGTTGAATCCGAGGGACTCGACAAGCATGACTTTGTCCATGTGTCGATCCTTTGAGATTGCAACCCTAGCTAGACCCAATACCTTGCTTTTGCCTTTGTCTGCATAGGTGATATACTTCAAATGTGATGGAGATAAAGGAGTGTTCATCAGTAAGCTCTTGTCACCAGTCATGTGATTAGTACATCCACTGTCGAGGACCCACTCAGTAGCTTTGGGTAAATCATCCTGCAGATGAATTAGTGCATCTTACGAACACATATCTTTAGAGTGAAGAATATGACATCAATTTCATCAGACAGAAATTCATCAATTAATGCGACATATGTATATATAGCATTATGAGGACGTGAGAAATGAATGAATCATTTCTTCATGATTAGCTTGCGTCCTTTCAAGCATTTCAGGTCTCTAGAAAATTCTTCAGACGATTTAGTTCGTCTGGAGACCTGACCCTGCATAAGAGGTTAGTTCTTTTTCTTCACCACCCACATCTGGAGGGGTGGCAAAGAGTTCATCATTCTGCGAGCTCCATAAGAGAAAGGTGGCATTGAAGCCAAAGTGCTTCGTTTCACAGAAGAGGGATTAGTATAGGAATATGAGTAAGTAGAGAAATTCTTCGAGGACTTATGAACATAATGATTTGAAGAATAATGCACATAATCAGAACTCTTAGATTTTCCCTGCGAAACAGAAGCGTTAGCATGATGATGATCATATGAGGAATTTGATCCATAAGAAGACTTGGATCCATATGAAGACTTTGGTCCATATGAAGAATTTGATCTGGGGTTCTTATTCTTCACAGGTGGTGTCATGAGGACATTCACCTGAAGACTTTCAAGGCACCTTTTGGGAACCCAGATTTTCTTCATAGAGGGACCATTCCTGCAGTTAGTTCCAACATATCTAGCAAATACTTCACCATTCTGATTTTTGAACAGTTTATAGTTGGAGTCAAATGACTCATCAGATGAATGCGAGAATTCACAAGTAAAACCAGATAGAGTGGATGGATTGACGGGAGGTCCCTTCACAGCAACCCATGAGGTTTTGGGATACTGCTCAGGTTTCCAGTAGGATCCATCAGCATTGAGTTTCCTCTCAAAGGCAATACCCTCTTTCCTAGGGTTCCTGTTCAAGATCTGCTTTTTGAGCACATCACAAAGAGTCTGATGCCCTTTGAGACTTTTGTACATGCCTGTCACATACAATTCCTTCAACCCTGCATTTTCGTCAGTGATACTAGTGGTATCCTCAGATGAGGAATTTGTGACCACAGAGATAGTTGAAGAATTTGCAGCAATAGAAGCATTTGAACTTTCAGGTGAAGAATTGGCAGTTTCACGTTCAATGCATTTCAAGCATGGTGGAACAAATTCTTCCTGAGCGGAACTGGTCTGTTGAGCAAGTAATGAATCATTTTCCTTCTGAAGATCTTCATGACTCACCCTTAGCTTCTCAAGATCTTGCTTTCTTTGAAGAAATTCATAAGAAAGCTTCTCATGATCGGCTAAGAGAGTTTCATGACGACTTTGAAGGTTGTCAAACTTAGACTGTATTTGCTGAAGATTATCAGTCAATGTTTGAGTTCGATCCATTTCCTCACCTAACAGGTCATCGCTTTTGTCTAGCATATTTTGAACCTTTTCCAAAGCCTTTTGTTGTTTAACAACAATATTAGCAAGTTTGGAATAGCTGGGTTTGAGGTTATCATCAGATTCATCCTCACTAGATTCAGAGGAGGGATATTTGAATACCTTGGCACCTTTTGCCATGAAGCAATAGGTGGGAGCATAGTCATCGTTGCCGTCATCAGCAGTGTTGGGGAAGTCATTTTCCTCAGTGTTGAAGATGGACTTGCTGACGTAAGCAGTAGCGAGGGCTAGGCTCGCCACACCAGAGTCTGACTCCTCAGATGCCTCCTCTTCCTCATGTTCCTCAGATTCAACTTCAGGGTCCATTTCCTTGCCAATGAATGCCCGAGCCTTCTTGGAACTGCTCTTCTTGTGAGATGAAGACTTTGAAGATTTTGATGATGAGGACTTTGAAGATTTCTTCTTCTCCTTTGAGTCATCTGAACTATCATCCTTGTATTTCTTCTTCTTTGATTCCTTTGCCCACTGAGGACAATCAGTTATGTAGTGACCAGGTTTCTTGCATTTGTGGCAAGTCCTCTTTTTGTAATCACGGGATGAGGAATCTGATCTTGTGTCATCACCTTTTGATGATTTTACAAAGCGACCACGCCTTGAGAACTTCTGGAATTTCTTCACGAGCATTGCTAGCTCCTGGCTTAGTTCTTCAGGGTCACCAAGGCTGCTATCAGAATCTTCTCCTTCAGATGAGGAAACTGCCTTGGCCTTCAGTGCGCGTGATCTTCCATAGCTTGGCCCGTAGAGATCTCTCTTTTCAGCTTGTTGGAAATCATGAGTGTTCAGCCTCTCAAGAATATCAGCAGGATCAAGTGACTTGTAGTCTCCACGTTCTTGAATCATCAGTGCCAATGTATCGAATGAAGAATCGAGTGACCTCAGCAATTTCTTCACCACCTCATGGTTGGTGATGTCAGTGGCACCCAGTGCTTGAAGCTTGTTTGAAATGTCAGTGAGGCGATCAAAGGTTTGCTGGACATTCTCATTGTCGAGTCTTTTCAAGAGGTTGAAGAGATTGCGAAGAACGTCAACTCGAGAATCACGTTGAGTTGAGATTCCTTCGTTGACCTTGGACAGCCTGTCCCAGATAAGCTTTGCAGACTCCAAAGCACTCACTCTGCCGTACTGTCCTTTGCTCAGATGGCCACATATGATATTCTTCGCTTGAGAGTCGAGTTGCTTGAATCTCTTCACATCAGCAGCATTCACGGAAGGAGTGAGAGAGGGAACACCCTTTTCCACAATGTACCAGAGATCGTTGTCAATTGCCTCAAGATGCATGCGCATCTTATTCTTCCAGTAGGGGTAGTCCGTCCCATCAAAGGTAGGACACCCAGCCGAGACCTTGATCATGCCTGCAGTCGACATAACTAAAACTCCAGGTGGTTAAACCAAAATCACACAGAACTAGGGAGTACCTTGCTCTGATACCAATTGAAAGTGCGTTATATCGACTAGAGGGGGGGTGAATAGGTGATTTTTACAAATTCGTCACTGAGGAATTTCAAGGTGAGGAAACTCCTAAGCAACGAACTACTTAGCAGCGGAATAAGTACTCAGATGCAAACATAACATGGCATAAGCACAGTCATCATGATGAAATGAAATAGGCACAGAGTACAGGTAGCGTGAAACACAGGATAAGCAGGCTGAAGACTATGTGACTGAAGAAATAGGATTGAGGAAATTGAGAAAGTCTTCAGTCAAAGTCTTCACACAGTAACGATCAAGTAAATCAACACATGAATGAGGAAATGAAACGGTTGAGGAAATAGAACCAGTAGCTCGGTGAAGACAATGATTTGGTAGACCAGTTCCAACTGTTGTGACAGTTGTACGTCTGGTTAGAGTGGCTAGGTATTTAAACCTGAGGACACACAGTCCCGGACACACAGTCCTCACCGTATTCTCCTTGAGCTAAGGTCACACAGACCTCGCCCAATCACTCGTGGTAAGTCTTCAGGTGACTTCCAAACCTTCACAGACTCGGTCACTCGGCGATCCACAATTCCTCTTGGATGCTCTAGACCATGACGCCTAACCGTCTAGAGGATGCATAGTCCTCAAAGGTAACAAGCGTCGGTTCCACACAGGAACAATCTCTTCAGTGATGCTCAATCACTTTGGGTTTGTAGGTGTTTGGGTTTTTCCTCACTTGATGATTTTCGCTCAAAGTCCTCGGAGGATGGGATGCTCTAAACGACAAGTGTCAATCTATCTCTCAGAGCAGCCAACCAGCTAGTGGTTGTAGGGGGCGGCTATTTATAGCCTAGGGAGCAGCCCGACATGATAAGACATAAATGCCCTTCAATGATATGACCGTTAGGTGGGTAGGATATTTGGACAGCTGGCGCGTAGCACAGCAACGGTCGGAAATTTGAGTATCAAATTCCTCAGGGCTATCATGTTCCTCACTTGTAGGCAATCCACACTTGCGAATTCCTAACTCCTCAGTCAAAACAGATTCCTCAGAGAACAGAAGAACTTCGTCTCGGTCACTGAAGAAATTGACTGAACTGTATGAGATTTCCAATGGCTTCACTTGAAAGGATTGGGTAGGTGTAGGATTTTGAGATGAGCATCACTTGGAAACTTTTCCTTACTTTTACCTTGACCCCTTTTAACAGTATGGTGTTTCCTATGACTCAAGAAGAAGAAAATGAAACTACGAAAACAAAAGTCTTCACGCTTCATAATCCTCGCATGAATATCAAGTCTTCAGGGTCACACCAATTTCTTCACTTTCAAAGTCTTCAAGAAAACCAAAGTCTTCAACTGAAGACATTCATTTTTAGGGGTCGACTTTCATCGTAAATATCAAACTCCTCATAGACTTATAGAACCTGTCTACACTCACAAACGCATTAGTCCCTTAACCTATAAGTCTTAAATACACCAAAATCACTAAGGGGCACTAGATGCACTTACATAGACACATAGCAATGAGAATTCCGGACTCCCGAACACTTTAGTCCTATGCTAGTTCTGACGCTTTACTCGTTCCACTATGCTCATTTACATTCTTTTGTGTCATTTACTTTTAATCCACACTCTACTCAAAATCATTATACTTCCGCCGTCACTTTGCTTTGAGTTTACAATTTACTTGTAGGCACATTTCTGTAAGTCTCTACAAGGGACAAAAGTACAATTCTTTCACCCTCTATGGGATCAATACTCTTACTTCGAAAAGGCTGCAACTAAACATTGTGTACTTGCAAGCCATCAGTATCTATAAGATTTCATCTTATTTTGTTTTGAAAGAGATAATATCATTACCAAGGTAACCTTTCGACAACACTATACAGGAAAACACTTTCACAGACAAGTGTATCGTACGGTGCATCATATTGTCATGATATTGATTATATGGAAAAAGAACTCTCATCGATCTCCTTGTTTACACATGAATAAAAAAATCGGGTGGGTAAATACAAAAAAGTCTGTTGGTTTGATCGATGCTTTGTAGTTTATGTTGGAGAACACGGTACCATATCCAAACATATTTTGTACAATGTCATAAAAATAAGCTTTGTTTTTAAAATACAAGTACGTTTAGCAACCAATAGTTAAAACTAAAAAACATACTAGATGAATGTAAATCAACTTATTTGGCCTTCTGATTTTGAATAAAAAATTCTATAGATTGTCCCTCTACGGGACACCCTCAACAAACGGGCCTAAATAAGACCTTCAGTAGAAGTATTACCATTGACATGTGGAAGGAAAACTGGTGGGTCTAGAATTGGGCCTATCAAGATTTATATTGTTCCACTGATGATGATGGGCCTAGAAAAATTAAGCATGGACATTCCTTTGTTCTCCCAAGTCCCACCCCTTTCGAAACCTAGGGTTTTCCCCCTTCCAACCCCCCTTGATAACCCCAAAATCTCACAATGTCCATCGAGCCAACGCCGCCGCCGCCACCAACCATGCTCTCCTTCATCTAAATCAAAGCAGTCTCTTCTCTCGTCTTCTCTGTTGAGTCAATTGATTCACGATCTTTGGTAAGCCCTACGGTATATCTGATCTATGTTAGCGCAGTTAGATCTTTGGCTCATTGTTATGATTATGTCTCGCCTTATTATTCTATAAATCTAGTGTGCATCATGCTTTTGTTCTTCCCAACACAAGGACGGTCGTATCCATGTTCACAGTTTCTGAATGCTTTACTTGAGCATAGATTCATGTGGGATATAACTAAAGGTTTTCTAAGATTGATGTATCCGTCTTCTCACTTTTAGAGGGGGGAGGGGTTATAGATTCTTGTGAAACACTCAATAATTTTGTTGGTGTTGTCATCCTCGCATTGGAAATTTGGCCATGTTGGAAGAATGATCTAATGCCCTATATGTATATATGGAAGAAAGAATCCCACTAGGAAAAATACTGTTTTATATTTGTAAACTTGTATTTAGTTTTACTAAAATATTTCGGATTAGTATAATGCTATATTCATTTTCTCTTGTGAGAACCCTGGGTTGCTAGTTACGCCATACCTTTCTTGTCTCAACACAAGGATGGTAATACACGCAATATGTGCATGTTTCTTGGTTTACTAAATTTTCATAATGGAATCATCGAATTTGTAAATCTCGTCAAGACAAAATAATGTTTGTTTGGCAAATTCTCTAGAAGGATAAACATGGGGAGCACATGAAGGTCTATTAGTGGATATATCGGATAAGGTATCAAAATCAGATAGCCTTGTTAGATGAATATATACAAATGTGCAAGTGTGCCTCGCCAAAATATTATGCATGTGGCCACTCTATATATTTCGAGCACTCATGTATGATGTGTACTTGTGTGAATATTTGAATATTAATATGGGCTAAATAGTGTTCTATTTTATTCCTTGAAGAGCTTATATGGAAATTATATTTATGTTGGTTGTTAAATATGTAACAAAAGGACTCTATGTGAGTGCTCTTGAAAATAACTAAGTAGTTTGGAATAATCATTGAATAGTCAGAACAAAAATCCAAACTTGGAAAGCGTTTCATATGTAGATTCAGCCCTCAAGTGAAACTTGAGTGGTATTATATGCCATTGTTACCATTACATAAGTATTATGCTAATGTACCATATATCTCCTATTGTATTGCAAAGAGAGAATTACCTGCCATCAGTAGGTCCAATCATGGTACGTCATCAAAAACAGTATAACACTATGGGCATGGTAGATAATAAGGTCAAGGTAAAAGAAGAGAAAGATGACAATATTATCAAGAAAGAGAAAATGAAGCAAAATGAAGTTGAAGGTGATAATAAAGCAGAGGAAAAGAAAAATTCATTGAAGAGGAAGATAGCTAAGAACAAGGAGGACAAAGAGAAGAAAATGAGAGTTGTTGATCAGAAGGATGGTGAGGAGGAGAGGGAGGATCGGAGGAAAAGAAAGGAAAATGGGAAGAAGGAGGACTCACATAAGGAAAAAAAGGAGGATAATGAGAAAGAAGAGCAGGGGCAACGGGAAATTGAGAAAGAGAAAGAGGAGGAACAAAAGGAGATAAATGAGCAGAAGGGAAGGAAGGAGAATGGTAAAGAGGAAGAGGATTCGAAGGAAAGGGATGAGAAGGACCAGAATGACAAAAAAATGCCCTCACTTCTTTAGGGTGCTCATATCCTATTCATTTATGGAACACATGGTAGGTTTTCTTGATTCATAACAACTAAGAAAGGGACTAACTCATTTTAGTTGTTCCATTTTCACCTACCGTATTTTTGCATGATTGTTGTGAAGGTTATCTTTTCCATTGCGGTTCACTTTTGGGATGTGCTCTCTAATTCGGTAGAATTAAAATTTTACATATATAATCTATTTCACCCAATAGATTATTTGTTCAATTTGTGAATGATATGTTTGAAACATGGACTGTACAATTTTCTCTACCATTGAGAAGGATAAAAGAGATAACATATCCAAAATATAAACTACTTCATGAAAGTTGATATTTTTTGTATTTACAAAAAATGTAGATTGTAAATAAAAGAGACATATCTAATATTTCTACAAAATATAATGCCAATTGAGCAGTGACTGATAGCTGGGATTGGACTATAGGAAGGAAAGGTTAAATGCCATATATGCATGTTTGGGTTGTGCTCGACATGTGTTGAGCCTATTACTAATTAATTTGTGTGACTACATATGTTCCAGACCATTCCAGTAGGATTCCACAAATACTTGGAAGATTGTACATCAATGGTTTCCCTGAGAGGTCCAAGCGGGAATAAATGGCCAGTAGAGCTGGCTAAAATCTCCGGGGAGCTATGCTTTGCGCGTGGATGGAAGGAGTTCCTCTCCGACCATTGCGTCGGGTATGGCTACCTGCTGGTATTCCGTTACGACAGGAAGTCACAGTTCTCAGTGATGGTTTTCTTGCCATCGTCCTGCGAGGCTCCGTACGCGTCTCTCGCCCAGCCGCAACACAAGGACATCGACGTGGCCGGAGAGGAAGACAAAGGGCTCACGAGCACCAATGCAGATGGTACTGCCCCGCAAGAAGAAAACGCTCACACTGGCACCAGTGCAGATGGTACACCACAAAATGAATCTTCAGAAGAAGAAGAAGACTCTTTAGAAGATGAAGAGGCAGAGGAAGTTGAAGACACATTATCAGAAACTCTGGGGAATGAGGAAGACTGTGAACATCACATGTGCAGCGACGATGCTCTAGAACCAGCACAACAATAGCAGGACGATCGACGCAAGACCGACGATGGTTTTATGGTCGGGAAGAGGGCTTGGTTTAGGAAGGTCGATGATATCATGGCACAAGTGGACCTATCCAAGAAGTCCAGGCCCGCGGAGGGGAAAAACTCTGAAGCTCCATCTGGTGATCCAGCTTCTAGGGGAGTAGCGTCAAGCGATAGTTTGGCAGGTAATTAAGAATAAGCCTCTAATAAATTGATTGATTTAAAAATAATTAGTACGTGTAGTACTTTATACGTATATATTGGTATGAGATGGCCTGATTTTGTAAAATGATTCATATACTCTTGTTATCGAGCTAACCTTTGTTATGTGCACATCAAACTGTAAGAAGAATCTGAGCATCATCCACCCATGATGTCCAAGGCTGAGGAGATAAGGTCTCCATCTGGTGGTTCCGCTTCTAAGTCAGCAGCATCAAGTGAAAATTTGGCAGGTAATTCAGAATGACCATTGGATGGATCAATTTCAAATTAACTATATATTGTGATGGCTAAATGTTGTCACATGATTCATAGGCTCTTGTTATCTAGCAAACCTATGTGCACATCCATTGTAAGCAGAGTTGGCCAGTCGTCCATCAAAGGACTCCAAGGATGAGGGAAAAAGCTCTGCTACTCCTTTAATTGTTTATACCAGGTCTGCTGCTTCAGCATCTAAAAGAGTTCCCCTCAAAAAAGCTTCGGAAGAAACAACATCAAGTGACAATTTGGCAGGTAACGAATCGATTTCAAAATGAGTAGTACTTTTTTTACACACACACACACACACACATATATTGGTTAAGATGTCTTAGATGTTGTGTCATCGAGCTATCAATATGCTCTGCTAGCTACATAGCACTAGTCTTATACTGTAAATGGTTCCTATCTATATGCTCTTGTCATGGAGCTAATGAATTTTACCCACATATAGTTCATACAGGTGTATTCGCGCCAGAATCCGTGTGCACGGACTTAACCACGTGGCACAAATCTTTTGGTAAAAGGCATAGTAAGCAGAATCAATTCCCGATGTTCAACAAGAGTAATGGTGAAAACCAACCTGGCAGAGGTAAATCTCTTTCTTCCTTCCTTACTTCCTGTAAGCGCGCCATTTTATTATACTGCTAGTACTAATTAGAACAAACTTGAAGTGAACTATCCTGATAGTCTACATCTTTTTATACTAGTTCTCATCAAAGTGATGAGAAGGACGGGATTAACATCACAGAGACGTCCAGTAACTCAAAGGGAGAAGGAATACGCAATGGAGAAGGCACTGAGGTTCAAATCTGAGAGGCCCTTCACCGTCAAGGCAATGAAGCACAATGATGTCTATGCCTCGTACTTCATGGTAATTATCAATTCAATTTCTCCTTTCGATACACATATTAAAAAATGAATTGCTCACTGACTGATCGTGATCGACCTGCAACTGCAGCTCATCCCGGACAAGTTCGTGAAAACATTTCTCCCCAAAGAGAGCAGGAAGATGACTCTGTGGGACCCACATGCAAAGCCGTGGAAGGTGTGGTACGAGTACACCGGCGGGGAGAGTCCCCGCACGGCGTTCAACGCTGGGTGGGGCGCGCTGGCCATGGAGAACAACCTGGAGAAGTGGGACGTGTGCATCTTCGAGCTCCTGGACCAAGAATACAACATCAAGCTGCACGTCTACAGGGTCGTGCTGGAGATCACCCCCTGCGTCATTGCACGAAAACCTCGCACATGCGAGTGATAATTCGCCCCAATACGTTTTGATCTAGTGTCATTGATGATGGAGAAAGGCCCATTCTATCCTGTCGTTATCAAACCACAATATTAAGAATTATTTTGTGTTTGTTGCTGAGGCTAATTATCAGATTATAAGGAAAAGATAAGCATGTAGTTCGTACTTTCCTTTCTTATCCATGTCCAAATCCCCTTCATAACCTAAGGTTTTCGTCGTTGCCGAATTCCCTTTATTTATAACCCCGAAATTTTGCAAAATCCCTCGAGCTGCCGTTGCCACAACCAACCCTTTGAATCGGATGGATCTCTTATCTCGTCCTCTCGTTTGAATTGAAGCCCCCTTGGCGAGGTCGTCTGAACTCTGAAGATCCATCCAGATCTCAATTGGTTGACTACGTATGGTAAGCCTATGTGACGCCCCGGCTTAATCGTGCACTAATCATACACGCAAATGCACACGATCAAGCCTAAGGACTCACTTGAAGATATCACAACACAACTCTAAAATATAAATAAAGTCATACAAGCATATATTACAAGCCAGGGCCTCGAGGGCTCGAATAAATAAGCTTGATGACAAACAAGCATCAGCGGAAGCGTCAGATATCTGAGTACAGATATAAAAGAAAACAGAAAGGCCTTTAGAAAGGCGGAACCAAAATGAAACACTACGATCGAAAGGCGTAGGCCTCCTACCTAGGACCCTCCAATTCTACTCCTGGCCGCCGGCAAGCTCGTAGTAGTAGCCACCCTCGGGGTAGTAGAAGTAGTCGTCGGCGAGGGTAGCGGTCTCAGGGGCTCCGTCATCTGGACTCGACCAACTGATATGGGGAGAAAAGGAAAGCAAAGCAACCGTGAGTACTGCGAAGTACTCAGCAAGCAAGGATCTACACTACATATGCAACATTATCAAAAAGGAGGCTGTATATGTGGACTGGGCTGCAGAAATGCCAGAATAGAGAGAAGGCCTAGCCCTATCGAAGACTAGCATCTTCAGCATCTTCAAGCATCTTCGAGCGTCTTGCAGCAAATAGATGAGTACAGAGCAGCATAGTATAAAGTAGTAGTGGTAGTAGCAATCAACAGTCTCGCCCAGAGATCCTTCCTCGACTCCCTGCGAGAAAGCGATCCCGGAGTCACATATCCAGGTAACATCCCAATTCTAACTGTACCGATCGGGATACAACTCCGAGTGTCCTTTACCGTAGGACCGGCTATCGATAGATGTGTTCTTCCCTGCAGGGGTGCACCAACTTACCCACCACGCTCAATTAACTCCGGCCGGACACACTTTCCTGGGTCATGCCCGGCCTCGGCCAAACGACACATCGCAACCCTACCTACAGCTCAGCAGAGAGGTCCCCGCCGGTCTACCTCCTAAGCGCAAGGGGGTCTTGGGCCATCGCCCCTCGCCCTCCGGGTCGTTGTGTGCAGGGTGGATACCAGCACCGCCTCGGAAGGTCGGTACGATCCGACCGTGCCACAATGCTGAACTGGACGTCTGACAGAGCTTTCGGCTGATGTTACGATGCAGAACGCCCATACTATGCACACGTGATGGTTAGTGCTATCCGACCAGAGGCCGGCTCAGATCATATATCCAAATCGTAGTGTCCTAGTGGCTTGCGGTAACGAGCAGAGACTCATGAAAGATGTGACCCCGTCGCCCCGTCTCGAGGACTTGCTGCAAGGGCTAAGAATGCCCGGCCGCGCCTCGTGGAATAACTCACGGGTAACTATCCATCACTCGCGCGTACCCCTCGGGGTCGACCCGCCTTTTAAGTAATAGTATCAACAGTAATGTAAGGCATCCGTGTGGTCACCATATCAAGGGGAATCCGAGGCATCACCCTCGTTGGACTCCCACCTGATGTAACATCAAGATGGACGTAGGAGGCATCACCCTCGAGGTCCACACGTGAGGTGTTACGCGACTTAGTCAGTATCAGTGGTGGTGTAGGAGGTATCACCCTCGCTTACCACGACCGATCAACTAACCTACAAGGTTATCATCAGAAGTGCTGACGAGGTATCACCCTCGGCACTCGATAGTAACCCAGTAGTGTCGAGCAACGAAGGGAAAGTGAGGTGCGGTGCGGGGCTGATCTTCAATCCCGTTGATCGGGTCTTCTGAAACTCCAGCGGGGCAGTCGGGATAAAGTGGGGGTCACTAATGGGGCTCTACCCAGTCTATACTAAAACAGTTTAGGATAGAAGGCAGTTATCAACAGTAGGCTACAATAAACAGGCTATGCAGCAGATATAGGAAAAACAGTAACAGTAGCATAAATCTAATGCAAGCAGGAGAATTAGAATAGGCGATATCGAGATGATCAAAGGGGGGGGCTTGCCTGGTTGCTCGGCGGCAAGGCAAGGTCGTCGGTGGTGTAGCCAATCACCGGAGCTGCGTCGATCTCGGAGGCTACGTCGGTACCGAAATCTACCGAGGGAGAAGAGGGGGAGGAAAACGGTAAATACGAAGCGACATATGCATGAAAATACGATACGCGATGCTAGAGGTGGTCTATCGTAGTGCTACACGACACCGGTGAAGGAGGGGAACATCCGGGAATGTTTTCCCGGTTCCGGACATCTGTCGGACAGATGAACCGGAGAGAACGGTTCCATGTTCAGGTAGTTATGGGTATGTGACAGATAAACGGAGGGCGTATTCAAATTCGTCTCGTCGTTCTGAGCAAGTTTCATGTATAAAGTTTTTCGATCCGAGCTACGGTTTAAAAGTTATTAATTTTCAAAGTTTATTAGATTTTCTGGAATTTTTGGATTTATTAAAATCAAATTTGAACAGTAGCAGGAAATGCTGGGTGCACCCGGTGCGCTGCACCCAGTGTGCACCAGAGGCTGACCAGTGGGGCCAGTCAACTGCAGACTCAGCAGTTGACTGGTCCACGGTTGACCAGTCAGCGGGCCCGGCGGGGCCCGCGTGTCAGTGACTCAGGTTATAACTAACAATTTATTTCTTTTAAACTAGCTAGATTAATTAAATAGCGGGTCCCACTGTCATAGGACTAGAGGGTGGTTAGGGGGGTGTCATTAGCAGCTAATGACGTGCCACGTCATCCGTGTCACCGGCGGCGAGGCCGAACGCCGGCGAGGATCTCCCGGTCGATTCCGGCGACCGTTCGAGGTGCGGTTTGATCCTACGGAACGGGCGTGTTGAGCCGCACCTAATGGTTGCACGGGCTCGAGCTAAAACGGCCGGAAACGACGGCGACAACGACCACGGCGGACGCCGGATCCCGGTCGAGCTCGGGGGCGATGATACGGGGCTCGGTGAGACGCGTGGAGAGGCGCGCTGGGTAGCTAGGAGCTCAGGGAGCTCGACGGTGGAGTTAACGCAGCACGAGGAGCATCAGGGCGACGGCACTGAGCTCGCCGGCGGCGACCACAACACGGACAAGACGGCGAGGTGGCTACGGGGAGGAACACGACGCGAGGAGAGAAGCGAAAGGAGGACGAAGCTCACCGCGTGGCTAAGTAAAGCCCTTGACGGCTTTGGAGCAGCAGAGGAGCTCGGAGACGACGGGAATCGGCGGCGGGCGCCGGCGATGCAGAGGAGGGGATCGGCTTGATCCGCGCGACGTAGATCCCTCCGGCTCCGTCTGACAGCACCAGTGGAAGAGGAAGAAGCCGGCGGAGCTCCCGAGCAACTCAGCTAGACGCGGGGGCGACGATGGCCGCGGGGAGCAGCGCTCGCGGCGGCGGTGGCGTTCGGGACAGAGAAGAAGATCGAGAGCGAGCTCGGGGGGAAAAGAAGAGGAGTGGCGAGGAGGCCAAGGGGAATGGCTCGGGTCCGCCCTTATCCCCTCGCAGAGCGCCGCGACGTCGCGCTGTCGATCGTCGACCGGTGCGGACGCGCTCGTCCACGGCGGCACCGACACGGGGAGGAGGGAGAAGAAGGGGAGAGAGAGGGGCCAGCTGGGCTGGGCTGTGCACTGTTGCCTCGGCCCAGTCACAGGTAAGTGCTCGCCTCTTTTCCCTTTTCTTCTGTTTTTCTTTTTATTTAATTTAGCAGAGATGGAAAAGAAATTGTGGGGCCTCCAAATTACTCAGGAAAATTATGGAACATGGTCCAATAATCTCAGAGCACCTTTCTACACTGTCACAACAGGTTTGAAAATTATTTGAATCTGTTTGGATTTTACATAAATAGAATAGCATTTAGGAATGCTGAATTGGTGCTGTTTTAATTGATAATGCTCATCTTTACTCAAGAGTGATGTTGCATTCCTTAATATATAATTGTTTTGGAATATTTGCAATAATGTGAACATTTTTCCCACAAGTATGGAACAACTTTAATTTTCACTTTTGAAATTGAGTTGATTTTTCAGAATAGCATTTGAATTGAATATTTCACCAAAGTGATTAAGCACTGCAAATGGAGATGACCTGGCAGTATCATTAGCTGATCACTGTAGCAATTACAAAAGGGGTGTTACAAATTCTCCTCCTCTAAAAGAAATTCTCGTCCCGAGAATTAAGAAGTAGAGGGGAAGAGTTCGGGGTATTCAGCACGGAGGTTATCCTCGCGTTCCCAAGTGGCTTCGTCTTCAGTGTGATTCGACCACTGCACCTTCAGGAACTTGGTAACCTTCTGACGAGTCCGACGTTCAGCTTCATCAAGGATGCGGATCGGATGCTCCTTATAAGACAAGTCATCTTGCAATTCGAGCATCTCATGATCCACTGCTCGGTGCGGAGATTCTTTGAAGCACTTTCGAAGTTGTGACACGTGGAAGACGTCGTGGATGTGGGAGAATTGCGGCGGCAACTCCAATTTATATGCCACCTGTCCACGTCTGGCAACTATGCGAAAAGGACCAATATAGCGAGGAGCTAACTTGCCCTTGATTCCGAAACGACGGGTGCCTTTCATCGGAGTGACACGAAGATAAGCTTGATCACCTGGTTGATAAGTCAGTCCCCATCGCTTGCGATCATAGTTGCTCTTCTGGCGGTCTTGAGCCGCCTTGAGATTCTCTCGGACAATACGGACTTGCTCTTCGGCGTGTTGAATAATGTCCGGTCCAACAAGAGGTCGTTCCCCAGTTTCTGACCAATTCAGAGGGGTTCGACATTTACGTCCATAGAGAACTTCAAAGGGGGCCATCTTCAAGCTGGCTTGATAGCTGTTGTTATAAGAGAACTCGGCATACGGGAGAGATTCTTCCCACTTCTTACCAAAAGATATAACACAAGCTCGTAGCATGTCTTCGAGCACTTGATTGACTCGTTCGACTTGGCCTTGGGATTGGGGATGATAAGCTGAACTCCAGGTGATATGAGTTCCCATAGCTTCTTGGAAACTTTCCCAGAATTTGGAGGTGAATAGACTGCCACGGTCCGAACTAATCTCCTTCGGAATTCCGTGGAGTGAAACGATTCTGGAGATATACAGCTCTGCTAACTGTTTAGCAGTGATCGTCTCCTTGACAGGCAGAAAATGGGCAACCTTGGAAAGCTGGTCGACGATGACAAGAATAGCATCGTGACCCTTCTGTGACTTGGGAAGACCAGTAATGAAGTCCATTTGCACTCTATCCCATTTCCACAACGGAATAGGAAGTGGTTGAAGAAGTCCTGCAGGTTTCTGATGTTCTGCCTTTATGCGACGACAAACGTCACATTCAGCAACATAACGAGCAATATCCTGCTTCATTCTAGACCACCAGTACCTTTGACGAGGATCACGATACATCTTGGTGCTACCCGGATGAATAGACAGCGGTGTATCATGTGCCTCCTTCATGACCTTATCAGTCATAAGCTCGAAGCGAGGTACGACAATGCGGTCTCTGAAGTACAAGGTTCCATCTTCAGACAATGAGAAATCCCTGTATTTTTCCAGGTGAAGATCTTTCTTCATCAGACCAATTTCAGCATCTTTAGCTTGCGCAATCTTAACAGCCTTCTCAAGGTCTGGTTCAACAACCAAGTTTGATAGGTATCCTTGAGGAACTATCTCGAGATTTAGCTTCCGAAGCTCTTCATACAGAAGTGGTTGTTCTAGCTGGACTTCAAGTTCACAGCAATAGGATTTGCGGCTCAATGCATCAGCCATTACATTAGCCTTGCCAGGGGTATAAGTAATACCCAAATCATAATCAGCAATGGTCTCCATCCATCTTTGCTGACGGAGGTTTAGAGATGGTTGAGTGAACAAGTACTTCAGGCTCTTGTGATCCGTGTAGATCTCGCAACGATTACCGAGGAGGTAATGTCGCCACAACTGCAGTGCATAGACGACAGCAGCTAGTTCTAGATCATGTACCGGATAATTCTCTTCATGCGAACGCAACTGACGAGAGCCATATGCAATCACTTTACGTTCCTGCATTAGGACACAGCCTAGTCCTTCACGGGATGCGTCACAATAGATCACAAAATCTTTGCGAGAATCTGGAGGAGCAAGTACTGGGGCAGATGTTAGCTTGTCTTTGAGTGTTTGAAAACTTTCCTGACATTTTTCTGTCCATTCAAACTTAACGCCCTTGTGAAGCAAATCAGTCAGAGGCTTAGCAATCTTTGAGAAATTCTCGACAAAGCGACGACAATAGCTTGCAAGGCCGAGAAAACTTCTGACTTGCTTGACGTTTTTTGGAGGATTCCAGTCCAGAATAGCCTGAACTCGTTCTGGGTTAACGGCAATGCCTTCTTTCGAAATCACATGGCCGAGATATGTCACTTCAGATAACCAGAACTCACACTTGGAATACTTGGCATACAATTGATGTTCACGCAGCTTCTCCAGTACAAGCCGAAGATGTTCGGCATGTTCTTCTTCATTCTTCGAATATACCAGAATATCGTCCAGATATACCACGACGAATTTGTCGAGATAATCCATGAAGATGTAATTCATTAACCGGGAGAAGGTAGCTGGAGCATTAGTCAGGCCGAAAGACATGACAGTGTACTCATAAGAACCATAGCGAGTAACAAATGCTGTCTTCGGAATATCTTCTTCACGAACTCGGATCTGGTGGTATCCCAATCTCAAATCAAGCTTAGAGAATACTGAGGAACCAGCAAGTTGATCATACAGATCGTTGATTCTGGGAAGCGGATACTTATTTTGAATTGTTGCTTGGTTGATAGGTCGGTAATCTTGAACCAACCAATTCGTACCATCCTTCTTCTTGACAAAGAGGGAAGGTGCTCCCCAAGCAGATGAACTGGGGCGGATGAAACCCTTCTTAAGCGACTCGTCGATTTCTTCCTTAAGTTCAATAAGGTGATGCGGAGGCATCTTGTACGGACGCTTTGCAATAGGGGTAGTGCCTGGTTTCAAGTCGATAACAAACTCGACAGCTCTGGCAGGGGGAATGCCTGGAAGTTCTTCCGGAAAGACATCTTGAAAATCACGAACAACTGGAATGTTCTCGATGCCTTCAAGAGGTGAAGCATTCAATGCATTCAGAACATATATCTGATCCTCGGCATTCTGAACTGTCTGAGCTGAGTATCTGACTATCTGGCCGGAAGGATGAGTGAGCTGGACTGTCTTAGCAGCACAGTCAATCAAAGCTTTATTCGCTTTCAACCAATCCATACCAAGGATGATGTCAATGTCGGAAGGTCCTAGTACAATGAGAGAAACCGGAAAAAGTAGACCTCCAATCTCGATGTGGTTATGAGGGCTTACCATTGTGGTTTGCCATTTGGATCTCGGGGACTGAACCATTAGAGGAGTGGGTAATTTCTCCAAGTATATCTCATGTGACTGAGCAAATTGTTGGGACACAAAAGCATGCGATGCTCCAGAATCAAAGAGAACAGAGGCTGGTACTGAATTCACAGAGAGTGTTCCCAGCACGATAGTCGGTTCCTTCTGAGCCTTTTCAACATCGACGTGATTGGCATGGCCAAGTACAACAGTAGACGGTATGGCATTACGGTTTCTGAATCGGCGGTTTCGACAACTCTTCTTACGACCAACAGGAGGACATGGTGCAACCTGAGGAGATGCCATAGCATTAGGCTGTCCACCCTGAACTGTTAGCTGTCTCGGCGGTGAAGGCAGACGAGGTGCAACATAAGATGGTCTTGGTGTTGGAGCAGGTCGGTGATGAATATTGTGCGGAATCCAAACCCGACGTTTCTGAACAGGCTGACCCGAGGATGAGCCAGCTTCACGAGTGCGTTTGAGCGACTCCTGATACTTAGCCAGACCAGTTTCAACTCTGTAGGCTTGACTGACAAGCGTCGCAAAGTCTTCACAATCATGGACAAGAAGTGCGAGCTGTATATCAGAACGCAGCCCTTCACGGAATTTCTCCTGCTTACGTGCGTCAGTGTCGACATCATCTTTAGCATAGCGGGATAATTCGAGAAATTCCCTCTGATATTCATCCACAGTCAGTGTGCCCTGTGTGAGTTTACGGAACTCCTGCTTCTTCTGGTCGATCAGACCCTGAGGAATGTACCGTGCACGAAAAGCTGACTGGAATTCTTGCCAGGTGGGTACAGTCTCTGCAGGCAACGTATCCTTGTGGCTTTCCCACCATTGAGCAGCGGGACCCTTCAAGTGAAATGTCGCAAAGGTGACATAACTGTCAGGGGTCACATTAGCTGACTCCATTTCAAATTGGATGTCACGAAGCCAATCATCAGCATCCATAGGATTGGTGGAGCTGCGGAAAACAGACGGGTTGAGGCGCACGAATTCTGACAGAGTTATTGGAGCAGACTGTTGATGAGCATTCTGAATTGGGAACTGAGCCAATACTCCGGTCATGAACTGACGGTTGATTTCAAACTGCTGCCTCATTTCGACAATATAGGGTGGAGGTGGAGTATCGTCAGCCATCCTGCCAAATCAACAGGGCAGTTTAGGAAGCAAAATTGCAGGTGTATGGAATGACTCATGAAGCAATACGCACAACAGAAGGAAGTGCAATAGATAATTCATCATATTCACACCAGACACTCAAATCCACACATAGCCTCGGTTACAATCCGGCATTACGACAGCTGAAAAAGAGAAGGCTAGACAACTAGGCGGCGCGCAGGCACGCGGTAAGGAAGTACACAACGAGACATAGCAAAGGCTACATCAACGTCGGAGAAAACTGTAGGAGCGAGGAATCTGCAAGTGTCAACACAGGGTGCCCTCGATAAAAGGATCCTGTAAGCAGAACCTGGCCCACAATCTTGAAGCAAGGGGGAATATTTCAGAACTCCGGGTGGATGTGATTACGAGAACCTAATGTTGGAGTTGGTAAAATTTTAACCCGAATAGATGAGAGAGTAGAATCCTAGAGTAAAGGTCGAGGAGTAAAAGATCCTAATACCACCCAGTTGGCGACGTGGGCCCGTAAGCCACACAGCCAAGTTAGTAAAACAGTTTTTGACCACTAGACTCAACTTCGGCCAAAGAGTTGGAAAGGGGGGACTCCTAGAGGCAGTCGGCTCTGATACCAACCTGTGACGCCCCCGGCTTAATCGTGCACTAATCATACACGCAAATGCACACGATCAAGCCTAAGGACTCACTTGAAGATATCACAACACAACTCTAAAATATAAATAAAGTCATACAAGCATATATTACAAGCCAGGGCCTCGAGGGCTCGAATAAATAAGCTTGATGACAAACAAGCATCAGCGGAAGCGTCAGATATCTGAGTACAGATATAAAAGAAAACAGAAAGGCCTTTAGAAAGGCGGAACCAAAATGAAACACTACGATCGAAAGGCGTAGGCCTCCTGCCTAGGACCCTCCAATTCTACTCCTGGCCGCCGGCAAGCTCGTAGTAGTAGCCACCCTCGGGGTAGTAGAAGTAGTCGTCGGCGAGGGTAGCGGTCTCAGGGGCTCCGTCATCTGGACTCGACCAACTGATATGGGGAGAAAAGGAAAGCAAAGCAACCGTGAGTACTGCGAAGTACTCAGCAAGCAAGGATCTACACTACATATGCAACATTATCAAAAAGGAGGCTGTATATGTGGACTGGGCTGCAGAAATGCCAGAATAGAGAGAAGGCCTAGCCCTATCGAAGACTAGCATCTTCAAGCATCTTCGAGCGTCTTGCAGCAAATAGATGAGTACAGAGCAGCATAGTATAAAGTAGTAGTGGTAGTAGCAATCAACAGTCTCGCCCAGAGATCCTTCCTCGACTCCCTGCGAGAAAGCGATCCCGGAGTCACATATCCAGGTAACATCCCAATTCTAACTGTACCGATCGGGATACAACTCCGAGTGTCCTTTACCGTAGGACCGGCTATCGATAGATGTGTTCTTCCCTGCAGGGGTGCACCAACTTACCCACCACGCTCAATTAACTCCGGCCGGACACACTTTCCTGGGTCATGCCCGGCCTCGGCCAAACGACACATCG
This sequence comes from Thinopyrum elongatum, assembly GCA_011799875.1. NCBI lineage: Eukaryota > Viridiplantae > Streptophyta > Magnoliopsida > Poales > Poaceae > Thinopyrum > Thinopyrum elongatum. The sequence goes on from CM022303.1 coordinate 611,128,617, forward strand.
CAACCCTACCTACAGCTCAGCAGAGAGGTCCCCGCCGGTCTACCTCCTAAGCGCAAGGGGGTCTTGGGCCATCGCCCCTCGCCCTCCGGGTCGTTGTGTGCAGGGTGGATACCAGCACCGCCTCGGAAGGCCGGTACGATCCGACCGTGCCACAATGCTGAACTGGACGTCTGACAGAGCTTTCGGCTGATGTTACGATGCAGAACGCCCATACTATGCCCACGTCATGGTTAGTGCTATCCGACCAGAGGTCGGCTCAGATCATATATCCAAATCGTAGTGTCCTAGTGGCTTGCGGTAACGAGCAGAGACTCACGAAAGATGTGACCCCGTCGCCCCGTCTCGAGGACTTGCTGCAAGGGCTAAGAATGCCCGGCCGCGCCTCGTGGAATAACTCACGGGTAACTATCCATCACTCGCGGGTACCCCTCGGGGTCGACCCGCCTTTTAAGTAATAGTATCAACAGTAATGTAAGGCATCCGTGTGGTCACCATATCAAGGGGAATCCGAGGCATCACCCTCGTTGGACTCCCACCTGATGTAACATCAAGATGGACGTAGGAGGCATCACCCTCGAGGTCCACACGTGAGGTGTTACGCGACTTAGTCAGTATCAGTGGTGGTGTAGGAGGTATCACCCTCGCTTACCACGACCGATCAACTAACCTACAAGGTTATCATCAGAAGTGCTGACGAGGTATCACCCTCGGCACTCGATAGTAACCCAGTAGTGTCGAGCAACGAAGGGAAAGTGAGGTGCGGTGCGGGGCTGATCTTCAATCCTGTTGATCGGGTCTTCTGAAACTCCAGCGGGGCAGTCGGGATAAAGTGGGGGTCACTAATGGGGCTCTACCCAGTCTATACTAAAACAGTTTAGGATAGAAGGCAGTTATCAACAGTAGGCTACAATAAACAGGCTATGCAGCAGATATAGGAAAAACAGTAACAGTAGCATAAATCTAATGCAAGCAGGAGAATTAGAATAGGCGATATCGAGATGATCAAAGGGGGGGGGGGCTTGCCTGGTTGCTCGGCGGCAAGGCAAGGTCGTCGGTGGTGTAGCCAATCACCGGAGCTGCGTCGATCTCGGAGGCTACGTCGGTACCGAAATCTACCGAGGGAGAAGAGGGGGAGGAAAACGGTAAATACGAAGCGACATATGCATGAAAATACGATACGCGATGCTAGAGGTGGTCTATCGTAGTGCTACACGACACCGGTGAAGGAGGGGAACATCCGGGAATGTTTTCCCGGTTCCGAACGTCTGTCGGACAGATGAACCGGAGAGAACGGTTCCATGTTCAGGTAGTTATGGGTATGTGACAGATAAACGGAGGGCGTATTCAAATTCGTCTCGTCGTTCTGAGCAAGTTTCATGTATAAAGTTTTTCGATCCGAGCTACGGTTTAAAAGTTATTAATTTTCAAAGTTTATTAGATTTTCTGGAATTTTTGGATTTATTAAAATCAAATTTGAACAGTAGCAGGAAATGCTGGGTGCACCCGGTGCGCTGCACCCAGTGTGCACCAGAGGCTGACCAGTGGGGCCAGTCAACTGCAGACTCAGCAGTTGACTGGTCCACGGTTGACCAGTCAGCGGGCCCGGCGGGGCCCGCGTGTCAGTGACTCAGGTTATAACTAACAATTTATTTCTTTTAAACTAGCTAGATTAATTAAATAGCGGGTCCCACTGTCATAGGACTAGAGGGTGGTTAGGGGGGTGTCATTAGCAGCTAATGACGTGCCACGTCATCCGTGTCACCGGCGGCGAGGCCGAACGCCGGCGAGGATCTCCCGGTCGATTCCGGCGACCGTTCGAGGTGCGGTTTGATCCTACGGAACGGGCGTGTTGAGCCGCACCTGATGGTTGCACGGGCTCGAGCTAAAACGGCCGGAAACGACGGCGACAACGACCACGGCGGACGCCGGATCCCGGTCGAGCTCGGGGGCGATGATACGGGGCTCGGTGAGACGCGTGGAGAGGCGCGCTGGGTAGCTAGGAGCTCAGGGAGCTCGACGGTGGAGTTAACGCAGCACGAGGAGCATCAGGGCGACGACACTGAGCTCGCCGGCGGCGACCACAACACGGACAAGACGGCGAGGTGGCTACGGGGAGGAACACGACGCGAGGAGAGAAGCGAAAGGAGGACGAAGCTCACCGCGTGGCTAAGTAAAGCCCTTGACGGCTTTGGAGCAGCAGAGGAGCTCGGAGACGACGGGAATCGGCGGCGGGCGCCGGCGATGCAGAGGAGGGGATCGGCTTGATCCGCGCGACGTAGATCCCTCCGGCTCCGTCTGACAGCACCAGTGGAAGAGGAAGAAGCCGGCGGAGCTCCCGAGCAAATCAGCTAGACGCGGGGGCGACGATGGCCGCGGGGAGCAGCGCTCGCGGCGGCGGTGGCGTTCGGGACAGAGAAGAAGATCGAGAGCGAGCTCGGGGGGAAAAGAAGAGGAGTGGCGAGGAGGCCAAGGGGAATGGCTCGGGTCCGCCCTTATCCCCTCGCAGAGCGCCGCGACGTCGCGCTGTCGATCGTCGACCGGTGCGGACGCGCTCGTCCACGGCGGCACCGACACGGGGAGGAGGGAGAAGAAGGGGAGAGAGAGGGGCCGGCTGGGCTGGGCTGTGCACTGTTGCCTCGGCCCAGTCACAGGTAAGTGCTCGCCTCTTTTCCCTTTTCTTCTGTTTTTCTTTTTATTTAATTTAGCAGAGATGGAAAAGAAATTGTGGGGCCTCCAAATTACTCAGGAAAATTATGGAACATGGTCCAATAATCTCAGAGCACCTTTCTACACTGTCACAACAGGTTTGAAAATTATTTGAATCTGTTTGGATTTTACATAAATAGAATAGCATTTAAGAATGCTGAATTGGTGCTGTTTTAATTGATAATGCTCATCTTTACTCAAGAGTGATGTTGCATTCCTTAATATATAATTGTTTTGGAATATTTGCAATAATGTGAACATTTTTCCCACAAGTATGGAACAACTTTAATTTTCACTTTTGAAATTGAGTTGATTTTTCAGAATAGCATTTGAATTGAATATTTCACCAAAGTGATTAAGCACTGCAAATGGAGATGACCTGGCAGTATCATTAGCTGATCACTGTAGCAATTACAAAAGGGGTGTTACAAATTCTCCTCCTCTAAAAGAAATTCTCGTCCCGAGAATTAAGAAGTAGAGGGGAAGAGTTCGGGGTATTCAGCACGGAGGTTATCCTCGCGTTCCCAAGTGGCTTCGTCTTCAGTGTGATTCGACCACTGCACCTTCAGGAACTTGGTAACCTTCTGACGAGTCCGACGTTCAGCTTCATCGAGAATACGGATCGGATGCTCTTTATAAGACAAGTCATCTTGCAATTCGAGCATCTCATGATCCACTGCTCGGTTCGGAGATTCTTTGAAGCACTTTCGAAGTTGTGACACGTGGAAGACGTCGTGGATGTGGGAGAATTGCGGCGGCAACTCCAATTTATATGCCACCTGTCCATGTCTGGCAACTATGCGAAAAGGACCAATATAGCGAGGAGCTAACTTGCCCTTGATTCCGAAACGACGGGTGCCCTTCATAGGAGTGACTCGAAGATAAGCTTGATCACCTGGTTGATAAGTCAGACCCCATCGTTTGCGATCATAGTTGCTCTTCTGGCGGTCTTGAGCCGCCTTGAGATTTTCTCGGACAATGCGGACTTGTTCTTCGGTGTGTTGGATAATATCCGGACCAACAAGAGGTCGTTCCCCAGTTTCTGACCAATTCAGAGGGGTCCGACATTTACGTCCATATAGTACTTCGAAGGGGGCCATTTTCAAGCTGGCTTGATAGCTGTTGTTATAAGAGAACTCGGCATACGGGAGAGATTCTTCCCACTTCTTACCAAAAGATATAACACAAGCTCGCAGCATGTCTTCGAGCACTTGATTGACTCGTTCGACTTGGCCTTGGGATTGGGGATGATAAGCTGAACTCCAGGTGATATGAGTTCCCATAGCTTCTTGGAAACTTTCCCAGAATTTGGAGGTGAATAGACTGCCACGGTCCGAACTAATCTCCTTCGGAATTCCGTGGAGTGAAACGATTCTGGAGATATACAGCTCTGCTAACTGTTTAGCTGTGATCGTCTCCTTGACAGGCAGAAAAATGGGCAACCTTGGAAAGCTGGTCGACGATGACAAGAATAGCATCGTGACCCTTCTGTGACTTGGGAAGACCAGTAATGAAGTCCATTTGCACTCTATCCCATTTCCACAACGGAATAGGAAGTGGTTGAAGAAGTCCTGCAGGTTTCTGATGTTCTGCCTTTATGCGACGACAAACGTCACATTCAGCAACATAACGAGCAATATCCTGCTTCATTCTAGACCACCAGTACCTTTGACGAAGATCACGATACATCTTGGTGCTACCCGGATGAATAGACAGCGGTGTATCATGTGCCTCCTTCATGACCTTATCAGTCATAAGCTCGAAGCGAGGTACGACAATGCGGTCTCTGAAGTACAAGGTTCCATCTTCAGACAATGAGAAATCCCTGTATTTTTCCAGGTGAAGATCTTTCTTCATCAGACCAATTTCAGCATCTTTAGCTTGCGCAATCTTAACAGCCTTCTCAAGGTCTGGTTCAACAACCAAGTTTGATAGGTATCCTTGAGGAACTATCTCGAGATTTAGCTTCCGAAGCTCTTCATACAGAAGTGGTTGTTCTAGCTGGACTTCAAGTTCACAGCAATAGGATTTGCGGCTCAATGCATCAGCCATTACATTAGCCTTGCCAGGGGTATAAGTAATACCCAAATCATAATCAGCAATGGTCTCCATCCATCTTTGCTGACGGAGGTTTAGAGATGGTTGAGTGAACAAGTACTTCAGGCTCTTGTGATCCGTGTAGATCTCGCAACGATTACCGAGGAGGTAATGTCGCCACAACTGCAGTGCATAGATGACAGCAGCTAGTTCTAGATCATGTACCGGATAATTCTCTTCATGCGGACGCAACTGACGAGAGCCATATGCAATCACTTTACGTTCCTGCATTAGGACACAGCCTAGTCCTTCACGGGATGCGTCACAATAGATCACAAAATCTTTGCGAGAATCTGGAGGAGCAAGTACTGGGGCAGATGTTAGCTTGTCTTTGAGTCTTTGAAAACTTTCCTGACATTTTTCTGTCCATTCAAACTTAACGCCCTTGTGAAGCAAATCAGTCAGAGGCTTAGCAATCTTTGAGAAATTCTCGACAAAGCGACGACAATAGCTTGCAAGGCCGAGAAAACTTCTGACTTGCTTGACGTTTTTTGGAGGATTCCAGTCCAGAATAGCCTGAACTCGTTCTGGGTTAACGGCAATGCCTTCTTTCGAAATCACATGGCCGAGATATGTCACTTCAGATAACCAGAACTCACACTTGGAATACTTGGCATACAATTGATGTTCACGCAGCTTCTCCAGTACAAGCCGAAGATGTTCGGCATGTTCTTCTTCATTCTTCGAATATACCAGAATATCGTCCAGATATACCACGACGAATTTGTCGAGATAATCCATGAAGATGTAATTCATTAACCGGGAGAAGGTAGCTGGAGCATTAGTCAGGCCGAAAGACATGACAGTGTACTCATAAGAACCATAGCGAGTAACAAATGCTGTCTTCGGAATATCTTCTTCACGAACTCGGATCTGGTGGTATCCCAATCTCAAATCAAGCTTAGAGAATACTGAGGAACCAGCAAGTTGATCATACAGATCGTTGATTCTGGGAAGCGGATACTTATTTTGAATTGTTGCTTGGTTGATAGGTCGGTAATCTTGAACCAACCGATTCGTACCATCCCTCTTCTTGACAAAGAGGGAAGGTGCTCCCCAAGCAGATGAACTGGGGCGGATGAAACCCTTCTTAAGCGACTCGTCGATTTCTTCCTTAAGTTCAATAAGGTGATGCGGAGGCATCTTGTACGGACGCTTTGCAATAGGGGTAGTGCCTGGTTTCAAGTCGATAACAAACTCGACAGCTCTGGCAGGGGGAATGCCTGGAAGTTCTTCCGGAAAGACATCTTGAAAATCACGAACAACTGGAATGTTCTCGATGCCTTCAAGAGGTGAAGCATTCAATGCATTCAGAACATATATCTGATCCTCGGCATTCTGAACTGTCTGAGCTGAGTATCTGACTATCTGGCCGGAAGGATGAGTGAGCTGGACTGTCTTAGCAGCACAGTCAATCAAAGCTTTATTCGCTTTCAACCAATCCATACCAAGGATGATGTCAATGTCGGAAGGTCCTAGTACAATGAGAGAAACCGGAAAAAGTAGACCTCCAATCTCGATGTGGTTATGAGGGCTTACCATTGTGGTTTGCCATTTGGATCTTGGGGACTGAACCATTAGAGGAGTAGGTAATTTCTCCAAGTATAACTCATGTGACTGAGCAAATTGTTGGGACACAAAAGCATGCGATGCTCCAGAATCAAAGAGAACAGAGGCTGGTACTGAATTCACAGAGAGTGTTCCCAGCACGATAGTCGGTTCCTTCTGAGCCTTTTCAACATCGACGTGATTGGCATGGCCAAGTACAACAGTAGACGGTATGGCATTACGGTTTCTGAATTGGCGGTTTCGACAACTCTTCTTACGACCAACAGGAGGACATGGTGCAACCTGAGGAGATGCCATAGCATTAGGCTGTCCACCCTGAACTGTTAGCTGTCTCGGCGGTGAAGGCAGACGAGGTGCAACATAAGATGGTCTTGGTGTTGGAGCAGGTCGGTGATGAATATTGTGCGGAATCCAAACCCGACGTTTCTGAACAGGCTGACCCGAGGATGAGCCAGCTTCACGAGTGCGTTTGAGCGACTCCTGATACTTAGCCAGACCAGTTTCAACTCTGTAGGCTTGACTGACAAGCGTCGCAAAGTCTTCACAATCATGGACAAGAAGTGCGAGCTGTATATCAGAACGCAGCCCTTCACGGAATTTCTCCTGCTTACGTGCGTCAGTGTCGACATCATCTTTAGCATAGCGGGATAATTCGAGAAATTCCCTCTGATATTCATCCACAGTCAGTGTGCCCTGTGTGAGTTTACGGAACTCCTGCTTCTTCTGGTCGATCAGACCCTGAGGAATGTACCGTGCATGAAAAGCTGACTGGAATTCTTGCCAGGTGGGTACAGTCTCTGCAGGCAACGTATCCTTGTGGCTTTCCCACCATTGAGCAGCGGGACCCTTCAAGTGAAATGTCGCAAAGGTGACATAACTGTCAGGGGTCACATTAGCTGACTCCATTTCAAATTGGATGTCACGAAGCCAATCATCAGCATCCATAGGATTGGTGGAGCTGCGGAAAACAGACGGGTTGAGGCGCACGAATTCTGACAGAGTTATTGGAGCAGACTGTTGATGAGCATTCTGAATTGGGAACTGAGCCAATACTCCGGTCATGAACTGACGGTTGATTTCAAACTGCTGCCTCATTTCGACAATATAGGGTGGAGGTGGAGTATCGTCAGCCATCCTGCCAAATCAACAGGGCAGTTTAGGAAGCAAAATTGCAGGTGTATGGAATGACTCATGAAGCAATACGCACAACAGAAGGAAGTGCAATAGATAATTCATCATATTCACACCAGACACTCAAATCCACACATAGCCTCGGTTACAATCCGGCATTACGACAGCTGAAAAAGAGAAGGCTAGACAACTAGGCGGCGCGCAGGCACGCGGTAAGGAAGTACACAACGAGACATAGCAAAGGCTACATCAACGTCGGAGAAAACTGTAGGAGCGAGGAATCTGCAAGTGTCAACACAGGGTGCCCTCGATAAAAGGATCCTGTAAGCAGAACCTGGCCCACAATCTTGAAGCAAGGGGGAATATTTCAGAACTCCGGGTGGATGTGATTACGAGAACCTAATGTTGGAGTTGGTAAAATTTTAACCCGAATAGATGAGAGAGTAGAATCCTAGAGTAAAGGTCGAGGAGTAAAAGATCCTAATACCACCCAGTTGGCGACGTGGGCCCGTAAGCCACACAGCCAAGTTAGTAAAACAGTTTTTGACCACTAGACTCAACTTCGGCCAAAGAGTTGGAAAGGGGGGACTCCTAGAGGCAGTCGGCTCTGATACCAACCTGTGACGCCCCCGGCTTAATCGTGCACTAATCATACACGCAAATGCACACGATCAAGCCTAAGGACTCACTTGAAGATATCACAACACAACTCTAAAATATAAATAAAGTCATACAAGCATATATTACAAGCCAGGGCCTCGAGGGCTCGAATAAATAAGCTTGATGACAAACAAGCATCAGCGGAAGCGTCAGATATCTGAGTACAGATATAAAAGAAAACAGAAAGGCCTTTAGAAAGGCGGAACCAAAATGAAACACTACGATCGAAAGGCGTAGGCCTCCTGCCTAGGACCCTCCAATTCTACTCCTGGCCGCCGGCAAGCTCGTAGTAGTAGCCACCCTCGGGGTAGTAGAAGTAGTCGTCGGCGAGGGTAGCGGTCTCAGGGGCTCCGTCATCTGGACTCGACCAACTGATATGGGGAGAAAAGGAAAGCAAAGCAACCGTGAGTACTGCGAAGTACTCAGCAAGCAAGGATCTACACTACATATGCAACATTATCAAAAAGGAGGCTGTATATGTGGACTGGGCTGCAGAAATGCCAGAATAGAGAGAAGGCCTAGCCCTATCGAAGACTAGCATCTTCAAGCATCTTCGAGCGTCTTGCAGCAAATAGATGAGTACAGAGCAGCATAGTATAAAGTAGTAGTGGTAGTAGCAATCAACAGTCTCGCCCAGAGATCCTTCCTCGACTCCCTGCGAGAAAGCGATCCCGGAGTCACATATCCAGGTAACATCCCAATTCTAACTGTACCGATCGGGATACAACTCCGAGTGTCCTTTACCGTAGGACCGGCTATCGATAGATGTGTTCTTCCCTGCAGGGGTGCACCAACTTACCCACCACGCTCAATTAACTCCGGCCGGACACACTTTCCTGGGTCATGCCCGGCCTCGGCCAAACGACACATCGCAACCCTACCTACAGCTCAGCAGAGAGGTCCCCGCCGGTCTACCTCCTAAGCGCAAGGGGGTCTTGGGCCATCGCCCCTCGCCCTCCGGGTCGTTGTGTGCAGGGTGGATACCAGCACCGCCTCGGAAGGTCGGTACGATCCGACCGTGCCACAATGCTGAACTGGACGTCTGACAGAGCTTTCGGCTGATGTTACGATGCAGAACGCCCATACTATGCCCACGTGATGGTTAGTGCTATCCGACCAGAGGCCGGCTCAGATCATATATCCAAATCGTAGTGTCCTAGTGGCTTGCGGGAACGAGCAGAGACTCACGAAAGATGTGACCCCGTCGCCCCGTCTCGAGGACTTGCTGCAAGGGCTAAGAATGCCCGGCCGCGCCTCGTGGAATAACTCACGGGTAACTATCCATCACTCGCGGGTACCCCTCGGGGTCGACCCGCCTTTTAAGTAATAGTATCAACAGTAATGTAAGGCATCCGTGTGGTCACCATATCAAGGGGAATCCGAGGCATCACCCTCGTTGGACTCCCACCTGATGTAACATCAAGATGGACGTAGGAGGCATCACCCTCGAGGTCCACACGTGAGGTGTTACGCGACTTAGTCAGTATCAGTGGTGGTGTAGGAGGTATCACCCTCGCTTACCACGACCGATCAACTAACCTACAAGGTTATCATCAGAAGTGCTGACGAGGTATCACCCTCGGCACTCGATAGTAACCCAGTAGTGTCGAGCAACGAAGGGAAAGTGAGGTGCGGTGCGGGGCTGATCTTCAATCCCGTTGATCGGGTCTTCTGAAACTCCAGCGGGGCAGTCGGGATAAAGTGGGGGTCACTAATGGGGCTCTACCCAGTCTATACTAAAACAGTTTAGGATAGAAGGCAGTTATCAACAGTAGGCTACAATAAACAGGCTATGCAGCAGATATAGGAAAAACAGTAACAGTAGCATAAATCTAATGCAAGCAGGAGAATTAGAATAGGCGATATCGAGATGATCAAAGGGGGGGGGCTTGCCTGGTTGCTCGGCGGCAAGGCAAGGTCGTCGGTGGTGTAGCCAATCACCGGAGCTGCGTCGATCTCGGAGGCTACGTCGGTACCGAAATCTACCGAGGGAGAAGAGGGGGAGGAAAACGGTAAATACGAAGCGACATATGCATGAAAATACGATACGCGATGCTAGAGGTGGTCTATCGTAGTGCTACACGACACCGGTGAAGGAGGGGAACATCCGGGAATGTTTTCCCGGTTCCGGACGTCTGTCGGACAGATGAACCAGAGAGAACGGTTCCATGTTCAGGTAGTTATGGGTATGTGACAGATAAACGAAGGGCGTATTCAAATTCGTCTCGTCGTTCTGAGCAAGTTTCATGTATAAAGTTTTTCGATCCGAGCTACGGTTTAAAAGTTATTAATTTTCAAAGTTTATTAGATTTTCTGGAATTTTTGGATTTATTAAAATCAAATTTGAACAGTAGCAGGAAATGCTGGGTGCACCCGGTGCGCTGCACCCAGTGTGCACCAGAGGCTGACCAGTGGGGCCAGTCAACTGCTGACTCAGCAGTTGACTGGTCCACGGTTGACCAGTCAGCGGGCCCGGCGGGGCCCGCGTGTCAGTGACTCAGGTTATAACTAACAATTTATTTCTTTTAAACTAGCTAGATTAATTAAATAGCGGGTCCCACTGTCATAGGACTAGAGGGTGGTTAGGGGGGTGTCATTAGCAGCTAATGACGTGCCACGTCATCCGTGTCACCGGCGGCGAGGCCGAACGCCGGCGAGGATCTCCCGGTCGATTCCGGCGACCGTTCGAGGTGCGGTTTGATCCTACGGAACGGGCGTGTTGAGCCGCACCTGATGGTTGCACGGGCTCGAGCTAAAACGGCCGGAAACGACGGCGACAACGACCACGGCGGATGCCGGATCCCGGTCGAGCTCGGGGGCGATGATACGGGGCTCGGTGAGACGCGTGGAGAGGCGCGCTGGGTAGCTAGGAGCTCAGGGAGCTCGACGGTGGAGTTAACGCAGCACGAGGAGCATCAGGGCGACGGCACTGAGCTCGCCGGCGGCGACCACAACACGGACAAGACGGCGAGGTGGCTACGGGGAGGAACACGACGCGAGGAGAGAAGCGAAAGGAGGACGAAGCTCACCGCGTGGCTAAGTAAAGCCCTTGACGGCTTTGGAGCAGCAGAGGAGCTCGGAGACGACGGGAATCGGCGGCGGGCGCCGGCGATGCAGAGGAGGGGATCAGCTTGATCCGCGCGACGTAGATCCCTCCGGCTCCGTCTGACAGCACCAGTGGAAAAGGAAGAAGCCGGCGGAGCTCCCGAGCAACTCAGCTAGACGCGGGGGCGACGATGGCCGCGGGGAGCAGCGCTCGCGGCGGCGGTGGCGTTCGGGACAGAGAAGAAGATCGAGAGCGAGCTCGGGGGGAAAAGAAGAGGAGTGGCGAGGAGGCCAAGGGGAATGGCTCAGGTCCGCCCTTATCCCCTCGCAGAGCGCCGCGACGTCACGCTGTCGATCGTCGACCAGTGCGGACGCGCTCGTCCACGGCGGCACCGACACGGGGAGGAGGGAGAAGAAGGGGAGAGAGAGGGGCCGGCTGGGCTGGGCTGTGCACTGTTGCCTCGGCCCAGTCACAGGTAAGTGCTCGCCTCTTTTCCCTTTTCTTCTGTTTTTCTTTTTATTTAATTTAGCAGAGATGGAAAAGAAATTGTGGGGCCTCCAAATTACTCAGGAAAATTATGGAACATGGTCCAATAATCTCAGAGCACCTTTCTACACTGTCACAACAGGTTTGAAAATTATTTGAATCTGTTTGGATTTTACATAAATAGAATAGCATTTAGGAATGCTGAATTGGTGCTGTTTTAATTGATAATGCTCATCTTTACTCAAGAGTGATGTTGCATTCCTTAATATATAATTGTTTTGGAATATTTGCAATAATGTGAACATTTTTCCCACAAGTATGGAACAACTTTAATTTTCACTTTTGAAATTGAGTTGATTTTTCAGAATAGCATTTGAATTGAATATTTCACCAAAGTGATTAAGCACTGCAAATGGAGATGACCCGGCAGTATCATTAGCTGATCACTGTAGCAATTACAAAAGGGGTGTTACAGCCTACATTTTGTGTATCAGATCTATGCTAGCGCAATTGAATCTTTAGCCCATTTGCACCATTATGGTTTTCAATCGGCCTAGGTTTCTATACATAATCCGTGGTGCATCTTACTTTTGTACTACTTCCCACCACAAGAAATGGTGTATCCATGTTCCTAGTTCTTTCTTCCTGAACGTTTTAGTTCAGCATAAATCAACTTATGGGATGTAACTAGAGGTTTCAGCGTGTTGCAAGATTGACTTATCCTTATTCTGATTTTGTGGGCATCTTAGACTCTTGTTATATTCCTAATGTTGTATTCAGTTAATCAGCTTTATTAAAATAATGGTGATTATTGTAATGCTACCTTTTCTGCAGTGATAGTCCTTGGGTTGCTAGCTAGTTAGGCCATACATTTCTTGTCTCAACACAAGGCTGGTGCAGATTTGAATCACCCATTAATATATGATATCGAAGCCATATATGCATGTTTCATGGTTTACCGAATTTGCACAACAGAATGATCGAATTTGTAAATCTCTTCAAGAAAAAATTATGCATATTTTGGCAAATGCTGTAAAAGGATAAAAAAAGGGGAGCACGTGGAGATCCGTTAGAGGATACATTAGATAGGGTGTTAGAACCGTATTTCCTAGCTAGATGGATATATGCAGATATGCAAGTAGCTAGCTAGGCTGCAGCACAAAATATGCATGTGGCCACTCTCTATTTATATATTCCTAGCATTGATGATAATAGCATCAGCCGGGCTTGCAGTGTCATGTTTCCATTTGAGAGAGCGAAGCTTGATCGAAGTTGAATGTAGATCAAGCAGGTATATTTTTCAAAAAATATATATTTTTTGACAGCAATAAAAGTGTCGCTTACATGAAATAGGTTGCATGCTGCTCTGTCTCACGGGGGGTGGGGAGTTCTGTTTCCTCTATATTCTTCTCGCCTAGGAGCTGAGTTTTAGATTTGAGGCATTGTCCGCCTCATGCGCACAATTTTTAACTCAACTTACTCCAACCATAATCTTTAATTAATCCATCCCACAATTCTTATTGTTAATTATGCATTTTTTAGCCCACAATCATTCCATGCAGTTTTTTCATGCCCACAATTTTTCATTCAATTTACTCCAATCATAACCCTTCATCTTTAATAATGTTCTTTTTCCCAGCCAACAATTTTTCATCAAATTTACTCCAGCCACAATCCTTACTCTTTAATTATGCACTTTTTTCGAGCCCACGATGATTCCTTTCATAATATGCGCAATGCAAAGTTTAAATACTAGGCAGCCCACATACACCCACGATTTCCTTGCATGTTAGAGTTTGCGTTTGATTAGCTCACGACGAACAACGACATTGAACATATATAAATTGGTAAGATTCAGTTTCGTGGAGCAAGGTGGGACTATTCAGTATGAAATATCTATTTTTTCGTCTGTTGATGATGTTTACATGCGCTGATGAATTTGGCCCAGTCGCTGGAGCACAGGCGAAGGCCCAATGCCGTTGTGTGGACTCTTCCTTTAATATATAAATATTATACAACCTTTTGTAGTCACAAGTTTATATTGGCCTAGTTGGTTAAGGGAGTTAAAGCTAACTCTAAGGTTTCGAGTTCGAATCCCACTTGAGTTTATTTTTGGTTGTTTTATTACCACCGCGAGGCCGTGAGGGATGAAAAAAATAACTTGGTTGTGGTTGGGCTGTTCGGGCTGAGGCCCATACGGGCAACACCCAGCGCTAGACGAAGTGACCAAACACCAAACGAATCGTTCTTTTTGTACACCGACGGACGGACGAAAACCCTATGACGGACCAGACGAACAAAAATTACGGTGGTAAGATGCAATAGCCCTTTTATTAGTAGGTATATATTTGATCGGTTGATCGTTAGTCGTCGATGTCGAAAATAAAATATTCCCAAAATTAAGAAGTATAAAATTTTGACACAAAAAATGCTAAAAATTCATCAATCTGAAAGAACTACAAAAACTTGGAAAAAGTTAGCAAATTTTGAAAAGATAAAAATTTAGAAAAAATACCAAATTGGGAGAAAAAGTTCACCAAAACTAAAAACAACATGAATTTAAAAAAAAGGATCATGAATTTGAAAACTAAGTTCATCCATTGAAAAAATGTTCACGGATTTTACTAAAGTTCACACATTCGAAGGAGTTCACAAATTGAAAAAAGAATTCACACACTTGAAAAAGTTCAAAAAAAAGGGAAAAGAACAAGAAAAAGTAAAGGAGAAAAATATGGGCTAGCGTCCCACTTGGCACCTAGCATTGTTGGTGCGCCCTGCACTCATAAGCCTCGATTTGGCGCTATATTTATACCTGCAAATATCCCTAAAAAATCTATACCTACAAATAAAGGGAGGATTGTTTCTTCCTATCAGTCGCGTGTTTTGCAATAAGGCCCCGAGTTTGCTAAGAATCAACCCATAGTCTAGGGTAAATTATATATTTTTTGCTTTTGTAGAAAACCCCATGTTGTTTGTCTTGATCAACTCATAGTCCAGTTTTAAGTTGGATTTTTGCGTTTGCAGGAAACCCCCTAATATTTGGGTTACTGAACCCGCACTCCATATCAAACCTAGCTAACATGTTACTAACAAAAGAGCGCGTGCGTTGCTACGAGAGAGAAAAATACCACACTCCCCTAACCCAGTAACCATGAGTCAAGATCGCAATGGGTCCACGTCCTTTCTTTCGACACATGGCATCACTAAGTGTTGCCACTTATCCTCCTTCCCACCCTCGGTGATGGTGGTCTCAGTGCATACTCAACCACCATGCGTTTGAATGTTGTCAATCTAAAGGCGTCTCTCTCTCTCTCGGCATAAGATGAGAAATCTGTTTTTTTTCTATGAGGTTTTGGTGAGGCGTGCATGCGTGGGTATAGATGGTTTCTTTCGTCTCTCTACTGAGGTGTTCATTTCCCCACCCGTTAGGGGAACTCGGTGTTGGGAAACATAGTAGAAAACAACAAATGCGTGCCTACGCACACCCAAGATCAATATGAAGATGCATAACGGGTTGGGATTACGATCATTACCGTCACCGAGTTGCAGTGGAAGAAGAACACGTCGGTGTAGATCGTACTTGAAGTCCCTTGAACCACCGATGAACGATCTCGCGAACTGCCCACGAACAGTCCCTCATACCGAAGACCGAAAGCATGACCTCTTGATGTCTACTACACAACTTGTTCTTGTAGACTCGTGTTGGGCCTCCAAGCGTAGAGTTTTGTAGGACAGTAGCATTTTTTCCTCAATTGGATGACCTTAGGATTATCAATCCGTGGGAGGCGTAGGATGAAGATGATCTCTCTCAAACAACCCTGCAATCAAATAACAAAAAGTCTCTTGTGTCCCCAACACACCAAATACAATGGTAAATTGTATAGGTGCACTAGTTTGGCGAAGACATGGTGATACAAGTGTAGTAATGATAGTAGATATTGATTTTTGTAATAGGAACAATAAAAACAGCAAGGTAGCAAGTAACAAAAGTGGGCACAAACGGTATTGCAATGCTTAAAAATGAGGCCTAGGGTCCGTACTTTCACTAGTGCTATCTCTCAACAATGCTAATATAATTGGATCATGTAACCATCCCTCAACGTGCGATGAAGGATCACTCCAAACTTCTTATCTAGTGGAGAACATAAGAAGAAATTGTTTGTAGGGTACGAAACCACCTCAAAGTTATCCTTTCCGATCGATCTATCCTAGAGTTTGTACTAAAATAACACCAAGTTACCCTTTCTGATCGATCTATCCAAGAGTTTGTTCTAAAATAACACCATATGATACACATCAACCAACTCTAATGTCACCTAGATACTCCAATGTCACCGCGAGTATCCGTGAGTTGATTATACGATATGCATCAAACAATTTCAGATTCATAATACTCAATCCAACACAAAGAACCTCAAAGAGTGCCCCAAGATTTCTACCGGAGAAACAAAGACGAGAACGTGCATCAACCCCTATGCATAGATTACCCCAATGTCACCTCGGGAATCCGCGAGTTGAGTGCCAAAACACACATCAAGTGAATCAATATGATACCCCATTGTCACCACGGGTATTCATAACAAGACATACATCAAGTGTTCTCAAATCCATAAAAGTGGTCAATCCGATAATAACGAAATCTCAAAGGGAAAACTTAATTCATCACAACAAGATAGAGAAGGGAACACACCATATGATCCAACTATATTAACAAAGCTCGTGATACATCAAGATCGTGCCAAATCAAGAACACAAGAGAGAGAGATTAAACACATAGCTACTGGTACAAACCCTCAGCCCCGAGGATGGACTACTACCTCCTCATCATGGTGGCCGCCGAGATGATGAAGATGGCCTTCGGTGATGATTTCCCCCTCCGGCAGGGTGCCGGAACAGGGTCCAGATTGATTTTTCGTGGCTACAGAGGCTTGCGGCAGCGGAACTTCTGATCTAGGGTTATTTCTGGGGGTTTCTATACATATAGGATTTTTCAGCGTTGGAATCACGCGAAGATGGGCCTCAAGGGCCCATTACCCACCAGGGCGCGCCAGGGGGGTTGTGCTCCCTGGTGCCTTGTGGGCAGTAGGGGGCCCCCCTCTGGTGGTTCTTTGCTCCATTGTTTCTCTTTTCTTCCAAAAAAATCATCAAAAAGTTTTGCTGCATTTGGAGAACTTTAATTTCTGCACAAAAAACAACACCACGGTAGTTCTGCTAAAAGCAGCGTCAGTTCATGTTAGTTCCATTTAAATCATATAAAATTGCACCCAAACCATATAAAATTGTTGTAAACATGGCATGAGTACTTCATAAATTATAGATACGTTGTTGTCACACTGAGAGGGCCCTAAGAATATCTCTCCCTCGTCCGAGGAGAAAATCCCACTCTCGAGCTATCTAGTCCCTTGTCAAACTTTCCGATGAACCAGGGCTTTGCCTTATGATCACCGTGTTACGGGTGACGTTTTGAGAAACCCCAAAGCCCACCGTATGGTAGGAAGTGACTATGATACTCTCATGGTTTAAGGAGCAAAGTCACACGTTAACACTCCGTGTTATTACAATTGAATACATATGATATTAACTCAATTCCTAACAAACAAGATTGGGTCGATTCAATATGATCGCTCTTCCAACGTCATAATCTCAATGTTGTTTAAGGACTATCGTTACACTTAATGATATCCTAAAATCCGAAAAACGTGATCACCAACAACATTTGGGCTAGTCTTAGAGGCGAGACTAGGAAACTTTATTTTATCCATTTATCGTTTCACATGTGCATATGAGTTTTCCACTGAATCACATAATCCAGGATCATAGCAGTTATAGCATGAAATATAAACACTTAAATATGAATATGGAAATATAAAAGTACAATATTATTGCCTCTAAGGCATATTTCCAACTGTCTCCCACTTGTGCTAGAGTCAATAATCTAGTTATCACTTTTAACTTTTACGCCAATAATGGCAATCCGGTGTCAGTCCATGATTTGCTTGTGGTATAGACTTTGTCCTATCGAATATGACAATCTTCACATCCGTGTGTATCATTTGCATTTTTAATGCATTTGTCATGCTTTCACATGAATTCATAATTTATGTGAAACAAGCTTAGTATATATTGAATAACTGGTAGGACCTTTGTTTCCTTAGATTGAGCTATACCTGGCCATGGGCAGCCCAACTCGACCCGACCCGAAAAAGCCCGACACGACCCAACCCAACCTTGCCCATGGGCTGGGTCTGGGCCTAGATTTTGAGCCTGATGACCGGGCCGAGCCGGGCTCGGACCCGTCGTATTTGCAATTTAAGGAAGAGGCCCGGCGCGTTTTTTGACTGATGGGCGCTATAGAGGGCTTGAATTTTAGGCGTGACGGCCGGGCCGAGCTCGGGCCTAGGTTTTCTACGTCGAGCTTTGGTAGGCCTGGCCCAAAGCCTGACCCAGCCCGATGGATGCCCAGGTATAGATTGAGCCATAGAACCATTATTGAGAACAGTTTTCTATTTGCACAATCATGTAGAAACCATACTAAGTTCATCAATGAACCTTCGATTCATCACCCTCTATTGTTGCTTCTAAAGCGACAATATACTTAGCCTTCTGTTACAGAATTCACCGAAGTAACTTTCTTGAACCAATTCCAACTTACTGTGCCACCATAAATCTTTTAAATGAAATCAAAATTCTCTTGGGAGCACCGATTGAAGATTATTGTCGATGTACTACTTACATCAAGCATGTATTGATGTAAATCCTTACATCAATCTCTTCGTTTTCTCCGTATGCGAGAAACATGTCATCAGTATTCAACGACATTTTCACTGTTGTCCTATGATCAATAATTTGTTCTTTCTGGTAACTTTACTCACAACTTACTTGGAGTACTCGACTTATCTGGTTATTTACATACCATTGAATTAACACAAGTGTGATTGAAATCATATATTTCACTCATCAGTATTTCAAGATACAGATTCTTGCTAAGAACTCCTTCCATGTGACTTTGATAAGAAAACACTTCTTGTCGTTTTTTCATACTAAACTGCTTTAGTACTTTGTCAATATGTATTTTGGCTAAGCCCTGATTAGATACTACTATCTCCATATATTATAATGCTTAATACAAGGACTATATTGCCTAAGTACTTTATTGAAAAACTAGTTTCAATAAAGTCTTAATTCGTGTCAAGAAATTTATATAATTTTCAATCAACAATGTGTCATGCACACATAGTGTTTAGAAATATTATCATGCTCCCACTTACTTTCTTGTAAATACAAGGATCTTTGTTTCTATCGATGAAATCATATTATTTGATCAATTCATCAAAACAAAAATTCCAACTGCACTATGCTTGCTTCAGATCATTACACGATCTCTTGAAGTTTGCACACTTAATAGCATCCTCTGGATCGAGAAAATTACCTTGGGCCGTATCAAATATACAATCTTGGTTCTATTTCCATCTCATGGGAATCATTTTGACATCCATCTGTCATAGCTCATAAGTGAAATATTTAGTAATTGCTAGTTTAATATGAATTGACTTTAAGTATTATTATAATGAGACAATCTCATCATAATCAACTCCTTAATCTTGTCATAAACTATTTGCAATAAGTCAAGCACTATAAAACATTTTTATCTTTGTCAATCTATAGTTCCATCACTACACTTTAGACTTTAAGTCTTTCACAGGGTCTATCAAGTTCTAAACCTGAATTATGTGTATGGATATTATCTCGGATTATTTTGGCGTATTGCCAATTCTGGAGTCAGCGCCCATCAACTCTTCTCTGTGTATTATAGGTTCATTGTTTGTTTCAACAATATTTTGTCTGCACACCCTGAAGGTCTATATGAATTTTCCAACCTATATAGTTCAGTTGCACGTTCGACTGGAGTCTCTATATCCTACGTAGAGGCTTCCGTATCGGTCATAGTAAGGAATTTTAGAACCAATTCTAGCATTTCTGTTCTTTACCTGATCACGAAGATTCTGTAATCTTGTGGAATTGCACTTTCTTCCCACTCACTCTTTTGCAGAAAACATTTTCTTAAATTTCTGCACTCTGTGACAAAACACTTTGCCTAGGCGTAGTGATAGAGGAATACCCCAACCATTTGGGATAACCTACAAAGTAGCACTTATTTCAACAAATTTTGTGGCTTTTTTTAGTGTAAAAGTCATAGTCTCTAAAGCATCACATTAAAAGTATATTGGAGGAACAATCAATGTCATACATAGCTTGATTACATCTACTCAAAACACTATACTCTTAGTAGTGTTTCTAGGAGGTGCAAGCTATAAAATTCTTTTATAGCACATCAGACATTCGCTAAATTTGTAACTCAAATATTCTTTTTTGCAATCCAATTGTAAAAACATAATTTTCTTGTTACAATAATTTCTACTTCATTTTGAAAATCTTTTAAAACATTTCAAAAGATCCACATTTATGTCTCAATTAGTAAATATAAATATCTACATGAGTCATCCTTGAAGATAGATAAATCCACTGCTTGCAACAACACTTATTGGACTACATACATCAATATGCATATTTCCAATTTATTTTTTTGCTCGTTTATGGCCCGTGAACAGTATTTACGGAAGTTGCAAGTGTTAGATGATTCATAGTCATATGACTCCAAAATCCATCACTATGGAATTTCTCCATGCGGGTTTTGACATTTAATGTCAGTGTTGTGGATATTCAGTTTTATCATCAATAGTCATAACCTAAATCCAATGGACAATAGGAGTGTGGCCCTTTTGTTCATTACATCTAACAACTATAGTTCTCTTATGAACAACCTCCTTGAACCTTCTATGCAATGGGCTAGAGTGTACAAAACTCTAAAATGACTAATGACAATAAATTCAGAGGTAATATGTTGATGAAAAAGTATCATAACTATTACAAATTTTCATCACATATTTTAACCTCATTAATTTGTTGTTCATTAGGCCGTAGTAATTCTTGCATAGATTTGCAAAACATGCAATCGAGTCGGTATCCTTGTGGTCAACTTTTAACCACAATTCCCGAAGAATTTAGTGTTTAACAATTTAATCATGATTCTCAAGAATCACACTTTACTTGATCGACTTTATCTACATCTTATAGCTTGTATGACATTCATACATGAGCTAGACATTCCAATCTTCTTTCCCTTCCGCCTCTAACCTTCTTATAGTTTTACTTTCAATATTTCTCCCACTCAACAGAAGAATCACCTAAATTTTTAAGAGTGGCATGAGCCCCGAATTTCCCTAGCCATGTAAGCTGTCACGCCCCCGATTCAATCGTACACTAATCATACACGCAAATGTGTACGATCAAGATCAGGGACTCACGGGAAGATATCACAACACAACTCTAGACACAAAGTAAAATAATACAAGCTTTAATTACAAGCCAGCGGCCTCGAGGGCTCGAATACATCAGCTCGAAAACACAAGAGTCAGTGGAAGCAACAATATCTGAGTACAGACATAAGTTAAACAAGTTTGCCTTAAGAAGGCTAGCACAAAAGTAACAACGATCGAAAAGGCAAGGCCTTCTGCCTAGGAGCCTCCTAACTACTCCTGGTCGTCGGCGGTCTCCACGTAGTAGTAGGCACCCTCGAGGTAGTAATAGTCCTCGGTGGTGGCGTCTGGCTCCTGGGATCCGTCATCTGATCGCAGCAATCGGGTATGCGGGAAAAGAGGTAGCAAAGCAACCGTAAGTATTCATCCAAAGTACTCGCAAGACTTACATCAGATCTAAACTAAGTATGCATCTGTATCAAAGGAATGGGCTGTATCTGTGGACTAAACTGCAGAATGCCAAAAGAGAAGGGGAAAGCCTA
Organism: Thinopyrum elongatum; assembly: GCA_011799875.1. Classification (NCBI taxonomy): domain Eukaryota; kingdom Viridiplantae; phylum Streptophyta; class Magnoliopsida; order Poales; family Poaceae; genus Thinopyrum; species Thinopyrum elongatum. Next base: position 611,150,171 of record CM022303.1, read on the forward strand.
GCCTAGCGAAGACTAGCATCTTGCAGCATCAGAAGAGGTAAGAGTAACATATTATAAAAGTATTAAGTATGTTGTAACATCGCCCATAGATCACTTCCTTGACTCCCTGCGAGAAAACAATCCTGGAGCCATCATTTCCATTACATGCCTCAGCATCTAGTTCTAGTTGTATCGATCGGGATACAACTCCGAGCGTCCGTTACCGTGGACACGGCTATTCGAAGAGATCAATCTTCCCTGCAGGGGTGCACAAACTTACCCAACACGCCCGATCAACTCCGGCCGGACACACCATCAGGTCATGTCCGCCCTTGGCTGATCAACACACCGTAGTCCTACCTAGGCTCATCAGAGAGGCCAGCACGCCGGTCTACATCCTAAGCGCGCAGGGGTCTTGGGCCCATCACCCTTTGCACTCCTGCACGTTGTGAACGCGGCCAGTGAGCAGACCTAGCCCCCTTATACAAGTGCAGGTGTTCCAGTCCAACCCGGCGCATGCCGCTTAGTCGCTGATGTCCGAAGAGCTTTCGGCTGATACATACGACGCACAGTGCCCATACTTATTCTCGCGTGGTGGTTAGTGCGAAAAGGCCAGAGGCCTACTCAGATCACATATCCAAACCGTTAGTGTCTTGGTAGCGCGCGGTAACGATCAATGATCCACGATATGTGGTCCCGTCGCCCCGTCTCACGGACTTGCGGCAAGGGCTAAGAATGCCCGGCCGCGCCGCGTGGAAAACTCACGGGTATCCTCCAGATCAACCCGACTACACATCAACTCGCGGGTACACTCACGGTCAACCCGACTTCACTTTTCTCTCGCGGGTACCCCTCGGGGCCGACCCGACTTTAGTCATGGTTCTGTGGTAAAGTCAAAGTAGCTGTGTGTCCGAAACAGCAATGGGGAAACCCGAGGAATCACCCTCGATGGATTCCCACTCGATGTAACCGTCAAGGGGGACTTGGAGGAATCACCATCGATGGTCCACACTTGAGGGGTTGCACGACAGAGTCATTATTGGGAATGGTGAAGGAGGAATCACCCTCGATGACCATGACCGAATAGCTACACGACAGGGTTAACATCAGAAGTGCTGACGAGGTATCACCCTCGGCACTCGATAGTAACTCTGCAAAGTCGTACAACTAAGGGGGTGATGTGCGGTGTCGGGGACTGGACGTCAATCACGTTGATCGAGTCATCGAACATAAAGCGGGGCAACTGGGACAAGGTGAGGGGTCACATATGGATCACTAATTAACCTATACTAAGTAGTTTAGGATAAACAGGTAAGGTATGAAAGCAGGTAACAAAAACAGGCTATGCATCAGAATAGGATCATACAAAAGCAGTAGCAGTTCTAATGCAAGCATGAGAGTAAAGAAATTGGCGATATCGGAATGATCAAGGGGGGAGGGGGTTTGCTTGCCTGGAAGCTCTGCTGAAAAGGAAGAAGGGTCGTCGTTGACGTAGTCAAACACAGTGGCATCGGCAGCGGCCTCGAGGTCTACCGGAGAGAAGAGGGGGAAGAAACAATAAATATAAAGCAAACAAAGAATCACAAAGCATGACATGACAATACGCGGTGTTAGGGGTGACCTAACGCATTGCTACGCGCTATAGACGAAGCAGGAAAATATCCGGGAATATTTTCCGGGCTCTGGGCATTTATCGGTCAGACGATCCAGAGGGGAAGATTCCACGTTTGCAGTGTTAGAGGCATGTGACAGGTATGTGGATGGCATATTCGGATTCGTCATATTTTTCTAACCGGTTTTCATATATAAATTATTTTTATCTGACTTACGGATTATTTTATATTATTTTTTAAAGTTTTAAATGAATTTCTAAATTTCTGGATTTACTTTAAAATTCGAATTAAATAGCAAGAGGCTATGGGCACCCAAAAGTGTACCCATTCAGAGTGCACTTGTGGCTGACAGTGGGCCAGGTGGTGGTCAAGTCAGTGGTAGTTGACCAGTCAATGTTCAACAGGGTCAATGGACCCACATGTAACTGTCATAGGGGTAGATTATTGTCTAAATTAATTTAAACTAGGGGCACATGTCATTTGCTCTATAAACTAAACTAGTATTAAATTAGTACTACTCCCTCCGTTCCAAAATATAGTGCATACTCGGTTTCCGCGTTTCAACTTTGACCATAAATTTAACCAACGAGACCGACTGCGGCGGGAGCAAAAATTATACCAGTGAATTCGTATTCAAAAGAAGTTTTCAAATATATATTTTTTGCTTCCGCCGCAGTCGGTCTCGGTGGTTAAATTTATGATCAAAGTTGAACCTCGAAAAGCATGAGCGCTATATTTTGGAAGGGAGGGAGGACTAAACTAGTCCTAATTGGTCCTAATTAGACCTAGTCTAATTAAACAAGCCCGGCCATTTGCAGTGGCCTAGCCACGGCTGTGCTCAAGGAGCACGAGCTCCATGGCCAGCTAGGAGCTGCAGGCGGCCACAGCGCAGCACAAGAGCAGCAGCCGCAGCTTAGCAGCACAGAGCAGCGGCAGCACGGCGGCGCGGCAGCAAGCAGAGCAACAGCAGCGGCTAGAGCATCATCAGCAGGACAGCACGCAGCAGCAGCTAGGGGCGCTAGCAGCAGCTAAAACAACAGCAGCTAGCGGCCAAGCAGCGGCAAGAGCAATCGCGGCAGCACGCAGGAAGCGGCGGCTGCGGGCACGTGCGTGGACGCGGTTGGCGTACGCGGAGCATGCACAGGCGGCGCATGGGGTATGGGCTGCAGGCATGCGCACACGGGAGCTCAGCTCCGGCCATGGCGGCCAAGCGCGGGGTAGGCCATACGGCGACGAATCCGAGGGGGAAAAGGGGGCAACGGGGAGAGGAGCTCACAACGGTTCCAACGGAGGCGACGGGAAGGTCGGAGGTGGACCGGAGACGAGGCAATGGACGACGGTGGCCGACAATGTACGCGGTGAGGACGAGCTCGATGCCGAGCGTACGAGGCGGCTCCGCTCGACTTGTTGCGCGGGATCGACGAAGTAATCAGCGGTGATCTTCCTGGTCAGCTCGGAACGGCGAGAGGGAGTCGTTGGCCGCACGATTTACAGTGAGGCGGCCATGGCGGCGTTCGTACGAGTGAGACAGAGAGGGAGGGATGTGAGCGAGGGGAGAGAGGCGTGCTAGGGTTAGTCAGTGGGTTGAGGGGGTCCTTATCCGCCCAGTGAGCCGCGGGATGGTCGGCACGTGCCCATCTATGGCGTGGACGGCGTGCGCACGCCATTGCCTCCTCTCTGCCGAGAGGTTGAGGAAAGGCCACGGTAAACGGGCCAGGCTGCACTGTGGCTTGTCGGGCCTTAAGTGCACAGTACTATATAGTCTATTTCCTTTTTCTTTTCTGTGACAATTTTCCCCTCGGTTTTGTATTTTAATTTTGATCCAAATGAATTTCGTTGCTTGCGAAACTTGTCTCAATAATTACTAGGCAATAATCTGCACTGCCACAAAAAGTTTGGGAGTTTATTTTAAAAATAGTTTGGACTTTTCATAATTTAGATAAGCATTTAAATATTGTTTTGGCACTGTTTTAATTGTTTTAGGGCATTTAAACACTTTATAAAACGTTGGTTTCATTTTTATAATAGCTTTGGGAATTTTTGCAATATCATAGACACTTTTGTTTTGCTGTTTGAATAATTAATATTTTGACTTTATTTTAAATTTGATATTGAGGTTGAAGTATTCTTAATTGTTTTTTTAGGGCATAATGGTGATGACTTGGCATCATTAGTGTGTGCTTACTGTAGTTGAACTACGAGGGTGTTACAAATCTCCTTCACTATAAGAAATCTCGTCCCGAGATTTAAGAGTTGGAGTAAGGGGGAAAGTTCTGGTTACAAAATTCTAACGAATCTTCTCGTACTTAGTTGCTCTTCTCGAAGAAGTTGATCCCTCTCGTTGATGTCTTCAACTCTCTTCTTCAGGTCATCATGATGAAGTCGTCATCCTTACTTCGGTAATTCCATCGTACTTACGAATAGGTAAGGGGCAGCTCGACAACGATAGAATGCTATAAGGGGTAATTATCTGGGGGTTATCCCATGAATGAACTCATGAGTATCTCTCGAGTTGAACAAATGAAACACATCGAGAGTAAAGTAAGAAGGTACAATAAGAAGTTTCAACCGGATAGAAAATCTTTCGATGTCTGAAACAGAGTGTGAAAGGGGTACAGAGCAACGATAATAAGTATTGCGTCTGATACCAGAATAGATCCCTAGGAAGGTGGCTCGTGATTTACATATGATGCCAAGCATGAGGAATAACCTTGGAAACAAGGATGTACAGAAGAGTCAGGTTTCGATCATGTGCGTTATGGGCCCACCAGGTGGGTTAAAAGTAGGAAGGACGGTGACATCTGGCACGGTCAAGGTAGCAAGGCATGTCAGAGGATATCCTAGCAGTTATGTTGGCAACAACGTTGGTACCAAGGATGAGGGACGAAGAGAACCATTTTCCTGCTCGTTAAGACGAGGCGGACCAATAGGCAAAGTTCTCGTCCATCGGTGGCTACCGGAATGTCATCAACAATAGTAACAGGGTCTTACTGACAGAGTTGTACATTGAGGTGTCTACATAAGCAGGGTAGTATTCCTGTTTTGTGTTGGAGGGAAGGCAATAATGTTGTCGATGATAACACCAATCATCGAGGGGCAAGTATGGTATTTCTCATCATGAATTCGATTGATATCGTGGAAAAGTCAAAATATTGATGATGATCACGACAAATTTTGTTGAGAGGCTCCATGAAGACGCAATCGAACAGCGACGGCATCAAGCAAAAGGAATGATGAGGCGAAAGGTTATTGGAACCATGGATACGACACAAACTCATAATCAAGCTTGCTATTCGAGGTGAAACGATATGACGAGGAAGATCGACGTAAGCTTAGCTCATCGTCGAAGGTTGTGCTCTGGGAATAAGGATCAGGTAGCGCGGTTAAAATTAGCACGATAAGGAGATAGCCGAACAGGCTAGGGATGACGTGATGGAGTATAAAACTCCCCAGCAACAAAGTACTAGGAGTACTGAATCACAGGGTGGATTCGAGTCACTTATCAAGTTCTCGAGTGACGAATCAACTCAAACCTACGGAGTGACTAAGACGGTGAGAGTATTATTCCAACAAGAACTCATAAGAGATAGTGCAATGACACCATATCCTCGAGATATCAGGGGGCAATACTCGAAGGTAGAATAGAATACAGGTTGGACCGGTGTATTGATCTGCAGAAGACAAGTGCTTTAACCTGCCTGATAAAGGGAATCAAAGGAGAACATCAGGGTCAGAACCATGATTGCAAAGGACCAAAACATATATACAAGATGAATTATACCAAGGGGATACTTATTATTACGGGAAGCTTGCATGGTAAGATCTACATCGTGTCCATGGGCATGAACGCAAAGTTCAAGGTCGACTCCCACTTTTCCAATGCATAACCTTTCATTCACTTCTCATTTTTGAAGAAGTTGTAATATTGAAATTTTATCTGGCAAAACACTACAAGAGTATGACTCGTGAAAACTCTTGGGTTCACACGGATTAGGGAAGGCATAGGTTCAACCCATAGGGCATCTTAGGAACATATACCACAAACTTCAAGAGTAAATAACACAAGCTTGAAAGTAGAGCATGGTTGGCCAAATCGGAGAATACAATTTACCAAAGGCATTATGTATCCGGAAAGAACTCACAAAGTTATTGAATATGAAGGGCACTATCGGATAACAATCCAGCAATGGGTCTGGCGGACCGCAAAGAATCTGATGTGAGTATCGATGTTCAACCAGAAGAAGAAATAATGCAAGGACATCAGATTATAGAAATATCTGGAGAATTTGACACTTAATTTCAAAGGAATTATGGTTTCCAAATCGAGGGATCAGAAGCAGATGCTCTGATCAAATGATGAGTAAGTTCAATAGACATAGATCAACGATCAATCAAGGTTTGATTTGCCGAGCACCAGCTCTTATCCGAAGTGACGTCTGAGCCTAAGGGAAGAATTCTAATTGCGATTGATGATTTCAAGCATTCGCAATCATATCGAATCAAAGGCTCAAAATGACGATGACAAAGGATGCTAATGAATATTACTAGACATATGGAAGTAACCATAAAACAGGCAGGCAAGACTTTCCATAGCAATAGGTTGCAGAGGATTCTCGGAAAATCGAATAGTACTTCGAAGAATTTTGTGAAACACAAGAACAACTAGGAATGAACAAATCCTCGATAAGTGTGAATAACTGTTCGTAGTGTGTTCATGCGGCGAGGAACTGCAAGGCAGTAGCACAAGGGATTCTTAAAAGGTCGGAGAATAATTCGATGTATATTGTGATAACAAGAGCAATTGGGATTGATTGTACGAACGACAAGTGTATGTAGTTATCCATAAGGATATATCGGTGGTAGGGATTTGCAAAGTTGGTGGCCACAAGGGTCTCGAGAAAACCTCGAAGAGTATCTTCGGAATGTTCTGATGAAGTAGGCGGACATCTGTAGTGAGGGGCTCTCCGGGAGAAAGTATATACGAGAACCTAGAGTTAGAATTATCAAAAACATTTAACCCGAATAGAAGAGAGATCAGAGTCCCAGAATAAAGACGAGGAATAAAAGATCCTAACACCACCCAATTGTGATGTGGGCCCGTAAGCCACACAACAATGTTAGTAAAAGTTTTTCCAAGGAATAGACTCAACTTCGGCCAAGGAGTTGTAAAAGGGGCTACCTACATGCAGTCGGCTCTGATACCAACTTGTGACGCACCCAATTCAATCGTACACTAATCATACACGCAAATGTGCATGATAAATATCTGGGACTCACGGGAAGATATCACAACACAACTCTAGACACAAAGTAAAATAATACAAGCTTTATATTACAAGCCAAGGGCCTCGAGGGCTCGAATACATCAGCTCGAAAACACAAGAGTCAGCGGAAGCAACAATATCTGAGTACAGACATAAGTTAAACAAGTTTTCCTTAAGAAGGCTAGCACAAAAGTAACAACGATCAAAAAGGCAAGGCCTCCTGCCTGGGAGCCTCCTAACTACTGCTGGTCGTCGGCGGTCTCCACGTAGTAGTAGGCACCCTCAGGGTAGTAGTAGTAGTCGTCGGTGGTGGCGTCTAGCTCCTGGGATCCGTCATCTGATCGCAGCAATCGGGTATGGGGGGAAAGAGGTAGCAAAGCAACCGTGAGTACTCATCCAAAGTACTCGCAAGACTTACATCAGATCTAAACTAAGTATGAATCGTATCAAAGGAATGGGCTATATCTGTGGACTAAACTGCAGAATGCCAAAAGAGAAGGGGAAAGCCTAGCCTATCGAAGACTAGCATCTTCAAGCATTTTGCAGCATCAGAAGAGGTAAGAGTAACATATTATAAAAGTATTAAGTATATTGTAACATCGCCCAGAGATCACTTCCTCGACTCCCTGCGAGAAAGCAATCCCGGAGCCATCATTTCCATTACATGCCTTAGCATCCTGTTCTAGTTGTATCGATCGGGATACAACTCCGAGCGTCCGTTACCGTGGACACGGCTATTCGAATAGATCAATCTTCCCTGCAGGGTGCACAAACTTACCCAACACGCTCGATCAACTCCGGCCGGACACACCATCAGGTCATGTCCGCCCTCGGTTGATCAACACACCACAGTCCTACCTCGGCTCAACAGAGAGGCCAGCACGTCGGTCTACATCCTAAGCGCCCAGGGGTCTTGTGCCCATCGCCCTTTGCACTCCTGCATGTTGCGAACGCGGCCGGTGAGTGGACCTAGCCCCCTTATACAAGTGCAGGCGTTCCAGTCCAACCCGGCGCGCGCCGCTCTATCGCTGACGTCCGAATAGCTTTCGGCTGATACATACGATGCAGAGTGCCCATACTTATTCCCCCGTGGTGGTTAGTGCGAAAAGGCCAGAGGCCTATTCGGATCACATATCCAAACCGTTAATGTCTTGGTAGCGCGCGGTAACGATCAATGATCCACGATATCTAGTCCCGTCGCCCCGTCTCACGGACTTGTGGCAAGGGCTAAGAATGCCCGGCCGCGCCGCGTGGAAAACTCGCGGGTATCCTCCAGATCAACCTGACTACACATCAACTCGCGGGTACACTCACGGTCAACCCGACTTCACTTTTCTCTCACAGGTACCCCTCGGGGCCGACCCGACTTCAGTCATGGTTCTGTGGTAAAGTCAAAGTAGCCGTGTGTCTGAAACAGCGAGGGGGAAACCCGAGGAATCACCCTCGATGGATTCCCACTCGATGTAACTGTCAAGGGGGACTTGGAGGAATCACCCTCGATGGTCCACACTCGAGGGGTTGCACGACAGAGTCGTTATCAGGAGTGATGAAGGAGGAATCACCCTCGATGACCATGATCGAATAGCTACACTACAGGGTTAACATCAGAAGTGCTGACGAGGTATCACCCTCGGCACTCGATAGTAACTCTACAGAGTCGTATAACTAGGGGGGGTGATGTGCGATGTCGGGGCCTGGACATCGATCACGTTGATCGAGTCATCGAACATAAAGCGGGGCAACTGGGACAAGGTGAGGGGTCACATATGGATCACTAATTAACATATACTAAGTAGTTTAGGATAAACAGGTAAGGTATGAAAGCAGGTAACAAAAACAGGCTATGCATCAGAATAGGATCATACAAAAGCAGTAGCAGTTCTAATGCAAGCATGAGAGGAAAGAAAATGGGCGATATCGGAATGATCAAGGGGGGTTTTGCTTGCCTGGAAGCTCTGCTGAAAAGGAAGAAGGGTCGACGTCGACGTAGTCGAACACAGTGGCATCGGCAGCGGTCTCGGGGTCTACCAGAGAGAAGAGGGGGAAGAAACAATAAATATAAAGCAAACAAAGAATTACAAAGCATGACATGATAATACGCGGTGCTAGGGGTGACCTAACGCATTGCTACGCGTTATAGACGGAGCAGGAAAATATCCGAGAATATTTTCCGGGCTCCGGGCATTTATCGATCAGACGATCCACAGGGGAAGGTTCCTCGTTTGCAGTGTTAGAGGCATGTGACAGGTATGTGGATGGCAAATTTGGATTCGTCATATTTTTCTGATCGATTTTCATATATAAATTATTTTCATCTGACTTGCGGATTATTTTATATGATTTTTTAAAGTTTTAAATGAATTTCTAAATTTCTGGACTTACTTTAAAATTCGAATTAAATAGCAAGAGGCTATGGGCACCCAAAAGTGTACCCAGTCAGAGTGCACTTGTGGCTGGCAGTGGGCCAGGTGGTGGTCCAGTCAGCGGTAGTTAACCAGTCAATGTTGACTGGTCAACAGGGTCAATGGACCCACATGTAAGTGTCATAGGGGTAGATTATTGTCTAAATTAATTTAAACTAGGGGGGCACATGTCATTTGCTCTATAGACTAAACTAGTACTAAATTAGTACTACTAAACTAGTCCTAACTAGTAGAATGCCCGTGCGTTGCCACGGGCATTTCAATTTTGTTTTTTTTTGCGGGAAAATTTCAATTTTGTTTTGATTGTATATATATACATGTATTAGTGTATAAAACTCTATGAATTTTTGGCCCCTTCCAACAACATCGCCTCGACACCCTTTTAATGGATTACTTTCCATCCCTCTCATATGCAAAACTAAAAATATATATAGAAATATATGCAAGGAATATACAAAGAACAAAAATTATTTGTATGCATCTCTTGCCATTTTGTAAAACTCAACAATCATAAAGCTTTGTCAATCAACATTTTCAAAGCATCATCCGAAGGCATGAGGTTTTATCTCCGATCTAAAGTGAACATGAACACATATTAAAAAAGCTCCTTATACAATTGATCGGTTACTAAATGCGAGGACATGACCGTTTTTAGTCGGGAATGAGTGGCATTGTGCTTTTTAGTAGAGTGATTCGCAACTCAATCCTTGTTAGAAATGACTTGTTAGGGTATGTGATATTTTTCACTAACATAAAAAAGGATGTGACATTTCTCTCATAGCAAAGTGGCGCTTTTCCCTATAAAAATGCAAACATCCAATCCTTTTCTTCTTATCTTAAAAAAAAGCAATTCACTCTCTCGCTCTGTCACCACACTACACAACACTGACACTGACTTCTCATTCCCCTGGCCTGCTTTCCTCGCCATGGAGTCGCCGCCGCCACTGCTGTCTTCCCTCGATACCACGAGATTCGGCATGTACGTTCCTCTCACTGTAGTCTCCCTATCCCCCCACAGTGTCGCCCACCCCCTCCTATGTGTCCAAAGCCGATTCCCAGTATCAAGGAATGCACACCGTCGTAGCAGGGGGCGACCACCACATTGTGTTTTTGCGTCCATGGTATATGAAATGATATATATCATGTGATCCTTTCGCCTCTTTTTCTGTTTCCTCGTATCAATATTGCAAGATTGTTTTTAGTTTTCAAAAATATTAGTCATTTTTTGTTGATTGCTAATATCTTACTTAGTAGGATGCATTTCCAGCCTCAAGATAGCTAATATCTTATTTAGAAGGATGCTTGCATTTCCTCTTATTGATAGACAAAGCATCGGTTGGTGGAGGTGCGGGATCGAGTGGATCCATGGTGCTTCCCTCGCCGCGAGACCTCGCCTCACCGCCTCCAATGTCTGTGCCTTCGAGATGGATGGCCATGGTGATGAAAAGGATGACGAGGCCGGCGGAGTTGAGTCCCGCTGAGCGAGATCAGCCTCTAGTTACGCAGAAAAACAAGTATAGTAAATAGACACGAAAAGGCTATGTGAGGTTATCCAAAATCAGATAAAAAGGTTGCATGGAGCAGCTGAACCACACAATTTCCGTTCATGAAAGAAGAAATTAACTCTTCGGACAAGCAATTTGCACTATGAACAAGCATATCAGTTCATTTTAGAGCATGAATTCCAAAACCAAGTACGAAGACACCTCAACATGATTCCAGGTGCTACTCAAACCAGATACATGCAAATAGATAAAATGCACTTTCCCTTAAGTTGAACATTTTCTTACAAATTCTCAGATTGAAACACTAATCAGGATGTACATTCAATGGACAGAAATCATAAACCAGAAAGTACATTTTCTTAACCAGAAGAATATCAAACTACAAATTACTGTTTGTGGTTGATGGGGTATCGTTCCACAAATTAAAATTGATTCGAAATCCAAAACCAACACTATAAGCACAACATTAAGTTTATGGGTTGAAAACAGCAGGTGCATCCAAAAGTATGTACAAATGGCCTTAACTTCAAACAAGAGATTGAGATGCATGCCCTGTGCAGTATCTAAGTTCCAGCAACTGTGCACAAACACTATCATAATTAAGTTCATTTCTTTTTTTAGAAATGACAGCAGTAGAGACTCCCACTGTTAAATTAGGTTACAGAAAATTAAGTTTATTTCTCTTATCAAGGAAAAGAACTCAACAAGCTAATTAATAGGGCAAGGGAACTTAATTATTTCAAAGGCACTTATTTGCTTCAGATGACATCTGTTCCTGCAAAATTATTGTTCAGTGTATTGTTCATAACAGAAAATTTAATATCCGAGCAAAATTCTAAGAGACATTTTATGAGTAAAAATTTTGATCAGATTTATTCTGTTAAAAGCATACCTTCCTCTACAGATTAGTGAGCTGCTCAAGCATTTGTCATGTTTGCAAGATTGAAATTGATCAACATTTTTATGTTGGAACATATGCTAGCTAGCATAACCGGAAAATCAACATCCTAGCTGCCAGGGAAATTATGTCTAGCTTGTAGGACGTATGATGCATTGTATTACAAAATTAAAATGTGTTAAATGTATCATTTTCCATTCCTAGAATAAAGATAAGAAATCAGAGAGGTCCAGCTGAAAATTGCATATAGTTCAATAAATAAGGACGGTAGGAAGCAGCTCACAAATCTGAGATGTGTTTTATCCATTGTAGACAATGAGAAAGTTTTGAGCTATATTTGCAGCACGAGGAAACATTGTTTTTCTTTATTCTTTCAACAGGACGCACACCCTGCTCAGTTTTACTTTGACATGAAGAAAAACAAAAATACTTGTGATCTAAAGGCCAATGGGCAGTTTCAAACATTGCGTCTTAGTAGCATAATATCGATTATGCTAACAGAATAAAAACAAGCAGTACTAAGGAACAATCTGATTTGAATTTGTTCAAACCAAAACTTATTTTAGTTTGAATATTGAAAATCAATGTTTTTATAATTCTTGGAAGATTAATAATTAAAAAGCAAATCATTTATTTATTGTAGACATGCATGCTAAAAAAACTGATGACATGGTCAGACCACCCTTGCAACAATCCTCGGGATTATACTCTATCTAGGGTACATCATTTGCTTGAGTTTTGACTTCAGGCTTGTAACGTGCACTTAAACATTAAGAATCTGAAAAATCATAATTTAGCCATCGCAACACAACGCTAAGTTTTACAAACCTATACATACACTGTGCGCATATATATAGACACACACATCCATCATAGGCTTGCTTAACAATTTCATTAGGGGCTCGTTCGCTCATGAATCAAACATATACGTATGACGTGTCGCTGGATCAGAGGTACGAGCTCGGGAATCAAATCGAAGCTTACCTTCACAGGACCCTATTCCATTGTCCCAACAAAGCCATCCACATCGTTGCTGAAGTTCTGTTGTTGGTGACAAGGCAGAGCGCCAACACTCTGAAGACGTCACTGAAGTGTCGGTTCGTTGGTGGAGAAAACTGTGATTGGGTAGCCTTCCTCTGCCCGGGGCTCCTAGATCAATGGGGGGCTACCAGGATTGGCACCAGGGTAGCGAGTCAGCGCCGTCACCCATGACGGCGACAGGCTTCAATGACCGGTATTGGAAAGGCACTTTCACTCAAAACCTCTATTGGAAAGGCACTTTTATAACAATAACTTCTGAAACAGGAGTGAAATATGAGTTATAGAAAGAAGAGCCGCCAAATCATGCATTTGCGAGCAAAGCACTTACCAATGCACTTTGATAGCATGCAATCAGAGCAGTTGCGCCTCTGAAAGATGGAGAAATAGAAGTAATCTAGGATCACCAGGGAAGCTCTAAATGTTCTTCTTCTCCATAGGATTTAAACCATTCGCTATATCTTTGTATGAAATAAGAAAGAATAAAACATCTGCAAAATCATTCATATAGCTGCAACAACTGATTTGAAAACAAATGACTAAAGCATGGCTTTGGATTCCTATATTTTATTCTCTGTTATATTGTGCACGACTAACAAATGAAATACAACTGAAATCTCTTTCCCTGGTAAAGTAGTGTTCGGTTATGAAACAAATTACTCATTTTTTTCATGAACCAACACAGGGACTCTTCTATTTCTTTATTTGCAATCGGATGCTTGAATCAAAAGTATGTTAATTTTATCTCCTCTAGGTCTCTGATCCAACAAACGGAGTAGAGCAATGTTGAAGAAAGGAAGAGGCAAGGTTACCATGGCTAGCATGAAGCTTGTAAATTTCCATAACCTCCTTACATCAAAACAAAGCAAGGATAGCAAACATATTGCTGTTGGTGTTTGTTGTGATCCATGCTTCAGAGCAAAAAACTTTAACACATTAGCGAGTTAAATTTAGAACAATCAGTATCTATAGGAAAAAAAACTAAGAGGGGAAAGTTCCGTAGCTTCAGAGCAATTTAATAAGCAACTTTAACACATTACAAATCCCAACTTTGTTGCCAATCTTAATTCTCTTTGATGAAACTGTATACATCTAGGTTATCATACGAAAATCTCACTGACCTCATGCCAAGCTATGCTCCACATGGAAATCAGGCAACCGCGGCACTGGCCACGGTCTTCCAGCAACACGAACCCACTGAGCCGGCCTACTCCCATGCCAACCTTGCCAGCGATAGTCCACCAGAGAAGTCCTCCCCAGGGGTCTAAGCTCGCAAACAGATTTACATGTGTGCATTCAAAACAGCACATAGAACATTATTCTGAATACAAATGATTTATACATCAGCATATGCTTCATTTCTGATCCAAATTATGGCATCTGAGCACGCGTAGAGCTAAAAGTAGTGCAGTGCAGTACCTTCATGAGGCATTTAATAGTGGGTTGCCCGTGCTTTGCAACTGGAGCTTGAATATTCTAGATGATATTCTATCGTAATTCTCCTTTTTCTGGTTAACCCATTAGTGAAATGTAGACGACCTTTTCATTTGCACAATTTTTTTTGTTTATATTAGTAGTAATATTGCGGTGACCAGGAATTGTTAAGAAAAAAAGTTGTGTGTGGCAAATTCATTAAACTGAATAAAATATTTTTAGATGTGTGAATTGAAACTCACTTGACTCTGCTTCTTTCTATTATGGGTTTCCTTATCTTTTCCGATGCATAGCACAATAAAATAAATGATGAAGTAACTAATGTCTTGGTGATCATATGCAATGAACTGCACCCAAAATCCCAAACTTCCACCAGGGGTGTGGCAGATTTCTGGACACATAAATTATATATATAGTGATTTTACCTCATAATAGATAATTTCGTAGGTCCACTCCAATAGTATAAAATTCCCCATGCGAAAACCAAAAATAAAAAGGGACATGGATGTCTTTCAGAAATATCAACCAAAGAGAATAGGTTACTCGGCCACCAATTGGAATCCTTGAAAGTTCAGTTCACCAGTCTTGCAACAAGTATGTACCCACAAAGCAATTCTTTCTCTGAGTCAGCTCCTAGTGGTTCCATGGGGTTCTCTATTACATTTGTATCAGGTGTAAGTAAACAATCAGAGTAGAGAACCATGGTGTGTGTATGGGATATGGCACTATTAGGATCAGGGGAAAAGGCATCCTCAAGGCTTTTGAATTGTATATACAAAAGGCATCTAAGGCGCACGAGGTGAATTAATTTTTGATACTGTTCTCAACAGAAACATATCATGTGCACGAGCCATTATCTGAAGAAAACACAACACCCTGAATCGAAAGCTAACTGGCACTTGGATAAGTTGTCTCTGGAGTCAAGTTTTATGCTCTACCCATTAGCGATCTCTACTAATATAGTATAATATAGTTGTGTACGGGACTACAAGTAGACTGAAACAATGAGTACTTCACAATTTCCATGGTATATACTGGATGTATGTCCCGCCTCCACTCTACCTCAACACGGCGGGCGCCGGCAAGTACAGCGCCGCCGCGGCACCTGACTGTGGCCGTCATGGATGCGCCGGCAAGACAGAGCAGCTGAACCACGGCGTCATTGGAGGAGAGCTGGAGGTGCTCGTGGACCCGTCGCCGCCCTCGTCGAGGCCGGTTTCCCTGGGACCTTCCAGCCCTCCTACTCACCACCGTCATGCGCCATGGGAGAAGAGGGAGCGATGGTGGGGCCGACGTGAGAGAGGAGATCGCGCGGAGGAGTGGGAGGGCGAACAATTCTTGTTGCCTCGCATCGTGCGCTTCGGAGGAAGATGCCGCCGTGATTTGATCTTGAGAGAGATGGAGGTAGGGATAGGAGGTGAAGAGAATGACGGATTTTTAGGATCGACAGAGATTTCGGGGAAACAAATTAAGGAGACGCCTAAAAATCCGGGAGGTGGGATCTCGGTTTGGCAAAAAAAAATCGGTGGGAAAGGGGCGATTGTACGATGGGGTGGTAAGGAACGAAACGAGCGACGACCTAAGTACTTAGCTTTAGGAGTAGAGATTTGGTAAGTGTGATTAATTGTTTTGGTAAGTACGGGAAAGCCACCACGTATCATTATGGAGGAGATTCATCAATTTTCCTTTTAACAGTAGAAGATTTGGTTGTTAGCAAAGATAAGGATCTAACAGTAGAAGATTTGGTTGTTAGGAAAGATAAGGATCGATGCATTAGAAAAGTTAAGATTTTAGTATTAATTGTCATGAAACTGGATTTTATTGTTTGGTAACATACTATCGGTTTCTATCCATTTGAAAAGTGGCTAGCCAGGAAAGTTTTATTAGACGATGAAAAAACCAATGTGAAGTGGTGGTGGTGGGAGGTGAGACGGAAAAAAAAACCGGACGAAAAAAATCTGAACGCAGTCCTACTGACTGTTTCATTGTAAGTAGAGATTGGTTGGTCCTATTAGACCTAGTCTAATTAAACAAGCCCGGCCATTTGCAGTGGCCTAGCCACGGCTGTGCTCAAGGAGCACGAGCTCCATGGCCAGCTAGGAGCTGCAGGCGGCCACAACGCAGCACAAGAGCAGCAGCCGCAGCTTAGCAGCACAGAGCAGTGGCAGCACGGCGGCGCGGCAGCAAGCAGAACAACAACAGCGGCTAGAGCATCAGCAACAGGGCAGCACGCAGCAGCAGCTAGGGGCGCTAGCAGCAGCTAAAACAACAGCAGCTAGCGGCCAAGCAGCGGCAAGACCAATCGCGCCAGCACGCAGGGAGCAGCGGCTGCGGGCACGCGCGTGGACGCGGTTGGCGTACGCGGAGCATGCACAGGCAGCGCATGGGGTATGGGCTGTAAGCGTGCGCACACGGGAGCTCAGCTCCGGCCATGGCGGCCAAGCGCGGGGCAGGCCATACGGCGACGAATCCGAGGGGGAAAGGGGGCAACGGGGAGAGGAGCTCGCAACGGTTCCAACGGAGGCGACGGGCAGGTCGGAGGTGGACCGGAGACGAGGCAATCGACGACATTGGCCGGCAATGTACGCGGTGAGGACGAGCTCGATGCCGAGCGTACGAGGCGGCTCCGCTCGATTTGTTGCTCGGGATCGACGAAGTAATCAGCGGTGATCTTCCTGTTCAGCTCGGAACGGCAAGAGGGAGTCGTTGGCCGCACGATTTACGGTGAGGCGGCCATGGCGGCGTTCGGACGAGTGAGACAGAGAGGGAGGGATGTGAGCGAGGGGAGAGAGGCGTGCTAGGGTTGGTCAGTGGGTTGAGGGGGTCCTTATCCGCCCAGTGAGCCGCGGGATGGTCGGCACGTGCCCATCTGTGGCGTGGACGGCGTGCGCACGCCATGGCCTCCTCTCTGCCGAGAGGTTGAGGAAAGGCCACGGTAAACGGGCCAGGCTGCACTGTGGCTTGTCGGGCCTTAAGTGCACAGTACTATCTAGTCTATTTCCTTTTTCTTTTCTGTGACAATTTTCCCCTCGGTTTTGTATTTTAATTTTGATCCAAATGAATTTCGTTGCTTGCGAAACTTGTCTCAATAATTACTAGGCAATAATCTGCACTGCCACAAAAAGTTTGGGAGTTTATTTTAAAAATAGTTTGGACTTTTCATAATTTAGATAAGCATTAAAATATTGTTTTGGCAGTGTTTTAATTGTTTTAGGGCATTTAAACACATTATAAAATGTTGGTTTCATTTTAATAATAGCTTTGGAAAATTTTGCAATATCATGAACACTTTTGTTTTGCTGTTTGAATAATTAATATTTTGACTTTATTTTAAATTTGATATTGAGATTGAAGTATTCTTAATTTTTTTTAGGGCATAATGGTGATGACTTGGCATCATTAGTGTGTGCTTACTGTAGTTGAACTACCAGGGTGTTACAAATCTCCTCCACTACAAGAAATCTCGTCCCGAGATTTAAGAGTTGGAGTAAGGGGGAAAGTTCTGGTTACAAAATTCTAACGAATCTTCTCGTACTTAGTTTCTCTTCTCGAAGAAGTTGATCCCTCTCGTTGATGTCTTCAACTCTGTTCTTCAGGTGATCATGATGAAGTCGTCGTCCTTACTTCGGTAATTCCATCGTACTTACGAATAGGTAAGGGGCAGCTCGACAACGATAGAATGCTATAAGGGGTAATTATCTGGGGGTTATCCCATGAATGAACTCATGAGTATCTCTCGAGTTGAACAAATGAAACACATTGAGAGCAAAGTAAGAAGGTACAATAAGAAGTTTCAACCGGATAGAAAATCGTTCGATGTCTGAAACAGAGTGTGAAAGGGGTACAGAGCAACAAGAATAAGTATTGCGTCTGATACCAGAATAGATCCCTAGGAAGGTGGCTCGTGGTTTACATACGATGCCAAGCATGAGGAATAACCTTGGAAACAAGGATATACCGAAGAGTCAGGTTTCGATCCTGTGGGTTATGGGCCCACCAGGTGGGTTAAAAGTAGGAAGGACGGTGACATCTTGCACGGTCATGGTAGCAAGGCATGTCAGAGGATAGCCTGACAGTTATGTTGGCAACAACGTTGGTACCAAGGATGAGGGACGAAGAGAACCATTTTCCTGCTCGTTAAGACGAGGTGGACCAATTCTACATAAGCAGGGAAGTATTCCTGTTTTGTGTTGGAGGGAAGGCAATAATGTTGTCGATGATAACACCAATCATCGAGGGGCAAGTATGGTATTTCTCATCATGAAATCGATTCATATCCTGGAAAAGTCAAAATATTGATGATGATCACGACAAATTTTGTTGAGAGGCTCCATGAAGACGCAATCGAACAGCGACGGCATCAAGCAAAAGGAATGATGAGGCGAAAGGTTATTGGGACCATGGATACGACACAAACTCAGAATCAAGCTTGCTATTCGAGGTGAAACGATATGACGAGGAAGATCAACGTAAGCTTATCTCATCGTCGAAAGTTGTGCTCTGGGAATAAGGATCAGGTAGCACGGTTAAAATTAGCACGATAAGGAGATAGCCGAACAGGCTAGGGATGACGTGATGGAGTATAAAACTCCCCAGCAACAAAGTACTAGGAGTACTGAATCACAGGGTGGATTCGAGTCACCTATCAAGTTCTCGAGTGACGAATCAACTCAAACCTACGGAGTGACTAAGATGGTGAGAGTATTATTCCAACAAGAACTCATAAGAGATAGTGCAATGACACCATATCCTCAAGATATCAGGGGGTAATACTCGAAGGTAGATCGGAATAGAGGTTGGACCGGTGTATTGATCTGCAGAAGACAAGTGCTTTAACCTGCCTGATAAAGGGAATCAAAGGAGAACATCAGGGTCAGAACCATGATTGCAAAGGACCAAAACATATATACAAGATGAATTATACCAAGGGGATACTTACTATTACGGGAAGCTTGCATGATAAGATCTACATCATGTCCATGGGCATGAACGCAAAGTTCAAGGTCGACTCCCACTTTTCCAATGCATAACCTTTCATTCACTTCTTGTTTTTGAAGAAGTTGTAATATTGAAATTTTATCTGGTAAAACACTACAAGAGTATGACTCGTGAAAACTCTTGGGTTCACATGGATTAGGGAAGGCATAGGTTCAACCCATAGGGCATCTTAGGAACATATACCACAAGCTTCAAGAGTAAATAACACAAGCTCGAAAGTAGAGCATGGTTGGCCAACTCGGAGAATACAATTTACCAAAGGCATTATGTATCCGGAAAGAACTCACAAAGTTATTGAATATGAAGGGCACTGTTGGATAACAATCCAGCAATGGGTCTGGCGGACCGCAAAGAATCTGATGTGAGTATCGATGTTCAACCAGAAGAAGAAATAATGCAAGGGCATCGGATTATAGAAATATCTAGAGAATTTGACACTTAATTCCAAAGGAATTATGGTTTCCAAATCGAGGGATCAGAAGCAGATGCTCTGATCAAATGATGAGTAAGTTGAATAGACATAGATCAACGATCAATCAAGGTTTGATTTGCCGAGCACCAGCTCTTGTCCGAAGTGACGTCTGAGCCTAAGGGAAGAATTCTAATTGCGATTGATGATTGCAACCATTTGCAATCATATCGAATCAAAGGCTCAAAATGACGATGACAAAGGATGCTAAGGAATATTACTAGACATATGGAAGTAACCATAAAACAGGCAGGCAAGACTTTCCATAGCAATAGGTTGCAGAGGATTCTCGAAAAATCGAATAGTACTTCGAAGAATTTTGTGAAACACAAGAACAACTAGGAATGAACAAATCCTCAATAACTGTGAAGAACTATTCGTAGTGTGTTCATGCGGCGAGGAACTGCAAGGCAGTAGCACAAGGGATTCTTAAAAGGTCGGAGAATAATTCGATGTATATTGTGATAACAAGAGCAATTGGGATTGATTGTACGAACGACAAGTGTATGTAGTTATCCATAAGGATATATTGGTGGTAGGGATTTGCAAAGTCGGTGGCCACAAGGGTCTCGAGAAAACCTCGAAGAGTATCTTCGGAATCTTCTGATGAAGTAGGCGGTCATCTGTAGTGAGGGGCTCTCCGCGATAAAGTATATACGAGAACCTAGAGTTAGAATTATAAAAAACATTTAACCCGAATAGAAGAGAGATCAGAGTCCCAGAGTAAAGAGGAGGAATAAAAGATCCTAACACCACCCAATTGTGATGTGGGCCCGTAAGCCACACAACAATGTTAGTAAAAGTTTTTCCAAGGACTAGACTCAACTTCGGCCAAGGAGTTGGAAAGGGGGCTACCTACAGGCAGTTGGCTCTGATACCAACTTGTGACGCCCCCAATTCAATCATACACTAATCATACACGCAAATGTGTACGATCAAGATCAGGGACTCACGGGAAGATATCACAACACAACTCTAGACACAAAGTAAAATAATACAAGCTTTATATTACTAGGCAGGGGCCTCGAGGGCTCGAAAACACAAGAGTCAGCGGAAGCAACAATATCTGAGTACAGACATAAGTTAAACAAGTATGCCTTAAGAAGGCTAGCACAAAAGTAACAACGATCGAAAAGGCAAGACCCCCTTCCTGGGAGCCTCCTAACTACTCCTGGTCGTTGGCGGTCTCCACGTAGTAGTAGGCACCCTCGGGGTAGTAGTAGTCGTCGATGATGGTGTCTGGCTCCTGGGATCCGTCATCTGATCGCAGCAATCGGGTATGGGGGAAAAGAGGTAGCAAAGCAACCGTGAGTACTCATCCAAAGTACTCGCAAGACTTACATCAGATCTAAACTAAGTATGCATCTGTATCAAAGGAATGGGTTGTATCTGTGGACTAAACTGCAGAATGCCAAAAGAGAAGGGGAAAGCCTAGCCTATCGAAGACTAGCATCTTCAAGCATTTTGCAGCATCAGAAAAGGTAAGCACTACTAGGGAAAAGCCTAGCAATAGCGCGGGTCTTAGGTGTATCAGTAGCGCGGGGACAAGCGCTACTGATACGGCGCTACAACTAACTTGTAGCAGTAGCGCGTGTTGACACGCGCAACTGCTATACATGGTTAGCAGTAGCGCTCTTTGAAGTAAAACGCTACTGCTAATAGCTGCAGCGCTTTGAAGTAAGCCGCGCTACTAGTAATAGCTCGCTGCTGCTAACTTTACTCCCCTCGCTACTGCTAGTTTTATTAGTTTCTGATTTTTTTTCTACATATTTGTTTTGTATTTGAACAGGCTTTATACAATAATCTTTAGCATATCATACACATACAAATGTAATCATAGCATATACATACAAATAGTCTCATCAAATCATGTCATCATCATAATCATCATCCAACACAAAGTGGTCTCTCTCGTCATCATCTCAAAAATAGCGATACAAGTCTCGAATACTTGCAACTACATCGTCATCCATCTAAACAATGATATACGCGAGAAGAGCTATCACTATGAGTGAGAGCGGAACTATGCAGTACATGAGGCGGCGGTTATGAGTCCTCTCTCGCACTACCGTGAACCTCAAGTAACTTCTGCTTCTTGTCTGCTCTTGAAGCCTTTATGGCTGGCGCCCGAGACCCCCTCCACTTGCGCCTGACACTCAGGCCACTCGTCGTACACTCCCGGAACCTTCCCTTTGTACACGACATAGCACTGCTTCTTCGCCATCAAGAATCTAGGTACCTGTTAGAGATGCATCTTCATCAAGAGAATGTACAATCATATGCAACAAAATATACTTGAGCAACTGGAAAAAGAAAGGGTTAGCAACTAGATGCAACATATAGTAAACATATAAAAAATCAATGCAGTTTCATCGTACGCAAACTAATTAACTAGAGGTACGTAGGTCATCGTACCCAAACTAACAAAGTAGCGTTATGCAAGTTCGGCAGGGACCGTGGACATCACAAAGTTTCATCGCTACAGAAAGTATACAAGTTCAACCGACACATATCATCATCATCGGCATTGTAAATCACTAGAAGTTCCATCCTTCCATATCATCGAGGATGCACCCTAGCTTCTTGAACAGCGTGAGGTCCTGACGTTGCATGCCTATGCGAGTTCGGACGTCAGCTCGCGATATAGGGCCGTGGTGGAACATCCCCTTCTCTTCGATGACTTCTTTCATGATGATCATCACAATGTCCCTCTAAATGCGAAAGAAGTCATCTCTGAAGGAAATATGCCCTAGAGGCAATAATAAAGTTGTTATTTTATATTTCCTTATATCATGATAAATGTTTATTATTCATGCTAGAATTGTATTAACCGGAAACTTGATACATGTGTGAATACATAGACAAAACACCGTGTCCCTAGTATGCCTCTACTAGACTAGCTCGTTAATCAAAGATGGTTAAGTTTCCTAGCCATGGACATGTGTTGTCATTTGATGAACATGATCACATCATTAGGAGAATGATGTGATGGAAAAGACCCATCCGTTAGCTTAGCATAATGATCGTTAAGTTTTATTGCTATTGCTTTCTTCATGACTTATACATATTCCTTTGACTATGAGATTATGCAACTCCCGAATATCAGAGGAACACCTTGTGTGCTATCAAACATCACAACATAACTGGGTGATTATAAAGATGCTCTACAGGTGTCTTCGAAGGTGTTTGTTGGGTTGGCATAGATCGAGATTAGGATTTGTCACTCCGAGTATCGGAGAGGTATCTCTGGGCCCTCTCGGTAATGCACATCATAATAAGCCTTGCAAGCAATGTAACTAATGAGTTAGTTGCGGGATGATGTATTACAGTACGAGTAAAGAGACTTGCCGGTAATGAGATTGAACTAGGTATGAAGATACCGACGATCGAATCTCGGGCAAGTAACATACCGATGGACAAAGGGAATTACGTATGTTGTCATAAGGTTCGACCGATAAATATCTTCGTAGAATATGTAGGAGCCAATATGGGCATCCAGGTTCCGCTATTGGTTATTGACCAGAGAGTTGTCTCGGTCATGTCTACATAGTTCTCGAACCCGTAGGGTCCGCACGCTTAACGTTCGTTGACGATATAGTATTATGTGAGTTATGTATGTTGGTGACCGAATGTTGTTCGGTGTCCCGGATGTGATCACAGACATGACGAGGAGCTCCGGAATGGTCCGGAGGTAAATATTGATATATGGGATAATAGTATTTGGTCTCCAGAAGAGTTCCGGAATTCACCGGAAGGGGTTCCGGATGTTTCCCGAATTGTTTGGGTACGAGAACACTTTATTTGGGCCAAAGGGGAAAGCCCACGAGGCTTTTGGAAAGTGCAAAAGGAAGTTTTGTGGAGACCAGAGGCTAGACACCAGGAACCCTAGCGTCTAGGGGGTAGACGCCAGGAACCCTGGCGTCTAGCCCTGGAGTCCGAGTAGGACTCTTGCCTTTCGAGCAAAACCGACTTTGAGGAGGCTTTTACTCCAAGTTTCGACCCCAGGGCTCTACATATAAATAGAGGGGCAGGGCTAGCACCCAAGACACATCAAGAAACACCAAGCCATGTGCCGGCAACCCCGTCCCCTCTAGTTTATCCTCCATCATAGTTTCCGTTGTGCTTGGCGAAGCCCTGCGGAGATTGTTCTTCACCAACACCGTCACCACACCGTCGTGCTGCCGGAACTCATCTACTACTTCGCCCGTCTTGCTGGATCAAGAAGGCGAGGACGTCATCGAGCTGAACGTGTGCTGAACGCGGAGGTGCCGTACGTTCGGTACTTGATCGGGACGGATCGTGAAGGTGTACGACTACATCAACCGCGTTGATAAACACTTCCGCTTTGCGATCTTCAAGGGTATGAAGATGCTCTCCCCTTCTTGTTGCTATGCATCTCCTAGATAGATCTTGCGTGAGCGTAGGAAATTTTTGAAATTGCATGCTACGTTCCCCATCAGTGGCATCAGAGCCAGGTCTATGCGTAGATGATATGCACGAGTAGAACACAAAGAAGTTGTGGACGATGATAGTCATACTCCTTACCACCAACGTCTTATTTTGATTTAACGGTATTGTTGGATGAAGCGGCCCGGACCAACCTTACATGACCGCGTTCATGAGACCGGTTCCACCGACAGACATGCAACTTGTGGCATAAAGGTGGCTGGCGGGTGTCTGTTTCTCCAACTTTAGTTGAATCAAATTTGACTACGGCCGGTCCTTGTTGAAGGTTAAAAAAGCAAACTTGATGAAACATCGTTGTGGTTTTGATGCGTAGGTAAGAACGGTTCTTACTAGAAGCCCGTAGCAGCCACGTAAAACTTGCAACAACAAAGTAGAGGACGTCTAACTTGTTTTTGCAGGGCATGTTGTGATGTGATATGGTCAAGACATGATGTGATATACATTATTGTATGAGATGATCATGTTTTGTAAAAGTTATCGGCAACTGGCAGGAGCCTTATGGTTGTCGCTTTATTGTATGAAATGCAATCGCCATGTAATTGCTTTACTTTATCACTATGCGTTAGCGATAGTTGTAGAAGCAATAGTTGGCGAGACGACAACGACGCTACGATGGAGATCAAGGTGTCAAGCCGGTGACGATGGAAATCATGACGGTGCTTTGGAGATGGAGATCAAAGGCACAAGATGATGATGGCCATATCATGTCACATATTTTGATTGCATGTGATGTTTATCTTTTATGCATCTTATTTTGCTTAGTACGGCGGTAGCATTATAAGATGATCCCTCACTAAAATTTCAAGGTATAAGTGTTCTCCCTGAGTATGCGCCGTTGCGACAGTTCGTCGTGCCGAGACACCACGTGATGATCGGGTGTGATAAGCTCTACGTTCACATACAACGGGTGCAAGATAGTTTTGCACGTGCGGAATACTCGGGTTAAACTTGACGAGCCTAGCATGTACAGACATGGCCTCGGAACAATGGAGACCGAAAGGTCGAACGTGAATCATATAGTAGATATGATCAACATAGAGATGTTCACCGTCGAAAACTACTCCATCTCATGTGATGATCGGACATGGTTTAGTTGATATGGATCACGTGATCATTTAGATGACTCGAGGGATGTCTATCTAAGTGGGAGTTCTTAAGTAATATGATTAATTGAACTTAATTTATCATGAACTTAGTCCTGATAGTATTTGCAAATTATGTTGTAGATCAATAGCTCGCATTGTAGCTCCCCTAGTTTTTTGATATGTTCCTAGAGAAAACTAAGTTGAAAGATGATAGTAGCAATAATATGGACTGGGTCCGTGATATGAGGATTATCCTCATTGCTGCACAGAAGAATTATGTCCTTGAGGCACCGCTAGGTGACAGACCTGTTGCAGGAGTAGATGCAGACGTTATGAATGTTTGACAAGCTCGGTATGATGACTACTTGATAGTTTAGTGCGCCATGCTTTACGGCTTAGAACCGGGACTTCAAAACCGTTTTGAACGCCACGGAGCATATAAGATGTTCCAAGAGTTGAAATTAGTATTTTAGACTCATGCCCGTGTCGAGAGGTATGAGACCTCTGACAAGTACTTTGCCTACAAGATGGAGGAGAATAGCTCAGCTAGTGAGCATGTGCACAGAATGTCTGGGTACTACAATCGCTTGAATCAAGTGGGAGTTAATCTTCCAGATAAGATAGTGATTGACAGAGTTCTCTAGTCACTATCACCAAGCTACTAGAACTTCGTGATGAACTATAATATGCAAGGGATGACGAAAATGATTCCCGAGCTCTTCGCAATGCTGAAATCGGCGAAGGTAGAAATCAAGAAAGAGCATCAAGTGTTGATGGTTGACAATACCACTAGTTTCAAGTAAAAGGGCAAGGGAAAGAAAGGGAACTTCAAGAAGAATGGCAAGCAAGTTGCCACTCCCATGAAGAAGCCCAAAGCTAGACCCAAGCCTGAAACTGAGTGCTTCTACTGCAAAGGAAATGGTCACTGGAAGCGGAACTGCCCAAAACATTTGGCGGATAAGAAGGATGGCAAAGTGAACAAAGGTATATTTCATATACAGGTTATTAATGTGTACCTTACTAGTGTTCGTAGTAGCCCCTGGGTATTTGATACCGGTTCAGTTGCTAAGATTAGTAACACGAAACAGGAGTTACAGAATAAACCGAGACTAGTTAAGGGCGAGGTGACGATGAGTGTTGGAATTAATTCCAAGGTTGATATGATCAAACATCGCACACTCACTCTACCTTCGAGATTAGTGTTGAACCTAAATAAATGTTATTTGGTGTTTGCGTTAAGCATGAATATGATTAGATCATGTTTATTGCAATACGGTTATTCATTTAAGTCAGAGAATAATTGTTGTTCTGTTTACATGAATAAAACCTTCTATGGTCATACACCCGATATAAATGGTTTATTGAATCTCAATCATAGTGATACACATATTCATAATATTGATGCCAAAAGATGCAAAGTTAATAATGATAGTGCAACATACTTGTGGCATTGCCGTTTAGATCATATTGGTGAAAAGCGCATGAAGAAACTCCATGCGGATGGATTTTGGAACCACTTGATTATGAATCATTTGATGCTTGCGAACCATGCCTCATGGGCAAGATGACTAAAATTCCGTTCTCTGGAACAATGGAGTGAGCTAATGACCTATTGGAAATAATACATACAGATGTATGCGATCCGATGAGTATTGAAGCACGCGGTGGGTATCGTTATTTTCTGACCTTCACAGATGATTTAAGCAGATATGGGTATATCTACTTGATGAAACACAAGTCTGAAACATTTGAAAAGTTCAAAGAATTTCAGAGTGAAGTGGAGAATCATTGTAACAAGAAAATAAAGTTTCTATGATCTGATCGCGGAGGCAAATATTTGAGTTATGAGTTTGGCCTTCATTTAAAACAATGTGGAATAGTTTCACAACTCACGCCACCTGGAACACCACAGCGTAATGGTGTGTCCGAACATCATAACCGTACTTTTTTAGATATAGTACGAACTGTGATGTCTCTTACCAATTTACCACTATCATTTTGGGGTTATGCATTAGAGACAGCTGCTTTCACATTAAATAGGGCACCATCTAAATCCGTTGAGATGACACCGTATGAACTGTGGTTTGGCAAGAAACCAAAGCTGTCATTTCTTAAAAGTTTGGGGATGCAACGCTTATGTCAAAAAGGCTTCAGCCTGATAAGCTCAAACCCAAATCGGAGAAGTGCGTCTTCATAGGATACCCAAAAGAAACTGTTGGGTACACCTTCTATCACAGATCCGAAGGCAAGATATTTGTTGCTAAGAATGGATCCTTTCTAGAGAAGGAGTTTCTCTCGAAAGAAGTGAGTGGGAGGAAAGTAGAACTTGATGAGGTAGTGGTACCTTCTCTCGAATTTGAAAGTAGTTCATCACAGAAATCAGTTCCAGTGATGCCTACGCCAATTAGTGAGGAAGCTAATGATGATGATCATGAAACTTTAGATCAAGTTACTACAGAATCTCGTAGGTCAACCAGAGTACGTTCCGCACTAGAGTGGTATGGTAATCCTGTTCTGGAAATCATGTTACTAGACCATGACGAACCTACGAACTATGAGGAAGCGATGATGAGCCCAGATTCCGCGAAATGGCTTGAGGCCATGAAATCTGAGATGGGATCCATGTATGAGAACAAAGTGTGGACTTTGGTTGACTTGCCCGATGATCGGCAAGCCATAGAGAATAAATGGATCTTCAAGAGGAAGACTGACGCTGATGGTAATGTTACTGTCTACAAAGCTCGACTTGTTGCGAAAGGTTTTCGACAAGTTCAAGGAGTTGACTACGATGAGACCTTTTCACCCGTAGCGATGCTTAAGTCTGTCCAAATCATGTTAGCAATTGCTGCATTTTATGATTATGAAATCTAGCAAATGGATGTCAAAACTACATTCCTTAATGGATTTCTCAAAGAAGAGTTGTATATGATGCAACCAGAAGGTTTTGTCGATCCTAAAGGTGCTAACAAAGTGTGCAAGCTCCAGCGATCCATCTATGGACTGGTGCAAGCATCTCGGAGTTGGAATATACGCTTTGATGAGTTGATCAAAGCATATAGTTTTATACAGACTTGCGGTGAAGCCTGTATTTACAAGAAAGTGAGTGGGAGCACTATAGCCTTTCTGATAAGTATATGTGAATGACATATTGTTGATCGGAAATGATGTAGAATTTTCTGGAAAGCATAAAGGAGTGTTTGAAAGGAGTTTTTCAAAGAAAGACCTCGGTAAAGCTACTTATATATTGGGCATCGAGATCTATAGGGATAGATCAAGACGCTTAATAGAACTTTCACAAAGCACATACCTTGACAAGATTTTGAAGAAGTTCAAAATGAATCAGTCAAAGAAAGGGTTCTTGCCTGTGTTGCAAGGTGTGAAGTTGAGTAAGACTCAAAGCCCGACCACGGCAGAAGATAGAGAGAGAATGAAAGTCATTCCCTATGCCTCAGCCATAGGTTCTATAAAGTATGCCATGCTGTGTACTAGACATATCGTGTACCTTGCCATGAGTTTGGCAAAGGGGTACAATAGTGATCCAAGAGTAGATCACTAAACAACGGTCAAAATTATCCTTAGTTACCTAAGATGACTAAGGAAATATTTCTCGGTTATGGAGGTGATAAAAAGAGTTCGTCGTAAAGAGTTACGTCGATGCAAGCTTTTACACCGATCCAGATGACTCTGGGTCTCAATCTGGATACATATTGAAAGTGGGAGCAATTAGCTAGAGTAGCTCCATGTAGAGCATTGTAGACATAGAAAAATTTGCAAAATACATACGGCTCTGAATGTAGCAGACCCGTTGACTAAACTTCTCTCATGAGCAAAACATGATCACACCTTAGTACTCTTTGGGTGTTAAATCACATAGCGATGTGAAATAGATTATTGACTCTAGTAAACCCTTTGGGTGTTGGTCACATGGTGATGTGAACTATGGGTGTTAATCACATACAGATGTGAACTATTGGTGTTAAATCACATGGCGATGTGAACTAGATTATTGACTCTAGTGCAAGTGGGAGACTGAAGGAAATATGCCCTAGAGGCAATAATAAAGTTGTTATTTTATATTTCCTTGTATCATGATAAATGTTTATTATTCATGCTAGAATTGTATTAACCGGAAACTTGATACATGTGTGAATACATAGACAAAACACCGTGTCCCTAGTATGCCTCTACTAGACTAGCTCGTTAATCAAAGATGGTTAAGTTTCCTAGCCATGGACATGTGTTGTCATTTGATGAATGGAATCACATCATTAGGAGAATGATGTGATGGACAAGACCCATATGTTAGCTTAGCATAATGATCGTTAAGTTTTATTGCTATTGCTTTCTTCATGACTTATACATATTCCTTTGACTATGAGATTATGCAACTCTCGAATATCAGAGGAACACCTTGTGTGCTATAAAACGTCACAACGTAACTGGGTGATTATAAAGATGCTCTACAGGTGTCTCCAAAGATGTTTGTTGGGTTGGCATAGATCGAGATTAGGATTTGTCACTCCGAGTATCGGAGAGGTGTCTCTGGGCCCTCTCGGTAATGCACATCATAATAAGCCTTGCAAGCAATGTAACTAATGAGTTAGTTGCGGGATGATGTATTACAGTACGAGTAAAGAGACTTGCCGGTAACGAGATTGAACTAGGTATGAAGATACCGACGATCGAATCTCGGGCAAGTAACATACCGATGGACAAAGGGAATTACATATGTTGTCATTGAAGGAAATATGCCCTAGAGGCAATAATAAAGTTATTATTTTATTTCCTTATGTCATGATAAATGTTTATTATTCATGCTAGAATTGTATTAACCGGAAACTTGATACATGTGTGAATACATAGACAAAATAGAGTGTCACTAGTATGCCTCTACTTGACTAGCTCGTTAATCAAAGATGGTTATGTTTTCTAACCATAGACATGAGTTGTCATTTGATTAACGGGATCACATCATTAGAAGAATGATGTGATTGACTTGACCCATTCCGTTAGCTTAGCACTTGATCGTTTAGTATGTTGCTATTGCTTTCTTCATGACTTATACATGTTCCTATGACTATGAGATTATGCAACTCCCGTTTACCGGAGGAACACTTTGTGTGCTACCAAACGTCACAACGTAACTGGGTGATTATAAAGGTGCTCTACAGGTGTCTCCGAAGGTACTTGTTGAGTTGGCGTATTTCGAGATTAGGATTTGTCACTCCGATTGTCGGAGAGGTATCTCTGGGCCCACTCGGTAATGCACATCACTATAAGCCTTGCAAGCATTGTAACTAATGAGTTAGTTGCGGGATGATGTATTACGGAACGAGTAAAGAGACTTGCCGGTAACGAGATTGAACTAGGTATTGAGATACCGACGATCGAATCTCGGGCAAGTAACATACCGATGACAAAGGGAACAACGTATGTTGTTATGCGGTTTGACCGATAAAGATCTTCGTAGAATATGTGGGAGCCAATATGAGCATCCAGGTTCCGCTATTGGTTATTGACCGGAGACGTGTCTAGGTCATGTCTACATAGTTCTCGAACCCGTAGGGTCCGCACGCTTAAAGTTCGGTGACGATCGGTATTATGAGTTTATGTGATTTGATGACCGAAGTTTGTTCGGAGTCCCGGATGAGATCGGGGACATGACGAGGAGTCTCGAAATGGTCGAGAGGTAAAGATCGATATATTGGAAGGCTATATTCGGACATCGGAAAGGTTCCGAGTGATTCGGGTATTTTTCGGAGTACCGGAGAGTTACGGGAATTCGTATTGGGCCTTAATGGGCCATACGGGAAAGGAGAGAAAGGCCTCAAGGGTGGCTGCGCCCCTTCCCCATGGACTGGTCCGAATTGGACTAGGGAAAGGGGGCGCCCCCTTCCTTCCTTCTCCTTCTCCCTTCCCCTTTTCCTATTCCATGTGGGAGGAGGAATCCTACTAGGACTAGGGAGTCCTAGTAGGACTCCACACCTTAGGCGCGCCCTGTGAGGGCCGGCCTCCTCCTCCCTCCATCCTTTATATACGTGGCCAGGGGCACCCCATAGACACAACAATTGATCATTGATCTCTTAGCCGTGTGCGGTGCCCCCCTCCACCATAATCCACCTCGATCATATCGCAGCGGTGCTTAGGCGAAGCCCTGCGTCGGTAGCATCATCATCACCGTCACCACGCCATCGTGCTGACGAAACTCTCCTGTGAAGCTTTGCTGGATCGGAGCTCGCGGGACGTCATCGAGTTGAACGTGTGCTGAACTCGGAGGTGCCGTGCGTTCGGTACTTGGATCGGTCGGATCGTGAAGACGTACGACTACATCAACCGCGTTGTGCTAACGCTTCCGCTTTTGGTCTACGAGGGTACGTGGACACACTCTCCCCTCTCGTTGCTATGCATCACCATGATCCTGTGTGTGCGTAGGAAATTTTTGAAATTACTATGTTTCCCAACAGTGGCATCCGAGCCTGGTTTTATGCGTAGATGTTATATGCACGAGTAGAACACAAGTGAGTTGTGGGCGCTACAAGTCATACTGCTTACCAGCATGTCACACTTTGGTTCGGCGGTATTGTTGGATGAAGCGGCCCGGACCGACATTACGCGTACACTTACGTGAGACTGGTTTTACCGCCGTGCTTTGCACACAGGTGACTAGCGGGTGTCAGTTTCTCCAACTTTAGTTGAACCGAGTGTGGCTACGCCCGGTCCTTGTGAAGGTTAAAACAGCACTAACTTGACGAACTATCGTTGTGGTTTTGATGCGTAGGTAAGAACGGTTCTTGCTCAGCCCGTTGCAGCCACGTAAAACTTGCAACAACAAAGTAGAGGACGTCTAACTTGTTTTTGCAGGGCATGTTGTGATGTGATATGGTCATGACATGATGCTATATTTTATTGTATGAGATGATCATGTTTTGTAACTGAGTTATCGGCAACTGGCAGGAGCCATATGGTTGTCGCTTTATTGTATGCAATGCAATCGCCCTGTAATTGCTTTACTTTATCACTAAGCGGTAGCGATAGTCGTAGAAGCGATAGTTGGCGAGATGACAACGATGCTACGATGGAGATCAAGGTGTCGCGCCAGTAACGATGGTGATCATGACGGTGCTTCGGAGATGGAGATCACAAGCACAAAGATGATGATGGCCATATCATATCACTTATATTGATTGCATGTGATGTTTATCCTTTATGCATCTTATTTTGCTTTGTTTGACGGTAGCATTATAAGATGATCTCTCACTAAATTTCAAGGTAAAAGTGTTCTCCCTGAGTATGCACCGTTGCCAAAGTTCGTCGTGCCGAGACACCACGTGATGATCGGGTGTGATAAGCTCAACATTCATCTACAACGGGTGCAAGCCAGTTTTTGCACACGCAGAATACTCGGGTTAAACTTGACGAGCCTAGCATATGCAGATATGGCCTCGGAACACTGAGACCGAAAGGTCGAGCGTGAATCATATAGTAGATATGATCAACATAGTGATGTTCACCATTGAAAACTACTCCATCTCACGTGCTGATCGAACATGGTTTAATTGATATGGATCACGTGATCAGTTAGATGATTAGAGGGATGTCTATCTAAGGGGGAGTTCTTAAGTAATATGATTAATTGAACTTAAATTTATCATGATCTTAGTACTTGATAGTTTTTTGCTTGTCTATGTTGTTGTAGATCAATAGCTCGCGTTTAGCTCCTTTGTTTTATTTTTGATATGTTCCTAGAGAAAACTAAATTGAAAGATGTTAGTAGCAGTGATACGGATTGGATCCGTGATTTGAGGATTATCTTCATTGCTGCACAGAAGAATTATGTCCTTGATGCACCGCTAGGTGACGGACCTATTGCAGGAGCATAGGCAGACGTTATGAACGTTTGACAAAGCTCGGTATGATAACTACTTGATAGTTTAGTGCACCATGCTTTACGGCTTAGAACCGGGACTTCAAAATTGTTTTGAACGCCACGGAGCATATAAGATGTTCCAAGAGTTGAAATTGGTATTTCATACTCATGCCCGTGTCGAAAGGTATGAGACCTTTGACAAGTACTTTGCCTACAAGATGGAGGAGAATAGCTCAGCTAGTGAGCATGTGCTCAGAATGTCTGAGTACTACAATCACTTGAATCAAGTAGGAGTTAATCTTCCAGATAAGATAGTGATTGACAGAGTTCTCTAGTCACTATCACCAAGTTACTTGAACTTCATGATGAACTATAATATGCAAGGGATAACGGAAACGATTCCCAAGCTCTTCGTGATGCTAAAATCGACGAAGGTAGAAATCAAGAAAAGCATCAAGTGTTGATGGTTGACAAGACCACTAGTTTCAAGAAAAGGGCAAAGGGAAGAAGGGGAACTTCAAGAAGAACGGCAAGCAAGTTGCTGCTCAAGTGAAGAAGCCCAAGTCTGGACCTAAGCCTGAGACTAAAGTGCTTTTACTGCAAAGGGACTGGTCACTGGAAGTGGAACTGCCCCTAGATACTTGGCGGATAAGAAGGATGGCAAAGTGAACAAAGGTATATTGGATATACATGTTATTGATGTGTACTTTACTAGTGTTTATAGCAACCCCTCGACATTTGATACTGGTTCAGTTGCTAAGAGTAGTAACTCGAAACGGGAGTTGCAGAATGAACAGAAACTAGTTAAGGGCGGGGTGACGATGTGTGTTGGAAATAGTTCCAAGATTGATATGATCATCATCACACACTGCCTATACTTTCGGGATTAGTGTTGAACCTAAATAAGTGTTATTTGGTGTTTGCGTTGAGCATGAATATGATTTGATCATGTTTATTGCAATACGGTTATTCATTTAAGTTAGAGAATAATTGTTGTTCTGTTTACATGAATAAAACCTTCTATGGTCATACACCCAATGAAAATGGTTTGTTAGATCTCGATCGTAGTGATACACATATTCATAATATTGAAGCCAAAAGATGCAAAGTTAATAATGAT
Organism: Thinopyrum elongatum; assembly: GCA_011799875.1. Classification (NCBI taxonomy): domain Eukaryota; kingdom Viridiplantae; phylum Streptophyta; class Magnoliopsida; order Poales; family Poaceae; genus Thinopyrum; species Thinopyrum elongatum. The sequence continues at coordinate 611,184,331 of CM022303.1, forward strand.
AGTGCACCTTGTTTGTGTCACTGCCGTTTAGGTCATATTGGTGTAAAGCGCATGAAGAAACTCCATGCTGATGGGATTTTGGAATCACTTGATTATGAATCACTTGATACTTGCGAACCATGCCTCATGGGCAAGATGACTAAAACGCCGTTCTCCGGAAGAATGGAGCGAGCAACAGATTTGTTGGAAATCATACATATTGATGTATGTGCTCTAATGAATATTGAGGCTCGCAGCGGGTATCGTTATTTTCTCACCTTCACAGATGATTTGAGCAGATATGGGTATATCTACTTGATGAAACATAAGTATGAAACAATTGAAAAGTTCAAAGAATTTCAGAGTGAAGTGGAAAATCATCGTAACAAGAAAATAAAGTATCTACGATCTGATCGTGGAGGAGAATATTTGAGTTACGAGTTTGGTCTTCATTTGAAACAATGCGGAATAGTTTTGCAACTCACGCCACCTGGAACACCACAGCGTAATGGTGTGTCCGAACATCGTAACCGTACTTTATTAGATATGGTGCAATCTATGATGTCTCTTACCGATTTACCACTATCGTTTTGGGGTTATGCATTAGAGACAGCTGCATTCACGTTAAATAGGGCACCATCTAAATCCGTTGAGACGACACCGTATGAACTGTGGTTTGTCAAGAAACCAAAGTTGTCGTTTCTTAAAGTTTGGGGTTGCGATACTTATGTGAAAAAGTTTCATCCTGATAAGCTCAAACCCAAATCGGAGAAATGTATCTTCATAGGATACCCAAAGGAGACAGTTGGGTACACCTTCTATCACAGATCCGAAGGCAAGACATTCGTTGCTAAGAAGGATCCTTTCTAGAGAAGGAGTTTCTCTCGAAAGAAGTGAGTGGGAGGAAAGTAGAACTTGATGAGGTAACTGTACCTGCTCCCTTATTGGAAAGTAAGTTCATCACAGAAATCTGTTCCTGTGACTCCTACACCAATTAGTGAGGAAGCTAATGATGATGATCATGTAACTTTAGATCAAGTTACTACCGAACCTCGTAGGTCAACCCGAGTAAGATCCGCACCAGAGTGGTACGGTAATCCTGTTCTGGAGGTCATGTTACTTGACCATGACGAACCTACGAACTATGAGGAAGCGATGATGAGCCCAGATTCCGCAAAATGGCTTGAGGCCATGAAATCTGAGATGGGATCCATGTATGAGAACAAAGTATGGACTTTGATTGACTTGCCCGATGATTGGTGAGCCATTGAGATTAAATGGATCTTCAAGAGGAAGACAGACGCTGATAGTAGTGTTACTATCTACAAAGCTAGAATTGTCGCAAAAAGGTTTTCGACAAGTTCAAGGTGTTGACTACGATGAGAGTTTCTCACTCGTATCTATGCTTAAGTCTGTCCGAATCATGTTAGCAATTGCCGCATTTTATGAAATCTGGCAAATGGATAAACAAAACTGCATTCCTTAATGGATTTATTAAAGAAGAGTTGTATATGATGCAACAAGAAGGTTTTGTCAATCCTAAAGGTGCTAACAAAATATGCAAGCTCCAGCGATCCATCTATGGACTGGTGCAAGCATCTCGGAGTTGGAATATACGCTTTGATAAATTGATCAAAGCATATAGTTTTATACAGACTTGCGGTGAAGCCTGTATTTACAAGAAAGTGAGTGGGAGCACTACAACATTTCTGATAAGTATATGTGAATGACATATTGTTGATCGGAAATAATGTAGAATTATTCTGCAAAGCATAAAGGAGTGTTTGAAAGGAGTTTTTCAAAGAAAGACCTCGGTGAAGCTGCTTACATATTGAGCATCAAGATCTATAGAGATAGATCAAGATGCTTGATAAGTTTTTTCAATGAGTACATACCTTGACAAGATTTTGAAGTAGTTCAAAATGGAACAGTCAAAGAAAGAGTTCTTGCCTGTGTTACAAGGTGTGAAATTGAGTAAGACTCAAAGCCCGACCACGGCAGAAGATAGAAAGAGAATGAAAGTCATTCCCTATGCCTCAGCCATAGGTTCTATAAAGTATGCCATGCTGTGTACCAGATCTATTATATACCTACACTGATTTTGGCAAGGGAGTACAATAGTGATCTAGGAGTAGATCACTGAACAGCGGTCAAAATTATCCTTAGTGGAATAAGGATATGTTTCTCGATTATGGAGGTGACAAAAGGTTCGTCGTAAAGGGTTACGTCGATACAAGTTTTGGCACTGATCCAGATGACTCTAAGTCTTAATCTGGATACATATTGAAAGTGGGAGCAATTAGCTAAAATAGCTCCGTGCAGAGCATTGTAGACATAGAAATTTGCAAAATACATACGGATCTGAATGTGGCAGACCCGTTGACTAAACTTCTCTCACAAGCAAAACTTGATCACAACTTAGTACTCTTTGGGTGTTAAACACATGGCGATTTGAACTAGATTATTGACTCTAGTAAACCCTTTGAGTGTTGGTCACATAGCGATGTGAACTATGGGTGTTAATCACATGGTGATGTGAACTATTGGTGTTAAATCACATGGCGATGTGAACTAGATTATTGACTCTAGTGCAAGTGGGAGACTGAAGGAAATATGCCCTAGAGGCAATAATAAAGTTATTATTTTATTTCCTTATGTCATGATAAATGTTTATTATTCATGCTAGAATTGTATTAACCAGAAACTTGATACATGTGTGAATACATAGACAAAATAGAGTGTCACTAGTATGCCTCTACTTGACTAGCTCGTTAATCAAAGATGGTTATGTTTCCTAACCATAGACATGAGTTGTCATTTGATTAACGGGATCACATCATTAGGAGAATGATGTGATTGACTTGACCCATTCCGTTAGCTTAGCACTTGATCGTTTAGTATGTTGCTATTGCTTTCTTCATGACTTATACATGTTCCTATGACTATGAGATTATGCAACTCCCGTTTACCGGAGGAACACTTTGTGTGCTACCAAACGTCACAACGTAACTGGGTGATTATAAAGGTGCTCTACAGGTGTCTCCGAAGGTACTTGTTGAGTTGGCGTATTTCGAGATTAGGATTTGTCACTCCGATTGTCGGAGAGGTATCTCTGGGCCCACTCGGTAATGCACATCACTATAAGCCTTGCAAGCATTGTAACTAATGAGTTAGTTGCGGGATGATGTTGGCGTCCGTCCTGCATAGCCCCCGGTCATGATACTTCTTTGCGATGGTTTCTTTGTGCAGTGTCACGAAAGAATCTACCTCATCTAGGTGTTGTAGCACTACTAAATTTGCTCTGTCAAAGTCGTTGCGTCGATCCGGGTAGGCCACATGCAGTTCCCTGCGACCGTTGGAGTGACCTTCTCCTTCGAGCCTCCCAACGTGCTTCTTAACGGGCAAACCAACACCAGACGGCCGGCCTGCGCCATATAGAAAATTATCGCAGAAAGAGATGCACTCTTGTGTCAGATAGCCCTGGACGATGCTCCCATCTGGACGGGACATGTTACGAATGAATCCTTTGATGATCCCATTCATCCTCTCAAACGGCATCATGTTGTGCAGGAATGATGGCCCCAGGTCTATTATGTCGTCCACAATATGGACACACAGATGCACCATGACGTCAAAGAACGCGGGCGGGAAGTACATCTCAAGCTCATTTAGTATCACAACGATCTCTTCCTGTAGCCTTCGGAGCTGCTTCACACTGATCGACTTTTGAGAGATGACGTCGAAAAAGTTGCAGAGACCAATAAGCGTGTCATGGACGTGCTTGTCCATTATCCCTCTAAGGGCAACAAGTAGTATCTGCGTCATCATCACATGATAGTCATGGGACTTCATCCCGCTGAACCTTTTCTTCTTCGTGTCTAGAAATCTGCTTATCTTCCCACAGTAACTGGAACTAACTTTGATTCCGGTAAGGCACTTGAAGAATTGATCGATCTCAGCCGGACTTAAGGTGAAGCAAGAAGGGGGGCAATAATCATCTTCCTTTACTTTTTTGCCCTTCTTCTCCCGTGCCTCCGTCTCCGTCTCTGTCTCCTCTGACTTTTTACGGGGCGGCATGTGTAGATCTGCCCTGATTTTCAAATCTTGCAAGTCTTTTCTTGCCTTCGGCCAATCCTTGGTCTTATCCGGCATGTTCATCAGTGTCGCAAGCAAGCTCTCAAGGACATTCTTACAGATATGCATTTGATCAAGGCAATGAGGTGTGTCGAGTTTGTGCCAGTACTCCAAGTCCCAGAAAACAAACCTCGTCTTCCATACCTTCAGCAGCGGCTTCGGCGCCTTTTTCATCGTCTTTCCCGGCGTGGGGCACTGTTCCCAGTTTTTCAACAGCTCATCGATTTCGGTGCCGCTCCGCTTACGTGGAGGTCCTCGATGCTCAGCCTCACCATTGAATAGATCTCCACGGTTTCTCCACGGGTCATCCTTCTCGAGCCATCTTCGATGCCCCATGTTCACGATTTTCCCAGACCCGCCATCTTTCGTTGACATTAGCTGCTGAGACGTCGTATCATCCATGCACCGCGTGCATCCGCAATATCCATGGCACACCTGGCATGCGACATATCCGTAACCGAGATAGTCGTGCACCGTCGTGATCAGCGCGGCTCTCATATAGAAATACTCGCCTTTGCCGGCGTCCCATGTCTTGGCCGGTGTTTTTCATAACGTGTCTAATTCCTCTTGAAGTAGCCCCAGATATATATGGGCACACATCCATCCATCCACTCACTCACGGGCAAGCATGCCCAAGCACACTCACATGGCCAGGCTCATTCGGCCATCTAGCTAGCTAGCTCTTTGCTACTGCTTTACACATACGAGGCCAGATGCCTATGGTACTGACCTCAGATACAGCTCCAGGAGCACTCTGTACTGCAGATATACCACATACATACAGACATGCAGGAGTAGGGGTATTATCTCTTCGGAGAGCCCCGAACCTGGGTAAACTAGCGCGTGCTACTCGCATACCCGTCCCCGGATATTCCAGCGGCAGTCTTGCCCTCACCTCAAGCAACCCTGTGGCATCTGTTGTCGCAACCCCCCCCCCCCCCGTGAGAATACCACGACATGCCCCGTGTCGTCATTGCCTGCCCCGTCGGCGTCCTCATCATCATCATCCTCATCTTCAATTATCCACCGAGTATAGCCATCCATGAAACCAGTCATGAGCAGGTGCACCATCACACGACCATCGTCATAGGGGTCGAGCCAAACTCCTCCTTTGCATCTTCGACACGGACATAAAATCTCTATCCGGTTATTTTCTTTCATGTCCTGCACCACCGACCGCAACCACCTGTCCACCATCGTTCCACTGACCATCATGAACGCCTGCACGGTAATAATAAACAAATTGACTATAAAAATGCATGCATGCATCAAAGTCATACAAAAATTTGGCATGACGACCTTCCCTAAAAATAGGACATATAGAGTTTGCCCGGATTTCGCCGAAACGGAAATAAATCGACATTTCGGCAAAACATAGGCAACTCACAAGCACAATTCGGTGGCAACTCATGCCACACACACAATTTCCATCATATCGCCCGATTATGTCATATCACACACATACACATATTTCCATTCTTGCAAAAGCACAAATTTTTAATCACCTATCTCGAGATCGAGCACGGTGACGATGATGTCGATCGGTGTCGCCACACACACCTATGGAATGATCAAAAGTGGACAAAGCTCTTCTTGACAAGTGCTAGATCTAGTTAGGGAGGTACATAGGTCACTTCACTAAATGCTAGATCTACCTAGTTAGTTTGGGAAGGAGATAAGTTCAACTAGTGGAGGGGGAAGGAAAAAAGAGAAAGGAGATGTATTAATGGAGGTGGTGTAGTTAGCTAGGAGCAATAAAGAGAGAGAAAGATAGGTAGAAGAAGGAGAGTAATGGGAGGGAGAAGTAGTGAGGAAGAAGCAAAGTGATGGAGCGAGGAGGTGGGAGCTAGGGGAAAGTGAAGGAAGAGAGGATGGGGGAGGGGGGAGGGGGAGCAAAAAGGTGGTGGCTGCGGTTTAGCAGTAGCGCTGGGTGTAAAACGCGCTGCGGCTAATAAGATAGCAGTAGCGCGCTTCGGGGAGCGGTGCTACTGCTAAGCGGGGCCCGCCATGTGGCCAGGTTCAAACTTAGCAGTAGCGCCCTGCACAAAAAGTGCGCTACTACAATTAAAGTAGCAGTAGCGCGGTTAAAGGGGGCGCGCTACTGCTAAACCTAGCATGGCGGGAACGGTCGGGCAATTTTAGTAGTAGCGTTGTCCTAACCAGCCGCGCTACTGCTAAGTCTGTAGCAATAGCGCCTCTTGATGTCACGCGCTACTGCTAATTAGCAGTAGCGCCCCTTCTTGTCCAGCGCTACTGCTAAAGTTCTGTGTATAAGGTTTTCCCTAGTAGTGAAGAGTAACATATTATAAAAGTATTAAGTATGTTGTAACATCGCCCAGAGATCACTTCCTCGACTCCTTGCGAGAAAGCAATCCCGGAGCCATCATTTCCATTACATGCCTCAGCATCCAGTTCTAGTTGTATCGATCGGGATACAACTCCGAGCGTCCGTTACCGTGGACACGACTATTCGAATAGATCAATCTTCCCTGCAGGGGTGCACAAACTTACCCAACACGCTCGATCAAGTCCGGCCGAACACACCATCAGGTCATGTCCGCCCTCGGCTGATCAACACACCACAGCCCTACCTAGGCTCAACAGAGAGGCCAGCACGCCGGTCTACATCCTAAGCGCGCAGGGGTCTTGGGCCCATCGCCCTTTGCACTCCTGCACGTTGCGAACGCGGCCGGTGAGCAGACCTAGCCCCGTTATACAAGTGCAGGCGTTCCAGTCCAACCTGGCGCGCGCCGCTCAGTCGCTGACCTCCGAAGAGCTTTCGGCTGATACATACGACGCAGAGTGCCCATACTTATTCCCACGTGGTGGTTAGTGCGAAAAGGCCAGAGGCCTACTCGGATCACCCTGGTCAGCTCGGAACGGCGAGAGGGAGTCGTTGGCCACACGATTTACGGTGAGGCGGCCATGGCGGCGTTCGGACGAGTGAGACAGAGAGGGAGGGATGTGAACGAGGGGAGAGAGGCGTGCTAGGATTGGTCAGTGGGTTGAGGGGGTCCTTATCCGCCCAGTGAGCCGCGGGATGGTCGGCACGTGCCCATCTGTGGCGTGGACGGCGTGCGCACGCCATGGCCTCCTCCCTGCCGAGAGGTTGAGGAAAGGCCACGGTAAACGGGCCAGGCTGCACTGTGGCTTGTCGGGCCTTAAGTGCACAGTACTATCTAGTATATTTCCTTTTTCTTTTCTGTGACAATTTTCCCCTCGGTTTTGTATTTTAATTTTGATCCAAATGAATTTCGTTGCATGCGAAACTTGTCTCAATAATTACTAGGCAATAATCTGCACTGCCACAAAAAGTTTGGGAGTTTATTTTACAAATAGTTTGGACTTTTCATAATTTAGATAAGCATTTAAATATTGTTTTGACACTGTTTTAATTGTTTTAGGGCATTTAAACACTTTATAAAATGTTGATTTCATTTTTATAATAGCTTTGGGAATTTTTGCAATATCATGAACACTTTTGTTTTGCTGTTTGAATAATTAATATTTTGACTTTATTTTAAATTTGATATTGAGGTTGAAGTATTCTTAATTGTTTTTCTTAGGGCATAATGGTGATGACTTGGCATCATTAGTGTGTGCTTACTGTAGTTGAACTACCAGGGTGTTACATAAGTCTCATTACATCTTTTGGTTTTGTTCTTTCTCTTTAAGTTCTTGCCATAAACTCATGAATGGCGTTCTTCCGGATCTTACACATTTCAGTCTTAAACATTGTTGAACACTTCACCAAACAGTTCTTTAGATATCACATATCTTTTAATCTTTGTATGTTTCTGAAAACAATTTTCTGTTTCAAGAATATCACATAACTATCCCAAACATTTTGAAGTTTTTTGGGTTTCTCGGAAGCTAGCAGACCGTAATGCAATTTTAACTTTTAGATCGAAGGACGTGAGTCTCATCATCCATAATATTAGAAAGAGGGCATTGCAAGCATGCATTAGGACAAAATCCTTCTTGGCACTTTTTAGAGGACGATCCTCTCAATCATAAACATTCAACAGATAAATAACAGCTAATCAATTTTAACAACAAAAGTGAAACTGTGAGCCATAATACTACAACTATAATGCAAACTACACATAGACATTGTTCATAATTAATTTGCAATAGTGATTAAACTAAATCTATCTATTATATACTTAAAATGATAGAAAATGAACGGTGATGATTTGATATTCTAAAACTAAGATGTATCAACGGTTGGGATTAGGCAAGCACTAAATGTGAAAACCTGAAATAAGACAAGTACTACACGTCAAAGAAAAGCCTCTACGGGAATCCTAATCTTACATGTAAAAAAAACTAATATGGGCAAGGCAAGTAGGAGTACAACACATGTACAAAAAATTGAGATAGGCAAGTACTACACGTCAAATAAAATTACTCAGGAATCCCAATCGTACATGTCTAGTAAAATAATAGTATATAACATGCATCAATCATGTCCTACTGGCAATCTCTAAAAATAGAAGAAAAAACCTGTGCATATACAAGCCTTTTAAAAAGGAGTCCGCTCCTTTTTTTTCATGGAAAAGGAGTCCGCTGCTGCACGTATGTGTTTTTTAAGGGAAAATCAAAACGGCTGTATGTACGTGTAATTAAAGGCACTAATTTTCTCCTAATACGGATTGGACAATCCTCCTGGGGAAAACCCAAGTCCGGAGGCAGCCATACGTACGTCCCTACATCGATCTAGTAAAAACAGACTCCATGTTTCAAAAAAAAAAAAAACAGACTGCTACGTCCCCGCAGATACCAGTGATCAGACTGCTGCAAAGAATACTCACCCCAAAGTTAAAGTCCGGAGGCAGCCATACGTCCCTACATTGATCTAAAAAAACAGCCTCCTACGTACGTCCTACAAATACCAGTGATCAGACTGTTGTAGAAAATACGGGCCAAACTGTTCAGAAAAAAAAATCGGTAGCACTTTACACCAATATAGGTACATACGTCTCTTATTTTGCCGAAAAATAGATACATGCGAAAAATACTTTCCATTGATTTGAATTACAACATTCAAGATTAGAGGATGGAAAAGTTATGCATACTATACTTATAAAACAAACTTCCCTGCAATTGTCAGTACTAACTAACTAATGTACGACTAATGTAGACACGAGTAAAGGATAACATATGAATACACAAGATTAAAAAAACATAGGAGGCTATTGATTATATCTTCTATGTAAACAGTAAACCGTGAGTTCACCAACTATGTATTTTGGCTACTTTTTAGCAATTAAACTAAAATCTTGGGGTGGTACTAAAAACTGAAGATGTAATTTGATAGAAAAATTAAAATTAATTAGTAAGTAGATGGAATACAAATAATTAACATGACAGAATTAACATAGTATATGGTAATACATGATAATTCTAGCCGCGCAAATGCGCAGGTCACCCCGCTAGTTAATACATAATTGTGCTCCCACTCAAATCATTATCTCTCATAATTGATTTTAAGTGATTCAAGATCCAAATCTAGTTCGTAGTCATTAATGTGGACATCACTGATGACAAGAATTTTGACCGGTGGGCAAACTATTGCCGATCATATCTCTATATGACTCTTGTTCATCTTTCGTTGCTTTGTGCTTCGTGCTTAGAATGATTCTGCTAGAACTTCAAGGCAACCGAGTGATGTCTACTAACATGGTCTGACCAGTTCCGTCTTACACCTCACATCACGTTTGTACTCATGTGGACATGACGCACTTCGGAACGCTACGTGTTATAGACGGTTGCAACACTGGGAAGATCATCTTTTAACTTGATATTTACTGTGAGAGATCACCCTAATAATTGCCTACTGCGCAACCAAATGGTGCAAACAACAAAGGGATAAACATCTCACACAATTCATAAAAGCATGATATGGTATAGCCCTGGGCGTCGGGAATCCTTCATGATCATCTTCAATCTCCAGTTGAAGCGTTATGACGGCCAATATTTCATTGCCGTGGCGGCAATTTCAGAAAACGTTGCCGTTACGACTGTATCAGAAAGCGTTGCCGTGGCACCAAATTTCAGAAAATCCGTCGCGGCATGAAATTATAGTTCCTCGTCCCGCGTCAAGTACACCTTCTCCTCGTCGGGGTACTCCATGTACGATTGCCATTGATATGTCCCAAACGTATCTACTTTTCCAAACACTTTTGGTCTTGTTTTTGACTCTAATTTGCATGATTTGAATGAAACTAACCCGGACTGACGCTGTTTTCAGCAGAACTATCATGGTGTTATTTTTGTGCATAAATAAAAGTTTTCGGATTGGGCTAAAAATTTACGGAGAACATTTTTAGAATATATAAAAAATACTGGCGAAGAGTTTTACTAGAAGGGGCGACCCAAGAGCCACGAGCACAGGGGGCGCGCACACCCACCCAGGGTGCGCCTAGTGAGCTCGTGGGGCCCTCAGGCCTTCGGCAACCCTAACTCCAACTCTATAAGTACCGTCTTGATACGTCCATTTTGCATCATGTTTTCCTACTATTATTCATAGTGTTTTTAACTAATATAACACCTTGTGGAGTAATTCTAATCCCTTTTCTCTCATAATATGCAAGGTTTACATAAAGAGGAGATTGTCAGCAGCTGGAATTCTGGACCTGAAAAAGCTATGTCTGAGATACCTATACTGCACATCTCCAAATGAGCTGAAATTTTACGGAGAATTATTTTGGAATATATAAAAAAATATTGGAGAAGAGAGATATCAGAGGGGGCCACCCAGGTGCCCACTAGGCACCAGGGCGCACCAACCCCCCTGGCGCGCCCTGGTGGGTAGTGGGCTCCCTGGCCCACTTCCGGTGCCCATCTTCTAGTATATAAGGCCATTTGCCCTAGAAAAAATAAAGGGGGGGATTTCCAGACAGAGTGACGCCGTCTCGAGGCGGAACTTGGGTAGGAGCACTTTTGCTCTCCGGCGGAGAGATTCCGCCGGGGATACTTCCCTCCGGGAGGGGAAAATCGAAGCCATCATCATCATCAACAACCCTCTCATTGTGGGAGGATTAATCTTCATCAACATCTTCACCAGCGCCATCTCATCACAAACCCTAGTTCATCTCTTGTATTCATATAGTGGTGTTTGTAGTCTTGAGCCTTTATTGTATCTTGTTTGGCTCTTGCGAGATATTAGTGGATCATCACATTATGGGGGGGTGTTATGTTTTGTGCACATCACAAACCCAAAATGTGAATATGAGAAATGCCACATAGTATTGATATTCAATATTATCTAGTCAATATGTGGTATGTCAAGCTCATTTGAAATTCAATTTCTCAAAGTATCCACTAATTATCTCTTGTTGGTTGATTATTTGCCTTTGTTGCGTGCTTCGTCGCGGTGTCCTGTGAGGTTCTTCAGTAAGTTTCTGGACACCCCGTGTACACGGGGTCTCTGACCTCCGTGCGCACGGGGTGGTGGTTTCTCCTCTGGACACAGCGTGCGCACGGGGCTGACCTAGCCTGTGCGCACGGGGTCCAATGGGCAGAAATGCCCACCCGGCCAAGTACGCTATAAAGCTCTCTTATGCTTTGGATTGATTTTGATCTTGTGCTTCTTCGGAATCTACCACTGAGTGTTAATTCCAAATACCATTTGTATTCTCTTACAATTGGTATTTCTTCATGTGGTAGAACTTTGTGATCATCTTCTTCTTGGCTTGTGCTTCAACTTGCCGTATCTCACTGCTCGTACTTTCTATTGTCTACTTGAGTGAGATAAGCCTTTGAGCATGTGTGTAATGTATATCCTATATGCTCATTGGTTTTTGCTTAGTTCATATGTTGTACTTTGTGTGCGGTCCTGTGTGGATTCGTCACTTGATATAATTTGGACAACTTGAATGCTTTATATTATTATTGGAGTATTCTTCGTCTTTGTGTTCTTTCGTCCAAATTGTATCTCTTTGGATCTTGGTAGGCATGTGCATGCATATTTATTTATATTCTTCTCCATGCCTTGCTTGCTCTACTTGATCCTCTCTATAGGGTAAACTCCATAATATCCTTAATGGTTAAAGATGTGCATGAATTTCGAGTTCATATACATTTGCACATATTTATTGTGGAGTTTTCCCTATGTATTGTGGTTGTGCTAACTACTTCGGACCCAATATGTTTGGGGACCAAATTGTACCTTAATGTGTTTTAGGTACTTTGGATAAGCATTGGATGCTTGGCTTATTCACGAGGAAGATGGAGACACCGTGGGAAATTATTAGAGCCAAGCTTGATTGATTCTTCGATTTGAGGGAGAAGATAAATGAAAACCCGGTTCTGTGTAAGTGTTTCATTCTCATCATGAAAACCTGGTTAACTATATTTGGGTCTTTTTATTGGATATGCATCAAGCTCCCACACTTACTTATTCTCAATAAATCCACTGGATGTATTGAGGAAATGGCGAATGAGGAGTTTGATGAGGATAACGGCTTCCATGTAGAGCAAATTGTTTCAAGTGTTGTAGGTGATGAGGCTCCTTCCCAAGCTACAAGTACAACGGGGATTGGTCATATTCTTCCACAAGAAACACCCCATGTCCATGTAGAAGAAGAAGGAGTAAGAGCCCCTCTTGTGGATCCACCACAAGGGAAGTCATCACCCCCAACACAAGAGCAAGATGCTATGGGAGATCATGTACCTATCCAAGAACAAGATCAAGTCCCTCATGTTCACGTGCTAGATCAAGGGCCCCTTGAACCAATGCTCTCTCGGTAACAAGTTCTTACTTCATGCATTTATTTAAATTAGAGTCAACATTATGTATGTTGCATCATGGCATGATTAGTACTTGTTGAGTTTGTGTTTATTGCAAAAGCTTAAACCTCCTTATTGCATCTATGAGACTTTTGAGAAGAAGCATATCATGGGGATCTATAAGACCATGCTCATGGTTCACTTATCCCAAATATGCCAATTAAGCAACTTATTGCATACCAATTCCTCAAAGTGCTCTTATGTGCAATATTGATATAATTGCAAGAAACAGTCTTTTTGGTTGTGGAATTTGCTCTCATGCTGAGTAATTCATTTTTATGCAAATGAGATCAATTTGCGCCATGTGCCTTGTGTCATGTGCCATGTGACAAAGCTCTTATGCTAAGATCAAGTTTGTATAATAATGGATTCATTCTTGGATATCATGTTCTTATCTTTTGTATCTTTTTGTGTGTGCAAGTTTCTCTGTGGATGCTCATCTCGATGATTATTGGCCACATAAGAAACTTATACACATGAGAAAGTGCATATCCCTCTTTGATATCCTTTATTCCTTGCCAGTCACTTGGATTGTCTCTTTTTATTCTCTGGTGAATCTGGTAAGAGGTTGAGTAGTGAGTGCTTGTATGTATTGCATATATCTTTGCACCCATGAGTTGTTGGATATATTTTGGACCCATGCTTAGTCGAGTGATGATCCTATTTTGTGCACGTTGTATCCAAATACAAAACTAAATAATGCACAAATCATGGGGAGCTTCTCTATATTCTTTAGAACACTCCTATGATCATATCATAATATCTTTTTGGTGCATTCTATGGATCCTCAATATAGTGTGAATTTCTTCGTTTGTTCGTAACTGGATATGTGCATTTGATTCCACTCACAATATGAGAAATGCACAAACTAAGGAGGAACTCATACTATATTGGTCTTCTAGATTTTCCTCCATTTTGGCACTTGTTGCCAATGGGGGAGAAGTTTAGAGGGTTTAGGAAAAGTGGGTTGGTTCTTGTCATTCATGCATATCTACCATTTGTTGTGTTTGCTTGTTGCATGGATGTGTATATAGAGAAAACTCCACCAAGTTCTTTCCCGTGCATATATTGTGGGGGAGTTTGCTCTATATACAATATATGCACGGGAAAGAACTTGGTGGAGTTTTCTCTATATACACATCCATGCAACAAGCAAACACAACAAATGGTAGATATGCATGAATGACAAGAACCAACCCACTTTTCCTAAACCCTCTAAACTTAACATCAACTATCTTTGGGATATTTGAGGCTATCAAAACCACCTCAAGTATTCAATTTATTCTCGGATAGATTGCATACTTGTTTTAAATTCATTATATAAACCCTCTTGTTGAGATTGTCATCAATTACCAAAATGGGGGAGATTGAAAGTGCATCTAGCCCCTAAGTGTGGTTTTGGTAATTGAATGACAATCTCCATGGACTAATGTTTTCAGTGAGATATATTTGAAGGGTTGTCCATAGATGGTGCCACAAGGATATTGGACTACATCAAGGATGAAGTCCATATATATGAAGATAGTGTCTCAAGGATATTGGATGGAATCAAGGATGAAGTCCATATAGATGAAGTTATATGTGCCCTAAGCTTTGGTATTAAATGGCAATTCCTATGGAGCATCAAGTGCATTGGATCTTATATGAAGATATGTTCCATAGTGATGCTTGAAGTTATTTGGGTTGTTATGTGAAGATTGCCATCAAAGCATCCGAAGAAGTCCTCATGGTATCCCTCTCTGGATACCCCTTGCATACGGGCTTGTACCGTGTGCACGGGGTCGAGTGTCAACTCTCTGGATACCCCGTGCTCACGGGGCCTAGGTGTTGGCTCTCGAGATCCCATATCCAGTGAGGTTTCAGTTCTTTGGAGGATCTCAAAGATTGACATATTTGGGCTTCTGAGGATCAAGGCTTGAGAGAATAATCAAAGAGAAGAATTTGAGTTATGGTTTCAAGACAAGATCATGGTGAGCTCATGTGTTGGGTTTCGGTTGATCAAGTCTTGAAGCAAGAAACTAGAGTGAAGAATTCATGGTGCCTCTCAAGAGCTTGTGATGGAGTTCTTAGAAGGGCAAGTGGTGACCAAGATGATATTCATAGTGGAACTTGATATGGTCATGAAAGAGTCTTTGGTGATATAGTCTTGAAGCAATGAAGGGAAATGAAGAGTTCATTGTGGCTTTCAAGAAACCAAGATGGAGCTTGAAGTAAAGATGTTGGTTGACCAAGATGAAGCTCAAAGATTATATCTAAGTGGTCAACCCACAAAGCACAAACATTGTACCACATGAGATCAAGTGATCTAGTGGTATGGTAAGTAACTGTGAATTGTGCTTTGTTACCTAACCCATGCTATGTGTTTGTTATGTCTATGTGGGTTAGGTGTTTCTCGTGGGCTTGCAACAAAAGGAAAGATTTCAAGTAGCCTATGTGTGGATGACATCAAGAGGTGATGGTCATCGGGTTCGGGGAGTCCAAGTGCAAGATGAGAAGCCGGAGGTTATATACTTTGAAGCTTGCGGTCCACATCATGATAATACACATGTGAAGGTGGGTTTAAGTTAAGGCTTCCCTCATTACAATATGAGGAAGCAATTCGAGTATCTTCACCAAGTGGTTGTGGACAAGAAAGGGATTCCAACTTGAGGCAAGCATTAAAGTCATCATCAAGCTCAAGTTGAATATGCAAGGCAAAGGTATAACTTAGCTAGGTTTTCCTAGTTTTGCCGGTCTCATAGTGCTTGGTGGGAGACCGGATTATAGGTTCGATAGCCGTACTATCAAGGGGGACTCTCGGGCAAGTAGCTTGATCGCGTCGCATGTAGAGAGCTCAAACCTTTGCATTACTTGCATCATTCTTTCTTGTTGATCTTGGGTGGTTCTCTATGTGAGGACCTTGGGCTTTTCCATAGCTTCAAAACGAGCCCAAGATCATCGAATTCGGAGTCCGTATGCCAAAGTTATCATCGTTTGAGTGGGCTGCTGCTGGCTGTCCTGGGTACCCCGTGGACACGGACTTGTACCGTGCACACGGGACCCCGTGTGCACGGGGTCTAACCCCCCGTGTGCACGGGGTGCCCAGGAAATGCCCGTTGAACCCCAACGGCTAGTTTCTGTGTTTGGCTATTTAAGGGCTGCGTCCCCCCTCCGGTTTGGGGGCTGTTTACACACCTTCTAAACACCATTTTGAGCCTCTCTCCACCTCTCCCAAACCCCTATCTCCCCTCTATGTGAAGGGGGATTTGTGGATGGATTTGTGAGCCATTTGTTGATCCTATCCATTGCATCCCCTCTCTTCAATCTCCTACTTTCTTGAGTTGCATCTTGTGAGATTGAGAGAGTGGGTTGAGCATTTGTTGCTTAACCTTGCATTGCATTTGGTGCATTGGTTTGAGCTCCCCGCATCGATTAGTTCGAGTGAGAGCTTGTGAGTTTATTACTCTTGGAGGCTTCCGCCTCCTAGACGGTTTGGTGACATATTGTGAAGATTGTGAAGTGGCCTAGGTGGTCAAGGTTCCCCCGGAAGCTTCCTTTTGTGGTGTGCTCCGGGGAAGGGTGTTGAAGTGGCCTAAGTGGTCAAGGTTCCTCCGGAAGCTTCCTTGCTTGTGGTGTGCTCCGGAGAAGTTTGTAAAGGTGTGGTGGTCGCCTTCAAGACCAACCCCGAGTGAATCGAGGCTCATCCGTTGGGGGTGACTCGAAAGGGAGAATACGGTGAGCCACTTGGTGGCGCCCCGAAGCTTTGGCTTCAGCACCGCTCTAACGGAGATTAGCACTCTCACGAGTGTGAACTTCGGGATAAATCCGCGTCTCCGACTCACTTGTGGTTATCTCATACCCTCACCCTTTACTTACCGCAATTCATACTTGCTTATATTGATATATCTTGTGCTAGTTGAATTGCTTAGTTGTTCCTACATTTCCATATCTTGTGATATAGTTTATGCTTGCTAGTTTCCTTAAGTGCCTATCTTGTTTAGCATAGATTATTGGTGCACTTAGTTGAGCCTAGCATATTTAGGTTTTGTGCTTGAAAGGTATCCGTTTAGTTTAATTCCACATTAGGATAAAGCCAAATCCGTAACAGTTTTAAAACGCCTATTCACCCCCCCCCCTCTAGTCGTCATCTAGATCCTTTCACCTGTCCTTTGCCACAAAAGGATTTGGCTACCTTGCTGCAATTTTGTTACCTTACTATTATTTGCTCATTACAAATTATCCTGCTATCAAACTACTTGCTACCAACAGTTTCAGTGCGTGCAAAAATTACCTTGATGAAAACTGCTTGTCATTTCCTTCTGCTCCTCGTTGGGTTTGACACTCTTACTTATCGAAAGGACTACGATTGATCCCCTATACTTGTGGGTCATCAAGACTCTTTTCTGGCGCCGTTGCCGGGGAGTGAAGCATTTGTGGTGAGTAGAATTTGGTAAGGAAAAATTTATATTACGTGCTGAAATTTACTGTCACTTGTTACTATGGAAAACAATCCTTTGAGGGGTTTGTTCGGGGTATATTCACCTAGTCCGGAAGCACAAAGAGTTGCTCCTCAACCTACTGCACATACTAAAAATATTTATTATGAGATTCCTTCGGGTATGATAGAAAAACTGGTAGCTAATCCTTATGCAGGAGATGGAACACTACATCTCGATATGCACCTAATCTAAGTGGATGAAGTTTGTGGATTTTTTTAAGCTTGCAGGTTTACCCGGAGATGAAGCTAATAAGAAGGTATTCCCTTTATCTTTGAAGGGCAAGGCATTGACATGGTATAGGCTATGTGTTGATATTGGAGCTTGGGATTGGAATCGGTTGAAATTGAAATTTCATCAAAAAATATCCTATGCATCTAGTTCATCACGATCCGAATTATATATATAATTGTTGGCCTCGTGAAAGAGAAAGTATCGCTCAAGCTTGGGGGAGGCTTAAATACATGATGTATACATGCCCCAATCACAAGCTTCCAAACGAAATTATCTTACAGAATTTTTATGCTCGAGTTTCTCATGATAATCAAAATATGCTTGATTCTTCTTCAATGGGTTCTTTTATGAAGAAAGCTATTGAATTCAGATGGAATCTTCTGGAAAGAATTAAACGCAACTCTGAAGATTGGGAACTCGACAAAGGTAATGAGTCAGGTATAATGCTTAAGTTTGACCGTGCTAAATCTTTTATGGATACCGATGCTTTTCATAAGTTTAGCACTAAATATGGACTTGACTCTGGGATAGTAGCTTCCTTTTGTGAATCCTTTGCTACTCATGTTGATCTCCCTAAGGAGAAATGGTTTAAATATCACCCCCCCTATTAAACAAAAGATTGAGGAACCTGCAATGGTTAAAGAAGAAACTATCATTTACAATGTTGATTCAGTTGTGCCTACTGCTTATATTGAGAAACCACATTTCCCTGTTAGGATAAAGGAACATGCTAAAGTATTAACCGTGGTTAACAAAAGTAATATTAGACCACCTGGACCCTCTGAACAAATTAAAGTTGAACCTAATGTTGCTATGGTCAAAGATCTCTTGGTCGATAATATTGATGGGCATGTTATTTATTTCTGTGGTGAAGCTGCTAGAATTGCTAAACCCGATAATAAAGATAAGAATAAATCCGTTGTTAGCATGCCCGTTATCTCTGTTAAAATAGGAGATAATTGTTATCATGGCTTATGTGATCTAGGTGCTAGTGTGAGTGCTATCCCATTCACCTTACATCAAGAAATTATGAATGATATTGCCCCTGCTGAAATAGAAGACATTGATGTTACTATTAAGCTTGCTAATAGAGACACTATTACACCACTGGGGATTGTTAGATATGTTGAAGTCTTGTGTGGGAAAAATAAATACCCTACTGATTTTTTAGTTCTTGGTTCTCCACAAGATGATTTTTGTCCCATAATATTTGATAGACCCTTCTTGAACATTGTTAGTGCTAAGATTGATTGCATCAAAGAAACTGTCAGTGTTAACTTTGGTGATATAGCTCATGAGTTTAATTTCTCTAAATTCCATAGACAACCTCATGACAAAGAATTGCCTAGTAAAGATGAAATTATTGGTCTTGCTTCTATTGCTATACCTCCTACTCATCCATTAGAACAATATTTGCTAGACCATGAAAATGATATGAACTTCAATGAAAGAAGTGAAATAGACAGGATGTTCTTTGTTCAACAACCTATTCTTAAGCACAATTTGCCTGTCAAAACTCTAGGAGGTCCTCCTCCACCTAAGGGTGACCCTGTGTTTGAATTGAAACAATTGCCTGATACATTGAAATATGCTTACCTTGATGAAAAGAAGATATATCATGTCATTATTAGTGCTAATCTCTCAGAGCATGAAGAAAAGAGATTATTAAAAACTCTGAGGAAGCACCGTATTGCTATTGGATATACTCTTGATGATCTTAAGGGTATTAGTCCCACTCTATGTCAGCATAAAATTAATATGGAATCGGATGCCAAGCCAGCTGTGGACCATTAATGATGATTAAATCCTAAGATGAAGGAAGTCATAAGAACTGAAATCTTAAACCTTCTGGAGGTAGGTATAATTTATCCTATAGCTGATAGTAGATGGGTAAGTCCCGTTCATTGTGTTCCTAAGAAAGGAGGTACTGTTGTTCCCAATGATAAGAATGAACTTATCCCACAAAGAATCGTAACTGGTTATAGGATGGTAATTGATTTCAGAAATCTAAATAAATCTACTAGAAAAGATCATTACCCCTTACCTTTTATTGATCAAATGCTAGAGAGCTTGTCTAAGCATACACACTTTTGCTTTCTTGATGGATATTCTGGTTTCTCTCAAATACCTGTGTCACAACCTAATCAAGAGAAAACCACTTTTACTTGCCCTTTTGGAACTTATGCTTATAGACGTATGCCCTTTGGTTTATGTGCACCTGCTACCTTTCAAAGATGTATGACTGCTATATTCTCTGACTTTTTTGAAAAGATTGTTGAGGTTTTCATGGATGACTTTTCCATTTACGGGACTTCTTTTGATGATTGCTTAAGCAACATTGATCGAGTTTTTCAGAGATGTGAACAAACTAATCTTGTCTTGAATTGGGAGAAGTGCCACTTTATGGTGAATGAAGATATTGTCTTGGGGCATAAAATTTCCGAGCATGGCATTGAAGTGGATAAAGCCAAAGTTGATGCAATTGAGAAAATGTCATGTCCTAAAGATATTAGAGGTATTAGTAGTTTCCTTGGTCATGCTGGTTTCTACAGGAGGTTTATTAAAGGCTTCTCTAAAATTTCAAGGCCTCTTACTAATCTCTTGCAAAAAGATGTTCCATTTGTTTTTGATGATGATTGTGTAGAAGCCTTTGAAACACTTAAGAAAGCCTTAACTTCAGCACCTATTGTTCAACCACCTGATTGGAACTTACCTTTTGAAATTATGTGTGATGCTAGTGATTATGTTGTCGGTGCTGTTCTAGGACAAAGAGTTGATAAGAAATTAAATGTTATCCATTATGCTAGCAAAACTCTAGACAGTGCTCAAAGAAATTATGCTACTACTGAAAAAAATAGCAGTTGTGTTTGCTTGTGACAAATTTAGATGTTACATACTTGATTCCAAAGTAATTATTCACACCGATCATGTTGCTATTAAATACCTTATGGAAAAGAAAGATGCTAAACCTAGACTCATTAGGTGGGTTCTTTTGTTACAAGAATTTGACTTGCATATCACTGATAGGAAGGGAGCTGAGAATCCTGTAGTTGATAACTTGTCTAGGTTGGAAAATATTCTTGATGACCCACTGCCTATTGATGATAGCTTTCCTGGTGAACAACTAGCTGTCATAAATGCTTCTCGTAATACTCCTTGGTATGCAGACTATGCTAATTACATTGTTGCTAAATTTGTACCACCTAGTTTTACATACCAACAAAAGAAAAAATTATTCTTTTATTTAAGACATTACTTTTGGGATGACCCACATCTTTATAAAGGAGTATATGGTATTATTAGACATTGCATACCTGAGCATGAACAGGAACAAATCCTATGGAAGTGTCACTCCGAGGTTTATGGAGGACACCATGCGGGAGATAGAACTGCACACAAGGTATTACAATCTGGTTTTTATTGGCCTACTCTTTTCAAGGATGGTCGTAAGTTTGTCTTATCCTGTGATGAATGTCAAAGAATTGGTAATATTGGTAGACGTCAGGAAATGCCTATGAACTATTCACTTGTTATTGAATCATTTGATGTTTGGGGATTATATGGGACTTTTTCCTTCCTCTGATGGGTATACTCATATTTTGGTTGCTATTGATTATGTTACTAAGTGGGTGGAAGCTATTCCAACTAGTAGTGTTGATCATAACACTTCCATTAAAATGCTTAAAGAAGTTATTTTCCTGAGGTTTGGAGTCCCTAGATATTTAATGACTGATGGTGGTTCACATTTTATTTATGGTGCTTTCCCTAGATATTTAATGACTGAATTGCATCACCTTATCACCCTCAATCTAGTAGTCAAATTGAATTGAGCAATAGAGAAATAAAATTAATCTTGCAAAAGACTGTCAATAGGTCCAGAAAGAATTGGTCCAAGAAACTTTATGATGCACTATAGGCCTATAGAACTGCTTACAAAAATTCTATGGGAATGTCTCCATATAAAATGGTATATGGAAAAGCATGTCATTTACCTCTTGAGTTAGAACATAAAGCATATTGGGCAATTAAAGAACTCAATTATGGTTTCAAACTTGCCGGTTGACCTGCGCAGTTGCGCGACTAGATTTATATAGAGCTTTTCTTGCATTTGAATATATGTTTTTATTGTTTATATCAATGTAGTATATCTTGGTTGAACACTATGTTACGACTGGGTGCCACGGAAAATTGGTTGAACAATAGCACGTTTTGGGCATGTTTATAATAATTACATATCTATGGAAAAACTGATTGAGAGTGGCCTCAAACCAAGTGTTCTATTGAATTGAACATTGCATTCATTTATGCATTGAGAGTGGCCTCAATGTAGTTATATTAGCAACATATTACACGCCATTAATTTTTAATTTATATGTAGGAAATTTTCAAACTCAACCACATAAGTTAAGCAAATATTTTTTGTACTATCTAATCTTATTCTCTTTTTATTATCATAAAGATCTTTATTCAACCCATATTTTCTGACCTTGTCTCCAATCTATAGACATGAGCATGCGACTATCTTTGTTGTCCGGTTTGTCTTGCCAGAACAACTCTAGTTGTAGTATCAGGTCACCCACTCTTCTTTTGTTTGTCCAGTGGTTACTCTCCTTTAGTCACTATGTTAAACTCGACCTTGGCATGGAAATAGGTTTGCGGCCAGAACATGTTTAAATGTGTCAATGGCGTTGTAGAGTTTTGCGCTTTTTCCTATAACTTATTTTCCTTTTACATTTAATTTGATTTTCTATATATTATTCCAGCTTATTAAGAACCTTGTTTTACTAACATAATATCATACAGGTAGAAATCACCTAATATATTATTAATATTAACAAAAATACTTTTTGGTATATCAATTCATTATTTCATTTCATGGCAGTCTCGTATAAATATAACGTGAAAGATAGGCATGGCATATCGATTAGTTGTTTCATTCTGTGGGAGTGTCGTATAAATATAGCGTGAGATATAGTTTTCAAATTTTTCTGTTGGTAGCTTACGAATTTGACCACTTGGTTTTATAGCGTGAGATATAGGTATTGTAATTTAATTGTACAATTATCTATCACACTTCTGACTACTATGGGTTTGTATTTTTTTGCGAAAAGGTTTCTGTTTTCTAAACTATTTTTTGAGGTAAAATTTCTCGGTTTTTTCGAGTTGTGTCTAGCTTTCTCACATGGCTTTGTTGACTAATAGAATAGTAGGGAGTTAAGAAACCACCGAACATACTACCAGCTTTAAGAAAAAATAATATGTTATATAGATTTACTGTTTTATTTTATGCAAGTCTTATAAAATTTGTTTTGAAGATCTATTCGCTATTGGGACTAAGTTCTATTCTTACAACTCATTTGGGCTTCTACCCTACCTACCGGAGGTGATGAAGCACCCTCAAGCCACCGAGATGCGTGAGGGGGTGCTCCACATCTGGGATGTTCAAGGACCCAAGAAGACGGGAAGCGTGGAGACCAGGCTCGAGGTGGTGGAGCGTGGACTTAGTGCGAACCACTCCATGATCACGGAATTTACCCATGACCACAAGGTAGAGGGCTAGTCCATGAAGGACATCGTCTTCAACTTCAACGAACAAATCAATTATCTCCAAGGCCAAATCTATGATCTCCAAAATCAAAACTTTGAGTACGAGGCAAGATTCAAAGGTATGAGTTTAGCTGCAAGTTTCAGGGGTCTGGAGACTCATGCATCTTTCTATGATGGCGAACCTATGCCGTGGAAGCCGGAGGACAAGGCCACTATACCTCATCACCACCACCATCACCAAAGAAGGAGACTTGAGTACACGGGTATGGGCACTCCCCTTGGCTTGTGCCAAGCTTGGGGGAGGTGCCCCAGTATCGGATCACCACTACCTCTATTATCCTCATCAGTTTTTAGTTTGATCCTTAGTTATTTCGTGATCTAGTTAAATAAAAGTTTAGTATGATCTATTTTCGAGTGCTAGTTTTGTGATCCGTCTATCTATGTAATCGAGTTGAGAGTTATATAATAAAGATTAGTTTGAGTTTTAGCTTCTTTACTTCTTTGTGTCAATCAAAATAAAGGAAATAATATAAAGGGATCATATGCTAATCTTATGGAAAGTAATGACATTACATAAGGGGAAGTATAAGTTGTAAAATTTATTGGAAGTTGACAAACAAAGCATTAGTCAATGATGCAATTCATGAAAGAATTAATAAGGGAAGACAAGATTCACATGCAAATACACTATCTTGGACATCTTTTATGATTGTGAGCCCCCATTAAATATTTTATGCCAAATTGTTGAAGTTGGACAAGGAAAAAAAGTAATGAATTATGTTTGCTTATATTCACATAGAAGTTATATTGTCATAGATCCTCCAACATGTGGTGCTTGCCCAACATCTTTGGGCCTAAGGGAATGCATTGTGGAGTAGTTAGTAGATGATGGGTTGCTAGAGTGACAGAAGCTTAAACGCTTGTTTATGCGCTATTCCGTAAGGGGCTGAATTGGATCCATATGTTTAATGTTATGGTTATATTTTATCTTAATTCTTCTTTCATAGTTGCGGATGCTTGTGAGAGGGGTTAATCATAAGCGGGAGGCTTGTTCAAGTAAGAACAGCACCCAAGCATTGGTCCACCCACATATCAAATTATCAAAGTAGCGAGCGCGAATCAAACAAACATGATGAAAGTGACTAGATGGAATTCCCGTGTATCCTCAAGAACATTTTGCTTATTATAAGAGACCGTTCTGGCCTGTCCTTTGCCACAAAAGGATTGGGCTACCTTGTTGCACTTTTGTTACCGTTACTATTATTTGCTCGCTACAAATTATCTTGCTATCAAACTACTTGCTACCAACAGTTTTAGTGCCTGCAGAAATTACCTTGCTGAAAACTGCTTGTCATTTCCTTTTGCTCCTTGTTGGGTTTGACACTCTTACTTATCGAAAGGACTACGATTGATCCCCTATACTTGTGGGTCATCACGTCTCATGGAGAAAAAAAAATAGGAGAAGAACTTTCATCGCGTGTTATGATACGGAGCCGCCACCACTGATAACCGGCAAGTATAGGGGATCAATTATAGCCTTTCTCGATAAGTAAGAGTGTCGAACCCAACAAGGAGCTAAAGGTAGAATTTATATTCCCTTCAAGTTCTATCGACCATCGATACAACTCTACGTGCACTTAATGTTCGTTTTACCTAGAACAAGTATGAAACTATTTTGTAGGTGTGATAGGATAGTTTGCAAGAATAAAACTAGAAGTACTTAGCAAGATAAAACTAGGAGTAAATTGCAATATAATAAAGTTAGGTGTTTAGTAAAAAGATTTTAGTAACACAAGAGAAGGATTTGTCACTAGGCAATCGATAACTAAATCGGTAATCATTATTGCAATTTTATATGAGGGAGAGGCATGAGCTAACATACTTTCCGTACTTGGATCATATGCACTTATGATTGAAACTCTAGCAAGCATTCGCAACTACTAAAGATCATTAAGGTAAAACCCAACCATAACATTAAGTAACAAGTCCTCTTTACTCCCATACGCAACAACCCCCTTACTCGCGTGTAAGCTTTTGTCACTCTAGCCACCCACCATAAATGAATCATGAACATATTGCAACACCCTGCAGTGGGAATCCCTCACGCTTGTGCGACATGGAGGGCACCATAGGACAACACCAAAATAAAACATACAACTCAAATCAATCACGATCATCAATCAACCCACAGGACAAAACGAATCTACTCAAACATCATAGGATAGCCACATATCAGTGGATAATAATGTATAGTGTTGAGCACCATGTTTAAGAAGAGATTATAGCAATAAAAAGAGGTGTTACACCGCTGCATTGAGGGGGAGAAAATTGGTGTTGACGGTAGCGGGGTTGTTGGTGTAGATCACCGTCACAATCCTTGCCACGGCGGCACTCTCCGGCGCCACCGGGGGAGAGGGGGAGAGAGCCCCCCTCCTTCTTCTTCTTCCTTGGCCTCCCACCTAGATGGGAGGAGAGTTTCCCCTCTGGTCCATGGCTTCCATGACGGAGGGGTGGGAACCCCTCCTAGATTGGATCTCTCTCTCTCTCTCTCTCTCTCTCTCTCTCTCTCTCTGTTTCTCTTCTATTTCGCGAACCTGTTTTCTGGACTTTCACCGTTTCTTAAATATCCGGATATCCATAACTCCGATTGGGCTGAAATTTTGAGGGGATTTTTATCCTGATATTAGCTTCTTTGTGGCCGAAGGACAACCCCAATCGATGTACGAGGTGGCCACAAGCCCTAGGGGCGCGCCTACCCCCCTGGGGCGCGCCCTATGAGCTTGTGGGGCCTCTGGACCACCTCTAATGCTGATTCTTCTTCCCAAAAATCACATATATTCCAAAAAAATCTCCGTAATTTTTATCTCGTTTGGACTTCGTTTGATATGGACATTTTGCGAAACAAAAAACATGCAATAAACAAAAACTGGCACTGGGCACTGGATCAATATGTTAGTCCCAAAAAATTATATAAAATGTTGCCAAAAGTATATGAAAGTTGTAGAATATTGGCATGAAACAATCAAAAATTATAGATACGACGGAGACGTATCAGCATCCCCAAGCTTAATTCCTGCCCGTCCTCGAATAGGTAAATGATAAAAAAGATAATTTTTGATGTGGAATGCTACCTAGCATAATCTTGATCATATAATCTAATCATGGCATGAATATTAAGGCACGAGTGATTCAAAGCAATAGTCTATAATTTGATATAAAGACATCAATACTTAGGCATCCCAACAAACAATCATGTCTTTCAAAATATCAATGCTAAAGAGCACTATCCCTAGAAAATCATATAGCCTTGTCATGCTCCATCTTCTTAACACAAAGTATAAATCATGCACTACTGATACATCTCCAACGTATCTACAATTTTTTATTGTTCCATGCTGTTATATTATCATTCTTGGATGTTTTACAATCATTTTATAGCAACTTTATACCATTTTTTTGGGACTAATCTATTCACATAGTGCCCAGTGCCAGTTGATGTTTTTTGCTTGTTTTTTACTTTGCAGAAAATCAATACCAAACGGAGTCCAAATGCAGCAAAACTTTTTGGAGAATTTTTCTGGACCAGAAGACACCTGATGAGCCAAAGAAGTACCAGAGGGGGGCTCCGAGGGGAGCACAACCCACCAGGGCGCGCCCAGGATCCCAGGCACGCCTGGGTGGGTTGTGCCCACCTCAGTGGCCTCCCGCACCACCTCTTCGCCCTATAAATTCCCAAATATTCCAAAAACCCTAGGGGAGTCGATAGATCAGAAGTTCCGCCGCCGCAAGCCTCTGTAGCCATGAAAAACCAATCTAGACCGCGTTCAGGCACCCTGCCAGAGGGGGAAATCATCACCGGTGGACATCTTCATCATCCCGGCGGCCACCATAATGAGGAGGGAGTAGTCCACCCTCAGGGCTGAGGGCTTGTACCAGTAGCTATGTGTTTAATCTCTCTCTCATGTTCTTGAGATGTCACAATCTTGACGTATCGTGGGCTTTGTTAATATAGTTGGATCATATGGTGTTTTCCCCTCTCTATCTTGTTGTGAATTCAGTTTTCCCTTTGAGATTTTGTTCTTATTGGATTGAATACTTTTATGGATTTGAGAACACTTGATGTATGTCTTGCTATGAATACCCGTGGTGACAATGGGGTATCATATTGATTCACTTGATATGTGTTTTGGCACTCAACTCGCGGATTCCCGATGTGACATTGGGGTAATCTATGCATAGGGGTTGATGCACATTCTCGTCTTTGTTTCTCTGGTAGAAATCTTGGGGCACTCTTTGAGGTTCTTTGTGTTGGATCGAGTATTATGAATCTGAAATTGTTTGATGCGTATTGTATAATTAACTCATGGATACTTGTGGTGACATTGGAGTATCTAGGTGACATTAGAGTTGGTTGATGCGTATCATATGGTGTTATTTTCGTACGAACTCTTGGATAGATTGAACGGAAAGAAAACTTTGCGTTATTTTAGTACGAACTCTTGAATAGATCGAACGGAAAGAATAACTTTAAGGTGGTTTCGTACCCTACAAACAATTTCTTCTTATGTTCTCTGCTAGATAGGAACTTTGGAGTGATTCTTCATCGCAAGTTGAGGGATGGTTATATGATCCAATTATATTAGCATTGTTGAGAGATTGCACTAGCGAAAGTACGGACCCTAGGCCTCATTTTCAACATTGCAATTTCGGTTGTGCTCCGTTTTATCAATTGCTACCTTGCTGTTTTTTATTGTTCCTATTACAAAAATCAATATCTACTATCATTACTACCCTTTTATTACCATCTCTTCACCGAACTAGTGCACCTATACAAATTACCATTGTATTTGGTGTGTTGGGGACACAAGAGACTTTTTGTTATTTGGTTGCAGGGTTGTTTGAGAGAGACCATCTTCATCCTATGCCTCCCACGGATTGATAAACCTTAGGTCATCCACTTGAGGGAAAATTGCTACTGTCCTACAAAACTATGCGCTTGGAGGCCCAACATGAGTCCACAAGAATAAAGTTGCGTAGTAGACATCAAGCTCTTTTCTGGCACTGTTACTGGGGAGGTGAGTGCTTGAAGGTATATCTTTAGATCTTGAAATTGAATCTTTTAGTTTCTTGTTTTATCACTAGTTCGGTTTATAAAAGAAAACTACAAAAAAATGGAATTGAGGTGGCCTTATATTATTCGTCTTTATCATGTCTTTCTTGAAAATGATGGAAAGGAAAATTATGCTCAATAGATAGAAGAAGAATTCAATAAAATGTTTGGCACAAAATCTTTGAATGATGAGAACTATTGCAATGCTGTTAGTATTAATTCTTTGAATATCCATGATGTTAATAATATGCAAAGCCATAAGCTTGGGGATGCTATGTTTGATGAAGATGATATTTTTAGTCCCCCAAGTTTCGATGAGAAAATCTATTATGATGAAAGCATGCCTCCTATCTATGATGATTATGTTGATGACATGTATACTATATTGAATAATGATAACCATGAAACTTGTCATCATGATTTTAATTTTCAATGACATGATAGTTAATTTGTTGAGTTTACTCCCACTATTATGAATGAGAAGAAATTTGCTTATGTCGAGAGTAACAAAAATTTCATGCTTGTGGATCATGAAAAGAATGCTTTATGTGATAGTTATATTGTTGAATTCATTCATGATGCTACTGAAAATTATTATGATAGAGGAACATATGCTTTTACATATCTCAATAATATCAAGTTTCCTCCCTATGTGTTGAAAATCTTGAAGTTGCACTTGTTTTGCCTTCCTATGCTAGTTGATTCTTGTTCCCATAAATTGTTTGCTCACAAAATCCCTATGCATAGGAAGTGGGTTAGACTTAAATGTGCTAGTCATATGCTTCATGATGCTCTCTTTGTGTTTCAATTCTTATCTTTTATGTGAGCATCATTGAAATCATCATGCCTAGCTAAAAAGACATTAAAGAAAAGCGCTTATTGGGTGACAACCCAACACTTTTACATACTTTTTTTGTGTGTTCACATGATTAAGCTACTATATTAATCATGTTTTATAGCTTTTGTTTCAATAAAGTGCCAAGTAAAGCCTTTGGGATAGTGTGGATGATAGTTGGCTTGATTCTATGCAAAAATAGAAACTTTTCCTTCAAGTAAGAGAATTGTTTAAATTCACTGGAACGTGATAAAATTCTGAATTTTTTACAGATGATTTACATACAAATTTCCTACCTTGTCCTAATTTTTTAGAATTTTTCGAGTAACAGAAGTATGGTTGTTGTTCAGATCATTCTAGACTATTCTGTTTTTGATAGATTCTGTTTTCAATGCATAGTTTTCTTGTTTTCTAATTCCTATGGCTTATATTGCTCAATATAAATTGTCGAAATGATAAGGTGCAGTAAGCATTGTGTGAGAACAATTATGAATCTTGTCTTTGATAGTACCAAAGTGAAAGATTTGTCTTTATCATACAAACCTATCTCACGAAGTTCCGTTAAGTTTTGTGTGATTGAAATTTTCAAGTCTCAAGCATCTAAGCTTGGGGATGCCCCGGTAGGTATCCCACCTTTCTTCTTCAACAATTATCGGTTAGTATCGGTTGAGCCTAAGTTTTTGCTTCTTCACATGAGTTGTGCTATTCTTGAAATGTCATTTTATTTTGTTTTGCTTGCTGTTTTAATAAAATACTTAGATCTGAAAGTTTTTAAATAAGAGAGAGTCCTAAATTAGCTACCCCTTTACTTAACTACTCGCTTGATCTTCACTTATATCTTTTTGGAGTAGTTTGTCATTTACTCTCATGCTTCACTTAGATTTATTTGAGAGTTAGTAATTTTGAAGAAATTCTCTCATGCTTTACTTATATTATTTTGAGAGATGAAAATATTTATGCTCATATTATTCACTTAAATTTATTTGAGCTTGTCAAAAGCAATGGCAATATTTGAAACTAGTCCCAAAGTGATAGATATTCAAGAGGGATATAATAAAAACTTTCATGAAGATCACTGGACAAAATAAAATTGATTCTTTGTAATAGTTTTGAGATATGATGATAGTGATATGCGAGTAATGTTGGTGAGTAATTATTCTTTAGTAAGAATATTGGTGTTAAGGTTTGTGATTCCCTATGCAAGCACGAAATTCAATAGTTATGCAATGAAATTACATCCTACTTGTGGTGCATTATTTGGTGTTAGTTATGCTTAATGCTCGCTTATGTGATTTTTTGTTTCTTGGTTGGTTGCTTCTCAATCTTTTTGCTAGCCTCCACTTGTACAAAGTAGAAATACTACTTGTGCATCCAAATCCTTAAACCCAGTTTTGCCATAGGAGTCCACCATACCTACCTATATGCGGTATTTTTGTGCCGTTCTAAGCAAATTTGTATGTGCCATCTCTAATTTTCAAAATGAATTTCCTTTTTGTGTGCCTGT
Source organism: Thinopyrum elongatum (assembly GCA_011799875.1). Lineage (NCBI taxonomy): Eukaryota > Viridiplantae > Streptophyta > Magnoliopsida > Poales > Poaceae > Thinopyrum > Thinopyrum elongatum. The sequence goes on from CM022303.1 coordinate 611,214,942, forward strand.
ACCGCTCATGAAGTGGCAGGGGGTGGCCAATATTTTCCATGCTAGATGTGTTATTCTCAAGATGAGTGTTTATTCACTTGTCATTGCATGAGAGTGTGGCAAAGGTAATAGGGATGCCCAGTCCCGAAATGCAAAAATATATTATTTATGTTGTTCAATAATAAATTCCTTGGAAAGTGTTGGTATGGAAGGCACCCGTGGATACGGCTAGCCATGGATTGTGAAAGAATGGTGGAAAAAGGAATAAACTTTATTTTCTGTTTGGGAACCGCCTATGATATATCTAGCATGGAAAGTGTTGGGAATTACTCGGTCATTTTCATTGACGGGAAAAGTATGCCTCCCAAAATATTTTTATCTCTCAATTTAAGCTTTGAGCTCTGGCACCTCTACAAATCCATACTTCCCTCTGCGAAGGGCCTATCTATTTACTTTATGCAATTTTTATTTTTATTTTAGTCTCGATCTTCTCTTATAAAGCACCAACTAAAGGGCACTATGATCATACTTGAGCATTGGATGTAGCTAATATGCGAGTGTGTTTCATGAATGGATCAATGGTTGAGCATGATGGGCTAGGGGTAACTTTCTTTAGTGTTAATATTCTGAAAGACATGGTTGCTTGTTGATATGCTCGAGTATTGAAATCTTCATGTTAAAACTAGACTATTGCTTTGAACCATATAAAAGTCCAAATGTCCATGCTACAAAAGAAAAGAATATGTGATGAACATGTTAGGCAGCATTCCACATCAAAAATTCTGTTTTTATCATTTACCTACTTGAGGACGAGCAGGAATTAAGCTTGGGGATGCTGATACGTCTCCAACGTATCTATAATTTTTTATTGTTCCATGCTTTTATATTATCATTCTTGGATGTTTTACAATCATTTTATAGCAAATTTATATCATTTTTTGGGACTAACCTATTAACATAGTGCCCAGTGCCAGTTGTTGTTTTTTGCTTGTTTTTTACTTCATAGAAAATCAATACCAAACGGAGTCCAAACGCAGCGAAACTTTTTGGAGAATTTTTCTGGACCAGAAGACACCTGATGGGCCAAAGAAGTACCAGAGGGGGGCTCCGAGGGGAGCACAACCCACCAGGGCGCGCCCAGGTGGGTTGTGCCCACCTTGGTGGCCTCCCGCACCGCCTCTTCGCCCTATAAATTCCCAAATATTCCCAAAACCCTAGGGGAGTCGATAGATAATAAGTTCCGCCACTGCAAGCCTCTGTAGCCACGAAAAACCAATCTAGACCCCGTTCCGGCACCCTGCCGGAGGGGGAAATCATCACCGGTGGCCATCTTCATCATCCCGGCGGCCACCATGATGAGGAGGGAGTAGTCCACCCTCGGGGCTGAGGGTTTGTACCAGTAGCTATGTGTTTAATCTCTCTCTCGTGTTCTTGAGATGTCATGATCTTGATGTATCACGGGCTTTGTTAATATAGTTGGATCATATGGTGTTTTCCCCTCTCTATCTTGTTGTGAATTCAGTTTTCCCTTTGAGATTTCGTTCTTATCGGATTGAATACTTATATGGATTTGAGAACACTTGATGTATGTCTTGCTATGAATACCCATGGTGACAATGGGGTATCATATTGATTCACTTGATATGTGTTTTGGCACTCAACTCGCGGATTCCCGAGGTGACATTGGGGTAATCTATGCATAGGGGTTGATGCACGTTCTCGTCTTTGTTTCTCCGGTAGAAATCTTGGGGCACTCTTTGAGGTTCTTTGTGTTGCATCAAGTATTATAAATCTGAAATTTTTTGATGCGTATCATATAATTAACTCATGGATACTTGTGGTGACATTGGAGTATCTAGGTGACATTAGAGTTGGTTGATGCATATCATATGGTGTTATTTTAGTACGAACTCTTGGATAGATCGAACGGAAAGAATAACTTTGCGTTATTTTAGTACAAACTCTTGAATTGATCAAACGGAAAGAATAACTTTAAGGTGGTTTCGTACCCTACAAACAATTTCTTCTTATGTTCTCCGCTAGATAGGAACTTTGGAGTGATTCTTCATCGCACATTGAGGGATGGTTATATGATCCAATTATATTAGCATTGTTGAGAGATTGCACTAGCGAAAGTACGGACCCTAGGCCTCATTTTCAAGCATTGCAATTTCGTTTATGCTCCATTTTATCAATTGCTACCTTGCTGTTTTTTATTGTTCCTATTACAAAAATCAATATCTACTATCATTACTATGCTTTTATTACCATCTCTTCGCCGAACTAGTGCACCTATACAAATTACCATTGTATTTGGTGTCTTGGGGACACAAGAGACTTTTTGTTATTTGGTTGTAGGGTTGTTTGAGAGAGACCATCTTCATCTTACACCTCCCACGGATTGATAAACCTTAGGTCATCCACTTGAGGGAAAATTGCTATTGTCCTACAAAACTCTACGCTTGGAGGCTCAACACGAGTCCACAAGAATAAAGTTGTGTAGTAGACATCAACTACCCCGGTGTCAGCCAAGCAATTGGTTCATACTTTTTAACGCGCTTCAGCTTTTTTAACCCCCACACAATACATGAGCGCAAGCCATGGATATTGCACTATGGGTGGAATAGAATGCAGTGTTAGAGATTAATATGGAGAAGACAAAAAGGGAGAAAGTCTCACGTCGATTCGGCTAATCAACGAGCTATGGAGATGCTCATCAATTGATGTCAATGCGAGGAGTAGGGATTGCCATCCAACGGATGCACTAAGAGCTATAAGTGTATGAAATCTCAAACTTTAAACTAAATGGGTGTGCATCCAACTCTAAAATGAAAAATTCTCACTAGTATATGAAAGTGACAACATAGTAGACTCTCTATATGAAAAACATGGTGCTACTTTGAAACACAAGTGTGGAATTAGCATGCCCTTCTCTCTTTTTCTCTCTTTTTTTGTTTTATTTTTTTATTTTTTTTGTTGGGCTCTTTTGGCCTTTTTTATTTCCTCACTTGGGACATGATCTAATAATGAATAATGATGATCATCACACTTCTATTTACTTACAACTCAAAATTACAACTCGATATCTAGAACAATATGACTCTATATGAATGCCTCTGGCGGTGTAACCAAATGTGCAATGATCTAGCGTAGCAAACATATAAAAAAAATGGACTAGCCATGAAAATATCATGCTAGCTATCTTACGATCATGCAAAGCAATATGACAATGAATGCTCAAGTCATGTATATGATGATGATGGAAGTTGCATGGCAATATATCTCGGAATGGTTATGGAAATGCCATAATAGGTAGGTATGGTGGCTGTTTTGAGGAAGATATAATGATGTTTATGTGTGATAGAGCGTATCATATCACGGGGTTTGGATGCACCGACGAGGTTTACAAAACATCTCAAGGTGAGAAAGGGCAATGCACGGTACTGAAGAGGCTAGCAAATTGCGGAAAGGTGAGAGCGCGTATAATCCATGGACTCACATTAGTCGTAAAGAACTCACATACTTATTGCGAAAGTTTTTTAGCCCTCGAAGCAAAGTACTACTACGCATGCCCCTAGGGGTGAGGTTGGTACGAGTTAACCATCGCCCGCCCCCGACCTTCACGCAAAGGAAGACACTCAATAATAAATTGTGCTCCAACTTCTTAGCATAACGAGAGACTATATGTGCATGCTTCGGGAATCACAAACTTAACACCAATATTCTTACTAAACCACAATAATTCACTAGTACCTCCCACAAATTACCATCTCTATATCGCAAAACTATTGCAAGGAATCAAACATATCATATTCAGTGATCTACAAGTTTTATGTAGGATTTTATGACTAACCATGTGAATGACCAATTCCTGTTGACTCTCTAAACAGATATAAGTGAAGCATGAGAGTTTAATTCTTTCTATAAAAGACTTGCCCACGCTCTAACAAATATAAGTGAAGCAAAAGAGCATTCTACAAATAACGATTTTAAATATGTAGATAAACAGGCATCCAAACTTCAAATGATATAAGTGAAGGACATGAAGCATTCTATAAAGCCATACTCAAAAGATATAGTGAAGTGCAAAGATCATTCTATGAATCAACCAAGGAATATCTCATACCATCATGGTGCATAAAAGAAAAGTGAAAAATAAACAAAAGACGCTCCAAGAATTTACGCATATCATATGAATAAAACAAAAACCAAAACATACCGATAATTGTTGAAGAAAGATGGGATGCCTTCTGGGGCATCCCCAAGCTTAGAAGCTTGAGTCTCCTTGAATATTTACTTGGGGTGCCTTGTGCATCCCCAAGCTTGAACTCTTGCCTCTCCTTATTCTCCTCATATCGATACCTCCTCGATCTTCAAACACTTCATCCACACAAAACTCAACAGAAAACTCGTGAGATCCGCTAGTATAACAAAACCAATCCTTACTTGAAGTACTGTTGCAAACACATTCATATTTTATTATTGCATTATTACTACTATATTATAACTTCACCATGGCTTATACCCCCCGATACAATCCATAGATTCATCAAAACAAGCAAACAACACAACGAAAATAGAATCTGTCAAAAATAGAATAGTCTATAAAGATTCGAATAATGATTATACTTATGCAACTCTGAAAATTCTGAAAAATTAGGAAGTATTAAACAATTTGTATAGAAGTACTGTGTAAAAATTTCAGAATTTTTTGACATTCCAGTAAAAAAATGCAAATTCTCACACTACAGCCAAAGTTTCTGTTTTTGCACTGCACATACCAAACAAGCAATCTAAACATCCTAAAGGCAAATCTTGGCGCATTATTTTTATAATACAATGGATTTGTTCAAGGGGATAATTATTTTTGTTGAAAAGTTTCTGTAATTCAATATTTGCAAAGTTTCCATGAGCACGAACAAAGTTCAAGGAGCTCGCCCACTTCAACGGTGCTCGTCTTTCTTACTTTCACTTTTCTTTTTGAAAAGTTTTAGATTCCCCTCTATATTTTTTGTTTTTAAACTTTATAAAAGCACACAACAAAATAAAATGACCCTCTAAAACTTCTGGGTTGTCTCCCTGGCAGCGCTTTCTTTAAAGCCATTAAACTAGGCATATATTGCTCAAGTGGAATCATCGAAGGTGGAGGGCACACAGGTCTCGGGAATCATCGAAGAGTATCTTCAGAATCTTCTGGTGCACCAATCAATCATCTGGAGTGAGGGGCTCTCCGGGAGGAAGTAGTTACGAGAACCTAGAGTTAGAGCTAGTAAAACCTTTAACCCGAATAGAAGAGAGATATTTAGGATAAAAATACGGAAAGTATTTTATTTGACACAAAACTTGTAGTGGTTGTGGTATATTTAGGATCACTAATGTAGGAGCTAATTGTGTATTTTATATGGTTAAAATAAATAGGAAAATAAAAGAAAACAGAAAGGTTTTTTTTTAAATCAAAGAACCCTCACCCCCCAACTGGGCCTCGGTCCAGCAGGCTACCAGGCCGCCAGGCCGGCCCAGCCGCACCCTCTACTAACCCCCCCTGGGCGCCCGAAACCCTAGCGTCACCTCCACTCCCCCCGCACGATCCCCTCTCCCCTCGATCTCCCCCACGCCTCTCTCCCTTCCCCCGTCTGGATCGGGGCAGAGGGCCCCGACCCCTTCGCCGGACCTCCTCCCCGTCGGCGCCCCGCCACCTTGCCGCCCCGTCCACGACCACGCCATCGCTGGACCCCGCCCGGAGCTACCTCGACCCCGCCTCCCCGACGCCGCGTCGCCGGACTGCCCCGTCCTCGTCTCCCCCCACGCCGGCTCCATCGAGCCGCGCCGGCGAACACCGGCAGCGGGGGTAAGAACCCCATCCTACCCCCGATCCCCTCTCTACGTGCACGCGCGCCCCTCGCAGCCCTCCGCTCACCGCGCTCGCGCCCCACGGTCGCCGCGCCCGGCCCCTGCTCCCCTTGCCTCGCACGCGCGCCTGCCCGCGCAGTGGCCTCGCCCCGGCCAATCGCCTGCTGCCTCGCTCGCGCCTGCAGCGGCCTCTGCTGCTGCCCGACGCCGCAGGCCCCGCTCGCCCCGGCCTCCCTCTGCCTCCGTTGCACCGCCTCACCAACCGCCGCAGCTCGCCGGCCACCCTGCCCCGCGCGCCCGCCCCTGCCCCACCGCGTTTCGTCGCCGACGCCTGCGGTCGCGGCCCTGGCTGGCCGCCAGCCAGGTCCGGCGCCCGGCTCCACCGCCTGGGTGTGCGTCGGGCCGACGCCCGCACCCGTTAACCCCCTGGTGTGGATGGGCCCGGGCCACTGACGAGTGGGCCCCCGTCACCTGTGAAATGGTTTAAAAAAACAATTAATTAATTAATTAGTAATATAGTTAATTAGCTTAATTAACCTAACTTAATTAGCCTAATTACCTAATTTAGTTAATTAAAACTGTTAGTTTAGTTAGGTCTATGACAGAACAACCCCACACGTCAGTTTGACCCAGTCAACGCCCTGTTGACTGCTGACGTCATGATAACATCATGCTGATGCAATAACCCCATTTTAGAATTAATAATAATTTCATAATATTGTTTAAAACTTTGAAAATTAATAGAAAAATATGTGTAACTCGGATGAATTTGTTTTGTACATGAAAGTTGCTCAGAAAAACAAGACGAATCCGAATATGCCCTCCGTTCGTCTGTCACACGTCCCTATCATAGCGAACAAGGAACCATCCCCCTCCGTTTCATCTGTTCGAAAACTGCAAACTTCAGGAAAACATTCCCGGATGTTTCCCCCTTCGCCGGTATCGTGTAACACTGCGTTAGAACACCCCTAGCACCGCTTAATGTCATGTCATGCATCTATGTGCTTTGTATTTACTATTTCTTCCCCCTCTTCTCTCTGGTAGACCCCGAGACAGACGCTGCCTCCGTGATCGACTACATCACCGACGACCCTCCTTCCCTTTCAGCAGTGCTTCCAGGCAAGCAAACCCCCTTGATCATTCCGATATCGCCCATTCCATTCTCTCTCATGCTTGCATTAGATTTTGCTACTGTAATTGATTGCTCCTATTCTGATGCATAGCCTACTTTTGTAACCTGCTCATTATACCTTACCTGCTTATCCTAAACTGCTTAGTATAGGTTGGTTAGTGATGCACCAGTGACCCCTCACCTTGTCCCAGTTGCCTCGGCTTGTTGACCGATGACTCGATCAACATGATCGACGTCCAGAGCCCGACACATCACATCACCCCCCATTTGTTGCTCGACTCTGTAGAGCAACTATCGAGTGCTGAGGGTGATACCTCATAATGCACTCCTGATGATAACTCTGTGGTGTAGCTATTCGGTCGTGGTCATCGAGGGTGATTCCTCCTTCACCACTCCCAATACGACTCGGTCGTGCAACACCTCAAGTGTGAACCTCGAGGGTGATTCCTCCTAAGTTCAGCTTGATGATTACATCGAGTGGATTCCATTGAGGGTGATTCCTCGGGTTTCCGCCTTGATTTTACAGACACACAGTTACCTTTACCTGTAGCCCCCGTGAACTGTTACTGCGGGACTGAAGGGACAGGCGGTACCAGCCCGGTTGAGGTGGACCTGAGTTCCCGATAGTCTCTGGTTAGTCGGGTCGGCCCTGAGGGGTACCCGCGAGTTGATGTGAAAGTCGGGCGGGCCCGGAGAGCACCCGTGAGATAATTACGAGGCACGGCCGGGCAGGTAGACCGCCCTAGAGAGAGAGAGGGTTGGGCCTGGCCCTTGCCGTATTTCCTCGAGACGGGGCGACGGGGTCACATTATCGTGAGTCTCTGCTCGTCTCCGCGAGCTCCTAATACACTAAGGGTTTGGGTATTTGTTCTGAGTTGGCCACTGGCCTTTACGCACTAACCACCACGCGGGAACAAATATGGGCACTCGGCGTCGTGGTATCAGCCAAAGCTTTGTCAGACGTCCAATTCAGCATTGTGGCACGGTCAGATCGTGCCATCCACTTCACAGTTGGTGCTAGTATCCACCCTCCACACAACGACCCGGAGTGCAACGGGCGATGGGCCCAAGACCCCGGAGTGCTTAGGATGTAGACCAGCGGGAACCTCTCTGCTGAGCTTAGGTAGGGCTGCGACGTGCTGATCTTCCGAGGCCGGGCATGGACCCAAGAAAGTGTGTCCGGCCAAAGTAATCAAGCGTGTTGGGTAATGTGGTGCACCCCTGCAGGGAAGTTATCTATTCGAATACCGTGTCCACGGTAATGGACGCTCGGAATGGTATCCTGATCTATTACAACTAGAAATGGATACTTGAGATATGTGATGGATATGTTGGCTCCGGGATTGCTTTCTCACAGGGGAGTCGAGGAAGGATCTCTGAGCGTTAATTTTACAACATGCTTGTTAAATGTTAAAATGACATTCCTTGCTCTTCTAGATGCTGCAAGATGCTTGGAGCTGCTTGAAGATGCTAGTCTTCGATAGGCTAGGCTTTCCCCTCTCTTCTGGCATTTTGCAGTTCAGTCCACAGATACAACCCTTCCATTTTATACCGATGCATACTTAGCATAGTTCTTATGTAAGTCTTGCGAGTACTTTGGATGACTACTCACGGTTGCTTTTCTACCTCTTTTTCCCCTATACCCGGTTGCTGTGATCAGATGGTGGATCCCAGGAGCCAGATGCCACCGCCGACGTCTACTACTACCCCGAGGGTGCCTACTACTACGTGGAGATCGCTGATGACCAGGAGTAGTTAGGAGGTCCCAGGCAGGAGGCCATGCCTCTTCGATCGTTGTTGCTTTTGTGTTTGCCTTCTTAAGGCAGTCTTGTTTAACTTATGTCTGAACTCTGATATTGTTGCTTCCGCTGACGCTTGTGTCTCGAGCTTTTGTATTTGAGCCCTCGAGGCCCCTGGCTTGTAATATAAAGTTTGTATTATTTTAATTTGTGTCTAGAGTTGTGTTGTGATATCTTCCCGTGAGTCCCTGATCTTGATCGTACACATTTGCGTGTATGATTAGTGTACGATTGAATCAGGGGCGTCACAAGTTGGTATCAGAGCCGACTGCCTGTAGGAACCCCCTTTCCAACTCCTTGGCCGAAGTTGAGTCTAGTTCTTGAAAAACTATTTTACTAACATGGCTATGCGGCTTACGGGCCCACGTCGCCATTGGGTGGTATTACGATCTTTTATTCCTCGTCTATACTCTGGGAATCTGATCTCTCTTCTATTCGGGTTAAATGATTTTGCTAACTCTAACTCTAGGTTCTCGTAAATACTTTCTCCCGGAGAGCCCCTCACTCCAGATGATTGCTTGGTGCACCAGAAGATTCTGAAGATACTCTCCGATGTTTTCCCGAGACCCTTGTGCCCTTCGCCGTTGCGATCCCTACCACTGATAAATCCTTGTGGGTAACATCCTACATTTGTCATTCATACCTTCATCCCCAGTTGCTCTTGTTATTACAAGATGTCCTGAAATACTCTCCGATGTTTCGAGAATCCTTTATGCTTACTGCCCTGCAGTTCCTTGCCGCATGAATACCCCTACGGATATTTACTCGCGCTTGCCGAGTATCCATTCATCCATAGTTGTTCATGTGTTTCACAAAATTCTTTGGAATGCTATTCGATCTTCCGAAACTCCTCAGTAGCCTATTACTCTTGTTCCTCCTTACCTGCTTACATTATGGTTACTTCCATATGTCTAGCAATGTTCATTAGCATCCTTTGTCATCATAATTTTGAGCATTTATTTCTATATGTTTGTGGATGCTCGCAATCATCAATCACAATTAGAATTCTTCCCTTCGGCTCAGACGTCACCCCGGACATGAGCTGGTGTTCGACAAATCAAACCTTGATTGATTGTCGATCTATGTCTATTCAACTTACTTATCTTTGATCAGAGCCTCTGCTTCTGATCCCCCGATTTGGGAATCGTAATTCTGTTACATTTGAGCTTTGAATTAGTAAGTTGTTTCTATAACCTGATCTCCTTGCATCCTTTCTTCTTCTGGTTGAGTACCATTGCTCACATCAGATCCCTCGTGGACCACCAGATCCTTTGTTGGGTTCTATCCGACAGCATCCTTCATATTCAGTAACCTTGTGAGCTTTTCCTCGGATACATAATGCCTTTGGTAAATTGTATCCCCTGCTTTTGTCAACCATGCTCTACTTCCGAGCTTGAGTTATTTATTCCTAAAGTTTGTGGTATATGTTCCAAGATGCCCCATTGGGTTGAATCTATGTCTTCCCTAAATCCGTGTGAACTCGAAAGTTATGCGGGTTATGCTCTACTGGCTTTTCGTCAGGTAAAATTTCAACGCTACAACTTCCTCGAAAGCGAGAAGTGAATGGAAAGTTGTGCATTGGAGAAGTGGGAGTCGACCTTGAACCTTTGTGTTCATGCCCATGGACCCGACGTGGAACTTATCATGGAAGCTTCTTGTTATAATAATAATCCCCTTGTGATAAGTTCATCTTGTATCTATATTTGGTCCTTTGCAACCGTGGTTTCGACCATATTGTTCTTCTTTGATCCCATTTCTCAGACAAGTTGAAGTACTTGTCTTCTGTAGATCATTTCACCTATCCAACCTCTATTCAGCAATACCCTCGAGTATTACCCTCTGGTATCTCGAGAATATCACAGAACTACATAACTTCTTATGAGTTCTTCATCAACTATTATTTCTCTCCGATTCCAATTTTCCACGGGTTCTGAGTTGTTAGACACTCGAGAACACCGATAATTGATTCGAGTCTACACTCTCCTTTCCATTGTTTTGTTTAACCTTTCTTGTAACCTAACATATCTGAGCAGTGATAATTCCCTGCTTACGTAAACACCTCGGTGTACAAACTCTGTCAGTAATACCTTGTTACTATTGTTGATGACATTCCGGTAGCCATCGATGGACGAGAACTTTGCCTATTGGTCTGCCTCGTCTTAACGAGCAGGAAAATGGTTCTCTTCATCCCTCGCCCTTGGTACCAATGTTGTTGCCAACATAATTGACAGGCTATCCTCTGTCCTGCCTTGCTAGCATGACCGTGCAAAATGTTAGCACCCTTCCTGCTTTTAACCCACATGGTGGGCCCATAACCCACAGTTCCACAGGATCGAAACCTGACTCACCTGTACACCCCTATTTCTAGAGTTTTCCTCGTGCTTGGCTTCGTATGTAATTCATGAGCCACATTCCTAGTGATCTATTCTGGTATCAGACGCAATACTTATTCCCATTGCTCTGAACCCCTTTCACCCCTGGTTTCAGGCAACGAACGATTGCCTACCCGCTTGAAGCTTCTTATTGCACCTTCTTACCTTGCTCTCGATGACTTTCTTGAATTTCAACTCGAGAGATGCCTCTATGCCACATTCACTGAGATAGCCCCCAGGTACCTATCTTGTGTTGAGCTCCGTCCTTCCTAAGTCTTTCCCCCTTACTCCACCCCTTAAATCTCGGGACAAGATTTCTTGTAGTGGAGGAGAATTGTGACGCCCGGATAATTAAACTACAGTAACCTCTGCTAATGATACCACGTCACCACGGTTACTGTTGATAAACTCGCGTTGATTCAAACCCCGTTCAAATTCTAATTTAAAATCAAGTCAAACTATAAAAGTTTTCAAAATGTCAAAAATAAAATGTTCGTCATGTGGCAAATTTTCAGTTGTTAATTATGGTGGTGAACCAACTTTTTTATAAAGTTTTTAAATGCACTAAATAAATAAAACAGTGGCGAAAACTTATATTTAAATGCCTTTTAAAATGATAAAAATATGGAAAGTATTTTATTTGACACAAAACTTTTAGTGGCTGTGGTATATTTAGGATCACTAATGTAGGAGCTAATTGTATATTTTATATGGTTAAAATAAATAGGAAATAAATGAAAACAGAAAGGTTTAAAAAAATCAAAATTAAGAACCCCCCCCCCCCAACTGGGCCTCGGCCCAGCAGGCTACCAGGCTGCCAGGCTGGCCCAGCCGCGCCCTCTACTAACCCCCTGGGCGCCCGAAACCCTAGCGTCACCTCCATCCCCCCCCCCCCCCGCACAATCCCTCTCCCCTGATCTCCCCCACGCCTTCTCCCTTCCCCGTCTGGATCGGGGCAGAGGGCCCCGACCCCTTCGCCAGACCTCCTCCCCGCAGGCGCCCCGCCACCTCGCCGCCCCGTCCATGACCGCGCCGTCGCTGGACACCGCCCGGAGCTACCTCGACCCCGCCTCCGCGACGCGTGCGCCACGCCCCATCCTAGTATAACAAACAACGCAGGCTCAAGCGAGCCTCGCCGGCGAACACCGGCAGCGTGGGTGAGAACCCCATCCTCCCCCCGATCCCCTCTCTACGTGCACGCGCGCCCCTCGCAGCCCTCGCTCACCGCGCTCGAACCCCGCGGTCGCCGCACCGGGCCGTGCCCCGCGCCGTCCGCCGCGCCCGGCCCCTGCTCCCCTCGCCACGCACGTGCGCCTGCCTGCACAGTGGCCTCGCCCCGGCCAACCGCCTACTGCCTCGCTCGCGCCTGCAGCGGCCTCTACTGCTGCCCGACGCCGCAGGCCCCGCTCGCCCCGGCCTCCCTCTGCCTCCATTGCACCGCCTCGCCAACCGCTGCAGCTCGCCGGCCCCGCCGCTCGCCGGCCACCCTGCCCCGCGTGCCCGCCCCTGCCCCACCGCGCTTCGTCACCGTCGCCTGCGGCCACGGCCCTGGCTAGCCACCAGCGGGTCCGACGCCCGGCTCCGCCGCCTGAGTTGCGTCGGGCCGACGCCCGCACCCGTTAAGCCCCCGGTGTGGATGGCCCCAGGCAATTGACGAGTGGGCCCCCGCCCCCTATGAAATGGTTTTAAAAAACAATTAATTAATTAATTAGTAATATAGTTAATTAGCTTAATTAACTTAACTTAATTAGCCTAATTACCTAATTTAGTTAATTAAAATTGTTAGTTTAGTTAGGTCTATGACAGAACAACCCCACACGTCAGTTTGACCCAGTCAACGCCCTGTTGACTGCTGATGTCATGATGATGTCATGCTGATGAAATAACCCCATTTTAGAATTAATAATAATTTCATAATATTGTTTAAAACTTTGAAAATTAATAGAAAAATATCCGTAACTCGAATGAATTTGTTTTGTACATGAAAGTTACTCAGAAAAACGACATGAATCCGAATATGCCCTCCGTTCGTCTGTCACACGTCCCTATCATAGCGAACATGGAACCGTCCCCCTCCGTTTCATCTGTCCGAAAACTGCAAACTTCGGGAAAACATTCCCGGATGTTTCCTCCTTCGCCGGTATCGTGTAACACAGCGTTAGAACACCCCTAGCATCGCTTATTGTCATGTCATGCATCTGTGTGCTTTGTATTTACTGTTTCTTCCCCCTCTTCTCTCCGGTAGACCCCGAGACAGGCGCTGCCTCCGTGATCGACTACGTCACCAATGACCCTCCTTCCCTTTCAGCAGAGCTTCCAGGCAAGCAAACCCCCCTTGATCATTCCGATATCGCCCATTCCATTCTCTCTCTCATGCTTGCATTAGATTTTGCTACTGTAATTGATTGCTCCTATTCTGATGCATAGCCTACTTTTGTAGCCTGCTCATTGTACCTTACTTGCTTATCCTAAACTGCTTAGTATAGGTTGGTTAGTGATCCACCAGTGACCCCTCACCTTGTCCCAGTTGCCTTGGTTTGTTGACCGATGACTCGATCAACGTGATCGACGTCCAGAGCCCGACACATCACATCACCCCCCATTTGTTACTCGACTCTGCAGAGCTACTATCAAGTGCCGAGGGTGATACCTCATAACGCACTCCTGATGATAACTCTGTAGTGTAGCTATTTGATCATGGTCATCGAGGGTGATTCCTCCTTCACGACTCCCAATATGACTCGGTCGTGCAACACCTCAAGTGTGAACCTCGAGGGTGATTCCTCCTAAGTTCAGCTTCATGATTACATCGAGTGGATTCCATCGAGGGTGATTCCTCGGGTTTCCGCCTTGATGTTACAGACACAGTTACCTTTACCTGTAGCCCTAGTGAACTGTTACTGTGGGACTGAAGGGACAGGCGGTACCAGCCCAGTTGAGGTGGACCTGAGTTCCCGATAGTCTCTGGTTAGTCGGGTCGGTCCTAAGGGGTACCCGCGAGTTGATGTGAAAGTCGGGCGGGCCCGGAGAGCACCCGCGAGATAATTACGAGGCACGGCCGGGCCGGTAGACCACCCTAGGGAGAGAGAGAGGGTTGGGCCTGGCCCTTGCCGTATTTCCTCGAGACGGGGCGACGGGGTCACATTATCGTGAGTCTCTGCTCGTCTCCGCGAGCTCCTAATACACTAAGGGTTTGGGTATTTGTTCTGAGTTGGCCACTGGCCTTTACGCACTAACTACCATGCGGGAACAGATATGGGCACTCGGCGTCGTGGTATCAGCCGAAGCTTTGTCAGACGTCCAGTTCAGCATTGTGGAACGGTCGGATCGTGCCATCCACTTCACGGTTGGTGCTGGTATCCACCCTGCACACAATGACCCGGAGTGCAACGGGAGATGGGCCCAAGACCCCAGAGTGCTTAGGATGTAGACCAGCGGGGACCTCTCTGCTGAGCTTAGGTAGGGCTGCGACGTGTTGATCTTCCGAGGCCGGGCATGGACCCAAGAAAGTGTGTCCGGCCAGAGTAATCAAGCGTGTTGGGTAATGTGGTGCACCCCTGCAGGGAAGTTATCTATTCGAATACCGTGTCCACAGTAATGGACGCTCGGAATGGTATCCTGATCTATTACAACTAGAAATGGATACTTGAGATATGTGATGGATATGTTGGCTCCAGGATTGCTTTCTCGCAGGGGAGTCGAGGAAGGATCTCTGAACATTAATTTTACAACATGCTTGTTAAATGTTAAAATGCTATTCCTTACTCTTCTACATGCTGCAAGATGCTTGGAGCTGCTTGAAGATGCTAGTCTTTGATAGGCTAGGCTTTCCCCTCTCTTCTAGCATTCTGCAGTTTAGTCCACAGATACAACCCTTCCATTTGATACCGATGCATACTTAGCATAGTTCTGATGTAAGTCTTGCAAGTACTTTGGATGAGTACTCATGGTTGCTTTGCTACCTCTTTTTCTCGTGGAATAGTCATGGCAGATGTCCTAGTGTGAGGACTTAGTCGTGGAGCCATCGCAATGAGGTTAGTTTAAAGGGGTTAATCAGGACAAAGGACACGGGGAGTTTATTCTGGTTCGGCTCCTTGCGGTGAAGGTGAAGGCCTAATCCAGTTTGAGGTAGTATTGCTAGGGTTTCGATGACCAGGGAGCGAATACGCTTAACCTGGCTCTCGATCTGTTGTTTCTTGTCCCTAAACCGCCGCCGGGTCATCCCTTTATATACAAAGGTTGTCGCCCGGCGGTTCACAGAATCCCGGCCGGCACATAAACGTGTCCGGCTCGGTATCCACTCTTTCCTATCTTACAATACAAGTCATATACTTATGGCGGTTTACATCTATGGGCCCTAACTCGCCTTTGGGCTTTGGGCCTTCTTATTAAGTCTCCTTCGTAAGTCGCCATCTTCTATGTCTTCATGGGCTTCAATACAGGTAAATCACTATGAGCATAACCCGGCCCCTCCTAGGCAGTTTATACTCAATAGTTATATCCCCAACATTAGGCCCCAGGTTGATTTGAACTTGTTCATGTCAATCTTCAACACTTAGGAAAATTCCTTCTTCATTACCTTCGCAAAAATTTGTAACTCGCCGTGACGTCATCTTCCGAGATCATGATAACCCGCCATGACGTCACCTGCCATTAATTTTATAAACATCCAGAAATCATATATGCATCTCCTTTTTAATGAACCTCCGAAAATCGAGGCGTCAGCCCTGTCACATATCCAATTTGGAGCTCCTCGATTCCCGCGCATGCCACTTATCCATTCACCTTATAAATAGGGCCAGGGGTCCTTTTCACTTTTCACCCTCGGCCTCTTCATCTTCATCATCTTCCTCGTGACGCGCTGCTCTCGAGTCCAGCCGCCGCCATCGACCCTCTCCTCTGCATCACCATTGGCCGCTGCATCAACCTGACTTGGTCCAGATTTTGCTCACGCGCCTCCGCCGTTCAACAGCCTTGGTAAGTTCTTCCTCCTTCCCCCTCTGTAGATCTCATTAGGGTTCGAACGAATTCATGGAGGTTCGGCACTGTTCTTCACCTGTTCTTCGCTGTAGCATGAGGTCTGATTCAAGCTTGATATTTATCCTGTGCGGCAATAATCCTAGTCCCTTTTTCCTCATCAGAGCATCTCTTTTAGGTTGAAAAATCTGATCTGGACCTTCATAAACTGCTCAAGTACCAGTATTTTAGGTCTGAATATATTTTCATTTTCTGACACGCGGTAGATCCAAAATTGCAATACCAATCTGTGAAACCTGTTTTTCATCACTTAGCCATTTTCCAACTTCAGATCTATACTTTCAATATCCGTGTAGGTGGTTTAACTTCAGAAAATGATAACCTGCCAGGTACCATTAGTCCCCTCTTAAACCGCCAAGTGCTCGTCTTTGTAATTTGATAACGTCACTATCCGGTTTAACATTTATGCATGCTTCAACACTTCTGCCTGTTAACCATGAACCTTAAACCGGCACAAATCTTTTCCAGGTTATCGTATAAATGGCCAAATCCTTTTATTCCTGTAACTGGGTTCAATCCCGGGTTACAGAAGAAGAACTGAATGGGTGTGTTGCAACCGGCGCTTTAGCGAAAAAGGAAGACATCCACTGGAGAGCCCCCGGTCCAGAAAATCCTCCTGAGCCCAAGGATGGGGAAGTGATCGTTTTTGTTGATCATCTGGGTCGAGGGTTCAGCCCTCCCAGATCAAAAAATTTCCGTGACGTGCTTCACTTCTTCCAACTTCACCCTCAAGATATTGGGCCTAACTCCGTGTCCAATATTTGCAATTTTCAAGTGTTTTGTGAAGCCTACCTGCTAGAAGAGCCCACAGTCGACCTGTTCAGAGATTTCTTCTATTTGAACCGCCGTACTGAATTTACAGATGGGCCCAATACTGAACTTGGCGGGGTTTCAATTCAGAAGAGAAAAGACATCAGCTTCCCTCACGCTAAGCATCATAGCCATCCCAAAGATTGGAATCAAACTTGGTTCTATTGCCAAGATACATCTCGAGCTGGCGAGAATCCTCTGCCGGGTTACCGTGCTCACCGGCTTACCGATGCACATCCATTCCCCCAAAGACTCAATGCAAAGGAACGGTCCAAATATGCACCACAGCTTTCAAAGCTCAAAGCCTTTGTGGCAAACGGTTTGACAGGCATTGATTTTGTCCGTTGCTGGGTATCTTGGAGCATTTTGCCTTTAAGCCGTCGCTCCGGTTTAATGTGTGAGTACACAGGGGATGTGAAAGACCCTCAATGCCACACTGATATTCAGCTAACTGATGCTGAAATTACTGAATCTGTCAAGAAGATGTTGGATGAACCGGTGACCGACTGTAGCAAAACAGGACTTAGTCCTTTCTGCGCTTCAAATAAACCGCCAGCTGTAAGAATTACCCCACTCCTGCTTTAATCCATATTCTTAATACTCCCTTATGATCTTTTCAATCTTTAAACAGGGTGATGATCCGTTCTGGAAGAAGAAACCGCAGGATAAACCGGCCAAAACACCTCGTGTCAAGACCAAGGTTAACAAGAAGCCCGCTAAGAAGAAAAACACCGAGCCTACCGAGTTAAACATTGACGATGATAATCCGGAGTCAGAGGTAGAACTTGATTCACTTGGCTCTTTTTTCATACATCTCATTGACGATGATTTTTATCAGGACGACGCAGAAGCTAGCCGCGCAAATGACGTAGAGGTAACTATTCTCTCATCCGGTTCAGAACCTCTGCCCACATAGAAAACCCGACAAGCAAGCCGGAAAGTAAGATTTTCTCACCCCCTAGCTTACTTGGATCCAAACTTTCTTTTGAAGAAGCAGCAACACGAAGCTCGCCGCATAACCCGGCATAGCGGCCATGTGGTCACTTCTTCTGGTTTACCGAACTCGCCAGTTCGTAAACGCCGCCCAGAGGTCTCTTCTATTTCTGACACATCTTATCCCAAGGCGGGTTATTTCCGACAACCTCGTAATCCGTCTGATTTAAACTATCAGGGAACTTCCCATTCATCCTCTGGTGAGTCCACAGGGACACAAATTCCAACACTCAAAATTGTTCCTGGGTGAGCATTTTTAACCAACCCTTTATACCTTATGCTTGATCATTATACTAACCTGTTATTTGCGTCTCTATCAGAGCCAAGGCCAGACCCAGTAAAAAGGCCAAATTGAACAAACCGGCTGATGACAGCGCGCCAACTGATCCGGAAAAGAACCCGGAACAGTTTGAACCAAATACTGAAGCTATTCTTGATGATCCGCCACCGCAAGATCATGAAACCTTTGTTGAACAGATGGAAATTGATCCGATGGGTCATGCTGATAAACCGCCAAACCCAACTAAGGCTGCTGATGATAAAGCTGACGATGTTGTAGTTACCGGTGTCAGTTATACAGCCTCAGGCAACCCCACTGCTCTGTCAAAACATAGTGCCAAAGAAGAATTTTCTACTGTTGACAAGGGCAAGTGGAAGGTGGACTTGGAAAGCTATGCCCACCTCAGCACCCAAGATATTCATTCTGGGTTTTTAAACCGTTTGTACACAAGCCGTGATTATGAAGCCGGTTTACTGAACATGATGAAGGAGCGATATGAGGTAAATGCTGTTAACTCTGCATAAATATTCTTCCCTTAGCCGCCAAGTTTACTGGACATAAAAGAATAGAATGTTCTGCAAACTTTCAAGAACCATATAGATCAACTCCAGTAGCCCGCAAGGGCCGGTTTATAATGTCAATATGAACCGGGACTTTAGAATAATAACTCTTCAATTTCGCCCGTGTAGCCCCCAAGGGTCGACTTAACCAATATGTTAAGTTGAGACTAATTCTGCTGTAAGGCTCAAAATTCTTACTTAGGACCTTTATAATCCGGTTGACCATCAAGCTGATAGTTGTTATGTGCTTGGGACTTGTAATTTTTTTATAAGAAGCAATAGACATTAGCCCCCAAGTGCCAAGTATATTACTTGTTATGTGCTTGGGACTTTGAATATGCACTGCTATCTAATTAATTACATGTCTCTTGTAGGCTGATCTTAACAAGAAGGAATCTCAAATCGCCGACCTTCAAGAAAATATCAAGTCGCAACAAGCCGAGACCTCCAAAGCCAAGGAAGAACTGACCAGTGCCTTAACAGCAATGGAAAAACTGAAGGAGAGCTTCAAGAACAAGCGGGCAGGTTGGGATACAGAAAAGTCAACTCTGCTGAAGAGGGCTGAGGATGCTGAGGCTGCCCTTAATCCGGTAGCTGAGGAGCAGACTGGCTTGAAACAGCAAATAAATGCCATGACCGCTGCCGTATTTGGTAAATAACTTCTTCATAAGCTTTGAACATGTATTATGTAAGAGACTACCGGTTTACCGATGTTTTTGATGATGCAGGAACTCGCATTGCTCATCTTGGCTCAGATATGCGGCAAAAACTGAAAGCCGCCTATACACTTATAGAGCAATTATATACCGGCGTACAACGGGTTATCTGCACAGCTTCCCATAATAAACCGCCCCCACCCTTGATCAAGGAGACGTTGGAAAGGCTGGCGATGATGCCTGCACGGTTTGAAGAGCTAAAGAAGTCAGCTGCCAGGGCGGGTGCTCTTACTGCACTGACTCGGGCCAAAGCATGGAAATCTGATCTTGATCCGGCCGATGTGGGAAACGGCTACCCGAGCATAAAGGAGGACGGGTCAGACTTTAATAACGATGACCTCAGAGCCTTGACGAGGGAAATGCGCCCATTAGCTAGCAAATTGGCTAAAGAAACCGATCTTTCACATTATCAGTCGATTTATGATGCCAACAACAAGAGAGTTAACGCGCCAACTTATGATGCTCCAAATCTTATTCCTCTAATCCGTAAGCATACCTATGCCCCTGATGTTGACCCCTCCACACTTATAAGTGATGAAGCTGTATTCAAGGCATTAACTGGGATCGATTGGACCACCATTGACTTCCAGCCACTGGGTAGAGAGGAGGAAGATGAACCGGCGCTGGACGATCCGCAACCTTCAAGTCAGCCAGGCCAGGACTCGTAAACCGGGGGCCAGTTTAGCAGCTGCTTTCTTTAAGACTTGTTAAAACAATTATTCTTTTGGGCACCAAACGCCTTGTAATAGGCTAGCTTAAACTATTGTTCTGCTATGCCATCGTGCATATTTACTTTGCATGACACTGCTAATCCACCATGTTAAGATATGCCACTTATGCTTATAATATTAACAATGTGGAATCTGCTCCTGCATGCAACGGATTAAAAGTGTCCTGGCGGTTTACCGCTGGACGGGTCATAACGCCCAATATAAAACCATGGAAACTAACATAGCTTATACCCAAGGCTGGACTTTCAGAATAACCAAATTTGAAATATATCATACCTGTGATATTTGATCACACTATTGGTTTACCAAACCGGTGTAGTAAGGGGGAGAACCCAAACTTTGAGCACTGGTAATTATCATAGATTGCTTGACTTCTGAACAAAACCAGGCCGGGTTAATAAACACCGGATATTATCTTATCTCATACTGGCGACTTATAGTCAAAAGCCAGGCCGGGTTAATAAACACCGAATGTTATCTTATCTCATACTGGCGACTTATAGTCAAAAACCAGGCCGGGTTAATAAACACCGGATGAATTATGATCATAAAGCATTATAAGCCTCATCAAATAAACCTCAAAAAAAACTATGGAATAAAACAAATGAAAAAACGAGGCTTTTCATGGGCTGCCAGGCCGAAAATCGAGTGCTTTCACGGGCCGCACAGCAACTGAGTTAAACCTATATACAAACCTTATAAGATGGACCTCACATAACCAATCATCGTTTTAACTTTGACAAGTTCAGGGTCTGTATAAGATTGACTTGTCAAACGTTCGGCGGGTCATTCCAGGAATACCTGGGCGGAGTGGCTTACTTAAAAAGGCAGGATAACCCGGGGTTTTAGGTGAATACACCTGGCTTCCAAGCCTGGCTTTTAAGCCTATTACAAGGGTTATACAAACTCTTTGTTCTTTAGAATCAAGGAGCCCCCAAGTAATATTTTTGAGCTGTGCTCAAGGGGCACCTATGTTTGAGCTGTGATTTTGCAACAGACTCTCTTTGGTACCTTTAACCTGGGTAGCAAGCCCCCAAGTTTTTTTTTTCAATTGGCTTATAAGCCGGTTCAAAGGGTAATCATAACTTCGCTCATAAGCCGGAAGCCCCCAAGTAACCAAAGACTCATTAAGAAAAAACGACAGAGGCCCTGCTTTAGCAGGGGTGCCGGTTTATTATATTGATCACAATATATACATTGTCAAAAATATGTACATCAGAAGAGCCAATGGCTCAGGTGTAGTAAGGCCGAAGATGAGCAATATTCCATGGCCGGCGATTCTCTTCCTCCGACGTGCGTGAGTCCTTGTGGTCTCGAACATCAATAAGGTAGTATGACCCGTTGTTCAGATTCTTGCTGACCACAAAGGGTCCTTCCCAAGGTGGGGATAAATTGTGCATATCAGTCTGATCCTGGATAAGCCGGAGCACTAAGTCGCTTTCTTGAAAGGTTCTGGTCTTGACCCAGCGGCTGTGATAACGACATAGATCTTGCTGGTAAATCACCGAACGAGCCGCTGCGAGATCACGCGCCTCATCTAACAGGTCAAGTGCATCCTGACGTGCCTTTTCATTATCAGCTTCAACGTAAGCCGCCACACGGGGTGAGTCGTGACGGATGTCACTGGGGAGAACCGCCTCTTCTCCATAAACCATGAAAAAAGGCGTGTAACCCGTAGATCTGTTGGGCGTTGTGTTTGATGCTCCATAGCACCGAGGGTAACTCCTCTACCCAACAACTCGACGTCCTCTGTAAGGGAACCATAAGCCGGGGCTTGATGCCTCTCAAGATCTCTTGATTGGCTCTCTCAGCTTGACCATTAGATTGGGGGTGAGCCACCGACGATACATCAAGCCGGATATGCTCACGTTAACAAAATTCTTTCATAGCACCCTTGGAGAGATTAGTGCCATTGTTTGTTACAATGTTGTGTGGAAAGCCAAAACGGAAGATCACCTTCTTCATGAATTGAACCGCCGTTGCTGCATCACACTTACCGACTGGCTCTGCCTCTACCCACTTAGTGAATTTATCAACCGCCACCAAGAGGTGGGTCTTCTTATCCTTGGACCTCTTAAAAGGTCCAACCATATCAAGCCCCCAAACTGCAAACGGCAAAGTGATTGGAATCATTCTCAACTCCTGAGCCGGAACATGAGCTCGACATGAAAACTTCTGACAACCGTCACATTTTTTGACCAAGTCCTCAGCATCAGCATGAGCCGTCAGCCAATAAAAACCGTGACGAAAAGCCTTGGCTACAAGAGATTTAGCGCCGGCGTGATGACCACAATCTCCTTCATGGATCTCACGCAGAATCTCATAGCCTTCTTCAGGAGAAACACAACGCTGAAATGCCCCGGTAACACTGCAATGGTGCAGCTCTCCATTGACAATTGTCATTGATTTGGACCGCCGGGTTATTTGCTTGGCCAAGGTTTCATCCTCAGGTAACTCTCCCCGGGTCATATATGCCAAATATGGAACTGTCCAATCAGGAATAACATGAAGAGCCGCCACCAACTGAGCATCCGGGTCAGGAATAGCCAAATCCTCCTCTGTAGGTAACTTGACCGACGGGTTATGCAAAACGTCAAGAAAGACATTAGGTGGCACCGGTTTAAGTTGAGAACCCAACCGGCTTAAGGCATCAGCCGCTTCATTTTTCCTCCGATCAACATGCTCAACTTGATAACCCTTGAAGTGACCAGCAATAACATCCACCTCTCGTCGATAAGCCGCCATGAGGGGATCCTTAGAATCCCAAGTACCAGAGACTTGTTGAGACACCAAATCTGAGTCACCAAAGCACCTTACCCGGCTTAAGTTCATCTCCTTAGCCATCCGAAGACCATGGAGCAAGGCCTCATATTCAGCTGCATTGTTAGTGCAAGGGAACATCAAACGGAGAACATAACAAAATTTATCACCTCGAGGGGAAGCTAGCACAACTCCAGCCCTCGAGCCCTCCAATTGCCTGGACCCATCAAAGTGAATAGTCCAATACGTGTTGTCTGGTTTTTCCTCAGACATCTGCAGCTCTGTCCAGTCATTGATGAAATCCACCAGTGCTTGAGACTTGATGGCCGTGCGAGGCATATACTTCAAACCATGAGGCCCAAGTTCAATGGCCCATTTGGCAACCCGGCCTGTTGCTTCCCTGTTTTGGATGATATCTCCTAAAGGAGCAGAGCTAACCACAGTAATGGGGTGACCCTGAAAATATTGCTTAAGCTTCCGGCTTGCCATGAAAACCCCATATACAAGCTTCTGCCAATGTGGGTATCTCTGCTTGGACTCAATAAGCACTTCGCTGATATAATAAACCGGTCGTTGAACCGGATATTCCTTGCCTGCCTCTTTCCTTTCAACCACAATAGCCACACTGACAGCCCGGCTATTAGCAGCCACATATAACAACAGCGGCTCCTTATCAACGGGCGCAGCTAGGACCGGCGGCTCAGCCAGCTGCTTCTTAAGCGCCTCAAATGCCTCATTAGCAGCGTCACTCCAGACGAAGTCATCTGTCTTTTTCATCATCTGATACAAAGGGATGGCCTTCTCACCGAGGCGGCTTATGAACCGGCTTAGCGCCGCAATACGACCCGCCAGACATTGAACATCATTGATACACGCCGGTTTAGCCAGAGAAGTAACGGCTTTGATCTTCTCTGGATTAGCTTCAATGCCCCTGTTAGACACCAGAAAGCCCAAAAGCTTGCCCGCCGGCACACCAAAAACACACTTGGCCGGATTAAGCATCATCTTATAAACTCAAAGATTATCAAAGGTTTCCTTCAAGTCGTCTATCAACGTCTCCTTCTTTCTGGATTTCACCACAATATCATCCACATAAGCATGAACATTGCGTCCAATCTGATTATGAAGACAATTCTGCACACATCGCTGGTAAGTCGCCTGGGCACTCTTGAGCCCAAAAGACATAGACACATAGCAGAAGGCTCCAAAGGGAGTTATGAAAGCTATCTTCTCCTAGTCCTTAACTGCCATCTTGATCTGATGATAACCAGAATAAGCATCCAAAAAACTCAAACGCTCACAACCCGCCGTAGCATCAATAATCTGATCAATACGAGGGAGAGCAAAAGGATCAGCCGGACAAGCCTTGTTTAAATCCGTGTAGTCCACACACATGCGCCAAGTGTCGTTCTTCTTAAGTACCAGCACCGGGTTAGCCAACCACTCAGGATGAAAAACTTCAACAATAAACCCAGCCGCCAAGAGCCGGGCTACCTCCTCACCAATGGCCTTACGCCTTTCTTCATTGAAACGACGAAGAAAATGCTTGACCGGTTTAAACTTGGGATTAATATTGAGAGTGTGCTCAGCGAGTTCCCTCGGTACACCTGGCATGTCAGAAGGTTTCCATGCAAAGATGTCCCGGTTCTCGCGGATGAACTCGATGAGCGCGCTTTCCTATTTCGGATCCATATTAACACTGATGCTGAACTGCTTGGATGAATCGCCAGGAACAAAATCAACCATCTTAGTGTCATCTGCCGATTTAAACTTCAAAACCGGATCATGCTCTATAGTTGGCTTTTTCAAAGACGTCATATCCGCCGGATCAACATTGTCCTTGTAAAATTTTAACTCCTCCGTTGCACAAACCGACTCAGCATAAGCCGCATCACCTTCTTCACATTCTAAGGCTATCTTTCGGCTCCCATGTACTATGATGGTCCCCTTGTAACCCGGCATCTTGAGCTGCAGATAAACATAACAAGGTCGTGCCATGAACTTGGCATAAGCCGGCTGTCCAAACAGAGCGTGATACGGGCTGTGAATCTTGACTACTTCAAAGGTCAATGTCTCTGACCTAGAGTCATGATCATCTCCAAAGGCAACTTCCAGAGCTATCTTACCAACAGGGTACGCCGACTTACCAGGCACCACACCATGGAAAACTGTATTCGACGGTTTAAGATTTTTATCTGTCAACCCCATGCGACGGAAAGTTTCGTAATAAAGGATATTGATGCTGCTCCCTCCGTCCATGAGTACCTTGGTAAACTTATACCCTCCAACATGGGGTGCAACCACCAATGCTAGGTGACCCGGATTATCAACCCGGGGCGGGTGATCTTCCCGACTCCACACGATGGGCTGCTCAGACCAGCGCAAGTACCGGGGAACCGCCGGTTCAACGGCGTTCACTGCCCTTTTATGAAGCTTCTCATCCCGTTTGCATAAATTTGTTGTGAAGATGTGGTACTGCCCACTATTCAACTGCTTTGGGTTACTCTGATACCCAGATTGCTACTGCTGATTCCCCTGACCTGACTGTTGACGGTAGCCACCCTGATTGCCTTGATTGCCCTGATTACCTTGGAATCCAGAACTAGAACCACCACCGCCGTAACCCGGCCCATGAGAACCGGACCCTGAACCATCACCCGGTCCATGATTGTCTTGAAAAAGATTGGAATTTTTATACTCCTTCATGATGTAGCAATCCTTCCAGAGGTGGCCAGACGGTCTTTCTCGCGTCCCATGCCTTGGGCAGGGCTTACTTAGCATCTGCTCAAGATTAAAGCCTGACCCTCTGGCCCGTGGGGGCGGTTTACCTTTACAACGCTGGCCATTATTCTGTGCGTTGGTGTTAGCCACAAAGTCCAAACTATTATCAGCTTTGCGCTTACCATTGCCTCCCTGATTCACCAGATTATGTTGTTGTCCTCTGGTGCTGCTGCTCTTCTTTCCCTTTCCCGGCTTGTCATCATCAGACTCGGGGTCCTTGGTACTATCAGAGTCAGCGTACTTAACCAGAGCCGCCATCAGCTCTCCCATGTCATTGCAGTGGCGCTTGAGCCGACCCAACTTCTGCTTAAGAGGCGTAAACCGACAATTCTTCTCCAACATTATGACCGCTGAACCGGCATTGATGCGATTCGATGAATGTAAGATGGTCGAAACCCGGCGCACCCAATGGGTTGTGGACTCACCCTCTTCTTGGACACAGGCATCCAGATCCACAATTGACATAGGCTGCTTGCACGTATCTTTGAAATTCTGGATAAACCGGGCCTTTAACTCGGCCCATGACCCAATGGAGTTGGCAGGGAGCCCCTTTAACCAAGTGCGAGCCGTTCCATCCAACATCAGGGGGAAATATTTAGCACATGCCGCATCGCTGACATCTAGCAATTCCATGGCCATCTCATAACTCTCGATCAATGCTTCAGGAGGTAAATCGGCTGTATAGTTAGGTACCTTGCGAGGACCCTTAAAATCCTTGGGCAGACGCTCATTACGTATGGCCGGCACTAAACATGGCACGCCCAAATTCCTAAGGGTTACACCTGGCTCCACCGGAGTTGTCGGACGAACCGGAGAAGGTTGACGGGCCGCATATTGCGCCGCCAGCTCGGCCTCTCGACGTGCTCTACCTTGATCCACCACGTTCTGAGCATCAGCACCACCGCCCGCCAGGTTATGTCCACGAGGCAGGTTATGGTTCCGCCCACTGCTTGACACAGCTGGTTCATCAATATGCCTACTGTAACTCCGGCTTGGGCGAGGGGTGGAATGAATCCGGCTTCGACTGTAAGAATAAGCCTGCTGCTGAACCAATGCTGTCTGAAGGAGCTCTCTAGCCCTCCGCATCTCAACCGCCGTTGGAGACTCGCCTTCAACCGAGATAGCCGCCAATCGTGACGTCGCAGCGATCATGTTATCCAAAGGGTTAGAGTAATGACCCGGTGGTGTTGGCATGTGTTGCGGCGGGATATTGTGCTGACGAGGCGGATCCGTGGTGCGCGGCTGAACCGGCGCTCCCGTCCCAGGCGCTTCAACCCGGTCCGCCACTGGCGGGTTACTGGTTCCTGCTCCTAGCGTGTTAAAGAGGTTCCTCGCCTCGTAAACCGGTGGCAGGCGAGACTGATGCCTCCTCCTCATGACTTCGTTTGAAGCGTTCTGATCTAGCATGAGCCGGTAAGACTCCGACTGAATCCGCTGCGCCTGAGGATCCAACGTAACCCGCTCCGCAGCCATCCTGGCATCTTCAGCTGCTAGGTCTTCCTTAGCTTGAGCTATCTGATCTCGCAATTTCACGACTTCCGCGTTATGCTGATCTTGATTATCCGGGTTAACCTCCGTCGTCAGCAGTGTTGCCAAGGCATCTAGTAAATCGGACAGGACTTGAGCCAGCGGGCGTGCAGGGCCTCCTGCCCCGGCTGCCGTCGCCGCTGCTGACCCGGAAATCAATGCCGCTGTAGTTGAAGAGTGCTGCACTGGTTGCGTACCGGCCATGAAGATTGCAACCTGGTTCGGCGGCTCGTAGGGGTCCGGAATACTATCGCCATCGGAACAGCCCCCAAGCCGACCATCTTGCAGTCGGTACAATGACTCGGTTTCACCGGTGGATGACTCGCCATCAGAATAGACAACTGTCTCACCATCAGATACCGATTTATCCTCAGATTCCGCACCATTGATGAATCCCACGAAGGCACGACTCATGGCGGGCTGAACTCAGGCGGGTTTTGCACGCTGAGCCGTCTCGATGATGTCGGTGCAGGTGTCCGGCTTAGGGCCCGGTTCGCCGATCTTGCCAATGAAGACGTGAATTCCACCGAAGGGGACCCGATACCCGTACTCAATTGAGCCGGCCTCGGGGCCCCAGCCTTCGTCGTCGATGTAGAGCTTGCCGCGACGACTCTTGGTCATCCGGCCCATAGCGTATCCCTTGATCCCTTCGAAGTTGCCCTTCAAGAACTCGAAACCACCGTGCGCTGGCCCCACGGTGGGAGCCAACTGTCGTGGAATAGTCACGGCAGATGTCCTAGTGTGAGGACTTAGTCGTGGAGCCATCGCAATGAGGTTAGTTTAAAGGGGTTAATCAGGACAAAGGACACGGGGAGTTTATACTGGTTCGGCTCCTTGCGGTGAAGGTGAAGGCCTAATCTAGTTTGAGGTGGTATTGCTAGGGTTTCGATGACCAGGGAGCGAATACGCTTAACCTGGCTCTCGATCTGTTGTTTCTTGTCCCTAAACCGCCGCCGGGTCATCCCTTTATATACACAGGTTGACGCCCGGCGGTTCACAGAATCCCGGCCGACTCATAAATGTGTCCAGCTTGGTATCCACTCTTTCCTATCTTACAATACAAGTCATATACTTATGGCGGTTTACATCTATGGGCCCTAACTCGCCTTTGGGCTTTGGGCCTTCTTATTAAGTCTCCTTCGTAAGTCGCCATCTTCTATGTCTTCATGGGCTTCAATACAGGTAAATCACTATGAGCATAACCCGGCCCCTCCTGGGCGGTTTATACTCAATAGTTACATCCCCAACATATACCCAGTTGCTGCGATCAGATGGTGGATCCCAGGAGCCAGATGCCACCGCCGATGTCTACTACTACCCCGAGGGTGCCTACTACTACGTAGAGACCGCTGGCGACCAGGAGTAGTTAGGAGGTCCCAGGCAGGAGGCCTTGCCTCTTCGATCGTTGTTGCTTTTGTGTTTGCCTTCTTAAGGCAGTCTTGTATAGCTTATGTCTGTACTCAGATATTGTTGCTTCCGCTGACGCTTGTGTCTCGAGCTTTTGTATTCGAGCCCTCGAGGCCCCTGGCTTGTAATATAAAGCTTGTATAATTTTCATTTGTGTCTAGAGTTGTGTTTTGATATCTTCCCGTGAGTCCCTGATCTTGATCGTACACATTTGCGTGTATGATTAGTGTATGATTGAATCGGAGCGTCACACACACTTTCCTGGGTCATGCCTGGCCTCGGAAGATCAACATGTCGTAGCCCTACCTAGGCTCAACCGAGAGGCCAGCACGCCAGTCTACATCCTAAGAGCGCAGGGGTCTTGGGCCCATCGCCCTTTGCACTCCTGCACGTTGCAAGGGCGGCTGGGATTCGTCCTGGCAACCTACACTACAAGGCAGTTGCTTACACGGACCACCCGGGCGCGCGCTGCTCAGTCGCTAACGTCTGGAAAGCTTCGGCTGATACTACGACGCCGGTTGCTCATATCTTGTGCCGCGTGGTGGTTAGTGCGTATAGGCCAGTGGCCAACTCAAATTAAATACCAAAACCATTAGTGTCTTGGGAGCGCGCGGTAACGAGCAGAGACTCACGATCATGTGACCCCGTCGCCCCGTCTCGTGGAGTTACGGCAAGGGCCCGGAATGCCCAGCCGTGCCACGTAGAAATCTCGCGAGTACCCTCCAGGTCAACCTGACTACACATCAACTCGCGGGTACCCCTCAGGGCCGACCCGACTTCAACATGGTTATGTGGTAAAGTCAAAGTAACCATGTGTACAAAATGGCAAGGGGAAAACCCGAGGAATCACCCTCGATGGATTCCCACTCGATGTAACCGTCAAGGTGGACTTGGAGGAATCACCCTCGATGGTCCACACTTGAGGGGTTGCACGACAGAGTCGTTATCGGGAGTGGTGAAGGAGGAATCACCCTTGAAGTCCACGACCAATTAGCTACACTACAGAGTTAACATCAGAAGTGCTATACGAGGTATCACCCTCGGCACTCGATGGTAGCTCTGCAGAGTCATACAACTAAGGGGGGTGAGGTGATGCGTCGGGCTCTGGACATCGATCATGTTGATCGAGTCATCGGCCATAAAGCGGGGGCAATAGGGACAAGGTGAGGGGCCACTGATGGATCACTAACCAACCTATACTAAGTAGTTTAGGATAAGCAGGTAAGGTACAAGAGCAAGTTACAACAACAGGCTATGCATCAGAATAGGAGCAATCAAGTACAGTAGCAAAATCTAATGCAAGCATGAGAGAGAATAGAATGGGCGATATCGGAATGATCAAGGGGGGGGTTTGCTTGCCTGGTTGCTTCGCAGACAGATACGGATCCTCGACGGTGAAGTAGTCGATCACTGGTTCAACCGCGGTCTCGGGGTCTACCGGAAAGAAGTAACGGAGGGGAAACACAATAAATAACAGAACAATCAAAGCATCACAAAGCATAACATGGCAATATGCTGTGCTAGGGGTGATCTAACACAGTACTACACGTTACCGGCAAAGGGGGAAAACATCCGGGAATATTTTGCGGTCTCCGCGCATTTATCGGTCAGACGATCCGGAGGGGAAGGTTCCATGTTCATTGTGTTGTAGGGGTGTGACAGGTATGTGGATGGCATATTCGGATTCGTCTCATTTTTCTGGTCATTTTTCATATATAAATTTTTTTATCCGAGTTACGGTTGAATTTATATGAATTTTCAAAGTTTTCTAAACAATTTCTAGAATTACTGGATTTATTAATATTTCGAACAAAATAGGGAAATGCTAAGTACACCCAGAAACTTACCCAACAGTGTGGTTTGAGGCTGACAGTAGGGCCGGTCAACTGCTGACTCAGCAGTTGACTGGTCAATGCATTGACCGGTTAAAGAGTTGACTGGGCCCACGTGCCATTGATTGTTTGTTTACCACTTAGTTTAAAAAGGATAATTTAATGGTGGGGGCCACTAGTCATACTACAGAGGGTCATTAGGGGGGACTAGTAGAACGCCCGTGCGTTGCTACGGGCTAACAATGCATTATAAATAAATGATAAATGATTAGATTGTCTTCAAGGTCGAAGCTCATTTCTTCCTCATACGTTCGGGAGTGTTTGAACATCAAACGGGCACCCAACATGCTCCTCAAAATTCAAGCTTCTCAATGGTACGGGCTATCTATGATTTTATCCTGAACATACGATCCCGACACAAAAGAACCCCACCTCATGACACACCCTTCCCTTTTCTTCCAAACAGGATTATCTCAATTTAGTCGTGCAGAGGAAAAGCACAACCAATAGTTGTTTTGAGCACCGACGCAACTCCTCGGGTAAGGGCCTCGAGTCAGGGCAGATAGGTAACACGTGATCCCAACATAAAAAACCCAAAACCCTACCTCATGACACACCCATCCCTTTTCTTGCAAACATGAAGTAGAATCTCCTATGGTTGTAAGACAAAACCTGAAGTAGAATGTCCTTTTGGTTGTAAGACAAAGAATGTAAGAATTTTTCTATAAGAACTTTTGAAAGGTTAAAGACATCTGATTTCCAGCAAGGCCATGCAATGCTTGTGGAAACTGTGATCGGACAAGCTCAAATTGGCCACTTAAAACATCGAAGGTACAACAGATAGCGAATAGTTGAGAAAAGAAAAATTCTCAGTCTGAAATTACGATACGAACAAGTAATTTAATTTTACAAAAAGCAAATACCATCCTTAGGATCAAACTGAGCTCCTCTACCTCATCTAGACCTGGAGCGCAAACATAATTTTAATCATTTGAGCAACTCATCTCAGCAGCCATATAACGATGGAGACTCCATCTGCTGAAAAAAAATCATCTATTAACACTGACAATGTACTTCGTCTGAGGGCATCCAATATCCGGATCAACAACCAAAATGAAGAAAACGAGCATGAACCAGGGGAGCCCACACATAATATGTTTTTCTTAGGGAATGATGCAGATAATATGTAAGGAAATACTAACAAAGAACATGGCATAGGGTTGAGCTGAAACTTCACAAAACCTAATGCATGAACGGTACAGGAGTAGTACTATAGTAGGGCCAAGTAGCATAGCTACAAGTTTCACCAAAGACACCGTCTGAATGGTATCTGTACACCAAGAGCATCTACTAACAGAATGAGGGTATAAAACTTACCTCCAGCAGACATGTGGGCTGTGACCCAAGAGCCTCCAGCATCCTGATCACAGGAACCGGCTCTTTCGCCGCGCCAGCAAGTTCTGGGTCACCACCCCTCATGGTACCTCATGTACAATACTGAGAAGCACACATAAACGAACCTGCAATGCTCAAATCGAACACCCAAAGTTACTAAACTACAGCTGCACACCTCGTCAAGCATCTCAACGGTACAAGGCTTACCGGAATGTCGTGCGCTGCGTGCAGAAGAAAGGATGTGGCGTCTGCATATAGTGTGTCATCGGTGGCAAAGTCTCTACTGTGGAATTTAAGCAGACAATTAAGATGCAGTTGTGATATTTCCAGTTTAATCTCTCAAACTGAAATAATGATTAATTGTATGAAACAACATTCAGCTAGAAACGTTATATCTCAAACAAAACCCATGTTTAATCAGGGATGGCATGCTCCTTTGTCCTTTAGATGTACATGTAGTAAGAGAATATCTATTACTCCCTATTAGATAACAGAAAAGAACAAAAAGAGAAATAATCAACAATAATGGTAACCAACAAGATATAAGGAGCATAGGGATGTCCATCTGAGTGTAGTCATCGCCAACCAAAAACAATTTGCTCTACCCAGATTATAAACCTGCAGCCACATAAAACAAAATTAAGATCTGCATCAATCAAGGGTTCTTACCAACTCAAAATCAGCACCCAAGAAATTGGCAGTATCGAACCAGCCAAGTCCCTTTGAAATCCGGGTTGAGCACTCCATGGGTTTGTGTTGAGAAGGACACCAACGTCCAGTGGGCATCCCCAACGTCTCCCATCGCAGCCTCGCAGCTGCAGCCTCCCCCTCCTCCTCCCTTCCTCCCTCTCTCCCTCCACCGTCTTCTCCTTCAATCACCGCATCCCCGGCGACCCCAAGAATCCGAGGCGTGATCCCCCCAAAATCGCACCCCATCTCCCTCGACCAAAATCCCAACGAATCTCGCGTCACATCAAGGGATGCAAGAATCATGAAACCCCTGTCCGCGGTGGTCCGGCCACAGACCTACTGCTCCCCATCACCACGCCACAGCCCCTCCACCCGCTGCCGGAC
Source organism: Thinopyrum elongatum (assembly GCA_011799875.1). Classification (NCBI taxonomy): domain Eukaryota; kingdom Viridiplantae; phylum Streptophyta; class Magnoliopsida; order Poales; family Poaceae; genus Thinopyrum; species Thinopyrum elongatum. Next base: position 611,247,977 of record CM022303.1, read on the forward strand.
CCCACCACCCGCCGCTGCTGCTCCCACCGCCGCCACCGCCTCCTCCCCAACCGCCGCCGAACCACTACCACCGTGACCTCGATCCAAATCAGAGGCACGGGAGCAGGAAGAATGGCCACCGACGACGGATGGCCGGAGAAGAAGACCGCCGGTGGCGCCCTACCCGGACGGATCGAGCGAACCCGTGCTCGTGTGTGGGCCTCCAAGCCGATGCTCGACCCGGCACGGGGGAGGGGCTGGCCCCGAGGAGCGGGGAGCCGACGAATCTGTCGGTCAGGTGCTGGGCGGCGCCCTCCATCATCGCCGTCGTTTGGGGAGGGGCGCGGTCCCGGTCGAGGCGGTGTGGGGCGGGCGGCGCGGGGCAAGAGGTGGCGGCGGGATGGAGGTGGAGATAGGATCGAGGGGGGCGAATAAAAACCCGACGAAAAAAAACCGACGAAACTGGGAGGTGGGATCGAGGACGAAAAAAAACCGTCTCTTGTGGGACGAAAATTGACCGGCGGAGACTACCAACTGCTTCATTAGGAGTAGAGATTAGTGCCAAAACAGTGGGGATTAGGCCTTAAACCGGCCGGCCCATCTAGCTAGGGGACGCAGCCGGCTGGCACACGCACGCACGACCGCACGGCGCGCAGCGGCAACGGGGCGACCCAAGCGCCGGTGGCGACCAGCGGCGCCACAGCAGCTCGTAGCAGCGGCGAGGGTGGGCTTCGCGGTTGGGGCAGGCCAGGCTACGGCAAGGGCAGCAGCGACGGAGAAGCAGCAGCAGAAGGCAGGGCGGCAGCAGAGAAAGCAGCGGCAGGAGCAGCAACATGCGGCTGCGGACAAACGGAGAGGGCGAAGGCGGCAGGGATGCGCGTGCTAGCGGCAGAGGCGGGGCACGCGCATGTGGGCACCTGCTAACGAAGGCGTGCGTGAGCAGAGCGACCGGGGGGCAGGTCGCGGCCACGGGAAGGCCATGGCGCGAGCCAGGGAGCGGGGGTAGCGAGTGGGGCGTGGCCCAGAACCCGGCAGGAGTGGGAAAGGGGAAAGGCAGGGCACGCGGGAGCGTGGCCTCTCGCGCGCAGGCACTGCAGGGGCGGTCCGGGGATGACCAGAGGGCACGCGGGATCGCGGCCAAGTACGCACGGAGCGGAGCTCCGGTTGCGATGGTCAGGCTCGGAGGAGGGCGTCTACAGTGACCGAATCGATGGGGAAGAAGGGGGAATCGAAGGACGACCTCACCACGGGGGCGGCGTGCTAGTCAGCGGGCTCGAGGAAGGTTGGGGAGGCGCCAGAGAAGCGGGTACGACGGTGGCCGTGGCGGACGGTGTCGAAGGGGAACAGTGATGGCGGCGATGCAGGGCCTCTGCGGCTTGGACTGGAGGGCGGAGACGGCGTAGGGAAGACCGGCGGGGCTCCCGGACATGGAGTTGGCCGGCGGGGAGCAAGGTGGGTACATGGACATCGAGGTCCATGGCGGTGGCTATGGTCGGAGGCCGCGGGGAGGAAGAAGAGGGCGCGAGGGGGGGAAGCGAGGTCAACAGGGGTGGCTAGGGTTCGGGGCGCCGAGGGGGATCAAGTAGGACGCCGGGGGAAGGCTGGATGTGCGTCGCGTGGCGATCCATGGACATGGACGTGCGCACGACGTCCAGCACCCTCATGATGAACAGGAGGTTGAAGAAAATCTCGGGGTGGGCTGGGCCTTACTGTTTAACTAAGGCCCATTTGCACAGTGTCTGTCTTTTTCTTTTCTTTAATCTTTTCTTTTCTATATTTCTTCACCGTTTTGTATATATTTTTAATACCATTTGAATTTAGTTGAACTAGATATTTAACACATAAATAATAGGCTAAGATTTGAGTTAGCCCAACAAGTTTTAATTTAGTTCGAAAAGTATAACTATTTGTTTAAATTGAATTGGCTCAAAATAATGTTGCTGGTTCACTTTATAATTTCCTAGGGATTACTCGGAGAGTCAGTTGATGTTGGTTTCAACATGACAATGATCAGGGGAGTTTATTGAATATTGTGAACATTTTTTTTTACTGTTTGAAGGAATAATTTATTTGACTTTATTTTAAATTTGAATTTGGCTTTGATTTTTATCAAGTGGCAATTTGGCTACGTTAAACTTGATGACATGGCACCATTAGTGTGAGGTCACTGTAGCATGACACTGGTGGTGTTACAAATCTCCTCCACTACAAGAAATCTCGTCCCGAGATTTAAGAGGTGGAGTAAGGGGGAAGTTCTGGTTACGAAATTCTAACGGATCTTCTCAGTCTTGGTTGTCCTTCTTGAAGAAGCTGATCCTTTTACATTGATGTCTTCATTCCTCTATTTTAGGTCATCATGATGAAGTCCTCATACTTTTTCCAGGAATTTCATCATACTTACGAAAAGGATAAGGGGTAACTTCAGAAGAACGGGCCTCTACAATGTTGCTTATCTGGTAGATAACATCAGGGGAGGTGGCCGATAGTAACTCTTGAATTGAAACTTAAGAAAATATTGAGAGCAAGGTAAGAAGGTGCAAAATAGAAGTTTCAAGCGAATAGGCATTCGTTCGTTGCCTGAAACGAAGTGTGGAAGGGGTTCAGAGCAACGATAATAAGTAATGTGTCTGATACCAGAATTGATGATCCCTCGGAAGGTGGCTCGTGAATTACATATGAAGCCAAGTGTGATGAATAATCTTTAGAAACACGGATGTATAGGAGAGTCAGGTTTCGATCCTATGGAACTGTGGGTTATGGGCCCACCATGTGGGTCAAAAGTAGGAGGGGCGGCGACATCTTGCATGGTCATGGTAGCAAGGCATGTCAGAGGATAGCCTATCAGTTATGTTGGCAACAACATTGGTACCAAGGGCGAGGGACGAAGAGAACAATTTTCCTGCTCGTTGTAACGAGGCAGACCGATAGGCAAAGTTCTCGTCCATCGGTGGTTACCGGAATGTCATCAACAATAGTAACAAGGTTATACTTGACAGAGTTGTACACCGAGGTGTTTACATAAGCAGGGAATTATCACTGCTCAGATAAGTCGGATTACAAGGAAGGTTAAACAAAACAATGGAAAGGAAAATGTGATTAGTATATTAATCAGAATAATGGAAAGGGAAATGTGATTATACCCGAGTATCAAGAGCATATCTTTCCCATCCATGATAGGACAACAAGTAGATAACCAATTAGGTAAAGGGGCAAGGGAATTCACGATGTTACCCATACAACGGTGTTTGGATAATCGATCAAGAAACATTTAGCATTTCTCTTCCAATGTTCTTGTTGATGATCGGAGTACCACAGACATGTTTCGGGATAGCATTGACATGGTCATCAGGTAAAGGTCAGACTTAGGATTCACAAAGGATCCATCAGGAACAACTTATAAAATAAGTCATACAATTTCAGCATGGAAAAGATGGGGACGTGGCCGACGGGCTCAGCAACAATTTATCGAGATTTCTTTAAACATGGATTTCCACCATTAAGTGAACAAGGTGATAGCATTTGCCAGATCAAATGATATACTGACGTATGCTCGAGGAAAAACATCCACAATTAAACATTGGTTGAAAAGTGCACCCGGAAATCTGGACTAGTAGCACGATCAATGTCAGAATGCTGATTCAAAAACCAACAGACTTAGAATGAAACTATCGACCATTAATTTCAAAGCAATAGGGTTGCTAGAAGTTTCGAATTCAGACATCATAGTTCATTTGTCGGTATTCCGGTTAGAAATAATTCGGGGAACAAGAGATGAATGGAGATGGCAAGAAGTATTACTATATCAAGAAATCTTAAGAGGTGGAGCAATTCTCTCAACATCCTTGACATAAAAGATGGTAATACTCCAAGGTACAACATAACATAAGCTGGATAGCAAGGAACTCAAGGTACAACACAAACATGAACAAGTTTGTGTTGGAGGGAAGGCAATTATGTTGTCAATGATAACACAAATCATTGAGGGGCAAGGATGGTATTTCTCATCATGAATTCGATTGATATCCTGGAAGAGCTCAGAATGTTGATGATGATCATGACACATTTATCGAGAGGTTTCTTGAAGATGTAACCGATCAGCGACGACATCAAGCAAAAGGAATGGTGAAGCGAAAGGTTATCAGAACCACAAACAAGATTGCAAGCTCAGAATCGAAATTGCCTTTCAAGACAACCAACATGATGTTGAAAGTTCGATGTAAGCTTAGTGTACCATCGGAATTATTTTCCAGGGATGAAGAATATAGGTAGCACGGCCAAGCTTTAGCATGACGATGATCATACAGACAATCGACAGGGAATGACATGATCGAGTGCAAACTCGTAAGAAATGAAGATTACTAAGAGTTGTTGAATCATAGTGCGGACTCGATTCAGTTATCGGTGTTTCGATTGACAACCAACTTAGAACCCGGGGAAAAATTGGACTCAGTGAGAAATAATAGTTGATGAAGAACTCATAAGAAGTTAAATAGCTCTGTGATATTCTCGAGATACCAGAGGGTAATACTCGAAGGTAGAGCAGAATAGAGGTTGGACAGGTGAAATGCTATGCAGAAGACAAGTACTTTAACTTGTCCGAGAAATGGAATCGAAGGAGAACAATATGTTCGGAACCACATTTGCAAATGATCAAACCACAGATAAAAGATGAACTTATAACAAGGGGGTAATTATTTTTACGAGAAGCTTCCACGATAAGATATGCATCGTGTCCATGGTCATGAACGCAAAGTTCAAGGTCGACTCCCACTTATCCAACGCACAACTTCTCATTCACTGCTCTGTTAAAATGTTTTGAGTTTGAAAATCTACCTGGTGAAATACCAGAAGAGTATGACCCATGAAAACTTTCAGGTTCATACGGTTTAGGGAAGGCATAGGTTCAACCCATCAAGGCATCTTAGGAACATATACCACAAGCTTCAAGAGTAAATAACACAAGCTCGAAAGCAGAGCATGGTTGAAAAAAAGCAGAGGATAAAGTTTACCAAAGGCATTATGTATCAGGGAAAGAACTCACAAGGTGATTGAACATGAAGGACACTGTCGGGTAATAATCCAACAATGGATCCGGCGGCCTACAACGGAGTTGATGTGAGTATCGGTACTCAATCAGAGAAAGAAAGAATGCAAAGGTATCGGATTATAGGACATCTAAACAATTTGATGCTTAAATTACAAAGGAATTATGATTTCCAAAGCGAAGGATCAGAAGCAGATGCTCTAATCAAGGATGGATAAGTTGAATAGACTTAGGGGTACAATCCACGACAATTTGATTGGCGAGAACTAGCTCATATCCAGAATGACATCTAAGCCGGATGAACGAATTCTAGTTCGATGAATGATTGCCAGCATTCGCAAATATATTGAATCAAATGCTCAAAATGACGATGACAAAGGATGCTAATGAATATTGCTAGACATATGGAAGTAACCATAATGCAGGTACGCAAGACTTTCCAAAGCAATAGGTTGCTGAGGATTCTCGGGAGATCGGATAGTATTTCAAAGTATCGTATGAAACATATCAACAACTGGGATGAACGGATACTCGGTAAGTGCGAGGAATTATCCGTAGGGGTACTCATGTGGCAAAGAACTACAAGGCAGTGGCACAAGGGTTCTTTTAAAGTCGGAGAATATTTCGAAGTAACTTGTAATAACAAGAGCAACTGGGAATGATTGTTTGAACGACAAGCGTATGTCGTTGTTCTTATGGATATATTGGTGGTAGGGAATTGAAAAGGCGGAGGGCACACGGGTCTCGGGAATCATCGAAGAGTATCTTTAGAATCTTCTGGTGCACCAATCAATCATCTGGAGTGAGGGGCTCTCCGGGAGGAAGTAGTTACGAGAACCTAGAGTCAGAGCTAGTAAAACCTTTAACCCGAATAGAAGAGAGATCAGAGTCCTAGAGTATAGACGAGGAATAAAAGATCCTAATACCACCCAATTGTGATGTGGGCCCGTAAGCCACACAACAATGTTAGTAAAAGTTTTCCAAAGGCTAGACTCAACTTCGGCCAAGGAGTTGGAAAGGGGGCTACCTACAGGCAGTCGGCTCTGATACCAACTTGTGACGCCCCCGATTTAGTCGTCCACTAATCATACACGCAAATGTGTATGATCAAGATCAGGGACTCACGGGAAGATATCACAACACAACTCTAGACACAAATTAAAATAATACAAGCTTTATATTACAAGCCAGGGGCCTCGAGGGCTCGAATACATCAGCTCGAATACAAACGAGTCAGTGGAAGCAACAATATCTGAGTACAGACATAAGTTAAACAAGTTTGCCTTAAGAAGGCTAGCACAAAAGCAACATAGATCGAAAAGGCAAGGCCTCCTGCCTGGGAGCCTCCTAACTACTCTTGGTCGTCGGTGGTCTCCACGTAGTAGTAGGCACCCTCGGGGTAGTAGTAGTCGTCGGCGGTGTCGTCTGGCTCCTGGGATCCATCATCTGATCGCAGCAATCGGGTATGGGGGGAAAAGAAGTAGCAAAGCAACCATGAGTACTCATCCAAAGTACTCGCAAGACTCACATCAGATCTAAACTAAGTATGCATATGTATCAAAGGAATGGGATGTATCTGTGGACTGAACTGCAGAATGCCAGAAGAAGGGGAAAAGCCTAGCCTATCGAAGACTAGCATCTTCAAGCATCTTGCAACATCAGAAGAGATAAGAGTAACATATTATAATAGTAGTAAGTATGTTGTAACAACGCCCAGAGATCACTTTCTCAACTCCCTGCGAGAAAGCAATCCCGGAGCCATCATTTCCAATCCACTTCTCAGTACCCAGTTCTAGTTGTAAAGATCGGGATACAACTCCAAGTCATCATGTTACCGTGGACACGGCTATTTGAATAGATTAACTTCCCTGCAGGGGTGCACCACATTACCCAACACGCTCGATCACTCTTGCCGGACACACTTTCCTGGGTCATGCCCGGCCTCGGAAGATCAACACATCGTAACCCTACCTAGGCTCAACAGAGAGACCAGCACGCCGGTCTACATCCTAAGCATGTAGGGGTCTTGGGCCCATCGCCCTTTGCACTCCTGCATGTTGCAAGGGCGGCCGGGATTAGTCCTGGCAACCTACACTACAAGGCAGTTGCTTACGCGGACCACCCGGGCGCGCGCCGCTCAGTCGCTGACGTCTGGAAAGCTTCGACTGATACTACGACGTCGGTTGCCTATATCTTGTCCAGCGTGGTTGTTAGTGCGTATAGGCCAATGGCCAACTTAGATTAAATACCCAAACTGTTAGTGTCTTGGGAGTGCGTGATAACGAGCAGAGACTCACGATCATGTGACCCCGTCGCTCCATCTCGTGGACTTACGGTAAGGGCCCGGAATGCCCGGTCGTGCGACGTAGAAATCTCGCGGGTACCCTCCAGGTCAACCCGACTACACATCAACTCACGGGTACCCCTCAGGGCCGACCCGACTTCAACATGATTCTGTGGTAAAGTCAAAGTAACCGTGTGTCCAAAACAGCAAGGGGGAAAACCCAAGGAATCACCCTCGATGGATTCCCACTCGATGTAACCGTCAAGGTGGACTTGGAGGAATCACCGTCGATGGTCCACACTTGAGGGGTTGCACGATAGAGTCGTTATCGGGAGTGGTGAAGGAGGAATCACCCAGACCACGACCGATTAGCTACACTACAGAGTTAACATCAGAAGTGCTATACGAGGTATCACCCTCGGCACTCGATAATAGCTCTGCATAGTCGTACAACTAAGGGGGTGAGGTGATGCATTGGGCTCTGGACGTTAATCACGTTGATCGAGTCATCGGTCATAAAGCGGGGGCAACAGGGACAAGGTGAGGGGCCACCGATGGATCACTAACCAACCTATACTAAGTAGTTTAGGATAAGCAGGTAAGGTACAAGAGCAGGTTACAACAACAGGCTATGCATCAGAATAGGAGAAATCAAGTACAGTAGCAAAATCTAATGCAAGCATGAGAGAGAATAGAATGGGCGATATCGGAATGATCAAGGGGGGGTTTGCTTGCATGGTTGCTCCGCAGACAGATACGGATCCTCGACGGTGAAGTAGTCGATCACTAGTTCAACTGTGGTCTCGAGGTCTACCGGAAAGAAGTAACGGAGGGGAAACACAATAAATAACAGAACAATCAAAGCATCACAAAGCATAACATGGCAATATGTTGTGCTAGGGGAGATCTAACGCAGTACTACACGTTACCGGCGAAGGGGGAAAACATCCGAGAATATTTTGTGGGCTCCGGGCATTTATCGGTCAGACAATCCGGAGGGGAAGGTTCCATGTTCGCTGTGTTGTAGGGGTGTGACAGGTATGTGGATGGCATATTCGGATTCGTCTCATTTTTTTGATCATTTTTCATATATAAACTATTTTCATCCGAGTTATGGTTGAATTTATATGAATTTTCAAAGTTTTCTAAACAATTTATAGAATTACTGAATTTATTAATATTTCGAACAAAATAGGGAAATGCTAAGTACACCCAGAAACGTACCCAACAGAGTGTGGTGAGAGGCTGACAGTAGGGCCGATCAACTGCTGACTCAGCAGTTGACTGGTCAATGTGTTGACCGGTCAAAGAGTTGACTGCGCCCACGTGCCATTGACTGTTTGTTTACCAATTAGTTTTAAATGGATAATTTAACGGTGGGGGCCACTAATCATACTACAGAGGGTCATTAGGGGGGATTAGTGCCAAAACAGTGGGGATTAGGCCTTAAATCGGCTGGCCCATCTAGCTAGGGGACGCAACCGGGTGGCACACGCACGCGCGACCGCACGGCGCGCAGCAGCAAGGGGGCAGCCCAGGCACCGGCGGCGACTAGCGGTGCCGCAGCAGCGCATAGGAGCGGCGAGGGCGGGCCTCGCGGGCGGGGGCGGCTAGGCTACGGCGAGGGCAGCAGGGACGGAGAAGCAGCAGCAGAAGGCAGGGCGGCAGCAGAGAAAGCAGCGGCAGGAGCAGCAACATGCGGCTGCGGGCAAGCGGACAGGGCAAATGCGGCGGGGATGCGTGATACGTCTCCAATGTATCTATATTTTTTTTATTGTTCCATGCTGTTATATTATCATTCTTGGATGTTTTACAATTATTTTATAGCAACTTTATATCATTTTTGGGGACTAAACTATTGACATACTGCCCAGTGCCAGTTGCTGTTTTTTGCTTGTTTTTTACTTCGCAGAATATCAGTACCAAACGGAGTCCAAACGCAGCGAAACTTTTTGGAGATTTTTTCTTGACCTGAAGACACCCAGTGGGCCAAAGAAGTACCAGAGGGGAGGCCCGTGGGGAACACAACCCACCAGGGCGCGCCTAGGGGGGTTGTGCCCCCCACGAAGCCCCCTGCACCACCTCTTCGCCCTATAAATTCCCAAATATTCCACAAACCCTAGGGGAGTCGACGAAACACAATTCCAGCCGCCGCAAGTTCCAGAACCACGAGATCCGATCTAACACCATCACGGAGGGGTTCATCATCCTCATTGGTGCCTCTCCGATGATGCGTGAGTAGTCCACCATAGACCTATGGGTCCATTGGTAGTAGCTAGATGGCTTCCTTTCTCTCTTTTGATTCTCAATACAATGGTCTCTTGGATATCTATTTGATGTAACTCTTTTTGCGGTGTGTTTGTTGGGATCCGATGAACTTTGAGTTTATGATCAGATCTATATCCATGAATATTATTTGAGTCTTCTTTGATCTCTTATATGCATGATATTTATAGCCTTGTATTTCTTCTTCGAATCTTTGGGTTAGTTAGGCCAACCATATCATTTTTTCTTGCCATGGGAAGAGGTGCTTTGTGATGGGTTCGATCTTGCGGTGTTCTTTCCCAGTGACAGAAGGGGCAGCAAGACACGCATGTATCGTTGCTATTAAGGATAACAAGATGGGGGCTATTCCTACATGAATAGATCTCGTCTACATCATGCCATCGTTCTTATTGCATTACTCCGTTTCTCCATGAACTTAATACACTAGATGCATGCTGGATAGCGGTCGATGTGTGGAGTAATAGTAGTAGATGCAGGCAGGAGTCGGTCTACTAATCTTGGACGTGATGCCTATATATTGATCATTGCCTTGGATATCGTCATAACTATTCGATTTTCTATCAATTGCCCAATAGTAATTTGTTTACCCACCATGTGCTATTTGTTGAGAGAAGCCACTAGTGAAATCTATGGCCCCCGGGTCTATTCTTCATCATATTTGCTTTCCGATCTATTGTTTGCTTTGAGATCTATTTTTATTCGCTTTTATTTTCAGATCTATATTTCCAAAAACCCAAAAATACCTTGCTGCACTTTTTATTTGCATATTTTATTTTGCGTTTTATCGAGATCTATTTATCCAATCTATCACAAATATTTCTACCGTCAACTTCACAAGTTCTGGCGCCGTTAACCAGTAAGGATTGACAACCCCTCATATGCGTCGGGTTGCAAGTATTTGTTCTTTGTGTGCAGGTACCGTTTACATAGTGTTGCTTGGTTCTCTTACTGGATTGATACCTTGGTTTCATAACTGAGGGAAATACCTACCGTAGCTGTACTGCATCATCCCTTCCTCTTTGGGGAAATAACGACGCAGTTTCAAGCGACATCAAAAGGAATTTCTGGCGCCGTTGCCGGGGAGACATCATCAACATCTATCAGGTTCCTAATCACAAAGCTCATCTCCTTGCAATTTATATTATTTACCATTTGCCTCTCGTTTTCATCTCCCCCACTTCACAAAAATTTGCCGTTTTATTTGCCTTCTTTTTTGTTCGCCTTTTTCTCGTCAGATCTATCTTTTTGTTTGGAATTTCGCTTGCCTACTTTGTCGTTATGGCTAGTTCTTCCTCTATTGCATGTACCCCTGAAAATGAGGTTCTTAATTTTAAACAAAGGGGAGGGGAGAATCTAAAAGATGCTTGGTATAGAATTTGTAATGCTCATAATAGATCTATTCATAAGCAATCTACCGTTGTTCTTCTTCGCAGTTTTTATGTGGGCATAACCACTTGGTATAGATTCGTCCATGATACGATTACTGGTGGGAATTTCTTGATGTGTCCATCAAAGGATGCTTTTAATGCCATGGGAGATCTAGTGGGTGCACCACCTATCATTATTAATGAAACGATCTTAACTCTTGAGCATGTTATGCAAAGATTAGATTCCATTGAAAAGAAGATGGTCACCTTAGAGCAAATTGAAAACTTGGATACAAAGATGCAGAATCTTGCTAATAAATTTGGGTCAAAAGCGGGCGATGTTTTCAAATTACTAAGGGAAAAGGAAACCATAATTAACGAAAGAATTGGAGAGAGTCCTTCTTGGATTGATAAGTTGGAAGAATTTTTTAGTAATTTAAGATCGGATTTTGCTTCTGCTAAAACTATTGAAAAAACTCCCGTAAAAATTGGCAAGACCACTCAAGTTACTAAGAACAAGGGTGCAACTTCTAATAATAAGAAAAGTGGATCTTAAGATGATTAGTATTCACCCCGACTTTGTTGAAGTTGTAAGAGACTCTACTTGCAAGAATGAATTCTTCAATCTTATTCCTAGAAGTATTATTATAAAAAATTTGCATGCTAAATATTTGAAGAATATTGGTTGTGTGATTGAGGAATTGAAAACTAAAGATGACAATACTTGAATCTATGCATTATGCCTAGCTAGGGGCATAAAACGATAGCGCTTGTTGGGAGGCAACCCAATGAATAAATTTTATTTTTGTCTTTTTCTTTCTGTTCTTGAGTGTTTGCACAATTATGCTACTATTATGATTGTGTTTTTTATGTTTTAATTAGTGTTTGATCCAAGTAAAGCCTTTGGGATCATGTTGGGTGATAGTTGATGTGATCTTGTTGAAAAATAGAAACTTTTGCGCCCAGTAGCAGAATTGTTTAAAATCACAGAAGCATGAAAAATTCTGAATTTTTTACACAAGATTTATATACAATTTTCCTAAACTATCCTAATTTTTCAGAATTTTTGGAGTTACAGAAGTATACGAAGTTTCCAGATTACTATAGACTATTCTGTTTTTGACAGATTCTGTTTTCTTTGCATTGTGTGCTTATTTTGATGAATCTATGGATTGTATCGGGGGGTATAAGCCATGGTAAAGTTAGAATACAGTAGATATAATGCAAAAATAAAATATGAATGGGTTTTCAACAGTACTTAGAGTGGTGATTTGCTTTGTTATACTAACGGATCTCACGAAGGTTTTGTTAAGTTTTGTGTGATGGAAGTTTTCAAGTTTTGGGTGAGATCACGATGGATGAAGTAATAAGGAGTGAAAAGTGCCTAAGCTTGGGGATGCCCCATGGCACCCCAAGTTATTATTCAAGGAGAACCAAGCAACTAAGCTTGGGGATGCCCCGGAAGGCATCCCCTCTTTCTTCTAACGACCATCGGTATTTTACTTGGAGCTATATTTTTATTCGTCACATATCATGAGTTTTGCTTGGAGCGTCTTGTATTATATGAGTCTTTGCTTGTTTTTGCTTTTTTGTTTGTGTCATCTATCCTTGATAGACACACCTATTTGAGAGAGCCAAATTATGCTATGATTTGATAGAATTGCTCTATGTGCTTCACTTAAATTTTTTGAGCTATGGAATTGCTCTAGTGCTTCACTTATATCTTTTTGAGCACGGTGTGCTTTAATTGTTTTTGAAGAAATGCTCTCATGCTTCACTTAGATTTATTTGAGAGTTAGTAAAATTTTGAAGAAATTCTCTCACGCTTCACTTATATTATTTTGAGAGAAGAAATTTGTATGCTCATGTTCTTCACTTAAATTTGTTTGAGCTTATCAAAAGCAACATATGAAATTGGTCCCAAAGTGATAGATATTCAAGAGGGATATAATAAAAACTTTCATGAAGATCATTGGACAAATTAAACTTAATTCTTTGTAATAGTTTTGAGATATGATGATAGTGATATGTGAGTCATGTTTGTGAGTAATTATTCTTTAGTAAGAATATTGGTGTTAAGGTTTGTGATTCCCTATGCAAGCACGAAAGTCAATAGTTATGCAATGAAATTACATCCTACTTATGGTGCATTATTCGGTGTTAGTTATGCTTAATGCTTGCTTATGTGATTTTTTGTTTCTTGGTTGGTTGCTTCTCAATCTATTTGCTAGCCTCCACTTGTACTAAGTAGAAATATTACTTGTGCATCCAAAATCTTTAAACCCAGTTTTGCCTTATGAGTCCACCATGCCTACCTATATGCGGTATTTCTGTGCCGTTCTAAGCAAATTTGTATGTGCCATCTCTAATTTTCAAAATGAATTTCCTTTTTGTGTGCTCGTACCGCTCATGAAGCGTCAGGGGGTGGCCAATATTTTCCATACTAGATGTGTTATTCTCAAGATGAGTGTTTATTCACTAGTCATTACACGAGTACGGCGGTAATAGGGATGCCCAGTCCCGAAATGAAAAAGAAATTTACTTTACGTTGTCAAATAATAAATTCCTTGGAAAGTGTTGGTATGGAAGGCACCCATGGATACGGCTAGCCATGAATTGTGAAAGAATGGTGGACAAATGAATAAACTTTATTTTATGTTCGGGAACCGCCTATGATATATCTAGCATGGAAAGTGTTGGGAATTACTCGGTCATTTTCGTTGACGGGAAAAGTATGCCCCTCAAAAAAATTATCTCTCAATTTTTGCTTTAAGCTCTGGCACCTCTACAAATCCCTACTTCCCTCTGCGAAGGGCTTTCTATTTACTTTATGCAATTTTTATTTTTATTTGAGTCTCCATCTTCTCTTATAAAGCACCAACTAGGGAGCACTATGATCATACTTGAGAATTGGATGTAGCTAATATGCGAATGTGTTTCATGAATGGATCAATGATTGAGCATGATGGGCTACGGATAGGTTTCTTTAGTGTTGATATTTTGAAAGACATGGTTGCTTGTTGATATGCTTGAGTATTGAAATCTTCATGTCAAAACTAGACTATTGCTTTGAACCATATAAAAGTCCAAATGTCCATGCTACAAAGGAAAAGAATATGTGATGAGCATGTTAGGCAGCATTCCACATCAAAAATTCTGTTTTTATCATTTACCTACTCGAGGATGAGCAGGAATTAAGCTTGGGGATGCTGATACATCTCCAACGTATCTATAATTTTTGATTGTTCCATGCTGCTATATTATCATTCTTGGATGTTTTACAATCATTTTATAGCAACTTTATATCATTTTTTGGGACTAACCTATTGACATACTGCCCAGTGCCAGTTGTTGTTTTTTGCTTGTTTTTTACTTCGCAGAATATCAGTACCAAACGGAGTCCAAACGTAGCGAAACTTTTTGGAGATTTTTTTTAGACCAGAAGACACCCAGTGGGCCAAAGAAATAACAGAGGGGAGGCCCGTGGGGAGCACTGCCCACTAGGGCGCGCCCAGGGGGGTTGGGCCCCCCACGGAGCCCCCTGCACCGCCTCTTCGCCCTATAAATTCCCAAATATTCCAGAAACCCTAGGGGAGTCGACGAAACACAATTCCAGCCGCCGCAAGTTCCAGAACCACGAGATCCAATCTAACACCATCACGGAGGGGTTCATCATCCTCATTGGTGCCTCTCCGATGATGCGTGAGTAGTCCACCATAGACCTACGGGTCCGTAGGTAGTAGCTAGATGGCTTCCTCTCTCTCTCTTTTGATTATCAATACAATGGTCTCTTGGAGATCTATTTGATGTAACTCTTTGTGCGGTGTGTTTGTTGGGATCCGATGAACTTTGAGTTTATGATCAGATCTATATCCATGAATATTATTTGAGTCTTCTTTGATCTCCTATATGCATGATTATTTATAGCCTCGTATTTCTTCTTCGAATCTTTGGTTTAGTTAGGCCAACTAGATCAATTTTTCTTGCCATGGGAAGAGGTGCTTTATGATGGGTTCGATCTTGCGGTGTTCTTTCCCGGTGACAGAAGGGCCAGCAAGACACACATGTATCGTTGCTATTAAGGATAACAAGATGGGGGCTATTCCTACATGAATATATCTCGTCTACATCATGTCATCGTTCTTATTGGATTACTCCGTTTCTCCATGAACTTAATATACTAGATGCATGCTGGATGGCAGTCGATGTGTGGAGTAATAGTAGTAGATGCAGGCAGGAGTCGGTCTACTAATCTTGGATGTGATGCCTATATATTGATCATTGCCTTGGATATTGTCATAACTATTCGATTTTCTGTCAATTGCCCAACAGTAATTTGTTTACCCAGCGTGTGTTGTTTCTTAAGAGAAGCCACTAGTGAAATCTACGACCCCCGGGTCTATTCTTCATCATATTTGCTTTCCGATCTATTATTTGCTTTGAGATCTATTTTTATTTGCTTTTATTTTTAGATCTATATTTCCAAAAACCCAAAAATACCTTGCTGCACTTTTTATTTGCATATTTTATTTTGCATTTTATCGAGATCTATTTATCCAATCTATCACAAATATTTCTATCGTCAACTTGACAATTTCTGGCGCCGTTAACCAGTAGGGATTGACAACCCCTCATACGCGTCGGGTTGAAAGCATTTGTTCTTTGTGTGTAGGTACCGTTTACATAGTGTTGCTTGGTTCTCCTACTGGATTGATACCTTGGTTTCATAACTGAGGGAAATACCTACCGTAGTTGTACTGCATCATCCCTTCCTCTTTGGGGAAATACCGACGCAGTTTCAAGCGACATCAATGCGCGCGCTAGCGACAGAGGCAGGGCACACGCGCGTGTGGGCACCGGCTAGCGAAGGCGTGCGCAAGCAGAGCAACCAAGGGGCAGGTCGCGGCCACGAGAAGGCCATGGCGCGAGCCAGGGAGCGGGGGCAGCGAGCGGGGCGTGGCCCAGAACGCGGCGGGAGCGGGGAAGGGGAAAGGCATGGCGCCCGGGAGCGTGGCCTCTCGCACGCAGGCATGGTCGGGGCAGTCCAGGGACGGCCAGAGGGCACGCGGGATCACGGCCAAGTATGCACGGAGCGGAGCTCCGGTTGCGATGGTCAGGCTCGGGGGAGGGCGTCTACGGCGACTGAATCGATGGGGAAGAAGGGGGAATTGAAGGAGGACCTCACTGCGGGGGTGACGGGCTAGTCAGCGGGCTCGGGGAAGGTTGGGGAGGCGCCGGAGAGGCGGGGACGACGGTGGCCGTGGCAAACGGTGTCGAAGGGGAATAGCGATGGCGGCGATGCGTGGCCTCCACGGCTTGGACTGGAGGGCGAAGACGGCATAGGGAAGACCGGCGGGGCTCCCGGGTATGGAGTTGGCCGGCGGGGAGCAAGGTGGGTACGCGGACATCGAGGTCCATGGCGGTGGCTATGCTCGGAGGCCGCGGGGAGGAAGAAGAGGGCGCGAGGGGGGGGGAAGCAAGGTCAATGAGTCAAGTAGGACGCTGGGGGAAGGCTGGATGTGCGCCATGTGGCGATCCACGGACATGGACGTGCGCACGACGTCCAGCACCATCCTGGTGAACAGGAGGTTGAAGAAAATCTCGGGGTGGGCTGGGCCTTACTGTTTAACTAATGCCCATTTGCACAGTGTCTGTCTTTTTCTTTTCTTTAATCTTTTCTGTTCTATATTCTTCACCGTTTTGCATCTAGTTTTAATACCATTTGAATTTAGTTGAACTAGATATTTAACACATAAATAATAGGCTAAGATTTGAGTTAGCCCAACAAGTTTTAATTTATTTCGAAAAGTATAACTATTTGTTTAAATTGAATTGCCTCAAAATAATGCTGCTGGTTCACTTTATAATTTCCTAGGGATTACTGGGAGAGTCAGTTGATGTTGGTTTCAACATGACAATGATCAGGGGAGTTTATTGAATATTGCGAACATTTTAGTTTTACTGTTTGAAGGAATAATTTATTTGACTTTATTTTAAATTTGAATTTGGCTTTGATTTTTATCAAGTGGCAATTTGGCTACGTTAAACTTAATGACATGGCACCATTAGTGTGAGGTCACTGTAGCATGACACTGGGGGTGTTACAAATTTCATGATGCTCACCGCTGGGAGTGAGTAATTCCTTCGTAGGCTTGCTGGATGGTGATGGAGTTGGATGAATTTTTCATGTAATCGAGTCAATTTGTTAGGGCTTGATCCCTAGTATCCACTATGTTCTGAGATTGATGTTGCTATGCTTAATGCTTCTCACTAGGGCCCAGGTGCCATGATTTCAGATCTGAACCCTCTATGTTTTCATGAATATATTTGAGTTCTTGATCCTATCTGCTAGTTATATGCACCTTTTATTGTTCTGATCCGTAGACCCCAAAGTGACAATAGTTGGGATACTCTCCGGGGATGATTGTAATTTGAGGAGTTCGTGTATTCACCATGTGTTAATACTTTGTTCCGGTTCTCTATTAAAAGGAGGCCTTAATATCCCTTAGTTTCGTTATGGACCCCGCTGCCACGGGAGGGTAGGACAAAAGATGGCATGCAAGTTCTTACTATAAACACGTATGACTATATACGGAATACATGTCTACATTACATTGATGAATTGGAGCTATTGTGTGTCGCTCTAGGTTGTGACTGTTATATGATGAATGTCATCCAACACAAATATCCATCGCTGATCCAATGCCTACGCTTTTCTCATATTGATCTTTGTTAAGTTACTAATGTTGCTCTTGTTACAATCATCACAAAACTGCTTATGTTAATGTTCTAGTTACTATTGCTATTGTTACACTGTTACTATCAAAACTATCAAACTACTCTGCTACTAAACACTTTCCTGCAGAAATATTACATCCCAGGTGTGGTTGAATTGACAACTCAACTGGTAAGGCTCATATATATTTTTTGGCTCCCCTGGTGTCGAATCAACAAATTTGGGTGAAATACTACCCTCGAAGACTGTCATGATCCCCTATACTTGTGGGTTATCAAGACCTTTTTCTGGCGCCATTGCCGGGGAGCATAGCTCTATTTATTGAGTTCACTTTGGATTTTACAATATGAAGAATCTGAAAGATGCTAAGACTAAGATTCTACCCTCTAAGACGAGGGGGGGGTAAGGAACCGCCATCACACTCTGCACTTGATTCACCTTCCGTTTTAAGTAGGCTTGCGACACCACCACCTGTTATTCATTCATATATGTCACAAGTAATTGATGATACTATCTTTGTTATAAATGAAACTTGTGATGATTCTAGTACTCTACTTCATGATACTGTGCCACTAGGTGAATTTCTTGATGAACAAATTGCTAAAGCTAAAGAATTTAAGAATGTTGAAACTGATGAAAATTATGATTCACCTATTATGCCTAGCTCTTCTAGAGTTGAAATGCCTAAGATACCTGAGGGTTATGTTATAGATGGGGAGACAGCTAGAGTAATTCTTGCTTGTAATGATAGAGATGATGTTAAGAAATTACTGAGTAAGCTGAAAGAAAAGTCTATGATGGAGAGAATGAAATAGATCCTAAGTTTGCTACTTCTCCTATCTTTGTTACTGACAAGGATTATGAATTATCTGTCCATCCTTAGTTAATCACTTTGGTTGAATCTGATCCTTTTCATGGTTATGAAACTAAAACTGTTGTGGCACACCTTACTAAATTGAATGCCATAGCCACCCTATTTGCTCATGAGGAAAAAATTCACTTATACTATATTCTTAAGTTGTTTCCATTCTCATTAACGGGTGATGCTAAGAAATGGTTTAATACTCTTACTCCTAGTTGTGTGCTCATGAGGAAAATTTCAATATGTATGTTAGAAACAATTGAAACAAAAATGCTTTCATGATTGATCATTTGAGTGACTTGATGTTTAGGATTGCTAATCATGTTAAAGGTATAAGTAAACATGCATCCATGGTTCATACTCAACTAGAACAAGTCTCCAAGTCACAAAATGATTTTCTTACTAAAATGAATAATAAAATGAATGAGCGTGATGTTAGCGATGTGACTAGAGGTGGTAGAATGACTCAGGAGCGCCTATATCCCGAAGGTCACCCTAAGATAATTGAGTAAGATTCTTAGAGAATTAATATTGATGCACCTAGTTCATCTAAGAAGAAAAAGATAAAGAAAAATGATAGAACTTTGCATGCTTCTAGTGAACCTGTGGTAGAAAAACCTTTTGAGAATCATAATGTTGTTTTTATTTGTGATGCTGAGACGCAATCTAGTAATGAACACCTACCTAGTGATAATGATAATGATAATAATAATGATGTTCATGTTGATGCTCACACAGATAATGATAAATAACCCGATAATGATGTAGAAATAGAACCTGTTGTTGATGTTGATAACCCACATCCTAAGAATAAAAGATATGATAAAAGGGATTTCATTGCTAGAAAACACGGTAAAGAAAGAGAACCATGGGTTCAAAAACCCATGCCATTTCCTACTAAACCTCCAAAAAATAAGGATGAGGAGGATTTTGAACGCTTTGTTGATATGCTTAGACCCGTCTTTTTGCGTACTCGTCTGACGGATATATTTATGCTAAATACATGAAAGATGTTGTCACTAATAAAAGAAAAATACTTGAAGCTGAAATCTCCACCATGCTTGCAAATTATTCATTTAAGGGTGGAGTACCTAAGAAGTTGGGAGATCCAAGAATACCCACTATACCATCCTCCATTAAAAGAAGTTATGTTAAAACTGCCTTATGTGATTTAGGAGCCGGTGTTAGTGTTATGCCTTTCTCTTTATATAGAAGACTTGATTTGAATAAGTTGATACCTACTGAAATATCTTTGCAAATGGCTGATAAATCAACTGTTGTACCTATCGGTATTTGTGAGGATGTCCCCGTTGTTGTTGCTAATGTTACTATCTTAACGGACTTTGTTATTCTTGATATGCCCGAGGATCACAGTATGCCAATTATCCTTGGTAGACCCTTTTTGAATACTGCAGGGGCTGTTATTGATTGCAACAAAAGTAAGGTCGCTTTTCATGTCAACGGTAATGAGCATACGGTATATTTTCTGAAGAAACAACCCCAAGTGAACAGTATCAACTCTATTGAAAGAATTTCGACAATCACTATTGGAGGTTTTGAATTCCCTCTTCCTACTGTCAAAAAGAAATATGAAACTCTTATTGTTGGGGAGATGTATATCCCCATTGAGGTAACCTAGTGTTATACGGAAATTCTTTGGTTTCATGTTATTCGGAAATAGATCGTTAATAAGACTTGATCAACCTTATTAATGGATTATTTTTTAGGGGCATGTGGTCTATAAATTTAGTAAGCACAACCTACTATACCCACTATTTACTATTTTTTATTTTTAGTTTAATAAGGTATAATGCCATGATTATCCTGTTTTCTGAATTATCCATGAAATAAAAAATATCCCGAAATTAAAAGTTCTCGAAATGACCTAAACATTTAGTATGATTTTTCTGCATTATTTAAGAATTTTTGGCACTGAACGCACCTTAGGGGGTGGCCCTGTAAGCCACGAGCTCCATGGCGCGCCTAACCCCCTGGGCGCGCCTAGTGAGCTCATGGATCCCATTGGGCCTCCCTCACTTATTACATCAACCCATTGCCTCTCATACCTCTAGAGAAAACCACCATTGCCTCTTAGCCCGTGTTCTTGCTCATTTTCATGTGATTTTTGATCTCCTTGCTCGGAGCTCCACTTCCGAAACTGTTTTAGGGCATTACTCCTTGGTATGTGACTCCTCCAATGGTTCAATTAATTTTTGTTCTAGTGCTTTATGTTTTGCAAATTTTTGCTGTTGTGGTGACCATGTATATGATCTTGCATGTTGAATTTGTATGGTCCAAAGTAATTTTGGTGCATGATATACCCTCTAGACACTTATGAGAGTAGTTGCTATCAATTTTGTTAAGTTTCGTTCATTTTTATTTTGAGGTACTAAAAAATTCAGAAATTTTTAGAGGAAGAAAATGCTTTGAAAAAATGTTCCATGGAGGTTCTTCATGCAAGGGCTCCCTGAGGACGCGAGACGGACATGGAACCACCGCGGGATGCTCTCGTGCAACCATGCGAATGGCCCTCCGACCCCTTCATGATACGAGCCGACATCAAGGAAGAATTCGATATGTACGTACACAATGCTGGCTTGACGGATTTCTTATCAGATAAGTGCCTGCAGTACCATGACCTCACTGATTCCTTTGTAAGGAAATTCAAGTATGCATCTCAACGCTGCGCTCATGATGTTATGTTTGACATTTATGATAAATTTGTTCGCATGACCGTTCAAGAATTTAGTGAGGCCTGTAGAATTCCCTATTGGGGGACATGTCTTGAACCTCGTAATGCTGATTGCAATGAATTTCTTATGAGTATTACTAGAGGTGAAACTAGATGCATGAAGCAAGCTGGGATGGGGAGCATTCACTTTCCTGCTATCCATTATTTTGCTCTGTTCATAGGTAGGTGCATCAATGGCAAAACATGACCCTAGTCACCTGTGCGCACCTGATTTAAGCATTCTTAAGAGCGAGGTATTGAGAGATAGACAATTTAACATGGGGGCTATGATTGCACGCCGTTTACATAATAATGCTCTTGTTGGTGATCTTTTTGGTGGAATCTTTGCTACCCGTCTAGCCACTTATCTTGGCATACCCATAAAATAAAATGACACCCTATTGCCACCCAGTTACCTTGATTATGAGGCTATGGAGCGTCACCAGTTTCTAGAGAGAAACACCTCACCATTTCGATATAGGCTAATCTTTAATAGGCCTCGTGTCATCCATATTACTTTGCCTGCTCCTGACTTCTTTAACTTTTAGGAAAAACAAATATATTTTATACTTGAGGAGGAGGCGGATGCATACGAGACGGCACAGGAGATTGCTCGCCGTAATGAGGTGGCCCGTCAGGCCGTGCCTGCTGCACTCGAGTACAACCCGAACTACTACCACGGGTACTATCCAGGCTACCAAGGGTCGTAGACCAACTTAGGCCAAAAGCCTAAACTTGGGGAAGTACGTATTTCTCACCGCATTACATTCATGTACCACACATTCATTCCAGTTGTCGGTGATCCTTTTCATTGTATATCCATGCTAGTTTTATTTTCGCATTCTTCTCGTGTATTCTAAATTTTTTGAAAATCCAAAAATATTTCTCATTTTTTTTGTTTTTCTTTCTTGTTTAGCTAGTTCGTAGTAGTAAAAGAAAACCCAAAAAACTTCTCGTTCTTCTTTTGTTTGTTAGGAGTTCTCCCGTGTAAATAGTTTTTCTCGTTTTCATTTTTTTTCTTTAGTTCGCTTTCTTCAGAAAAACTAAAAACTTCAAAAGTATTTCAGTGTGTTTCTCTGAATTTCTTTTTTTTTATTTGAGTCGTCGTATGGAGAAGACGATGATGAAATTGTTGAGTGGCTCTCATATACTTTGTTGTTGATCTAATTAAGAGCCAATATTACCTTTTCTTCTCCTTTGAATAAAATGTTTGCAGATTCCAGCTTAGTCCACGACACACTTGCACTATTATTATTTTCATATCAGTCGGTCGTGCAAGTGAAAGGCAATAATGACGATGATTTGATAAAGTGATTGCGGTGAAGTGAAGCTGGTATGAACTCTTGTTGTTTTTTGTTTTTATAAATATGTTTAACCCAGTCGATCTAGATTCAACATATTATGGGTAAACATGTTTGTGATGACAATCTATCTATCTATCTATTATATACTTAAAACGATAGAAAACGAACGGTGATCATTTGACACTCTAAAAACTAAGATGTATTAACAGTGAAGATTAGGCAAGTACTACCCGTAAAAAAAACTGAAAACCGCTTCGTATGTCCACCCTAGCAACAAAAAAAGGGAACCCGAATAAAGGAACACACACGATCTTTTGGAACAAACCATATCTACAGTCTGCAGAATCCTAATGGAATACGCTCTAAAAAAAGAATCCTAACAAAACACGCCATCACCTATAGGCAACGGCCGTAGCAAACCCCCGTAGCAAGCTATCGGGTGCACCCGCGCATTCGCGCGGCTAGGATTGGATATATATTTTTAATAATTGGTACGATGGTGTTTAAATTTATAGTTTTCAACATTTATTGTTCGGAACTTTATATTGTTATGTGTTGAGCACATCCCTATTCATGTTTGTAACTTCTTACGGTCATATTTACTATTTTGAATTTTCCAGTTTATTTAATTTTAGAGATTTGAATATTTAATGTTGGTAACTTCATATTATTTTGTATTGAGCAACCCCATATTCATTTTTGTAGCTTCATATGGTCATATTGTTTTTCTCCATCTATTATACGTTTTACCAAAGCTTATACCAGATACACCCACTGTTCTAACTTTCAAGATAAACATTTAGAAGTCCTCAATTTCTTGTCACTCACTCCTCACAAGTGCGAACCGGATTAATATTTTTTTTAGTAGAACATGATGTTTCCCAAGCTTTGTGCGGCCCACGTTTTTCTTATGGGTATGTGCAGCCCACATATGAAGCCTAGTTAGTAGTTTAGGCCAAGAGGACGTGATGGAGGCCCATTTTCATACGTATCATTTCTCTCAAAATAGAACACTGGTGCATACTGCATACAGCATACTACCATTTCCCGTCTAAAAAAAGCATACCATCCTTTCATCTCGGTCGATCCCCTTCAGGTCGCTCATCCACATGCACGAATGCGCCACCACCTTCGATTGGCAGTGCCAAGGAAGATGTTGTTGCTAGCTTTGATGAATCTAATCCCATGATATCCTGGTTGTACTTCTCTCTTGTTTTCTTTAAATTTTTCTTTATGTGGTTACTGAATGCGAACTCTAATTGTGGTGACCTTAATTGGGGAAAGCAGCAATTGCGTACTTCCCGCGGCTGTAGTATTGCTCTTTTCTCTCAAAGCCTAGACTAATAGTGTTGCTTTTTTGTAGCTTTCACATTATTGTTATGGTAGTGTCAGGATGCATTGAAAAGAAACGTGCTTTATAGTTCAATATCAGAAGAGTTTTGCCATAGTAGATATCTCAAGTTAAAATATTAGAAGCAAGGTTAAGCTATTAAAATGAGATCAAAATGAGAAGCACTGATGAAGAATTGCATGTGAAGGTTACCAAAGGTTGATGGTGTTGATGTCGTGACTTCAGTTTGTTGGATGTTTTGTTGGTGCCTTCGATCATCTCGGTGTCTCACGCGCATATTGGAAGTAGGCTGCTGGAGTTTTTGTCATGCCTTTGATTTGTCGGACGCCTTGTGTGTTTAATTGTACGGCCATCTTGAAAAAAGAGCTATTGAAGAAGTGTGTCCTGGATCAGACCCAAGAGTTTTATCATGAATGCCTTCTTGTAAAATTCTGGTTGAATTATTATGTGATATATAGCACATATGCCCATGCCTTGCAATGGGGTAATAAAGATATAGACTTGATTTTACCGCAAACATTGATCACAATACCTGTACGAATTTCGTAGAAATTTTGTTAAGAAATCTTTGTCAATGCATATAATAGCCACATCTTAATCTTTAATCAAAAACACGGAGGTAACAAACTCTTATAACTGTGGATAAAACTACAATATATCAGCCTTATTTAAATTGTAGTACATCTATTTCTGTACACTCATTGCTCCAAAAAGATTAGATAGTTACCTTACGGAAGTTGCCTTCCAATATGAATTCGGCCAATTGCTTGGTATCACCTATATAGAAGTAGAAAAGGTGATCAATCATTTTCCTACATCTATGTTTTTCATCTTTCTAAGCCATAATTTGGATCAACATCCATCCATGAACTATCCTTGTCTCAACCTTTTTTCATATTTAATATGGAACTATAAAAAGCAGCTAGTTTAAGAAAAAAATACACACTTTCAGTACTGCAAGGTTAGGAAGTGACGTGCAATTTTATACAAATGGTATTTTGTGAAATTCAAGCAACTAAGTATTAACAAAAATATATTAAAAAAACCATGTCTTCTGTTCTAAGCAATCATAATTAATCTACACTTAAATTAGTTAATACCAAACTTGCAAGTGGCATGTCTCTCATGCACACTGTTGATCAAGTTATCAATGTGCACCTTCTGTACTTCTGCCGAATCGCATTTGATCATGTACGCATACACATCCATCCAGCTTCTTTGCCAACAATAAGGAAAATCTCTTAATCACGTGTCCTGCTCTTGATACTCGCACGTTCTTTTTTACGATGACCCCCCAGTTTCTTGCCTATAGTCAATTGAAACTCTGAATCCTACAACGTGTAGAGTGTCGCTCCTTGTGCAATGGATAGCCCAACGGACGTTGCCGATGACGGTAGTTAGAGCAACGACAGCCCTACCCTGGTGATGCAAAGTGAAGCATATGTGCACCAACGTGAGATACGAAATAGCATACCTGATTCTTAACGGTCTATGCCTGCGTCTGGTGCCCATAATCCTAATTTACTTTTCTGGAAATTAACAATTAAGCAATCAAACCTGGAGCGGTCAATGCATGTGTGCATGTAGAACTGGAACCATGGATCTTCCATGTAGAATTGGATTCCATCTACGCACATGCTGGCATGTCCCATACTTTCCATAGTTTTTTTTTTTTTTTGCTTGAAATGCCTGCAAAGAAAAGCTTTTGGTCTTCAGTCACCATAGATCACACTGGAATTATTGGATTAGCAGTATGCGTCGGTGATGGTGTGACTGGAGAGATCGGGGAGGGTTAATCGCCATCACCTATCGGCATGAGGCACGATCTTTTTTCGAGAAAGCTTCTTCCTAGCATGCACAGTTGATCATGATATCCTCCCTTCTAATCATAATCTCCATCAAGAGCAAGAACAGCAACCTGCTCCGCGATGGTAGATCCTCATCGGCGACGACGCGCACAAAGGCTCCCATACGTGCGTGGGTGCCTGAGCGTTTCTTGCAAGAGCCACGCATCGGCCCGGAGCTACACGCATGCATGCGCCGTGCACGGGCTGGCCGGCTTGGCGTGCGCCGCCGGCTAAGATCAAGATTCCATTACGATTGCTATATGTACGATCGACTGGCTATTTTATTTTTATTTTTTGCATGGATCGGCTGGCTAGCTTGCTATGGGGGTTTGCTACGGCCCGTTGCCTATAGGTGATGGCATGTTTTGTTAGGATTCTTTTTTTAGAGCCTATTCCATTAGGATTCTGCAGACTGTAGATATGGTATGTTCCAAAAGATCGTGTGTGTTCCTTTATTCCGTTTCCCTGTTTTTTTTTGCTAGGGTGGACATACGAAGCGGTTTTCAGTTTTTTTTTACGGGTAGTACTTGCCTAATCTTCACTATTAATACATCTTAGTTTTTAGAGTGTCAAATCATCACCGTTCGTTTTCTATCGTTTTAAGTATATAATAGATGTTTGCAGATTCCAGCTTAGTCCACGACACACTTGCACTATTATTATTTTCATATCATTCGGTCGTGCAAGTGAAAGGCAATAATGACAATGATTTGATAAAGTGATTGCGATGAAGTGAAGCTGGTATGAACTCTTGTTGTTTTTTGTTTTTATAAATATATTTAACCCAGTCGATCTAGATTCAACAAATTATGGGTAAACATGTTTTTTGTTTTTAATATATTTTTGTTAATAATTAGTTGCTTGAAATTCACAAAATACCATTTGTATAAAATTGCACGTCACTTTCCTAACCTTGCAGTACTGAAAGTGTGTATTTTTTTTTCTTAAACTAGCTGCTTTTTATAGTTCCATATTAAATATGAAAAAATGTTGAGACAAGGATAGTTCATGGATGGATGTTGATCCAAATTATGGCTTAGAAAGATGAAAAACATAGATGTAGGAAAATGATTGATCACCTTTTCTACTTCTATATAGGTGATACCAAGCAATTGGCCGACTTCACATATTGGAAGGCAACTTCCGTAAGGTAACTATCTAATCTTTTTGGAGAGTGTACAGAAATAGATGTACTACAATTTAAATAAGGCTGATATATTGTAGTTTTATCCACAGTTATGAGATTTTGTTACCTCCGTGTTTTTGATTAAAGATTAAGATGTGGCTATTATACGCATTGCCAAAGATTTCGTAACAAAATTTCTATGAAATTCGTACAGGTATTGTGGTCAATGTTTGTGGTAAAATCAAGTCTATATCTTTATTACCCCGTTGCAAGGCATGGGCATATGTGCTATGTATCACATAATAATTCAACCAGAATTTTACAAGAAGGCATTCATGATAAAACTCTTGGGTCTGATCCAGGACACACTTCTTCAATAGCTCTTTTTTCAAGATGGCCGTACAATTAAACACACAAGGCGCCCGACAAATCAAAGGCATGGCAAAACTCCAGCAGCCTGCTTCCAATATGTGCGTGAGACACCGAGACGGTCGAAGGCACCAACAAAACATCCAACAAACTGAAGTCACGACATCAACACCATCAACCTTTGGTAACCTTCACATGCAATTCTTCATCAGGGCTTCTGCATTTTGATCTCATTTTAATAGCTCAACCTCGCTTCTGATATTTTAACTTGAGATATCTACTATGGCAAAACTCTTCTGATATTGAACTATAAAGCACGTTTCTTTTCAATGCATCCTGACACTACCATAATAGTAATGTGAAAGCTAAAAAAAAGCAACACTATTAGTCTAGGCTTTGAGAGAAAAGAGCAATACTACAGCCGTGGGAAGTACGCAATTGCTGCTTTCCCCAATTAAGGTCACCACAATTAGAGTTCGCATTCAGTAACCACATAAAGAAAAATTTGAAGAAAACAAGAGAGAAGTACAACCAGGATATCATGGGATTAGTTTCATCAAAGCTAGCACCAACATCTTCCTTGGCACTGCCAATCGAAGGTGGTGGCGCATTCGTGCATGTGGATGAACGACCTGAAGGGGATCGACCGAGATGAAAGGATGGTATGCTTTTTTTAGACGGGAAATGGTAGTATGATGTATGCAGTATGCACCAGTGTTCTATTTTGAGAGAAATGATACGTATGAAAATGGGCCTCCATCACGTCCTCTTGGCCTAAACTACTAACTAGGCTTCATATGTGGGCTGCAGATACCCATAAGAAAAACGTAGGCCGCACAAAGCTTGGGAAACATCATGTTCTACTAAAAAAATATTAATCCGGTTCACACTTGTGAGGAGTGAGTGACAAGAAATTGAGGACTTCTAAATGTTTATCTTGAAAGTTAGAACAGTGGGTGTATCTGGTATAAGCTTTGGTAAAACGTATAATAGATGGAGAAAAACAATATGACCATATGAAGCTACAAAAATGAATATGGGGTTGCTCAATGCAAAATAATATGAAGTTACCAACATTAAATATTCAAATCTCTAAAATTAAATAAACTGGAAAATTCAAAAAAGTAAATATGACCGTAAGAAGTTACAA
The DNA here is from genome assembly GCA_011799875.1 of Thinopyrum elongatum. Taxonomy (NCBI): domain Eukaryota; kingdom Viridiplantae; phylum Streptophyta; class Magnoliopsida; order Poales; family Poaceae; genus Thinopyrum; species Thinopyrum elongatum. The sequence goes on from CM022303.1 coordinate 611,276,413, forward strand.
ACATGAATAGGGATGTGCTCAACACATAACAATATAAAGTTCCGAACAATAAATGTTGAAAACTATAAATTTAAACATCATCGTACCAATTATTAAAAAAAAATATCCAATCCTAGCCGCGCGAATGCGCGGGTGCACCCGCTAGTTGTGCTTCTATAGGAGAAATCTCTAACCTGACAATACACATTGCGCAACAGAACATCATACAAACTGTACTTCCTTTTTAGTTTTGACGAAATATAACAGTGCTACATTTAATCTCTTCATAGGAGTATCCAGCGGAGTTTTATAGTCAGGAGGGAAAACAAGGATGAGAATGTACATATCACATCATAAGGACACCGATTACAACCACCGGTCTTATCGACACAACCAACACAAATGAGGACTTCAACTTCCATCTTCATCTGACCAAACACGGAGAAAGACTTCAACCATGGTGTGTCCTTGCTTTCCATGCAGCTTCGTCTTCTTTGATAAAGGGTGGTGACAACGCATAGTGTCTTCGGCTTGGTGGTGCTCTCTGAGCACCGGGTCTCCAGCTCCGTAGTGAAAACCCTAGGTCCGACCTTCGATGGTTGCACTCGGCCGTGCGGTGTTTCACACATCGTGTCCTTGTTGAAGGAATTGCTTTGGAGTCTGCTCAGATGCTCTCCGTGGTGAACAATTTTTGAAAATTTTGACCAATTTTTTATATTCCAAACAAATTTCAAGGGCAAAACCAACTTTGAAATTATAAAAAAAAAGATTTTGAATATTTTTTTAAACTTGTAATTTTTTTTAAAAAACATAGAAAAAAAATAGAAAAATGGGAATGTTAAAAATCTGATGTCGGAGCAAATCGAACATTTTTATGGAAAATTATGTTATCATAAGGATGGCAAATTTACCACGCGTAAACGCGGTGAGTAATCTTCAAATCATTTTTTTGTGAGGATGGCAAATTTAGTTTGCAACCACGACAATTTTTTGAAGAAAAAATAAATTGAGCCGGTTTTGCCATGCTTACCAACTAAACTTGCCATCATCGACAAACGTAAATTGCCATAGTAAAAAATCTAACGTCAGATTTGTAGTTGAGTCCTAGAAAATACTGGTTCAACAACCTTATAGAAGTTTCCAAAATCAGGAAAACAAGCAAGGAAAGGTTCCTGAAACCTGGAGTCTGTATATTGTCCTACAGAAATGGGCCTGCTCAACATCTCGATCGCTCGTTCGTAGCCTGTGCGAAGGGTCGATAATTTGACGAAATGAGCGTGACATAGGATTCACCTCAACATTCCGCCAACATTTCCAGGAGCGTTATTTGACGCACTCTGCATCAAACAGCGTCGTGACACACAGACAGCGCTGATAGCGCTGAGGTGGGCCTGTCCAATACGGTGCTGAGCTTTGACACGAGTTTCGCTTTTCCTTTGCTCCTTTCCGCTGGTTACTTTTTTAAAACCGACTGTTAGATATTGTACAGATAAAGTAAGATTTCTAAGATAACAAATTTTAAGAAATTTTAGAGACCATTTGTAAACTTTAGAAAATGATCTTAAACTAAAAAATGTTCATATTTTCAGAAAAGTTCTCAAATCTAAAAATATAGAATTAAACAAACTTACCATTTAAAAAAATAAAATAAAAAGTCAATAAATGTTCTAGAATACAAAACATATTGTGGAATTTCATGAAAAGTTCTCAAAATTAAATAAAAAATTCGCAAACCAAAAATGGTTCAGAAATTAAAATTATTCTATAAAACAATATTATTGAATAAGAAAACATTATAAATTTAGGAAATTGTCTCAAGAACTAAAAATTACCCCAAATACAAAAAAAAATCTTGAATTTAATAAAAGTTCTGAAAAAATGGTTCAAAATTTATAAATTGTGCACTCAAATTGAAATAAGATCTTGCATTCACAAAAGTTCATGAATAAAAAATACGAACATTTTTGTTTTGGAAATGTTTCCAATTTTCGAAAAATTGATTATTTTTTAAAGTTTTTTTTTTAAAAAATTGCGAATATTTTCTGACAAATGCAATCATTTAGTAAAGTTTTGGAACATTTTTAAGACACTAATAGTTTTTCATATGTCGAAACATTTTTTGAAAATTGTTTTCCTTTTCTAAATCGCAAACATTTCTTGAAAATTGAAACCCTTTTTAATATTTGAATTCACTCTCTGAAAACCTGAACAGTTTTGAATTGTTTTTTTTAAATGTGATCTTTACCCAAAATTCTGAACAATCATTCTAATATTTATTATTTTAATAAATTAAAATAAAAAGAAATGAAAACCCGAAATAAACCTCTAACAAAAAGAAAAGGTAATAAAATAAAAATAATATATAACTGTAAAAACCAGTTAAAAAAGGAGAGAAGAATTCTAATTCCAATTTCCTAAGTTTGAGATCTATGTTTTAACACTTTATGCGACATTTAAATGCTGAGAGCATCAAATAGGAGAACACCCGGTTTGCCGTTCTCTGCATCAAACAGTGCTTTGACGCCACGGATCGAGTGCAAAAGGGTTGGCCCATTCTAGCGTGCTGGTTATTTTGTTTTTTTTCTGACGTTTTTTACCATCTTTCGCAAAAACCAAAAAAATATTTATCTCGGAAGGTGAACAAATTTAGAACTCTGTTAATATTTAAAAACTGAATATTTTGAAATTCTGAACATTTTTAGAAAGTCAATTTTTAAATAAAGGTGTGTATTTTGTAAATTTTGATCTGTTAAGAAAGCATGAAACATTTTATGAACCTAAACATTTTCTGAAACCAAAAACATGTTTTGAAATTTCTGATCATTTTTTTAAAACACAAACAGTATGTAAATTGTGAAGTAATTTTATTTTTTTGTAAAAAATCTAAACAATAGAAAATGAAAACAAAAAGTAAAACTGGTGTAGAAAAACAACAAAAAAGGAGGAGGACACAATACGTTCAAGCATCTGTACTATTAAAGGGAAGTATGTATCTCGCTCCTTTAGTCCCTTGCAGTCATTAATGCGAAAATAATGTGGAAAGAGAGCCCCGAATCTTTTAAAAACTGAGCTATTATGTAATTAATTAACACATTTTGTAATTAGGCATGCGCTTAATCAGGTTCATTTAAATAGAGATTTATCACCCGAATCAATTTGAAAACTGAGCCACTAATGCAATTAATTAGCTAGACAATTAATTAGGTGTGCAGTTAATTAAGTCTGTTTAAATCGAGATTTTTACCAAGAGGTCTAATAGTAAAAAAATGTTGCTTTGTGGCTCGCCGACCCTATAATCCCTGAGTGAGTAACTTCACCGATTGTTGTTTTTTGTTCACATGCCCAAGGTATGTCAACTGATTTCTCTACTGTAACGAAATTAAGCTTTCCATCTAAATAATCAACAAATCAAGCAGCAACAAAGGGTTTCGATGCTAAAGCTTTTACACTGTCACCCCATCTCCCTCTACTCAATGGTAGCCACGGACAACTAAGGCTTGCCGACAACGCTGCGTTGATTGCTCATCGGCCACGGGTACAAAGGTGACTCCCCCACAATGACTATGCATGAAGTCTAAGTTGCCTACACCGGCAGTCGTGCTAGGTTGCACGATCTCCCTTATTATCCAGCAATGAGCAGGCGACATGACATGCTAGCGTCCTCATCCGCTGTCGGTGTGTGATAAAGTCCAAGGAAACCTAGGTGGTTGGTTGGACGACGGCCGTTGAGGATTAGATCTTAAACCCGACCTCACCTCTCGTCTTGCCACCCTTCTCCGGACAGGAGCTGGTAGCCACCAACCTTGTCACAGTACTATTGACGCCACTATACCGAGGACAATTGGTCACACGCCACCGTGGCGGATCCATGAATTCAAATTACCAGGGGTGGAAAATTAACTTAAGAAATGTGAAGCACGTGCTCTCTGAAAAATCAACATTAACTTGAAAAATTCGAAGCTATATGCACTAAAAATCAGCTAATGATCCAAAGTAGTTCATGATTCTGAACAACTAGATGACGTAACCTCTAAAAACCACAAAATACAACATAAATGTCATGGAAGACTACTAACATGGACTCCCGCTGCTTGAATCATTCATTATCTGGACCAAAATACCCAAGTCTGATTTGTACCTACAACCATTTAACAAACTGCATATCAGTATATCTATCTTGCACAAGTTGGCTAATAGTTTCAAATAATAGATAAGAAAATTATTTACCTGCTAACATGGACCATTCTTTAAATACTCCCTCATTACCGCATCTCTAATTTCTGGGGCAGTATATTCACTAATATGTTTATGGAGTCCCGGATCAGGTTCAGTATGAGCTCGACTAAATCCTTGAATAGAAGCTTGCAAAACATTAGCATTAGAGCCCACATTAGACACTTCATGTTTAGGACCAAGAACGTGTAAAATGTTTGCATCACACACTTCATTAGACACTTCCGGTTCAAGTCCGAGACTTGACATTGGTGCTTGCATTATTCATGAATGTATTTCAGGCTTCCGGCGATGTTTGTTCAATGGGAGGATACGTGTCCGTCGACTGCGAAGTGCCTGTGGTGACTTCGTAAAATCTCAAGATGATATGCCGGCTCAGTCTCTCGGAGGTGCTCATATGGGTAGTTTGTGCGTGCGTGCGTTCATAGAGGTGAGTGTATGTGAGCGATTTTTTTTTTCAAATACGCACAAGTGTGCGTACTATATATTAAAGAGAGGGTGGGAAAAAGAAATCTCTCCACGTTGGATGTTACAAATTACATGTACACCAACTCCACGCCAAGGCCCAACTACAAGATTAACTCCTCCTATCTACCCACCTAGCTAATGCCCGTAGCATCGGCTCCACGTCTCCCTTGAAAATCCCCGCTTGTTTTCAATTTGTGCCTTCCTGTATGATTGTCATCGCCAGCCTGGGCATAGAAGGAGAGCACGCATCGAACACTATAGAGTTCCTACGCTTCCACAATTCCCAGAGCACAAGTAAGAGCGTTGCTCGCACATCCTTTGTGCAAGCCATAGTGTTCTGCACGTTGGCACACTTTGATTGTATTGTGTTAAAAAAAACTGACTATTTCCTTCTTTTCAACATGCATGAAAGACACTACTTATATTCTACAATAGTTAGAATTGTATAATAATCAAATAAATAAATCATATGTGTTTTCAATTTTAATTTTCATATGCAAATTTCAAACAACCAAATCTTATTAAAATATATTGCAACCAGTTTCCCCAGCAACGCGCGATGTATCATCTTCCATTTGGGTTGTAGATGTAACCAACCCGCTATTAAGGACAACGTAGAAAGAAATAATAGAAAAAGAGCTCCAGTATAAAGATCCTCATTGGTGCATAATCCTATTGTATACCATCACTGATAAATTCCAGAATAAGCAATATTCACTGGACCAGTAGCACCTCCTCGAGTAAAGGCTTCCACAGCGGGTTGACCAAAATGAGAGTGCTTTACATCATGCCACCCTATGCAAGTTTGTTTTGCATATTCTCTCTCGAGCTGTGGACTTCCGCAAATCGGCCCAATAATTAACATATTAAAAGCCTGATTTGCCAAATCTGCATGGTTCTCGAATCGGCCCAGTAATTTAACGAAGTATGAAGTATATGACAGAAAAAGTATAATGTTGTATTTGTATTTGAAAGAGGTTTCTCATGTATATTTTTTGCGACATATAATTTATATTTTATTAGTTAAATTTATAGTCAAACTTTGGCCCAAAATAAGAGTGAGTAGTCCAGAACAGCGCGGGACACTCTTATCATATCCATTGAGTTTGCTTTAGTTAAGATAAGAGGGAAATGCATAATAATCAAACTATGTATGTATGGGGTGGGAACAATGCATGCTGACTCCACACGATGGCACATAGCCTCAAAACTAGGATAAACCTCGCCATCATGCCACCAGTAGGAGGTCCATCGTTTCCCGACCCTGATCACAAAGTGGACAAGTGGGAACCCTAGCCGCCCCCGCCGCCGGCCTTCCTCCACCCTCCCCTCCCCCTCCCCCTCGCCGCCGCCGAGAGCCACCGCTGGGCAAAGCCCAGGCAGTGCCGGCGGCGGCGGGGCTTCTCCCCTGGCGTGGCTTCCCTTCTTCCTCGCGGCGGCTTAGTCACTCCCGGTGGGCTTGGTGGCGCGGCGCTTCGAAGCTCCGGCGGCGGCTCGCTTTGCGGCAGGGTGGAGGGCCTGTCCTCGTCTGGTGGTGCCGCCTAGACAGCGGCTGCGGCCTAGGGCTCTTGACCCCATATTGGATCTGGGTGGTGCTCGGGCCTGGCCGTGGCTGCCTGTCAGGCGGGGTGGCGGCGAGTCTCGCGGCCTCTGGGCATCGTGGAGGTGCCGGCGGCGGCGTGTGCTCAGCCTGGTGGTGGCGGCGGCCGTGCACGGGAGTTGGGTTCCTTCGAACAGATCTGGGTGAAAACTTGCTTTCGGCTACTGCCAAGGCCGGCGGTGGCGGCGCTATCTGCATCGTTCCCTTCTTGAAGGCATCGCCGTGGAGAAGTTCAAGGCCACTCTCTGGCTACCTCCGGGGGAAACCCTAGATCGGATGATCGGATGACAGCGGCGCTCTCGTGTCGTTCCCCCCTTGGGGGCGTCATTCTTGGAGGTACACACGTGATCGAGGGACCAGAGGACGGATTCTTTGGTGGAGCGGTGCGTCATCTCACTCATTGGTGGCGGCGGATCTCGGCGGCATGGCGCTGTGGTGACTCGGCGTCCGATGCGCGGAGATGGACTCGCGTAGGAGGGTGATGCGGTCTGGCGTCGTGGTGGCGTCGACGGCAGCTAGACCGGGCAAGGTAGATGCAGCAGTACAACTCTGAAGATGGATTGGTGGCAGGTGGCTGCGGCGGCCTCATACCCGGCAGGCGTCCTGGTTGAGGAGTGCGCCGGACCGGTGGGTGTCCCATACCCGACAGGCGTTCTGGATGGGACCTCAGGTCTTAGATGTTAGGTTTGGCTGCGAGGTCTGTTTGGTATTAGGCCCAGACTATCAGCATCCCTTCATCAATTGGATAGGAGTAGCGACAGATGTTGTCTAGACGGTGGTTTTAATCTTACTGTTGTATTACTTTGTAAGGTCTTGTATGAACATCTAATAAAGTGACTGCATGCATCGTCCAGATGCAGAGGCCGGGGGTCTTCCTCCTTTTAAAAAAAAAAAAATCACCTAACACACACGCGCACATGAAAAAAGAAAAGAAAAGAAAACGCATGCATGTTTCTTCCATGCTCCGGTCGACCTCAGCTAGGTGCATCATGTTCATGCATGAGCTTTCTAGCTAGGCGCTCTCATGGCCGGGGACACGGCCTTCATCCATCCATCCATCAACCTCTTCGTCCTTTTCCACCCGTCCTCCTTTCTGTGACATTCTCTGATTGGTGGCGAGGGCCACACATGGCGCAAAGGCGTGTCCTCCAAAGAGGAGGCCGTGACTTAACATGAAAGCTTCGCTTTACAACCCCAACCCCATGATCAATATGTGAAGCTTCCTCCTGCATATGTTTGGAGTATCTACATGTCCTTGTGTTGTAGTACACGCATTGCTACCTAGCTAGGGATCTCGATCGATCATCGGTGCATGCATGTCTGCCTCCCTGTCAACTCCTCTTTGCAAAAGCAGCCGGCCGGCCTCTCCAATAATTTTTGCAATTCCAACGTAGGGTAGCTGCATGATGAAATTAGGATAGATATGTTGAGGAATCTGCCTCTCTGGTGAGTGGTCACAACTATCATGATATTTACCGTGTGATTCTGAACTAATTATAGACTTTCAAGTGCAAAAGTGGTTGCGAAAATCATCATAGTTGATAGTTCACCACAATAATGTAAAATCCAGTACTAGAATGTATTTTTCTAGCAGGAAATGGTTCCTTTACTACCGCAGATGCACACAATCAAATAAAAGCACAAAATACACTGAGAAAACCATCAAATTACATATAATACGAAAAAGAAGTAGAGATAAGTGCATTTTCCATCACTTAGGTTATCACGAAGTGTAGTTTTCGTCTCTGAACTTATCGTGACATGATATTTACCCTAAACTATGAGCACCGGGTAGACTTGGCCCATCACAGCGGTATTCCTTAGTCAAACCCAGTTTTGACCTAATGTAGCATGGACGAGACTGTACGAAAACCATGAAGGTCACCATGGATCAAATCCGTACAAAAACTCTAGATTAGAATGGTGTACCACCCCGTCATCCTATTACTATTAACTCATCGTCCAAAACAAAGCATAAACGAGAGTTGCTTGTCAGATGGCAAAAGTCGACACCATGACTGCCGTCAAGGCCACCACCTCAGCCTACATGTCATCATCATCACCGATAACCTCAGCACAGAGGAAGAACAACGAAAGCCACTCTGTCACCGTTCCGCCACGAGGCCGATGGGCGTGTCATGGTGGGATATATGCGAGAGCCGGTAGGTAGAGGTTTCTAGTATAAAGAAAACTAGATTATATCCCGCATGTTGTTGTGGGAATTGCTTGTGATATATTTCAATTATATTTGGTTAGTTATGTGAACATGAATAATAATATACAAACTAAAACTAAAAATACATATGATTATTATCTAATTATAAAGATACTGAATATAGATAGCCTAATATATTTAATGAGATCCATGAGCACTAGCACCCAGGACATATTTTTATAGGAGAAGCCCATCCGGTTGAGATCGCGGAAATTCGCTCCCGACGGGAGTTGAACTTCGGTCTGCAAGGAAACACCACTGTGTCTTTTTGCATGCAATGTTGCATATTGAAATGTGTCTTTTTGCATGCATGGTTGCATATTGATGTGTTATAGCTGTATATGAGAATAATATGTTAGTGAAGATCATCTATAGTTATATTATATAGGATGAGGGGAGCTTTACCGAAAGAAAAAAATATAGGACAAGGGAAGACAGCTACGGTTGGGGAAGAGGGTGGAGGCGTGCTTGCCTCCAGCAAGGTACGTGGTGTATATGTACCCATGAAAACAGAAGACCGAAAAGTTTGCCTGCACGTGTCTGTTTCCTCCAGCAAACTTGTGTTGGAATAGATGGCGACCGCGCGGAATATTTAAGCCGATGGTGCTCGATGGGCCATATGCATATGCTCTCTCTACACATTGTAGATCTTTCATCTATAGACCAGCTGCATCGTGGATTTGTTTTGTGATCGATGCATCATGCATGTCACCAACTCTCTCTTATTCCACTCCTTCACTTTCTAGATCTTCTTCTTCTTTGCACTTTCCTCAGTTGGTTGCTTCTTTTCTCTAGTGGTAAACAATTCCGCGTGAGATGCGAAAATTCAATATTGTAGTTCTATCAAAACTAGATAAACACTGTTTAGTTTCTGCAAAATAAATTACAATAATGAGTTAATGCCACTCGCTCATTACCAAAGCATAACTATAGAACAATTTCTCATTCATTTTATAGGTAAGCTCATCCATAAAAAAACATACAAGGAATATGCTTCTTCGTCCATGTTTATTAGATCCCTCTTATTTTGGGTCAAACGTTGACGATAAATTTAACTGTTAAAACAAAGATTACATGTCACAAAAATTATACCGTGAAAAATTACTTTCAAATACAAACACAATAGTATATCTTTATAGAATAAATTAAATTTTGTTAGTTACTATGAGGGGACCAATAAACCAGGACTAAGAAAGTCGTCTGATCCTCCTATCTTTTCCGAGCATATAAAGATTATATCTGGCTTTATTTTTTCCACTGCCGTGGTTAAGTACATGTGTGTGATTTTTTGGATAAAGAGTGAATTTTATTGACTCAAAATAGATGTGTGTGGTGGAGGCATCATATTCTCATGCATACAAATTGGTTAAAAACATCACTCAGCCAAAAAAAAAGACCCTAATAAGAGCCACACGCGTGGCACGAACACATGGCAACTCCGAATTTTTTTTATGGCAAGTTTAGTGAAGCGAGGGTAGCAACTTTAGTTGTCAAGTATGACAACTTCCTTTTTCGATGGCAACTTTCAGTTTTTTTGTTTTTTTTTCTTTTCGGATAGCAATTTTAGTCATAAAAATCGCTAGAATCAGATTACTTCATGTCACACATGTGGCATTTATCGTTTGGGAAAAAAGGACCAACTCCGTGGCCCCGACGTACAATATCCAGTTCATCCGATTGACGTGCTAGTCCGATGCCGATCTGTGGAAGGCTTGTGCACCGGCCGGCGATGTTTTTTTTAGAAGAATAGGGTACCGCCCCGGCTCCATTTTATAAATGAGACCAAAACAAGTCACAACAGTAGGTTATCGTACTCGGGATGGGCACAAGCGCCAACATCCAGAAATCAAGAGAGAAATAGAACCAGGAACAGGGCAAACGCCCCCAGACCTATTTTACATAAAACCTCTAAAGAGGGGGGACGGTGGGTGGGGGGGGGGCACCTGGCTGACAGAAGGGTTACATGGATACGCGGGCACCACAGCATCACGCCCCACCCCCACCGCGCATCACTCCATCAAATAAGAACTCAAGAAGGAAGCAGACTCCATCGTCAGCCTGGATCCGGCCAGAGCAGCATATGAGGCCTTCTTGCAAGCTCCCAGACCGCCCTGGTAGCCTCCACTAGCCTTGTTCGATCTGCTCCGGCGCATAGCACCTTTCATAGGTCGCACCAGCCTGCAACGCTTCTCAGCACGTCCTGCAATCCCAGCCAAGGAGTTCCATTAAAACACATATCATTTCTACGCTTCCGGTTGGCCCAAAGAATAGCAGCATTAAGAACATTATCTACAGTGTGCTTTTTATTACTCAGCCACCGTCCAACAATGTCCATGGACTGGGGATTTGTATTACCACCAGTAATCTGATGCATACACCTCCAGATCTCCCGAGCCACCGTACACTCAAAGAACAAGTGAGTGCATGATTCAGGCTCCGAGCAAAGCACACAACAGATATCATCTACAGTATGTCTCTTAGACAGACTAGCAATGTGCCCGTGTGTTGCAACGGATCCAAAGTAGAATGATACATGTTCCCAAACTTGAAGAGAAAACACTCTACTTTTGGTGTATATATCACCAAAAATATGTTAGGTTTCGCTCAAAAAGTATTGTTCGTGACTGTTTGGAAGAGGTGATGGGTGTGTGGTTGGTTTCAAAAGATTAAGGGGTTTTCTACAAATTGAAGCAAAGAGGTGGGGTCTTGTTGCAAAAATGCCACAACTAACCTCACATGCGTTAGATGCAGATCTGATGGTTAGAATTGACGGATGACAGGCACATCATCACCATCAATTATGTCTTTTATACGAGTAGAGATTGTCTCTAGTAAGCAGCCTATTATGAGCAAGCAACGAGAGAAAATTGTGAATTCTAGGAGGTACATGGATTTGCCAAACAGCAGGCACAAAAGTAGGCACAATCCCTCTAAAATTCAAAACTGCATATAAAGAACTGACAGTGTAAACCCCTTGGAGTCTCACAGCCGATCGCCTCATGGCTCGCTCGGCAGTGGCCGAATGCCATCTTGTGCCCGCTTTGCAGGAGGAGCCTCAGAGACGGTGCCCGTCGCCTCCGATGTTTGCAGGTGGCCGGTGTGTTGCTCTTGCTTCTTATCGGACTGGTTGGCTGCCGACACTTCGGCTAGTTTTTACTTCTGCCTTCCTTTTCATTTGGGGTGATTTTTAAACCTCTCTTTGCACCGTTGGCGCTCTCAATTGAATGCGCAGCTCTTTTGCGCACTTTAAAAAAATCACACAGGTTTTACAATAATAAAATTGTACTGTAGTCTAGTCGCAGTACTAGTCAGTAACCAAGAGTAACATATATACATGAACATCCAAATTAAGTCTGTAGGTAGGCTGGTAGCCAGCAGGGAATGATGAGGGACGCCGCACGCGCATCCGCAGTATGAACGAAACGAACGATGCTCTCTCCATCTCCACATCCCCATCCACATGCACGCGCACCAGCCGGCCGGCCGCTCTCTGCGACGACATTGCATGCATGCACGCTACAAGGTTGCTCATCATGCATGCAAGACCGGCGTCCGCCCGTCCGAGCGGGTTCATCTGCGCATGCAGCGGAGCGGAGACATGGGCGGCACGCGTGGCCCCCGCAGAATCCGACCACAGGACGGGTGCCTCCAAATGTTCTCCCCTCGCTGACCGCACGCTGCACACTCGTTGACCGAATATCGCCCGCGCTTTCCCACACCGCGTCTTCTCCATTCATATCTCTGCCACGAGAAAAAAAAGCATATACGTAGTAAATATATATAGCATTTTGCATGCACGGTGATTTGCCTTGTTAAAACGGTCGCTCTTGCTAGTTGCTACCATCTTCTTCTGAAAGAGCATTTTGCTAATTTCCATCCACGGATGTGATACTCGGGTCAATTTCCCACGGACAGATGCGAACGTTGGTTTGTTGGCTTTTGCGTGCGTGCGCGCGTCGCATGTGCGGCCGTGTGGCCGGTGGCGGCAACCACTAATTTTGGATAACATTCCCTTGTCCTCCCTCCGGGAGAAAGGCCCCAAGAGCTACGCTCCATGGCGCTGCCTCCAACTCCTACCAGCTTTTCTTTCTCTCTCTCTCTCTCTTTTTCACCCAGCCAATGCAACGAGCCAACCATCCCATGCATCTCTTTCTGCCTGACCACCACCCTCTCCAGCCTAACCAAACCAACTAAATTTCATACTACTACTCCGTATATCTTTACATGCTAGTGGTGGCTACCTTTATAATCTTGCCTACTAAACTAACCAATTCTTCACTTGTATGCCAAGTGATCTTCTTTCTTGAAAGGATCTTGGTCGGCTACTGGTCAAAAGATGTGAGCAAAGGTGAAACAAAGCCGAGCATTTCCTCCGCTGGCGTGGCAGTTAAATACTAACAGCAGCTGGCTGCGATCCTAATTAACAATCAGTGGCCCAGCACAGTAGGAGGATATGAAACAGTTGGGGCCAACAGGAACGACCTAACATATGTTACAGCTTGTCAGTACTACATACACACTCATGTAGATAACATATGAAATCGTCGACAAGAGAATAAACCGAGTACATGTTTGCTGCCAGTGCACCAACTACATGATCGATCGCCCATGGAGTCAAATGCCGCCAAAGAAATAATACTGCTCCTTAAGACTGTGGCCAGATGTGCAAGTACTGAACAGCGTGAACAGTGGCGCTGAAAATTCACTGTGTGTGTGTGCATGCAGCAGCAGTGTAAAAACAACACACGAGTAACAGTCACCGGCCGGCAGCACGCAGAGCATGGTCCTGATTCGTGTGCCTACCAAACTGGCCGCTCAGAGGCGGAGGGCAGAGAGAGACATGATCTTGTTTGGTGATTGGTATGGAGAGGCTGGCGCAAAAGAATCTGGAGCGCATGCCGTCCAACTGCTCCAGACAAAACCCCACTTCCATCGATCCATCACAAGCGAATGGAAAAACCTAGAGGGAGCACGCTTTTATCCCATGTGTCTTCGCCTTCCCCCTCCCTCCCTCCCTCGCTCGCGCTCGCTGATGATGGCTTGTGCAGTTGCGGTATGGGAATAATGGCGATTCCTCTGCCTATCTGCTCTCTGTAGTCTCCATCCAGAGCCAAAGCTCACAGTGTGCGTAGTAGAGTATGCATCACTGCATGAGGGGCCTACCTAGGAAAAGCCAGCTTGCAGCTCCTTCCTTCATCCCGTTCCATTTCAACCTAACAAAAAAGGGGTGCAACTAATCAGTCCACTAATTAAAGTGGGATATTTGCTATTCGTATATATAGTTTCTCAATGCCATTGGTGGTTGTTGAGGAGAGTGCACCGCTTTGCTTTGCTTGGCTTGGAGTACAAACTCTATATTTATGTATTTTCCACTTACTAATCACTATATTTTTTTCGAGAAAACTTCCAATCTATTCACTTCAATCATTGTAGTACAACAAAATCACAAAAATAATAAAAATTGCATCCAGATCCCTGGACCACCTAGCGAAAACTACAAGCACTTAAGCGAGCAGAAGGCGCGCCGCTGTCATCGCTCCTCCCTTGCCGGAGACGGGCAAAACTTGTTGTAGTAGATAGTCGGAAAGTCGTCGTGCTAAGGCCCCGTAAGATCAGCGTAGCAGAACAACAACCTTCACCGATGAAAAGTAGTGTAGATCATAAGTATCTAATATGAAGACACACGAACGTAGACGAACTACGACCAGATCCGAGCAAATCCACCAAGGACAGATCCGCCGGGGACACGCCTCCACACGTCCACCGATGATGCTAGGCACACCGCCGGGATGGGGGTTAGGCGGGGAGAATCTTATTCCACCTTCAGGGAGCAGCCGCCGTCTCGTCTTTCTGAGCAGGACACAAACACTAACAAAACTCGAAGAAACATATGAAAACAGAGCCCTCCCACTGGCAAGGCCCGGGTTCCACCTCGCAACCATGACCCTAAGCCAACGGAGACGCGCCAGAGCGGCGGTGACGCCGGCGGGAGGCAAAGAAACCCTAGGTTTTTCTTAGGGGAGGAGGCGGAGTTGTGATCTCATATTTACTACTTACTAATCACCACCTCCTCGTCCTGGTTTACTAGACCCTTTATATTTTGGGTCATATTTTAATTATGATTTTAATTAATAAAATATAAGTTACACGTACAGAAGTAGTATCACCAAAACTACTTTCAAATACGGAGCCATCAATATAATTGTTATTGACATGCATTAACAATTTGATTGTCAAATATGGTCGCATTTTGACCTAAAATACAATGAGGACTAATAAATCCGGACGAAGGTAGTAGCTTCCATTAATCAATAAATTGGATTTATTTTTTATTGTGCACCAACAAACCAAGACCTGTAAAGTGGATTAGGAGTAGTGTATAAATATCGAATGTAGCGTTTCGGTGCCCAGGCTCATCTGCACCCTGTCAGGAAAAAAATCACAAAAATTAAAAAAATTCAAAAAGTTTCAAATTTTTTTGAGTGGTAGAAAATTTATTACGTGAGGCCCGCTCTAATTTTCAGATCATTTAGACATCTGAGTAGCTCTCAGCAAAAAAGACAAATCGGGTCAGAATTGTTTTTTACAGACCTCGAATTTATCTTTTTTGCCGAGAGCTGCTCAGATGTCCAAATGATTTGAAAATTAGAGCGGACCTCACGCATCAAATTATCTACAATACAAAAATAAATTTTTTTTTGATTTTTTCTTGTATTTGTTTTGATTTTTTCATCAACGCTGCAGCTGAGTCTGGACTCAGAAATGGATTATCGATAAATGTCCATATATACAGTGCAATTATTATGTGCCCAAAAAAGATGCAAAAGTTTAATGAGTTCATTATTTAATTAACCCCCCATGCATACATCCAAGCCGCAAATACATAATGCATGCACATGTCTCTAGCACCGAGTGCCAATCTTTTTTCCACTCTCTCTGATTTCCCAGAAGTAAAGAATCAAAAGAATAACCGTTGTTGGGTTTGGTGGACCGGTGGTAGACCGGCGGTAACATCAGCCAGAGTCTCCTCCCCCTTCTATAAAATCCAGCTCCTCCCCCCTTCCTTTTCCTTGCACCGCACCCACCTCCCCCCTGCTCCCCCTGGTCACCGCCGCCGCCGCTCTCGGCGCTTCCATGCCACCACCAGCAGCTCCGGTCGTACCTGTGTTCCCCAAGCAAGATCTCTCTCTTGTTTCTACCGCTTCAATTTTGGCTGCTGCTACTGATGGATGGTGACATGCCCCTCGTCGGCTACAGTTCTTGCGGAGGTTTGTTTGTACGATCGACCGGTTGATCGGCTTGATCAGCTCGTCGCCGTGCGTGCGTGCGTGCTTGTGTGCCTGGCTCCCTGTATGCCACTCATGTAGCCCAACCCGCGGCGTGATTGGATGCTGTGGGTGGCGTGCAAGGAGCCAAGCATGCGTACATACATGCCTCCCTCGATCCCTATCTTCGATCCCATCTTGATTTCCATATGTGTCTAGTCTAGTCTAGCTAGGTAGTATGTACCGTACCGTAGTATTTCCGAGATACTTTGATGCATATATAGATGACATGGATAGATAGATGTACTTCCATAGTATTATGCGATTTAGATTTCTCGTGGTTTTTATTAGTTGATTGATTGTGCAGTGGCTTTCAGTTTTGAGGGTTCACAAAGATTAGTTTGATGTTCTAATTGTTCAAGCTTGAGCTAGTGTGATATGATTTGCAGCTGTTTTTTCTTTCTTTCTGGTCCCCAAAGGCCAAAACTGTTGCTCGGTTTCTCTTTTCCTATTGTTTATGCATCTCTAAATCTTGGATGAAAATCTTGTTTGATCTTGGATGAAAATCTTGTTTGATCCATGCTTGGCTTACCCTTTTGCTAATGGAAATGGTCAGGAATAAACATACACTAATTTGCACTTATGTTAGCTAGGCAGCAGTCTAATTGTTCTGATGATCTTGTTTCTCATCACCATGGTGCAAAAGCTCTTCCGCATGAATGCTGTTTATTTCCTGCAGCATTTTTCAGTTTTCGATTTCGTAGGCAAAAATGTTTTTGGAGGGCGTCTTTTTGTTTGTTTGGACCTGCTATACCTACTTTTCATGGCTGTGGAGGTATGCAGCAGGCATCATACATGTCGGCCGTTACTTTGTAATTTTGTCCGTGCTGGGCTGGCACTACTTCTCGAAACGTATGAGGATTTGATCTTATTCGCTTTAGGATTACTGGCCTAGTGACGTCCAGTTAGCGTTGCTGCTGCAAATGACGCCATGAGTGTAATGGCTGTCGAGCTTCAGTTTCAACTTTCTGTTCGACCAAAAGTTTCCTTTTTCTCCTGTATGTGCTGTCCATTGATCCATCACCGTTTTATTAACACAGAAATTTTAGAGCTAACAAAGCACAGGGGTTTTGTTGTACTGTATTTTTCAGAAAATGCAGGTGTCTTGTTCCTGAAACACAGGTGTCGTCAGAAAATCCTAGTGTTGCATTTCTCCTAATTATCTGATAGGAGTACTAACTACTGTACATAACTGGCTAGAATACCTGGAGATGAGCACTTGGGTGTGTTTCAGGAACAGGAACTTATACACTTTACCCCATGTATTTGTTGGTCTGCAATAATGGATTTTTGTTGGCATATACACTATACCCCATGTATATAATTCTTCCAGATTGCCAACATTCCATGCGCATCCGCCGAAATATCTTTTACAGCTTGTTGGGCAGAAAAAACCAGTCATCGGACGAAGTATAAGATATTTCCAAAGTATCTAGCCCAATGTGTATGCATACCTCTTACTCTAATTTTGAGCATACTGCTTCCAAGTTAGTACGTGGGAGTTGGGAGCAACACAAAAATGTGAATGTGTTGAAAGAAGAAGAAATACACATTCTCCGTTGATTCATTGCTGTAACATTCTCCAAGTTCGCATCTTTTTTTTCTTACTATGAAGCTCAAAAGTGCATGTCAGGCAAGCATACGCGCTGCCTTTTTGAGAACCTGTGCACCACAAAGTTCTGAACAGAGACATGACATGACCATGCATACATGCATCTGTATGTACAACACGTCGACGGGTAGATGCTGCTACACATACGAGATGCTACTGAATCTACTACTAGAAGAAGCTGGTTTTGCAAGAATGATCTCCTGAGAAACTGTGCACTCCAAAGCTTTGAACAGAATATACACGTCTTCATCCATGACATGACCACGCATACTTGCCTGTCTATGTAGTACCATAATACGCCTACAGGTAGTAGGTTGTAGTTATACTGTACAGGATATACTACTGGTATCTGGTGAGAGAGCTGTCAGATGATGATGGCGGCCGTGCATGCCAACGCCAGCCCTTAGCCCTAGGTAGGTAGCTGCACTAGGCTAGCTAGTCAGCTCCATGCCATGGCCTTTCTCGGGCGATGCCTGGGGGCCAGGCCGAGCCAAGCACAAGAACTTTGTCTCGCAGGCGCTGTCTGTCGGGTCTGCACTGTACTGCTAGCTCGCTCTACGCTACAGCCAGCCTACGGCCCCATCCATCATCCACTCCATCCGCTACCTGAGCTGAGAAAACGCATGTGGTGGGGCCCGCGCGCCCGGAGGTCGGGTTGGAGCTCTTGTGCTTGTTCTCTTCTGCAGCTTTCGGAGAAAGGAATTGTGTAGAGACTAGAGAGAAAAGGGGACGGAGAGGGAGTTGCTGGCAATGGCGTTGTCCTCTCTGACGGGCGAGCTAGCGAGCTAGGGCATGCATGCGCTCTCGGCTTTCGGCTTTCTCTCCTTCCGAGGCTCCCCGGTGGGAGAGAGATGTCCCTCTCTCCCTTCCTTTGCAGCCAAAAAGGAAAAATCTCAGTCTCGTGCTCTTATCCTAGTGCCGGCCCTGTCAGTCAGCCAGACTCCTAGTGCAGGCGTGCCACTGCTCCCAAGAAGACAGCCGTTGCATGGTCATCGACATGTGCTTAGCTTAATCCCATGCTTGTTCAGGGTTAAATAATCTCCAATGACCAGTGTTTTAAATAGGCCGCTAAGAGCTCTCTCGCTAAAGCTATGCACTTTTAAAGTCAAATTAAAAATGACGCTAATAGCCAGTTATTTTCTGCTATAGCGCTAAATTTGAAGTCATTTAGCCTGCTAAACCGCTATGCAAAACCATCCTTCTGCGTTATTTTTTGTTCTTATTGATGACATATATGATGGGTTGATGCTTATGTTGCCACAGTATTACAGTATGTCCCTCTAAATATCCAGTAACGAGATCTTTAATAGGAGACCGATGGGACGCGTGATTACATCTAGTGTGGAAGTTGATGGACATTCAACTATCTGACGAGTCAGATGTGATTCACCGGAGACTATCTGCTAATGGAATTTTTGGAGTGAAATCTATGTATTTAGATTTAACTGACTGCTGATGGAATTTTTGGAGTGAAATCTATGTATTTAGATTTAACTGACTCTGGTCCAATTCCGAAATCGCTACACATTTGGAAGATTAAAGTGTCTCTTAAGAATCAAAGTCTTTATGTGGTTTGTTCATAAGGAGGTGATTTTGACTAAGGACAACTTAGCAAAGCGAAGATGGGAGGGTAGTCAATGATGATGTTTTTGTGATCAGGATGAAACTATTAAGCACCTCTTTCTCAATTGCCTTTTTGTCAAACTTTAATGGCGCTCGATTCATATAGCCTTTAATGTCAGCCCTCCAAGGAGTATTAACACGTTATTTGGGACATGGCTAAATGAAGTTGAGCTAAACACTGCATGTCATATTCGGATAGGAGTATGCGCATTACTTTGGACTATATGAAACTACAGAAATGACATGGTTTTTAACAGACAAACTCGTATAAATTTTTTGCAGATTATTTTCAGGGCCATGATACATCTCCAATGTATCTATAATTTGTTATTGTTTTATTTTGTTATATTACCAATCTTGGATGTTTTATATTTATTTACTAGCAACTTTATATCTTTTTTGGGACTAACCTATTGACATAGTACCCAGTGCCAGTTGCCGTTTTTTACTTTGCAGAATATCAATAGCAAACAAAGTCCAAATGCTATGAAACTTTTTTGGAGATTTTTTCTGGACAGAAGACACCCATGGAGCCAAAGAAGTGCACGGTAGGAGGCCCATGGGGCCCACTAGGCACTAGGGTGCGCCAGAAGGCCCATGCGTGCCCTGGTGGGTAGTGGGCACCACGGGAAGCTTCTCCACCGCCATCCACCCTAGGGAAGTCGACGAAACACAATTCCAGCCGCAACAAGTTCCAGAACTACGAGATCCAATCTAGAGGCCTTTTTCGGCACTCTGCCTGAGGGGTCAACGATCACAGAGGGGTTCTTCATCATCACCCTTGCCCCTTCGATGATGCGTGAGTAGTTTACCACAGGCCTACGAGTCCGTAGGTAGTACCTAGATGGCTTTTTCTCGCCTTTTGATCTTCAATACAATGTCCTCCTCGATGTTCTTGGAGGTCTATTTGATGTAATGACTTTTTGCGGTGTATTTGTTGGGACCCGATGAATTGTGAGTTTATGATCAGATATATCCATGAATATTATTTGGGTCTTTGCTGAACTCTTTTATGCATGATTGTTATAGCCTCGTATTTCTTCTCCGAAACTTTGGTTTGGTTTGGCCAACGAGATTGATTTTTCTTACAATGGGAAGAGGTGCTTTGTGATGGGTTCGATCTTGCGGTGCTCAATCTCAGTGACACAAGGAGACATGACACGCATGTATCGTTGCTATTAAGGATAAAAAGATGGGGTTTATTCATACATGAATAAATCTTATCTATATCGTGTCATCGTTCTTATTGCATTACTCTGTTTTTCCATGAACTTAATACACTAGATGCATGCTGGATAGCGGTCGATGTGTGGAGTAATAGTAGTAGATGCAGGCAGGAGTCAGTCTACTAATCTTGAACGTGATGCCTATATACATGATCATTGCCTTGGATATCGTCGTAACTATTCGCTTTTCTGTCAATTGCCCAATAGTAATTTGTTTACCCACCGTATGTTATTTTCTGGAGAGAAGCCTCTAGTGAAATCTACGGCCCCCGGGTCTATTTCCTATCATATTAAAACCAAAAATACCTTGCTGCACTTTTTCTTTATTTTATTTTATTTTGTGTTTTTGCAAGATCTATTTATCAAATCTCATATAATTTAATCTATCTCAATATCGAGGAGGGATTGATAACCCCTCTTACGCGTTGGGTTGCAAGTTCTTGTTATTTGTGTGCAGGTGTTATTTATATAGTGTTGCTTGGTTCTTCTACTGGATTGATAACCTTGGTTTCGTAACTGAGGGAAATACTTACCGTTGCTGTACTGCATCATCCTCTCCTCTTCGGGGAAATATCAACGCAGATACAAGCAATCAGGAAGAATT
The DNA here is from genome assembly GCA_011799875.1 of Thinopyrum elongatum. Classification (NCBI taxonomy): domain Eukaryota; kingdom Viridiplantae; phylum Streptophyta; class Magnoliopsida; order Poales; family Poaceae; genus Thinopyrum; species Thinopyrum elongatum. The sequence continues at coordinate 611,297,298 of CM022303.1, forward strand.
TATGGCGCCGTTGCCGGGGAGAAATCATCAACATCTATCAAGTACCCAATCACAAATCTCATCTCCTTGCAATTACTTTATTTGCCACTTTCCTCTCATTTTCATCTCCCCCACTTCTAAAACGTTTTCAGAAAAACACAAAAATATTTGCTTTTTTTATTTGCCTTTTTCTCGTTCGATCTTTTGTTTGCTCGTAATCTTGCTTGCCTACATTATTGTTATGGCTAGTTCTTCATCTATTACGTGTACCCCTGAGAATGAAGTTCTAAATTTTAAGCAAAGGGGGAGAGAATTTAAAATATGCTTGGTATAGGATTTGCAATGCTCATAATAGATTCGTTCTTGATAATTTTTATGTGGGCAATCCACTACTATCCTTCTTCGTAATTTTTATGTGGGCATTACTACTTGGTATAGCTTCGTTCTTGATACTATCACCGGAGGAAATTTCTTGATGTGCCCCCCTTTGGATGCTTTTAATGCTATGGGAATTTTACTGGGATCACCACCTATCATTGTCAATGAAACGATTTTAACTCTTGAGCATGTTATGCAAAGGCTAGATGCTATTGAAAAGAATATGCTCACTGAAGAACATATTGAAAATTTGGATAAAGGGATCCATAATCTAATCTTGTTAATCGGATTGGGTCGAAGGTAGGAGATACTCTTAAATTACTAAAAGAGAAAGAATCTGTGATTAACGAAAGGGTAGAAGAGAGCCCTACTCGGATTGATAAATTGTAAGAAATCTTTAATAATTTGAGCTCAACTTTTTCTTCCATAAAAACTATTGAAAAAACTCCTCCTAGTAAGAATTGCAAATCTACTCATGTTTCTAAGAACAAGGGTGCTATTTCTAGTAGCAACAACGAAGATCTTACAATGATTAGAGTTCACCCAAATTTCGTAAATTTGATAAAGGAACCAATCTATAAAAATACGTCTCTTGACTTTGTTCCTATGAGTGTGATTATCAAAAAATTATATGCTAGAACTCCTAGAGATTATGGTTGCGTGATTGAGGAGTTGGAAACCAAAGATGACAACACTTGAATCTATGCATTATGCCTAGCCAGGGACATAAAACAATAGCGCTTGTTGGGAGGCAACCCAATGAATAAAATATTTTTTTCACTTTTTCTTTCTGTTCTTGTGTGTTTGCACAATTATGATACTGTTATGATTGTGTTTTTATGTTTTTATTACTGTTTGTGCCAAGTAAAGCCTTTAGGATTGTGTTGGATGATAGTTGATTTGATCCTGTTGAAAAATAGAAACTTTTGCACCCAGTTCTGGAATTGTTTAAATTCACAGAAACATGCTTTTGATCTAATTTTTTACACAGGATTGATATACAAATTGTCCACATTGTCCTAATTTTTCAAAAAAATTGGAGTTACAGAAGTATGAGGAAAATTCGAGTCTTTACAGACTATTCTGTTTTTGACAGATTCTATTTTCTTGCATTGTGTGCTTATTTTGTTGAATCTATGGATTGTATCGAGGGGTATAAGCCATGGTAAAGTTAGAACATGGTAGGTATAATGCAATAACAAAATATGAATGGGTTTGCAACAGTACTTAAAGTAAAGATTGGTTTTCTTTTACTAACGGATCTCACGAAGGTTTTTGTTAAGTTTTGTGTGATTGAAGTTTTCAAGTTTTGGGTGAGATCACGATGGATGAAGGAATAAGGAGTGTCAAGAGCCTAAGCTTGGGGATGCCCATGGCATCCCAAGGTAATATTCATGGAGAACCAAGCAACTAAGCTTGGGGATGCCCCGGAAGGCATCCCCTCTTTCTTCTAACGACCATCGGTAATTTTACTTGGAGCTATATTTTTATTCGTCACATATCATGAGTTTTGCTTGGAGCGTCTTGTATTATATGAGTCTTTGCTTGTTTTGCTTTTTAGTTTGTCACAATCATCCTTGTTGGACACACCTATTTGAGAGAGCCATAATGATGCTATGATTTGTTAGAATTGCTCTATGTGCTTCACTTAAATGTTTTGAGCTATGGAATTGCTCTAGTACTTCACTTATATCTTTTTTAGCATGGTGGTGCTTCAATTTTGAAGAAATCCTCTCATGCTTCACTTATATTATTTTGAGAGATGAAAATTTTGAAGAAATATTTATGCTCTTGATCTTCACTTAAATTTGTTTGAGAGTTTGTTAGTAGCAATGGTAATATATGAAATTAGTCCCAAAGTGATAGATATTCAAGGGGGATATAATAAAAACTTTCATGAAGATCATTGCATATTATAAACTTGATTCCTTGTAATAATTTTGAGATATGGAGATAGTAATATGTGAGTCATGTTGGTGAGTAATTATGCTTTAGTAAGAATATTGGTGTTAAGGTTTGTGATTCCCTATGCAAGCACGAAAGTCAATAGTTATGCAATGAAGTTACATCCTACTTGTGGTGCATTATTCGGTGTTAGTTATGTTTAATGCTTGTTTACGATCGTTTTCATTTTTTTGGTTGGTTGCTTCTCAATCTATTTTCCTAGTCTCCATTTGTACTAAGCCGGAATACTGCTTGTGCATCCATACTCCTTAAACCAAGTTGTGCCAATGAGTCCACCATATCTACCTATATGCGGTATTTCCATGTCGTTCCAAGTAAATTTGTATGTGCCAACTCTAATTTTCAAATGAATTTCCTTTTTGTGTGCCTGTACCGCTCATGAAGCGGCGGGGGTTGGCCAACATTTTCCATGCTAGATATTTTAGTCTCAAGATGAGTGTTTATTCACTTGTCATTGCACGGGAGTGTGGCAGGTAATAGGGATGCCCAGTCCCGAAATGAAAAAAATATATTATGTTGTCAAATAATAAATTCCTTGGAAATTGTTGGTATGAAAGGCATGTTGGGGAACGTGCAATTTCAAAAAATTTCTTATGCGCACGCAAGATCTATCTAGGAGATGCATAGCAACCAGAGGGGGAGAGTGAGTCCACGTACCCTCGTAGACCGAAAGCGGAAGCGTTAGGTTAATGCGGTTGATGTAGTCGAACGTCTTCACGATCCAACCGATCCAAGTACCGAACGTATGGCACCTCTGTGTTCAGCACATGTTCAGCTTGATGACGTCCCTCGAACTCTTGATCCAGTAGAGGGTCGAGGGAGAGTTCCGTCAGCACGACGGCGTGGCGACGGTGTTGGTGATGTGATCCGCGCAGGGCTTCGCCTAAGCACTACGACGCTATGACCGGAGGAGTAAACTGTGGAGGGGGGCACCGCACACGGCTAAGAGAACAATTGATGTGCTTTCGGGGTGCCCCCTGCCTACGTATATAAAGGAGGGGGGGGGGAGAGAGGCCGGCGGCCAGGAGGGGCGCGCCATGGGGGGAGTCCTACTTGGACTCCTAGTCCAAGTAGGATTCGCCCCCCCCCCCCTTTTCCTTTCTTCCACCGGAGGGAAAAGGAAGGAGAGGGAGAGGGAAAGGGAAGGGGGCGCCGCCTCCTCCTCCTTGTCCTATTCGAACTCCCTAGGAGGGGGGTGTGCGGCCACCCCCGCGGGCTTCCCTCTCTCTCCCTTAGGCCCATGTTGGCCCAACACTTCCCCGAGGGGTTCCAGTAACCCCTCGGTACTCCGAAAAATACCCGAATTACTCCGGAACCATTCCGGTGTCCGAATATAGCCTTCCAATATATCAATCTTTACCTCTCGACCATTTCGAGACTCCTTGTCATGTTTGTGATCTCATCCGGGACTCCGAACAAACTTTGGTCACCAAAACACACAACTCATAATACAAATCATCATCGAACGTTAAGCGTGCGGACCCTACGGGTTCGAGAACTATGTAGACATGACCGAGACACATCTCCGGTCAATAACCAATAGCAGAACCTGGATGCTCATATTGGCTCCTACATATTCTACGAAGATCTTTATCGGTCAAACCGCATAACAACATACGTCATTCCCTTTGTCATCGGTATGTTACTTGCCCGAGATTCGATCGTCGGTATCATCATACCTAGTTCAATCTCGTTACCGGCAAGTCTCTTTACTCGTTCCATAATGCATCATCCCGTAACTAACTCATTAGTCACATTGCTTGCAAGGCTTATAGTGATGTGCATTACCGAGAGGGCCCAGAGATACCTCTCCGATACACGGAGTGACAAATCCTAATCTTGATCTATGCCAACCCAACAAACACCTTCGGAGACACCTGTAGAGCATCTTTATAATCACCCAGTTACGTTGTGATGTTTGATAGCACACAAAGTGTTCCTCCGGTATTCGGGAGTTGCATAATCTCATAGTCAGAGGAATATGTATAAGTCATGAAGAAAGCAATAGCAATAAAAATAAACGATCAATATGCTAAGCTAACGGATGGGTCTTGTCCATCACATCATTCTCTAATGATGTGATCCTGTTCATCAAATGACAACACATGTCTATGGTCAGGAAACATAACCATCTTTGATAAACAAGCTAGTCAAGTAGAGGCATACTAGGGACACTCTGTTTGTCTATGTATTCACACATGTACTAAGTTTCCAGTTAATACAATTCTAGCATGAATAATAAACATTTATCATGATATAAGGAAATATAAATAACAACTTTATTATTGCCTCTAGGGCATATTTCCTTCAAGGCACCCGTGGATACGGCTAGCCATGGATTGTGAAAGAATGGCGGAAAAAGGAATAAACTTTATTTTATGTTTGGGAACCGCCTATGATTTATCTAGCATGGAAATTATTGGGTATTCTCGGTCGTTTTCGTTGAAGGTAAAAGCATGCCTCTCAAAATATTTTATCTCTCAATTTAAGCTTTGAGCTCTGGCACCTCTACAAATCTCTGCTTCCCTCTGCGAAGGGCCTATCTATTTACTTTACGTAATTTTTATTTTTATTGAGTCTCCATATTCTCTTACAAAGCACCAACTAGGGAATACTATGATCATACTTGTGCATTGGATATAGCTAATATTTGAGTGTGTTTCATGAATGGATCAATGGTTGAGCATAATGGGCTAGGGATAGCTTTCTTTAGTGTTGATATTTTGAAAGACATGGTTGCTTGTTGATATACTTGAATATTGATGTCCTCATGTCAATTATAGACTATTGCTTTGAATCATCTAAAAGTCCAAATGTCCATGCTACAAAAGAAAAGAATATGTGATGAACATGTTATGCAGCATTCCACATCAAAAGTTCTGTTTTTATCATTTACCTACTCGAGGACGAGCAGGAAGTAAGCTTGGGGATGCTGATACGTCTCCAATTTATCTATAATTTTTTATTGTTCCATGCTGTTATATTATCAATCTTTAATGTTTTATATTCATTTACTAGCAACTTTATATCATTTTTGGGGACTAACCTATTGACATAGTGCTCCGTGCCAGTTGCTGTTTTTGCTTGTTTTTTACTTTGCAGAATATCAATACCAAACGAAGTCCAAATTCGACGAAACTTTTTTGGAGATTTTTTTTGCACAGAAGACACCCAGGGAGCCAAAGAAGTGCACGGGAGGAGGTCCGTGGGGCCCACTAGGCACCAGGGCGCGCTAGAAGGCCCAGACGCGCCCTGGTGGGTAGTGGGCACCACGGGAAGCTTCTCCACCACCATCCGCCTCTATAAATAATCTAAAATCCCAAAAACCCTAGGGGAGTCGACGAAACACAATTCCATCCGCCGCAAGTTCCAGAACCACGAGATCCAATCTAGAGGCCTTTTCCGGCACTTTGCCGAAGGGGTCAACGATCACGGAGGGGTTCTTCATCATAACCCTTTCCCCTCCGATGATGCGTGAGTAGTTTACCACAGACCTACGGGTTCGTAGGTAGTAGCTAGATGGCTTCTTCTCGCTTATTGATCTTCGATACAATGTTCTCGTTGATGTTCTTGGAGATCTATTTGATGTAATGACTTTTTGCGGTGTGTTTGTTGGTATCCGATGAATTGTGAGTTTATGATCAGATCTATCCATGAATATTATTTGGGTCTTTGCTGAACTCTTTTATGCATGATTGTTATAGCCTCGTATTTCTTCTCCGAAACTTTGGTTTGGTTTGGCTAACTAGATTGTTTTTTTTGCAATGGGAAGAGGTGCTTTGTGATGGGTTCGATCTTGCGGTGCTTAGTCTCAGTGACAGAAGGAGACATGACACGCATGTATCGTTGCCATTAAGGATAAAAACATGGGGTTTATCCTACATGAATAGATCTTGTCTACCTCATGTCGTCGTTCTTATTGCATTACTCCGTTTTTCCATGAACTTAATACACTAGATGCATGCTGGATAGCGGTCGATGTGTGGAGTAATAGTAGTAGATGCAAGCAGGAGTCAGTCTACTAATCTTGTACGTGATGCCTATATACATGATCAATGCCTTGGATATCATCATAAATATTCGCTTTTCTGTCAATTGCCCAACAGTAATTTGTTTACCCACCGTATGCTATTTTCTCGAGAGAAGCCTCTAGTGAAATCTATGGCCCCCGGGTCTATTTCCTATCATATTAAAACCAAAAATACCTTGATGCACTTTTTCTTTATTTATTTTATTTTGTGTTTTTTCAAGATCTATTTATCAAATCTCATACAATTTAATCTATCTGAATGCCGAGGAGGGATTGACAACCCCTCTTACGCGTTGGGTTGCAAGTTCTTGTTATTTGTGTGTAGGTGTTGTTTACATAGTGTTGCTTGGTTCTCCTACTGGATTGATAACCTTGGTTTCATAACTGAGGGAAATTCTTACCGTTGTTGTGCTGCATCATCCTCTCCTCTTCGGGGAAATACCAACGCAGATACATGCAATCAGGCCACTACTTGGATCCGTACTTGATCGTTACTGACTCCTGTGGAAAACAGGGAGCTTTTGGATACTGGGTGTACCCGAGGGGATATGGTAGCTTGGGACATCTACAACCGGTTTGGATGGCGGTCCAATAATAGGCTAGGTGTTTAGTCATTTCGACCTATTTTCGTTGGTTGTGGCAAATTTTATCTTCTTTTTCATTCATTTTAAGCTTCGAGTGAGCTTGTACTAGACTGCACCCCTTTTGGATATTTCTTTAATAATATGGCTGCATGCATCGTTTTGATGCAGAGACCGGGGGTAATCCTCCTTTTCCAAAAAAATATGATGCATTGATGCGAAGCTTAGTTATTGAATTAGGACACCTGCTTTGCGCTCGGGTTTTGATGTGTAAACATGTGTATTTGTCAAGTTATATGATGCTTGGTTGTGTACTTAATTTTTTTCTTCAAATTTTCATGATTTGTGAAAAGGGACATTTACATTCCCCCCTAACTTTGTCCCGACCTCATCTTTACCCCTAAAAAAACGGTGTTCAACTATACCCCTCTTCCATTTCTGACACTTATGGAATACCCCTTCATACCCTTTCCGTCTAGTCAAAGTGCTTTGACCATGTTAGAGAGTTATTTTGGGCATTGTTGCCCCTCCTTCTTACATGTGGGGCCTACACACATCTCTCCAACCCCATCTCATTTCCCCCTCTCTCTTCTCTTCTATTCTCTCTCGTGACAAACCCTAACCCTAGTTCATCGATCTCCTTTATCGCGGCCGCTATCGAGGGCGAGCTCGTGGATCCAGATGCGGAGGTGGTGGATCGGATTGCGCTGCTCATCTTCGGCCTTTTGCAGTGGTAGAGGAGACGGTGACCAGACGGAATGGACGCAGTTCATGGTAGCAGCGAGAGCGGCCGCAGAGCAGAGAGCTCGCAGACCATGGCGGTGACGACAAGGAAGGTTTCAAGAGGGCATGTCTCTATGCACAATCACCGTTTGCTTGCATGTGCGCTCGCTTAGGTTAATTTCGTCAGTAGTGCTTGTGTTGTTCATGAACTTGTTCTTTGTTCTGGATATTTGCCATAGGATGGACCCAGCTAGAGCGTTTAATCTGAACTGTAGGATGGACACACGTGTGTTAGGCAGTTTTGGTACCAAAGGATCTGTCATAGGGTTTTCTTTCCCTTTGGTCATTGACTGTACATCAAGTTTTATCAAGTTTAGAAGTGCTATCTCAGATAAAGATCCATGGTGATTATATGATGTTGTTGAAATTAGGTATTGGGAAATGGCAAACACTGCTTGGGTGCATGTCCAGTGTGATAATGAGCTAGCTATCATGTTTGGAATATATGCAAAAAGAAAGTCAGCAGAGATTGAAATCAATGTTATACAAAGAAGTAGAGGAGAGTTTGAGAGAAGAACTACCAGATCACAAGCTAATAGTTCTCAAGCTAGGTGTATCTAGACAAGAGGGAGGGGTAGAAATGAAGGTGGGAGAGGAAATGCAGGTAGCAGAAGAAATTCTGGTGGCGGAGGTAATTCTGGTGGTAGGAATGCAAGAAATTCAGAGGCTAGTTCAGTACATGAACCAAGTGGAGCAGGTCTTAGAAGTAGTAGACAAGCAGGTGCTGCTCCTATCATAGAAGAGGAAGCTCCTGATGATGTTCCACAGATGATCAGGATGAAATCTTGCATCCTGAGTTTGTAATTGGGAAAGTGCCCAAGGGAAAAGAAGCAGTTCCAGAAGATCAAGATTATACCCCCCTAGTTTGAAGAGACCGATTCAGATTAGAGAGAGGAGGATGATGACATGACTTATTCTGAGAGTTTTGATGATTATAGGTCAGATGTGCAGTTTAACAGAGATGATCCTTCTCTGGTAGAAGGAACTATATTCTCAGAGTGCAAAAATGCACTAGCAACTTTCTCAATCAAGACAAAGAGTGAGTTCAAAATTGACAAGAGTGAGCCAGGTTGATTGACAGTTCATTGTGCATATCCAATGTGTTAGGAAGACCGAGCATGACAGGCTATATGATTATTTAGGGATAGCGTTCTTTAGCATTTTTATTTTGAAATGCATGATAGTTTGTTGGTATTCCTTAGTATTGATGTTTTTATATCAACTTATAGACTATTGCCTTGAATAACTCGTATCTTGATATTCATGCCATGATTAGATTATATGATCAAGATTATGTCAGGTAGCATTCGACATCAAAAATTATCTTTTTATCATTTACCTACTCGAGGACGAGCAGGAATTAAGCTTGGGGATGTTGATACTTCTCCGTTGTATGTATAATTTTTGATTATTTCATGCCAATATTTTACAACTTTCACATACTTTTGGCAACAATTTATATGATTTTCTTGGACTAAGATATTGATCCAGTGCCCAGTGCCAGTTCCTGTTTGTTGCATGTTTTTTGTTTCACAGAAAATCCATATCAAATGAAGTAAAAACACGATAAAAATTACAGAGATTTATTTTGGAATATATGTGATTTTTGAAAAAAGAATCAATGTGAGACGATGCCCGAGGGGCCCACAAGCTCAGAGGGCGTGGCCCCCCTACCCTGGACGCACCCAGCAGGTTTGTGGCCACCTCGTAGGTCGGTTGGGGGTGTCCTTCTACCGCAAGGAAGATAAGATCCGAATAAAAATCCCCTCGAAATTTCAGCCCAATTGGAGTTATGGATCTCCGGGAATTTAAGAAGCGATGAAGGTCCAGAAAACAGGAATGCGAAATAGAAGAGAATAGAGAGAGAGAGAGATCCAATCTCGGAGGGGCTCCTGCCCTTCGGGAGCCATGGAGTCCAAGGACCAGAGGGGAAACCCTCCTCCCATCTTGGGGGATGCCAAGGAAGAAGAAGAAGGAGGGTGGCTCTCTCCCAATACTCCTGGTGGCGCTGGAACATCGCCGAGGCAATCATCGTGTGACGGCGATCTACACCAACAACTCCGTCATCTTCATCAACACCTCCATAACCTTCCCTCATCTATATTCAGCGGTCCACTCTCTCGCAATCCATTGTACCCCCTACTTGAACATGGTGCTTTATGCTTCATATTATTATTCAATGATGTGTTGCCATCCTATGATGTTTGAGTAGATTTTTGTTGTCCTATGGGTACATGGTAAATTGATATGATTGGTTTAAATTGCTTGTGGTTATGTCATACGTCCCAAATGTATCTACTTTTCCAAACACTTTTGCTCTTGTTTTGGACTCTAATTTACATGATTTGAATGGAACTAACCCGGACTAACGCTGTTTTCTGTGCAGAAATAAAAGTTCATTGATTGAGCTGAAAATTTACCAAGAATATTTTCAGAATATATAAAAAATATTGGCGAAGAGAACTACCGGAGGGGTGCCACCCAGGAGCCACAAGCTCAGGGGGCGCGGCCACCCCCAGGGCACGCCCCCCATGTTTGTGGGACCCTGGAGCCTCCGGCAACCCTAATTCCAACTCCATATATACCTATTCATGGAGAAAAAATCAGAGAGAAAGTTTCATCGTGCTTTATGATATGAAGCCGCCGCGACCTCCTGTTCTTCATCGGGAGGGCTGATCTGGAGTCCATTCGGGGCTCCAAAGAGGGGGATTCGACTCCGATGTCATCATCAACCATCCTCCATAAAAAATTCCATGATGCTCACCACCGGGAGTGAGTAATTCCTTCGTAAGCTTGCTGGACGGTGATAGGTTGGATGAGACTTGTCATGTAATCGAGTCAATTTGTTAGGGTTTTGATCCCTAGTATCCACTATGTTCCGAGATTGATGTTGCTATGACTTTGCTATGCTTAATGCTTGTTACTAGGGCCCGAGTGCCATGATTTCAGATCTGAACCCTTTATGTTTTCATGAATATATTTGAGTTCTTGATCCTATATTGCAAGTTATATGCACCTATTACGTGTTATGATCCGCATACCCTAAGGTGACAATAATTGGGATTCTTTCCGGTGATTACTGTAGTTTGAGGAGTTCATGTATTCACTATGTGCTAATGCTTTGTTTCGGCTCTCTATTAAAAGGAGGCCTTAATATCCCTTAGATTTCCTTATGGACCCCGCTGCCACGGGAGGATAGAACAAAAGATGTCATGCAAGTTCTTATTATAAGGGCGTATGACTATATACGGAATACATGCCTACATTAAATTGATGAATTGGAGCTATTGTGTATCGCTCTAGGTTGTGACTGTTACATGATGAATGCCATCTAGCATAATTATCCATTACTAATCCGATGCCAACGATTTTCATATATTGATCTTTGCTAAGTTACTACCGTTGCTCTTGCTGTTACAATCACTACAAAACTGCTTCTACTACTGCTACCGTTACTATTGCTATTGTTACCACTGCTATCAAACTATCATACTACTGTGCTGATGACCCACAAGTATAGGGGATCACTCGTAGTCCTTTAGATAAGTAAGAGTGCAGAACCCAACGAGGAGAAGAAGGAAATGACAAGTGGTTTTCAGCAAGGTATTTTCTGCAAGCACTGGAATAGTCGGTTACAGGTAGTTTGATAGCAAGATAATTTGTAACGGACAAGTAACGGTAATGGTAAATAAAGTGCAGCAAGGTAGCCCAATCCTTTTGTGGCAAAGGACAGGCCAAAACGGTCTCTTATAATAAGCAAAGTGTTATTGAGGGCACACGGGAATTTCATCTAGTCACTTTCATCATGTTGGTTTGATTTGTGTTCGCTACTATGATAATTTGATATGTGGGTGGACCAATGTTGGGTGCTGTTCTTACTTGAACAAACCTCCCACTTATGATTAACCCCCTCGCAAGCATCCGCAACTATGAGAAAAGTATTAAGATAAAATCTAACCATAGCATTAAACATATGGATCCAAATCGGTCCCTTACGAAGTAGCGCGTAAACTAGGGTTTAAGCTTCTGTCACTCTAGCAACCCATCATCTAATAACTACTCCACAATGCATTCCCTTAGGCCCAAATATGGTGAAGTGCCATGTAGTCGACGTTCACATGACACCACTAAGGGAATCACAACATACATATCATCAAAATATCGAACATATATCAAGTTCACATGATTACTTGCAACATGACTTCTCCCGTGACCTTAAGAACAAATGTAACTACTCACAAATGATATTCATGCTCAAGAATAGAGGGGTATTAAATAGCATAATGGATCTGAACATATAATCTTCCACCAAATAAACCATATAGTAATCAACTACAAGATGTAATGAACACTACTAGTCACCCACAGGTACCAATCTGAGGTTTCGGTACAAAGATTGAACACAAGAGATGAACTAGGGTTTGAGAGGAGATGGTGCTGTTGAAGATGTTGATGGAGATTGGCCTCCCAAAGATGAGAGGGTTATTGGTGATGACGATGGCTTCGATTTCCCCCTCCGGGAGGGAAGTTTCCCTTGCGGAATCGCTTTGCCGGAGGGCAAAAGTGCTCCCGCCCAAGTTCCGCTTCGAGACGGCGGAGCTCCATCCAGAAAGTCCTCTCCTTATTTTTTTTCTAGGTCAAAATGACTTATATACCAGAAGACGGGCACCGGAGGTGGGCTGGGCTGGCCACAACCCGCCAGGGCGCCCCTGGGGGGCCTGGTGCACCCTGGTGTCTTGTGGTCACCAGGTGGCCCCCCTCTGGTAGTTATTTGCTCCATTATTTTTCATATATTCCAAAATAATTCTCCGTGAAGTTTCAGCTTATTTGGAGGTGTGCATAATAGGTAGCTCTGACGCAGCTTTTTCAGGTCCAGAATTCCAGCTGCCGGTATTCTCCCTCTTTGTGTAAACCTTGCATATTATGAGAGAAAAGGCATTAGAATTACTCCATAAAGCATTATTATGCATAAAAACATTATAAATAACAGTAGGAAATCATGATGTAAAATGGACGTATGAACTCCCCCAAGCTTAGACCTCGCTTGTCCTCAAGCGAAAACCGATATCGAAAAACATGTCCACATGGTTTGAGAGAGAGAGATGTCGATAAAAATAAAATACGGACATAGTAGCATCATGCTTATTATCATAACAGCAACAAACTTCATTATAAAACTTTTTTCATATTACTTCTCATGAGCAAGTAACAATTCATCACAACATCGATGTAAAAAGCAGAAACTCTATTGAAAACTAACAAACTGTGTTCTCAGTCAACTTTGCAACTACAATTCATCATATTTTCAGGAAGGGTCTCGTATCGGATCCTCTTGGCAAGTCTACATACTCAACCATCATTTAATCTTCTATGATTGCTAACACTCACAGCATACCCATGAGCAAAAAGTTTCAACCGGACACATAGAAAGATAGGGGCTTATATTTTCGCCTCCCAACGTATTCACCTCAAGGGTGATGTCAACAATAATAACTCATGCTCACTCATATCCAATGGGATATATGTGCCTAGATCTTTCGTCACCACATGATGCTTGCAAGAAGAGAAAATAATAAAGGAACATGGAAGAATACTTTGACTCTTGCATAAAAGTAAATACATGAAAGTAAAAGATAGGCCCTTCGCAGAGGGAAGCAGAGGTTGTCATGCACTTTTTGGTTTATATGCCAAATTCCTTAATGCAAAAGAACGTCATGTTATATTGCCCCTTATGATAGCAACCTTTATTATGCAGTCTGTTGCTTTTATTACTTTGCCATCACAAGTTCGTACAACGCTTAATTTTCTCTTACACTAAATGATCAAACACATTTAGAAGCAATTTTTATTGCCTTATTGCACCGATGACAACTTACTTGAAGGATCTTACTCAATCCATAGGTAGGTATGGTGGACTCTCAAAACATGAGTTTGGGTTTTGGGTTTTTGGATGCACAAGTAGTATCTCTACTTAGTGCGGAATTTTGGCTAGCAAAGATATTGAGCAAGCACCACATGTTGAAGGATCTATGATAATATAACTTATATGTGAATATGAACAAACATAAATCATTACACTGTCTTCCTTGTCCAACGTCAACAAATTTGACATATAATGTTTAATGGGGCTCACAATCATAAAAGATGTCCAAGATAGTGTATTTGCATGTGAATTTTCTCTTCCCTTATTAATTCTTTCATGAATTGCATCATTGACCAATGCTATGTTTGTCAATCTCCACTAAATTTTACCACTTATACTTTTCCTTATGTGATGTCATTACTTACCATAAGATTAGCATATGATCTTTTTTCATTTATTTCCTTTTATTTGAATGCAACATAAAAGTAAAGAAGCAAAGACTCAAACTAAACTTTATTATATAACTCACACTCGATTACATAGTTAGATAGATCACAAAACTAATACTCGAAAATAGATCACGCTAAACTTTTATTCAACTAATTCATGATACAACTAAAGTTTGAACTAAAATAGGTAAAGGCAATAAAAGTGATGGTGATACAATACCGGGGCATCTCCCCCAAGCTTGGCAAAAGCCAAGGGGAGTGCCCATACCCATGTACTCAAGTCTCCTTTGGTGGGGAAGATGATGATGGTAGTGGTGATGAGGTAGTAGCGTTCTTCTTCTCCAGCTTGCGTCGGAGGCTAAAATTATCCTCCCTAAGATCCTCATTCTCAAGCTCAAGCTTTAATATCTTCTTGCATAATGCTGCCTTGCTATCCCATAGAAAACAAGAAGGGATAGATTGGGTCTTAGTTTTGTTGGGGAGGCTTGACTTCTTGAGCTCCACATGCGTATCTCCAGGTCGAGGTAGTGGAACTTCATCTTCATCTGAGGATACATCCTCCATCTCCTCCGGATCCGTGTCCTCCTCCTCATCCATGAACCAAAAATATGGGATGATTTTCTTAAAGACATTTGGATCGAGAGGTTGGTAAGAAACAGGGCTCTCTCCCTCCGAATCTTGAGACGACATATTTTCAGATCTGTGAGAAAAACAGCAAGAAACAAGAACATAAGATTTCTCCACAATGCGGTGGTCAATACGTTTGGGGGGTATATAAAGATTTTTTTATCTTGGGAAACAAGCAAACGGAAGGAATACGGAGTCGGGAAGGTTCCCGAGGGGGGCACAACCCATCTGGGCGCGCCAGGGAGGGCAGGCGCGCCCTGGTGTATCGTGCCCGCCTCGGTTGCCTTCCTGGTTATTTCTTATTTTCCTAATTTTTACAATTGTCCAAAACTGACAGAAAATATTTTTGCGGATTTTTCGGAGTCCGTTTACATACCGTATCACGTACCCCCTCTTTTTTAGGATTCTGGAGTGTTCTGGAAGGTTTCTTTAATGTGTTCCTCTGGTGTCATGGTTTGGATAATATTGCTTTCAACATTAATAGACGTACCTAAGATATAGTGTTTAATTCTTTGTCCATTGACCATCTTCGGGTTAGTACCTTCGGCATTATTAATCTTGATAGCTCCAGAGCGATAAACCTCTTCGATAATATATGGTCCTTCCCATTTGGAAAGAAGTTTTCCTGCAAAGAATCTAAAACGAGAGTTGTACAAAAGAACATATTCTCCAACTTTGAATTCCCGGTTTTGGATTCTTTTGTCATGTCGTCTTTTAACTTTTTCTTTCAATAGTTTGGCATTTTCATAAGCTTGGGTTCTCCATTCATCTAGTGAGCTAATATCAAATAACCTCTTTTCACCAGCAAGTTTGAAATCATAGTTGAGTTCTTTAATTGCCCAATATGCTTTATGTTCTAACTCAAGAGGCAAATGACAAGCTTTTTCATAAACCATTTTATATGGAGACATACCCATAGGATTTTTATATGCTGTTCTGCAGGCCCAAAGTGCATCATCTAATTTCTTAGACCAATTCTTTCGGGGCCTATTGACAGTTTTTTGTAATATTAACTTTATTTCTCTATTGCTAAGTTCAACTTGACCACTAGATTGAGGATGATAGGGTGATGCTTCTATGGTTAACATCATAGTTAGCAAGCATTTTACGGAAAGCACCATGAATAAAGTGTGAACCACCATCAGTCATTAAATATCTAGGGACTCCAAACCTTGGGAAAATAACTTCTTTAAGCATTTTAATGGAAGTGTTATGATCAGCACTACTAGTTGGAATAGCTTCTACCCACTTAGTAACATAATCAACAACAACCAAAATATGAGTGCACCCATTAGAGGAAGGAAAAGGTCCCATATAATCAAAACCCCAAACATCAAATGGTTCAACAACAAGTGAGTAATTCATAGGCATTTCCTGATGCTTACCGATATTACCAATTCTCTGGCATTCATCACAAGACAAAACAAACTTACGGGCATCCTTGAAAAGAGTAGGCCAATAAAAACCAGATTGCAATACCTTGTGAGCAGTTCTGCCTCCCGCATGATGTCCTCCATAGGCTTCAGAGTGACATTTCCATAGGATTTGTTCCTGTTCATGCTTAGGTACACAATGTCTAATAATGACATCTACTCCTTTATAAAGATGTGGGTCATCCCAAAAGTAATGTCTTAAATCATAGAAGAATTTTTTTTCTTTTGTTGGTATGTGAAACTAGGTGGTATATATTTAGCAACAATATAATTAGCATAGTCAGCATACCAAGGAGTATTATGAGAAACATTTATTGCAGCTAGTTGTTCATCAGGAAAACTATCATCAATAGGTAGTGGGTCATCAAGAATATTTTCTAACCTAGACAAGTTATCTGCTACGGGGTTCTCAGCTCCTTTCCTACCAGTGATATGTAAATCAAATTCTTGTAGTAAGAGAACACACCTAATGAGTCTAGGTTTAGCATCTTTCTTTTCCATAAGATATTTTATAGCAGCATGATCAGTGTGAAAAATTACTTTGGAATCAACAATGTAAGATCTGAATTTATCACAAGCAAACACAACTGCTAAAAATTCTTTTTCAGTAGTAGCATAATTTCTTTGGGCACTGTCTAGAGTTTTGTTAGCATAATGGAAAACATTTAATTTCTTATCAACTCCTTGTCCTAGAACAACTCCAACAACATAATCACTAGCATCACACATAATTTCAAAAGGCAAGTTCCAATCAGGTGGTTGAACAATAGGTGCGGAAGTTAAGGCTTTCTTAAGTGTTTCAAAGGCTTCTACACAATCATCATCAAAAACAAATGGAACATCCTTTTGTAAAAGATTAGTAAGAGGCCTAGAAATTTTAGAGAACTCTTTAATAAACCTCATATAGAAACCAGCATGACCAAGTAAACTACAAATACCTTTAATATCTTTAGGACATGGCATTTTCTCAATTGCATCAACTTTAGCTTTATCCACCTCAATACCTCGTTCATAAATTTTATGCCCCAAGACAATACCTTCAATAACCATAAAGTGGCACTTCTCCCAATTCAAGACGAGGTTAGTTTGCTCACATCTCTGCAAAACTCGATCAAGGTTGCTTAAGCAATCATCAAAAGAAGTCCCGTAAATGGAAAAATCATCCATGAAAACCTCAACAATCTTTTCACAAAAATCAGAGAATATAGCAGTCATACATCTTTGAAAGGTAGAAGGTGCATTGCATAAACCAAAAGGCATACGTCTATAAGCATAAGTTCCAAAAGGGCAAGTAAATGTGGTTTTCTCTTGATCAGGTTGTGAAATAGGTACTTGAGAGAAACCATAATATCCATCAAGAAAGCAAAAGTGTGTGTGCTTAGATAATCTTTCCAACATTTGATCAATAAAAGGCAGAGGATAATGATCTTTTCTAGTAGCTTTATTTAATTTTCTAAAATCAATTACCATTCTATAGCGAGTGACAATTCTTTGTGGGATAAGTTCATTTTTATCATTAGGAACAACAGTAATTCCTCCCTTCTTAGGGACACAATGAACATGACTTACCCATCTACTATCAGCTATGGGATAGATTATACCTGCTTCCAGAAGTTTTAGTATTTCATTTCTCACCACTTCTTTCATCTTAGGATTCAATCGTCGTTGGTGATCAACAACGGGTTTAGCATCAGGTTCCATAATAATTTTGTGCTGACTGAGAGTTGAACTAATGCCCTTAAGATCATCAAGAGTATATCCAATAGCAGCACGGTGCTTCTTTGAAATTTTTAATTATCTTTCTTCTTCATGTTCTGAAAGGTTAGCACTAATAATAACAGGATATATCTTCTTGTCATCAAGATAAGCATATTTCAAAGTGTCAGGCAATTATTTTAATTCAAACACAGGATCACCTTTAGGTGGAGGAGGACCTCCAAGAGTTTCAATAGGCAAATTGTGCTTTAGGAGAGGTTGTTGTTCAAAGAATATTTTATCTATCTCATTTCTTTCACGCAAGTGCATCTCATTTTCATGGTCGAGCAAATATTGTTCTAGTGGATTAGTAGGAGGCATGGCAATAGAAGCAAGACCAATTATTTCATCCTTACTAGGTAATTATTTATTACGGGGTTGTCTACTAAACTTGGAGAAATTAAATTCATGAGACTCATCTCCAAAGCTAACACTGATAGTTTGTTTATGGCAATCTATAGTAGCATTGACAGTGTTTAAGAAAGGTCTACCAAAGATAATGGGACAAAAGTCGTCTTGTGGGGAACCAAGAACTAAAAAATTAGCAGGGTATTTTATTTTCCCACAGAAGGCTTCAACATCTCTAACAATCCCAAGTGGTGTGATGGTGTCTCTATTAGCAAGTTTAATAGTAACATCTATGTCTTCTATTTCAGTGGGTGCTATATCATTCATAATTTCTTGATATAAGGTAAAAGGAATAGCACTCATAGTAGCACCCAAGTCACATAAACCATGACAACAGTGATCTCCTATTTTAACTGAGACAACAGGCATGCGAACAACATGTCTATGTTTATCTTTTTCATCGGGTTTAACAATTCTAGCAGCTTCATGACAGAAGTAAATACCATGCCCATCAATATTTTCTACCAAGAGATCTTTAACCATAGCAACACTAGGTTCTACTTTAATTTGTTCATAAGGTTTAGGTGCTTTAATATTACTTTTGTGAACCACAGTTGATACCTTAGCATGTTCCTTTATCCTAACAGGGAAAGGTGGTTTTTCAATATAAGCAGTAGGCTGTGACACCCTGGTTTTTGCCACCTTTTCTTTTCTAGAGTTTATTGCATATTTGGTTTGAATTTGAGTTTTTGAGTTAACTCATTTGGACTTAACACTTGGGAATTCTTTTTGGTTTTCCCCGAAGTGACTCCTAGCACTCTCAAACCATCTCTAGACTTCATCTCTCCCAAAATAATGCCATGAATTTTTTTTATTCAATGGCATAATATTCATTTTCCCTTTGAAAATGAATAATTTTCACTTCTGCTCCAAAGCAACCCTCATTTTTCTTGGTCAGAAAAATCTGAATAAATTCTCAAATATTCTTTGGGTCATGCCTCACCTTCCTATGCAAAATTATCCCATGGTCATGACTAAAATTTTTGCTCAAGAAAATATTTTCTTCTCTGGACAGCAAGGGCAGTTTGTGAAGGAAGTGCATGTTTGCTTGATCTTTTTTAGTTGAAAATTTTATAGCTTGGGTACCTTCCAACCTGAACCTTAGCCTCCAAGTTTTAGCCCTTATCTCTTTCTATTTTTTTCACAAAATGCTGCAACAGTTTCTGTCCAAAAACTCGACAGCTCTCTCCCATCTTGTCTAATCGACCTGGTGATAAACCAAGACCTCAAACCGACCTGGCTTTGAAGGGACTTGAGCCCAGACATGGTCTAGCAAGCCTGGTGCACTGTGTTGCACCAGTGCACGCGGTGACCGGGTGAGGACAGGGTGTTCGACAGGCTCTCAGCGTGCTCTACGCGTCGGCAGCTCCTCTGCCTCGCCCGTGCGTCCACCCCAAGCCAAACCAGCGTATCCTCTACCTTATGCTCCCTCGACTTCTTCCTCCTAGCCCTTCTCTGTCGCTCCCTGACACCGGTAGCTGGCACGGCAAGCGCGGACACGACGGCGCTGAGCCTACAGTGCATCGCGTGAACGAGATGTCCCTCTCATGCGCCCTGTGCTTGGCTCCGCATTGCCATTGTGCTTGGATGATCCTCCTCGACCTCTCCCATCACCTCTGAGCCTCTCTCGTCGCCGCTCGCCATTCCAGAACCCTCTCCAGCGTCCTCGAGCTCAGCCTCGCCCTCCCCTATAAATACAGCCCCTCCCTAGCCATTCTAGCCATCCCACTCTACTCCTCTGGCAACAAAACCACTAGTGTAGCACCACGGCAAGGCAGGGCGGGCCTCCAGATGCCGATCATCACCGGAGTTGGCCGCGAATCCCTTTCTGCCGCGTGCTCACTCCGGTGCTCTCCGTCCTCCTTCAACCCCCTAGGCGTGCTTGTGAGCTTCACTGGAATGCGATGGTGCTGCTGGACCGACCTCACCTCGCCGGAAACCCAAACTTTGACGAACCCCGCCGCCCGCCGTCTCTGGAGAAGACCACCGCGACGCCCTCCGTCCATCTCTACCCACTTTGCTGGTACGTACGTGTTCGTCTCGACGAGCTGCGTCCATCCATCCCCTCGTCGGCAGTCGCCGTGGTCTCCTCACCGGAGAAACCTCGACGACAGAGCCATCGTCCCCTGCTCCCTCTCTCTCTCTTATAAACCTGCCAGAGAGACCCCACCTATCAGCCTCTCTTCTCTCTCTCGAAGTGGTATAAGTGAAGACGTGTTCTGGAAATACGCCTTTGACGTGGCCCTCTCTGAGATTTTCTGTTTTTAGTTTTAATTCAAATATTTTGACTGAACTTTGGCCAGCTCTAAATCCTAAACCATAAGTCCAAATGAGATGATTCTTTTTGCAAATACTTTGTTATGAGCTTCTCTTTCAGCATGCAAAAGTTGAGATTTTTCCTTGCTGTAAATATTTTCTGGTGCATTTAAATGTGTTATGTGACATTTTCTTTATGCCATTTGGATCATTTTCAGAAGGTTGAACTTGTGTTGAAGAGGACCAGGAGTTTTGTGACCCTCCTCTAAACTAAGACAAGCCACCACAAGCATTCACAAGGATGACTTTGCAATAACTATGATTTTTACTTGAATTTAAAGTCATAAATTGCATGTAGTTAGTTAAAATAATTTAATTTGTGCTAGTTTTACTTTCATGCTATGCTTACTATATTTACAGAAGTATGTTGGTTATTTAGTCAAGTTTATGCAGTAGAATTTGTGTGGTCATGATCATGCTTATGTTAATACTGACATTATGTTGATTTTATGCATATGCATATCATGGTATATTTCATGGCATACTGTGGCTCAAGTACATTTTATTTCAACTTAAACATGATAATAATTCAACTTGAACATGCTGTTGATCGAGTCATGGTGACACTGAATTGAGCTTCCCAGTGCAACCACATTTGCCTTTATGGGAAGGCCCTTATTCCGTCTATTGACATGCCTCTCGCTGGTGCCTCCAACGAGGGAAGGTTATGCACTTGCGCTACCCTGGCCCGGTAGGCATGCATAGCCTTGTGTGCTCGTAGTTGTTTGGTACCATTGTCCCCGTTTGGGACCGTTTTTGTTTTGCCACGACGGTGGCCGTTAGATGTCCAGAGTGGCATCGGGGCCACCCATGACTTAGCCCAAAGAGGAGTTGGTCGGAGTGGCCGGGAGAGTGTCATGCAATAGATCGGTTTTGTCGGGACGCCGTGGCTCTACCCGAATGGGAGCACGAGGCCTTGGGTTTCGTAGTGTGGGTACAATGTACTAATCTCTGCAGAGTGTGTTTAATCAATCGATAGCCGTGTCCTCGGTTATGGACACAGTTCGTAGTAGGTCACACCGTGGGTCAACAAAACTAATTAATCTACACATTAATGTTACATTGATGGCACTTGTTATGATGGATGATATATTGGTATCATCGAGTTGGTTTCCTTCGTGATCTGGAGGTGATCACCATGGTAAGATGATGAATCTTCTATTATTATATTATTAAGACAAGAGACAAATAAACCATCACGTTGATCCACACAGATTAAATTATATCAACCATTAATTTTAGATATTAAGGGCTATGATTTAAAGATGTAAACGTTACATAAAAAATTGTTTTACATATAAACAGGACAACGTGTCACGATACAAATAGATATAGTTCGAACCAAAGCAGAACACAATGGACATGAAAAAACCTAGAGTGGTTCAGATGCACACATTAATAAATTAAATAATATAACTTGAAAAAAGGAGTAGATACGGCCGCTTCTTCAGAGCCATACGTAGGCAAGTCAAATCCTACTATATGTATGAGTTGGACAAGGTAACGACTCCCTGGACCGAAGGCAATAAGCCAAGCCCATGACCTTTTTCATGCTTCAAGCGATCTTGCCGGCGCACGGCTACTGTAGTAGGGCAGGAACACAACCTTGTGGCTGCTGACTCGCTTGGGTTGGGTCAAGTCTAGAGGCCAACGCAATCAGGGGCTTTGGCAGAGATCAACAGAAGCACACATATACGCATGCGGCTGGGTGTGAATAGGCGAGCTAATAGATCTCTTTTCCTTAAGCATGTACGCTAATTGATTCTTCAAGGCTACCAACTACTCCCTGGTATACGTAGATTGTTGTCGGGCCCATTTCTGAGAATAATTCTCAGAATAGCCCTAAGTCACACCAGCCCCAAGATCAACACAACTGGTGGACTTCCTTGATACAGATAACTAGTACAAATATAATATTACACAGGGTTGAGTCTGAGGGCCCAACAAAGTTTATTACAAACTCGCCAATATATGGCAGTGGCGGGATATGACAGTGGTGTGGTGGTGATACAATACTAGTATAATAAAATAGAGCCAAGCGTCAGTGTGAGGCTTGACTATTTTATTTGTGTAGCGGAAGCTCAGCGGATGATACATGTGGTAGACTCCTATCTCACAGGTTGACTGACTGGGACTCCTCTAAGTGTCGGGCTCGCTAGCGCAATCTTCCACCACAAGCTCGTCCTCCTCCAAGTCTGGCCAAGTAAATAGCCAGGGACAAGCCAGTGAGTATGTTGGAATGTACTCGCAAACATTATGAACAAAAGATATAATGAATGCATATGCTCATGCTGACTGAAATTTAAATCATGACAATAAAATGATATGAACATGAACATAGCATGTTAGTCATGATCAAACTTATTAGAAATAAAGCAAATGAATGCCACGGGTAGTCTAGCCAGCCCAAGTGACACTCAGCAAAATAAAAGAAATGCCAATTGGGTGTCCACAAGAGTAGTGGCTGGACCGCCTGAAAACTCGAGAGACGCCACGAAGAGGTCTTGAAAAGAAATGCCAGTCGGGTGTCAAGTGACGCCACGGTCGGACTTGAAGAGAAATGCCAATCGGGTGTCCACAAGAGTAGTGGCGGGATAAACCGCCTGTTAACTCGAGGGACGCCACGAAGAGGTCTTGAAAATAAAGTTGAGTGCCCGGCGTAGTCTAGCCAGCCCCTGAGACACTTAGGAAATATAAAATAAGAGAAACGGGTTAGTCGTCAATAATATGTATAACCATAAAAATATTCACAGCAATAGTATTCAAAATAACCATGATTGTGTTAGTGATGATAACAATATCCTGCAAAATAGTTCATGCTCAATTTAATTATTTTCCTCCGGAGACCGACACCGGGACCGACACTTGACCCACCTAGCTAACGCCCTTGACCGTGGACAACGGCTATTCGAATAGGTTTAAACTCTGCAGAGGGTGTACTCTTTACCCACGTGTACGGGATTTCCTTAGTCAGTATCGTGACACTGACTAATTCCCATTACAGACTTTGGGATGAAAACACACCTGACCAGCACACACCAGATTAACCGTCCGGATGCCAGGAATCACCCAAAGCATCGTTTCAGAAAAACTCTAAGTCGGGGAGACCACAATCTCGAGTAGCATGGGATCACTATTAGTACGCGCGGATTCCAAGGGGTGCCCCCCTCTTGTTTACAACCAGAAACACCCATGCCCCCTGACCCGATGATAGGATTTAGTCCAAGGCCCTGGAAACCCTCATCGTGGCCCTCTGTACGGTGTGTACCTTGACAGGGGTTAACAACTTACTCAGCCGTACCTTCCTTGCGGAAGGACCCGTGGCAGCACGGTATCCAGCTACGTGTAACGGAACAAGACTCGATCTAGGCCGACTCAGGAGGTGTTAATTTTTACCACCGGCATGTTCCACATAGTCACGTGACACCACCGTGTCAAAAATAATGGCCCGTGCCCACCAGCACGTCCAAGGCAGGAGTCACACTCCTGAATTTCCACAGCTTCGCCATGTCAGAAGGATTTCTTGCTTGAGTGAAGTGCAAGCTAGGAGCAAGAATTGAGATGACCAAACATGCATGCACTTGTGATATATGTGGTGCAACTCCAACCGATGCAAACAAGCAAATGCAAATGCAATCACCATATCCCAAGTTCAATAATGCTTGCCTTGTCCAAAGTAGTGAGGAGAAAACCCTTCGAAATTCTCGGCAAAGTTTCCCTCTTCTTTTTCTGAAAAATTCAAATTCAAAGTTAAATAAAAAATTTGGCAATAGTACAAAAAGTTGTGTCAATTTTTTTTAAATAAATAGTAAAAAAACTAGAGAGAAAAATAAGAATTTCAAAAAAAGAATCAAATCATTTGGATCTGTGGTTTAAAAACTATAGGTAGTCAAAGTTCTGGTCAACTCTGCCTTTAAAATAAAAACAGAAAAGATAACGTTTCGGGTGAGATTACGCTTCCCAGCTCAGAACGCGTAAACCACCGAATACGTCTTCTGTTTTAACCGCAAAAGAATAAAACTCTGACGGATGGGGGCCACCCGTCAGGTTTGAATTTTGAGCGCACACGCGCGCGGGGACAAAGAGAGTGCGGCGATCGCCGGCGACGATCGCCGGGGTTTCGGCGAGCGGTGATGATCAGGACGTGATCAGTGTGGACTGTCGCGTCGGTGAGTGGTAGAGATGGACGCTGGTGAGCACCTGAACGACGGTGAGCTCGACACCGGCGGACGGGGGCTTCGGTGGAGATGGACCTCGTCGGAAAGGGGTGCTCGCGTCAAATTGGGGTGCGGTATCGGCGAGAGGGAGTGGTATGAGATGTTCTGTGGAGTTTGGGAGGCGGAGGTGATTTATCGATGACGAACCAATCGGAGATAGTGGCGGAGGGGCGGTGACCGAAGAGGAGGAAGGAGACCTCCTCGAGGCCAAGTGAGTGTGTGGGAGAGCGATTGGAGGCCAGTGTGGGCGGTGGGCGAGTGCACGGAGCTCGGGAGCTCCTATTTATAGACTGCCCGGGGCGGTCAGTGGCTTGCGGGTGACGCCGGAGTTATACCGCCGGTGAAGTAGGTTTTGGGCGGTGGTCAGGTTCAGCGCATGATCATGGAGATCAATGAAGCTCTCCAGAAGCCTCTGCGTGGACGAGTTTGAGCCCGGAGCCTTATCCACGAGGTGGCTCTGGTACGGCCATGGCGGACGCCGCCCAGCTTCGGTGACTGGCAGGAGGGGTCCAGCGGCTTGGGCGGTGCGGCGATGGCGCGGAGAGGGGCGACGCGTGGAGCTGGTAGGTGGAGAAGGCGTTGACGGCAGTGAAGACGGTCGGTGGCCGAGGCGGCTCTGCTCGGCCCGCCGTGGATGAGCTCGGTGGTTGTTACACCGGCCTGCCGAGAGCTCACCGGCGAGGAGAGGCTGGTGAGTGGGCCAGGGCATCGATGCATTGATGAGGAACGACGACGCCGTGGAGGAGAAGGAAGGAGAAGTGTGCACGACATCGATCGCCATTGCCTCTGAAGCAAAATTCAGTTAACTGAATTTTGACAGCTGTGAACAGTGTGCACATGAGATGTATGACAGAATGCCAGGAGGTGCTAGGGATTTTAGGATTTTATGTGAATTTTTGTGGTAATGTGTTGATGCTCAAAAATGAGTTTGGAAATGTTTCAGAATTTTTTGGGCATTCTAGATTAGGTTTGGATCAGAAATATTGAATCTAGTCCAAATTTGAATTGAATGGCATTTGAAATTTTTGAACTGTGGAACCCAATATTTTTGGTGAAATGGGTTGTAGGTACTGTCTAGTTGATAGGATAATTTTGGTGGAGGTAGAGATCTTGTAGAAAAGGTGGTTCCTTTGTAAACCAAAGGGATAGTGAATAATATAAATTCCAACTTTGGAATTTATAAAATATTGAAAGAATAGTTTTGTGACGTGGAAAGGAGTTGGATACTGTCCTATAAGATGTGCATGACTTGTGGAGTAATTTGGAGTGGCAGAAAAATTATTTGGAAGATTTTAGAAGAGCTAGAAGGAAGTGAAAAGGCCTTTTCCTTTGAATATTTAATTATTCACAAAAACTTTTCTAAATGAAAATTGTTTGAAAAACCTCCAAATTAATTATTCAAATAATTTTAAACCTTTCAAAATAGAATCATTAAAGAAAGTTTGAAAGGGTTTTCAAACGGAAGAAAAGTGATATGATCAAAATATGGTTTTCAAAGAATTTATTTTTAAAGGAAAGATTTTAAAATCCAGAAGAATATTTTTGGGGTGTTACAACACCTACCCCCCTTAAGAAAAATCTCGTCCTCGAGATTTCAGCTGTCCCTCAAACAGGTACGGATATTCAGTCCTCAGGTGATCCTCTCTTTCCCAAGTAGCTTCTTCTTCGGTGTGATTACTCCACTGAACCTTGTAAAATTTTATCACATTTTGCCGGGTTCTCCGTTTAGACTCTTTCAAAATCTTTATAGGGTGTTCCCTATAGGTAAGATCTAGTTGGATATCTAGGTCCTGATGCTGGACTTGCTTTTCTGGGTTGCTCACACATCTCCTTAGTTGTGACACGTGAAACACATCATGAACATCTGATAATTCTGCCGGTAGTTCTAGTTGATAGGCAACCTTGCCTCTCCTTGCGATTACTCTGAATGGTCCAATAAACCTCGGTGCCAATTTTCCTTTGACTTTAAATCTCTGTAGTCCTCTTGTGGGAGATACTCTGAGATACACATATTCATCGGGCTCAAAACTGATTTGGCGGTGCTTTTGATCATAGTAACTCTTTTGACGGCTCTGAGCCACTTTCAGTCTGTCCTGAATAAGCTTCACTTTTGTTTCTACTTCTTTAAGAACTTCGGGACCGAAAATTCGACTGTCTCCGGTCTCAGACCAATTGAGTGTGGTACGGCACCTTTGTCCGTACAGGGCTTCAAAAGTTGACATTTTCAGACTTGCTTAATAACTGTTGTTATATGAGAACTCTGCGTATGGTAAACTGTCTTCCCAGATAACTCTGTAAGTGAGCACACATGCTCTCAGCATGTCCTCTAATATTTGATTTACCCGCTCAGTTTGTCCTCCGGTCTGCGGGTGGTATGCTGTGCTGAACGTCAGTTGAGTCCCTAGGGCTTGCTGTAGGTGCTCCCAAAATCTAGAGACAAATTGGTTGCCTCTATCAGAGACTATGGTCTTGGGTACTCCGTGTAGGCAAACAATCTGGGAGAGGTATAATCTGGCAAGCCTCTGTGTGGAGTATGTGGTTTTTACCGTAATGAAATGTGCCACCTTGGTTAAATAATCTGTTATAACCCAGATAGAATCATTCCCGTGACGTGACTTTGGCAATCCGACGATAAAATCCATTCCTATTATATCCCATTTCCATTCAGGCACTCTGAGTGGTTGCAATAGTCCTGCTGGCCTTTGGTGTTCTGCTTTTACACGCTGGCATGAATCACAATGTGCGACATATACGGCTATATCTCTTTTCATCCCGTGCCACCAATAATTTTCTTGTAGATCGTTGTACATCTTTGTTCCTGCTGGATGAATAGAATATGGAGTGGTATGGACTTCTGCCAATTTTTTTTGCTTTAAATCTTCCTTATTAGGCACGCATAGTCTTTTTCCGAACCATAAAATTCCCTGATTGTTTATGGTAAATTCAGACGCCTTGCCCAGTTTTATTTTCCTCTTAATCCCTTCTATACTTGGGTGTCCTTTTTGGGCTTCTTTGATCTGATCCTCTAATGTTGGTTTTATCTCTAGTTGGGCAACGGTTCCTTCTATGACTAGGACCATATTGAGTTTGGCAAATTCCTGATTAAACTCATGCTGTAAGAATTGCGCACTATTATTGTTGGTGCAGGGATTTCGGCTGAGGGCGTCTGCCACAACATTTGCTTGACCCGGATGATAATGAATTCTGATGTCGTAATCCTTTATTAACTCAAGCCAGCGATGCTGTCTCAAGTTTAATTCTGGCTGGGTGAAAATATACTTAAGACTTTTGTGGTGTGTGTATATTTCACATCGTTTACCGAGAAGAAAGTGTCGCCATTCTTTGAGTGCATGTATTACTGCAGCTAGCTCCAAATAATGAGTAGGATAATTCTCCTCGTGTCGTCGCAGCTGTCTTGAGGCATAAGCCACGACTTTTCCTTCTTGCATCAATACACATCCAAGGCCTTTCCTGGACGCGTCACAGTATATCTCAAAAATTTTGTGCACATCGGGCACGACCAGAACGGGTGCCGTTGTTAGCCTCTTTTTCAATTCTTGGAAATTTTTCTCACAGGCTTCAGTCCAATCAAACTTCTTATCTTTCTTGAGTAATTGGGTCATGGGTTTAGCTATGGTGGAGAATCCTTCTATAAATCTCCGGTAGTAGCCAGCCAGACCAAAAAAACTCCTGACCTCTGTCACGTTTGTGGGTTGCTTCCATTCTTGGATAGCCTTTACTTTACTTGGGTCCACTACTATCCCATCTTGTGTCAGTACGTGTCCCAGAAAACCAACTTCTCGTAACCAAAATTCACATTTACTGAATATGGCATATAGTTGATTTTTCCTCAATTCTTCCAGGACTATTTGTAGGTGTTGCTCATGTTCCTCGGGTGTCTTGGAATAAATAAGTATGTCATCGATAAATACGACCACGAACTTGTCCAAATATTTCATGAAGACCTTGTTCATGAGATGCACAAAATAAGCAGGAGTGTTGGTTAAGCCAAAAGGCATCACTGTGAACTCGTATAATCCATATCTGGTAGTAAAGGCAGTCTTGGGTTTATCTGACGATCGGATTTTTAATTGATGGTAGCCTGACCTCAAATCTATTTTTTGAGAAAACCTTGGCTTCTGCTAGCTGTTCAAACAAGTCATTTATCCTGGCCAGTGTGTATTTATTTTTGATGGTGACCATATTGAGTGCCCTGTAATCAATACATAGCCTTAGGGTACCATCCTTTTTCTTAGCAAATAAAACTGGCAATCTCCATGGTGATGAGCTGGGTCGAACATAACCCTTTTCCATTAGTTCCTTAATCTGTTTCTTCAACTCAGCCAATTCCGTCGGAGCCATTCGGTATGGCTTCTTATAAATGGGTGTCGTTCCAGGTGCCAATTCAATAACAAATTCAATTTCACGGTCCGGGGGCATTCCTGGTAGCTCCTCAGGAAATACATGGGGGTATTCGCAGACTACAGGAACCTTACTTAATCTTGCTGCATCCACTTCATTTAATTTTCCTTGTGATGCGGAAATCCTCCTTGTGCCAAATTTTATTGTTTTTCCTTGGCAGCTTGTAAGAGTTACCGTGCAGTTGTAGCAGTCTATGAAACCTTTATTTTTGGTTAACCAATCCATTCCCAGAATAACGTCCAGATCGACTACTTCCAGAACAATAAGGTTGGCTAAAAATACCATTCCTTTGATCTCAATATTCACATCCTTGCAGTACCATTGTGTGCTTTGCTTTGATCCCGGGGACTGAATAACCATGGAATTTTGCAAAGGTGAAAAAGAAAATTGATTCTTCGAAGCGAATCCTTTTGAGATGCATGAATGGGAAGCTCCGGAATCAAATAAGACTGTAGCATTAATTGAGTTGACAGGAAACGTACCAAACACAATATCTGGTGCATTTTGTGCCTCCTCAAAGGTCACGTGGTTGACCTGTCCCTTCCTTTGGTTGTTATTGGGGTTGAAGTTGTTGCGTTTTGGAGCTGTGTTTGTACCATGGCCATTGTTGTTGGGCTTGGGGGTATTATTTCCTTGCTTTGGGCATTGCCTGGAGTAATGCCCTTCTCCTCCACAGGCATAACAGGTGATGCCCGGATAGAATGTCGTATCTTTGGTCCTGTTGTTGAAAGCACTGCGGTTCTGTTGTGGTGCTACCGCTGCTGGTCGGGGTAGCAGAGTTGCTAGTCGGGGTGTTGTAGGCTTCTGAAATTCATTCTTGGGCCTTTTGTTGCGAACCTGAGATGACTGGTTCATACGGCGCTTGCGTATTTCGTTCATGTTGCGGTGCTCGTTCTACAGTATAATTGCCTTGTCCACCAGTGTCTTGAAATCAGGAAAGGTGTGGACAACCAGTTGGCACTTTAAAGACGGAATAAGTCCATCGAGGAATTTTTCCATCTTTTTGTCTTCTGTCATATATTCGTCGTTGGCGTATTGGGCCAACTAAGTAAATTGATCTAGGTACTGGGCTACCGTGGTGCCTCGCTGCTTGAGATCCTCAAATTCCTTTTTCTTCAATTTCATGATACTGTTGGGAATGTGCGCTCCCCGAAAGTTTTCCTTGAATTGTTCCCAAGTCATATTAGCTCCGTTGGGGTGAGTGTGGCATAAGTTTTCCCACCATGATGCTGCTGTACCAGAAAAATAGTGTGGGGGTATAAAGCACTTTTTCCCAGTCCGTACACTGGGCAATAACCAATTTTCTTTCAATATCACGTAGCCAATCGTCTGCCTCCAATGGTTTGTCGGTGTGAGAAAACACAGTAGGATTGGTCTTCTGGAGCTCAATTTTTTTTGGCCTGTTCTGATTTTGTCCTTGGTGATTTCCCATATTGATTAAATGCTGCATCATCTCTTGGTGCTGTTGCTGGCTTTGCTTGTACAGACGGCATACTTGTGAAAATGTTGAGTCACTGCTCTGTTGACTAGTCTGTCCTTGTGTAAAATTATTTCCCATTTGTCCATGGTTGTTCTCTGGCGGATTTGGCATAGAACGGGTCCAGGGGTGATGCATTTTCTTTCTGGTGTATTTGTGTAACACCGATGAGAAAAGAAATTATAAAGGCAGCAAATAAATTTTTTAAGAGACTGAAAATAAATCTACCCCCAGGACGCAAATACAACAGGTTATATCATACATGCAGGATTAATTATACAAGATGCTTGCAGAAACTGTATACTACACGACCACTTATTCAACTAGCGTACTACTTCGTCCTCTCAATGTGCTGTGGTCCGAGTCTATTACTCGCCATCTTACAAAAAGAAGAAGAAATAGAAAATAAATATCTCACAACCATGTCTCATAAAAGACTACTGCGGTGCTGACGCTCGATCTGTCCTCACGGGGTGTCCGAGACACTGTAAGCTCCGCTGAGGGTGAGTCCCAGCTGTGGTCCTTGAGACTCAACCTCCTCCTCTTCTGGAATGGTCTCCACTAGGGCAGAGGTTGATGCTACGCCTGCCTGAGGTGGCACCGTGCGCGTCGGCAGTGGAGCTCAGATCGGAACAGGTGCAGCCAAGCGACTAGCCTCATCACTCGGGGATGAGCACTGAACCGCGGGCTGAGTAGGAGAATAGTGTGGAGGAGTCGGAATACGAGGGGCACGGGGTGAAGGCGAACGAAACTCACTCCTACGAGGGATCCTCGCACGAGCCAAGTCCATCCGTGCAGCAAGATGGTCGTCCACCAGTGCGGTGAAGACCGACTCTAGTGCCATGATATACTGAACAAGGGGCTCGATCGCCTCATCCCTTTCTCTTGCGGTGTAGGAAAAAGCGTAATGGTTGGTATGAGGAACATGGCACGAAAGGTAGTGATAGGGACGGGTCTGCATGATAGGCAGGATGTCCCTGAGACGAGCAATAGCCTCACGGGCGGCCATCTGGATAGCATGCCTCTCAGAGGGCATGACTCTCCCCATAAAATGGTAGTTGCGGAAAGACAAGGTACTTCCACCCCGAATATATACTGAAGCCTGGTACATAGTCAGAGTGTCTGTGATCCTGTCAGGAAAAACGGTGTACTCTGGATGGCTCGGAGATCTCATCGCATCTCTAGCGATGACGGTAAGAAGACGGGAAAATCCCGCAGGCTCGTTGGTGAAAATCTGGGATGGGCGGTTGCCGCCAGGCATCTACATCAGTAGACAAAAATCCAAATAGTCATATCATGTGCATATGATGACCATGGGAAAATGCTACAATGCATGTGATGCATGCTAAAAATGTTAGTACTGACTCGAGTGCTAGCGATCGTTCCTAGGGCTTCCTACAGTCAGCCTGGCTCTGGTACCAAAGCCTGTCGGGCCCATTTCTGAGAATAATTCTCAGAATAGCCCTAAGTCACACCAGCCCCAAGATCAACACAACTGGTGGACTTCCTTGATACAGATAACTAGTACAAATATAATATTACACATGGTTGAGTCTGAGGGCTCAACAAAGTTTATTACAAACTCGCCAATATATGGCAGTGGCGGGATATGACAGTGGTGTGGTGGTGATACAATACTAGTATAATAAAATAGAGCCAAGCGTCAGTGTGAGGCTTGACTATTTTATTTGTGTAGCGGAAGCTCGGCGGATGATACATGTGGTAGACTCCTATCTCAAAGGTTGACTAACTGGGACTCCTCTAAGCGTCGGGCTCGCTAGCGCAATCTTCCTCCACAAGCTCGTCCTCCTCCAAGTCCGGCCAAGTAAATAGCTAGGGACAAGCCAGTGAGTATGTTGGAATGTACTCGCAAACATTATGAACAAAAGATATAATGAATGCATATGCTCATGCTGACTGAAATTTAAATCATGGCAGATAAATGATATGAACGTGAACATAGCATGTTAGTCATGATCAAACTTATTAGAAATAAAGCAAATGAATGCCACGGGTAGTCTAGCCAGCCCAAGTGACACTCAGCAAAATAAAAGAAATGCCAATCGGGTGTCCACAAGAGTAGTGGCGGGACCGTCTGAAGACTCGAGGGATGCCACGAAGAGGTCTTGAAAAGAAATGCCAGTCGGGTGTCAAGTGACGCCACGGTCGGGCTTGAAGAGAAATGCCAATCGGGCGTCCACAAGAGTAGTGGCGGGATAAACCGCCTATTAACTCGAGGGACGCCACGAAGAGGTCTTGAAAATAAAGTTGAGTGCCCGGGGTAGTCTAGCCAGCCCCTGAGACACTCAGGAAATATAAAATAAGAGAAACGGGTTAGTCCTCAATAATATGTATAACCATAAAAATATTCACAGCAATAGTATTCAAAATAACCATGACAGTGTTAGTGATGATAACAATATCTTGCAAAATAGTTCATGCTCAATTTAATTATTTTCCTCCGGAGACCGACAGCGGGACCGACACTTGACCCACCCAGCTAACGCCCTTGACCGTGGACAACGGCTATTCGAATAGGTTTAAACTCTGTAGAGGGTGTACTCTTTACCCACGTGTATGGGATTTCCTTAGTCAGTACCGTGACACTGACTAAATCCCATTACGGACTTTGGGATGAAAACACACCTGACCAGCACACACCAGATTAACCGTCCGGATGCCAGGAATCACCCAAAGCATCGTTTCAGAAAAACTCTAAGTCGGGGAGACAACAATCTCGAGTAGCATGGGATCACTATTAGTATGCACGGATTCCAAGGGGTGCCCCCCACTCGTTTACAAACGAAAACACCCATGCCCCCTGACCTGATGACAGGATTTAGTCCAAGGCCCTGGAAACCCTCATCGTGGCCCTCTATACAGTGTGTACCTGGACAGGGGTTAACAACTTACTCAGAAATACCTTCCTTGCGGAAAGACCCGTGGCAGCACGGTATCCAGCTAGGTGTAACGGAACAAGACTCGATCTAGGCTGACTCAGGAGGTGTTAATTTTTACCACCGGCATGTTCCACATAGTCACGTGACACCACCGTGTCAAAAATAATGGCCTGTGGCCACCAGCACATCCAAGGCAGGAGTCACACTCATGAATTTCCACAGCTTTGCCATGTCAGAAGGATTTCTTGATTGAGTGAAGTGCAAGCTAGGAGCAATAATTGATATGACCAAACATGCATGCACTTGTGATATATGTGGTGCAACTCCAACCGATGCAAACATGCAAATGCAAATGCAATCACCATATCCCAAGTTCAATAATGCTTGTCTTGTCCAAAGTAGTGAGGAGAAAACCCTTCGAAATTCTCGGCAAAGTTT
This sequence comes from Thinopyrum elongatum, assembly GCA_011799875.1. NCBI lineage: Eukaryota > Viridiplantae > Streptophyta > Magnoliopsida > Poales > Poaceae > Thinopyrum > Thinopyrum elongatum. Next base: position 611,331,319 of record CM022303.1, read on the forward strand.
CCCTCATCTTTTTTTGAAAAATTCAAATTTAAACTTAAATAATTTTTTTGGCAATAGTACAAAAAGTTGTGGCAAAACATTTTTAAATAAATACTAAAAAAACTAGAGATAAAAATAAGAATTTCAAAAAAAGAATCAAATCATTTGGATCTGTGGTTTAAAAACTATAGGCAGTCAAAGTTCTGGTCAACTCTGCCTTTAAAATAAAAACAGAAAAGAAAATGTTTCGGGTGAGATTACGCTTCCCAGCTCAGAACGCGTAAACCACTGAATACGTCTTCTGTTTTAGCTGGAAAAGAATAAAACTCTGACGGGTGGGAGCCACCTGTCAGGTTTGAATTTTGAGTGCGCACGCGCGCGGGGACAAAGAGAGTGCGGCGATCGCCGGCGACGATCACCGGGGTTTCGGCGAGCGGTGATGATCGAGACATGATCAGTGTGGACTGCCGTGTCGGTGAGTGGTAGAGATGGACGCCGACAAGCACCTGAACGACGGTGAGCTCGACGCCGGCGGACGGGGGCTTCGGTGGAGATGAACCTCGCCGGAGAGGGGTGCTCGCGTCAAATTGGGGCGCGGTATTGGCGAGAGGGAGTGGTATGAGATGTTCTGTGGAGTTTGGGAGGTGGAGGTGATTTATCGGTGATGAACCAATCGGAGACAGTGGCGGAGGGGCGGTGACCGGAGAGGAGGAAGGAGACCTCCTCGAGGCCAAGTGAGTGTGTGGGAGAGCGATTGGAGGCCAGTGTGGGCGGTGGGTGAGTGCACGGAGCTCGGGAGCTCCTATTCATAGACTGCCTGGGGCGGTCAGAGGCTTGCGGGCGACGCCGGAGTTATACCGCCGGTGAAGTAGGTTTTGGGTGGTGGTCAGGTTCAGCGCCTGATCGTGGAGATCAATGAAGCTCTCCAGAAGCCTCTGCGTGAACGAGCTCGAGCCCGGAGCCTTATCCACGGGGTGGCTCTGGTACGGCCATGGTGGACGCCGCCCAGCTCCGACCACTGGCAGGAGGGGTCCAGCAGCTTGGGCGGTGCGGCGATGGCGCAGAGAGGGGCGACGCGTGGAGTTGGTAGGTGGAGAAGGCGTTGACGGCATTGAAGACGGTCGGTGGCCGAGGCGGCTTTGCTCGGCCCGCCGTGGATGAGCTCGGTGGTTGTTACACCGGCCTGCCGAGAGCTCACTGGCAAGGAGAGGCTGGTGAGTGGGCCAGGGCATCGATGCATTGATGAGGAACGGCGACGCCGTGGAGGAGAAGGAAGGAGAAGTGTGCACGGCATCGATCGCCACCGCCTCTGAAGCAAAATTCAGTTAACTGAATTTTGACAGCTGTGAACAGTGTGCACATGAGATGTATGACAGAATGCAAGGAGGTGCAAGGGATTTTAGGATTTTATGTGAATTTTTGTGGTAATGTGTTGATGCTCAAAAATGAGTTTGGAAAAGTTTCAGAATTTTTGGGGCATTCTAGAATAGGTTTGGATCAGAAATATTGAATCTGGTCCAAATTTAAATTGAATGGCATTTGAAATTTTTGAACTGTGGAACCCAATATTTTTGGTGAAATGGGTTGTAGGTACTGTCTAGTTGATAGGATAATTTTGGTGGAGGTATAGATCTTGTAGAAAAGGTGGTTCCTTTGTAAACCAAAGGGATAGTGAATAATATAAATTCCAACTTTGGAATTTATAAAATATTGAAAGAATATTTTTGTGAGGTGGAAAGGAGTTGGATACTGTCCTATAAGATGTGCATGACTTGTGGAATAATTTGGAGTGGTAGAAAAATTATTTGGAAGATTTTAGAAGAGCTAGAAGGAAGTGAAAAGGCCTTTTCCTTTGAAAATTTAATTATTCACAAAAACTTTTCTAAATGAAAATTGTTTGAAAAACCTCCAAATAATTTTAAACCTTTCAAAACAGAATCATTAAAGAAAATTTGAAACCCAATTAAAATTTGAAAGGGTTTTCAAATGGAAGAAAAGTGATATGATCAAAACATGGTTTTCAAAGAATTTATTTTTAAAGGAAAGATTTTAAAATCCAGAAGAATATTTTTGGGATGTTACAATTGTGATCTGTCCATGACGAAATATTCTTCTCTACTTAAATTGAATCTGAGAAACCTCTAGGGAGCAGTGTCGGCTGTGTCTTGCTACAATTATAAGGGTTGGGTTGGTCAAATTTACGAAGTTTAGTGAAGATTCAAAGAAAAGGTATAAAAGCCGTAGACACCAATGCAACGCAAAAACATGTAGATGACCTTAGTGAGGATGAGGAGTTAACAGTTGGGAGCTGGTCCCTAGGGACTAAAACTAGATGGGGCAAGCACCCCAGCAAAAAGTTCCAATGAAGTACATCTTCTGGAATGTTAGGGGAATTCTTGCACCTGGTAGCAAGAAATGTATTGAAGACACCATTTGGCCTCAGAAACCTAGTCTTGTTGGGTTCCAAGAAACCAAACAGTGTGAGTTCTCCAAAAAATTCCTTAAAAACTTGATGGGTAATAGAAATTTTTGGTGGAAATTTTTACCTTCCATTGGCTCTGCAGGAGGCATTTTGGTTGGTGTAGATTGTGATGTGTTTGAGATAATTAGTTGGGACATAGGCAGGTTTACAGTTAGTGTGGTGGTTAAAGATAAGAGTAATGATTTAGTTTTTAGATTTACTACAGTTTATGGCCCTACATATGAGGAAGATAAGAATGCGTTTATTTCTGAATTACATGAACTGTGTGTTAGTTGGTCTGGGCCCTGCATTATTGGTGGGGACTTTAATCTAGTCAGGGGGCCTGGAGATAAGAATAACAGGAATGTCAATTATAGATGGGTGGATAAGTTCAATGTTTGGGTTGATATGTGGTCTCTGTTGGAGATCAACATGTCAGGTAGGATGTATACCTGGGCTAATAATCAAGAGAACTTGATTATGTCCAGGATTGATAGGATCTTTGGCTCTACGGAGTATGAGGCTAACTTTCCTATGGCCAGTGCCAGAGCACTGCCTAGAGTGGGGAGTGACAATACACCAATTGTATGGGACTCTAGTTGTGAGCAGAATGATAGGGGGAGGAGTTTTAAGTTTGAAAAATGGTGGATCACCAGACCTGATTTTAAAGATGTAGTAGTTAAAGCCTGGAGTAGCAGGTGTAATAGTAACAACCCACTAGATATTTGTCGAAATAAGGTCAGAACTTTTAGAAGGATGGCTAAAGGTTGGAGTAGGAATATAGAAGCTTTCCTTAGAAAGAACAAAAATGATCTGATGTTGGAGTATGATTTACTAGATATTAAAGCTGAAGATGGTAGTATGACAAAGGAGGATAGAAATAGAATGGCTGACATTTTTAGGGAACTTGCCAATATTTGGCAGGTTGAGGAGATTAAGGCTAGACAAAGATCTAGAGAAAGAGATATTGTAGAAGGTGATAGGAACACAACATACTTCAATGCTGTGGCAAACCAGAGGAGGAGGAAGAAAACTATCATTTGTTAGAAGGGACTGAGGGTCCCACCTCTGACCCTGCTGGGATGCAAAAAATTGCAGTAGAGTACTATAAAAAAACTTTTTCAATGGGAACCCAGACCAGACATTAACCTGAGAGGTGATTTTTTTGAGGAAGAAGAGAAAGTGACTAGTCTGGAAAACAGTAGCCTAGAAGCTAGATTTTCTGAGAAAGAAATTAGAGAGGCAGTATTTGGCTCTTACTCTGATGGAGCACCAGGCCCAGATGGGATGCCTTTCATGTTCTTCCAGGAGTAATGGGAGGTAATTAAAAATGATTTAATTAGGCTCTTTGATGCTTGGTTTGAGGGTGATCTAGATATTTTTAGACTTAATTTTGCTATGATCACACTTATTCCAAAGGAGGATGAGGCCAAGACTATGAACAAATTTAGGCCCATCAGCCTCCTGAATTGTAGTTTTAAGATCTTTTCTAAGGTGCTCACTAACAGACTAGCAATGATAATTGGGAGATTGGTTTCTGGATGCCAATCTGCCTTTATTAGAGGGAGATATATACTTGAAAGTGTGGTTACTGTGCATGAGATTATTCATGAGGTCCATTCCTCAGGGAAACAGGGTTTGGTCCTTAAACTAGATTATGAAAAAGCATACGACAAAGTCAACTTAGATTTTGTTTATGAGGTTTTGAAACTTAGAGGTTTTGGACCTAAGTGGATTAACTGGGTCAAGAGTCTAACTGAGAATGGCTCTGTAGGACTCAAGCTGAATGGGATGGAGAGTGATTTCTTCATCACAGGGAAAGGGCTGAGGCAAGGAGACCCTTTCTCCCCTCTCCTGTTTAACCTGGTGGTCGATGTGTTTTCTAGGATGTTGGTTAAAGGTAGTAGAGCTGGGCTAGTCAAGGGTTTGTGTCCTGATATGGTGGAGGGAGGGGTGATGTGTCTGCAGTATGCAGACGATACTCTTTTATTCCTTCAGCCGGATCCCAGGGCAGCTTTGAACCTCAAATGGATCCTCACCTGCTTCGAGCAAGTCTCCGGGATGAGGATCAGTTTCCATAAAAGTGCGCTTATTCCTATTAATATAGGGTCGAAAGATTTGGTTCCTTTTATTGATATATTACAGTGTGTGGCTGGTGATTTCCCTATTAAGTATTTGGGCATTCCACTGCATTATAGTAAGCTGAGTTGAGAGGATTTGCAATTCCTGATAGAAAAGTTACTAGCTAGGATTGCTGGCTGGAGGGGGAAGCTTCTCTCCTATTTAGGGAAGATTACCTTGAGTAAATCCTGCCTGGCTAGTATCCCATTATACCTCCTGTCCTTCATTAAGTTTCCTAAATGGGCTATACAACTCATCAACTCACATATGGCAAGCTGCCTGTGGAGTGATAGTGAAGGAAATGATAAAATCCATTTAGCAAATTGGCCTTCCATTTGTATGACGAAGGAGTTTGGAGGGATGGGGGTTCTTTACTTACAAGATATGAACGCTTGCCTGATTGGGGCCTGGGTTAAAAGATACATCGCGGGGGAAGGGACTCTCTGGAGGAGAGTGATAGACAGCAAGTATAACACTAGGAGTCCTAATATACTCTGCTGTCATGATAACAATGCATCTCAATTCTGGAAAGGGGTCATGTGGGCCCTGCAGGCTGTTAGAGTGGGCTATAAATGGTCCGTAGGCAATGGTAGATCAATTAGATTCTGGGAAGACATTTGGCATGGGAATGCACCTTTGGCAACCCAATTTTGGGATCTTTATTTTTTGGTAAATGAAAAAAATAAATCCATTGCTGAGATCTGGGATGGACATGAGCTTAAATGCTCATTTAGGAGAACGTTCTCTGACGAACTTATGGTACAGTGGTTGGATTTGGTCAATATCCTCATTGACTAGAATCAGTCAAGAGGAAGATTCCCTAACTTGGCAGTACGAATCAAAAGGGATCTACTCTATGAAATCTATGTATGCCATAATTAATTTTAGAGGAGTTCAACCCATTTTCCTGCCTGCAGTTTGGAAAATTAAGGTACCTCCTAAGGTCCAAGGGTTTCTTTGGCTGTTCTCTCAAAATAAGATCATGACCTGTGATAACTTGAGAAAAAGGGGACTGCCAAAGCCTCTTGAGTGTATCCATTGCACTGAGATTGAGTCGGTGTTTCATCTGTTCTTTGAATGTGTGGTGACTAGATTAATGTGGAAAGAGGTTGAGGATATATTTAATGTGGAAAGAGGTTGAGGATATATTTAACCTGGTCATCATAGATTTTGAGTCCTTAGCTAAAATGGTGGTTGTGTGAGAAGAAACATCTACACTTAAATGTGATTTCTTCAGCAGTCCTGTGGGGATTGTGGAATTGTAGAAATGCTCTAGTTTTTAATCGTTGCTCTTGGATCTCCATGAAACAGGTGTTCGGTTGAGTCCTGCGGTACCTAAAGGACTGGACGAAACCATTCGAGGATCTCTAAGGAGGAAAGATGCAGGTTTTCCAGGAAGCTCTGTGGAAGAAGCTAAAAAATCCTCTGGAGCTGGAACCAGGGTAACGAGCTGCAAGCAAGGGCTGGAGACCCTGTCGTGGACTAAAGCTATCCGTGGAGCTGCACACGGCGGCAGGAGCACGTTGGAGTTCCAGCAGAAAAACCCTCGTGAGGCGGACGCCATCCATGTGGTCTTCGCTGGATGAGAGTGATCTACCTCCCCTGCAGCATTCTGGTTACCTCGAGAGAGAGTTGATGCTGGTTTTGTAATGCTTTGACCTGTTAAACTAGCTGTTAGGGTTGCAATTATGTAGCTGGATGGTAAACACCTCCTGTGGTAGTTTCTGTTTTGTGGTACTCGTTTGGCTTTTGTTTCTTCAATGAAATTTGGAGCTGGGGGGAGGCCCCTGATTTTTGAAAAAAGGTATAAAAGCCTCCCAAGGAGGAACGTACTCTCGCTGGCCAACCATGTAAAGTTCAGGGAAGACATGTTGATTACTTTTTGTTGCCTACAATCATACAATTATTTTTCCGAATGTGCGTATGGATAGATCTCTAAAAGCTGTGTGCGGACATGTATATATGTGCTGTAGACAGGAGACAAATAAGCCATCACGTTGATCCACACAGATTAAATTATCTCAACCATTAATTTTAGATATTAAGGGCTATGATTTAAAGATGTAAACGTTACATACAAAAATTGTTTTACATATGAACAGGACAACGTGTCACGATACAAATAGATATAGTTTGAACCAAAGCAGAACGCAATGGACATAAAAAAAACCTAGAGCGGTTCAGATGCTCACATTAATAAATTAAATAATATAACTTGGAAAAAGGAGTAGATACGGCCGCTTGCTTTTGAGCCGTTTGTAGGCAAGTCAAATCCTACTATATGTATGAGTTGGACAAGGTAACGACTCCCTGGACCGAAGGCAATAAGCCAAGCCCATGACCTTTTCATGCTTCAAGCGATCTTGCCGGCGCACGGTTGCTGTAGCCACTAGTAGAAAACATGGCTTTGGTCCAGGCCAGATAAGGGCATTAATCCCGGTTCTCTTATGAACCGGGACCAAAGGGTGCATCAGTCCCGGTTTGTGAGGCCAGGGCGCCGGCCGGGCCTCGGTGGCCATTGGTCCCGGTTCTTCTGACCCCTTTGGTCCCGGTTCCAGACACGAACCAGGACCAATGTGCCTCGCTCCTGGCGCAACACCTTTAGTCCCGGTTGGTGGCTGGAACCGAGACTAAAGGTCAGTCTTCTGTCCCGGTTCTGGCCACCAACCGGGACTAAAGAGATGCCTATATATACCCTCACCCTTACCCACCCTCTCCTCTATTTTTTGGCCGTGTGGGAGGTGTGCATGTGCTGCTATGTTCTCCCTTCTATGCTTGCACATGAGGTGTTCGATGAAATGCCCGAGCCACACTTAAGCTTTCTCCTCTCCAAGCTCGACCTCCAAGCTCCATTTTCCTCAAGATTTGTCTAGGTTAGGCGGTCCGTCCCGTCCCGTCCCCGTCCTCACCGCCGTCGATCGCCCGCGCCGATCTCGTTGCCGGCACCACCGTGGTGAGCCTCTTGTTCTTATCTTCTTTCTAAAAGAAAAAACTTATTACTTGTATGATTTAGATAGATATATACTTGTATAATTTTCTTAACTTTATTATTTTTTGTTATTATATAGTGCCATGGTTTTGGTATCCGCCCCCATCGGCCCTCGTCCTGTCTATGATTCGGATGTGGTATATTATCTTTTATAACTATTTGTTTCATTTAGTGTTTTTGACAATTATGCCGATCAACGTGACATAGATGTTTTATCTAGGAGGTATGTGAACCAGAAATTCCAACCGACCCTCTTGTCGAGAGGTTAAATTTAGTTGAAAAAGAAAACAATTACTTGAAGAAAAAATTGAAAAGAATTGAGGAGGAGAAGATGGAATTGGAGTTGCATGTTGCGGATGTCGTTGATGATCACAAGATCAAGATGGATGCAATGCGCTTGAAGATTAGAAAGATTAGAAAATATGCCATTGATACTGAGGCTTGGTATCATTATGCCGTTGGATCAATTGTTACCTTAGTTGCGATTATAATCGCATTTGTTGTTGCATTGAAATGTTTTACATAGTTTCAATGTATGTTTTAATTAGATGCTCTAGAGAGCTATATGTTGTTCAATGAGAACTATGTATGAACTTTATGTATTAATTTTTTTAGTAATAACATTTGATCACTACTATACTTTGGTTTTAATGTGATGATGGACTTGTATTAATTTGGTCACTTCTCTATTCATGATGTTCTGTAATGGTTTTTTGGTACACTTAATTATATAATGCACGCAGATGAACCGGCAATGGATGTACGGTGACGGACGCACCTCCGAGTAAATTGAGGGCCTGCATAATTTTCTCGAAGTGGCTGAGGCAAACAAGCAGAATGGTTTTATGTATTGTCCATGCCCTGTCTATGGGAATACGAAGGATTACTCTAACTCGAAAACCCTTCACGTCCACCTGCTTGAGAAGGGTTTCATGCCATACTATAATGTTTGGAGCAAGCACAGAGAAAGAGGGGTTATGATGGAAGACAACAAACAAGAAGAGGATGATGACAACTACCCCCCTGAATACGGTGATACTGCAACGGGGGAAGCTGAAGATCAAGAGGAACCAGAAGATGTGCCCGATGATGATCTTCGCCGGGTCATTGTTGATGCAAAGAGACAATGCCAAAGTGAAAGGGAGAAGTTGAAGTTCGATCGCATGTTAGAGGATCAAATATCTGCCATTAAAGCTCAAAGGACCAGCCCGACATTGGTTGAACAGCTTCCCCAAAGACTCCATAGGGAGCTGGGAAGAGCTCGAGGATGCTTTCCAAGCCAACTTTCAAGGCACCTATGTCTGGCCTCCGGATGCCGATGACTTGAGCCACGTGGTCCAACAGTCCGGCGAGTTGGCTCGGCAATTCTGGAATCGATTTTTGACAAAAAAGAACCAGATAGTTGACTGTCCGGACGCCAAAGCCATAGCCGCGTTCAGACACAGTATCCGGGATGAATGGCTCGCACGCTAGCTCGGCCAGGATAAGCCAAAGACAATGGCGGCTCTCACATCCCTCATGACTGAAGGAAATATGCCCTAGAGGCAATAATAAAGTTGTTATTTATATTTCCTTATATCATGATAAATGTTTATTATTCATGCTAGAATTGTATTAACCGGAAACTTAATACATATGTGAATACATAGACAAAACAAAGTGTCCCTAGTATGCCTCTACTTGACTAGCTCGTTAATAAAAAATGGTTAAGTTTCCTGACCATAGACATGTGTTGTCACTTGATGAACGGGATCACATCATTAGGAGAATGATGTGATGGACAAGACCCATCCGTTAGCTTAGCATAATGATCGTTAAGTTTATTGCTATAGCTTTCTTCATGACTTATACATATTCCTCTGACTATGAGATTATGCAACTCCCGAATACCGGAGGAACACTTTGTGTGCTATCAAACGTCACAACGTAACTGGGTGATTATAAAGATGCTCTACAGGTGTCTCCGAAGGTGTTTGTTGGGATGGCATAGATCAAGATTAGGATTTGTCACTCCGTGTATCGGAGAGGTATCTCTGGGCCCTCTCGGTAATGCACATCACTATAAGCCTTGCAAGCAATGTGACTAATGAGTTAGTTACGGGATGATGCATTACGGAACGAGTAAAGAGACTTGCCAGTAACGAGATTGAACTAGGTATGATGATACCGACGATCGAATCTCGGGCAAGTAACATACCGATGACAAAGGGAATAGCGTATGTTGTTATGCGGTTTGACCGATAAAGATCTTCGTAGAATATGTAGGAGCCAATATGAGCATCCAGGTTCCGCTATTGGTTATTGACCGGAGAAGTGTCTCGGTCATGTCTACATAGTTCTCGAACCCGTAGGGTCCGCACGCTTAACGTTCGATGACGATTTGTATTATGAGTTATGTGATTTGATGACCGAAGTTTGTTCGGAGTCCCGGATGAGATCACGGACACGACGAGGAGTCTCGAATTGGTCGAGAGGTAAAGATTCATATATTGGAAGGCTATATTCGGACATCGGAAAGGTTCCAAGTGATTCGGGTATTTTTCGGAGTACCGGGGAGTTACGGGAATTTACCGGGAGAAGTAATGGGCCTTATTGGGCCATACGGGAAAGAGGAGGCAGCAGCCAGGAGGTGGCGCCCCCCCCCCCCAAGCCCAGTCCGAATTGGACAAGGGGTTGGGGGCGCGGCCCCCCTCTCCCTTCCTTCCCCCTTCTCCTTTAGGTGGAAACCTACTAGGACTTGGAGTCCTAGTAGGATTCCCCTCCTCCTGGCGCGCCCTACAGGGCCGGCCGGCCTCCCCCTCCCCTACTTTATATACGGGGGCAAGGGGGCACCCTAGAACACACAAGTTGATCTTTTAGCCGTGTGCGGTGCCCCCCTCCATAGTTACACACCTCAGTCATATCGTCGTAGTGCTTAGGCGAAGCCCTGCGCCGGTAACTTCATCATCACCGTCACCACGCCGTCGTGCTGACGGAACTCTCCCACATCCTCAACTGGATCAAGAGATCGAGGGACGTCATCGAGCTGAACGTGTGCTGAACTCGGAGGTGCCGTACGTTCGGTGCTTGATCGGTTGGATCGCGAAGATGTTCGACTACATCAACCACGTTAAGCTAACGCTTCCGCTTTCGGTCTACGAGGGTACATGGACATACTCTCCCCCTCTCGTTGCTATGCATCTCCTAGATAGATCTTGCATGAGCGTAGGAAATTTTTGAAATTGCATGTTCCCCAACAGTGGTATCAGAGCCAGGTTTATGCGTAGATGATATGCACGAGTAGAACACAAAGAGTTGTGGGCGATAATAGTCATACTGCTTACCACCAACGTCTTACTTTGATTCGGCGGTATTGTTGGATGAAGCGGCCCGGACCGACATTACATTACCGCGTTCATGAGACTGGTTCTACCAACGTGCTTTGCACAAAGGTGGCTGGCGGGTGTCTGTTTCTCCAACTTTTGTTGAATCGAGTTTGACTACGGCCGGTCCTTGTTGAAGGTTAAAATAGCACACTTGACGAAAAATCATTGTGGTTTTGATGCGTAGGTAAGAACGGCTCTTGTTTGAAGCCCGTAGCAGCCACGTAAAACTTGCAACAACAAAGTAGAGGACGTCTAACTTGTTTTTGCAGGGCTTACTGTGATGTGATATGGTCAAGACATGATGTGGTATAATTTGTTGTGTGAGATGATCATGTTTTGTAACAGAGTTATCGGCAACTGGCAGGAGCCATATGGTTGTCGCTTTATTGTATGCAATGCAATCGCCATGTAATTGTTTTACTTTATCACTAAGCGGTAGCGATAGTCATAGAAGCAATAAGTTGGCGAGACGACAACGATGCTACGATGGAGATCAAGGTGTCGCACCGGTGACGATGGAGATCATGACGATGCTTCAGTGATGGAGATCATGAGCACAAGATGATGTTGGCCATATCATGTCACATATTTTGATTGCATGTGATGTTTATCTTTTATGCATCTTATTTTGCTTAGTACGGCGGTAGCATTATAAGATGATCCCTCACTAAATTTCAAGGTATAAGTGTTCTCCCTGAGTATGCACCGTTGCGAAAGTTCTTCGTGCTGAGACACCACGTGATGATCGGGTGTGATAGGCTCTATGTTCAAATACAACGGGTGCAAGACAGTTTTTGCACATGCGGAATACTCGGGTTAAACTTGACGAGCCTAGCATATGCAGATATGGCCTCGGAACACTGAGACCGAAAGGTCGAACGTGAATCATAGGTATGATCAACATAGAGATGTTCACCAATGAAAACTACTCCATCTCACGTGATGATCGGACATGGTTTAGTTGATATGGATAAGGTGATCATTTAGATGACTAGAGGGATGTCTATCTAAGTGGGAGTTCTTAAGTAATATGATTAATTGAACTTTAATTTATCATGAACTTAGTCCTGGCAGTATTTGCAAATTATGTTGTAGATCAATAGCTCGCGTATAGCTCCCCTGTTTTATTTTTTGATATGTTCCTGGAGAAAACTAAGTTGAAAGATGATAGTTGCAATGATGCGGACTGGTTCCGTGATCTGAGGATTATCCTCATTGCTGCACAGAAGAATTATGTCCTTGATGCACCGCTAGGTGACAGACCTATTGCAGGAGTAGATGCAAACGTTATGAACGTTTAGCAAGCTCGATATGATGACTACTTGATAGTTTAGTGCGCCATGATTTACGGCTTAGAACCGGGACTTCAAAAACATTTTGAACGCCATGGAGCATATGAGATGTTCCAAGAGCTGAAATTGGTATTTCAGACTCATGCCCGTGTCGAGAGGTATGAGACCTCTGACAAATACTTTGCCTACAAGATGGAGGAGAATAGCTCAACCAGTGAGCATATGCTCAGAATGTCTAGGTACTACAATCGCTTGAATCAAGTGGGAGTTAATCTTCCAGATAAAATAGTGATTGATAGAGTTCTCTAGTCGCTATCACCAAGTTACTAGAACTTCGTGATGAACTATAATATGCAAGGGATGAATAAGAAAATTCCCGAGCTCTTCGCGATGCTAAAGGCTGCGGAGGTAGAGATCAAAAAGGAGCATCAAGTGTTGATGGTTAACAAGACCACTAGATTCAAGAAAAAGGGCAAAGGGAAGAAGGGGAACTTCAAGAAGAATAGCAAGCAAGTTGCTACTCCCGGGAAGAAGCCCAAGTCTGGACCTAAGCCTGAAACTGAGTGCTTCTACTGCAAAGGGACTGGTCACTGGAAGCGGAACAGCCCCAAGTATTTGGCGGATAAGAAGGATGGCAAAGTGAACAAAGGTATATTTGATATACATGTTATTGATGTGTATTTTACTAGTGTTCATAGTAGCCCCTGGGTATTTGATACTGGTTCAGTTGCTAACATTAGTAACTCAAAACAGGAGTTGCAAAATGAACAGAGACTAGTTAATGACGAGGTGACGATGTGTGTTGGAAGTGAATCCAAGGTTGATAAGATCACCATCGCACACTCCCTCTACCTTCGGGATTAGTGTTGGACCTAAATAAATGTTATTTGGTATTTGCGTTGAGCATGAATATGATTGGATCATGTTTATTGCGATACGGTTATTCATTTAAGTCAGAGAATAATTGCTGTTCTGTTTAAATGAATAAAACCTTCGATGGTCATACACTCAATATAAATGGTTTATTGAATCTCGATCGTAGTGATACACATATTCATAATATTGATGCCAAAAGATGCAAAGTTGATAATGATAATGCAACATATTTTGTCGCACTGCCGTTTAGGTCATATTGGTGTAAAGCGCATGAAGAAACTCCATTCGGATGGACTTTTGGAATCACTTGATTATGAATCATTTGATGCTTGCGAACCATGCCTCATGGGCAAGATGACTAAGACTCCGTTCTCCGGAACAATGGAGCGCGCTAATGACTTATTGGAAATAATACATATCGATGTATGCGGTCCGATGAGTGTTGAGGCTCACGGCGGGTATCGTTATTTTCTGACCTTCACAGATGATTTGAGCAGATATGGGTATATCTACTTGATGAAACATAAGTCTGAAACATTTGAAAAGTTCAAAAGAAATTCAGAGTGAAGTGGAAAATCATCGTAACAAGAAAATAAATTTTCTACGATCTGATCGTGGAGGTAAATATTTGAGTTATGAGTTTGGTCTTCATTTGAAACAATGTGGAATAGTTTCACAACTCACGCCACCTGGAACACCACAGCGTAATGGTGTGTCCGAACGTCGTAACCGTACTTTATTAGATATGGTGCGATCTATGATGTCTCTTACCGATTTACCACTATCGTTTTGGGGTTATGCATTAGAGACAGCTGCATTCACGTTAAATAGGGCACCATCTAAATCCGTTGAGACGACACCATATGAACTGTGGTTTGGCAAGAAACCTAAGCTGTCGTTTCTTAAAGTTTGGGGCTGCGATGCTTATTTGAAAAAGCTTCAACCTGATAAGCTGAAACCCAAATCGGAGAAATACGTCTTCATAGGATACCCAAAGGAGACTGTTGGGTACACCTTCTATCACAGATCCGAAAGCAAGATATTCGTTTCTAAGAATGGATCCTTTCTAGAGAAGGAGTTTCTCTCGAAATAAGTGAGTAGGAGGAAAGTAGAACTTGATGAGGTAATTGTACCTTCTCCAGAATTGGAAAGTAGTTTATCACAGAAATCAGTTCCAGTGATGCCTACACCAATTAGTGAGGAAGTTAATGATGATGATCATGAAACTTCAGATCAAGTTGCTACCGAACCTTGTAGGTCAATCAGAGTACGTTCCGCACCGGAGTAGTACGGTAATCCTGATCTGGAAATCATGTTACTAGACCATGACGAACCTACGCACTATGAGGAAGCGATGATGAGCCCAGATTCCGCGAAATGGCTTGAGGCCATCCATGTATGAGAACAAAGTGTGGACTTTGGTTGACTTGCCCGATGATCGGCAAGCCATTGAGAATAAATGGATCTTCAAGAGGAAGACAGACGCTGATAGTAGTGTTACTATCTACAAAGCTCGACTTGTCGCAAAAGGGTTTTCGACAAAGTTCAAGGTGTTGACTACGATGAGATTTTCTCATTCGTAGCGATGCTTAAGTCTGTCCGAATCATGTTAGCAATTGCCACATTTTATGAAATCTGGCAAATGGATGTCAAAAACTACATTCCTTAATGGAATTTTTAAAGAAGAAGTTGTATATGATGCAACCAGAAGGTTTTGTCAATCCTAAAGGTGCTAACAAAATGTGCAAACTCCAGCGATCCATCTATGGACTGGTGCAAGCATCTCGGAGTTGGAATATGCGCTTTGATGAAGTGATCAAAGCATATGGTTTTATACAGACTTACGGTGAAGCCTGTATTTACAAGAAAGTGAGTGGGAGCTCTGTAGTATTTCTGATATTATATGTGGATGACATATTGTTGATTGGAAATGATATAGAATTTCTGGATAGCATAAAAAGGATACTTGAATAAGATTTTTTCAATAAAAAAATACCTCGGCGAAGCTGCTTAAGTATTGTGCATTAAGATCTATAGGGATAGATCGAGACGCTTAATAGGACTTTCACAAAGCACATACCTTGACAAGATTTTGAAGAAGTTCAAAATGGATCAGTCAAAGAAGGAGTTCTTGCCTGTGTTACAAGGTGTAAAATTGAGTAAGACTCAAAACCCGACCACGGCAGAAGATAGAAAGAGAATGAAAGTCATTCCATATGCCTCAGTCATAGGTTCTATAAAATATGCCATGCTATGTACCAGACCAGTTGTGTGCCTTGCTATGAGTTTAGCAAGGAGGTACGATAGTGATACCGGAATGGATCACTGGATAGCGGTCAAAGTTATCCTTAGTTACCTAAGAGGACTAAGGAAATATTTCTCGATTATGGAGGTGATAAAAGAGTTCGTCATAAAAGGTTACGTCGATGCAAGCTTTTACACCGATCCAGATGACTCAAAGTCTAAATCTGGATACATATTGAAAGTGGGAGCAATTAGCTAGAGTAGCTCCATGTAGAGCATTATAGACATAGAAATTTGCAAAATACATACGGATCTGTATGTGGCAGACCCGTTGACTAAACTTCTCTCACAAGCAAAACATGATCACACCTTAGTACTCTTTGAGTGTTAATCACATGGTGATGTGAACTAGATTACTGACTCCAGTAAACCCTTTGTGTGTTGGTCACATGGCGATGTGAACTATGGGTGTTAATCACATGGTGATGTGAACTATTCGTGTTAAATCACATGGCGATGTAAAACTAGATTATTGACTCTAGTGCAAGTGGGACACTGAAGGAAATATGCCCTAGAGGCAATAATAAAGTTGTTATTTATATTTCCTTATATCATGATAAATGTTTATTATTCATGCTAGAATTGTATTAACCGGAAACTTAATACATGTGTGAATACATAGACAAAACAAAGTGTCCCTAGTATGCCTCTACTTGACTAGCTCATTAATGAAAAATGGTTAAGTTTCCTGACCATAGACATGTGTTGTCACTTGATGAACGGGATCACATCATTAAGAGAATGATGTGATGGACAAGACCCATCCGTTAGCTTAGCATAATGATCGTTAAGTTTATTGCTATAGCTTTCTTCATGACTTATACATATTCCTCTGACTATGAGATTATGCAACTCCCGAATACCGGAGGAACACTTTGTGTGCTATCAAATGTCACAACGTAACTGGGTGATTATAAAGATGCTCTACAAGTGTCTACGAAGGTGTTTGTTGGGTTGGCATAGATCAAGATTAGGATTTGTCACTCCGTGTATCGGAGAGGTATCTCTGGGCCCTCTCGGTAATGCACATCACTATAAGCCTTGCAAGCAATGTGACTAATGAGTTAGTTATGGGATGATGCATTACAGAATGAGTAAAGAGACTTGCCAGTAACGAGATTGAACTAGGTATGATGATACCGACGATCGAATCTCGGGCAAGTAACATACTGATGACAAAGGGAATAACGTATGTTGTTATGCGGTTTGACCGATAAAGATCTTCGTAGAATATGTAGGAGCCAATATGAGCATCCAGGTTCTGCTATTGGTTATTGACTGGAGAAGTGTCTCGGTCATGTCTACATAGTCCTCGAAACCCGTAGGGTCCGCACGCTTAAAGTTCGATGATGATTTGTATTATGAGTTATGTGATTTGATGACCGAAGTTTGTTCGGAGTCCCGGATGAGATCACAGACATGACGATGAGTCTCGAAATGGTCGAGAGGTAAAGATTCATATATTGGAAGGCTATATTCGGACATCGGAAAGGTTCCGAGTGATTCGGGTATTTTTCCGGAGTACCGGGGAGTTGCGGGAATTCACCGGGAGAAGTAATGGGCCTTATTAGGCCATACAGGAAAGAGGAGGCAGCAGCCAGGAGGTGGCGCGCGCCCCCCCCCCTCCCCCCCCCCAAGCCCAGTCCGAATTGGACAAGGGTTTGGGGGCGCGGCCCCCCTCTCCCTTCCTTCCCCCTTCTCCTTTAGGTGGAAACCTACTAGGACTTGGAGTCCTAGTAGGATTCCCCTCCTCCTGGCGCGCCCTATAGGGATGGCTGGCCTCCCCCTCCCCTCCTTTATATACGGGGGCAAGGGGGCACCCTAGAACACACAAGTTGATCTTTTAGCCGTGTGCGGTGCCCCCTCCATAGTTACACACCTCGGTCATATCGTCGTAGCGCTTAGGCGAAGCCCTGCGCCGGTAACTTCATCATCACCGTCACCACACCGTCGTGCTGATGGAACTCTCCCTCGTCCTCAACTGGATCAAGAGCTCGAGGGACGTCATCGAGCTGAACGTGTGCTGAACTCGGAGGTGCCGTACGTTCGGTGCTTGATCAGTTGGATTGCGAAGACGTTCGACTACATCAACCGCGTTAAGCTAACGCTTCCTCTTTCGGTCTACGAGAGTACGTGGACATACTCTCCCCCTCTCGTTGCTATGCATCTCCTAGATAGATCTTGCGTGAGCGTAGGAAAATTTTGAAATTGCACGTTCCCCAACAATGACCTACTTTTGTGTGGGCGAAAATAGTTGGTTGGATTGTAGAAGCACCAACCCAGAAGACCCCGGTACTTCGGAAGTCCAGGATGACAACGGAAAGCCACGCTGCAATAAAAATAAGCGTCGACACAATGGCGCCGAGGCTGACGGCACGGCAGTAAATGCCGGATTCCATAATTCCAAGTCAGGGCCGCAAAAGAAGCCCTCTAAAGGAAACCAGGACGGACCCACTAAGTTGGATGTTATCCTGGATAGGCCGTGCCAGATACATGGCACTACAGACAAGCCCGCCAACCACACCAACCGTAATTGTTGGGTAATTAAGCAGGCTAGCAAACTCACAGCCGAAGACATAGGCAAAAGCCCCTGCAGCAAGGACGATGAGGAACCTCGCAGGCCAAACAATGGAGGCCAGAAACAATTCCCTCACGAGGTTAAAATAGTGAACATGATCTATGTCACTCATGTACCCAAGAAGGAGCGAAAGTGAGCACTTCGGGACGTCTACGCCATAGAGCCTGTAGCCCCGAAATTCAACCCATGGTCAGCATGTTTGATCACTTTCGATCGCAAGGACCACCCGACCAGTATTCGACATGCAGGATCGGCGGCCCTGGTCCTAGATCCCATCATCGATGGATACCACCTCACTAGAGTCCTAATGGACGGAGGCAGCAACCTCAACCTGATCTAGGAAGATACAGTCCGGAAAATGGGTATTAACCCGTCAAGGATCAAACCCAGTAACACCACCTTCAAGGGGGTCATCCCCGGGATCGAAGCCCGCTGTTCGGGCACTCTCACTTTGGAAGTAGTATTCGGCTCCCCAAACAACTTCCGAAGCGAAGACTTGATCTTCGACATCGCCCCCTTCTGCAGCGGCTATCACGCCCTCCTAGGCCGAACGGCGTTCGCTCGTTTTGACGCCATCCCCCACTATGCCTACCTCAAACTGAAGATGCCCGGACCATGAGGCATCATCACAGTCAATGGTAACACAGAGCGCTCTCTTCGGACGGAGGAACACACCGCGGCCTTGGCTGCCAAATAAGAAGGGCCGGCATGCCAGCTTGCCGTCAAGGCACAAGAGGCAAACAAGCGAGCACGGGCCCTATATCCAGCCAAGGGGCCTCCCTGTGTTCGGTGTACATAGGAATACGCCCCCCTTGGCCTGCCCAACCCAGCAGCATGCTACGTGCCTCGATATCATAACTTCGCGGTCAAAATACCATGGGCAGCTATGGGACTTAACCACCAAGAGTTCGGTTCGACCGTACCATGGAACAATGCGTATTTGTAAGTGCATCTAGTGCCCCTTAGTGATTTTGGTGTATTGAAGACTTATAGGTTAAGGGACCAATGCGTTTGTGAGTGTACACAGGTCTATAAGTCTATGAGGAGTTTGATATTTATGATGAAAGTCAACCCCTAAAAATGAATGTCTTCAACTGAAGACGTTGGTTTTCTTGAAGACTTTGGTTTTCTTGAAGACTTTGAAAGTGAAGAAATTGGTGTGACCTTGAAGACTAGATATTCATGCGAGGATTATGAAGCGTGAAGACTTTTGCTTTCGTAGTTTCATTTTCTTCTTTTTGAGTCATAGGAAACACCGTACTATTAAAGGGGGTCGAGGTAAAACTAAGGAAAAGTTTCCAAGTGATGCTCAACTCAAATCCTACACCTACCCAATCCTTTCGAGTGGAGCCATTGGAAATCTCATACAGTTCAGACAATTTCTTCAGTGACAGAGACGAAGTTCTTCTGTTCTCTGAGGAAATTGTTCTGTCTGAGGAGTTAGGAATTCGCCAGTGCGGATTGCCTACAAGTGAGGAACATGATAGCCTTGAGGAATTTGATACACAAATTTCCGACCGTTGCTGTGCTACACGCCAGCTGTCCAAATATCCTTCCCACCTAACGGTCATATCATTGAAGGGCATTTATGTCTTATCATGTCGGGCTGCTCCCTAGGCTATAAATAGCCGCCCCCTTCAACCACTAGCTGGTTGACTGCTCCGAGAGATAGATTGACACTTGTCATTTAGAGCATCCCATCCTCCGAGGACTTTGAGCGAAAATCATCAAGTGAGGAAAAACCCAAAAACCCAAACACCTACAAACCCAAAGTGATTGAGCATCACTGAAGAAATTGTTCCTGTGTGGAGTCGACGCTTGTTACCTTTGAGGACTGTGCATCCTCCAGACGGTTAGGCATCATGGTCTAGAGCATCCAAGAGGAAATTGTGGATCGCCGAGTGACCGAGTCTTTGAAGGTTTGGAAGTCACCTGAAGACTTACCACGAGTGATTGGGCGAGGTCTATGTGACCTTAGCTCAAGGAGAATACGGTGAGGACTGTGTGTCCAGGACTGTGTGTCCTCAGGTTTAAATACCTAGCCGCTCCAACCAGACGTATAACTGTCACAGCAGTTGGAACTGGTCTATCAAATCATTGTCTTCACCGAACTACTAGTTCTATTTCCTCAACCCTTTCATTTCCTCATTCATGTGTTGATTTACTTGATCGTTACTGTGTGAAGACTTTGACTGAAGACTTTCTCAATTTCCTCAATCCTATTTCTTCAATCACATAGTCTTCATCCTGCTTATCATGTGTTTCATGCTACCTGTACTCTGTGCCTATTTCATTTCATCATGATGACTGTTCTTATGCCATGTTATGTTTGCATCTGAGTACTGATTCCGCTGCTAAGTAGTTCGTGACTTAGGAATTTCCTCACCTTGAAATTCCTCAGTGACGAATTTGTAAAAATTGCCTATTCACCCCCTCTAGTCGATATAACGCACTTTCAATTGGTATCTGAGCAAGGTACTCCCTTGTTCTGTGTGATTTTGGTTTAACCACCTGGAGTTTTAGTTATGTCGACTACAGGCATGATCAATGTCTCGGCTGGGTGTCCTACCTTTGATGGGATGGACTACCCTACTGGAAGAATAAGATGCGCATGCATCTTGAGGCAATTGACAATGATCTCTGGTACGTTGTGGAAAATGGCGTTCCCTCTGTCACTCCTTCCGTGAACGCTGCTGATGTGAAGAGATTCAAGCAACTCAACTCTCAATCGAAGAATATCATATGTGGCCATCTGAGCAAAGGACAGTACGGCAGAGTGAGTGCTTTGGAGTCTGCAAAGCTTATCTTGGACAGGCTGTCCAAGGTCAATGAAGGAATCTCAACTCAACGTGGTTCTCGAGTTGACGTTCTTCGCAATCTCTTCAACCGGTTCAAAAGACTCGACAATGAGAATGTCCAGCAAACCTTTGATCGCCTCACTGACATTTCAAACGAGCTTCAAGCACTGGGTGCCACTGACATCACCGACCATGAGGTGGTGAAGAAATTGCTGAGGTCACTCGATTCTTCATTCGATACACTGGCACTGATGATTCAAGAACGTGGAGACTACAAGTCACTTGATCCTGCTGATATTCTTGAGAGGTTGAACACTCATGAATTCCAACTAGCTGAAAAGAGAGATCTCTACGGGCCAAGCTATGGAAGATCACGCACACTGAAGGCCAAGGCAGTTTCCTCATCTGAAGGAGAAGATTCTGATAGCAGCCTTGGTGACCCTGAAGAACTGAGCCAGGAGCTAGCAATGCTCGTGAAGAAATTCCAGAAGTTCTCAAGCCGTGGTCACTTTGTAAAATCTTCAAAAGGTGATGACACAAGATCAGATTCCTCATCCCGTGATTACAAAAAGAGGACTTGCCACAAATGCAAGAAACCTGGTCACTACATAATTGATTGTCCTCAGTGGGCAAAGGAATCAAAGAAGAAGAAATACAAGGATGATAGTTCAGATGACTCTAAGAAGAAGAAGAAATCTTCAAAGTCCTCATCATCAAAATCTTCAAAGTCTTCATCTCACAAGAAGAGCAGTTCCAAGAAGTCTCGGGAATTCATTGGCAAGGAAATGGACTCTGAAGCTGAATCTGAGGAACATGAGGAAGAGGAGGCATCTGAGGAGTCAGACTCTGGTGTGGCGAGCCTAGCCCTCGCTACTGCTTACGTCAGCAATTCCATCTTCAACACTGAGGAAAATGGCTTCCCCAACACTGCTGATGACGGCAACGATGACTATGCTCCCACCTATTGCTTCATGACAAAAGGTGCTAAGGTATTCAAATATCCCTCCTCTGAATCAAGTGAGGATGAATCTGATGATAACCTCAAACCCAGCTATTCCAAACTTGCTAATATTGCTGTTAAACAACAAAAGGCTTTGGAAAAGGTTCAAAATATGCTAGACAAAAGCGATGACCTGTTAGGTGAGGAAATGGATCGAACTCAAACACTGACTGATAATCTTCAGCAACTACAGTCTAAGTTTGACAACCTTCAAAGTCATCATGAAACTCTCTTAGCCGATCATGAGAAGCTTTCTTATGAATTTCTTCAAAGAAAGCAAGATCTTGAGAAGCTAAGGGTGAGTCATGAAGATCTTATGAAGGAAAATGATTCATTACTTGCTCAACAGATCAGTTCCGCTCAGGAAGAATTTATTCCACCATGCTTGAAATGCATTGAACATGAAACTGCTAATTCTTCACCTGAATGTTCAAATGCTTCTATTGCTGCAAATTCTTCAACTATCTCTGTGGTCACAAATTCCTCATCTGAGGATACCACTAGTATCACTGACGAAAATGCAGGGTTGAAGGAATTGTATGTGACAGGCATGTACAAAAGCCTCAAAGGGCATCAGACTCTTTGTGATGTGCTCAATAAGCAGATCTTGAACAGGAACCCTAGGAAAGAGGGTATTGCCTTTGAGAGGAAACTCAATGCTGATGGAACCTACTGGAAACCTGAGTAGTATCCCAAAACCTCATGGGTTGCTGCGAAGGGACCTCTCGTGGATCCATCCACCTTATCTGGCTTTACTTGTGAATCCTCATATTCATCTGATGAGTCATTTGACTCCAACTATAAACTGTTCAAAAATCAGAATGGTGAAGTATTTGCTAGATATGTTGGAACTAACTGCAGGAATAGTCCCCCTATGAAGAAAATCTGGGTTCCCAAAAGGTGCCTTGAAAGTCTTCAGGTGAATGTCCTCATGACTCCACCTGTGAAGAATAAGAACCCCAGATCAAATTCTTCATATGGACCAAAGTCTTCATATGGATCCAAGTCCTCTCATGGATCAAATTCCTCATGTGGATCCAAGTCCTCATATGATCATCATCATGCTAACGCTTCTGTTTCGCAGGGAAAATCTAAGAGTTCTGACTATGTGCATTATTCTTCAACTCATAATGTTCATAAGTCCTTGAAGAATTTCTCTGCTTACTCATATGCCTATACCAATCCCTCTTCTGTGAAACAAAGTGCTTTGGCTTCAATGCCACCTTTCTCTTATGGAGCTCGCAGAATGATGAACTCTTTGCCACCCCTCTAGATGTGGGTGGTGAAGAAAAACAACTAACCTCTTATGCAGGGTCAGGTCTCCAGATGAACTAAATCGTCTGAAGAATTTTCTGGAGACCTGAGATGGTTGAAAGGACGCAAGCTAATCATGAAGAAATGAATCATTCATTTCTCACGTCCTTATACTGCTATATATACATATGTTGCATTAACTGATGAATTTCTGTCTGATGAAATTGATGTCATATTCTTCACTCTGAAGATAGGTGTTCGTAAGATGCACTAATTCATCTGCAGGATGATTTACCCAAAGCTACTGAGTGGGTCCTCGACAGTAAATGTACTAATCACATGACTGGTGACAAGAGCTTACTGATGAACACTCCTTTATCTCCATCACATTTGAAGCATATCACCTACGCAGACAAAGGCAAAAGCAAGGTATTGGGTCTAGGTAGGGTTGCTATCTCAAAGGATCGACACATGGACAAAGTCATGCTTGTCGAGTCCCTCGGATTCAACCTCATGTCTGTCTCAATGCTTTGTGATCTTGATATGGTTGTTGTCTTTGGCAAATATCGCTGCTTAGTGCTCATGGAATCTGACAATTCCAAAGTCTTCGAAGGCTTTAGGAGAGGAGACTTGTACATTGTTGATTTCACTTCAGGACCACAGCCTGCCACTTGTCTTCTTGCAAAAGCTTCAGAAGGTTGGCTATGGCATCGACGACTGGGTCATGCTGGCATGAGGAACTTACACACGCTCGTGAAGAAGAAGCACGTCATTGGCATTGAGGGTGTCAAATTCCTCAAAGATCATCCTTGTGGGGCTTGTGAGGCTGGAAAGATGACCAGAGCCAAGCACCCCTCGAAGACTATCATGACTACCTCTCGTCCTTTTGAATTGCTTCATATAGATCTCTTTGGTCCTACTCATTATGCCACACTAACAAATGCATCATCTCTATATGGCTTTGTCATTATTGATGATTATTCTCGTTACACATGGGTGCATGTCATTACTTACAAAACTGAAGTGCAGGAAGTCTTCAGACGATTTTCTTCGAGGGCTTCGACGAATTTTTGTGTGAAGATCAAGCATATACATAGTGACAATGGGATTGAGTTCAAGAATACTGGTCTTGATGACTATCTTGATGAACTCGGTATTACTCATGAGTTATCTGCCCCATACACTCCTCAGCAGAATGGCATCGTGGAGCGCAAGAACAGGACTCTTGTTTAGATGGCTCGCACTATGCTTGATGAATACAAGACACCTCGTCGCTTCTGGCCTGAAGCAATTGATACTGCATGCCACATTATCAACAGGGTATATCTTCACAAATTCTTCAAGAAGACCTCATATGAACTCCTCACTGACAAGAAACCCAATGTGAGTTATTTCAAAGTCTTCGGTGCTAAATGTTGGATTAGAGATCCCCATCACATTTCTAAATTTGCACCGAAAGCACATGAAGGTTTTATGCTTGGTTACGGAAAGGACTCGCACACCTACAGGGTCTTCAACACCTATCACAACAAGGTTGTTGAAACTGTAGATGTGTGGTTTGATGAAACTAATGGCTCGCAAAGAGAGCACCTACCTCCTGTGCTAGATGAAATGTCTCCTGAGGAATCCATCAAGCTAAAGGCTACTGAGGATGTTATTCCTACCGAAGAATCTGTTGAAGAAGTCATTCCAGATCGTGAAGAAAATCATGCTGGTGCATCTGATGAAAATGGCTCTGAAGAAAATGCTGAGCCAAATCAAAGTAGTCAACCTGCTCATCCTCGCGTTGCAAATGAAGTGCAGATTGAGAGAATCATCAACGACATCAACGCACCAGGTCCTCTCACTCGCTCGAAAGCTTCACATTTGTCTAACTTTTGTGGGCATTTTGCTTTCGTCTCTATCACAGAGCCCACCAAAGTAGATGAGGCATTTCTGGAGCCTGAATGGATTCAAGCGATGCGAGAGGAATTACATCAATTTGAGCTAAACAATGGGTGGGAGCTTGTCAAGCGACCAGACCCACGCAAGCACAATATCATCGGCACCAAATGGATCTACCGCAACAAACAAGATGAAAATGGCCTAGTAGTGAGGAACAAGGCTCGTCTTGTAGCTCAAGGCTACAAACAGGTTGAAGGAATTGATTTCGATGAAACTTTTGCACCTGTTGCTAGACTTGAGGCTATTCGCATATTGCTTGCTTATGCTAACCATCATAATATCATCTTATATCAAATGTATGTGAAAAGTGCATTCCTCAATGGTAAGCTTGAGGAAGAAGTATATGTTGCTCAACCCCCAGGTTTTGAAGATCCTAAGCATCCTGATCAAGTCTTCAGACTCAATAAGGCCCTCTATGGCCTCAAACAGGCCCCTCGGGCGTGGTATGATACTCTGAAGGAATTCCTCATGAAGAAAGGCTTCAAACCCGGTTCACTCGACCCAACTCTTTTCACCAAAACATATGATGATGAATTATTCGTGTGCCAAATATATGTTGAAGATATTATCTTTGGTTGTACTAACCAATGTTATACTGACGAATTTGCTTATATGATGAGTGAGGAATATCAAATGTCCATGATGGGAGAATTGAAATTCTTCTTAGGTTATCAAATTCGTCAACAACGTAATGGCATCTTCATTTCTCAAGAGAAATACCTCAAGGACATTCTGAGGAAATTCGGTATGCAAGATTGCAAAGGCGTCAAAATCCCTATGCCCAAAAATGGCCATCTATGCACCGATGAAAATGGTATAGACTTCGATCAAAAGGTATACCGCTCCATGATTGGCTCTTTACTGTATCTATGTGCATCTAGGCCAGATATTATGCTTAGTGTTTGCATGTGTGCCTGTTTTCAAGCGACATCGAAGGAATCACACCATAAGGCTGTGAAACATATTCTTCGATATCTAGCTCACACTCCAACACTTGGATTATGGTATCCCAAGGGCTCGGCTTTTGATCTCATTAGATATTCAGACTCCGACTATGCTGGTGATCGTGTGGATCGCAAGTCAACATCAGGCACATGCCATTTCCTCGGACGATCTTTAGTATGTTGGTCCTTAAAGAAGCAGAACTGCGTATCACTCTCTACTGCTGAAGCTGAGTACATTGCTACTGGTTCTTGCTGTGCTCAACTGCTGTGGACGAAGCAAACCCTCAAGGATTACGGCATCAATGTGAAGAATGTGCCACTCTTCTGTGACAATGAGAGTGCCATCAAGATTGCTCATAACCCAGTTCAGCACTCGAAGACAAAGCACATCCAGATTCGTCATCATTTTCTTCGAGATCATGTGTTGAAGGGCGACATCTCTATTGATCAAGTGAAGTCTGAAGAACAGCTAGCGGATATCTTCACCAAGCCCTTGGATGAGAAGAGATTTAGCAAGTTGCGGTGTGAGCTAAATATCTTAGAATCTTCGAATGTCCTTTAAAAGGACACACATCCTAACACTTATGCAAATTGATGACTTAGATGTGCAACATATGAAGAAATGTTTTTCTTCAATCTATGAAGACTAACCCTCTAAGTGTGAAGAAATTAACGAAGAATTTGATTCTCAGAGCCCTACGACAATTGTACGCGGCGTCTGAAATCATCATTCTTATACGGTGGGTCACGCCACCACAAAAAGTTGAAAATCTTCAAAAATTGAGTTTTTCTTCATTTTGCAAATTCTTCAAATTTTCAAATTCTTCAACTTTGCAAAGTCTTCACTCTTTCCGACTGTGTTCTTCATTGACTATATATATATATATTTGAGTTTTCATGTCCTCTATAGCATTCACTTATTGCTAATTCTTCAAAATTGATTTTCTTCTAAGTGAATGTGATCGGACCCTTTCCTCCTCTATGCTAAACTCAACCCAGTCTGTTCACAAATTCTTCATGTGCATTCTATTTGAAACCCGTTCAAAGTCTTCACTGTGTCCTTGACAGCTGAAGAATTTGCAAACGAAACATTAAAATATTCTTATCTGAATTTTCGGCTTTTGCCGCTCAAACCGTTCCATACCCCTCGATAAGATTTATCTATTCACCCACGATCTAACACGATCTCCACTTCACAGTACATGGGTGACACATGTCATTAGGATGAGAAGGGTCAGGGGCATGTTCATCCATTTTCTTCGGACAAGCGGTTTTTCACCTCGGCTATAAATACCCCTCACCCTCCTCAGATCTCATTTACCCCGCTCGATCTTACTCCCCTCGCTCGAGCTCTTAGACCTAGCGCCGCCGCTACACTCCATTGTAGCCGGTGAGGAAGAGCTTCACTGCCTCGACCTCGTCGTCGTCGTACTCACGCCGACCGCGGAAATCTTCACTCCGCCGCCGCCGTAGTTGTTTTCCACCGCCAAGTTAGGTCGTGGAAGATCTGAACGGACGAGCTTCTCCACTGCTACTCTCAGTTCATCGTGTTCTTTGTCAAGGGTAAATAAAATCTATTTTTACTACCCTTGTTGATTCTGATGATTTCCACAAAATCTTCAAAAGGTGTTTATTCTTCAACTTTCGCATCCTTAAACACCAAGTTGCATATGTTCTTGATTTGTTTCTCTAAGAAACATTTTTCTTCAAGATTCCTCAATTGTGTGGATTTTCTAATCTATACAACTCAGGAACCTAAGTCAAGAACGCTTAGTGAAATTCCTCAAGACTCCCCTGGTCAAATTCCTCAAACTTGATTTCTTTTGAAAAATTTCTGAGAACGCATATGACATCCCCAAATTCCTCGCACCTATATTCTGTTCACAGGTACACATG
This sequence comes from Thinopyrum elongatum, assembly GCA_011799875.1. Taxonomy (NCBI): domain Eukaryota; kingdom Viridiplantae; phylum Streptophyta; class Magnoliopsida; order Poales; family Poaceae; genus Thinopyrum; species Thinopyrum elongatum. The sequence continues at coordinate 611,359,120 of CM022303.1, forward strand.
TCCGCTGCTGAATCTCTAGGTTCTGATCAACTTAACTCATTTGCAGCGTTCCTCGAAGAAAAGTTGCACACTTCCTCAGAAACATCCATTGTTCAAAATCCTCAAGTGAAGAAAATGGCTGATGGTAAAAGACCTCAGAAGGGAGGAAAGAGGCCAGAGACAAATACTGGATTTGAGATCCCTGAAGACATCTATGATGAATATTGTACTCCTGATGAAGCAACTCATGGCAAGGAGAACAAAAATCAGCGCAAAGTGTGCATTCAGAAGATTGAGAGGAGATGGGCAAGAGAATGGAGGGAGTATCGATATGTGACTCCAAAGTACATGAAGAAATTCGCTGTTAACCCTCCATGCCCAAGACCTCCATTGGCTCCAGGCCAAGTAGCTGATCTCACAAGCATCAGAAGAGGTGAGGAATTTCCTCAGGAGTGGGCTAAATGTCAAGCCAAGCTGGCCAAAGTGGCTAAAGAGGCAGTGAAGAAATTCAACGAAGAGTCTGCTGCTGCCGCTGCTGAGGCCTCTGCTAGCAAGCCTAAGAAGGCTATGACAAAGAAACCAGCTGTCAAGACAAGTTCCTCAGCTGCAATGCCCTCACGACCAAGCTCTTCAAAGCCCTCATGGCCTGATCCTCAAGCAACTTCTTCAAAAGCAGCTCCAACTCCCTCAGTTGCAAAGTCCTCAGCTGCTCCTGCAAAGTCCTCAGCACCTGTGCATCTTGCCTCGTGCCAAAGGACTACTAGAATCTCAATTGCTTCTGGAGTCTCTGCAGGTTCCTCAGCTCCACCTCAGTCTTCAACAGCTCCGACCTTGCTGAAGAAAAAGGCCACTACTGGACGAGGCACAAGGCCAAGTCCTCACAAAAAGCAGGTCACCTTTCAGGTTCCGTCAAGTGAAGACAAAGCTAAAGATGAAGAATTAGCTGAGATCATCAGAGATCAACAACAAAGGGCCGCTAGTGCCAAAGGCAGTGCTATGCCCCTCATGCTGGATCCAAGGAAGATCCTTGATTTCATCGATCTATGGCACAAGGATCAAAATACTCCTTTGCCTGAATTGAACCTCACTCCTGGTCAAAGTCACATGTTGACGGCCTTCATTAATGAAGAGAAATGGAAATTCAAAAAGGCCAGGCAGGTGAAGAAGGCTCAGTACAAAAAGGAGCATTTTCTGAAGAACAATGTTGTGAAAATGTCTCCTGAAGAACTTGTGACTATGCAGGCTGAGATCAAAGCTCTCAGTGATGAATTTCACGCATACCGTGCAGATTGGCTAGGCGGCAAAGTCAGATTCGTCAGAATGGCAAAGGGATTCACTCCAAATGTTGCAGCTTCATCGCAATCCAAATTTCCTCAGACTGACACATCTGCTCAGCCTGCTGAAGAACATGCAAGCACAGCTGATGAAAATCAGACTGTTGAAGAAAATGAATGCACCAGGGCTGATGAAGAAATTCCAGTCTCTGAAGAAAATGCCAGGGCAACCACCAATGTTGCGCCTGAAGAGCAAACCAGGCCAGTTGATACATCTGCTACTGCGCCTGAGGAATCTGAACAAGCCAGGGCAACTGCATCAGTTGTGCCTGAAGAAATTCAACCAATTTCATCTGCTCCTCCTGCAAAGTCATCACAGATGAAAGAGGTCCTCCCTCCTGCATCAGAAGCGAGGAAGACCAAAGCCGCAGAGAAGGCTGCGGTGAAGAAAAGGAAAGCATCTGCCTCCTCAGAGTCTTCAGCTCCCAAGAAAGTGAAGACTTTGACGAGCTCAACTGAGAACCCAATTGATGCTGTTCCAATATCATGCTTGCCATCAAAGGAGATTATTCCATTTGGTGAGGAATATGCAATTCCAAGTGAATCTGATGAAGAAGATCCTTCTGCTGCTTCGACAGAGCAGTTGGATGAAGACATTGAAGTGGACAATATCACTTCAACCCCGCTGGTATCATCACCCATGCCTCAGTTCACTGCTGAAGAGGCAGGCGTTGAGGAATTTGATGATAAAGATGAGGATGTGGATATTGGGTCTACAACTCCTATTCTGAATGATGACTTTTGGGAAAGTCATCACCCCAATTCACCTCTGACAACACCACTACATCAAGTTCCTCAGTCCCCTGTGCCAACTGAAGAAATTCATACGGGCTCTGATGGACCTCAATCTTCACTTCAATCTATTCCTGAAGAAGTTCCAGCCGCTAGTGCTGAAGAAATGGAGGCCAAGGCTGCTGCTGATACAGCTACTGCAATTCCTCAGCCTGTGGCTCCAGTGGCTATACCTCAAGAGGCTGTGAAGACTTCAACTATAAACCTTCAGCCCAAGCCACAGAACCCTCACTCCAAGAAGCAGAAGTTCAATGCCGAAGATTTCTTCAATGAGCACATATTCTTCACTGACTACAATCCCTATGACTCTGCTAAACTTCGTCGCAAGCGCTTCTGGACTGCTAGCCAGATGAACTTCTATTCCTCACTTTTGTTTGATAAGGACAAGATCTTTGACCATGAGCAAATTCTTCATGTGGATATGGAATCGCTACCCTGCTTCACCCCAGTCCTTTGTGTTCTTCATGACGCTGGGTTACTCAACTTCTGCACCGACATCTGCGATTGGAATGAAGAACTCATTCTTCAATTTTACGCCACACTGCATATCACTGGAAATGTTGAGGATGTCAATTCATGGGTATTGGACTGGATGACTGAAAATACTCATCACAAAGCACCAGTCTCTGAATTGCTTCATGCCGTCCCAGTCAGTCCTCCCACTGAAGGTGCAAGGCTTCTCTATGTTGAACCTGAACTATCCGATCATCTGATGCAAGTGCTGATGAAGCCTTTGAAGCCAGGCCAAGCTCCAAGGACCAAATTCCTCGTCAAGGAATTGCTCTATGTGCCAAGGACAGTTTATCGCATTTTGACCAAAACCCTCAGTCCAATCAAGGGCCACAACTCTGATGACGAAGAGGTTGTTGGCATTATGAAGAATCTGCTGTTCAATATCATTCATGGTATTCCTATCAACTACCACGATTTCTTCATGAGGACTTTGGCCAATGCTGCTCTGTCACCTTTTGAGTTGAAGCCTTATGCTCCCTGGATCATGAAGTTCATCAGATCAAGGTCTTCAATTCATTATAAGGCTGACTTTCAAAATCATCTCAGCTATTTTCCCCCTATTGAAGTCCTCAAACGGACTATTTCCTCAGCTGATGAGAAGGGCAAGGCTGCTATTATAGATGACGGCACTCATCCGTTGGATGGACAGTTTCGCAAAGCTACTTCATATTCCACCAATGATGACTCTGCAACACAAGATTCTGCCGCCAAAGCTTCAGAACATAATCCTCAAGCCACAGCTCCGCGTGTGATGACTGATCATGAACTTCTCCTTAGTCTTCATCAGAAAGTTGATCGAAATCACAAGTGGGTCAAGCGTCAGTTTGGTGCAATTCTTCAGAACATGACACTCACTCAAAACACTTTGAAGAAGAATCACTACTACTTGCATGAAGTCTTTGACCGCACTTGGGCTATTCTGTCTAATCTTCATAGTGCTGAAGAACTCAAGGAGATGGGCTTCCAACAGGACTTTGACTGGTCTCAGCCACCTTCGAAGAAGTTCAAGAAAGTCAAAGTTCCTCAACTTGTTGCCAGTTCATATTCTTCATCGCACGAAACGGATGAAGCTGAAGACTTGAACGACACCGCGGCAGACCCTACTCCAACGGACGACCCCAACAACGCTGGCGCTCCTCCATCGACATCATGATGATATTCTTCAGGGGTGTTAGTCCTCATTTTTCGTCCCTTTTGGTCATTCGATGACAAAGGGGGAGAAATTTGAGTTAGTCTTCAAGCGGGTCTCTATATATGGGCAATTTTTGCTAAGTTACAACTCTCGTTCTTCTGAAGTATTTGTTGGATCGAGTTGTAAACTTAAGTCCTATGGTGGTCTGATACTTTTGCTCTGTTTTTCTGCATGCTATTTCCTCAATATGTTAATGCACGCATGCTGAATTACATCAGTCACCATATTTCATCATGCATTTCAAATTCTTCATATCATATGTTAAATGCGTGTATGAATTACAAGATATAGGGGGAGATCTCCATGATATTACTCTACAATGTGCATTTGCAATCCAAAGCAAAATCCTCAATATGCACATCTTCAGGGGGAGTTCTTCTATATCTTGCAATCAAATTCCTCAATATCAGTATTTACACTTCATATGTTTATCCCCGTTGAAAACTTAACCTATATTGTCATCAATCACCAAAACAGGGGAGATTGTAAGTGCATCTAGTGCCCCTTAGTGATTTTGGTGTATTGAAGACTTATAGGTTAAGGGACTAATGCGTTTGTGAGTGTACACAGGTCTATAAGTCTATGAGGAGTTTGATATTTACGATGAAAGTCGACCCCTAAAAATGAATGTCTTCAACTGAAGACTTTGGTTTTCTTGAAGACTTTGGTTTTCTTGAAGACTTTGAAAGTGAAGAAATTGGTGTGACCTTGAAGACTAGATATTCATGCGAGGATTATGAAGCGTGAAGACTTTTGCTTTCATAATTTCATTTTCTTCTTTTTGAGTCATAGGAAACACCGTACTGTTAAAGGGGGTCGAGGTAAAACTAAGGAAAAGTTTCCAAGTGATGCTCAACTCAAATCCTACACCTACCCAATCCTTCCGAGTGAAGCCATTGGAAATCTCATACAGTTCAGTCAATTTCTTCAGTGACAGAGATGAAGTTCTTCTGTTCTCTGAGGAATTTGTTCTGTCTGAGGAGTTAGGAATTCGCCAGTGCGGATTGCCTACAAGTGAGGAACATGATAGCCTTGAGGAATTTGATACACAAATTTCCGACCGTTGTTGTGCTACGCGCCAGCTGTCCAAATATACTTCCCACCTAACGGTCATATCATTGAAGGGCATTTATGTCTTATCATGTCGGGCTGCTCCCTAGGCTATAAATAGCCGCCCCCTTCAACCACTAGCTGGTTGGCTGCTCCGAGAGATAGATTGACACTTGTCATTTAGAGCATCCCATCCTTCGAGGACTTTGAGCGAAAATCATCAAGTGAGGAAAAACCCAAAAACCCAAACACCTACAAACCCAAAGTGATTGAGCATCACTGAAGAAATTGTTCCTGTCTGGAACCGACGCTTGTTACCTTTGAGGACTGTGCATCCTCCAGACGGTTAGGCGTCATGGTCTAGAGAATCCAAGAGGAAATTGTGTATCGCCGAGTGACCGAGTCTGTGAAGGTTTGGAAGTCACCTGAAGACTTACCACGAGTGATTGGGCGAGGTCTGTGTGACCTTAGCTCAAGGAGAATATGGTGAGGACTGTGTGTCCGGGATTGTGTGTCCTCGGGTTTAAATACCTAGCCGCTCCAACCAGACGTACAACTGTCACAGCAGTTGGAACTGGTCTACCAAATCATTGTCTTCACCGAACTACTGGTTCTATTTCCTCAACCCTTTCATTTCCTCATTCATGTGTTGATTTACTTGATCGTTACTGTGTGAAGACTTTGACTGAAGACTTTCTCAATTTCCTCAATCCTATTTCTTCATGTCACATAGTCTTCACCCTGCTTATCCTGTTCATGCTACCTGTACTCTGTGCCTATTTCATTTCATCATGATGACTATTCTTATGCCATGTTATGTTTGCATCTGAGTACTGATTCCGCTGCTAAGTAGTTCGTGACTTAGGAATTTCCTCACCTTGAAATTCCTCAGTGACGAATTTGTAAAAATCGCCTATTCACCCCCCTCTCGTCGATATAACGCACTTTCAGTCTTCGGATGACAAATAGGCACCATTTAGGACCTATGCGGCATCAAGCCTCACCAATGCAGTGATCTCTCGAAGACTCCTTTTTAAAGACCACCACCCTATGACGTTATTCTATCCAACAGAAGCAAAGGCGCAGACATGCAGTAGGGCACAGGTCGGGAGTTAACCCACACATCAAGGCCCTACGTAAACCTTTGATCTGTAAAATTCTCTTTTTTTTAGAACATATCCATTCCGATGCTTTGTTCGGCAATTCAAATTGTACGATTAAACATCATGAGTCTATGGGAAATAAAGCAAACCCTTTGAGGTCCCTACACAGTTATCCATACTACGCTTTTTTCCGCTCTTCAATCTTGTCTTAAAACCCGTACGGCGTATATCCGCCCTAACAAGCAAACCGGCTAATAGACCGGGGGCTCAGCCATAACGCTCGCCTCGCACACTAAAGTCCGGCACCCTATTTTCTAACGTGTCCGGCGTCTAAGATATTGCACTATATGCACCGGTTTCAAATTATGTCTTGGGTCAAATAGTTGGGTTGCCCCGCTCCTGTGCTTACCTTCTTACGTTCCGCATGTTCGGCTAAGAAGGTAAAGGGAGAACCACTACGATTGTACTTCTGCCTAGTTCGGTTAAGTACCTCAGTGGAAAAGCCGAAAATTGACTGTCATAATATGCGAGAACTGGTCGGCGTTCCGATGACTGGTGTCAAACCCAAAATCGTTGGCATTATACCGTGTAACACGAAGGGTTTGTCCTTGCACAAATCAAGTGGTGGGCGCCAGGTCCTTAGGTTCGCCGCACATCTCCCCGCACTGGGGGTTGGTTACCAGCCCCCGCGGTCAAGCTCTTATGGCTAGGTGAAAGTCATAAAGCCGCATAATCGGATTGCCTTGTTCTCCTTCCGCACCACCGCCTCCGGGCGTTGAGGCGTGGGCTAAGGGTTACAGTGCAGAGGATGGAACACCCCTCGTAGCATCTACGTGGGGGCTGAAGCCGATGACTAGTAACTTTCAGCATCAACGGTCGCACAAGAGTCAAAATTAACATAAACACATGCAAGTATGATAACCCATATGAAACACAACCGCAAAATAAAGCATAAAGGTTCAATCAAAGTTTAATACATCAAGGTTCAAGGATACAGTGCCTCTACTGCCCGAGCACCGTCCATCACTCCGGGGAAGTATTGCTCCGGGTGCCTATGCTCCTTTCCAGTAGGGGGAGGTCCAGTGGCCATCTCGACGGGTTTGATCTTCGGCCAGTGCACCATGGTCTTTGAGAATGCCATCTGAGCCCCCTCGATGCACACCGAGCGCTTCACGGCATCAACTCGGGTGACAGCATCGCACAGCTTCGCCACCAGGCCAAAATAACTGCTTGGTATGGGCTCGGAGGGCCATAGCCGGACACAGAGGCCCTTCATGGCCGGCTCCGCCATCCAGTGCAGCTCCATCAACTGTTTCATTTGGTTAACACGGAGGGAACGGTGCTCGGGCACTTGGAACTGCGCCCAAAACAGCCTCAGATCAGCGTCACCCTCCCGAGCCGCATAGTATCTCAACGCATATGCTGCACTCCTCAGGAGCTCCACAAAGGCGCCTGCAGAACTCCACACCCAGGTAAGTAATGCGAATGTTTGGCCACCGAAGACACTCTGCAGTAAGTACTGCTTACCATTCGCAATTTGCTTCACTTGTCGGAGCTCTTCTCGAGCACCTCGCGCCTCTGTCCACACCTCCTGGACCTCCATCTTCACCTTTGCCAGCTCGGTGGCATGCTCCTTATTCTTCTTCTCAAGGTCCACACATTTCGTGATGGCATCCTTGAGTTCTTGTTGTACTTCGGCCACCCTGGCCTCATGCTTCCCACTATCGGTTTTCACCAACGTAAGCACGGCGGTCGCTCGCTCGGTCGCCACCTTTTGTTCGGCCGCCTCGGTTCTGGCCTTCTGCAGCTCGGCCTTGAGGCTCTCGACCTCCGTCGCAATAGCTACAATCATTTTCTTACTCGGCGATAACCCCAAATACTCTTCTTAAACACGTAAACAAACAAAGGACTGTGTTTCGAACAGACTAACCTTGTGCTTCGTCAAATCGCTTGTTGACGAGGTTAAGCTCTTCATCGGAACTTTTCAGCTTCTGGTTTATCTCAACAAGCTCCGCGGCATTGGCGACAGCCGCCAACGCCGAATCCTGCAACACAAAGCAAACATGATACTTAGGTTACTGTCCTCAGGATTTTCGATCCTCTGCCAGGTTTTTCCAAAACCTGCCAGAGTCTCGGGGGGTTGCTACATATAAGGACTGCTTAAATCTTGTCCACCCAATACATATTGTATGAAGAAAATGCATTACTTCGCTTACCTCAAAGCCTATTAAGAGGCCACCAAAATTTTCTTTCAGTCCGGAGTTGATGGACCGAACACTTTGCAAAACCGCGCCCATCAGGGCACGGTGTTCTGCGACTATGGAAGAGCTGTTCACAGCCTCCTCCATCTTGTCCGGCCACTCTACCATGGCCTGGTCCCCGGTGTTTGGCACCGGTGGCGGGCCCCCCACTCCCCTTTGGTGGGAGGTGGCTGTGATACTGCGGAAGGCTGTGAAGGCTCTGGAATTATCTTCTGAGAAGGCTCGGCTTGCCCGAGCCCGCTCTCTTGGTCTTCGGTGGCCGAAGCGTCAGGTTCGGCCTTGTCGATGTCGCCATCACCCCCCCCCCCGGTTTATGCACGAGTGGGGTCCTTTGGGACAGCACCTCCGCGGTCTCCCCGATTACCGGGGGAGGCACAGAATGTGATGCGCCCCCACTCTCTGCCATATTGGTTGGCGGAGAAGTGCCCTCCGAGATCTGATCGGTGGGGAGGTCGCTCGGCGGGCTACAACATGAGAAAGTATACACTTTTAGCAATAGGCTGGTTAGACCGGTGTCCGGATAGTCTTCGGAATCTCACCTCGCAGCGCGGGGCCTGACCATGGAAACCCTCTCCAGGACCCTCTCGGAGGCTGCGAACTCCTCTTCGGAGTCCGAACTGTCATCGGGCATGACCAGCTTGCCCCTGCTCCTCTTCTTCGAAGCCGGAGAAGGATGATCCCCCTCAGCTCTGGCCGACGCTGCTCTCTTCCTGGGGCGGTGTTGTGGTGGGTGCACGGCAGATGCCAAAGGATGGCTAAAGAGAGGGACAGGCTCGAGGGCACCGGTGGGCTCCAGAGGCGAGGTCGGTATGAGCGTGCGAGGGACGCAAGACATACCCAGGTCGGGGCTCTCCGGAGAGATAACATCCCTAGTCCTGCCGAGTGTGGTTTATATGTGGATAGTACAAGCTTGCTCCTAGAGCTATATCGGGGAGGAAGGAAGACAGGCCAAAGCATAGGCTACTCCTTCTTCTTGTGTGTGTTCTACTGATGATCTCTCTCTCTCTCTCATGTTCGCCTGTGTACATGGAGGGCTCCTGGGGGGTTTTATAGAGTACCATGGGCGCGGGGCCGGGATGTCAGCGTCTGGGAAGCCGGTGCGGGGGTCCGCCGGGTACGAGGGTACGTCGGGTTCTTCGGGCGCGGACCCCGCGTGCCAGAGGGCACTGTTTCCCATCTTGTCATGCATCACGGAGTGGTTGGGCCGGCCCGGCTACAGTGGCACGTCGCCTGGTCGCCATCGGCTTGCATCAGCAGGACGAGGGATGTACTGTAGCCATGCCGGCCCCGGTCAGCGCAGTAGGTGGGCCATTGTTGCCACGCTCCTGCCGGTCAGCGGGGTTGGTGGGCCACTATGGCCATGCTCATCCCTTCATGGGGACTTGTTCCATCGTACACCCTGGATGGGACGGGAGCTGACCCGCGGTCGGGTTGAGGGGCGCACCATGGTTGCGCTTGCTTGTCGAAGAAGTCTTTGACTTGCCGGGTCCGGCCGGCATGCGCCAGCGGGTCTGGCCGGGTTGCGGGACTTGGCCGGGTTGAGGAACCCGGCCAAGGGCAAGCCGGGTTGAGAGGCGTTGTTAGCCCTAAAGTTTTTGAAAGGGATCCGGGTTCAGTTGCTTGCCCGGGGTTCATCCCCCCGACAGTAGTCCCCGAAGCTGTGAAGGCTCGCCGGCTTCGAGCAGGGCGGCCTTCGCAGTTTCATCCCCTAAGGAGGCGGCTGATGTTGATGAAGCTTGTGACCGCTGGGTCCGGTAACACCCACTGTGTGCTGGCTTCCGGAAGCCGGATCACAGCATGCCGGCATGGGCGGGAAACCGAAGAGTCCGCCGAATCTCGGAGGGGAAGGGACGCGACCCCTTGGTTTCGGCGTGGGCGCCACATGGTGAATGGTAGCTGAAGAGGCCCTGACAGGCCACGCGCGTGACGGGACGCGAGAGCGGTCTGGGGCCCGCCACTCCGCGCCCTTGGCCCCCGCGCGGGGATTTAATGTGGCGGCCGCGGACGGTTGCCCTTCTCGATGTAGTTAATTCGCGCGCACATTGTGCCCACTCAATGCGGGGAAGTGGGAGGGGTGGGCGCAACCGATCCCACTTCCCCAGGTTCTGCCCGTGGTTATAAATCGGGGGGAGGTGCGGCGGAAATCATTCACGCACACGCCCCCCACCTCCTTCTTCTTCCTTCGCCCAGTTCCTGAGCTCACCGCCCACCAGAGAACTAGACGCCGCTCGACTCGCCCACCTGCCGCGCTAGCTCCTTTTTGTGAACGCGCCTCGCACCCGCATCGAGCACCACGGATTGCACCGCTGAAAAGCTCGTGGGAGGGATCCAACGTCACCGACGATGATATCCAGTATCGTTGCGACACCCGACGCCTGCCACCGGCGACAGAGGTGGCCGCATGCGCGCCCGGAAGGGAGGTGGAGCCGCAGCCGCAGGACGGTGAGCGCGTGGTTTTCTATAGTCACTTCAAGCGCGGCTCGGCCTTCCTGCGAGCGCCTTCTTCTGCGCCTTCCTCTCCTTCTTCGGGCTGCAGTCGCACCACCTAGGCTCCAATGCCGTGCTGCAGCTCTGAGGCTTCATCACCCTTTGCAATGGGTATGTAGGGGTGGAGCCAGATGTGGAGCTCTAGAGCTGCCTCTTCTTTCTCAAGCAGCAGGGGCCGGAGGCCGGGGATATGCCGGACTACGGGGCCGCCGTTGTCTCGGTCTGGCCCAACGGAGTGTTCCCCAAGATGCCCATCGAGGATTCTGCCAAGAAGTGGTAGAATACCTTTTTCTATGTTCGCCGCGTCGGCGGAGGAGGCGACGCCATCAACTTTCCCCCGTTCATCAATGAGATGCCTCTCACCAAGATGAACTGGGGCTACCTGCCCAAGAACCCATCGCAGGGGATGCTGAATCTGTGCGACCAGATTCGGGAGATGACGGCGCGGATGGGGTTCTGCCGCTGCAGCACCGGGCGCACATCATCGGCCTGATGCGTGACCGCCGGGACCCTACCCAGATGTCGTCCGGGAGGCTGGACCCGCAGCAGGTCGCCGAGCGGGTGAATGCCATTTCCAAGGCCGGGTTGGCTCCGGATTGGCGCTTTGGCAAGGTGCCCTACAACGGCGAGTACCCGGCGCCCGTGGTGAGTCCTTGGTCCCAATATTTCGCTATGTGCCATCTCCTTCTTCATCCGGAAGTGACACGGGAGGTGCTGCTGAACGCAATCCGGCCAACGCGTGATTGGACGAGGGCGTAGGTACTTGCCGTCGAGCGGGCCCGATTGGAGGGAGAAGAGTCCTACGCCGAGAATCCGGAGCCGACCGATGTTGCGGCCGACGTGACCCGCCAAGCGGGTAAGTCTTCGCGCCCAGATCTCTTGCGAGACTGGTCGGATGATGATGACATGGAGATTCTAACGCAAGCTGGTGGTGCAGCGCCATCGAGGGGTGGAGACGGCAACATCGCCCCCAAGACGGCCGAAGAACACGATCGAGGCCGGGTCGTGCCGCGTACCGGCCGCGGCTAGCCGGCCGCACGGGAAGGTGGACGTGGCACCAAGGAAGACGGCGGTGAAGCGCTCGGTGGATCTGGCCGCAGGCGGCAAGCCGGTCACCAAGAAGAGCCGCCACGCTATCCCGGTGGCGCCGGCAACACCGACCATCCCGACGGCGATCGGGTACGCTTTCTTGCTGACCCCGGTGAACCACCGAGCCGTTCTTTTCTCATGCTATTCTTGTTGTGATCCAGGTCGCCGTAGGCGCTAGCGGCGACGGACACCGCGTCCGGGGGCGGCCTCTCGTTCTGGCGGACCCAGAGGAGCGCCGTCGATCGGGATGAGGAGGTGCCCGAGGAGGACCTTGGCCTGGACACGGAGGACACCGAGGGCATGGCCTGGTGGGACCGGAACAGGGTCATGGAGGAGATGGAGGCGGCATCGACCTAGGCCTGGGCCAGGGCCGCGGAGGCGAGGGAGCGGGCCGTCGGGGAGCCGACTTGGCCGGAGATGCCGACGGGCTTGGAGCCGGCGGGAATTTTTTCGTGCCACCGACGGAGGAAGGGCGTAACCCGGACGGCCGGGTGGAGGTGGCGGTGGGCGACCGGGAGGTCGTGGAGATCGATGACGACACCCCGCCCCAGGATGACGTGGTCGAGCGGGTGGAGGTCGGAGGAGGCGGCGGGGGTCCGCCCCCGAAGGGGCGCCGCGGGCGACGCCAGATGGGGCGCCGCAAGCGACGCCAGACGTGGTGCCGCAGGTGACGCCGGCCAGCGTACCGGAATTGAGGCCCACCACGGAGGAGACGGCAGGGGGCGAGCATGCCTTGGTGATCAGGCAGCCGTCAGTGGCGCCGGGAAGCCGTCCTGCCGCCGGGTCTAGGCGAGCCATCTTCGTGCCGCTGACGCAGGAGGAGGCGTTGATGGACGCCGTACGCCGGCACCTCCGCGGGCGCGCGGACCGGGTTCAGGCCTTCGCCCAATCCGAGACAGAGCAGGCACGGGAGCCGGAGCGCTCCGTCTTCGTAACGATTCTTTCTTTAATTTTTTTCCTCTGTAGCTCTTAGTGGGGGCGCGTCAGTGCACCCACTTTGTGTAGCCCCCGAGATTCGGGCCAACTATGTAGTAGTTGGGTCGAATCTTAAAGAGCTTCTCGTGCTAACTCTTGTTTCTCCGCAGCACCTGGATGCCCTCTGAGATGGCATCTACAACCGGCTTCTAGAGAAGCATCAGCAGGTCATGGCGCAGCTTGCCACCAAGGAGGAGGCGCTCCACCTCGCCGAAGGTATGTTTCGCGTGCTCTTAGTGGGGGCACGCTAGCGCACCCACTGGGTGTACCCCCGAGATTCGGGCCAACTACGTAGTAGTTGGGTCAAATCTTAAAGTGTTCTTGTCCTTTCTTTCGTCGTCTTGACTTTGAACCTTTGCCGTGCAGCCGCCGTTGAATCTAGTCAACAACGTGACCAGGCGGTTGCCGACGCCGGCCAGCTCTAGGCCGAGGTGGAGCAGCTAAGGGCGGAAGCCGCCAAGGTCGTGGAGGCCCAATAGGCGCTTGCCGAAGCTGGCCAGCAACATGACCAGCTGGCCGGCGATAAAGCCAGCTCCAGGCCGAAGCGGAGCGCCTGAAGGTGGCCAAGGCGGTGGAGGCCCAGCAGGCGCTCGCCGAAGCCGGCCAGCAGTGCGACCAGTTGGCCGGTGACAAGAGCCAGCTCCAGGCTGAGGTGGAGCGCCTGAAGGAGGAGGCTGTCAGTGTGGCGGAGGCCCACCGGGTGGAGCTCCTCCGAATCAATGAGGAGCACGAGAAAGCGGCCGCCGCTAAGGATGTCGAGCTGAAGGCGGCCGTCGACAAGTGCGTTGAGCTGGAGAAGGCGCTTGAAGCGCGCAGCCGTGCCGGGGATTTGGAGCGACATGGTACGTTGCTCGAAGCGCAGCACCTGGATGAGGCCTTCGCCAGTAAGTGTTTCTTCGTTGACTTCGCCTGGTTGTGAGGCCGGCTTTGCTTTTTCGTTGCTAATTGTCTTGCTTTTCTATTCTACAAAATACTTTCCGGACACACAACGGAGGGCGGAACAGGCCGTGCGCGACCACTGGTCGACCCAGGCGGACGCGGGCGCCGCAAACGATCCGCACACCACCTGGTCTTTCCCGGAGATCATGCAAGCGGCGGAGGTCCGCCTGTACGCCTTAGATGAGTAGACGGCGAGGCTCTCTGAGGCCGGAGTGGGGATGACGGCGACCCTCTGGCCCGACGCCATGGAGCCCAACAGCTTCATGCGGCTGGCGCGGCGGCTAGAAGCCGGACCAGCATGACTTCACGCGTGGTGCGCCTCTGCCGCCCGTGCCGGCGCCGACTTGGCGCTGAGGTTTGTCATGTCTGGGTATCCGGATCTGGCGCTGGACCGGCTGGCGGCCCAGCGAGCCGGCGTGGAGCCCCAGCTGCAGGCGGAAACGGGCCGGATCGCCGCCCGGGCCAGCTACCTGGCCTCACTTGCATTGCATGACGAGTTCCAGGTAGAGCGGATCGAAGGCAGCGAGGCCGTGCCGCCTGACAACTTCGGCTTGCTGCTTGATGACCCATCGGGCAGCTCCGAGGAGTCATGCCTGAAGGAAATATGCCCTAGAGGCAATAATAAAGTTGTTATTTATATTTCCTTATATCATGATAAATGTTTATTATTCATGCTAGAATTGTATACCGGAAACTTGATACATGTGTGAATACATAGACAAAACACCGAGTCCCTAGTAAGCCTCTACTAGACTAGCTCGTTGATCAAAGATGGTTAAGTTTCCTAACCATAGACATGTGTTGTCATTTGATGAACGGGATCACATCATTAGGAGAATGATGTGATGGACAAGACCCATCCGTTAGCTTAGCATTATGATCGTTATGTTTTATTGCTGTTGCTTTCTTCATGACTTATACATATTCCTTTGACTATGAGATTATGCAACTCCCGAATACCGGAGGAACACCTTTGGTGCTATCAAACATCACAACATAACTGGGTGATTATAAAGATGCTCTACAGGTGACTCCGAAGGTGTTTGTTTGGGTTGGCATAGATCCAGATTAGGATTTGTCACTCCGAGTATCGGAGAGGTATCTCTGGGCCCTCTCGGTAATGCACATCGTGACAAGCCTTGCAAGCAATGTGACTAATGAGTTAGTTATGGGATGATGCATTATGGAAAGAGTAAAAAGACTTGCCGGTAACGAGATTGAACTAGGTATGAAGATACCGACGATCGAATCTCGGGCAAGTAACATACCGGTGACAAAGGGAATAACGTATGTTGTCATTGCGGTTTGACCGATAAAGATCTACGTAGAATATGTAGGGACTAATATGAGCATATTGGTTATTGACCGGAGATGTGTCTCGGTCATGTCTACATAGTTCTCGAACCCGTAGGGTCCGCACGCTTAACGTTCGATGACAATTTGTATTATGAGTTATGTGTTTTGGTGACCGAAGATTGTTCAGAGTCCCGGATGAGATCACGGACATGACGAGGAGTCTCGAAATGGTTGAGAGGTAAAGATTGATATATTGGAAGGTTATATTCGGACACCAGAATGGTTCCAGAGTGGTTCGTGTATTTTTCGGAGTACCGAGGGGTTACCGGAACCCCCCGGCGAAGTAATGGGCCTCATGGGCCATAGTGGAGAGGAGGAGGCAGGCCGTAGGAGGTGGCGTGCACCCCCCATGTGGAGTCCGAATTGGACAAGAGGGAGGGGGCGCGGCCCCCCTTTCCTTCTCCTTCTCTCTCCCTCCACTTCCCTCTTTCCCTCTCCGTTGGAAAGGAAGGGGGGGCGACTAGGACTGGGAGTCCTAGTTGGACTCCCCCCACTTGGGCGCGCCCTAGGCCGGCCCTCTCCCCTCTCCTCCTTTATATACGGGGGCACCCCAAAGCACAACAATTGTTCTCTTAGCCGTGTGCGGTGCCCCCCTCCACAATTTACTCCTCCGGTCATATTGTCGTAGTGCTTAGGCGAAGCCCTGCGCGGATCACATCATCACCGTCACCACGCCGTCGTGCTGACGAAACTATCCCTCGACACTTTGCAAGATCAAGAGTTCGAGGGACGTCATCGAGCTGAACGTGTGCAGAACTCGGAGGTGCTGTACATTCGGTGCTTGATCGGTTGGATCGCGAAGACGTTCGACTACATCAACCCCGTTAAGCTAACGCTTCCGCTTTCGGTCTACAAGGGTACGTGGACACACTCTCCCCCTCTCGTTGCTATGCATCTCCTAGATAGATCTTGCATGAGCGTAGGAATTTTTTTGAAATTGCATGCTACGTTTCCCAACAGTGCCATTAGAGCCAGGTCTATGCGTAGATGATGTGCACGAGTAGAACACAAAGACTTGTGGGCGATGATAGTCATACTGCTTACCACCAATGTCTTATTTTGATTCGGCGGTATTGTTGGATGAAGCGGCCCGGACCAACCTTACATGACCATGTTCATGAGACCAGTTCCACCGACACACATGCAACTTGTTTTGCATAAAGGTGGCTGGAGGGTGTCTGTTTCTCCAACTTTAGTTGAATCGAATTTGACTATGGCCAGTCCTTATTGAAGGTTTAAACAGCAAACTTGACGAAACATCATTGTGGTTTTGTTGCGTAGGTAAGAACGGTTTTTACTAGAAGCCCGTAGCAGCCACGTAAAACTTGCAACAACAAAGTAGAGGACGTCTAACTTGTTTTTGCAGGCATGTTGTGATGTGATATGGTCAAGACATGATGTGATATACGTTATTGTATGAGATGATCATGTTTTGTAAAAGTTATCGGCAACTGGCAGGAGCCTTATGGTTGTCGCTTTATTGTATGAAATGCAATCGCCATGTAATTGCTTTACTTTATCACTATGCGTTAGCGATAGTTGTAGAAGCAATAGTTGGCGAGACGACAACGACGCTACAATGGAGATCAAGGTGTCAAGCCGGTGATGATGGAGATCATGACGGTGCTTTGGAGATGGAGATCAAAGGCACAAGATGATGATGGCCATATCATGTCACATATTTTGATTGCATGTGATATTTATCTTTTATGCATCTTATTTTTGCTTAGTACGGCGGTAGCATTATAAGATGATCCCTCACTAAAATTTCAAGGTATAAGTGTTCTCCCTGAGTATGCACCATTGCGACAGTTCGTCGTGCCGAGACACCACGCGATGATCAGGTGTGATAAGCTCAACGTTCACATACAACGGGTGCAAGATAGTTTTGCACGCGCGGAATACTCAGGTTAAACTTGACGAGCCTAGCATGTACAGACATGGACTCGGAACACTAAGACCGAAAGGTCGAACGTGAATCATATAGTAGATATGATCAACATAGAGATGTTCACCATTGAAAACTACTCCATCTCACGTGATGATCAGACATGGTTTAGTTGATATGGATCACGTGATCATTTAGATGACTCGAGGGATGTCTATCTAAGTGGGAGTTCTTAAGTAATATGATTAATTGAACTTAATTTATCATGATCTTAGTCCTGATAGTTTTTGCATATCTATGTTGTAGATCAATGGCCCGTGCTACCGTTCCTTTGAATTTTAATGCGTTCCTAGAGAAAGCTAAGTTGAAAGATGATGGTAGCAACTACACGGACTGGGTCCGTAACTTGAGGATTATCCTCATTGTTGCATAGAAGAATTATGTCCTTGATGCACCGCTAGGTCAAAGGCCTGCTGCAGGAGCAGATGCTGATGTTATGAACGTCTGGCAAGCTCGATCTGATGACTACTCGATAGTTCAGTGTGCCATGCTTTACGGCTTAGAATCGGGACTTCAAAGATGTTTTGAACGTCATGGAGCATATGAGATGTTCCAGGAATTGAAGTTAATATTTCAAGCAAATGCCCGAGTTGAGAGATATGAAGTCTCCAACAAGTTCTATAGCTGCAAGATGGAGGAGAACAGTTATGTTAGTGAACACATACTCAGAATGTCTGGGTACCATAACCACTTGACTCAGCTGGGAGTTAATCTTCCAGATGATAGTGTTATTGACAGAGTTCTTCAATCACTGCCACCAAGCTATAAAGGCTTCGTGATGAACTATAATATGCAAGGGATGGAGAAGACTATTCCCGAGCTCTTCGCTATGCTCAAAGCAGCGGAGGTAGAAATCAAGAAGGAGCATCAAGTGTTGATGGTTAACAAGACCACTAGTTTCAAGAAAAAGGGCAAAGGAAAGAAGGGGAACTTCAAAAAGAATGGCAAGCAAGTTGCCACTCCCGGGAAGAAGCCCAAGTCTGGTCCTAAGCCTGAAACTGAGTGCTTCTACTGCAAAGGGACTGGACACTGGAAGCGGAACTGCCCCAAGTATTTGGCGGATAAGAAGGATGGCAAAGTGAACAAAGGTATATTTGATATACATGTTATTGATGTGTACCTTACTAATGCTCCTAGTAGCACCTGGGCACTTGATACAGGATCTGTTGCTCATATTTGCAACTCGAAATAGGGGCTACGGATTAAACAAAGATTGGCTAAGGACGAGGTGACGATGCGCGTTGGGAATGGTTCCAAGTTCGATGTGATCGCCGTCGGCACGCTACCTGTACATCTACCTTCGGGATTAGTTTTAGACCTGAATAATTGTTATTTGGTGCCAGCGTTGAGCATGAACATTCTATCTGGACCTTTTTTGATGCGAGACGGTTATTCATTTAAATAAGAGAATAATGGTTGTTCTATTTATATGAGTAATATCTTTTATGGTCATGCACCCTTGAAGAGTGGTCTATTTTTGTTGAATCTTGATCGTGGTGATACACATATTCATAATATTGATGCCAAAAGATGCAAAGTTGATAATGATAGTGCAACATATTTGTGGCACTGTCGTTTAGGTCATATTGGTGTAAAGTGCATGAAGAAACTCCATGCAGATGGACTTTTGGAATCACTTGATTATGAATCATTTGATGCTTGCGAACCATGCCTCATGGGCAAGATGACTAAGACTCCGTTCTCCGGAACAATGGAGTGAGCTACTGACTTATTGGAAATAATACATACTGATGTATGCGGTCCGATGAGTGTTGAAGCTCGCGGCGAGTATCGTTATTTTCTGACCTTCACAGATGATTTGAGCAGATATGGGTATATCTACTTAATGAAACATAAGTCTGAAACATTTGAAAAGTTCAAAGAATTTCAGAGTGAAGTGGAAAATCATCGTAACAAGAAAATAGAGTTTCTACGATCTGATCGCGGAGGCAAATATTTGAGTTACGAGTTTGGCCTTCATTTAAAACAATGTGGAATAGTTTCACAACTCACGCCACCTGGAACACCACAGCGTAATGGTGTGTCCAAACATCGTAACCGTACTATATTAGATATGGTGCGATCTATGATGTCTCTTACCGATTTACCACTATCATTTTTGGGGTTATGCATTAGAGACAACTGCATTCACGTTAAATAGGGCACCATCTAAATCCGTTGAGACGACACCGTATGAACTGTGGTTTGGCAAGAAACCTAAGCTGTCGTTTCTTAAAGTTTGGGGTTGCGATGCTTATGTGAAAAAGCTTCAGCCTGATAAGCTCAAACCCAAATCGGAGAAGTGCGTCTTCATAGGATACCCAAAAGAAACTGTTAGGTACACCTTCTATCACAGATCCGAAGGCAAGATTTTTGTTGCTAAGAATGGATCCTTTCTAGAGAAGGAGTTTCTCTTGAAAGAAGTGAGTGGGAAGAAAGTAGAACTTGATGACGTAATTGTACCTTCTCTCGAATTGGAGAATAGCTCATCACAGAAATAGTTCCCGTGATGCCTACACCAATTAGTGAGGAAGCTAATGATGATTATAATGAAACTTTAGATCAAGTTACTACCGAACCTCGTAGGTCAACCAGAGTATGTTCTGCACCAGAGTGGTACGGTAAACCTGTTCTGGAAGTCATGTTACTTGACCATGACGAACCTACGAACTATGAGGAAGCGATTATGAGCCCAGATTCTGAGAAATGGCTTGAGGCCATGAAATCTGAGATGGGATCCATGTATGAGAACAAAGTGTGGACTTTGGTTGACTTGCCCGATGATCGGCAAGCCATAGAGAATAAATGGATCTTCAAGAAGAAGACTGACACTGACGGTAATGTTACCGTCTACAAAGCTCGACTTGTTGCGAAAGGTTTTCGACAAGTTCAAGGGGTTGACTACGATGAGACCTTCTCATCCGTAGCGATGCTTAAGTCTGTCCGAATAATGTTAGCAATTGCCGCATTTTATGATTATGAAATCTAGCAAATGGACGTCAAAAATGCATTCCTTAATGGATTTCTCAAAGAAGAGTTGTATATGATGCAACCAGAAGGTTTTGTCGGTCCTAAAGGTGCTAACAAAGTGTGCAAGCTCCAGCGATCCATTTATGGACTGGTGCAAGCCTCTCGGAGTTGAATATACGCTTTGATAGTGTGATCAAAGCATATGGTTTTATACAGACTTTTGGAGAAGCATGCATTTACAAGAAAGTGAGTGGGAGCTCTGTAGCATTTCTAATATTATATGTGGATGACATATTGTTGATTGGAAATGATATAGAATTTCTGGATAGCATAAAAGGATACTTGAATAAGAATTTTTCAATGAAAGACCTCGGTGAAGCTACTTATATATTGGGTATCAAGATCTAGAGGGATAGATCAAGACGCTTAATAGGACTTTCACAAAGCACATACCTTGATAAAGTTTTGAAGAAGTTCAAAATGGATCAGTCAAAGAAAGGGTTCTTGCCTGTGTTGCAAGGTGTGAAATTGAGTAAGACTCAATGCCCGACCACTACAGAAGATAGAGAGAAAATGAAAGTCATTCCCTATGCCTCAGCCATAGGTTCTATCATGTATGCTATGCTGTGTACCAGACCTGATGTGTGCCTTGCCATAAGTTTGGCAGGGAGGTACCAAAGTAATCCAGGAGTGGATCACTGGACAGCTGTCAAGAACATCCTGAAATACCTGAAAAGGACTAAGATTATGTTTCTCGTTTATGGAGGTGACAAAGAGCTCATCGTAAATGGTTACGTTGATGCTAGCTTTAACACTGATCCGGATGACTCTAAGTCACAAACCGAATACGTATTTATATTGAATGGTGGAGCTGTCAGTTGGTGCAGTTCCAAGCAAAGCATCGTGGCGGGATCTACGTCTGAAGCGGAGTACATAGCTGCTTCGAAAGCAGCAAATGAAGGAGTCTGGATGAAGGAGTTCATATCTGATCTAGGTGTAATACCTAGTGCATCGGGTCCAATGAAAATCTTTTGTGACAATACTGGAGCAATTGCCTTAGCAAAGGAATCCAGATTTCACAAGAGAACCAAACACATCAAGAGACGCTTCAACTCCATCCGCGATCAAGTCAAGCAGGGAGACATAGAGATTTGCAAAATACATACGGATCTGAATGTTGCAGACCCGTTGACTAAGCCTCTTCCACGAGCAAAACATGATCAGCACCAAGACTCCATGGGTGTTAGAATCATTACTATGTAATCTAGATTATTGACTCTAGTGCAAGTGGGAGACTGAAGGAAATATGC
Organism: Thinopyrum elongatum; assembly: GCA_011799875.1. Taxonomy (NCBI): domain Eukaryota; kingdom Viridiplantae; phylum Streptophyta; class Magnoliopsida; order Poales; family Poaceae; genus Thinopyrum; species Thinopyrum elongatum. The sequence goes on from CM022303.1 coordinate 611,380,418, forward strand.
CCTAGAGGCAATAATAAAGTTGTTATTTATATTTCCTTATATCATGATAAATGTTTATTATTCATGCTAGAATTGTATTAACCGGAAACTTGATACATGTGTGAATACATAGACAAAACACCGAGTCCCTAGTAAGCCTCTACTAGACTAGCTCGTTGATCAAAGATGGTTAAGTTTCCTAACCATAGACATGTGTTGTCATTTGATGAACGGGATCACATCATTAGAAGAATGATGTGATGGACAAGACCCATCCGTTAGCATAGCATTATGATTGTTAAGTTTTATTGCTATTTCTTTCTTCATGACTTATACATATTCCTTTGACTATGAGATTATGCAACTCCCGAATACCGGAGGAACACCTTTGGTGCTATCAAACATCACAACATAACTGGGTGATTATAAAGATGCTCTACAGGTGACTCCGAAGGTGTTTGTTTGGGTTGGCATAGATCCAGATTAGGATTTGTCACTCCGAGTATCGGAGAGGTATCTCTGGGCCCTCTCGGTAATGCACATCGTGACAAGCCTTGCAAGCAATGTGACTAATGAGTTAGTTACGGGATGATGCACGGAACGAGTAAAGAGACTTGCCGGTAACGAGATTGAACTAGGTATGAAGATACCGACGATCGAATCTCGGGCAAGTAACATACCGATGACAAAGGGAATAACGTATGTTGTCATTGCGGTTTGACCAATAAAGATCCTCGTAGAATATGTAGGAACCAATATGAGCATCCAGGTTCCGCTGTTGGTTATTGACCGGAGATGTGTCTCGGTCATGTCTACATAGTTCTCGTACCCGTAGGGTCCGCACGCTTAACGTTCGATGACGATTTGTATTATGAGTTATGTGTTTTGGTGACCGAAGATTGTTCGGAGTCCCGGATGAGATCATGGACATGACGAGGAGTCTCGAAATGGTTGAGATGTAAATATTGATATATTGGAAGGTTATATTCGGACACCGGAATGGTTTTGGAGTGGTTCGGGTATTTTTCGGAGTACCGAGGGGTTACCGGAACCCCCCGGGGAAGTAGTGGGCCTCATGGGCCAAAGTGGAGAGGAGGAGGCAGGCCGCGGGAGGTGGCGCCCCCCCCCCCCATGTGGAGTCCGAATTGGACAAGAGGGAGGGGGCGCGGCCCCCCTTTCCTTCTCCCTCTCTCTCTCCCTCCACTTCCCTCTTTCCCCCTCCGTTGGAAAGGAAGGGGGGGCGACTAGGACTGGGAGTCCTAGTTGGACTCCCCCCACTTGGGCGTGCCCTAGGCCGGCCCTCTCCCCTCTCCTCCTTTATATACGGGGGAGGGGGGCACCCCAAAGCACAACAATTGTTCTCTTAGCCGTGTGCGGTGCCCCCCTCCACAGTTTACTCCTCCGGTCATATTGTCGTAGTGCTTAGGCAAAGCCCTGCGCGGATCGCATCACCATCACCGTCACCACGCCGTCGTGCTGACGAAACTCTCCCTCAACACTTTGCTGGATCAAGAGTTCAAGGGACGTCATCGAGCTGAACGTGTGCAGAACTCGGAGGTGCCGTACGTTCAGTGCTTGATCGGTTGGATCGCGAAGACGTTCGACTACATCAACCGCGTTAAGCTAACGCTTCCGCTTTCGATCTACAAGGGTACATGGACACACTCCCCCCCCCCCTCTCGTTGCTATGCATCTCCTAGATAGATCTTGCGTGAGCATTGGAATTTTTTTGAAATTGCATGCTACGTTTCCCAACAAGCCCCCTATGCGGATGACGACACCGGGTTGGCCGATACCGGCGCCTCAATGGACCCGGAGGCCACGGAGGAGGAGCCGGCGGTTGCGCAACCTGACGCGGGAGCCGTCTAAAGCCGAGGCCGTGCTGCTTATCTTTTTCGCACTTTTGTTAGGTAGCAGGTCCACCCACCCACTGGGGTGTGTTGGTGAATGTAATGAACTCTGGCCTTGGGCCCATATTACTGTAATGTAAATATTTTCACGAATGTTTGCACTTTTGCTCTATATTTTCTAAGCATTTTTCCTTGCTTGCTCCTTCTTTGGGCCTCCTTCCCCCCCCCCCCCCCCGTGAGTCGAACAGCCGGGTTTCGGTCTGTGACAAGGAGTTCGGTCCTTGGAAAGAGCGCGCAGTACTTAGGCCCTTCGAACGTTGAGCACGAGCGAAACACCCACTGGGCCGGCTGGCGGCAGCCGGCGAAGCTGGCTGGTGAGCAGCCGGTCGTGCGGCAACTTAGTGCTGTGAGGCCGGGTTGGCCAATCTGGTAGATCCAACTTAGTGTTTCGCGGCGTGTAGGTGCTTTGGCCCATAGTTCTTGCCGGCCAACAGCCGAAGCCGGACTGTGGCGTTGGGCGAAGTGGAGGGCCTTGGCTACCCGAACACGCTGGGATGTGCTAAGGAGGATGGCGGGTTGTGGCCAAGTCGGCCAGCCCCTGAGCCCTTGAGTTGGTCATACCTACCCGGCGGTGGAGGTTTAAGAAAATTTACAAGGATGTGTGAAACACAATAACTTGATAGGAAAGGGTAGCCCCCGAGTGTCGTTCGCGGTCCCATTTTCTTTCATAGAATTACAAAAGGTAGCGATACATACGTGCATACAGCTAACTATAAAATGGGCAGAGGAGCTCTGCATTCCAGGGCTGGCTTGTCTCTTTGCCGGTGGTATCTCTCTTGTGCTTGTTCGGCTTGTAGGCATCGATGAGTTAGTTGGCATTGCAGTCACACAGGGCTTTGCTGACGATGAAGGGGCTCTCACATGGGGAGGCCAACTTGTGCTAGCCGGCTTGCTGCTGGACAAGCCGGAGGACGAGGTATCCCTCGCGGAACGCGAGGGGCTTCATCTTTTTGTTGTGGTAATGCCTCAGGCCTTGCTGGTAGATGGCGGATCGGCTAAGGGCCAAGCGGCGTGCTTCTGCAAGTAAGTCGACGTCGTCTTCATGGGCTTCCTTGGCTTGAGCTTCTGTGTACATCACGACTAGTGGCGAGTCGAACTCAATGTCGGTCGGGATGACGGCTTCTGCTCCATAGACGAGGAAGAACAGGGTGAACCCGGTCGACCGGTTCGGCGTTGTCCGGAGACTCCAGAGGACGGCCGACAGCTCGTCAAGCCAGCTGCCGGGTGAACGGATGAGGGGCTCAACGAGCCATGGCTTGATGCCGGATAAGATGAGGCTGTTGGCCCGCTCGACCTGGCCGTTGGATTGAGGATGAACCACGGAGGCCAGCTCAAGCTGGATGCCGAAGACGGAGCAGTATTGCGCCAGAGCGCCCTCGACGAAGTTGGTGCTGTTATCGGTGATGATGTTGTGAGGGACGCCGTAGCGTACCGCGATGTCTTTGACGAACCGGACGGCCGTTGGCCTGTCCAGTTTCTAGATCGGCCGTGCCTTGATCCACTTGGTGAACTCATCGACCGCCACCAGCAAATGCGTCATGCCGCCCCGAGCGGTCTTGAAGGGGCCTACCATGCCGAGTCCGCAGACCGCGAAGGGCCAGGTGATCGGGATGGTCTATAGGACTGAAGCCGGCTGGTGGCTGCGCTTGTTGAAGCGTTGGCAAGCCTCGCACTTGAGGACGAGTGACTCGGCGTCTTTGAGGGCCTTGGGCCAGTAGAAACCATGGGGAAAGGCCTTGGCCACCAGGGACCTGGAGGCCGCGTGGTGCCCGCACTCAACCTGATGTATGTCGAGGATGATCTCTATGCCCTTGTCTTGCTCGACGCAGCGCTGGAACACGCCTATCGCGTTGCGCTTGACGAGCTCGTTGTTGATGATGTTGTAGGCGGACGCCTGGCGTTGCACTTGCCTGGCCTCGGTCTCGTCCATGGGGAGTACTCCATTCTCCAGGAATGCTAAGATCTGCTGGGCCCAAGACGGAGCCGTTACCACAGTGAAGACGGCCACCAAGACAGGTTCTGGGGCGGCAGCCCCCGAGCCGGGTTAACCAGCCCTCGGGCTGGAGACAGCGGCGGCCGAGTTGGCGGCGGCAGCCCCCGAGCCGGGTTAGGCAGCCCCCGGGTTGGGTTCCTTGGTTGCCGGGTTGGAGAAGGCAGCCCCCGGGCCGGGATCAGCAGCCCCCGAGACTGGTTTGTGGGCAGCAGCCCCGAGCTTACAGTGGCATCCCCCAGGTCCGGGTTGGGGAGGGGCGCTGCAGGGTCGTCTGGGATGGAGATGGATTCAGAATCCGGAGACGGCTTGACATACGGCTTGCGCTAGTGCTCGAGGGAGACGCCAGACGGTATGGCCTGCTGGGATGAGCCAATCTTGGCTAACGTGTCTGCGGCTTCGTTTTCCGCGCGGGGGACGTGGAGGAACTCGCAGCCATCGAAGTTGCTGGAGAGCTGCTGAACCAGGAAACAGTAGCTGGCCATGTTGGCATCCCGGGCGTCCCATTCACCAGAACACTGCTGCACCACCAGATCCGAGTCGCCGTAGCATAGGATGTGCCAGATGCCGAGTTCCTTGGCAAGCCGGTGGCCGTGCACAAGGGCTTCGTACTCGGCGACGTTGTTGGAGGCGGCGAAGTGGATCTGGAGTGCGTACTGCAGCCGGTTGCCCTTTGGGGAAGACAACATGATGCCGGCTCCCAAGCCGGCGCGCATCTTGGAGCCGTCAAAGTGCATGCGCCAATGCGTTGAATCCGGCGGCGGTGGTGGCAGGTACTGGGTCTCTGTCCAGTCGATGAGGAAGCCGGCCAGGGCCTGGGACTTGATTGTGGTGCGGGGCTCGTAGAGGATGGTGTGGCTGCCCAGCTCGATGGCCCATTTGGCAACCCGGCCAGAGGCATGCCGGCAGCCCATGATCTCGTCGATGGGGGCCGTGCTGACCATGGTGATGACATGCTCTTGAAAGTACTGCTTCAGCTTCTTGGCGGTGAAGTACACGCCGTAACACATCTTCTGGTAGTGCGGGTAGTTCTGCTTGGAGGCGGAGAGCACCTCGCTTAGGTAGTAGACCGGGCGCTGGACAGACTGGATCTTGCCCTTCTCTGGTCGCTCAACCACCAGCACCGTGCTGACCGACCGCGAGGTGGCGGCAACGTATAGCAACAGCGGCTCCTTATCGGCTGACGCGGCCAGGACAGCTGGGGTGGAGAGCATGCGCTTGAGATCCCGGAACGCTTCGTCCGCCTGGTCGTTCCACTCGAACGGCGACGTCTTCTTCATCAGCTGATATAGGGGCAAGGCCCTCTCGCCCAGCCGGCTGAGAAACTGGCTGACCGAGGCCAAGCAGCCGGTGAACTTCTGGACATCTCGCAGCCGAGTTGGCTTGTGCATGCGATCGATGGCCTTGATCTTCTCTGGGTTTGCCTCAATGCCGCGTTCCGAGACGAGGAAGCCGAGCAGCTTCCCGGCCGGCACGCCAAAGACGCATTTCCCCGGGTTGAGCTTGACTATGAATCTTTTGATGCTTTTTGATGCAGATGGACTTTTTGAATCACTTGATTATGAATCATTTGATGCTTGCGAGCCATGCCTTATGGGCAAGATGACTAAAACTCCGTTCTTCGGAACAATGAAGCGAACTAATGACTTATTGGAAATAATACATACCGATGTATGCGGTCCAATGAGTGTTGAAGCACGTGGCAGGTATCGTTATTTTCTGACCTTCACAGATGATTTGAGTAGATATAGGTATATCTACTTAATGAAACACAAGTCTGAAACATTTGAAAAGTTCAAAGAATTTCAGAGTGAAGTGGAGAATCATTGTAACAAGAAAATAAAGTTTCTACGATCTGATCGCGGAGGAGAATATTTGAGTTACGAGTTTGGCCTTCATTTAGAACAATGTGGAATTGTTTCACAACACACGCCACCTGGAACACCACAGCGTAATGGTGTGTCCGAACGCCATAACCGTACTTTATTAGATATGGTGTGATCTATGATGTCTCTTACTGATTTACCACTATCGTTTTGGGGTTATGCATTAGAGACAGCCGCATTCACGTTAAATAGGGCACCGTCTAAATCCGTAGAGACGACACCGTATGAACTGTGGTTTGGCAAGAAACCTAAGCTGTCGTTTCTTAAAGTTTGGGGTTGCGACACTTATGTCAAAAGGCTTCAGCCTGATAAGCTCGAACCCAAATCGGAGAAGTGCGTCTTCATAGGATACCCTAAGGAAACAATTGGGTACACCTTCTACCACAGATCCGAAGGCAAGATCTTTGTTGCTAAGAATGGATCCTTTCTAGAGGAGTTTCTCTCGAAAGAAGTGAGTGGGAGGAAAGTAGAGCTTGATGAGGTAATTGTACCTTCTCTCGAATTGGAGAGTAGCACATCACAGAAAATTGTTCCAATGATGCCTACACCAACTAGAGAAGAAGCAAATGATGTTGAACATAAAACTTCAGATCAAGTTACTACTGAACCTCATAGGTCAACCAGAGCACGATCCACACCAGAGTGGTACGGTAATCCTGTTCTGGAAGTCATGTTACTAGACCAAGGCGAACCTACGAATTATGAAGAAGCTATGATGAGCCCAGATTCCGATAAATGGCTTGAGGCCATGAAATCTGAGATAGGATCCATGTATGAGAACAAAGTGTGGACTTTGGTGGACTTGCTCGATGATCGGCAAGCCATCGAGAATAAATGGATCTTCAAGAAGAAGACTGACGCTGATGGTAATGTTACTTGAGGGATGTTTATTTAAGTCCAAGTTCATTAGTAATTTGATTAATTGAACTTAATTTATCATGAACTTAGTCCTGATAGTATTTGTAAATCTATGTTGTGGATCAATAGCTCGTGATGTAGTTCCCCTATTTTTTGATATGTTCCTAGAGAAAACTAAGTTGAAAGATGATAGTAGCAATGATGCGGACTGGGTCCGTGATCTGAGGATTATCTTCATTGCTGCACAGAAGAATTATGTCCTTGATACACCGCTAGGTGACAGACCTATTGCAGGAGCAGATGCAGACGTTATGAACGTTTGGCAAGCTCGATATGATGACTACTTAATAGTTTAGTGTGCCATGCTTTACGACTTAGAACCGGGACTTCAAAAACGTTTTGAACGCCATGGAGCATATGAGATGTTCCAAGAGCTGAAATTGGTATTTTAGACTCATGCCCGTGTCGAGAGGTATGAGACCTCTGACAAGTACTATGCCTACAAGATGGAGGAGAATAGCTCAGCCAGTGAGCATGTGTTCAGAATGTCTGAGTACTACAATCACTTGAATCAAGTGGGAGTTAATCTTCCAGATAAGATAGTGATTGACAGAGTTCTCTAGTCACTATCACTAAGCTACTAGAACTTCGTGATGAACTATAATATGCAAGGGATGACGAAAACGATTCCCAAGCTCTTCGCGATGCTGAAATCGACGAAGGTAGAAATCAAGAAAGAGCATCAAATATTGATGGTTAACAAAACCACTAGTTTCAAGAAAAAAGGGCAAGGGATAGAAAGGGAGCTTCAAGAAGAACAGCAAACAAGTTGCCACTCCCATGAAGAAGCCCAAAGCTAGACCCAAGCCTGAAACTGAGTGCTTCTACTGCAAAGGAAATGGTCACTAGAAGCGGAAATGCCCCAAATACTTGGCGAATAAGAAGGATGGCAAAGTGAACAAAGGTATATTTGATATACATGTTATTGATGTGTACTTTACTAGTGTTCATAGTAGCCCCTGGGTATTTGATACCGGTTCAGTTGCTAAGATTAGTAACTCGAAACAGGAGTTGCAAAATGAACAGAGGCTAATTAAGGGCGAGGGGACGATGTGTGTTGGAAGTGATTCCAAGGTTGATAAGATCACCATCGCATACTCCCTCTACCTTCGGGGTTAGTGTTGAACCTAAATAAATGTTATTTGGTGTATGCGTTGAGCATGAACATGATTGGATCATGTTTATTGCAATACGGTTATTCATTCAAGTTAGAGAATAATTGTTGTTCTGTTTACATGAATAAAACCTTCTATGGTCATACACCCAATCTAAATGGTTTATTGAACCTTGATCGTAGTGATACACATATTCATAATATTGATGCCAAAAGATGCAAAGTTGATAATGATAGTGCAACGTACTTGTGGCACTGCCGTTTTGGTCATATTGGTGTAAAGCGCATGAAGAAACTCCATGCAGATGGACTTTTTGAATCACTTGATTATGAAACATTTGATGCTTGCGAACCATGCCTTATGGGCAAGATGACTAAAACTCCGTTCTTCGGAACAATGGAGCGAACTAATGACTTATTGGAAATAATACATACCGATGTATGCGGTCCAATGAGTGTTGAAGCACGCGGCGGGTATCGTTATTTTCTGACCTTCACAGATGATTTGAGTAGATATGGGTATATCTACTTAATGAAACACAAGTCTGAAACATTTGAAAAGTTCAAAGAATTTCAGAGTGAAGTGGAGAATCGTCGTAACAAGAAAATAAAGTTTCTACGATCTGATCGCGGAGGCGAATATTTGAGTTACAAGTTTGGCCTTCATTTAAAACAATGTGGAATTGTTTCACAACACACGCCACCTGGAACACCACAGCGTAATGGTGTGTCCGAACGCCGTAACCGTACTTTATTAGATATGGTGCGATCTATGATGTCTCTTACCGATTTACCACTATCGTTTTGGGGTTATGCATTAGAGACATCCGCATTCACGTTAAATAGGGCATCGTCTAAATCCGTTGAGACGACACCGTACGAACTGTGGTTTGGCAAGAAACCTAAGCTGTCGTTTCTTAAAGTTTGGGGTTGCGACACTTATGTCAAAAGGCTTCAGCCTGATAAGCTCGAACCCAAATCAGAGAAGTGCGTCTTCATAGGATACCCTAAGGAAACAATTGGGTACACCTTCTACCATAGATCCGAAGGCAAGATCTTTGTTGCTAAGAATGGATCCTTTCTAGAGAAGGAGTTTCTCTCGAAAGAAGTGAGTGGGAGGAAAGTAGAACTTGATGAGGTAATTGTACCTTCTCTCGAATTGGAGAGTAGCACATCACAGAAAATTGTTCCAGTGATGCCTACACCAACTAGAGAGGAAGCAAATGATGTTGATCATGAAACTTCAGATCAAGTTACTACTGAACCTCGTAGGTCAACCAGAGCATGATCTGCACCAGAGTGGTACGGTAATCCTTTTCTGGAAGTCATGTTACTAGACCAAGGCGAACCTACGAATTATGAAGAAGCTATGATGAGCCCAGATTCCGATAAAGGGCTTGAGGCCATGAAATCTGAGATAGGATCCATGTATGAGAACAAAGTGTGGACTTTGGTGGACTTGCCCGATGATCGGCAAGCCATAGAGAATAAATAGATCTTCAAGAAGAAGACTGACGCTAATGGTAATGTTACTATCTGTAAAGCTTGACTTGTCGCGAAAGGTTTTCGACAAGTTCAAGGAGTTGACTACGATGAGACTTTCTCACCCGTAGCAAAGCTTAAGTCCGTCCGAATCATGCTAGCAATTGTCGCATTTTATAATTATGAAATATGGCAAATGGATGTCAAAACTGCATTCCTTAATGGATATCTTAAAGAAGAGTTGTATATGATGCAACCAGAAGGTTTTGTCGATCCTAAAGGTGCTAACAAAGTGTGCAAGCTCCAGCGATCCATCTATGGACTGGTGCAAGCATCTCGGAGTTGGAATATACACTTTGATGAGGTGATCAAAACATATGGTTTTATACAGACTTACGGTGAAGCCTGTATTTACAAGAAAGTGAGTGGGAGCTCTGTAGCATTTCTGATATTATATGTGGATGACATATTATTGATTGGAAATGATATAAAATTTCTAGATAGCATAAAAGGATACTTGAATAAGAATTTTTCAATAAAAGACCTCGGTGAAGCTGCTTACATATTGGGCGTCAAGATCTATAGAGATAGATCAAGACGCTTGATAAGACTTTCAATGAGTACATACCTTGACAAGATTTTTGAAGGAGTTCAAAATGGATCAGCCAAAGAAGGAGTTCTTGCCTGTATTGTAAGGTGTGAAGTTGAGTAAGACTCAAAGCCAGACCAAAGTAGAAGATAGAGAAAGAATGAAAGTCATTCCCTATGCCTAAACCATAGGTTCTATAAAGTACGCCATCTTGTGTACCAGAACTATTGTGTACTTTGCCATGAGTTTGGCAAGGGGGTACAATAGTGATCCAGGAGTGGATCACTGGACAGCAGGTCAAAATTATCCTTAGGTGCCTTAATAGGATTAAGGAAATGTTTCTCGGTTATGGAGGTGATAAAGAGTTCGTCGTAAAGGGTTACGTTGATGCAAGCTTTGACACTAATCCGGATGACTCTAAGTCTCAATCTGGATACATATTGAATGTGGGAGCAAATTAGCTAGAGTAGCTCCGTGCAGAGCTTTGTAGACATAGAAATTTGCAAAATACATACGGATCTGAATGTGGCAGACCCATTGACTAAACTTCTCTCACAAGCAAAATATGATCACACCTTAGTACTCTTTGGGTGTTAATCACATGCCGATGTGAACTAGATTATTGACTCCAGTAAACTCTTTGGGTGTTGCTCACATGGCGATGTGAACTATGAGTGTTAATCAAATGGTGATGTGAACTAGATTATTGACTCTAGTGCAAGTGGGAGACTAAAGGAAATATGCCCTAAAGGCAATAATAAAGTTGTTATTTTATACTTCCTTATTCATGACAAAGGTTTATTATTCATGCTAGCATTGTATTGATTGGAAACTTAAATACATGTCTGAATACATAAACAAATACCATGTCCCTAGTATGCCTCTACTAGACTAGCTCGTTGATCAAAGATGGTTAAGGTTTCCTAACCATAGACATGTGTTGTCATTTGATAACGGGATCACATCATTAGGAGAATGATGTGATGGACAAGACCCATCCGTTAGCTTAGCATTATGATCGTTCAATTTTATTGCTATTGCTTTCTTCATGTCAAATACATATTCCTTCGACTATGAGATTATGCAACTCCCGGATACCGGAGGAATACCTTGTGTTCTACCAAACGTCACTACATAACTGCGTGATCATAAAGATGCTCTACAGGTATCTCCGAAGGTGTTTGTTGAGTTGGCATAGATCGAGATTAGTATTTGTCACTCCGAGTATCGGAGAGGTATCTCTGGGCCCTCTCGGTAATACACATCATAAGCTTGCAAGCAAAAGACTAAGGAGTTAGTCACCAGGTGATATATTACGGAACGAGTAAAGAGACTTGCCGGTAAGGAGATTGAACTAGGTATGAATATACCAACGATCGAATCTCGGGCAAGTAACATACCGATGGACAAAGGGAATTACGTATGTTGTCATAACGGTTCGACCGATAAAGATCTTCATAGAATATGTAGGAGCCAATATGGGCATCCAGATTCCGCTATTGGTTATTGACCGGAGAGGTGTCTCGGTCATGTCTACATAGTTCTCGAACCCGTAGGGTCCGCACGCTTAATGTTCGTTGACGATATAGTGTTATATGAGTTATATGATTTGGTGACCGAATGTTGTTCCGAGTCCCGGATGAGATCATGGACATGATGAGGAGTCTTGAAATGGTCGAGAGGTAAAGATTGATATATAGGACAATGGTATTCGGACATCAGAAGTGTTTCAGAGGGTACCGGGTACTTATCGGGTCACCGGAAAGAAGTTTCGGGCACCCCCGGCAAAGATATGGGCCTTATGGGCCAAGTGAGGGAACACAGCAGCCCACAAGGGGCTGGTGCGCCCCTATAGATGCCGGACCTATGAGGAGGAGAAGGAAAGAGGGGAGGGAAAGGAAAGTGTGGAGTAGGACTCCCCCTTCCTTCCCTCTCCCACCTCTTTCCTTCCCCCTTCTTTATATATGGCAGGGAGGCGCGGCTTGGGAGGGACCCCAAGTAGAATTCCTCCTACTTGGGCGCCTCCATTGGCTGCTCCTCCCTCCCTACCACCTTTATATATGTGAAAGAGGGGCGCCTAGCACACAACAGACAATTGCCTAGCCGTGTGTGGCGCCCCCTTCCACCGTTTACACCCCCGGTCATATTTTCGTAGTGCTTAGGCGAAGCCCTGCGGAGATCACTTCACCATCACTGTCATCACGCCGTCGTGCTGTCGGAAATCATCCACTACCTCACAGTCTTGCTGGATCAAGAAGGCGCGGACGTCACCGAGCTGAACGTGTGCTGAACGCGGAGGTGCCGTACGTTCGGTACTAGATCGGTTGGATCGCTAAGAAAGTTCGACTACATCAACCGCGTTGTGAAACGCTTCCCCTTACGGTCTACGTGGGTACGTAGACACACTCTCCCCTCTCGTTGCTATGCATCTCCTTGATAGATCTTGCGTGGGCGTAGGAAATTTTTTTGTTTTCATGCAACGTTCCCAACAGTGGTATCAGAGCCAGGTTTATGCGTACATCATATGCATGAGTAGAACACAAAGAAGTTGTGGGCGGTGATGTTCATACTGCTTACCACCAACGTCTTATTTTGATTCGGCGGCATTGTGGGATGAAGCGGCCCGGACCAACCTTACATGTCCACGTACATGAGACTGGTATCACCGACTGACATGCAACTAGTTTTGCATAAAGGTGGCTGGCGGGTGTCTGTTTCTCCTACTTTAGTTGAATCAAATTTGACTGCGGCCGGTCCTTGAAGAAGGTTAAAACAGCAAACTTGATAATTCACCGTTGTGGTTTTTGCAGTAGGTAAGAACGGTTTTTGCTAGAAGCCCGTAGCAGCCACGTAAAACTTGTAACAACAAAGTAGAGGACGTCTAACTTGTTTTGGCAGTGTATGTTGTGATATGATATGGTCAAGACATGATGTGATATACGTTATTGTATGACATGATCGTGTTTTGTAAGTTATCAGCAACCGGCAGGAGCCTTATGGTTTTCTCTTTATTGTATGAAATGCAAACGTCATGTAATTGCTTTACTTTATCTCTATGCGTTAGCAATAGTTGTAGAAACAATAGTTGGCGAGACGACCATGACGCAACGATGGAGATCAAGGTGTCGAGCCGATGACGATGGAGATCAGGACGATGCTTTGGAGATGGAGATCAAAAGCATGAGATGATGATGGCCATATCATGTCACATATTTTGATTGCATGTGATGTTTATCTTTTATGCATCTTATTTTGCTACTCTTATTTTGCTTAGAACGACGGTAGCATTATAAGATGATCCCTTCACAAAATTTCAAGGTATAAGTGTTCTACCCGAGTATGCACCATTGCGAAAGTTCGTCGTTTTGAGACACCACGTGATGATCGGGTGTGATAGACTCTACGTTCACATACAATGGGTGTAAGACAGTTTTGCACATGCAGAATATTTGGGTTAAACTTGACGAGCCTAGCATGTACAGACATGGTCTCGAAACACTGGAGACCGAAAGGTCGAACGTGAGTCATATAGTAGATATGATCAACAAAGAGATGTTCACCATTGATGACTGCCCCATCTCACGTGATGATCGGACTTGGGTTAATTGATTTGGATCACGTATAACATAGATAAACTTGAGGGATGTTTATTTAAGTGCGAGATCATTAGTAATTTGATTAATTGAACTTAATTTATCATGAATTTGGTCCTGATAGTATTTGCAAATCTATGTTGTAGATCAATAGCTCGCGATGTAGTTCCCCTATTTTTTGATATGTTCCTAGAGAAAACTAAGTTGAAAGATGATAGTAGCAATCATGCGGACTGGGTCCGTGATCTGAGGATTATCCTCATTGCTGCACAGAAGAATTATGTCCTTGATGCACCACTAGGTGACAGACCTATTGCAGGAGCAGATGCAGACATTATGAATGTTTGGCAAGCTCGGTATGATGACTACTTAATAGTTTAGTGTGCCATGCTTTACGGCTTAGAACCGGGACTTCAAAAATGTTTTGAACGCCACGGAGCATATGAGATGTTCCAAGAGCTGAAATTGGTATTTCAGACTAATGCCCGTGTCGAGAGGTATGAGACCTCTGACAAGTACTTTGCCTACAAGATGGAGGAGAATAGCTCAGCCAGTGAGCATGTGTTCAGAATGTCTGAGTACTGCAATCACTTGAATCGAGTGGGAGTTAATCTTCCAGATAAGATAGTGGTTGACAGAGTTCTCTAGTCACTATCACTAAGCTACTAGAACTTCATGATGAACTATAATATGCAAGGGATGACGGAAACGATTCCCAAGCTCTTCGCGATGCTTAAATCAACGAAGGTAGAAATCACGAAAGAGCATCAAATGTTGATGGTTAACAAAACCACTAGTTTCAAGAAAAAAGGGCAAGGGATAGAAAGGGAGCTTCAAGAAGAACAGCAAACAAGTTGCCACTCCCATGAAGAAGCCCAAACTAGACCCAAGCCTGAAACTGAGTGCTTCTACAGCAAAGGAAATGGTCACTGGAAGCGGAACTGCCCCAAATACTTGGCGGATAAGAAGGATGGCAAAGTGAACAAAGGTATATTTGATATACATGTTATTGATTTGTACTTTACTAGTGTTCATAGTAGCCCCTGGGTATTTGATACCGGTTCAGTTGCTAAGATTAGTAACTCAAAACATGAGTTGCAAAAGGAACAGAGACTAATTAAGGGTGAGGTGACGATGTGTGTTGGAAGTGATTCCAAGGTTGATAAGATCACCATCGCATACTCCCTCTACCTTCGGGGTTAGTGTTGAACCTAAATAAATGTTATTTGGTCTATGCGTTGAGCATGAACATGATTGGATCATGTTTATTGCAATATGGTTATTCATTCGAGTCAGAGAATAATTGTTGTTCTGTTTACATGAATAAAACCTTCTATGGTCATACACCCAATCTAAATGGTTTATTGAATCTCGATCGTAGTGATACACATATTCATAATATTGATGCCAAAAGATGCAAAGTTGATAATGATAGTGCAACATACTTGTGGCACTGCCATTTTGGTCATATTGGTGTAAAGCGCATGAAGAAACTCCATGCAGATGGACTTTTTGAATCACTTGATTATGAATCATTTGATGCTTGCGAACCATGCCTTATGGGCAAGATGACTAAAACTCCATTCTTTGGAACAATGGAGCGAACTAATGACTTATTGGAAATAATACATACCGATGTATGCGGTCCAATGAGTGTTGAAGCACGCGGCGGGTATTGTTACTTTCTGACCTTCACAGATGATTTGAGTAGATATGGGTATATCTACTTAATGAAACACAAGTCTGAAACATTTAAAAAGTTCAAAGAATTTCAGAGTGAACTGGAGAACCATCGTAACAAGAAAATAAAGTTTCTACAATCTGATCGCGGAGGCGAATATTTGAGTTACGAGTTTGGCCTTCATTTAAAACAATGTGGAATTGTTTCACAACTCACGCCACCTGGAACACCACAGCGTAATGGTGTGTCCGAACGCCGTAACCGTACTTTATTAGATATGGTGTGATCTATGATGTCTCTTACCGATTTACCACTATCGTTTTGGGGTTATGCATTAGAGACAGCCGCATTCATGTTAAATAGGGCACCGTCTAAATCTGTTGAGATGACAACATATGAACTTTGGTTTGGCAAGAAACCTAAGCTGTCGTTTCTTAAAGTTTGGGGTTGCGACACTTATGTCAAAAGGCTTCAGCCTGATAAGCTCAAACCCAAATCGGAGAACTGCGTCTTCATAGGATACCCTAAGGAAACAATTGGGTACACCTTCTACCACAGATCCGAAGGCAAGATCTTTGTTGCTAAGAATGGATACTTGCTAGAGAAGGAGTTTCTCTCGAAAGATGTGAGTGGGAGGAAAGTAGAACTTGATGAGGTAATTGTACCTTCTCTCGAATTGGAGAGTAGCACATCACAGAAAATTGTTCTAGTGGTGCCTACACCAACTAGAGAGGAAGCAAATGATGTTGATAATGAAATTTCAGATCAAGTTACTGCTGAACCTCGTAGGTCAACCAGAGCATGATCTGCACCAGAGTGGTACGGCAATCCTGTTCTGGAAGTCATGTTACTAGACCAAGGCGAACCTACGAATTATGAAGAAGCTATGATGAGCCCAGATTCTGATAAATGATTTGAGGCCGTGAAATCTGAGATAGGATCCATGTATGAGAACAAAGTGTGGACTTTGGTGGACTTGCCCGATGATCGGCAGGCCATAGAGAATAAATGGATCTTCAAGAAGAAGACTGACGCTGATGGTAATGTTACTATCTGTAAAGCTTGACTTGTCGCGAAAGGTTTTCGACACGTTCAAGGAGTTGACTACGATGAGACTTTCTCACCTGTAGCGATGCTTAAGTCCGTCTGAATCATGTTAGCAATTGCCGCATTTTATAATTATGAAATATGGCAAATGGATGTCAAAACTGCATTCCTTAATGGATATCTTAAAGAAGAGTTGTATATGATGCAACCAGAAGGTTTTGTCGATCCTAAAGGTGCTAACAAAGTGTGCAAGCTCCAGCAATCCATCTATGGACTGGTGCAAGCATCTCGGAGTTGGAATATATGCTTTTATGAGGTGATCAAAACATATGGTTTTATACAGACTTACAAGAAAGTGAGTGGGAGCTCTATAGCATTTCTGATATTATATGTGGATGACATATTATTGATTGGAAATGATATAAAATTTCTGGATAGCATAAAAGGATACTTGAATAAGAATTTTTCAATAAATGACCTCAGTGAAGCTCCTTACATATTGGGCGTCAAGATCTATAGAGATAGATCAAGACGCTTGATAAGACTTTCAATGAGTACATGCCTTGACAAGATTTTTGAAGGAGTTCAAAATGGATCAGCCAAAGAAGGAGTTCTTGCCTGTATTGTAAGGTGTGAAGTTGAGTAAGACTCAAAGCCAGACCAAAGCAGAAGATAGAGAAAGAAAGAATGAAAGTCATTCCCTATGCCTCAACCATAGGTTCTATAAGGTATGCCACGTTGTGTACCAGACCTATTGTGTACTTTGCCATGAGTTTGGCAAGGGGGTACAATAGTGATCCAGGAGTGGATCACTGGACAGCAGGTCAAAATTATCCTTAGGTGCCTTAATAGGACTAAGGAAATGTTTCTCGGTTATGGAGGTGATAAATAGTTCGTCGTAAAGGGTTACATTGATGCAAGCTTTGACACTAATCCGGATGACTCTAAGTCTCAATCTGGATACATATTGAATGTGGGAAGAAATTAGCTAGAGTAGCTCCTTGTAGAGCTTTGTAGACATAGAAATTTGCAATATACATACGGATCTGAATGTGGCAGACCCATCGACTAAATTTCTCTCACAAGCAAAACATGATCACACCTTAGTACTCTTTGGGTGTTAATCACATGGCGATGTGAACTAGATTATTGACTCTAGTAAACTCTTTGGGTGTTGCTCACATGGCGATGTGAACTATGGGTGTTAATCACATGGTGATGTGAACTAGATTATTGACTCTAGTGCAAGTGGGAGACTGGAGGAAATATGCCCTAGAGGCAATAATAAAGTTGTTATTTTATATTTCCTTATTCATGATGAAGGTTTATTATTTATGCTAGAATTGTATTGATTGGAAACATAAATACATGTGTGAATACATAAACAAATACCGTGTCCCTAGTATGCCTCTATTAGACTAGCTCATTGATCAAAGATAGTTAAGGTTTCCTAACCATAGACATGTGTTGTCATTTGATAATGGGATCACATCATTTGGAGAATGATGTGATGGACAAGACCCATCCGTTAGGTTAGCATTATGATCGTTCAGTTTTATTGCTATTGCTTTCTTCATGTCAAATACATATTCCTTCGACTATGAGATTATGCAACTCCCGGATACCGGAGGAATACCTTGTGTTCTATCAAATGTCACAATGTAACTGGGTGATCATAAAGATGCTCTACAGGTATCTCCGAAGGTGTTTGTTGAGTTGGCATAGATCGAGATTAGGATTTGTCACTCCGAGTATCGGAGAGGTATCTCTGGGCCCTCTCGGTAATACACATCATAAGTTTGCAAGCAAAAGACTAAGGAGTTAGTCACAAGGTGATGTATTACGGAACGAGTAAAGAGACTTGCCGGTAATGAGATTGAACTAGGTATGAATATACCAACGATCGAATCTCAGGCAAGTAACATACCGATGGACAAAGGGAATAACGTATGTTGTCATAACGGTTCAACCGATAAAGATCTTCATAGAATATGTAGGAGCCAATATGGTCATCCAGGTTCCACTATTGGTTATTGACCGGAGAGGTGTCTCGGTCATGTCTACATAGTTCTCGAACCCGTAGGGTCCGCACGCTTAACGTTCGTTGACGATATAGTGTTATATGAGTTATATGATTTGGTGACCGAATGTTGTTCGGAGTCCCGGATGAGATCACGGACATGACGAGGAGTCTCGAGATGGTTGAGAGGTAAAGATTTATATATAGGACGATGGTATTCGGACACCAGAAGTGTTTTGGAGGGTACAGGGTACTTATCGGGTCACCGTTAAGAAGTTTCGGGCACCCCCGGCAAAGATATGGGCCTTTTGGGCCAAGTGAGGGAGCACAGCAGCCCACAAGGGGCTAGTACGCCCCTATAGAGTCCAGCCCTATGAGGAGGAGAAGGAAAGAGGGGAGGGAAGGAAAGTGTGGAGTAGGACTCCCCCTTCCTTCCCTCTCCCCCCTCTTTCCTTCCCCCTTGTTTATATATGGCAGGGGGGCGCGGCTTGGGAGGGACCCCAAGTAGGATTCCTCCTACTTGGGCGCCTCCTTTGGCTGCTCCTCCCTCCCTCCCACCTATATATATGTGGGAGGGGGGCGCAAGGCACACAACAGACAATTGCCTAGCCGTGTGCGGTGCCCCCTTCCACCGTTTACACCCCCGGTCATATTTTCGTAGTGCTTAGGCGAAGCCCTGCGGAGATCATTTCACCATCACCGTCATCACGCCATTGTGCTGTCGGAACTCATCCACTACCTTGCAGTCTTGCTGGATCAAGAAGGCGCGGATGTCACCGAGCTGAACGTGTGCTGAACGCAGAGGTGTCGTACGTTCGGTACTAGATCGGTTGGATCGCGAAGAAAGTTTGACTACATCAACTGCGTTGTGAAACGCTTCCGCTTACGGTCTATGAGGGTACGTAGACACACTCTCCCCTCTCGTTGCTATGCATCTCCTTGATAGATCTTGCATGGGCGTAGGAATTTTTTTTGTTTTCATGCAACGTTCCCAACAATGGTGATGTAGCAATACGCCCCGAAGGGCGTGATGAAGGACATCTTCAGGGTGTCGGCCGGGTCCATCTTGATCTGATGATAGCCGGAGTAAGCATCCAGGAAGGACAGGAGCTCACAGCCGGCGGTGGAGTCGATCACTTGATCTATCCGCGGGAGAGCGAAATGATCCTTGGGGCAGGCCTTATTCAGGCTGGTGTAGTCTATGCACTTGCACCAGGTGTTGTTCTTCTTCAGGACGAGGACCAGGTTGGCCAGCCACTCGGGGTGAAACACTTCCATGATGAAGCTGGCCGCGAGTAGCTTGGCGACGCCTTCACCGATGGTTCTTCTCTTCTCTTCAGAAAAGCGACGTAAGGGTTGACGGACAGGCTTGGCGTCCTTGCGGACGTGTAGTTTGTGCTCGGCGTACTTCCTCAGAATTCCCGGCATGTCATTTGGCGTCCATGCAAAGATATCCCGATTGTCACGGAGGAAGTCGACGAGCTCGCCTTCCTATTTGCTGTCGAGGCGGGTGCCCACGATGACGTACTTGCTGCAGCTGGGGTCTTTCGGGTTCAGCTTGACCTTTTTGGTCTCCTTGGATGGTTGGCACGAGGCCACGCCAACCGACTCCTTGGCTGAAGCCGGCACAGCCGGCGTCTCATTGGCTAGCGCAATGATCCGGTCGAGCTGGCGCCGCTCCTCGGCTATGACCAGCGACTCGGCCAATCTGGCACCGGCTTGAGTTCACTCTAGGGATTTTTGGTAGTCGCCAATGACGGTGATGAGGCCCTTGGGTCCCGGCAGCTTCATCTTCAGGTAGGCATAGTGGGGGACCGCCATGAATTTGACGAGCGCAGGCCGGCCCAGCAGCGCGTGGTATGCGCTGGACAGGTCCACCACCTCGAACCAGATCGGCTCGCGCCGGAAATGATCGCTCGTGCCGAAGAGGACGTCGAGCCAAATCCGGTCGATGCGGGAGCAGGAGAGACCCGGCACGATGTCGTGGAACACCATCCGGGATGGCTCTAGGTCCTTGGCCTCGAGACCGAGCTTGGTCATGGTGTCGCGGTAGAGGATGTTCATGCTGCTGCCGCAGTCAATGAGGACTTGCGAGAACTTGCAGGTGCACCTGGCAGCGACTATGGTGGTGTCGAGGACGAGGGCATAGCCACCCGGGTTGGGCATGACGGCCGGGTGGTCCTCCCGGGTCCAACTGATCAGGCGCTCCGACCAGTGCCTGTATTCCGGCACGGCCGGGACGACGGTGTTCACTTCCTGTCGGAGCAGGCGCTCGCTATGCTTGTCGTCACCGAGGCTGGTGAAGATGACGTAGCTCGCGTTCTGGTTGGGGAAGACATCATCGCATCGCGCCGTTTGCCGGGGGAGGGGGAGGAGGCGGAGCCAGCGGGATGTCGCCCCTCATAATGCGCTTGGTGATGGTGCACTGCCGGAGCGTGTGCGTGGACGGCCTCGCGCCGCTGTGGTGCTTGCAGGGAGCGTCGAGCATCTCCTCAAAGCTCATGGCGGGTTGCCACGCCGTCTTGCCTGCTTGCCGGCGCTTGCCGGCCGGCTCGGCCGTGGGCGCCTGCTCAGCGGCCGCGACGAGGCGCCTGTCGTAGTGTGGGGCCTGCTGATTGGCCTTGCGCTTGTTGTTCTACTGGTTGTTCTGCTGGCGACTACTCTCGCCAGCCGGCTTGGCGGGTGGCGCCGGCAACGCTTTGCCGGCTTCATCCAGCACCATCTAGATCTTCATGGCAGAGTCGGCGTTGGCGTACTTGTCTGCGATGACCATGAGTGCGACCATGGTGGTTGGCTCGGAGCGCAGGAGCTTGTGCTTGAGGAGGGTGCCATCTCGCAGCCGCTCACGAAGTACTGAATGGCCTGGACCTCATGGACGCCCTCGCAGCTGTTCCGGAGCTCAGTCCAGCGTGCGAGGTACTCGCGGCCGGTTTCAGCCGGCCCCTGCACACACATGGCGAGCTGGCTGGGATAGCCGGGACGCTTGTAAGTGCCGGTGAAGTTGCGCACGAAGGCCCGCTCGAAGTCAACCCACGGGTTGATGCTGCCGGTGGCAGACTGTTGAGCCATGTCCGGGCCGAACCCAGGAGCATGAGCGGGGCGTAGCGCACGGCCAGGCGGTGATTGCTGCCCGCGATGCCAATGGCGGTGTTGTAGTCGATGAGCCAGTCCTCTGGCTTGACGGTGTCGTTGTACTTGGGGGTGTCGCGGTGGAGCGTGAACCCTTTGTGGAAGGGATCATCCCGGATGTGTGGCCCGAAGCAAGCCGGCCCGGCAGCGTTATCTTCCTCCAGCTCGAGGGAGAGGGCGAGCTGATCGAGGCGGTGGCGAGCGTCGGCGTCGTCGATGGCGCGCGGACCCAGCCGGCCTGCGACTGGGCCGCAGGGGGCCGGGTTGGCCAATGCCGAGTTGCCACGCCGGCCGGATGGGGGGGTCTTGCTGGCGCCGGTCTCCGGCAGCCGGCTCGTCGCCCAAGCCGTCACCGGCCATCGCGGCGCGGTTGTGCCAGGTTCTCGTCTGGCCGGAGTGGGCCTCGGTCGGGCGCGGAGAAGACGCCGTGTTCCGCTGCTCGGGGTCCTTGGTGCGGCGCGAGCCAGACGCGGCGGGGCGGTCGAGGCGGTCTTGCTGCGCATTCGCAACGTCGAGAAGCTAGTTCATGCGCTGCAGGCGCTTCTGCAGCTCCTCGCCCTGCAGCTTCTCCATGCCGACGACGGCCGCCTGCGCTGCGCGCATGTTCTTGACAGGAGTGTCATAGACGGGTGGGACCGCCCCCATCGCGCGGCCGATGGTGGCACCACGGTTCCGCACTCCGGCAACTCGGCTGGGTTCAGCCATGGCCGGCGTGAAGCCGTACGCGGCCTCACGCTCCCGCTGGCCGGACTCCAACCGGCGCTGCATAGCAGCGAGCATCACGGCCTCATCCAGCAGGCACTTGTGTTCCTCCTCGAGCCAGGCCCGCGCCTCTGCAGCATTGGCGGCGTTGATGTTGGTGGCGATGGGGACGCTGAGGTTCTGCACCGTGGTGCGCAGCGGGTCGGACCCGCCGGCGTGCGCAGCTGTGGCCTGGGCAGCCTTCCGCGTGGCGCTGGACGAGCCGGAGTCGGAGCCGGTGATGAGCAGCTCTGCCCTGGTGCAGAGATCCGCCACCCCGGCGGAGATATCGTATCCGAGGGGAACGGGCGAGTCGGTGACGTCGAGCACCCCGCTGGGGTAGTCATCAGCCACGAACACGTCGGAGATGCGCAGTGCGGCGAAGGAGGCGGTGAGCAGGTCGATGACGTCGGCCGTCGGCGCACCGGGCGCGGGGAACGCGCAGTGCGCGATGGGCTCACCGGAGTCGATGAAGGGCCCCATCTGGAACATGTCTCCGGCCGAGACCTCGAGCTGCCCCATGGTGGGCGCCAACTATCGTGGTGCACGCACAACAGATGCCAAAGGATGGCTAAAGAGAGGGACAGGCTCGAGGGCACCGGTGGGCTCCAGAGGCGAGGTCGGTATGAGCGAGCGAGGGATGCAAGACATACCCAGGTTCAGGGCTCTCCGGAGAGATAATACCCCTAGTCCTGCCGAGTGTGGTTTATATGTGGACGGTACAAGCCTGCTCCTAGAGCTGTATCAGGAAGGAAGGAAGACAGGCCAAAGCATAGGCTGCTCCTTCTTCCTGTGTGTGTTCTACTGATGATCTCTCTCTCGTGTTCGCCCGTGTACATGGAGGGCTCCTGGGGGGTTTTAAAGGTCAACCCCCCAGGGTTACAATGGTAAAGTTACATGGGCGTGGGGCCAGGATGTCAGCATCTGGGAAGCCGGTGCAGGGGCCCGCCGGGTACCAGGGTACGCCGGGTTCTCCGGGCGCGTACCTCACGCGCCAGAGGGCACTATTTCCCATCTTGTCGTGCGTCACGGAGTGGTTGGGCCGGCCCGGCTACAGTGGCGCATCACCTGGTCGCCATCGGCTTGCGTCAGCAGGACGAGGGATGTAGTGTAGCCATGCCGGCCCCGGTCAGCGGAGTAGGTGGGCCACTGTTGCCACGCTCCTGCCGGTCAGCGGGGTTGGTGGGCCACTGTGGCCATGCTCATCCCTTCATGGGGACTTGTTCCGTCGTACGCCCTGGATGGGATGGGAGCTGACCCGCGGCTGGGTTGAGGGGCGCACCATGGTTGCGCTTGCTTGTCGAAGAAGTCTTTGACTTGATGGGTCCGGCCGGCATGCGCCAGCGGGTCTGGCCGGGTTGAGGAACCCGGCCAAGGGCAAGCCGGGTTGAGGGGCGTTGCTAGCCCTGAAGTTTTTGAAAGGGATCTGGGTTCCGTTGCCTGCCCGGGGTTCATCCCCTTGACAGGCAGGAGGAATCGCTCTCCTCCTCCTCTTCTTCTTCATCTTTTTCCCCCTCGTGCGTAGAGGGGACATGCGTATCTCCAGACTTGGTGTCCGGAGGGATTCGTGAGCGAAGATCCCCACGGGTTTCCCTCGTGGGGTTTTTCTTTTTCTTCTCCTTTTTATCTTGCACCTTATAAGGTGCCACAGTCAGCATTTCCTCCAGCTGAGCCGACATGGGCTCTTTAGGCTGTGGGGCTGGGCTACTGATCTTCTTGGCCTTCTCGAGCCAACCCTGTGGAAATGAGAGAACGAGTGATAAATCTACCGAAATACGGACATCCAAATTTAAAGCGGATAAGGGCCTTGTTACATTCTTAGGGGGGTGCTCGACGTCAAGGTCGACGTCCTCTTCTTCTTCAGCCGACCAATCCTCTTCTTGAGGTTTGAATAGCGTCCTCCACTGCTTGTCGTAGGAAGTGTCGAGAAAATGACGCACGATGACAGGGTCTTCGGACCTGTACGCCCACATCGGGACGTCCCGTTGCTGGCAAGGGAGGAGACGCCTACAGAACATCACCTGGATCATGCTGGTCATCTTGACACCAGCCTCCTTCATGCTGATAATGCGCTTCTGCAGCAGTTCCACCTCTCCAGGTAGCCCCCAGTCGAGGATATTCTTGGTCCATGAGGTCAGCCTCATGGGTGGTCCGGATCTGAATTCAGGAGCCGCCGCCCAGGCTGCATTGTGTGGTTCCATGATGTAAAACCACTCCTTTTGCCAAACTTTGATGGTGTCTATGAACGTGCCCACCGGCCACTCAACGCGAGTAAGCTTGCTAACCATGCCCCCCCCCCCCCGGCAGTCCGCTTGTTGGCCGTCCACAATTTTCGGCTTCACATTGAAAACTTTTAGCCATAAGCCAAAGTGTGGCTGCACCCGAAGAAACGCCTCGCAAATGACGATGAAGGCTGAGATATGGAGGATAGAATTTGGGGCCAAATCATGAAAGTCCAGCCCGTAAAACAACATTAGCCCTCAGACGAAGGGATGGAGCGGGAAGCCTAGTCCTGGGACGAAGTGGGGGACTAACACCACCCTCTTGCCAGGCTGTGGTGTGGGAATGGTCTGACCCACTTCTGGAGCCCGGTGAACGACGGCAGCCGGGAGGTAGCCGGCGCGCTTCAGATCCTCGATATCTTTGTTGGTGATGGTCGAGGCCTCCCACTTGCTTCCCGCACTAGATCCGGCCATCGTCGAGTATAGGGAGGAGAGCCTTGGAGAACGTTGGATTGGAGCGTTTGAGCTTTGTGGATTGGGAAGGTGGCGTAAGGGGATAACTGTGGCTGGTTCCTTTTTATAAGCAGTTGTAATGCCAAACATCCTTTAAGTGTGCCGTCGACCTTGCCACTTCCTGATATACTCGTGGTGTTATGCACGAGTGGGATACTGTGAATCGTTAATCAAATCCCTTAAAAGGCGGGACACGATCTCCACCACGATGGAACGTGCCATTGAAGGGGCTGCCTCGAGCCGCACATCGAGTCTCCATGTTTATGACCAGACACGACCCTTCGACGAAAGTTATCAGTCAAAAAATAATGTTCACACTTGAACGATTGGCCTTAGGGGCTAAGTAAAATAGATAGTTCGGCATCCAGATACGGCTCGACGTATGGCTGAATTAGATCAAGCACCGTTTGAAGGCTTAACTGAAGAAGGATTATTCTGAAAACTCAGAAGGAAGGGAACTTGCCTGCAAGCCGGAGTCTGCAGTCATGGGAGTTACAAGAAGGTGGCGTTGGAGGCTAGTTCAGGGGCTACTGAGGGAGTCCTGGACTAGGGGGTCCTCGGGTGGCTGGCCTATCTCACACAGGCCGGATTGTTGGGCCGCATTGTGTCCGTACTGAAGACCTTTTGTGCCTTGGTGTGTGCTCCAAGATAGGATGGAAGATCCGGCATTCCCTTGATGTAACCGACTACATGTAAACCCTAGTACCCCTGGTGTCTATATAAACCAGGGGGTTTAGTCCGTAGAGGCTAGAAGAACAATCCCCATCCTGCTAGTTAGGGTTTAGTTCATCTGATCTCGTGGTAGATCTACTCTGTAATCCCCATATAGACAAGCAATATAATCAAGCAGGACGTAGGGTTTTACCTCTTAGAGAGGGCCCAAACTTGGGTAAACACAGTGTCCCACGTCTATTGTTCCCCATCGATCCAAGATCCATAGTTCGGGACCACCTACCCGAGATCCGCCGGTTTTGACACCGACACCCTTAGATCCACCACCCTCCTGGTGACCTATGGCTCCATCTCCAGCCAATGCGATGGTTGGGACACTCTGTGGCGATAAAGTCTGCAAATCGCCGTCGTCTACCCCAAAACCTTGTCATACGCGACCAGGTGAGAAGTTCTTCTCCCGCCATCCCAACCCCACAACAATATCTTTTGCGGCACCCATCTGGATTTACATGTGTGCTTCATTTTGGCCTCTTGGTGTGCTTGCAAATTTCAAGTCTTGTAGATCAACTCAATTCAATTGTATGTATGACAGTCCGTACTGCGGTTCATTCAATCTTGGGATCTACTGCCTCCTTTCCTAATATAGGTCTTGTTAGAGATTTTAATATGGACTACATATGGATGTATATGGTCGTAGTTTAGAGTGTAGATTCACTCATTTTGTTCCGTATGTAGTCCATATTGGAATATTTAAAAAGACTTATATTTAGTAACGGAGGGAGTAGTTCACTTCTCATGGTTTTATTAGGCAGGCCCTGATTATTTGCTTATACTTGTGTATTTTAAGATTAATTGATAATTGAAACATTAGTAATCGCATCAATGATGAACATGGACGTGAATAATTCGTCTTTGATTCTCAGCTCCTACCAGCAAATCAACAAAACTATACGAGCACGTACTGGCGAAAACAATCAAAGACAATGCTTCTAGAATATCTGCACGCATGAGGAAGCACTGTGTTGGTACTATTGGTCCACCAGATTTTGCTTGTATAGCACATTCTTTAGTGAATGTTGGCACGCAAACAGATGATGATTCAGAAAACAATTCAGAGGACGAAGCTAATGTCCACGATGTTGACATGGATGAATATGTACCTTCATCTTCAGTTTCAAAAAAGAATAAATGGAACCCATCTATTTAGAAGGTAAACTTCCATTGCTGATTTTTTTTTCATGCATCTGTATTATGCAATTTTGCTATAACGTATTCATTAAATCGTGCACTGCATGTGCTCTAACTTTCATGGGCACATGGTTTCTTCAAGGAAAGCTCGGAATTGACTTGATGGATGCATTTGCGGAAGAATTTTGCACAGGCATTTTGCAAAAAAAAAAAGTGCTCAACAGCGTAAATATAACTTCATGGCCAAATGTTCTAACAAGGTCAGAAACCGTACATAATACTTTGGCTTCCTCTTGAGATTTCAGACTTATACACTCCCTTTCATACTAAGTTTTTGCTTTATGTCGTAGCAACTTTATGACAAGGGAAAAGCAAACATACATGTTGTGCTGGTAAGCGGTATGGCTGGCAGTTCAAATTTCAAAATATGATACCCCTCATAGCTCTATGGTAAGAACTTAAATAAGTTATTGAAATCATGTATATTGTTGATTCTTACATGATATGCAGTACCGATGCGAGTGTCCATATTCCATAAGGCCAAAAATAGCAAGAAGAGAGCATCCAGTTCGGAGTTTTTCGGAAACTCCCACAACATCGAGAAGGATTCCAGTATCAGACAGATTGCAATAGAAATGCCCGTAAGTAATTCATAATGTTTTGGCTTCAAAATTATTGTGTGAGCCATCATAGTGTAATGTACTAACAGTGCACGAACAACGCGTTCAATCATGATGCAGACCACAAAGAGGGCATGCTTATAAGAAGTTTTGCCGCAAGTACGTGACGTGCCGATTATTGAGGAAAAGAGCTCCTCCGCCACGATACTTTCAAGCTTTGGCATCTCACCACATAATTCATCCTCTGAACAATGCATCCGTGAGCTAGAAGCAAAGATTACAGCACAAGCGACAGACACAAAATAGACAAATGCTACATTTGCAAAAGATCTAAATGTCCTACTTAGTGCAGAGATGCAGGAAATTGAAGAGCTCAAAAGCAAACAACAATTAGAAATGGAAGTTATCAAGATGAACCAGGAGAGAAAAATCAGAGGCTGTGAAAAAAAGCAACAAGAAATGGAGGGAATTCTTAGTCATCTCTTAAGGAAGTCATCACAGCCTTCACAGGAGACTGTGTCACAACCCATCAAAAACTGATGGTGCACCACTGCTCGTCATGATGCCGTCTCTAGTGTATTATTTGTAATGCTTGATAATATGTCATTTGGATGCTCATTTTAATATGTGGATCACTGCTATGAGAGATGTTAATAAAAGTTGTGATGGCAATGTTAAATTTCAAATTTTCTATATTTCAAAATCAAATTAGCCTACAAAATCAACCATGCACATTTTTTACGCTATAATAAAACTTGTGACGGTACTGGTGACGGAAGTTGTAATCGTCACCACATTCGTGTCCCCACTTGTGAGCAGCCATGTCAGCACCGTCCGGACCCTCATGTAAGCAGCCATGTCTGGTCCCACATGTAAACTACCACGTCAGCATCTTCTGGGCCCATATGTCAGCAGCTTTGATCGGTCAAAACTAACGCCCAGTTATTACTGACGGGACCGTCGGCGATAAACCCACAGCAGACCCACATGGAAGAAGCCACGTTAACAACTGTTGGTCCCACCTGTCTGAATCTTTGTTCGGTTAACACCCCCCCCCCCCCGAACCGATCATCGATGATGGATTATCGTAGCCAAAATGATCTTACGCGACAGATTGGGCTATCATAGGTGACATTCTGGGCCGTCACCGAAAACAACCATCGGTAACATTATTTAATTCGTCACCTAAAATACGATCTTGCGTGACTTAAAAAGTGGTACCGTCAAAATTTTATTTTCCATGACGGCGCTTCGGTGACGATGGGAGTGACGGCCGGAAAACGTCACGGGTTTCCACGGCAAAAAAGGGTTATACGTGACACAAGTGAAATATCGCAAAATAGAGCAAATTTTGTAGTGTAAGCATCTGTTTTATGTGCCTGTACCGCTCATGGAGCAACAGGGGGTGGTCAGTATCTTCCATGCCAAGCGGGTTATTTTCATGATGGGTGTTGATTCCCCTATCATTGCACTAGAGAGGCTGGTAATTGGGGTGCCCCATCCTGTAATCAAAATGAAAAAATATACAATGAAACAAACTCCCCCGAAAAGTTGTTGATATGGAGGGCACCCGAGGATTCGACTAGCAATGGCTTGTGTTTGTATGGTGGAGGGGGGTAAACTTTAACTTTCTGCTTGGGAACCGCCGTTAATGTGTTTAGCATGGAAGATATTGAAAATTCTCGGTCGTGACGTTGACAGGAAAGGCATACCTCTCAAAATTGTATTCATCTCTGTTTTAAGCTTTGAGCTCTGGCACCTCTGCAAATCCATGCTTCCCTCTGTGAAGGGCCTATCTATTTACTTTCATATTATTTTACTTTTATTTTTGAGTCATCACCTTCTCATTTAACCACCAGTTGGAGAGCACTATTGTCATTCTTATGCATTGAGTATAGTTAATATTGGGTGTGAGTTGACTGGATCTCTCCTACCTCGAATTACAATATTTAGTCGGTACTTGAACTTTAGAGGTGCTCTGCATTTATGTTTTGCGGTCTCAGAAAGGGCTAGTGAGATACCATGTTATCATATTCTATCATGATTGTTTTGACAAATTGTTGTCATCCGAGATATCTTATTATTGCTCGCTAGTTGGTTATGTTATTGACATGAGCAAATGTGAGACCTAAGTGTTATCATTCATATGGTTAGTTCATAATCTTTGCTGAAAACCTGAGCACTAGTTAAGCAAATATACAGCAACAAGAACAAAAAGAGTTGGTAGAAGTTTTTTCTTTATCACTTTTAGTTTATCAACTGAATTGCTTGAGGACAAGCAATGAGTTAAGCTTAGGGGAGTTGATAAGTCCCAAACGTATCTACTTTTTCAAACAGTTTTGCTCTTGTTTTGGACTCTAATTTTCATGATTTGAATGGAACTAACCCGGACTGACGTTGTTTTCAATAGAGTTGCCATTGTGTAAGTTTTTTTGTGCAGAAATAAAAGTTCTCGGATTGAGCTGAAAATTTACCGAGAATATTTTCAGAATATATAAAAAATGTTGGCAAAGAGAACTACCAGAGGGGGCCACCCATGATCCACAAGCTCAGGGGGCGCGCCCCCTAGGATTGTGCGCTCCTGGAGCCTCCGGCAACCCTAATTCTAACTCCATATATACCTATTTATGGAGAAGAAAAATTAGAGAGAAAGTTTCATCACGTTTTACGATATGGAGCCACCGTCACCTCCTGTTCCTCATCGGGAGGGTTGATCTGGAGTCCGTTCGGGGCTCCGGAGAGGGGGATTCTACGCCGTCGTCATCATCAACCATCCTCCATCAACAATTCCATGATGCTCACCACCGGGAGTGAGTAATTCCTTCGTAGGCTTGTTGGACGGTGATAGGTTGGATGAGATTTGTCATGTAATCGAGTCAATTTGTTAGGGTTTTGATCCCTAGTATCCATTATGTTCTGAGATTGATGTTGCTATGACTTTGCTATGCCTAATTCTTGTCACTAGGGCCCAAGTGCCATGATTTCAGATCTGAACCCTTTAATATATTTGAGTTCTTGATCCTATCTTGCAAGTTATATGCACCTATTACGTGTTATGATCCGCATACCCCAAGGTGATAATAATTGGGATTCTTTCCAGTGATTACCGTAGTTTGAGGAGTTCATGTATTCATTATGTGCTAATGCTTTGTTCCGGTTCTCTATTAAAAGGAGGCCTTAATATCCCTTAGATTACCTTATGGACCCCAATGCCACGGGAGGGTAGGACAAAAGATGTCATGCAAGTTCTTATTACAAACACATATGACTATATACGGAATACATGCCTACATTACATTGATGAATTTGAGCTATTGTGTATCACTCTAGGTTGTGACTGTTACATGATGAATGTCATCCAACATAATTATCCATCACTGATCCAATGTCTATGCTTTTGATATATTGATCTTTGCTAAGTTACTACTGTTGTTGCTGCTGTTACAATCACTACAAAACTGCTTCTGCTACTGCTACCATTACTATTGCTATTGTTACCACTGCTATCAAACTATCATTCTACTGTGCCACTAAGCACATTGCTGTAGATATTTAGTTCTCCAGGTGTGGTTGAATTGACAACTCAACTGCTAATACTTACAAATATTCATTGGCTCCCCTTGTGTTGAATTAATAAATTTGGGTGAAATACTACCCTCAAAGACTGTTGCGATCCCCTATACTTGTGGGTTATAATTATGTTGTTGTCCTTTGGTGCCCATCATATGAGCGCGTGTGTGGATCACACCATAGGGTTAGTTGTATGTTGATATGACTATGCATTGGAGGGCAAGAGTGACAGAAGCTTCTTCCTACCATAGAAATTGATTCATACGGGATTGAAGGGGGGCCAATAGATCTTAATGCTATGGTTGGTGTCGTAGTAAAACACGGCCACCTATGGGGCCATCAGCCCCTTGTGGTTCGGCAGGGGGGAAGGACGCATTGCACAAAGAGCGAAGGGTGCAGGGCAGCGCAGGGGCGATCACACGGGCAGTTTTTACCTAGGTTCGGGCCACCGCGAGGCGTAAAACCCTACTCCTGCTTTGGTGGATTGATGAGAGGATCGTGGTGGAGATGCAGCGCTCTAGCCCGGCAAGGTTGCCTCGGGGCAAGAGCAGCTACACGTGTATGAGTGTACAGGGGTCCGAATCCTTTCTAAGGTTGCCATGGCCCTCCTTTTATAGATCAAGGGGTCACCACAATGGCAAATCAGTCATTGTGTACTGATTAGATAGCAAACAGTGCCATCATACCTAACTCTGCAGACTGGACAGAGCGCATTAAATGCACCGATTAGTGTCACATCGTAGC
Organism: Thinopyrum elongatum; assembly: GCA_011799875.1. Classification (NCBI taxonomy): domain Eukaryota; kingdom Viridiplantae; phylum Streptophyta; class Magnoliopsida; order Poales; family Poaceae; genus Thinopyrum; species Thinopyrum elongatum. The sequence goes on from CM022303.1 coordinate 611,412,026, forward strand.
CTAGCCCGGCAAGCCTTACCGTGCTATTTTGCCACTTTCTCGCCTGCCTGCATGACACGTCGCTAGACGAGTGTCATTTGGAGGTGATTTCCTCTAGGGATGGCTACCACGTGCCAAATAATGGCCACTTAGCATCTTGGGGGCTCGACACCGCACCAATCGGTGACTTGCGTTGCTGTGAGGTGGAGCGGTGGAGCCTTGGCGGGGTAATCCGCCCTCAGCGTCCCCGACAAGCCTGCCGGGGCAATCTTGAGACTTGTCTTCGGGGCAACTTCGTCCCCGCCAGGCTCGCCTACCCGGTAGGGGAGGTTTTCCCATCGTGGTATTTTACTCCTTGGGTCGGTCTTGGTCTTCTTGATCCACCCTTTGATTCTTCAAAGAGCTGGTCTCTTTTGCTTGGCCTTGTCCTGGGTGCTGAGAGTTGCCGGACCGAAGGGGTGCTGTCCGTGCACAAGTCAGGGGAAAACATACACCCCTATTTGTGTACCCCGACAGAAGCCCCCGGGCCTAAGCCATGCGTGTCGCTGGGCACGTTGGGTTAGGCCCCAAACAGTGCATGCACACATGGCGAGAGAATGTTGTGCGCATAGCGGTTTGTCATGATGACCAATCAATCCAACGTCCACTTCGCGTAATTACCGCGGGTAGTGGGGTCGTGGGACTGCAACGGTTAATGTGAAATGGTGACTTTGTGAAGAGTCACGCCTTTCCCCCACGTCCTTTCCCTCAAGAGAGAAAAACGTGAAGGGGTACTACTCATTCATCATCTTCCTTGCCCTTCCACCATCTTCTTTCGCAAGCTAAGCGATTGCTCTCCTTCCTCGCCCATACCGGCCACCGATCCTCACCCAACTTCCTTCCCCAATCTCCGCCGCAACCTGAAGAGACGGGGAAGAAAACCGCCGCTCCCAAAGGGAAGCGGACGACCACCGTGAAGGAGGCGGCCGCCGAGGGGAGCAAGAAGAGAGCGGCAGAGCTGGACAAGAAGCGAAGGGGAGATGTGGTCTTCCTCGCGTTGAATTTGGACGGTGATGTGATGAAAGCAAGGTATGGATATCTCTGGGGGAGGGAGGTTTTGAAGGGGCATGGCGCACCCAAGGTCCTGGCAGAGGGAAAAAAGGATCCGCCAGATTCATATAGATTCTTTTGCGCATACTTCATCTGTGGCCTCTGTCCTCCCTTTTCGGAATTCTTCGAGGCAATGATGGTGATCTATGGATTCCACCTTCTGGATTTTACGCCAAATGCAATGGCCTGTATGGCGATTTTTGCCCACTTGTACGAGAACTTCGTTGGAGTTTCTCCCAATGTCGACTTGTTCAGGCACTACTTTGTCCCGCGAGTGGAGAACAAAGCCCACCATTCTGGGAACATAAGCTGGATTCCCCGGGTGGTGAGAGAAAACTAGGATTACCTCCCCGGGCAGCAGCGCGGCAGATGGGAGGATTGGAGGGGAGACTGGTGCTGGATCCAAGATGAAGAAGCCCCAGATTTCTGCCAAGCGCGGACGGAGTGTGTTGAGCGCGGCAACGACTGGAGGGAACTCGGTCTTACTGATGACAGACTTCGCCCGGCAATAAACACGATTACCCGTCTAAAGGTTGCCGGGCTGACCATCGGTCATGTGGGAGCTAACTTCCTCCAACATCGTATCGCGCTGCTGCAAAAGAGGGACAGGTTATCCTGGCAGTATGGAGATGCTGGAGACAGGATGAGGTTGTACCCTGGCTTGTCCAACAACCTGTCAGTCTACGGCCATGCTTGGCTGTGCGAACAACTGTTCAGCAGCCCTGGGCCATTCAGGCTGCCGGCAAATATCATCCCACTGAATGTCAACTCCGCCCGGGACCAGATTCTGAAATGGATGCCAGACTATAATGCTCATGGAGTTTCGGGTGACTGGCAGTTACCCGAACTTAACGAAAGCTTGCGTGGTCCTCCAGCCTGGTGGAAAGGGCTACCAGGGTGGAGACCAACATGTTCAAGTCCACTTCCAAGGTGGAAGAAGCGTTCATCAAGAGGCGGATCGAAGAGGACAAAGCACTCCGAGCTGCCGCGAGGGCGAAGGCCGGGAAGACAGTGGAGGAGGAGGAGGAGGAGGAGGAGGCTAAGGACGAAGGCTCCTCCCGCGGCCGAAGCAAGGCGCAAACCATAGAGGAGGCTACCGGGGAAGATCTTGCCAGGGTCGAGCCTGCCGGGAACGAGCCTACCGGGATTGAGGCTCTATATGCCGCGGTGGCAGAGGCCCAAGAGGAAGAGGGGACTGCGGAGGTGGAGCAGCCCAGGGAAGAGTGGCTTGCGGCAAGACCTCAAGCCCCCGAGCCAATCTTGGAGCAGCGTCCTCACAGGCGTGTGGCTAGCCGGGGAGCAGTGGTTCCCGATCCCACGCCTGCCACCAAGAAGGTGAAGAAGACTACCTCCAAGGGCAGCAAGCCGGATGCGGCGCGCTGGCAGTCCTCTCGCCTTTCTGGAGCTAGGACCCCTCCCGCCAAGCAATTGGTGGCCACAGAAGTCGACTCTAGCTCCCAGTCCAACTCGAGCTCCTCGCATAGCTCGTCCTCGTCAGAGGCTCCTATGCCTCAGCAAGGCTCGAAGTTGCCGAAAAGCTCCGCCCCTCCGCCCCAGAAGAGAAGCAGGGCGTCCTCACCGCCCATAGAGTTCGAGCTGAGCTCCATGCTCATCGACGAAGAGTGAGAAATAACATTCTTCTTTCTTTGTTGCCATTCTCACATATCCACTTGCTTGCTGACTGATCTTGGCTTGCTGTCCTTGCCAGGAAGGAGGAGGAACAAGGTGAGACCCTCACCCACCGGACCAAGCGGCTCAGGCGTGCAGGACCGCCGAAGACTGTGGAAGGCAAGGGCCTGGGAGGGACCAGCATGGACGACCCAACAACAAGCCCCCAGCTCAGCCCCCGGCTTGAAGGCACAGGGTTGGCTCCCCCTGCCGGAAGTGACGGAGGAGAGCTCCCCATCTCCGCACCCGTAGGGAAGGAGGGGATTACTCAAGATGAGTCCTTCCAGGAGGGGCCTGCCCCGCCTGCCGATCAAGTCGAGGGATCCCCGGCAATGGTTCCCATGGAAGAGTCCTCCCAGGATGACATCGTGGTTACCGAGGGAGGGGATGGTGACATGGCCCGGGAACTGATGTTGCCGGGGAAACCGAAACTCCTCCACAGCAGGCATCTCCGGGTAATCCATTTTCCTTTCTTAATTCTGCTGCTTCCATCATCTTGCCCCAAGTCCCTGGTTTGCTAATAACTCTGCACCTTCATTATGGATTGTTGACTCTGCTTGCAGCTCATCTGATCGAAGAACCTGAACTGCTGGAAGAAGTGGCCAGCATAGGGAAAGATGCTGCGAAGGAAGCTGCCAAGATCGCTGCCGCGGAGGGGCAGGAGCATGCTGCCGGGGATATCCAGGAGCTCCCGAAGGAATCAGAGAAAACCCCCGGTAGCATGTCAGGGTCGGGGGTTTCGTTTGAAGAGAAAATCCCCCTCCAGACTATGGACCCCCTTCCCTCATTTGGCGCCTTGGCGGGGATCCCGCCGCCTGCTTCAAATCAACCGGCGCTGGTGCTTGCGTAGCCTGGGCTCGGAGCCCCCGGTTCATCAGCAACGACGAGCGCGGACCTTGACGGAGAAATTCAGCACATCCTGGCGTCGCTGTACCAAGGGGTCGAAGAGGCGGATGACTCTGACCCCGTTGCCATGGATTTGTCTTTCCTGGAGTCCATGGCGGCAGGCATTAAGGAGATGCAGGGCCAGCACAGCCATAAATGGCAGATGCTCAGAGAGCAGCGCAAGTCCGCCAACAATGTGGACCAAAAGCTGAGGGACAAGGGTAGTGAGCTGCGCGACTAGCACGGCAAGTAGTTCCAGGTCCTCCTCAGGCAGTAGGAGGTGATTTCCATGGCAAGGGAGGATGTCATTGCCCGGGAGGTTCGCTTGGCAGAGCGCACGATGCTCCTGGACGCCAAGGAGAAGGATATCTCTTCCCGGGAAGAGAAACTCGAAGCCACCCTCCGTGCCAAAGATGAAGAACTGGAAGCCCTTGTGCAGTAGCGTACCAAGGAGCAGGAGGACAGGCATAAGGCAGCTCTGGACGTCCTCACTGCTGATGCTGCTGTCCAACTGAAGAAGCTCGCTGATGAAGTTGCTGCTGCATCTTCTGCCAAGACCGATCTCGACCAACAGGTGGCCAAACTGACTGAAGAGCTTGCCGGGAGAGCCAAGGAGGTCACGACCCTCAAGGAGGAGGCGCGGAAAGCAGAAATCCTTCTGAAGGATGTGCAATCGCAGCTCTCCTCCAAGAGCCAGGGCCTTGAGACCGCCAACGGTACTATTGAAGATCTGAAGGCCAGGATTGGCACTCTGGAGAGCTCGGCCGAATCCAGTGGGGCTCGCGAGAAGCAGCTGTCGAAGGACCTGGATACCACCAGGCTCCTCCAGAAGGATGCAGAGGACAAACTGGCGAACCACACCGAGCAGGTCAACCTCTGGATCAAGAGTTTGGTTGACGTTGCCGAGCGTCTCACTGCCCAAACTGCGGCGATGGGCATGGAAGGGCCAGTCTTCTCGGCCAGCAGGCATGAGGTCCCCAGCGTCAAGCTAGGGCTCTTCTTCAATGAGCTAATTGAAAAGCTGAAGGCATACGAAGAGGGAAGGGCCGATCGCTTCGCGAGTGAGTCCCGGAAGCTTGCCCGCAACGCCCTCTTCATGGTTCTGAGCAACATTGCCCATCGCCACCCAGACCTCGACCTTGCCGACGGCTTCGGGTAGCTGCCGAGGGACGCAGACACTTCTGCTGCCAAGGAGAAAGCTGCCCCCTATGCCAACAAGGTTCTTGGCGTCCCCGCTGTTCCGCGAGACAGCCAGGCGCGGTCTTGAATTATCCTTGACATCGTGCTGTCCTATAACAAAACATGATGCATGTCTCGTGTTTACACGTCGTACTTCTTTTATTCGCATGGAACTGATGTCTTTACAAATCTTAGCTGCATGCTTATCCCTTTTAAGTTTACCAGTTGGCATTCGTATGATTAGTCTCTATGCGCGTTTTGGTTGCCTGCCGGTAGTATATTGCCGCGATTGTCATAAGGGTCTAGCCCTTAACTGTCATCTTGGCGAGGATACGTCCCGGCAGGTTTTTCCTTTGGTAGTTTTTGAGGTGCGGCTACCCATTCTGCGAGCAGGCACAGAACAGAACGAGGGCACAGACAAAGAACTAGTAAGGTGCCATCACGCGGAGGATTTCCTCATACGGACACCTTGGTATCCAAGGGACAAGTAAATGCAAATTTTAGGTATACGATGAAGCAACGATTGTGCGGACTTAGCTCTTATTCTTGCTTCCTTCCACTTCTTTCAGCTGCGGTTGCTTGTCGCGCTCGCATGCTTAGGGAAGGATGGTGTTGCTCGTGTTGCTCTCCGGCTCCCAGCAGGTGCCGGCAATAATCATATGTATCTTGCGGGTGGCAGGACGCGGTGCAAGGCTCGATCGGCATCCCTCTCTTCCCCTTCACACTTTTTTTCTTAAACAATCTGACTGCGGCAGGCACAAATGTCACGCTAACGCGGACAGCCTTGCCGTACCGTACTTGCCGGGGCGCCAATCAACGGATTCGCACTGGCACTCTACTCAGGATCTCCCTAAGCAGGGTAGATGCTGGACCGAGTATCACGCGGGCTCATCGACGTTGATGACGCAGGACCCAGTGTTGCTCGATTGTCAATAAGTGAAAGTGGTGGAGAGAGAAACCTTGTGCCCCCACACCTTGTCCCTTTTCCCGAATAGGGCTCGCATGGTGACCACGCCACCCGAACTGTTTTGGGCCGTCATCCCGCCATCATTCCTGGCCCCCGCCGCTGTGGCAGCCACGGCGGAGGGAGGCGATGGAGATTGGAAAGGGTAGGCGGGGGAGCGATACCGCTCCCCTTCCGTCCTGCTGTGTTCCGTCTTTTCTTGGGCATCATGGATGATGAAGCCGTCAATGAAGAAAACGATGATGAACATGACACGCTGCGTACGCTCTCGGGTTCGCGCAAGCGCTTCCCCCTACCTGGCGCGCCAAAGATGTCATGGGAAAACATGGCCACCTATGGGGCCATCGGCCCCTTGTGGTTCGGCAGGGGGGAAGGACGCATTGCACAAAGAGCGGAGGGCGCAGGGCAGCGCGGGGGCGATCACACGGACAGTTTTTACCTAGGTTCGGGCCACCGTGAGGCGTAAAACCCTACTCCTACTTTGGTGCATTGATGAGAGGACCGTGGTGGAGATGCAGCGCTCTAGCCCGGCAAGGTTGCCTCGGGGCGAGAGCAGCTACGCGCGTATGAGTGTACTGGGGTCCGAATCCATTCTAAGGTTGCCATGGTCCTCCTTTTATAGATCAAGGGGTCACCACAATGGCAAATCAGTCATTGTGTACTGATTAGATAGCAAACAGTGCCATCATACCTAACTCTGCAAGCTGGACAGAGCGCATTAAATGCGCTGCTTAGTGTCACATCGTAGCCTACCCCGGCAAGCCTTGCCGTGCTGTTTTGCCACCTTCTCGCCTGCCAGCTTGACACGTCGCTGGACGAGTGTCATTTGGAGGTGATTTCCTCTGGGGATGGCTGCCACGTGCCATATAACGGCCACTTAGCATCTTGGGGGCTCGACACCGCACCGATCGGTGAGTTGCGTTGCTGTGAGGTGGAGCGGTGGAGCCTTGACGGGGTAATCCACCCTCAGCGTCCCCGGCAAGCCTGCCGGGGCAATCTTGAGACTTGTCTTCGGGGCAACCTCGTCCCCGCCAGGCTCGCATGCCCTGCAGGGGAGGTTTTCCCATCGTGGTATTTTACTCCTTGGGTCGGTCTTGGTCTTCTTGATCCGCCCTTTGATTCTTCAAAGAGCTGGTCTCTTCTGCTTGGCCTTGTCCTAGGTGCTGAGAGTTGCCGCACCGGAGGGGTGCTGTCCGTGCACAAGTCAAGGGAAAACATACACCCCTGTTTGTGTACCCCGACAGTTGGTTTTTATCTTAATGAACTTTGGTAATTGTGGATGCTTGCTAATAGTTCCAATCATAAGTGCATAGAATTCCAAGTAAGGGATGACATGCTAGTAGTGGCCTCTCCCACATAAAACTTGCTATCGGTCTAGTAACTTAGCCAATTGCTTAGGGACAATTCCACAAACCCTACCACAACTTTTCCACACTTGCTATACTAACCTAATTGTACTTTTAGTAAAACAGCAAACTTTTCCTTTCACGGTCTTTATTATCTTGCAAACTTATCCTAGTTCACTTACAAAGTACTTCTGGTTTTATTACTTGTTTCTAGGTAAAGCAAGCGTTGGTGTGTGTACAGTTGTATAGGTGGTCGAAACTTGGAGGGAATATTAATTCTACCTTTAGCTCCTCATTGGGTTTGATACGTCTCCAACGTATCTATAATTTTTTATTGTTTCATGCTATTATATTATCTATTTTGGATGTTTTATATGCATTAATATGCTATTTTATAATATTTTTGGGACTAACCTATTAACATAGAGCCCAGTGCCAGTTTCTGTTTTTTCCTTGTTTTTGAGTTTCCCAGAAAAGGAATACCAAACGGAGTCCAAACGGAATAAAACTTTCGCGATAATTTTTCTTGGACCAGAAGGAAACCAGGAGACTTGGAGATGAAGTCGGAGGAGCCACGAGGCGGCCACAAGGACGGAGGGCGCGCCCAGGGGGGTAGGGCGCGCCCCCCCTCCCTTGTGGGCCCCTCGTGCACCTCCTGACCTAATTCTTTCGCCTATATATTCCCAAATATCCCCAAACCAACAGAGGCATCCACGAAAAGACTTTTCCACTGCCGCAACCTTCTGTACCCGTGAGATCCCATCTAGGGACATTTTTCGGCACCCTGCCGGAGGGGGATTCGATCACGGAGGGCTTCTACATCAACACCATTGCCCTTCCGATGAAGCGTGAGTAGTTTACCACAGACCTACGGGTCCATAGCTAGTAGCTAGATGGATTCTTCTCTCTCTTTGATTCTCAATACCATGTTCTCCTCGATGTTCTTGGAGATCTATTCGATGTAATAACTTTTTGCGGTGTGTTTGCCGAGATCTGATGAATTGTGTATTTATGATCAGTTTATCTATGAATATTATTTGAATCTTCTCTGAATTCTTATATGCATGATTTGATATCTTGTTAATTCTCTTCGAACTATTGGTTTGGTTTGGCCAACTAGATTGGTTTTTCTTGCAATGGGAGAAGTGCTTAGCTTTGGGTTCAATCTTGCGGTCTCCTTTCCCAGTGACAGTAGGGGCAGCAAGGCACATATTGTATTGTTGCCATCGAGGATAAAAAGATGGGGTTTTCATCATATTGCTTGAGTTAATTCCTCTACATCATGTCATCTTACTTAATGCATTACTCCGTTCTTTATGAACTTAATACTCTAGATGCATGCTGGATAGCGGTCGATGTGTGGAGTAATAGTAGTAGATGTAGAATCGTTTCGGTCTACTGGACACGGACGTGATGCCTATATTCATGATCATTGCCTTAGATATCGTCATAACTTTGCGCTTTTCTATCAATTGCTCGGCAGTAATTTGTTCACCCACCGTATTATTTTCTATCTTGAGAGAAGCCTCTAGTGAAACCTATGGCCCCCGGGTCTATTTTCCATCATATAATCTTCTATTTTCCATCATACAAGTTTTCGATCTACTATTTCGCAATCTTTTACTTTCCGATCTATAAAACAAAAATACCAAAAATATTTACTTTATCGATTATCTATCTCTATCAGATCTCACTTTTGCAAATAACCGTGAAGGGATTGACAACCCCTTTATCGTGTTGGGTGCAAGTTGTTTGATTGTTTGTGCAGGTATTCGGTGATTTGTGCGTTGTCTCCTACTGGATTGATACCTTGGTTCTCAAACTGAGGGAAATACTTATTTCTACTTTGCTGCATCACCCTTTCCTCTTCAAGGGAAAAACCAACGCAAGCTCAAGAAGTAGTAGGAAGAATTTCTGGCACTGTTGCAAGGGAGATCTACGCCAAGTCAAGACATACCAAGTACCCATCATAAAACTCTCATCTCTTGCATTACATTATTCGCCATTTGCCTCTCGTTTTCCTCTCCCCCACTTCTAAAATGATTTTCGAAAAGATTTGCCTTTTTATTCGCCCTTGTTCCGTTTGATCTTTTGTTTGCTTGTGTTACCATGTGCCTTCTTTTTGCTTGCATCTTCGCTTGCTAAAAGTTTATGGATCCTCATCCACTTGCTAATATTTTTAAGAGATCCAATTTTGATGAATCAATTGCTAGTGAGTTTTGTGCACTAGATTATCTTTATGAAGTTTTGCTTGAAATTCGTGAATCTGAAAATTGTGATGAAGAAATTTATGAAGTGATTCACGATAGCTCCTTGAATAAAAAGCATGATTGCAATGGTTCTACTATAAATTCTATTAATGTAAGTTGTTCTAATGATATGCAAAACCCTAAGCTTGGGGATGCTAGTTTTGCTAGGTCCACTACTTGTTGCAATGATCATGATTGGGGTGATTTTTCTTATGATCTTGAAACTTTATTTAAGCCCCATGATGAATATGAGATTGATAATAATGTTTGCAATAATACTGAAAGTGGGTTTGGAAGAGTGTCAACTTTAGATCCCACATATTTGGAGAATGTTCAATCTTATGAAATTTTTGATAAAAGTGGGTTTGGAGAGGTCATGACTTTAGTTAATGTTAATCCCACTATTTTGGAAGAGTGTCAACTTCGCATGCATGTGGATCGTGTTGAGAATATGTTATGTGATAGTTATATTGTTGAATTTGATTATGGTCCTACATGTAATTATTATGAGAGAGGAAATATGGTTGTGGAAATCTTCATGTTACTAAATTACATCTCGTTATGTTGAGATTGCTATTGTTTCTTTCTTCTTCTTTGCATATGCTAGTTTTTGCTTGTCTTGATAATTTTTTTGCCTATAAAATGCCTATGCATAGGAAGTATGTTAGACTTATATGTGTTTGTCACGTGTTTTATGATGCTCTCTTTGTGCTTCAATTCTTCTCTTTTATGTGAGCATCATTGAAATTATCAATGCCTAGCTAAAAGGCTTTAAAGAAAAGCGCTTGTTGGGAGACAACCCAATATTTTTCCTTGCTGTTTTTTAATAAATAATTCATCTAGCCTCTGGTTAGATGTGTTTTGGTGTTTTAATTAGCGTTTGTGCCAAGTAAGACCTTTGGGATGGCTTACGGTGAGAGTTGATTTGATCTTGCTGAAAAACAGAAACTTTTGCGTACAGTCTCAGAATTTTATTAATTCACTGGAGCTTTAAAAAACCCTGAATTTTTTATACGAGATTTATATACAAATTTTCTCTGTTGTTCAGACTTTTCAGAATTTTTGGATTTACATAAGTATTATAACAATTCGGATCTTCGCAGACTGTTCTGTTTTTGACAGATTCTGTTTTCTTTATGTTGTTTGCTTATTTTGATGAATCTATGGGTAGTATCAGGGGGTATGAACCATGGAAAAGTTGGAATACAGTAGATATTATACCAATATAAATCAAGAATGAGTTCACAACAGTACTAAAAGTGGTGATTTATTTTCTTATACTAACGGAGCTTATGAGATTTTCTGTTGAGTTTTGTGTTTTCAAGTTTTCAAGTTTTTGGGTAAGGATTTGATGGACTATGGAATAAGGAGTGGCAAGAGCCTAAGCTTGGGGATGCCCAAGGCACCCCAAGGTAATATTCAAGAACAACCAAGAGCCTAAGCTTGGGGATGCCCCGGAAGGTATCCCCTCTTTCGTCTTCGTCTATCGGTAACTTTACTTGAGGCTATATTTTTATTAACCACATGATATGTGTTTTGCTTGGAGCGTCTTTTATGATTTGATTCTTTGCTTTTTAGTTTGCCACAATCATCCTTGATGTACACACCTTTTGAGAGGGACACACATGAATCGTGATTTATTAGAATACTCTATGTGCTTCACTTATATCTTTTGAGCTAGGCAATTTTGCTCTAGTGCTTCACTTATATCTTTTTAGAGCATGGCGGTGGTTTTATTTTATAGAAATTGTTGAACTCTCATGCTTCACTTATATTATTTTGAGTCTTTAAACAGCATGGTAATTTTCTTTGGTTATAAATTTAGTCCTAATATGATAGGCATCCAAGAGGGATATAATAAAAACCTTCATATAAAGTGCATTGAATACTATGAGAAGTTTGATTCCTTATGATTTTTTTGAGATATAAAGATGGTGATATTAGAGTCATGCTAGTGAGTAATTGTGGATTTGAGAAATACTTGTGTTAAGGTTTGTGATTCCCGTAGCATGCACGTATGGTGAACCGTTATGTGATGAAGTCGGAGCATGATTTATTTATTGATTGTCTTCCTTATGAGTGGCGGTCGGGGACGAACGATGGTCTTTTCCTACCAATCTACCCCCCTAGGAGCATGCGCATAGTACTTTGTTTCGATAACTAATAGATTTTTGCAATAAGTATGTGAGTTCTTTATGACTAATGTTGAGTCCATGGATTATATGCGCTCTCACCCTTCCACCATTGCTAGCCTCTCTAGTGCCGCGCAACTTTCGCCGGTACCATACACCCACCATATACCTTCCTCAAAACAGCCACCATACCTACATATTATGGCATTTCCATAGCCATTCCGAGATATATTGCCATGCAACTTTCCACCATTCCGTTTATTATGACACGCACCATCATTGTCATATTGCTTTGCATGATCATGTAGTTGACATCGTATTTGTGGTAAAGCCACCGTTCATAATTCTTTCATCCATGTCACTCTTGATTCATTGCACATCCTGGTACACCGCCGGAGGCATTCATGTAGAGTCATATTTTGTTCTAAGAATCGAGTTGTAATTCTTGAGTTGTAAGTAAATAAAAGTGTGATGATCTTCATTATTAGAGCATTGTCCCATGTGAGGAAAGGATGATGGAGACTATGATTCCCCCACAAGTCGGGATGAGACTCTGGACGAAAAAAAAGAGGCCAAAAAAAAAGAGAAGGCCCAAATAAAAAAATTAAAAAAAATGAGAGAAAAGAGAGAAGGGGCAATGTTACTATCCTTTTCCCACACTTGTGCTTCAAAGTAGCACCGTGATCTTCATGATAGAGAGTCTCCTATGTTGTCACTTTCATTTACTAGTGGGAATTTTTCATTATAGAACCTGGCTTGTATATTCCAATGATGGGCTTCCTCAAATTGCCCTAGGTCTTCGTGAGCAAGCAAGTTGGATGCACACCCACTTAGTTTCTTTTTGAGCTTTCATAAACTTATAGCTCTAGTGCATCCGTTGCATGGCAATCCCTACTCACTCACATTGATATCTATTGATGGGCATCTCCATAGCGCGTTGATACGCCTAGTTGATGTGAGACTGTCTCCCTCTTTTTGTCTTCTCCACAACCACCTTCTATTCCACCCATAGTGCTATGTCCATGGCTCACGCTCATGTATTGCGTGAAAGTTGAAAAAGTTTGAGAACATCAAAAGTATGGAACAATTGCTTGGCTTGTCATCGGGGTTGTGCATGATTTGAATATTTTGTGTGATGAAGATGGAGCATAGCCAGACTATATGATTTTGTAGGGATAAGCTTTCTTTGGCCATGTTATTTTGAGAAGACATAATTGCCTTGTTAGTATGCTTGAAGTATTATTGTTTTTATGTCAATATTAAACTTTTGTTTTGAATCTTACGGATCTGAACATTCATGCCACAATAAATAAAATTACATGGATAAATATGTTAGGTAGCATTCCACATCAAAAATTCTGTTTTTATCATTTACCTACTCGAGGACGAGCAGGAATTAAGCTTGGGGATGCTTGATACGTCTCCAACGTATCTATAATTTTTTATTGTTCCATGCTATTATATTATCTCTTTTGAATGTTTTATATGCATTAATATGCTATTTTATATTATTTTTGGGACTAACCTATTAACCTAGAGCCCAGTGCCAGTTCCTGTTTTTCCTTGTTTTTGAGTTTCGCAGAAAAGGAATACCAAACGGAATAAAACTTTCGCGATGATTTTTCTTGGACCAGAAGGAAACCAGGAGACTTGGAGATGAAGTCGGAGGAGCCACGAGGCGGCCACAAGGACGGAGGGCGCGCCCAGGGGGGTAGGGCGTGCCCCCCACCCTTATGGGCCCCTCGTGCACCTCCTGACCTAATTCTTTCGCCTATATATTCCCAAATATCTCCAAACCAACAGAGGCATCCACAAAAAGACTTTTCCACTACCGCAACCTTCTGTACCTGTGAGATCCCATCTAGGGACCTTTTCCGGCACCCTGCCAGAGGGGGATTCGATCACGAAGGGCTTCTACATCAACACCATTGCCCTTCCGATGAAGCGCGAGTAGTTTACCACAGACCTACGGGTCCATAGCTAGTAGCTAGATGGCTTCTTCTTCTCTCTTTGATTCTCAATACCATGTTCTCCTCGATGTTCTTGGAGATCTATTCGATGTAATACTTTTTTGCGGTGTGTTTGCCGAGATCCGATGAATTGTGGATTTATGAACAGTTTATCTATGAATATTATTTGAATCTTCTCTAAATTCTTATATGCATGATTTGATATCTTTGTAATTCTCTTCGAACTATCGGTTTGGTTTGGCCAACTAGATTGGTTTTTCTTGCAATGGGAGAAGTGCTTAGCTTTGGGTTCAATCTTGCGGTGTCCTTTCCCAGTGATAGTAGGGGCAGCAAGGCACGTATTGTATTGTTGCCATCAAAAATAAAAAGATGGGGTTTTCATCATATTGCTTGAGTTAATTCCTCTACATCATGTCATCTTACTTAATGCATTACTCCGTTCTTTATGAACTTAATACTCTAGATGCATGCTGGATAGCGGTCGATGTGTGGAGTAATAGTAGTAGATGTAGAATCGTTTCGGTCTACTGGACACGGACGTGATGCCTATATTCATGATCATTGCCTTAGATATCGTCATAACTTTGCGCTTTTCTATCAATTGCTCGGCAGTAATTTGTTCACCCACCGTATTATTTTCTATCTTGAGAGAAGCCTCTAGTGAAACCTATGGCCCCCGGGTCTATTTTCCATCATATAATCTTCTATTTTCCATCATACAAGTTTCAGATCTACTATTTCGCAATCTTTTACTTTCCGATCTATAAAACAAAGATACCAAAAATATTTACTTTATCGTTTATCTATCTCTATCAGATCTCACTTTTGCAAATAACCGTGAAGGGATTGACAACCCCTTTATCACGTTGGGTGCAAGTTGTTTGATTGTTTGTGCAGGTATTTGGTGATTTGTGTGTTGTCTCCTACTGGATTGATACCTTGGTTCTCAAACTGAGGGAAATACTTATTTCTACTTTGCTACATCACCCTTTCCTCTTCAAGGGAAAAACCAACGCAAGCTCAAGAAGTAGCAGGGTTCGATACTCTTACTTATCGAGAAAGGCTACAATTGATCCCCTATACTTGTGGCTTATCACTCCACAATTTCTATGCTCATTTGTTTGCCTGACTTGCTTGTTCATTGTAATTTGTAGTTTAAAGTTAACAAGCATCCTCACACATGCCCTAGTGTGACAAGAAGGCAAAGGTTGAGGTCAGCAAAGTGCAGATGCAGTTAAGAACTGGGTCAGAGAAAATACAAATATTTATGTGCCCCAATTTCAAACTGATCTGAAGAAAAAGTATGGGGTTGAGTGATACGTCCATTTTGCATCATGTTTTCCTACTATTATTTATTATGTTTCCATGTGGAGAGCCAAGCCACCAGGCGCACGAGAGCAAAAGATGACCTTTAATACGACCACAAGCGCTCGTCGTATGAAGTGCCAACAGCTCCACCACGTCTATACAAGACACTTTCGTGAAGGGACCCATGGGAGAAGAGAACCCTAGCCGCCACCACCACAGCCAGAACAGAAGACGAGGTGATCCGAAGAACCTTTGGAGATCTTCTTAGTTTTTGTCCTTTCATCTCCATCATCATCCCATCCTTCACCATTGTAAGAGGAATTCCAAGTTGTGAGAAAAACTGTAACTCTATTCAATCTCATGTGGAGATCGGGACTATTTGAATTGTCCATTTCATCTTATGGTTGATCTTCAAAGTATTATCGATATGGTATTCATGGGCTTAATCTATGGTGTGATTGGTTTCTCTCTTATGATGTGTGAGTAATCCCCCATAGGCATGGGAGATGTAGGTGAGTGGTAAGATTCATTCATGCGTAATCAAGATGTCGTCATTTGTACTTGTAGTAGTATGATCTGTCTAGTATGTTGTTATGCTGTAGCGAACCCTATGCGTGTTGTCCAATTTAAGGGCCCAGGCAACACAATCTCAAGAACTGCATAGGTAACACATATTGTTTAGGGAATCTGCGACCTCTGACGTGACAGGTGGAGATATCCATGAGGCCCGAAGACAATATGAGATAATGGTGATCCATGAAACTTAATGCTTGGTTCCAGTCCAAGGACCTTAATTGTAGAGACGACCACTCTGTGGCAATGGCGAAGCAGGACCATAGAATGAAATATAATCCTCGGAGGAGGAGTTCCATAACTTTAGGGTGATCTGCCTATAGAACACACATATCAAATATTATGAGTATGATACAAGGTAATTGGTATTATCGTCGCACTGACACACTTGATATATTCTTACCATGAACTGAATTCTCTCCTCACCTTATCTCTTCATTGCAAGAAACACAACTCTAACTTTCATTTATGTTATTTACTTTTCACAGTTTTTACCTTCGTTTCTATAAACCTTTTATCCTTGTGATTCTAGTTTATTCGTCCAACAGGACAGTAACAATATTTGCAGAAGTCCAAGCAGTTACTTCACACAAGAACTATGACACCTTGTGTGTGACAGAAGTACCAATATAAATACTCTCCTCTGCTCTTCATTGGGATGATACTTCCAGGAAAGTGCTACATAACCCTGTTTGGCTTGTAGGCACCAAAGGGCCCACAAGCTCACCTGGCGCGCCTACCCCCCCCCCCCCCCCCCCCCCCCCCCGAGCGTGCCGCCAAAGCTTGTGGCCCCCTCACATGTCTTCGGGTCTCTCCCTAAAGCTTCCATGTTCCATAAAAAATCATTGTAAAGTTTCATCGTGTTTGGACTTCGGTAGGTATGGTTTTTCTGCGAAACAAGAAACATGCAAAAAATAGAAAAGTGACACTGGGCACTAATTTAATAGGTTAGTGCATAAAAATAATATAAAATAACATATATAGAATACAAAAGTGATAATATAATAACATGAAATAATAAAAAATTATAGATACTTTGGAGACGTATCACTGCCCCTTCAGTGGCTCAAGATACGTGTTGATATCGCACTACAGGAATCAGCTTATTTGCCATCTGCCATGGCAGACGGCAAAGGCACCAAAAGCGGACAGCAAAGCCCTTTGCCGTCCGCCACCGACGGCAAACCTGCCCGGCAAAGAGGGTCACGGTAAACGGGTTCTTTGTCGTCTGCTTCCTCGAAGCGGACGGCAAAGGCACTTTACCGTCCGTGGCTGACGGCAAAGAACATGGACGGTAACAAATAGCCGTTAGCCACGTTAGGTGGCTAATGGCAGCCTTTGTCGTCTGCCAGGGGACGGCAAACATGCCCTCCCCTTTGCCGTCCGCTGGCGGACGGCAAAGTAACCAAATGGTCAGCTCCCAGGTTGCATAGGATGCTGCCACGTGGTCTCTTTGCCGTCCGCCACCGACGGCAAAGAGGCTGCATTGCCTCTTTTTTCTGTTTTTTCTTATATCCAAGCATTTTTGAAGCAAATAGATGATATTTTTTTTCCCAGGGCAATTACAGAGCAAACATATAAGATATCCAACACATATAACTTCATCATACATGCATAGTTCCATCCAACCATAGCAAGTTCCATGCATAGTTCCATCATACATAGCAAGTTCCACATAGAGGCATCCAACCATATATATTACAATAGTTTCATCCAACGATACATGCAGAGTTCAACGATACAAAAGAAACAGAGAAAGGGATAAGAAGCACTCCATCAATGCAAGCTTTCGTCAAGTGAATGAAATCTGCAAAATGGGAAATAAGAAAGTTAGAAGAAGAAGATTAGAAGAAGAAGAAGAAGAAAATGAAGAAGAAGAAGAAGAAGAAGAAGAGAGGAAGAATAACAGGATACGACCTGCCAGCCGCCAAGACGACTAAGACGAAGAAACATGAAGAAGAGAGAAGACGAAGCACACATTTTGACATAAGTAAGCTAAGTATAGGTCTTTATTGACTAACCTAGGTAACTATGCATATTAGAGCTAAAACTTAGCATATTAGAGCTAACTTAGTCTTTTAGAGCTAATTTAGGTAAAATTGATCATTTTGGAGCTAATTAGGCTTATTATGTCATTTTCGAGGAAAATAAGCTAACTATATGACATATATGAGGATACCAAGGTTGTTATGCCATTTCAAACCTAAGTAAGCTAATTATGCCATTTTTTACATAAGTAAGCTAAGTGTATGTCATTATTGAGCAAACCTAGGTAACTAAGCATATTAGAGCTAACTTAGGTTATTTCGGAGGAAACAAAGCTAAGTATAGATCATTTTGGAGCTAAGTAAGCTAATTATGTCATTTTGAAGGAAGATAAGCTAAGTCTAGGTCATTATGGTAAGCATTTTGGAGGAAATAAAGCTAAGTCTAGGTCTTTATGCATTTGGTAAGCAAAACACTAGAGAAAACTTACCGTCATCACGGATGTGAAGCACCATTGTGGCTCGTGCCGGTACCACCACCTGGAGAAGGATCGTGTGATGCTTGTCTGGAGGCACGCTACACCAAAGATCATTTGCAATGTCTCGTTAGCATGACGACACTCAAATGTTAATACTAGTACTAATGACCATTCAAATAAAACTCACCGTGGTCCCCGGAGCAATCTCTGGCATCGCGGAGGGGTCTGACCGGCCTTCTGGCACACAGACTACACATTTGGTTTTCACGGGTCAGTCATACTAGTTAGTAATGAAACGAACATTACGTGCATGATTTGGTTAATATGCAGAAAAAACTTACCACGAGGAGCTCGTACATGGCCCAATTCTGCATGTCATTCCGTGCCCTCTCCTCCTCCATCAACCTTGCCGTCTTCTCCTCCAACTCCAGCTCCCTCTCCGCCAGAAGCGCCTGGGTTCTATCTCTCTCAGTCTGACAAGCAGCCTGCAACACCACTCCTCATTAGCATTGTAATCATCGATGGCTGCACACACAATGTAATGCTTGAAAGAAATCTGAGTGTGTATAACTAACCTGGAAGGCGAACTCGATTGGCCATGGATGAGGCCTTATCTCAGGATCTGAGCTTGTTTGGCGCGCCTTGATCTCTGGGAGAGTGCGAGGACAACGGATAAGTCCATCTTCAATGGCTATCGAGCCATGGGACCTCCCGCCACCAGATATCATCACCAGCTCCGGATCAAACGGCCCTCTCGGGTTAAAGTCCTCCCCTTTCGTCGCCTTCCCCTCATCTCTGTACTTCACGAGCTTGTTGTAGGAGGAAATGTTGGTGAAGTTCTCTGGATGATCGAGGTCAGACGTAGAGAATGCCTTGGCCTTCTTGAACGGGGCAGTATGGGCCATGGCATAGAGGTCGAACACCTCTGGCACCGGTGCCATATTGTATCCCGCCCAAAAGAAAGGAACATAGTATTAGTAATTAAAGGGCTCAAGCTAGCATGACAGAATGAATTGCATGAATCATGAAGCAAACCACATACCCAATTCCGCCCGTATTGATATAAGTTGGCGTTGCCTTGATAGTGTGGCACACCTCTCATTTGGGCATGCTTGTCCTTGGCACCTTTGTGGACGGCCCGCCATGCGTCTGATCACCACTCATCCACCAACGCCTCCCAACAATCCATCTTATCAGCACACCATCTCGGGGGCACCTAAGTCAGTAAAGAGAAACTTGAGCGCTACGCCTACGAATCAAATCAATGAAACTAAGAACAAGGCCTTAAGAATATAGGCAATTACCTTCATGTACTCCTCCTTCAGAAACTTTCCACGGCACTTCTTCTTCGGCTTCCGAACACCACGCGAGGTGAAGTAGTCTCGAACAGCCTGCACCCGAGCCTCGTGGCGTAAGTTTTGTAGTAGGCGCCTGCACTCGGCATCGATAACCCGTGCACAGGCCTCCTCGTATCCCTCCTCACACCTGTAGAAGGTTTGCAATCAAACGAGACAACATTGATTAGTACAATAACTAAGCTTATTCGAAGATTTTTAATTGTGTAAATGAGAAATTACCCAAAATGTTCCGATCACCATGTCGGCCCTCGTGTGGCACAAGACACCGTCGATGATCTCCTCCGGCGGGGCCGGGGCAGCCAAGTAGTGTTCCCAGGTCAATCCTAGCTCTGGAAGCTCACCCTCACCGGGCAACGTGACCCACCCCAGGAAGTTTTGCCGGCAAATCACACCAAGGACTTGGTTGGGCCTGCGGACATCCTGATGGTGGTCCCAACCCCTGCAGTATGACAAGGCCAACACATTAGATATTTTGAAAAAACATGATGGCAAAAGGTACAAAAAGAGTAAATGCACTTACCTCGTCCCATCAGGCCAAATCAACCACCTCTGCTCGTGGGTCGCCGGCACGGACGGGAGCCGTGTACTACCACGCTGGTACACGGTGGCCCCCTCAACCACCTCGTCCTCGCTGCTATCAGAAATCTGATGCCCGCCACCATCAGCATGGCCACTCGACCCCTCAGGCGGATCCTGCCAAGTATCCCATCCGGACGTCTCCTGGGACATAGCCTGGGGCGGAGTCACGTGGGCCCAAGCGTCCTGGCCCGAAGTCTCATGGGCCGAAGAGGAGGGGGCGATGGCCCGTCGACCCGAGGCTCTTGGATCGGAGTCTCGTGGGCCGAAGAGGAGGGGGGCGAAGGCCAGTCGACCCGAGGCTTGTGGACCGGAGTGCGCGTAGCCTCATCCTCAGACGTGCCCCCCTAGCAGTCATGTGCTCGAGTGACTCAGCTGGGGGTGGCGGCAAGGAAGGCGTAGGAGCCTGCCTACCTCTCCCGCGGCCACGTCCTCCCCGACCTCCTCTCTTCCTCCCTCCCCGACCTCCTCTCCCGGTGGGCAACGACGCCGATGAAGAAGCGCCCACCGGTGAAGCCATACCCTCGTACAACGCTCTCCAGAGAGGTACGGGTGGAATGGAAGTACCACTCCCACCACGCTGAGGACCAGCGCCCACCATCTTTCAACACCTGTCATGACAGAAGAGTAAACAGAATTAGTACAACATAAAAAATTGAATACCGACATGAATAATAAAATGTATATTAACTCATGAGTCAGTTTGGGTGTTTCAAGTTTCAACCCCTCGGCGACCGTCTACCCCTGACCCCTCGGAGACCCTCGACCCCTCAACGACCCTCGACCCCTGACCCCTCGGCAATCCTCGACCCTCGACCCTCGACCCCTCGACCATCGACCTCTAGACCCTCGACCCCTCGCCCCCTCGGTGGTCTTGTCGAACACCTTCACTGTGAGCATGGTGTCGCTATTGTCATAGCTTAAGATGTAGACGTGCCCGAGCTGAAGGTCATCAGCGCGGGCGAACTGCTTCCATCCGTTCTTCATGCACGGATGGAAGCAGTTCACCCAGTCTCATGACCTTCAGCTTGGGGACGTCCTCGTCTTAAGCTACGACACCAGCCGGTCAGCACTCGGACCGGAAGATCCTCGACCATCGACCCCTAGACCCTCGCCCCCTCGGTGGTCCTGTCGAACACCTTCGCTGTGAGCACGGTGCGGCTGTTGTCGTATCTTAAGATGCGTACGTGCCCGAGCTGAAGGTCATCAGCGCTGGCGAACTGCTTCAATCTGTTATTCAGGCACGGATGGAAGCAGTTCACCCACGCTCATGACATTCAGCTCGGGGACGTCCTCATCTTAAGCTACGAGACCAGTCGGTCAGCACTCGGACCGGAAGATCCTCGACCATCGACCCCTAGGCCCTCGACCCCTCGCCCCCTCGGTGGTCCTGTCGAACACCTTCACTGTGAGCATGGTGCGGCTGTTGTCGTAGCTTAAGATGTAGACGTGCCCGAGCTGAAGGTCATCAGCGCGGGCGAACTGCTTCCATCCGTTCTTCGTGCACGGATTAAGCTACGACACCAGTCGGTCAGCACTTGGACCGGAAGATCCTCGACCATCGACCCCTAGACCCTCGACCCCTCGCCCCTCGGTGGTCCTGTCGAACACCTTCACTGTGAGCATGGTGCGGCTGTTGTCGTAGCTTAAGATGCAGACGTGCCCGAGCTGAAGGTCATCAGCGCGGGCGAACTACTTCCATCCGTTCTTCGCGCACGGATGGAAGCAGTTCACCCAGTCTCATGACCTTCAGGTCGGGGACGTCCTCGTCTTAAGCTACGACACCAGTCAGTCGGCATTCGGACCAGAAGATCATCGACCATCGACCCCTAACCTCGATCCTCGACCAAGTTCCGTCGGCGCCGACGCACCCCTAACAACGCACCCCTAACCTCCACTTTTCTTCTTCTTCCTCCTCTTCTTTTCTTCTACTTCTTCTTCTTCTTCTTCTTCTTCTTCTTCTTCCTCCTCTTGTTCTACTTCTTATTTTCTTTTTTTTTCATCTTTCTTCTTTCTTTCTTAACTAAACCTAAACTAAACTAAATATAAACCTAAACCTAAAAAACAGAAAACTAAACCTAAACCAAACTAAATCTAAACTAAACTAAACCTAAACTAAACTAAATCTAAACCTAAACCTAAAAAAACAGAGAAAAAAACCTAAACTAAATTGAAAAAAAGAGGGGGAGGGGGCTCACCGGAGTGGGAGAGGTGCAGGAGGCCGACACCGGCGGTGTCGGGGAGGAGGGGGACAATGGAGGGAGGGGGGAGGAAAGGGAGGGGGGGAGGAGGGGAGGGAGGAGGAGAGGGAGGGGAGGAGTGGGGAGGGAGAGGAGGGGGAAGAGAAGCGAGGAGGGGGAGGAGGGGGGAGGGGGAGGGTTAGAAGCGGTGTTACGGGCGGAGGGGAGTCCGGGGGGGCGAGCGGTGGGCCGAGACGGGTGCAGGAGCGGCGGAGGGGCGGAGCGGCGGGTGCGACGGGGGACATCGGGATGGTGGGGTCCTAGGAAGCGAATTAGGCGATTGTCGGTAGGGGGGGAGGGGGAGGGTTGGAGGCGGAGAGAGGAACGGGGGGGGTGAGGGGTGGCGAGGGTGCTGTCGAGGGCGCGGTGGGGGTCGGGGGCGATCTGACTGGCGGCGCGCGGTGGGGGTTAGGGAGAGAGAGAACAGAGAGAGGAGGCGAGGGAACGGTTGTTACATAGTTAAATCTTTGTCGTCCGCTGGCGGACGGCAAAGATTCTTTGCCGTCCGCTAGCAGACGGCAAAGAGCTGGGCCTGGTGGGCCGTCAGGGTTTGGACCTCCACTGGGACCTACCCACCTCTTTGCCGTCTGCTAGCGGACGGCAAATATCTGACTGATGGCAAATAGGGTCTTTGCCGTCAGCCCGTTCTTTGACGTCCGTTTTTTGGACGCAGACGGACATCAAAGAACGGGCTGGCGGCAAAGACCCTATTTGCCATCAGTCAGATCTTTGGCGTCCGCTAGCAGACGGCAAAGATCTGACTAATGGCAAATTCTCTGTTTCCAGTAGTGTCGTTGCCTGGTTGGATCGGCCCTTGAACTAGCATAACCATGTGTATGTACTTCAGTTTCACGTAGAGCCAGAGAACATTGTACATCCATACAAAATTGGCCATGTGCTATGTTTGTTGCTCTAGCTGCCAAACTGATTTAGTCCATCCGTACTAACACCGAACCTGGGGGTTTCTTGGTTCTGCTGTGAATTCTGGTTCCATGCAGTTGGGTGCTTTCGACTGGCAACCATCTGCAATGTGTTTATGAATGCCATCATTTCTAGATGAGAGCTTCCTAGTCTTGTGCCAAGTCATGTGCTTTGCTTCCTTCTCGTCTGCGAAATAATGTTGTAGGGGATTAATGACCGAAAAGTACCATACAACCTTTCGAGGATCCTTCTTTCCATGTTTGTATTGAGGTTCCTTGCAAGTTGGACACTCTATTGTGTGCTCATGTTCTTTCTGATATGAGATGCAATCATTTAAGCATGCGTGATATCTTACGTGCAGCAAATCAAGAGGGCACACGATCTTCCTTGTACCATTGACACTACAAGGCAACACATTCTTCTTGGGCAAAATTTTATGTAAATAATCCAATGTAGCATCCAGACTTGGTCTGGGCTCTTGTATTTTGCTTTGATGTCTACAAGTTTGAGCGTGACGTGCAGGCGGGTGTGCTCGGGATTGCAACCCGTAGGATCGAAAGTATGTCTAGAGAGGGGTGATCAGACTACTTGACCAAATAAAACCTTTCCTTTTCACAATTTTGGTTGTGGGCAGATTTTAGCAATTATGACAAGTCAAGCAATCAATCTACACATGCAATTCTAAGAGTATAGCAGCAGAAAGTAAAACATTGCACATGAAGGTAAAGGAAAGGGTTTGGAGAAGGCAAACGCAATGGAGACACGAAGATTTTTGGCGTGGTTCCGATAGGTGGTGCTATCGTACGTCCACGTTGATGGAGACTTCAACCCATGAAGGGTAACGGCTGCGCGAGTCCATGGAGGGCTCCACCCACAAAGGGTCCACGAAGAAGCAACCTTATCTATCCCACCATGGCCATCACCCCACGAAAGACTTGCCTCACTTGGATAGATCTTCACGAAGTAGGCGATCTCCTTGCCCTTACAAACTTCTTGGTTCAACTCCACATCATGTTGGAGGCTCCCAAGCGACACCTAACCAATCTAGGAGACACCACTCTCCAAAAGGTAATAGACGATGTGTTGATGATGAACTCATTGCTCTTGTGCTTCAAATGATAGTCTCCCCAATACTCAACTCTCTCTCACAGATTTGACTATGGTGGAAGAAAGATTTGAGTGGAAAGCAACTTGGGAAAGGCTAGAAATCAAGGTTCAAATGGTAGGAATGGAATCTCTTGATCTCAACACATGAGTAGGTGGTTCTCCCTCAGAAAATGTATGGTGAAAGTGTAGGCACGTTCTGATGGCTCTCTTAGTTGGTAAGAGGGGGTGGAGGGGTATATATAGCCTCCACACAAAATCCAACCATTACACACTTTTGACCCATCTCGGTGGCACCGATCAGAAAACTCGGTGGCATCGATCTGTGTAAAAATATGAACGTTAGGAATCTTGGTGGGACCAACGGGAACAACTCGGTGGGACCGATGTGCTAGGGCTTAGGGCAAACCTCAACTCGGTGGCACCGATTGCAGCATCTCGGTGAGACCGAAGTGAAGCAATAAGGCAATAGAGAATCAGTCAAGCCAACTCGGTGGGACCAATTGCAACATCTCGGTGGGATCGAAGTGAATGCAACAAGTCACAGAGCGCTGGCAAGGCCATCTCGGTGGGACCGAGATCCATATCGGTGAGACTGAATTGTTAGGGTTTTGGCAGTGGCTAAGTCCAGATGAACTCGGTGGCTCTGGGTAAGAAATATCGGTGAGGCCGAGTTGGAAATTAGGGTTTGGGCATATTTGGATAGAGAAAATGGCTGGGGGTTTTGGAGCAATATCACTAAGCATTTTGAGAAACAAGATCATTAAGCAATACCTCATCCTCTTTTAATAGTATTAGTTTTCCTATGAACTCAATGTGATCTTGGATCATTTAAACAAAAATGAAGAGTCTTGAACTTTTGCCAATCCTTATCCTTAGCATTTTGAGGGGTCCACATCACTATTTCATGCCATGCCAATCATTGAACATCCTGAAATATTTATCTTGAATGGATATTAGTTCAATGAGATATATGTTGTTATGAATTACCAAAACCACCTGGGATTAGTTGCACTTTCACAACCTTCATACAATGGAGTTTTGGCAACTATTTCCAGTTGCACCAACTTGAGAGTTTCTTTAATAGTAGTTATATCGTTACTCGTCTTCTTCCGAAGTAGATCTTTAACATGAGGGTCCTTCAGCATTGTAGCCAACAACGTCTCCTGCGTCAAAGACTTATCATATTCATCCTGATGAACCTCTTCATGTTCGGGTGTGTCTTCATTGTTTCCTCTCCTGGCGCATGTTCATCGTTTTGTCCTTCCAGCGCCAAGACCAGCGAGCAGTGGTCTCTCAGCGAGTCCGTTGCCGCCGGCGGGCAAGGGCAAGGCTCCCCGGCCTGGGTGCGAGTTGGTTGCGGTGGCCCTCCGGGCCATGCAGAGGTCACCGTCCGCTACAAGATAATCCAGATTTTTCTAAGCTTAAGTTAAACGGACGAAAGTATCGTCCGTTTTATGTAAATTATAACCGAACTTTAGTGAATACCGTCGTTTCTTATGAAATTCATCGATTTTGTTTAAATTTGGTTTAAAATGTATGCGGGCATAGTTGGATGACCGTCTCACATATCACTATCCGTAGACGGATATCGTTTCCATTTCAAGGGTCGGCGTTGGAGATGCCCTAAGGGTGACTTCTGTACTGTGTTTTTCAAAAGAAAAGCCTACACCTTGTGGTCCTGTTATCTACATTTGTACTAGTCGTATGTAAAATACGTAGATTGGACCATAGCTACTTAGCTTAATAGCCTCTGTCTGCTATGGCCATAGGTTGACTCGCATGACACATGGTCCACGTTCCTGTAGATCTCACAGCGATCTCCGGCGGTCGATCGACGTGACCATCCTACAAATTTCTAGCCCTAAGACTGGGCTGTATCCAACACTTGCAATGAACATCCACTGGCCTGGTCCAGAAGCAGGAATTTCTCAAGAAGATATAGAGTTCCATTCCATTTTGTGAAGAACATCCCAACAAGTTAACTGAATCGCACGCGCCGACTAATTCAACCGAACGGTAATGCGAGCGATAAATATACTTTTGAATTTTGTTGACAGAGACGGCACCTTGGCGCCACCTTTGATGCTTCCGATGTCTTTTTACCCCAACACATAGATATTGCCAAGTTGTGACAACGAGTGTAATCATCAGTTTCGTCCGCGTTTCTTTCTCATTGTTTGCTCCAGTAAAATTTCATAGCTGTGGCTTTCACGCACCGGGGAAGGTGAAGATCGTGACCCCATCTCCCATCTCTCATTCCCTTGGAGGCGGTAAACTATCATTGAACACGACACTTAGAGGCATCATGAGCGTGACAGATTAGTTAATTGTTCCATTCCGTGACAACGCCAAGGACAAAGAACATGAGTACATGACTTTGGTTAGCTCTTCAAGACAGCTATTATATATGATGTCTGGTACATGGATCAAGGACTAGTCAAAATGTGCTCAAGGGGTTGCCGAAAAATAATATAGCTGACGGCTGAGGGGACCTTTATGTTAGGGTTTAAAGCAGGTCCCAAACCGATCACAGACATCGGTCAGACGGCCTGGCTGACCGGTTACAAAACCCGACCCATCCTTATCCCGGCTCTAAACGCTCGAACTGATAGGCACGCCTCATATCCAATCTAAATCTAAGGCGGATATGAGGAAGCCCGGACACATCCGATACATCAGACCAGACAGTCTGGCCTCGTCATAAATTACACCAAAGCCCCCAAGTCTGCCAAACCCACCGTCCTCCTGCCACGTTTGTCCATCATTTTTCTGCATCTGAACCATCGCCGTCGTCCACCCTTGCTCCCCCATCCTCGCCGCCAGCCCGTATCTGCATCCCTAGATGTCAACCAGGCCGTCCGACACCGTCGACATGGAGGCTGCTTCGACGTCGTCCGTGGGTGTCCTGTCAACGGCTCCGGCGTGCAAGCTGGAGAACGTTGCCCATAGGAACCGGTGACGGAGGCAGCGGGAGAGGAAAGCAACATCGCAGGGAGTGGATGTGAACCTCGAGGAGCAACGTTCACCCTCGCCGGGCCCGGGCCCCCGAACCCCGTCCATCCAGCCGCCGACAAGGATCATGTCGTTCGACCCGGTCGGGTCAGAGGACGATCCGGCGGCCGGTTGGGAGGGCATTCCGATGTGTTTTCCGTCGACATGAATGAAGATCAACAAATGTAGAAAGTACGAGGTGGCGAGAGCGGCGATGGCAGTAGCGGAAGCGGAGGAAAGGATGCGGGCAGAGGAGACGACAAGGGTGTAGGCAAAGCACGCGGAGCAGGAGGCAAGGATGGCCAAGGAGCAAGCGCAGCAGGAGGCAAGGATGACCATAGAGCAGGCGGCATGGATGCTGTCCGGCGAGTGATCCGGTCACGCTCAGACTTAAATTTTATTTTGGCATGTCCGGATTATTGAATTAGGATTTATTTTTCTTTGTCGC
This sequence comes from Thinopyrum elongatum, assembly GCA_011799875.1. Taxonomy (NCBI): domain Eukaryota; kingdom Viridiplantae; phylum Streptophyta; class Magnoliopsida; order Poales; family Poaceae; genus Thinopyrum; species Thinopyrum elongatum. Next base: position 611,439,473 of record CM022303.1, read on the forward strand.
ATAGTTGAATTGTCGTGCTTTATAATCCACGTGTATGGATTGCATGGATTTGAAAATTCATATTTAAGGTGTGGTTATCCGACAGGTCAATTGATGGGCCGTCCGGCGCTGTCGCGTCCGCGGCCGTATAGTGAGCCGGATTTGCGAAGTCTGGCTGTAGACACACTTATATTTGCTAGATTAATCGAAGGCTGTGTTTGGTTGGACCAATGCGCATGCGGATGCATTCTTCGTCTTTGCAGCGAAAGGCCAGCTTGAGATGGACAATTCCTGGAGCATTAGCAGTTTAGCACTGCATCGTAGTAGGATCTAAGTTGATCTTTCCCTGCACTGCCAGCGAGTGTGGCAGCGCCGTGTGCGAATTCTGAGTTCACGGAACCACCCAACCAGCCAGCAGGCCCAGGCCTGAGGTTCGTGCCTACGCACCCGGCGCCATTGCCGCTGCCAAAAAATGCCCTACGAATTCACAGACCAGACCTGGCACCGCCACCGCCACCGCGCGGCGCCATACACCCTGCCAAGAATGGTTCGTACGACCACGAGAGTGATCGACAGGGCACAGTTCCGGCGATGGCGAGAGCTGAGGGCACACTTGCCTGCGCGGCGCAGCGCAGCAGCGGCCATGTTCGGACGAACCCCCCAGTGGCGGATGCCTGCCATGGCAGCGCTCGTGCCGGCCGCTCGCGGGACACGCCGGCAGGCCGGCCTGATCCCACTGCGGCTCCGGGCCTGCACGTCCGTCTCTGTGCTTGCCACAGATGCATGCAAGAATCCCGTCACAAGATGCACAGAAACCGGGCTGGGGCAGGAGGTGCAGTGCACGCACCTTGTAAATGCGTCGCCATCTCGGAGGGAGGGGCGAGAGTTCCATGGCACTCTGGACAGATTAGTTCAGGACATGTACCATGTTTCATGTGTGTGTGTCTGTTCAAAACAGAGTTTACTACGAATCGGCGTGGCTCTGCATTGACATTGTCAATGACAGCTACTGTGGGATTCGAACTTCTGCGCAACTTGGTTTTCCTTTCTTCGCTCTAAGGCTCCAAGGCGACTGACATCTCCAACGCCGTCAGCAACCATCTGAACCATGCGGTCTGAATGTGTTTACCCGGACGTCCGGATCGCCATCACGCTTGCTTTCGAGAAGTCATCTCCCTCGTCCGCGTACTTTCCCGCCCGACATCAGCTCCCCGCGTTCCTGCCGCTCTATAGTGGACGCTCTGCATTGACACCGGCCCAGAGCGGACGTGGCCTCTCACTAGCGCCAGCATTAAAGTGGCTCGTTGGCCAAGGTCACCGCTCACGTTGTGTCACCGGTGTCCACGCCTGTTCAATGCCGGAGAGACGTTTACTGAACGGGACGGGACGGGACGGATATCTACCGTGCCCATTCAATGCCCATCCGTCCGTCTCCCGCCCTTAAACAGGCTCGCCAACCGAGGAACCAACTCCGGCGCCTGCACATTGACGCACCTGGATGCCTGACATCACCGGAAACCGTAGTTTAATAGCAGGCACACCAAGCTCACAACACACCACAACAAATTCGCTCCACATCCTCCTCCCGTTCACCATATCCGCCATGACCGCGAGCGGGAACGTGTTGTGGGGGAGCCCGTCAACAGAGCAAAAGCACGAGCTGGCCGCCCTTGTAGCCGCCTGACAGAGCCGTCGTGCCAGGAGGATCGAGGTCGGCATGCCGGCTAGCTCGCCCGAGGTCTCCGACAATGACCCACGATGGAGACGTGCTCCGACGACGATTCCACACCGGAGCCCACGCTTGTGCATGTCGGCTTGATCATGGAGCAAGCGCATGCGCACTTCAACATCGCCATGGCAGAGAAGCAGCCTGTGCCGGCGCCTATGTCGGTGTTCCGGCAGGTGCAGGAGGAGCAACGGTACAACTTGTTCCTCCTCAATCAGCACCGGCTTGCGGAGAATCAATATACGAGGAGCGCGTGAGCGAGGAGGCCGTGGCGAATCCCAACTTCGTCGCCGAGCAGCTAGCGCTCTATGGGGCCTCGCGTTCTCAAGCCGTTGCTCGCATTACGGAGGTGGCACAGCCGGACGTGGAGGCGGCGCTGGCGATTGAGGACGAGAACGTCACCACCGAACTTTCGGGGGCGCATGTGGCAGGAGGACGGTGACGGTCCGTTCATGTCCATCATCGACCTCGCATCCATCGGCGACGGACGGGTCGCAGACTCGGATGAGAATGAGTAGGGCATGGGAGGCGGCGGGGGCCCGAGTCCCAAGTGGGCCGGTCCGTCTCTCATGGTCTACTCTTCCTCGACGGCAACCACACGTTCACTTCATGGGTCTTGCCACCCGCCGCTCATGAAGATGGCAGATGGAGCACGTTGTCGCTGATACCGAACTGAAAGGAAATGGACGATGGGCGCCGTCGTAGGCTAGGTTTAGGCCCGGCTGCTTTTTTTAATGAAAAATGTCTGAAATGTAATGAATGTGCTCCTGTTTATATGAAAATCATCTGATTTGCATGTAATTTTTCTGGTTAGTTAAAATGCGGTTTGAAATGTATGCGGCTATGGTTGAATGGCCAACTCCCGCATCAGCGTCCACGGACTTGGTCCCTTTGTCCATGGACGGATGCGTGGTTTGCGGGCCGGTGTTGGAGATGGCCTAAACTTGTGGAGAAACACAATGCAATGATGTGATTAGAATAGAACATGCATGAAAAGTAGACATGAAATAGACACATGATGTAGGAGAGAAATAGATGTTTAGAGTTGTGAAGCTCTAGTCATGAACTTCTGATCATATAGTAGGCACCTCTCAATTTCTTTCTTGAAAACACCCCCATATATTAATAATCAAGTAATATCAATACAATCATCCGCAACGCTAGTCGTTGCGCAGGACGGAACTCCACCCCACTAAAAGACCATCGGCTTTTACAGAAACGAGGAGGCCCAAATATCTGTCTTCAATGATATCCGCCAGCACCTCAAGCACGATTATAACCGCGACTTGATCCTCAATATTGTATCCGTTTCCAAACATAATTGAGCATTTCGAGGGACCCAATTGTTGTCCAGTGCCCTTCTCATACCTTATTAAGAACTTTTTAATAGATAGAGCTTGATCAAGGAAGACTTTGAAAAAAGGAGATTATCGTCCAGGAATAGAAGATGAGACACCCTCGGCGCCCCCTACGTATCTTAAAATCTTGGAGCATAGCATAATTTAATGGAAGCAAAAGGCATTAGCAACCAACACACAAAAAAAAAGATGAGAGAGAATCACCTTGTCTAATTCCCTTAGTTGGACTAAAGGAATCCAAAAGACTATCGACTGCATATTTCACCAAAGTGACACATACCATGATCCAGTTGATCCACACCAAGTCAAAAACCCAGCGCCTCCAATATACCTCTGTCATAAGCTTTTCCTAAGTTCAACTTCTACGCACAGAAGTCATCACACTCATCTTCTAGTGAACTCACAGTGCATACACTAAGGCAATCATTATCAGTTATTATACCTACGCCTATGAATAAAAGCACTCTAGGGCGTAGAGAGACACCATCCAGAATCGGCCGTAAAACCACGTGACATATGTGGTAAGCAATTCAAACTAATCCAAAAGAATCGGCCATAAATGGTTGATGAGGCATTTGGAGATAAATTTATAGGTCAGCTACAAAAATTGATGGTGCATAAACCTTTCAAATTTATAGGGTTTTTCACCTTTGGAATCAGCACGGTCGTCATTTTATTAAGCCCTTCCGGCATGCAAATGGTTTTAAAAAGTAGCTTGATGACCAGAATGATATCATCTTGCAAAAGCTTCCAATTACGCACAAAATCTTATAAAACTAGTTTGAACAGGTTCATAGAACTTTTCCAAAACCGCTTCAAGAAGCTATAGAAGGCACGCTAATGAGCAGGCCTGATAGTGGAAGCGCCAGAGGCGAGCTATCCTTCGGTCGCGCAGTAGGCATGATATAGGCGGTCGTTCCTATTTGCCGCCCGCGGTGGCAAATGGGTGACCCGACGCCTACTCGCAAGGCAAGTTGGGCCGACCCAGTTCGGCCATTTTCTCCCCGTTTCTGGTTTTGCTGCTTTTTGATGCAGCTTTTTCCTGCTGGTTTTGTTTTTTTTCTTTTCTGTTATGTCTCCTTCTCATTTTTTTAATTCACAAATGATAAAAATTTGTTTCTGCACACACGTTCAATTATACCAAAAAAATTACCGTGTATTACAAAAACGTTCATCATATATTAGGAAACTCTTCAACATATATTACGAAAAAGTTAACCCTGTATTATAAAAATGTTCATCATATATTAAAAATGTTCAACATATATTACAAAAATATTCAATGTGTATTTCAAAAATGTTCAGCGTATATGAGAAAAGGTTCTCAATATATTAAAAAAATTGTTCGGTTTGTATTTTAGAAAACATTCACCATATATAAAAAAAATCTCAGTGCATATATAAAAAATGTTCAGCTTATATTATAAAAATGTTTATGTAGATAAAAACATATTTTATTGCAACAAAACAGAAATAAATAGAAAAAACGCCAGAAAACCGGTTGGCTACAGCGCGCCATCCGCTACAAAGAATGCTTACTGGGCCGGCCTATTACACTCGCCCCTTTGCATCGACATACAGCGCATAATCTATATATCTCGCTTAAAGCGAGATGTATGATCCCCTCGCCTGAAGTTTCTCTCCGTGTGCTGCAAAACTGGGCATGCTTTTTTCACGCCTTCGTTTGCTCGCTCACTGTCGCTGGCTACATTCACTTCTCTAGTTTTAATTTTGTTCTTTTTTATTTTATTTTCCTTGGTTTATTTCTTTTGTTCTTGTTTTTTTGTTCCTTTATTGTTTTTTTTGGGTTTTATCGGTTTTTTATTTCCTATATATTTTTTCTTCCATTTTTAGTTAATTTCTCGGTTTTAATTGATTTTTATTAGCTCCTATTTTTCTTTTTTTCTTTTTTCTTCTGTTTACTTTGTTTTTTCAAATTTTCACTGTGTTCAACGGCTTTCTTTGGGTTTTTATTTATTCTTTGCTCAACACGTGTCTACTTTTTTTCACATCCAATGTATATTTTTCATATATATCAAAAACTTTTTATGCATCCTAAACATTTGTAAGTACATGATTAACATTTTATAAATAGATATTCTCATGTCTATTTTTTCATACACCTTGTATATTTTTGGTTTACATATGAAACATTGTTTTTATACATGTTCAACATACTAACTATAAATTATTAACATTTTTCTAAATGTATATTTTTTGCCTACATTTTTCGTATACATCCAAAACATTTTTATACACATTTAGAAAAAATAAATACATGTTTAATATTTTTCAAATACATAATTAACAAGTTTGCAAACATATCTTTTTTAACATTTTTTAAATATGTTTTAGTCATATTTTCATATATGCTTCGAAACTTGTATTTCAAATGCTATCAACATTTTTTTAAAGTTGCACATACATTTTTTAACACTGCACAAATTTTTTGTCAACCTTAAGTACTTCTTTAAGAAATATATGTATTTGAGATCCTTTTTTGACAATATAACAAAAAAGTATAAAAGAAAAAGAAAAAATGAAAAAGAAATTGAGTTAAGGAACAATATTAACGAACTAACGAAGCAAACGAACGGAAAATGAATCAAACCAACAATGTTACTCGGTTGGCCGATGACTACTCCGCTTCAGGCCAGGCGATGGTCATCTAGCCATAAGTGCGCCTGTCGAACAGGAGATCTTACTCTGGCAAATAACTAGGGACCTTCTATACGACCTGTGTTGCGACCAATGGACAAGCGCCGGATAGCGGTGCCCCCCAAATGGGCCAGCCCAGATGCATGCAAACAGTTATGTGAGTGAGTGTTCGAACCCTGGACCTCCCGTTGGTGAGCACTCTTCACAAGCCACAACACCTAACAAGCTTCGTTTTCTTCAATACGTAGCGCTGAGTATAAGAACCATAATCAACGACCGATCTATTTAAAAGAAAATCAAACATGATTTATTTTTGAAAAAAGTGAGTATTTTTATAAACGTGAACACTTTTTTAGAAAACACAGACAATTTTTTTAACAAGCGCACATTTTTTGAAGTTCCAAACATTTTTTTCAAAAATACATCTCTTATGAATAAAAATTGATAAATGGAACATGTTTTAAAATTATGTACAATTTTTCAAAAGCGCAAACATTTTTTGAAATTCCTGAACATATTTTGAAAACGGGAACATTTATTTAGTTTGTGAGAAATATTGATAACAGGAAGATTTTTTGACGTTATGAACAATCTTTGAAAAACACATCATTTTTTAAAATTCCCAACAGTTTTTTAAAAATGCGTACAAAATTTGAAAACATGATTTTTTTTAAATGTCCAAACAGTTTTAAAAAATGGCAACCTTTTTTGGAATATAAAAATAAACTTGAAAAGGAAAAAACAGAAAAAAAAAGAAGCATAAAACTGGTTCAGAGAGAACCTTCTAGAAGGTTTCCAAGACCGGATGAGGTAGTACCTACGTTATCTACACAAATGGGCCGGCCCATCTCATCGCTCGGCCGCTCGACCTGTGCGAAGTGCCGGCAGTTTGGGAGAAGAATGGCGGCGGGGATCGAAAATGGAATACTGCGAGTCAGAAATGGAAGATGCCAATGGTAACCAAGCTCCAGGGAGCTCAGTATTTGAAGAAAAAAATGTGATATTTAAAAGTTCTTAAAAAAAATCACAAAAAATCCATGGAAACTTATATGTGTTAAACATAACATGAACACGTGAAAAACGTTTGAAAATATTGTGATTTGTAGGTTGTACAAAAAAACAAAATTACGTCCCAACAACAAAAACAATCAGCACATTTTGGAAATACGTATTTGTCTTTTCTTTTTTCATGCCACGTGTGAAAGTATACTGTTATGAAATTTTGCAGACACGTAATATATATGTGTATGAGTGTTCACAAAAAAAATCAATTTTTTCACGCTGTAGAAAATTGCATTTGGAGACCGAGCTACAAAGCTCGCACTCGAGTCGAAATGCATACATTGATGCTATAGGCTGTGTGATGACCTTTGGGGGAGAATCGTTCTGCTGTGAACTACATGAGCTTGGTTTCTATTGATTAAAAAAATCGGTATAACCCTTTTATACAGAGAAACAATCAAGTGAAGTGCCCCGCCAAAAAAAAAAGAGTAAAGTGAATGGAAGGATGAAGGCTAGTATACCACACAGACCATGCAAGCACAAGAAAAAAAGAAAAACCTGGGCTGCGCTACAGCTATCTACAGTTTCCTCTGCAGTCTCTTCGTGACTGTTTTCTCCCGCACGCGCCACTTCGGTCAGGGGCGGTCCGATATGGCGGTGAAGGTGATGGAGGTGCGGGTGGTGTTGCCGGTGGACGACGACGACGACGGCGAGGACCGCGCCACGATGGAGGTCAGCAGCGACGACGACGTGGCCTTGCTCCTCAGTTTGAGGTCCCTGAAGTCCCGGATCACGTCGGGCTTGGTTATCTCATGAGACTCCACGTCCTCCTCGCCCTTCAGCATCCGGGTCACCGTCGACATGTCAGGCCGGCGTTTCGTAACGTTCTTCGTGCACAGGAGCCCCACCTTCAGGAACCTGCACGCCTCGTCCACGTCCAGGTCGTCGACCAGGGAGCTGTCGATGATCTCGTCCAGCTGCCCCTGGTCGTAGTATGCCCACGTCTGCAGAGGAAGAAAGGATTGGTAAACAGTAATCTCTTGGTAATACGCACTAAGTAAAACAGGCCTACGATGAACAATTTAGAACAGGGTCCTGTACCTACCTTCTCAAGAAGAATCTGATCTTCGTAGGGTAGTTTTGTATCAGTGTTGCATCTTCCACTGACTATTTCTATCAGCAGAACGCCGAAGCTGTAGACATCTGATTTCCGGGTCACTTGTCCTCGTATGGCGTATTCAGGAGCCAGGTAACCTCTGCAGGAAAAAACTACAGCGATAAAAAACAACAGAGGGGATATCTATATCATATTTTTTATTTTTCCTCATTTCTCAATCTTAATGTGCTTCTTGAAAAACAGCATCGAGAAGAGCCTATCACCCACTAAGTTCAAAGGATCAGACAAACTAGGATTTTAGTTTAATTAGAAAACGCAAGTAAACATACCGAAAAAGGGCAAGTAAACATATAGCAAAGCAGACAGGGTTGATTAAATAGTTTACACTTACAGCGTTCCTGCGACTCTTGTGCTAATATGTGATACATCCGAAGGTAGAAGCTTCGCCAAGCCAAAATCGGAAATTTTCGGGGTAAGATCCTGATCCAGAAGTATATTGCTAGCTTTGATGTCCCGGTGGACAACATGAGGTCGGACACCATCGTGGAGGTATGCTAGTCCCTGGGCAACACCAATGCAAATATTCACTCGAGTTCTCCAGTTAAACTGAATGCTGCTATGCTGAGAACCTGAAAAATGGCAAGCACCAAGAAGGATTACAGCATCTGAAATTTTTCTAGGAACAAAAGAATTCAGAGGCTCAGCTATGATAATCTACCTAGAAGGGTTTGTGCAAGGCTATTATTTTCAAGATAATTATAGACAAGGATCTTGTGGCTTCCTTCCACACAACAGCCATAAAGCTTGACAAGATTCTCATGGGAAATATCAGAGATCGTAATAAGTTCACTTAGAAATTCCCTTGTGCCTTGCCTAGACTGCAAAGAGAGCACCTTTACTGCAACGGCTGTTCCATCCCTGAGTGTTCCCTGAAATGGCAAGTGAGCGATTTTAAAACACTTGTAATAATTAAGGTCCAGCATCCAATACATAATAAATAGGGTATTACCTTATAAACTGGTCCATAACCTCCCTCACCAATCTTATTGGATTGGTCAAATCTTGCAGTTGCCCTATCCAACTCCTTATAGCTAAATCTTGTTATGTTCTCAACACCCGGGAGGTCTGCAAAAGATTAAATGTAAGTGAAAACGAAGGCAGAATGACAAAGAGGTGACAAAGTGATATCATATTCCGAATAGTGATTTTCAACAAAACTGTAGGCATAAGAGCTCATACCCTCATTGAGTGGACCAGTTTGTTGCTGACCCCCGCTCGTCCTCTTGAAAATGCGAGAAAAACAACTCATTATCAAGTTGTTTCAATTCTCGATCCACAATACAAACCTCTGTACTGTGGTTCACTTGGTAGAGATATCAATTTAATATCGATCTAACCACAGGCATTTCATCCTTCATATTCAAAGCAGCAATCATCAGCCTTCAACAACAGTGATTAATATCCTGAAACAGAAGAACATGAACGCAGGTTCCGGTTACGTGTTAACTAACAAAAGTAGCATGTGCAATGTATAACATGTCCAATTCAAGATTTCCATTTTAGATCGAAATACTTTCTCCTACTCAAAATACATGTTATTTAGATCCATGTGAGTCAAACATTTTTAGGTTTGACTATCAATGTAGAAATAATTACGAATATTGCAGCATCACATTGATAAGATCCATTGTGAAAGACAACACATTTTTCAAAGAAATCAATGGTCAGAATGTCACGTTGGAGACCACGCCAATGTTTAAATTGACATGTATTTTCACTCGGATATTCTATATGCACAAGATGGCATGAAATTTGACTGCAAATAGTTAATGCATTTTGGTAATAATAAAAGTTGAAACACAGAATTCAAGTTCAAATACTGCTCGGGTAGTTTGCTAACATAATAACTGAGAGTCTTTAGTTAGATTCACAAGGTTCAGAAACACTAACAGGTAACAGCTCATCAATTATGGGCTAAATTTAACAGTGGAGGGGAAAAAAGATTCCAAAGAGAAATGCTCCAGATTTGTGGGTGCTCTTAGAAACTGCCATCGTAACCTCTAGTTTTGTACATGTTACATTGCTATGTGTATCACAGTGTCATGTATATTTATTCACAGTTTACATTATGCAGTGATATGTGGGGTTTCCGTGTCCCAGTAAGTACACAACTAAACGAGTATAGCTTATGTTCAAACTTGAACTGAGCAGCAGAGCCACTTAAGCATTTCACCTCGATTCAAACTTGAATGTTTCTGGAGTTTTACCCATCAGAAACATTATTGACAGCTTTGCATAGGCAATGGAGTTTTAACTAACAACCAACTATCACCCATTTGGTATGTTGCAACTGACATGTAGTATGTGATGACATGCATAATCAAAGGAGGTAGCCCTTAGGCGGTTAGGCCACCACAGCTCTCTTTTTCTAATCCAAATGGTCTCTTCGATTGACTAGTTATACCTTTCTTGGATAGGCATCGTTGTCATGATCGGTTCCTGCAAATATCTTATGAACTTGAGGACAAAACCAAAAACCGCATACATGTTTCTTTCCATGGAATAAACAACGGATGAGATCACTGAGAAGACGCGCTACTAGACCTCAACAGTAAACAAAGACGATATTGTGCATCCAGACCACGTCACGGCTTCCTTCTTCTTAATCTTAAGCGGAAGGGTGGTTGCAGCGGGCACATGGTATTGGACAGGCTATGTATGGGCTGTCATCTAAATGATTTCTAAAGGCTAGCTAGCAATGCAAGATTGGCCGGGTCAATCAATTCCCAGGCACCGTGTCTCTCGCCAGTCCTGTAGCATTCAGTGTCTGGCATTTTTGCACACCTACGGATCCTCACACCCCATCACAATCCAACAGGAATTTCCAGCAATTCGGCGTTACTGAAGAACAGGGTGAGGATATGGTTACTGAAACTCTATAACTATGTTGTGGATTCACCCACAAGCATTCAATTCAAGCAAGGGCTATAGTCAGAGTTAGGCCGATTACTAGATGGCACGTTTCCATAGCTATTTTCTCTTAACAGATCGCGAGCTGTCGGCTCTCTGCAGTCCCCTTCTCTTCTGTCGCCCAACAGCCAGTAATTTCAGAAACGGCGCGACCAGAGCAAGGAAAGGGGAGAAATATCGAAACCTTCGACCAGAGGATCCAGGCAAAGCAGCGAGGCTCACCTGAACAGCGGCAGGAGAGGGAGCGCCAAAACCGGTGGTCTCGGCGACGCGCGGCCCCCGACGGGGGGTTCCACTCCACCGGCGCACCGACGGAACTAACAACCCGCCGAACAGCCGCCCGACGCGGAGATACTCCGGCCCGCGGCGGATCACAGGAAGCTCGCAGGCAAATCTCCGGAGCCTGCCCAGCTCCGGCAGCGGGCGGCGGCGCGCGCACGGCGGCGAGGCGAGGGCGAGCGGAGGGGATTGAAACGGCGGCCTCGAGAGTTTGTGGCTTGTCTCCAATGCGAAAGCGAGAAACGAGGGAGAAGAAAGCGAGGCCATGTCTTTTAACTGACCGAGCCGTGGCGCGGTCAACATGGTTGACTTCGTAAGCCGCCCCGGTAGCCCGGACCGTGTGGAGGGCCTGGGCTTTGGGCTTTGGGCTTGGGCTGGCGCGTGTGGTGGGGTTGGTTGTGGTGTGACGAGGCTGGGGCTGACCTAGGCGAAGGCCGAGATCCGGTTTACGCGCGCCTGTGCACCTGCAGATCAATTCTTTTTGCTGTAGCTGGCAAGTTGTTGATCCTAAAAAAAAATAAACTGGCAAGTTGTTTCCTGAAAAGGACAGGCAGTCAGTGGCCGATAAAGACAAGAAACGGTGAGGGGTAAATAGTGATTTTTTTTTTACATGTGCAAATTTTCATGAAGAAAAAACATTCCCAATGCTTTGAAAAAAATAAGTGCTCGAAAGATGCTTTTAAAAAGCCTTTTTGGAGCAACATTTTTTTTTCATTCTGGAGCATTTCTGAATGTTTTTTCTTCACGAAAATTCGCTTGTGTGCAAAAGATTCAACAATGTTTGTTGAAAAAAAAACACAAATTTTAAGTAATAATAATATTTACTGTTCATGAGTGTGCATGTGGGCTCGAGATCAGAAACTCGTTGTCTTCGATTCTTTCTACATAGCGAGCTCCGCGCTCCACTTCCAGTGAGAGGCGCATACTAGCAGAGGCATGACAGGGGGGAATGGCGATCGCCCCAACCTCATCACATAGCACCAGCGCCCTTCTGGTTCCGTCTTAGTCCATGAAGGAGCCATCCACCTTCAACTTCACCTAGCCATGGGGGATCCTACGTACGTTGCTTGATCCATAGAATTGCAGTCACTAATTTTTTGTTTCTCTTAGGATTCATTTATACCAGATTTCATAGTAAATTTTGCATCCACTCCATCATCATTTTAAAGAATCATACGTTTTTAGTGCGCACAATCACACGTTCATGAATCATGCAGTATTGAAGATGTTATGACACTTATTTTCTGTGTTTTTGTTTTCTATTTGCATCCTATGAATCAAAGAGGTCCCAACTAACTAGTAGGACAAGTTCAGCTCGGTTCGATAAAAGTTCGGCTTTGAGTCGTCAATTTTTTACAAACATGTACAGATACAATATGGTACGTACAAAATTAAATATTAACATGAGTAGTTTAACGGTGCAATCATGAACGACAAGTGACATTTTCTTTTGTGAATGTCAAGCCACATTAATTAGAAGGTGGTATTACAAAAAACTGACGCACTTTTAGTGTGTAGCGAGTCGGGTAGGTTGATATATACTACGTCATCGTGATCAGTGGGGTTGGAGATCGCAAAACACATTCTTTTGAGCAGTCAGTGGTCATTGGAAGCGGAACTGCCCCAAATACTTGGCGGATAAGAAGGATGACAAAGTGAACAAAGGTATATTTGATATACATGTTATTAATGTGTACCTTACTAATGCTCGTAGCAGCGCCTGGGTATTTGATACTGGTTCGGTTGCTCATATTTGTAACTCAAAACAGGAGCTGCGGAATAAACGAAGATTGGCTAAGGACAAGGTGACGATGCGCGGAGGAAATGGTTCCAAGGTCGATGTGATCGCCGTCGGCACGCTACCTCTACATCTACCTTCGGGATTAGTTTTAGACCTCAATAATTGTTATTTAGTGCCCGCGTTGAGCATGAACATTATATCTGGATCTTGTTTATTGCGAGACGGTTATTCATTTAAATCAGAGAATAATGGTTGTTCTATTTATATGAGTAATATCTTTTATGGTCATGCACCCTTGATGAGTGGTCTATTCTTGTTGAAACTCGATCGTAGTGATATACATATTCATAACATTGATACCAAAAAATGCAAAGTTGATAATGATAGTGTACAAACTTGTGGCATCGCCGTTTAGGTCATATTAGTGTAAAGCGCATGAAGAAACTCCATGCAGATGGACTTTTGGAATCACTTGATTATGAATCATTTGATACTTGCGAACCATGCCTCATGGGCAAGATGACTAAAATTCCGTTCTCCGGAACAATGGAGCGAGCTAATGACTTATTGAAAATAATACATACCGATGTATGCAGTCCGATGAGTGTTGAGGCACGCAGCGGGTATCATTATTTTCTGACCTTCACAGATGATTTGAGTAGGTATGGGTATATCTACTTAATGAAACACAAGTCTGAAATATTTGAAAAGTTCAAAGAATTTTAGAGTGAAGTGGAGAATCATCGTAACAAGAAAATAAAGTTCCTACGATCTGATCGCGGAGGCGAATATTTGAGTTACGAGTTTGACCTTCATTTAAAACAATGTGGAATTGTTTCACAACTCACGCCACCTGAAACACCACATCGTAATGGTGTGTCCGAACGTTGTAACCGTACTTTATTGTATATGGTGCGTTCTATGATGTCTCTTACCGATTTAACACTCTCGTTTTGGGGTTATGCATTAGAGATAGCCGCATTCACGTTAAATAGGGCACCGTCTAAATCCATTGAGACAACACCGTATGAACTGTGGTTTGGCAAGAAATCTAAGTTGTCGTTTCTTAAAGTTTGGGGTTGCGACACTTATGTCAAAAGGCTTCAGCCTGATAAGCTCGAACCCAAATTGAAGAAGTACGTCTTCATAGGATACCCTAAGGAAACAATTGGGTACACCTTCTACCACAGATCCGAAAGCAAAATCTTTGTTGCCAAGAATGGAACCTTTCTAGAGGAGTTTCTCTCAAAAGAAGTGAGTGGGAGGAAAGTAGAACTTGATGAGGTAATTGTACCATCTCTCGAATTGGAAAGTAGCACATCAGGGAAATCCATTCCCGTGATGCCTACACCAACTAGAGAGGAAGCAAATGATAATGATCATGAAACTTCAGATCAAGTTGCCATTGAACTTCGTAGGTCAACCAGAGCACAATCCGCACCAGAGTGGTACGGTAATCCTATTCTAGAAGTCATGTTAATAGACCAAGGCGAACCTACGAACTATAAAGAAGCTATGATGAGCCCAGATTCCGATAAATGGCTTGAGGCCATGAAATCTGAGATAGGATCCATGTATGAGAACAAAGTGTGGACTTTGGTGGACTTGCCCGATGATCAGCAAGCCATTGAAAATAAATGGATCTTCAAGAAGAAGACTGACGCTGATGGTAATGTTACTGTCTACAAAGCTCGACTTGTCGCGAAAGGTTTTCGACAAGTTCAAGGAGTTGACTACGATGAGACTTTCTCACCTGTAGCGATGCTTAAGTCTGTCCGAATCATGTTAGCAATTGCCGCATTTTATAATTATGAAATCTGACAAATGGACGTCAAAACTGCATTCCTTAATGGATTTCTTAAAGAAGAGTTGTATATGATACAACCGGAAGGTTTTGTCGATCCTAATGGTGCTAACAAAGTGTGCAAGCTCCAGCGATCCATCTATGAACTGGTGCAAGCATCTCGGAGTTGGAATATACGCTTTGATGAAGTGATCAAAGCATATCGTTTTATACAGACTTACGGTGAAACCTGTATTTACAAGAAAGTGAGTGGGAGCTCTGTAGCATTTCTGATATTATATGTGGATGGTATATTGTTGATTGGAAATGATATAGAATTTCTGAATAGCATAAAAGGATACTTGAATAATAATTTTTCAATGAAAGACATCGGTGAAGCTGCTTATATATTGGTCATCAAGATCTATAGAGATAGATCGAGACGCTTAATAGGACTTTCACAAAGCACATACCTTGATAAAGTTTTTGAAGAAGTTCAAAATGGATCAGTCAAATAAAGGGTTCTTGCCTGTGTTACAAGGTGTGAAGTTGAGTCAGACTCAAAGCCCGACCACTGCAGAAGATAGAGAGAAAATGAAAGTCATTCCCTATGCCTCAGCCATAGGTCATATCATATATGATATGCTGTGTACCAGACCTGATGTGTGCCTTGCCATAAGTCTGGCAGGGAGGTACCAAAGTAATCCAGGAGTGGATCACTTGACAGTGGTCAAGAACATCCTGAAGTACCTGATAAGGACCAAGGATATGTTTCTTGTTTATGGAGGTGACGAAGAGCTCGTCGTAAATGGTTACGTCGATGCTAGCTTCGACACTGATCCGGATGACTCTAAGTCACAAACCGGATACATATTTATATTGAATAGTGGAGCTGTCAGTTGGTGCAGTTCCAAGCAGAGCGTTGTGGCGGGATCTACGTGTGAAACGGAGTACATAGCTGCTTCGGAAGCAGCGCATGAAGGAGTCTGGATGAAGGATTTCATATTCGATCTAGGTGTAATACCTAGTGCATCGGGTCCAATGAAAATCTTTTGTGACGACACTAGAGCAATTGCCTTGGCGAAGGAATCCAGGTTTCACAAGAGAACCAAACACATGAAGAGACGCTTCAACTCTATTCGTGAAAAGGTCAATGATGGAGACATAGAAATTTACAAAACACATATGGATCTCAATGTAGCAGACCCGTTGACTAAGCCTCTTCTGCGAGCAAAACATGATCAGCACCAAGACTCCATGGGTGTTAGATTCATTATTATGTAATCTAGATTATTGACTCTAGTGCAAGTGGGAGACAGAAGGAAATATGCCCTAGAGGCAATAATAAAGTTGTTATTTTATATTTCCTTATTCATGATAAAGGTTTATTATTCATGCTAGAATTGTATTGATCGGAAACTTAAATACATGTGTGAATACATAAACAAATAACCGTGTCCCTAGTAAGCCTCTACTAGACTAGCTCGTTGATCAAAGATGGTTAAGGCTTCCTAACCATAGACATGTGTTGTCATTTGATAATGGGATCACATCATTAGGAGAATGATGTGATGGACAAGACCCATCCGTTAGCTTAGCTTATTGACCGTTCAGTTTATTGTTATTGCTTTCTTCATGTCAAATACATATTCCTCCGACTATGAGAGTATGCAACTCCCGGATACCGGATAAATACCTTGTGTACTATCAAACGTCACAACGTAACTGGGTGATCATAAAGATGCTCTACAGATATCTCCGAAGGTGTTTGTTGAGTTGGCATAGATCGAGATTAGGATTTGTCACTCCGAGTATCGGATAGGTATCTCTGGGCCCTCTCGGTAATACACATCATAAGTTTGCAAGCAAATGACTAAGGAGTTAGTTACGATATGATGTATTACGGAACGAGTAAAGAGACTTGCCGGTAACGAGATTGAACTAGGTATGAAGATACCGACGATCGAATCTCGGGCAAGTAACATACCGATGGACAAAGGGAATTACGTATGTTGTCATAACGGTTTGACCGATAAAGATTTTCGTAGAATATGTAGGAGCCAATATGGGCATCCAGGTTCCGCTATTGGTTATTGACCGAAGAGGTGTCTCGGTCATGTCTACATAGTTCTCGAACCCGTAGGGTCCGCACGCTTAACGTTCGTTGACGATATAGTGTTATATGAGTTATATGATTTGGTGACCGAATGTTGTTCGGAGTCCCGGATGAGATCACGGACATGACGAGGTGTCTCGAAATGGTCGAGAGGTAAAGATTGATATATAGGACGATGGTATTCGGACACCGGAAATATTTTGAAGTGTACCGGATTGTCATCGGAGTACCGGAGGGGGTACCGGACACCTCCGGAAGGATAGTGGGCCTATTGGGCCACAAGAGGGGAGCACGCCAGCCCACAAGGGGCTGGCGCACCCCCCATGACAGCCGCCCAAGTGGGGAAAGGAAATGGGGGATTCGGCCTCCCCCTTCCTTCCCTCTTCCCCCTTTTCTTCCCCCCTCCGACAAATATGGCAGGGGGGGCGGGCAAGGGCAGGAGCCCAAGTAGGATTCGGACCTACTTGGGGCGCCCCTTGGCCTCTCCCCTCTCCCTCCCACCTATATATATGTGGGAGGGGGCGCCTAGCACACCCAGAACAATTGTTTAGCCGTGTGCGGCGCCCCCCTCCACCGTTTACTCCCCCGATGATATTTTCGTAGTGCTTAGGCGAAGCCCTGCGGAGATAGCTTCACCATCACCGTCACCACGCCGTCGTGCTGCCGGAACTCATCCACTACCTCGTCGTCTTGCTGGATCGAGAAGGCGGAGGACGTCACCGAGCAGAACGTGTGCAGAACGCGGAGGTGCCGTACATTCGGTACTTGATCGGTTGGAGCGCGAAGAAGTTCGACTACATCAACCGCGTTAACAAACGCTTCCGCTTAGGGTCTACGAGGGTACATAGACACACTCTCCCCTCTCGTTGCTATGCATCTCCTTGATAAATCTTGCGTGTGCATAGAATTTTTTTTGTTTTCCATGCAACGTTTCCCAACAGCATCCAGTGCCTGTGACCGCGCCATGCATCCGCCGTCGACGCACACGTAACCGCACCTTACACGCAGAGAAATAAGTCGGTTGCGCGGAGGTTGACGAGTTGGCGGCCAACACGTCCGCGCCCGCCACCATCATCGAGGAGAAGTAGAATACGGGTGGCCGCCGCCGCTTGGGTCCCAGGAAGGCCACCGTCGGTGACCCGGCCGGTTCTCCTTTATCTCAGACCATCTTAGGCATCCGCCTGAGCTCCACGGAAGCACCCTTCCACTCCGGCTGAAGCACCCTCTTTGCCGCTCCGATGAGTGGGGCAGCCGGACATAGGAAAAATACGGGGAAAGAATATGCCTCCAGGGCTCTCGGCAGTCCGGTTAGCGGGCTGCCAGGTATGAGAAAGATAAAGGGATTCGCTACGACCGGCCGTAGACTAGTGTAGTTGAGCTAGTTTGGTTCCTGTCCTGGCCCTTGTGCCTGAGAGAAAGTAGCGCCTGGGGTGGAAGCACAAGATTGAAATTCCCTGCCTGGCCAGGCTAGCTAGAATGAAACCTGTTTGGTTGCTGCCTCGCCTGACGTACTAGTATCAACAAATAAAATATAACGAAGAACTAAAGAATATAAGTGCTATTGGCCAGGACACGTCCACATACTAGTATTTAGAGCCCATGCAGCAATTAGCCTGTGCCCAGGCGTTGGGAAACGGAGGCCTGGCAGGCTAATGAAGATGCCTGGCTATCCAGGCCAGGCTGCTACCAACTTTTTCAGGAATTGAACCAAACACCTATGAGCGAACTACAGGCAGACTCCAGGCCAGGCTAGAAACCATGAGGACTCGAACCAAACTGACCCTGAATCCGTGTCGTCGGAGCGGAGCTCCACGCGACCGTACATGGTTTTAGTTCTTTAGTTGAAAATATGTTCAAAATGTAATCGTTTTTGTCTGGTTTATATGAAATCCGTCATGTTTATATGAAATCCGTCTTATTTGTGAATTTCATCCGATTTGTTAAAAAAAATTAAAATATATGCGGTTACGGTTGGATGGCGTCCTCTTGCATTTATGTCCGTGGACTAGCCCCTGTCTGCGGACGGATATGGGAGAAAATTTAGGGATTACCATTGGAGATGGCCTTACTCATCGTGTCAAACTTGGGGCCTTTCCGCCACAACTGATATCGATGTACTGGTCGTGGAGATCAGCTGAATCGGACATCGCCAAACACATTCATCGAAACTGAAAAGCCATCTTTTCATTTAATAACACCAGAAAGAATACAAAAGGGTCACTATTCGTCGGTCTAATTCCTCCCGGATAGCCCAGGGCATGTTCGGTACCAATACACCACAGGTTAATTTTTCTCGACCTAGATTTTTTGACCGACTATAACGAACAAACGATCCGTCGGCCGGCGAACACGATGGACGTTTCCACTGCGAGCACGTGGAGGTTCGAGCCTTCTACTTCTGGGAAGATAACTCGAGAAGATAGATAGATGCTTCCGGGCCTCTCCGGTCTTCCGGCGGCCACTGCAACCTCATTGTAGTATATTCCTGCGATTAGACGGTGAGTTCTTGACTTCTCGTGAGTGAATGCCAAATAATCCCCATCATTAGCGTAGCTAGCTAGCAGCCGGCGATCTATTTGAACCATGCGAGTTGCCCATGTGATGTGTACGCATGGCGATCGGGTCGTCTCGTCTCAGGGGCTCAGGGCGACCGGCGACGTGATGGTAATGGTACACGGCAATCGATCAACGGCGGAAGACGGCCGGTAGTGCGAACAGCCATAGTATAGTACGTACTCGGCCAAACAACTAACAAACATCTGCTTAATAGAATAGCCGATCATGTGCAGCCGGATCGGCAATCGATGGATCAACGGCGGGGAGACGGTCGGGAGTGCGAACGGCCGTGGTACGCGCTCGGTCAATCAATTAACAAAACATCTGCTAAATTAGCCGATCGGTCGGTCATGTGCGGCGGATCGAGAGGCGCGCCGCCGCCTAGGGTTTGCGTTGTGCACGCGTAAACAATTCTTCGACAGCCTGAACTTGCACTTGGATTTTTCGTTGACTGTCAGGGTCTTCGTTCAGAGTAATACCGACAGGGCTCGTTGGACCCCGGTGATCGACTTTTCGATCGCGGACCGGCCAGTCATTGTCACAACGGCTCATGAGAATCTCTCGTCGGCGCTCCGGCAGGCGCATTTATCAGGATGCTGACATGACAGATGTTCAGCATCTCGGTACCGGGACGTATAGCAAAACAGGCGAGGAACCGACAGAAAGGAGGACCGAAACGCGGATAATACTGAATGTGTGGAGCTAGCTGTTGGCGGCGTTGGACTGCTCTCTCTTTGGAGTGCACCAGCAGGCCCTGCCTGCTGTCTGCTGCCAAGAAAAATCATCCGGCGAGAGACGATGAACTGTTGCCTGCCGTGCCTAGACAGGCTGCTCTGCCGCGTGCAAGCCATGAGAATTTACGTGCATCAGATGAGAGTTTCGGTCTCGGCTTTGGCTTAACATGTGTTTTTACAGACAGGTCAGGTTCAGAGTTCGGAGCCGTGCGAATGCTGTGCTGGCTTTATGTGTGTGCATATATGCTGCGCTGTGGCCTCGATGGAGAGAGGGCACCTTCTTCTGCATGTTTGCTAGTCCATCATAACCATTTGTTCCCACCAAACGACTGTTCCTCGGTAAGCCCGTTGTGCTCCACACCTCACCTCATGCGCTCCTTTTCCTTTGGCCTCGTCGTCACAGGCATACATGAGAAACAGACCTCGCGTCATCAGATCAGAGTCAGCATGCCGTGGCCGTCGGAACTCCCCCACCATCGTCGACGCCATGACATTGTCTTCAGTTGTCTCCGCATGCAGCTCGAAAGTGTTCTGCATCCAGTACATAGTTCTTCCACCGGGGCGCGTTCGTTTACCTGCACCGCCTTTTTGTTTTTTCTATGTGTGTCTTGGTCAGGCTTGATTCAGGTAAAACATGTCAAAAACTATCATCTACACACATCGTTTGATTGTCTGCATGTTGGCTGGCTGCATCAGGAAAGCAATTTTACCCGGTGTTTGGTTGCATGCGTTGCACCGGGTGGACAAACTACACGCTGTTTGGTTGCGAACGGCATAAGGTGTGATCACCACTTCTGACTAGTGGTGACCTTACTACACACGATTTTAACATCATCTCAGTCCTAGCTAGAAAACAAATGATAGTTTATCCTAACTACTAACAAATAGCAGTATAAATTTAAGAGTCATATGGCTCAGTAGGGAAAAGTTCAATGATATCTAACTAGGTGGAAGTCCGTCATCGTCCTCTTCTTCTTTTGCTGCTGCGGTTTCTTCTTCGCTGCTATTGCCGCCTCTTCTTTCTCTTCTTATTCTGAAGTTGCTTCTTCTTCTTCTTCAGATCATTTTCACACCTCTGTTTGCCCACATAGCCTCAACCCACTTCATCCTTTTTTTCTTTCAAACTTCATTGTCAATGCCTTCCGGATTAACATTGGACCATAACGAATGACATGCTTGTCGCTCCGACGAATAGCTCTTTTGTGGACCAACATGATCCAAGCCTGAATAACAGCTATCAGTGTTGCTGCCTGAACTACCAGCTTCATCCGTTCGTCCATAACAAGGTTGTCAGAATCGCGACTCAAATCTTAGAATCTTACGATCTTACGATCCAAACTAGCCCCTCCGATTCTACGATTTTGCTCATAGAATCTATGTTTCTACGATCCTGGTAGTTATGATTCTACGACTCACGATCCTACCAATGGAGCTCCAATCCGATTCAGAATCTCGATCCTGACAACTTTGGTCCATAACCTAGGTGACATCGATGGTGCGATCAGCAATCGATCCTACACCAACGACCTAACAAAGGAGGAGGGTTGTATGTTGTTTACCAACTTCAGAGTCGATGAAGAGGGCGAGAGGGCCATCGTTGATACGAGGTGGCCAGACAAAGTCTAAGAAGAAGGGGAGAGGCAGCTCCAGCTGCCGGAGAGTGATGTTGCCGCCATCACCGCCGCCGCCGTCGCTTGCGCAGATCTAAGTCGTCGTCGCCGCCGCCGATGCGAAGAAGTGAGGAAGGACTTGTCCTATCGCAAGAGGTGTCCATCCCGCCTCCGCCGATCTCCTTCTCCTGTCGTCTCCGCCTGATTCCCCCTCCATCGCGGTGTACGCTGTGCTCCACTTTTGCATCCGATGCAGTCTGACTCGCTTGAAACAGCCGATTCGAGCGTTCCAGCGGGTTAGGCTCTGTGCTGCTTTAAGATTCATGTTAATGCGAGTTAGACCTCCCTGTATGCAACCAAACATGTCACTTTTATTCTGCGGGTCTAATTGGATTGTATGCAGACAACCAAATGGTAGGGGCGAGGCATCGGGATGCCATCTTTCTCGAGAGCACCAATCCGGATCACCGAGCTTTATCGAAGAAAATAGCATTCCTGAACCTCCATATTGCCCACATAGTGGCCGCCCACCTTGTGATTGGTATCATGTGATCGATGTAATCCGCCAAAGGTGACAGACTCCTGAGACCAGTCACCACTTTACAAATCTCTTCAGCAACTGTACACTGAAACAACAATTACATGCAGTATTCACCTTTTTTTTCTTGCGATGAACGCAGTATTCACTTTTTTTTTTTGCGATGAACGCAGTATTCACTTTCAAAGTAAACATAAAATTTCCACACAGGTGCCCATGAAAAAGTTAAACTCCGGCATGAAAGGAGCTAGCAGTATACACACCTTTCGAGTCCAGCTTCCAAATGGTCGCATCATCCTTATCTCATTTTTTATGCACGAGTCCTTAACATTATACTCCCTCCGTTTTTTCCCAAATAAGCTCTTTTATTACTCAACATTAGGGATTACAATCACGCATGACAATGCTCATGGCCTCATCTGGACCAGATCCAAGAAAAACCATGGTTCGGCCTTGAGCTCTACCAAAATTGCCATAATATGGCTAGCACAATTGCCATTACGACGGATATGAGTAAGAAAAGAGTCTCTTTCCCCCATACTTTGCTTAATCTCTCTAATGATAAAAGAGTACTTTGACACTACTTTAAGAAATATAAAAATGTTTAGATCACTACTTTATTGATCTATAAACGCCACTCATAAACGCCCTTATATTTTTTTATAGAGGGAGAGAGTACTGTACTAGATTAAGATTAATAGGATAATCTGGGCTCCGTGTGTGCACTAATTACTATACCTAAGAGGCTGATAAGGTTGGTAATAAAATACAACTTGTGGCTGCTTGTAAGCTACTAATCCTAAGCTTGGAATGGTGCACACCACAAAGCTTAAACGTCTCTGAAAGTGAATCTAGAAGAATTATAGTCATACTTGATACAGAGTAATTCTGGAGAAAATGACAGCCACAAGACATTTTAACATGAATCTAAAAGATATTTATGTGATTCATCTAAAAAGCATACTTTCGAGAAGTGTTCCTTTTCACATTTTAGAGCATCTCTGGAACAAGTGACAATTTCTATAGATACTTCCATTTCTGAGCCCAGACTCATCTGCACCCGGTGAAGAGAAAATTCACAAAAAATACTAAAAAATTCAATTTTTTTTTGCATCGAAGATAATTTGGTGCGTGATGTGCGCTCCAAATTTCAGATCATTTGGACATATGAGTAGCTCTCAGCAAAAAAGATCGGAAAAAGAAATTCATGAAAGGAGCAGCCCATATTATATTACTAATTGAGCCATAAGTAACACTGTTTCGAAACTCGATTTCCTTAAAAGATATAATTTCACCACATAATATTCCTACCACAATTCAGTCCATTAAGGCATTAAGCTTATTCTACCTATATAAAATTCCTTGAAAAACAATGAAAGTGCCTTATAAAAGAGAATAAAAGAATACGGTGCACCCCATTTCTTTCTACATGTAAGATTTGATAGATCTTGCTAGAAAAATAAATAAGAAGAACCATATAGGATAAATTTTTCTTCTTGGGTTTAGATTATTCGCTGAGCATGGAGTCGTGAACCTTGGTTTCCTACTCCTGTTGTGGTACGAGCCTGCTAAGGAGGCAAAGTCTACTTTGATGCCCGTTCTCTGAGAGCAATTACCTGAATATTAACAAAACATGACCATAGCAAACTGAGCACGCATACAGTTAATCATGCCTAAAAAACTTGTAAAGACAACATGCAGTCCATTGAATGTGTTCTTTGTGAGAGAAATTTCTTGAGTAGCAATGAGCATGCCGCAAAGAATAAACATAGAAAATGTAATCCATCCATCCTTTCTTCCTGCGTCCGTCTATGAATCAAACCCTGCTTTAGATAATAAAGGTTCATCCGTACATAACTTGAAAGAAATAATACTGATCTCAGGTCTCAGACTCTCAACTATATCAGGTTCTGAACTTCGGTTGATCAGCATCCAGCAGACCTCTAAAAATGACTAAGGTAAAAACAGTTTTCCTCAGCGAAACGGTAAAAAGCGTATTTCCCCTCTTTTCTGCATCTATCAGTGAATCAAATTCTTCTGTTGATAACCACAGATTATCACTTTCAAAACTTGAAAAAGTCCTGATCTCAGGTCTCCGGTTATAAGCTACATCAGGTTTGGATTATTGGTCAATGCAACATCATAATAGAACAGAAACTGTTCCTCTCTATGGTAATTAGAGAAGCATTTGTTCAAAACTCATATCTGTCATCAGTAGCGTCATAACATACTCATGTATGTGCCAAATAATAATTCCCCGGTATCTGCTTAATTCACATGGGAGACAAATATTGGATGCTAAAGAGCAAGTATCTTGCAACTAATTTCGAGAAATCCATATATCATAATCATAGAAACATAAGTGGGGACCTTTAGATTGAAGCGCCATGGAGAGACGAGATTGAGGAAGGAGACAAGACCGCGTTGCGGCTGCTACCTGAGTCTGGTTGGGCTGCGTGGACAGATAGGATACACAAATTAACTGGAGATGGATTTAGGTGCCATCCAACGGTCTATATCATTGTCTTAACGGATACTATATGTGATTTTGTCATGATTTCTGAAATGTAGAATTAAGACAACCTAGTCAGTTTGAAGTTTTGGCTCATAAATCGTGCCTCAACTGAAAAGGATGAAATAGCAAAAAAAAAAAAAAACTTATAACGTGGAGGATGAAAAACTGTGGGCGAAACCATTTCAGAATACTTTTCTAATTTTCTTATTATTATTTCTTATATATGCTTTGAAATACTTAGAAGAATTTGAACCCCCCCCCTCCCCCCCTTATGACATTTTTTTCCTGAGAAGAGTGGAGGAGGAAGCCCTCGTGGAAGGAGTGCGACGGAGGAGGCTGCGCTCCGGCCGGACGGCGAGGGATTCGGCGGAGGAGATGGCCGGCGTACGGACCCGGTAGATTGAGATTTTTTTTCAAAACTATGACGAATATTATAGCAAATTTGAAAACTATAGGGCCCAATGCAAAAAATTCAGAAATATCACCCTGTCGGCCTGCGGCTGGCCGAAAGAGTGGCCCGTCGACCTTCTGTGGGCCGAAGAGGGGCCCATCGGTCTGCTGTCGGCCGAAGAGAGGCCCGTCGGCCGGCTGTCGGCCGAAGAGAGGCCCGTCGGCCTGTAGGCGGCCGAAGAGGTCCCTAGGCCTTTTTGGTAGGCCGAAATGTTATTTTTTTGCGTTCTTGACTTATTAATGATGTACACAACGATTGCCCGTCTTATAGACATTGTAAAAATATGCTTCCGCGCAACTATTTCACTCAATTCTTTCCCTCCATATGTTCCCGCCATATTTTCCCGGCATCCCTTTCCCGCCATATTTTCCCGCCATCCTTTCTCGTCAACCCTTTCCCGCCATTATTTCCCGCCATTTTCTTCTCTCTACCTATAAAACCCCCTTGACAGTAAGGTGGGTAAGCAATGCAGTGTAGTGTACTCGAGATGTCCGACTATCCTTTTGATCGTAGTTTTCATCCTGAGATGAGCAAATGTCTTCTGAGACTAGCCACCAATTTTAGGATGGACAATAGGATAGTTCCATGGGACGAACTCATTGGTAGTGACACCATACTGAATGAGTTGGCTCACGCATTACGTAGGTTTGGGTGGCCTGAAAGGACCTATGAGGAGGTACGTAAATAACTTCTTAGGTTGCATGAAAGGTGGAAGAAGGTAGTGCAGACGAAGAGTGAAACTTTCATAAGGACTGCAGCAGAGCATACATATTTATGAACTGCCGACAGCGAAGACAAAGACGATATCTTCATGCCGAGCACCAAGGGCAAGAGTATTGCATCGTCGAAGGGAAAGAGTACCGCATCGTCGAAGGGCAAGAATACCGCATCGTCGAAGGAAAAGAGTGCCGCATCACCGAAGGGCAAGAGTGCTGCATCGACGGAGGATGACGATGATGCCTTCATGTAGTCTGTAAGCTTCATTTTTTTAAGTTCAGCCCTACCGTTTAATTCAGATGTACATATATCTGAATGAACTATTGCAGTCTCTTTGGAAATGTAACTGGAATGACAATGCGAATTAATAGTAATATGTTTCTCGCATACATATGTCGATATATGTCTCCAACTCTGATAGAAGCAAGTGCGATAGTAACACATACATCAAGCATGTCTCATACATAGATAATGACTCATACATAGATAACCATATCACTGCTGGTCACGACGACGAATCTGGGTCTTCCTCGGAAGAGGACCGGAAGGCGATAAGCGCTCAGCCGGTGGACGAGTCTCACGATGACCACGCCCATAGACAACCTGGTCTGTCAGTGTCTGTGTCTCCTGCGTCCATGGTGGTGGTGGAGTGTGAAGAACTGTCTGCGAGAACTCATAGGTGTTTGCAGCTCGGTCATCGTCGTCGCCGTCGCCGTCTAAGAACGAACCAGCACCACTAAGCATCGGTGACTGGACTGAATGCATGAACGGTTGCGACTGGATGCCGATTGCGGTAAAGTAAAACATGTAAAATTGATTTGCGAACCTACAATGTTTAAAAGAATGTACAAAGTAGTGTTACCAGGTTCTGTACGTAGCCGCTAACACAGCAGAACCAAAACTCCTCTGCAGAATGTCCCCAGGGCAACGTGCGTCAGCTATCTCCCTTGCAATACCGATGAGTCGTGCATCGACAGTGGTCACGTGGTTCTCCGTGAACATCGTCTTGCCGAACAACCACATAATATATGCCTCTAGGGATCGGTCAATCTGTGCCTCTGACAACTGAACATCGGGATATCCTAAGGAGACAATCTACATAGAAACCAAACGATTGTACGAACTATGCAATGAGGATAACAATGAAAACAACATTTTTTAAACTGGCCGTGAAGGTTACCTGAAACTGACTCAACCACTTAAAACGAGGCCCGTGAGGATCATTGTCTAGGCCCGTAGCAGTTGGCACCGCAGCCAAAAAAGGGGCATGCATCAATGCTAGCCAACCAGGTTCTGCCTCTAAAGGACCTATGGCAGCACCGGCCAGAGGTAATCCCAACAAGTAAGACACATCCTGTAAAGTAGGCGCCATCTCTCCCCAGGGAAAGTGAAACGTATGTGTCTCTGGTCTCCATCTATCTACTAAGCAGGTAAGGAGTGTCTTGTCGTAAGAGAAATGTTTCACTTGCCTCTTGTGTAACTGCATTGGTTCACCTGTCTCATCCAATTGCGGATGTTCAACCCACTCATCCAATGTACCCTCAACCAGCCGTGCCAAGGGTAGAAGTCCAGCCCAACTTAACCTACAAAATAAAGAGAGTCATTATACCGACTATCATAAGTATGTCAAACATAATAAGTCATTATACGGACGCATACCTTTTAACCCATGAGTCGTGTATCATCCAGTTAGACTTTGGGGTGCGAGTGACCAACACGTCTAAGTTCTTACCCGCTTCCATAAGTGCGGCCCGGTGCCCTCTATCGATATTACCATTAAGGAACGGATACGAAGCCATACCTGCAATTCGAACAACAAATCTCAGATGCAAATTAAAACATAGTCCAGACATATTACAAATTAAAACATAGTCAAATAATATTACAAATTAAAACATAGTCCAGACATATTACAAATTAAAACATAGTCCAATACATTATATAGCTTGTGAGTTATTTCTTCCTCGTCCGCCCCTTCGGCCTCGACTGCCACGACCACCACGACTGCCACGACCACGTCCGCCTCTTCCTACTGTTGTCGCAGTCGTCAATGTGGAAGAACTCGTCGATGTGGAAGCACCGTCTTTATTCAGGTCGGGACAATATTTCATCCTATGCCCATAAGCCGCGCATAGCAAACATTGTCTGGTTGCTCCACCAGCTTCAGATTGGTCCATATCGTTTCGGATGCGCTTTA
Source organism: Thinopyrum elongatum (assembly GCA_011799875.1). Lineage (NCBI taxonomy): Eukaryota > Viridiplantae > Streptophyta > Magnoliopsida > Poales > Poaceae > Thinopyrum > Thinopyrum elongatum. Next base: position 611,467,520 of record CM022303.1, read on the forward strand.
CCTTACGTCTGCCCCTGCTTGTTCGCCGAAGTTCTGGATCCGGGATGTATACTCTCTCCCCATCGTTTACCTTGTTGAAATCGCCGACGACTCTAAACCCCGTCATCTCACCTGTCTAGACATTGAGTACTACATCTTTTAAATAGTATGGGGACACGAAGGAGATAGTGTCCAACTCAATCTGGCCACAGACAGCCAACACATGTGAGCAAGGCAGGTGCAACAACTTCGGTTTGTTGCATATACACTCACAAGTTGGATAAAATTCCGTTTCAATTTTTACCTCGTGCGTCTTCACCTCATTTGCAGAACCAAAACCATCAGTAGGAAGCTGAACCTCATACCTCCTTTCCTGATTACCTATGAGTCTGACAGTGTGCTTTTTTGCTTTCTCTATCTTCTTTGCCATGTACTCCATGATACGGCTACAATAAGGTGTGTTCTGTTTATCTGCAATATGCTTCTTTGCTAACTCGTGCCTTTCTCTAAAATATCTCAAAGTGTCATGGAATACAGCCTCCACAATAGCTGTGAGTGGCAATGCTCTATTCCCTCTGAGTACAAAGTTATACACCTCTGCAAGATTGGTTGTCATGTAGCCATGCCTAGCTCCATGGGTGTCATGCAGCAAAGACCAATTCACCGGAGGCTCTTTCTATATCCACTCAGAAAAATTCTTTACTGGCCTGCCCTTCTTTCTCTGAGTATTAGGAGGGTCAATTGCTGGAAAGTCACAAAGACCTACTGGCTCCTCTAGCTCCGCGATGTGTGCTGCTAATTTAACTTGATCTTGTTCCATTTTCTTCCTCGCACGGACCTGCTTCTTAGTAAACTCATCTAGTTTTGACCAAATAAATTCGTATTTGCGCTGCTGGTTCTGCTTGCATAATTTTTTGAACAAATTCATCAACCGTTTGTTCTTGAACTGTCAGAAAAAATTAGCCTCAAGATGGTGCATGCACCATCGGCTCTGCAAGTCCTTCCAAGGTGTTGGTTCGTCAGCTGTTGGATTCCTTAGTGTCTTCACGGCCTTCAATATACCAGCATGTCTATCATGAATGACACACACGTTTGGTCGGTCCTTCACGATCGCAATTTTAACTTGCCGGAAGAACCATACCCAGCTCGGAAAGTTCTCACCCTCCACAAATGCCATGGAAAGTGGAATGATGTGATTGTTCCCGCCCACACCAATAGCAGTCAGGATTTGCCCTTTGTACTGACCAGTCAGGAATGTACCATCCACAAACATCATAGGAGAACAATGCCAGAAAGCTTCGATGCACTTAGCGAAAGAGAAGAATACTCGTTTCAACACCTTGAAATCTGGTATACTCTCCAACCTCGTGTGTTGTATGTTAACATAAGTGCCGGGATTCCTCTCCTTCAGTATGTCAAGGAGACGGACAACATTATCATATGAGTCGAAGAACGTCCCAAACCTTTCCTCCATAGCCTTCTGCTTAGCCCTCCAAGCCTTCCCATAAGGAATCTCATAATTCCATCTGACCTTCACTGCTATCTGGATGTGTTTTGCTTTCATATCTTTCTTCTTCACTATCTCAGTATACATGAGTTGCGCAATGAGAATTGAAGTCAGGTTTGGATGACGAACCAATAGGTTTTTCCTCACACAATTATGTGGGACCACATTGGTGACAACCCAGTGGATGTTATACTTCGGCACGTGCCCGTGCACCTTCGCAGGATAACCTGTTCCAACACACTTCACGGTATAGTTTGTTGGACTTGATATGTGTGTCCGGAAAACCCTCTGCGTAGACATAGCCCACTTTATCATCGCATACTTTAATTTTTTCTTTGTATCAAACATAGCCCCTATCTGGACTTGGTTCAGATTATATTGCCATGGAGTCTCATGGCCATCGTTGACAGTAAGACCGGTGGATATGTCCTGATCCCATGCAGAAGGAATCGGTACCTCCACTTCATCCTCGGAATTTTCAGAATCCAGATCCTCCGCAAATCCATCCTCGTCCTCTTCCTCCATCACCCTCTGCATTTCATCGCCTTCCTCATCCCCATCAGCAACACCAGAACCAGCTAATATTATCGACTGACTCTGCCCAGTATCATGACCACAAACATTGTGTGGCACGTAGTCTGACTCTTGGCTAGCATCCACATCCGGTGGCTGTGACCCGGATAAATAAATCTCGTTAGCCACTTGACTACCTTGGCCGGGTTCATACCCCACGTGGAGTTGTACGGTATTCTCCTCTTTCGCCACTGGTTGCACTAGGGCATATGGGTGGATTCTTCGGTCTCGGCAACGACTTAACAGGGTCAACCAATGCTGGCTCCTATCTATCGGCATCAACTCCCACTTGACATTTTTACAGGATTTGGTCCACAATGCATGAATACTGACGGAACATACTTCAGGATCCAGCCCAAAACTAGTAGTCAACCAGTGCTTCAACTGTCTAATGTCCAGTCTGTCCGGGTCTGAAAGTGTCATGACGCCATTTTTAAACTCGCTAAGATCAACCCCCAACTCATTATATCGAACATTACCAGGGTCGTAGTAAACAGTCAAATTTACTGATTCAGACATTTTCACCTGTCAGACATTGCCACCTTCTCATTAATCGCAACGCACAAAATTATTACCGGCTACACTAACTATCCGCTAAAATGACTATGTACACTAAATAAACTGTACAATTCATAGAAAATTTGTGACGACATTGGTATACCTTCGACGCGTGTGTCCCCTTCTTCTTCATCCTCTCTTCAACTCAGCGGCACCGGCCACCCCGCGGACTCCTTGCACCACCGAAACTCCTCCTCACCACCACCTCCTCCTCCTCACCACCACCTCCTCCTCACCACCACTGCCTCCACACCCGCACCTCCTCCACCCCACCAACTCCTCACCACCCACACCTCCTCCACCCCACCATGGCTCCTCCTCACGCACCAAAAACTACCCCATAGCAACAAAAAAAAACCGTAGGCCGGCGGAGAATGCTATGATCTATTGTTTCTGCGGGTTGGATAGAAAAATAGGTGGACGAGGGAAGAGATCGGCGTGGGGGTGAAATGTACAGAGAGCAAACAAGAGAGAGAGGAGGAGGTAGCGAACAGAGGAAGAAGAAAGGGAGGCGTCGGCCTTATCCAGGAGCTCTTCGGCCGCCTGGAGGCCGACAGGCCACCCCTCGGGCGCCTGGAGGCCGACAGGCCCTCTCTTCGGCCGCCCGAAGGCCGACGGGCCTCCCTTTGGCCCACCGCGGGCCGATAGGCCCCTCTTCGGCCCACCACTGGCCGACGGGGTTATAGTTTTGATTTTTTTGCGTTCAACCCTATAGATTTCAAATTTGCTATAAAATATGTCATAGTTTTGAAAAAAATCGTAGATTGATCCATGCGAGAAGAGAAAAAAAGGCCTTGACGGTGCACTGATTAAGTGATTATCCCATGGATGTGCCCCAAAGGAAACACGGCCCAGGCCCATTTTACACGTAGCGCGGGCGGGCTGAAACTCGGCCCAGACCGTTCGACCACTGTGGAAACGAACCGCCCCTCTCCGCTAAAAAAAATAAAACGAATCGCCCCTCTCCTTCCTCCGCCGCTCAGAGTCCAGAAGCCTCCTCTGGCGGCGGCGGTGTCGGCGGGGATGAGCACGTCGGCGGCGGTGTCAGCCACTACTGCGTCGGCAACTTCACCAGCTCAGCCTCATAATCGCGTACGCACCCGCACAATCTCTCCCTCACTCCCCTGATCCCCTCCCCACAAATTCCCAGCTTATTGTAGCCCCGGACGTATTCCCGGTCTCGGGGGACGTCCTCTATTGTTTTGCGTTCGCGTTCGTGGGGGGTGCGGGCTAGAGTGCTGCGCGCGTGACTGCGCCTGATTCGTTCCGCCCCTGGGGCGGGCTGCCCCCGCGGCTCCTCTCCGGCGAGTTGTTCGGGAGGATCTGGGGCGGTGTGGTGTGCAGCCCTAGGGTACTACTGTATTGGTGCTCTGTATAGGCCGTTGGGCCAGGGCAAAATGGCACCGGCAGCGTAGCTAGGCTGGTGTGTCTGCACTGCACCCCCAGCACGCGTAGCCTGATATAACAGGGAAATTGTGCGTAAATCAATGTACAGCGACATTGATTTACGCACGCTTGGCAACACAGAGCTTTATAGTGTTCACTGAAACTGATCCATCAGCCACAGACTTGTGATTCGTAGTTATAGATGCCACTGTTTTTCTGTGCTGTGTGTACCTGTTAAATCCCTTCTGCTTAATGCCGCAGATTGCCAAACCTTTCAGGAAATGCACCCGCTCTCACGCCGCAGGGCCTTCATTCAGGTTAGTGATGGATGTCATGTCGTCGAGGGCCGGGCGGGTAATGCTTCTCTGCATCTGCCGGCAACCTGTCTTTTTGTTTGCATGTTATAACCCACTACTGTAACAGTCCATCATGCACTTCACATTTACTTCTCCTTACCTAGGGACTAGGAAGGTATTCTGGAACAAAAAGAATCCACATTTGTATTTCTCAGTTGCCTAAGAATAGAAATTATGCCAGCCGATTTTGCAACCGAGGAGAGCAGCGAAGCCCCAAGCTCTAAACGGGGACGCCGCAACTGGCCGTGGCGTCACCAGCGGAGGATAGACAGGGGGTAGGGGGCCGGAGGTGGAAGAAGAAGAAATCGGTCGGGAGGAGGAAAAAGAGCCGCAGCCGTTGGATTGAAATTCATGAAATCCAACAGTTGGGAACTTGGGATATAGAGGTAATCGACTGAAAGCAAAAATAAATAAATAAAATCAGGCGTCTGATCTGTAGGTGCTCCCAAAAAGAAGCTTGATTTACGTTAGTGTATATACCCCTTTAAATCTTGCACGCCGCTGTCCTCTCTGGTAGTTCGTTGCCATCTCCCTCCTCCAAAGCCACCCCATGCCTCAAGCCGCCTCCTGGCATGGATACTGTCGCCCTGAACCTGGCGCCGGCAACCAAGCTCAACCACGAGCTCGTCTGTACCCCACACCCACACAGGCTGATTTGTCTCCTAAGAGTCGGTTTGAAAATTTTCATAAAGGTAACCACAGATAGGCTCAACGCGGCGGCTGACCACGTGGCCGGCCTGTCTCAAACTACATTCATGCAAGGAAGAAACATCGAGTAGTTATCCTACATGAGACCGTCCACGAGATGTGCCGGAAAAACATGAGTGGGTGATCTTTTAAGATTGACTGTGCTCTTTGCTGGCGTGTAATCCACTGTGTGCGCGTTGCTGTCGGATGTGTACATCCTAGTCATGCAAAGGCCAGGTGTGTGCTCGTTGTGCCTATCCCTTTGATGCGACCTTATGACTCAATAGAAAGCGCCCTTTATCGGGAAAAAAACACTAAGAAAAGGGCTGAAGTTGTTTTTACCATTGTTGAGCTTGCCAGTTATCTATGAAGGTACACCAGCAATCATGGTACTTACGCAAGTAAATTGAATACAATGTTCATGTTCCGAAAAAATGGACTAAATAATCCAATGCACCTTTCCTTTTGTATCTGCTAGTTGAATCACTTCTACTGTGACTCACAATCCTTGGGGGACCCAATCCTCCTCTTTGAGTCATCGCAGTAATCATAGACCTTGGAGTTGGCAGCCACCTCCTTCAGCTGCTGTTGCTGCGTCTGGTCCAGTTCCGGGCCGAACGAACCAGGGGAGCTCTGGCCGCAGGCCTTGGAGCTTGGAGAGCAGGTGGTGGCCTTGTAGTTCCGGAAGTATGCTGTGAACGGCGCTTGTGACCAGTCGGTCTTGACCCGCCCACCCTGTGTCGCCCAGTCATCCGCATTCCAGATGGTGCTGTACACCCTCATTGGTTGATAGTTTGGATAGGGGGCACCATACATCATCTGGTTCTTGATCTGCCGGATCAGCTTGTTATCGACAAGGAATCTGCAACCCAGCAACATCCATATGAGCTAGGCTTAGTGCTTGCAAATACCTTTTCGGTCTAAAAACTATTTAACATGTCTGACTAAACTGAGCATTCATGCTTCATTTGGAACCAAATGCTTTTTAGATAGGAGGGGGTAGCTTAGCTAAGCAGGTATTAGGTTGAACAAGAATGGAGTAGATAGGAGTGGGGCTCACCGGATGTATTGTTGGGTCCAAATGATGCTGTAGGTGTGGAAGTCCTGGGAGGGATCAAACCAAAGCCTGTACCCCTTCTCTCTGCTGCCTACGCCTCTGGCATACACGTTGGTGTGCAGGGTGTAGGGGTTGCCGGTGCTGTTCCCCAAGAACTCAAGGTCGATTTCATCATGGTATTGCCATGGCCCCTCTGACATCATCTGTTTCCAGATTGCAATGCAAGATGGTTAGTCCTAGTATTGACAAGTTGACATGAACAGCGTTAATCAGTCCATCACTTACATAAAATGTTGTTACTGTGCCGGCTGAGTTCCCGGGCATGAGCTTGATTTCCATGTCAATCCTCCCAAAGAGGTACTTGATTTTCGAGCTGAATCCGGAGGTCGTGCTGCGGTCGAGACTCATCGCGACAGTCTGTCGGCCGGCGCCGTCGCGGAGAACGTTGCACTTGCCCCACAAGAGATTGACCTCATCGGTCATGTCGGCGGTGACCTGGGGGGTGGCCAGGGCGACGAGGTAGAACGCCGCTAGGGAGGCTAGGAGGTAAGCCCTAGCCTGGCCCATGGCTTTGGTGATGTTAAGAGAGTGAGCACTGGGACTGGGCGCAGTGTGATTGTGCTGCTCGTTAATCGTATGGGCGGGCTTATATGTAGAAAGAGGTGCAGGGGAGATTAGGGCTTATGTGGAAAAAGGTGCAGGGGAGATTAGTTGGTCCAAGTCTAAACAGGATGAAGTTTAATAGTAATTATTCTTGGAAGATGTAAGAAACTGGAGACAATCATGAAGCGGGCGGATATAAAAAATCTTGATGGAAGTGGGCTTCATTTAAAGCTTGAGCAGTGATCGAGTTGAGTGGACTAATGGTTCATTTAAAGCTTGAGCAGTGACTGAGCTGAGTTGACTAATGGTTCTAGGGCTCTATCATGGGAACAATCTGTGAGCGGCGGGGCCTACCATGGTGTGGCTTCTGGCAGACTAGGCTGGTTCTCCAGCAAGTTGAAGGAGTATATGAGACCGATGGATGGGTTTTATTAGTTTCTTTCTTTGTTGTGGCACAATTTTACTTTTACGTATCAAATCACTAGATCCACTGACTATTTCAATATGTAAACTCAGTCGTAAAGCATCTTGCTTTCCCAAGCCCTCTAAATTTGTACGTCTCAGGTCCAGGGCAGTGATTATCTTCATCTCCTCCAGCACTCGGTCACAGTTTAGAATCATCTGTTGCAGTTCCAAGCCCTGCACTAACTTTCAGATATGTGCAGTTTCTTGCATTCAGACTTCCGATGTCTACTGGTTGTTCTCTCTCTCAAAAAGAAAAGAAATGTATACTGATTGTTCGGTGGATCCTCTGAAAGATTTTGCATTCGTGAGATTGTGTAACAGTTAGGTTTGTTATAGATGAATCTTTTGAAGGAGTATGAAAAAACTTGTCAACTAGGTTAGCATCTAGCAGGTTGGGAGATCTAATGGTTGATCTATTAACTAATGCAACTATGAAAATGATAATGTTCCTCCATGGGCATCGAACTGGAAGTCAGAAGGCGAAGTTTGTCAGCTGCACATAACGAGTTGCTGCACAAAAAACTAAAAATACTGGAAAATAGTTACATGAAAGTTTCTGTTTTAACTGCTGTGCATGTGTGTGCACTTGCCCCCATAAACCCTTGGGAGACTCATTTCTACACTCTGAGTAGCTGAAATCTGGTTGGCCAGATTTGCTATGCATGCTCACAGGAAGTCATACTTATGCACCGGTACGAAGGGAGTAGGAGCATTGCATGTTACTCCCTCCGTTCCAAAATAAGTGTTGTGGTTTTAGTTCAAATTTGAACTAAAACCATGACACTTATTTTGGAACGGAGGGAGTACGAAGCATTTACACGACCTGTTTTTGAATTGTTTTTGCAATACAACTCTCATAAAGTTAGTTTTGTTATATACTCCCTCCGTTCCTAAATATAAGTCTTTGTAGAGATTCCACTATGAACCACATACGGAGGTATATAGATGCATTTTATAGTGTAGATTCATTCATTTTGCTCCGTATGTAGGCCATAGTGGAAATGTGGAATCTCTACAAAGACTTGTATTTAGGAACGGAGGGAGTAGTTCTCTTATCATGTACCGTCTCAACATGATTTCTCATTAAGGTGGTACATTTTTGCAATCCAGGGTGGTAGTGAAGCAAGAGACGATCTGGTGGAATAGGCAACAAATGGGTGATTATACCAATCCAGCCATCTTTTTCGTTGAGTTTACTGTGAGAAAATGCATACACCTCTGCAGTTATTTCACAGATAAAGCAATTCATCATGATCTGTACAGTTGGTGGCAGATACAACATGATCTGCACAGGCATTTGGTTGACCCTGCAATCTAACCATTTCTTACTGGCGTTGCCGTGTTGGTGTCTGTGCTGAAAGGATCGTGAAGCGTCCGTGCCTGCGGTACAGGTCACATGGGCTGCAATTTACCGAGGTTCGTACATCCATGATGCTCGAATTAATGGCCACCATTTGTCTATGCGCAACCAGATGAGCAAACCTAGGGTCTAGAGATCGCATCGATTCTGTGCTGCCGATCGAGATTTGGATCAGTAATTTTTAAGAACTCTGTGTCTGGCTTTGTTTTTTTTGAAACGCGTGTGTGTGTCTGGCTTTGTGAATGCATAGGTAGGCAGTGAGTGGTGTCTGAGGTCATTGTGTCGATGGAATAGAATTGGAATTTCGTTTGGTTGGAGCAGTGTGCAATACACACACATTTGTGCCAGAGGAAGATGGAAATAGAAAACTTCTTTTTAATGCACCATCTGGAACCCAGGAATTTTCTTTGAAAGTTTCCTTTTTTTTGTTTTACCCAAGACACTGGTTTATGTGAAATTCTGCATTTCAAATTCGAGTTCGTTCGATTTGGATCTGAAAGAGCGGCGGCGATGTTCATGGCGCGTGCTGGACGGCGGATTCCTTGGCCCTGGATGGGGCATACTCATCAGATCCGGCCTGGGGTGGGGGACAGGACCTGTGGCGGTGGCCTTCCTGGAAGAGGCCCTGTGAGGCGACAGCGGTGGGATGGCGGCGGCCTTGGCCCTGCGCTAATTTTCGTGTTTTGACCCTTTCCTTGTAGTTTGTCCAGATCTGACCCCGTTGGAACAAATTTTGAAATCTGACCCTTTTTCCTACCGCCACGAGGCCCGGCGGTAGGATTACCTAGCCTACCGCCAGAACCTGCAACGGTAGGAAACTTATCCATGTCAGCAGCGTTAACGGCCTTCGTCCCACCCTACCGCCGCAGATCCTGGCGGTAGGCCGTCTGAACCTATCGCCGGGGTCCCTGGCGGTAGGATAGGAACACTTATAAGCCCGCGGGCCGGCCGCCCCACCCCTTCTCCCCCCACCCAGCCGCCCCCAAGAACAGAGCAGTTCCTCTCGCCCCCTCTCTCATCTCCTCCACTCTCCCCCCTCTGATCTTCGTCGTTTCTTCATCGTTTTTGCGGATCGAGATGGCTCCAAAACGAGTAAAGTAAGCTCATCCGATCCCTCCAATTAGTTTTAGTCAAATAGCTTCCGATTCGTCGCATTATTTGATTCAAATCACTTCCCTTTTTTGAACTAGATTTAATTTTTTTTATACCCTAGGATTGATTTAGGTTGATTCTAGATTTCTATAGTGTTAGATATGAACTCTAGTCACTAGTTGCAATGGTAGTATGAGGATGAACCCTAGTTCATATTTTTTTTGGAGGAATTTGTTTTGATATGATGCATGTTGGAGGAATTTGTTTTTTGATATGATGCATGTTGATATGATATGATATGATATGATATGATGCATTTGAATCTTTATGATTGCATCTTGATATATATGCATTTATTTATTTTTTAACTACATGATGAACCCTAGTTCATGTTCATTTAAAAAAAAATCTTCATATGCTTATTGAAAGATTGAACTCATAGGTTTTTTTGGATGTGATGAATATGTTTCCTAGTTCATGATGAACCCTAGTTCATGTTAATTTTTTTTATATGCTTCTGCTTATGTTTATGCAATTTTTTTAGGAGGCCACCTCTTGCGGACGATATCGGCATTTAGTATACCATGCTTGACACTAAGTTCGACAAGGGTCACATTGAGAATGGAGTGGTAATTATCATTCTTAAACCAAATCTTTTCGAATTGATGAAAACAAGTTGCTAATTATGCTTTGGTTCTTCATTTTCACATATGCTCCCGCCACTGCGGATGAGGGTTCACAAGACGACCGTTAAGATGGAGTACGACGAGCGGTACGCACCGTTCTAGAGGAGAGCCCGACTATTGGGTTTCGTCCTGCAGTTCAAGCGTAAGCCGCCGACGCTCGTCCACTCAGCTCTCACGGCTTTGATCGACCGGTGGCGGCCAGAGACGCACATCTTCCATGTGGGGAGATGACCGTGACCCTCCAGGATTGGGGGATGATTACTGCCCTACCACTCGAGGGTCATGCTCTCACAGGACGAGCGGAGAGGAAGAACTGACACGATAGGGTTATCGCCCTCATCGGCGACTGCCCCCGCTAAGAATAACCGTACTTTCGGCGTACGGCTGCCTTGGCTCCTCAAGTACCGGAGCAAGTGCTCGGAAGGTGCCGAACCCCGGGTGGTGGAGCAGTACGCCAAGGCCTACCTATGGTATCTTCTCACGGAGGTAGTGTTTCCAGACTGCTCTGGGGACACTGCCCTATGGATGTATCTCGACTTCCTAAAGGACTGGGATGCGGGGTACAGCTGGGGGGCCACCGGCCTCGCCTACCTATACCGTTCGGTAAGTGAATATCACTTTGTTTCAAATATCATGGACGTGTGCTGCTTTAGATTATGTCATCTTATCATCTATACTTGTTTTGTAGCTTGACGACGTGACCCAGAGGACGGAAGATACGTCTGGTATGTGTGGATGTGTATGGAGCCTCTCCATTTGGATGTGAGAGCGAATCCCGGTGGGCCGTCCGGAGAAGCAGCGCTCGCGTGCATGGACGGACTATGGCGAAGATGACGAAAATGATCGGTACCTGACCGTCGCATACGCTTGGGACATGGTGGGTGTCTACACGGGCGAATCCAAGGCCTTGTACAAGCTCTTCAGCAACGAGCTTGATGCTCTGACGCCTTTCCAAGTATAACAACTAGATTTCGAATAGTTTCAACGACACTTTCACTTGAGCTTACCATTGTTTGGTACTAGGTTAATTGGCGGCCGTATGATGATGAACGAGAGTTGGGGTTCGAGCTGAACGTGATGTGCAAGCAGGACCGGCTTCTCTGGCAGTGCATCGTGCCCATGATTTGTGTCTATGTCGTCGAGTACCACTTGCCACAGCGCGTTGCCACGCAATTTGGTAAGGCGCAACGTACACCACCAGCCGGCATCGTTACCGATACCGGTGGCTACGACCTACCCTTTGTGACAACCCCGGCTTAATCGTGTACTAACCATACACGCAAATGCACACGATTAAGCCTAATGACTCACTTGAAGATATCACAACACAACTCTAAAACATAAATAAATTCATACAAGCTTAATATTACAAGCCAGGGCCTCGAGGGCTCGAATACATAGCTCGATGGCATACAAGTGTCAGCGGAAGCGTCAGATATCTGGGTACAGATATATTACAGAACAGAGAGATAAGCCTTCACAGAGGCGGGGCAAAATAAAAACTACGATCGAAAAGGCGTGGGCCTCCTGCCCTGGACCCTCCGATCCTACTCCTGGTCGTCAGACGGCTCCTCGTAGTAGTAGTACTCTCCGGGCTGGTAGTAGTAGTGGTCGTCGGTGGGGACAACTGGCTCCGGGGCTCCGTCGTCTGGATGCGACAAAGGGATAAAGGGGGAAAAGGAAAAATAAAGCAAATGTGAGTACTCATCCGAAGTACTCAGCAAGCAAGGATCTACATTACATATGCAACATTTTCAAAGGAGGGCTGTATATGTGGACTGGACTGCAGAAATGCCAGAATAGAGGGGGAAAGCCTAGTCCTATCGAAGACTAGCATCTTCAGCATCTTCAATAGCCTTGCAGCATAAGAAGAGAGCAGAATAACATAATGTAAAGTATAACAGTGTCATCAACCTCGGCTAGAGATTCTTCCTCGACTCCCTGCGAGAAAGCAATCCCAGAGCCGTACTATCCAGTTCTCATCTCATGTTCTAGTTGTACCGATCGGGATACAACTCCGAGTGTCCGTTACCGTAGGACAGGCTATCGATAGAAGTTTCTTCCCTGCAGGGGTGCACCAACTTACCCACCACGCTCGCTTAACTCCGGCCGGACACACTTTTCTGGGTCATGCCCGGCCTCGGCTAAACAACACGCTGCAACCCGACCTGGGCTCTAAAGAGAGGTCAGCACGCCGGACTAACCTATGCCCCCAGGGGTCTTGGGCCTTCGCCCTGGGAACCCTGCACGTTGCGAGGACGTTTCGAAAGCAGACCTAGCAACCCCTTATACAAGCGCAGTTGCGTTCCCAGTCCAATCCAAAACGGGCCGCTCCTCGCTGACGTCAATAGAGCTTCGGCTGATGTATACGACGCAGAACGCCCATACTATGCCCACGTGATGGTTAGTGCTAGCAGGCCAGAGGCCCCTCGGATCAAATATCCAAACCGTTAGTGGATTAGGAGCGCGCGGTAACGAGCAGAGACTCACGATCGATGTGACCCCGTCGCCCCGTCTCGAGGACTTGCGGCAAGGGCTAAGAATGCCCGGCCACGCCTCGTAGTTATCTCGCGGGCACCTCTCAGGTCAACCCGACTCCACATCACTTCGCATCCATGCTCGCGCGGGTACCCCTCAGGGCCGACCCGTCTTTAGTAACATGTTATCATGGTTCAGTGTTCAGTCATAGTAACCAAGTCTCCGTGTGTCTGACACCAAGGGGGAACCCTGAGGAATCACCCTCGTTGGAATTCCCGCTCGATGCTATCGTCAAGGTGAACGAATGAGGAATCACCCTCGAGGTTCACACTTGAGGAGTTGCACGACGACGTCGTTATCGGGGGTGGTGTAGGAGGAATCACCCTCGCTTACCACGACCGACTAACTAACCTACAAGGTTATCATCAGAAGTGCTGACGAGGTATCACCCTCGGCACTCGATAGTAACCCAGTAGTGTCGAGCATCTTAGGGGAAGTGACGTGCGGTGCCAGGTTCTAATCTTCGATCCCGTTGCTCGGGTCTTCTGGGAGTCCAGCGGGGCAGTCGGGACAAGTGGGTCTCTGATAAGGCTCTACCCATCCTATACTAAGCAGTTTAGGATAGCAGGAAAGTATCAACAACAGGTTACAAGTAAACAGGCTATGCAACAGATATAGGATAGTAACAGCAGCAGTAACATCTAATGCAAGCATAAGAGGGAAGAGAATAGGTGATATCGGAATGTTCAAAATGGGGGTGCTTGCCTGTCTGCTCGACGGCAAGGGCAGGGTCGTCGGGGACGTAGTCGTACTCCAGAGCGGCGTCTGCCTCAGGAGCTACGGCAACGTCGGGGTCTACCGAAAAAGAAGAGGGGGAAGAAACAAGTAAATACAATGCAAGCAGATGCAACACAGTGCGTGCGATGCTATGATGCAGTGCAGGGTTGCCTAAATATGCCTCAAAGTCATTTTAGTTATTTTTAGAATTAATCTGGGATTTATTAACCGGTGTGTGTGCACTATTCATCTACCGGAACCGAGCTCGGAGTTACGAGTTCTCCTACGTAGGAGGTTTCGACAAGGAAACAGATGGCACGATCAGACTCGTCTCGTCGTTCTGAGCAACTTTCATGTTTTAACTTTTTCGATCTGAGCTACGGTTTAAAAGTTATTAATTTTCAAAGTTTAAATGATTTTCTGGAATTATTTTTATTAACAGAATTGAATTATGATGTCAGCATGATGTGTTGCTGACATCAGCAGGTCAACAGTGACGCTGACCTGGTCAAACCTGACATGTGGGTCCAGTGGGACCCACATGTCAGTCTCTGTTTAGACTAACAGTGGATTAGTTTAATTAGCAGGGTTAATTAGGGAGTGGGCCCCATCTGTCAGTGAGACATTTAGACTAACTAATTGATTTTAATTATTAAAGCATTTTATTTAAGCTAATTACTAGCGGGGCCCACATGTCAGTGGCTGGGCCGCGCCCAGTCAGCACGTTGACCACGGTCAGTGTGGTCAACCGGGGCCAGGGGGCCCACTGGCAGTGACTGGGAGGTGGGGCCCCATCGAGCCACGTCGGCGACCGGCGCCGGAGACGCGCCGGCGACCGTTTTCGCGGTGGAGGATCGCCGGAGTGGCTCGGATTTGCTCCACACTTCACCAAATCGCGCGCGGTAACTTGCGTTAGAAAGCTAGCGCTCGCGCGCATCGCGTGTTGCTCAAAGCTCCGCCGGAGGTGACCTAAATCGACGGCGGCGGCCATCCTTGCGGCGGCCGGAGTTCGGGCTCGGGCAGAAACGGTGCTAGGAGGTACGGGGGAACGTGCACGCGTGCTCACAGGACCCGCACGAGCTCCAGGAGCTCGATGCTGGGCTCGGACGAGCACGACAGTGACTGCGGTCACGGCGACGAGGTGCTCTACGGCGGCGAGCTCACGGCATCGACGGCTGCTAGCTACGGGCGACGGTGGGCAGCGCAAAGCGATGGAGAGGAAGGTTGGGAGCTCACCGAGCGGCTATGAAAAGCCGTTGACGGTTTAGGAGCAGCAGCGACGCCGGAATCGGAGAAGCTCGCCGGTGGCCCGAGGAGGAAGAAGACGTCGCCAGGCTCGGAGCAGAGGCTCCCAGCTCCAACTGGTGGCGTCTGGAGACGTAGCGGACGACGGCGATCCTCTACGACGTGGCGGCGAGGCGAGTGGTGGCCGGAGGCCGCGGGATCGACGTGGCGACGACGACGACTGCGCTCGGGATGAGCGGGATCGAGAGAGAAGAGGGGAACGGGGCGGAGTGGAGCTAGGGTTCGCCTGGGGGAGTCGCTGAGGATGCTCTTATCCTCCTCGCGGCGGCAGCGGCGCCGGGGATGGGCGACACGTGCGGCGGCCATCGTCGTGTCGGCGCTTGCGTGCGACAGCGCGTAAGGAGGAGGACGACCGCGTCGGGCTGGGCCAGCTGGGCTGCGGTCGGGGCACTGTGCACTAAGGCCCAGTGCACAGTGCCTCGCTTTCACTTTTCTGTTTTCTGTTACACATTTTCTTTTATTCTTTCCTGATTTGAATTAGTTAGGGCTCTTATGCACTTTTGTAAAATGTGGAACTTGGTCCAAATAATGCAAGGCAATAATACCCTTCACCGAAAACTGGTTTGGACAGAATTGGATTTCATTTGAATTTAATATGATTTTAAATGGATTTATTAATTCTGTTTTGGTGTTGTTTCAAATTGTTTAAGTCACTTAATTAATCCAAGTATTATTGGCGATATTTTTATGTGTGCTCCTGGAATAGTTGCTAATTAGTGAACATTTTTTTCCAAAGGTGTTTGAGCAAATTTATTTTGCACTTTTGAATTTGAGTAAATTTTCAGATTGGAGTTGATTGGCTTTGGATAACCACTATGTTTAGGCACTGCAAATGATATGACTTGGAAATATTAGCAGCTGATCACAGTGGTAGTTACACAGGGGTGTTACACACTTGTGAGTACCACCAGACGATCTCATCGATAACAACTTTTGTTTTGATGTTTTACATTAGTTCTTAGGGTGTTTTACATACTTTCTTATGTCTTGCAGGATGAGCAGGCAGAAGAATCAGTCCATCATAGATTGGGAAGAGCAACATGCGAGATACATGCAGGAATGGAACCAGTAGAAAACCCACAAAGATGTGGAGAGGAAAATGATGGACTGGAATGAGTACGAGGATCACATGCTGTGGTACGACGATGGCATCAAGCATCGTCTGCGCCTGAGGCCCCAGTGGACGACAGCAGATGCCGAAGACCTGTTCGATGACGCCTCTGAGAATGAAGCCTACAATGACAGCATCAGAGAGCTTAAAGGCGGATTTAGGAAGTACGGACCCCTCATGAACAGAGTGGTAAGTTATTTTTATCTGTTTTCAACCGACGGTTGGATGAAATCAACTTTAGTGAGAGTGACTCATTTTATTGCTTTGCAGTCTTCAGAGCTGAACAAAAGCATTTTTTAAGCCTCTGATGCGCTTAGTTCTATCCCCGGGACTCGAGCTAGTGAGAACAAGTTGAGGGGAACGGTGAAGTTAACATAGAGTTCATTTTCTTAAGTTCATTTTCGTTTTTAACCATAAACTTGATCCATATTATGTTATTGTTTTGTTCTCATTACAGAAGTTCGTCAACAAATGTCGCAAGCTTGTGGGCCTGCTTGGGTGCGCTACCTCCTCTGCTGATGCTTTTGCTCCTGGAGCACCGATGCGTAGCCTCGCTTCATCGAGCCAGGCCGCCTCGTCGTCTAGGGCGGTTCAAGAGGACGAGGAGGGGGACGAGGACAAGGACGAAGAAGGTGAAGATGAAGAAGAGGATGAGGAGGGAGCAGAAGAAGAACATGGGGAAGAAGAGGAAGAGAGCGATGAGGAGGAGGAGTACGACGACGATGACGGACCTCCAGCAACACAGACAACCAGCTTGAGAAGAGGAATGTGCCGAAGAAGGATTGGGCAAGTCCATCCCTGTTTCAGAGGGCGTGTCCTACTCAGCGCAAGAAGAAGGCGGCCGAGAAGCGATCAAAGAACAACGAGGACCGTACCTCGAAGAGGGGATGGAGGCAGTGAAACCTTTTATGTTGTCGACGACCGTTGAACTTGTTAAACTTCTTATGTTGGCTTCGTGAAACTATTTGGATGTGATCAAACTATGTTATTTGTTTTTTAGTTGAACTATGATCAAACTATTTGGTACTTGTTTCTTAGTTGAAATATGATCAAACTTATTGTTTTTATGTCTATGAAATTGTGCTTATTGTTTTTAAATCTATGGAATTGTTATGGCAAAAAATTTGAAGACAAAATCAAAGCTATGTGCAGAAATGAACTATGGTCAGACCCTACCGCCGGGGCGCGCGGCGGTAGGGTTGCACATCCTACCGCCAAGGGTCCCGACGGTAGGGTGCCTAACTACACGGGCCAGCCTACTGATACGCGAAGTGACAAAATTCTGGCGGTAGGGTTGCGCACCCTACCGCCACTGGTCCTGGCGGTAGGTAGGGTGATCCTGCCGCCAGGGTCCCTGGCGGTAGGGTTTGGGACAGTTATAAGCCGCCCGCCGCCCGCCCCACCCCCTTCTCCCCCCACTCAGCCGCCCGAAGAACAGAGTTCTTCTTCCTCTCGCCCCCTTTCTCATCTCCTCCACTCCCCCCTCGGATCTTCTTCATTTCTTCATCGTTTTTGTGGATCGAGATGGCCCCGAAACAAGAAAAGTAAGCTCCTCCGATCCCTCCAATTAGTTTGAGTCAAATAGCTTCTGATTCGTCACATTATTTGATTCAAATCACTCCCCTTTTTGAACTAGATTTAAATTTTTGTTGTAGCCTAGGAATGATTTAGTTTGAGTCAATTTTTTTTGATATGATGCATGTTGGTGGAATTTATTTAGATGTGACGATGCATGTTGATATATTTATATTTTTTTACCACATGATGAACCCTAATTCATGTTCATGTTAAAAAAAATCTTCATATGCTTATTGAAAGATTGAACTCATATTTCCTAGGTTTAGTATTTTTGGAGGTGATGAACCTTTGTGATGTTTAGGTACGGAACCTTTGTGCAAGCACCGCCCGCTCCTCCCACTCCTCTCCAGCACATCCTGTCCGCCATGCCGCTCCCGTACGTGTACGAGGCCTTCCCCGAGCTGCTGCAGCCAGTGGGATCTGTCTCAGACGAGGTCCTAGAGGCGACGAAGGCAATGCGGTGGCAGGAGAGGGCAGAGCGGATCCTCGACAATGTCCGGTCTTGGTCGCAGAGCGTGAAGGAGTGGAAGAGTGTGAAGGCGGAGATGGAGGCAGATCCAACTATCTCCCGTGTCCGCCTGGAAGGGTGCATTGAAGCTGCCAAGCAGCACGCCGACTGGGAGCTGCGCAATTTGGGCCGGAGAATCTACTTCGAGAGCAATGCGGAGGAGAGAGCCAGGATGCCGCCCCCAAGTGCATCGGCGTTCGAGATCATCAACTGGGGAAGGGCGGAGGCGAGAAGGCCAGCGAGCAAGGCGAGGTGGGAGTGCTTGGCAGGTCGGATGCCGACCAGCGTTCCGCCTCCGCCTGAACCGGTGGATCCGCTGCCGTTTCTGTCTCCACGGCCAGGGCTAACATACGACGAGCTCTGAAGATGTCTGCCCGCTCTCTGAACTTGTCTAAAGATCTTCCTATTAGTTTGTCTGTCAAAGCACTTTACAGTGCAGTTGTGCTTGTGGTTGTTTGCTCTTGTAATGCCAAATTCAGTTTCCTCTTGTAATGCCTTGTGCCTTTCAATTATGTTCTCAATGAATATGAATCTATGTGCTGTCAAATTCAGTTTTTTCATAAGTTTTTCTGTCAAATTCAGTTTGAACATTCAGTTAACTTCATGCCAATTGTTGCTGTCACGACAAATATCATCATAGCTCGGGCTTGTGTTAAAAACCATGGCCTCCTCCCCTTCATCGGCATTTCCATCCATGAAAGCCGCCTTGTCCAAATAATGCACATTCACTAGTTTATCCATCTAAAAACAATGGAACAAAATTGAGTCATCCATGGACCGGCCATTTCATATGGATGAACTACCTAAAATATGCATACTTTAAATCAAACAACTAGTATACCTTAATCATAGCATTAACCCTAACCCCTAACCCTTCCCTAACTAAACCACTAACCCTAACACATAAGCTAGCTTGCCACAACAAGGATTGACACAAAATACTTAGGCAAACCATAAATGCAAAACTTGAGCAAGAACTAGGGTTTGCAAAACTAGTTGATTCCAACAAAACTAGATGATTTCAACCTACCAAATGAAGGGGGGGGGGGGAGAGAGGTACCTTGAGTGATGCAAATGCTCCGGATCCACCGGACAAATCTCAAGCAATGGAGGGGGATCTAGTGGGTGCTTTGGTGGGGAGAGAGCTTGAGCTCGAGGAAGAAGATGAGTGGAGTGGGTGGGTGGTGAATGGGCCCCACAAACCTTATCCTCCAGGACCCTACCGCCAGAGGCCCTGGCGGTAGGATGTTAGAGCCTACCGCCAGAGTCGGCGGCGGCGGTCCTACCGCCCGGGCCTCTGGCGGTAGGTTCCTTTGCCACGTCAGCGGCCATTAACGGCCAGACGGCCGTCTAGGGCCTCTGGCGGTAGGTTCCTTTGCCACGTCAGCGGCCATTAACGGCCAGACGGCCGTCTAGGGCACCTACCGCAAGGGAGGGCGGCAGTAGCCTGTGTAACGCTACCGCCGGGGCCGGCGGCGGTAGTAAAATGGTCAAATCCCAAAAAAAATTCAGACGGGGTCAGATCCTACTAAAGTACGTGAAAAGGGTCAAAACACGAAATTTAGCCAGCCCTGGCCCTGACGAGGCCTCCCTGCCAATTTTAAGATGTTAAAGTGCCAACTCCAGCGAAATGTTACACGCCGGTAGCCTAGTATCACACCATAACAGGCTCGTTGCCAACATGATCCATATGAAGGAACGCACGGCTGTAACTTGTAACAGTCAACATTCAACAACGGTATTCATTGTACAAAGCAAAAAAGGTAAACAAGCAAACAGATTGCAGCCACTGGATCGAGCTCGCCGTAGGCGAAAACAAGTGAAATAAACAGAGGCGATGTTAAACAAGTGAAATAAACAGAGGCGATGTTGACCCTTCACGACGAACGAGGCAGTTCCTCCAGCTTCACCGTAGGCGCCTTCGGATGGTTGGCAAGCTGGCTCTCCAAGTTGCTCTTGATCGCCTCATCATTGGTACCCTGAAGCAAAACTTCCTTGAGCTCGGACAGAAAATTCAGGCCCGTGAGATGGTACGACGCGCTGGAGCAGTCGATCTTCAGCAGCTCGAGGCTCTTCATCGACCTCGACCCGAAGGTCATGTGTAGCTCGCTGGCACCGCAAGCTATCTCCAGGATCTTCACCTTCTTGAAGGTGACCAGCTCCTCCCCGTACATCTTGGCGTGAAAATGGAGCTTACCACCCTGAAGCTGTTTGACTCGGAGACGCAGGATGCATAGCTCCGGTAGGTTGGTGGCTAGGAACTTGATGTCATCTTCCTTTAAGGCGTCCATCTCCAGATCCAGCTTCATGAGCTTACTGAGGTTCTTCGATGGTGGCAGCTTGTCTTGAAGCCCGTGGAGCGTGAGGCTCCGCAGGTTCTCCCAAGGCAGGGTGATTTCGGCCAGGCAGCCTTGGCTGTCCTTGCCCAGCCGCACCAGCAAGGATTCCAGATGCACAAGGCCTGAGGTTGCGGAGAAGAAGTCCTTGCTGTTATGCCTGTTGATGCCAGACACTCCGAGCTTGCGCAACTGGGTGAGTTTCCTGAGCTCTTCCACGACAGCCTTCCCTCCTGAAGCATCGACGTCGACGACGCCGAGCGTGTGCAGCGCCGTCAGTTTTCCGATCCCTTTGGGCACCTTGATACCAAACAGGCCACGGCGTCTGTGGAACTTTGGCAGCCTGCTGGATGAGGCAGGCAGTGCTGATGCTCGGACAGTCGTGCCGGCGCGGATATACTGCAGCTTCTGTAACCTTGTGATGCTCGCTGGCAGTTTTGAGTATGGAGGTGTGCCTCACATCCAGAGTCTGGAGCTGCCTGAGGTCGCCGAGTGAGCTTGGCAGATGGAAGATCTCACCGCATCCTCGTAAAGAGAGAAACTTCAGGCGACGCAGCCGCTTGACCATCTTCTCAAGATCTTCATCCTTTACACCCAGTGCGTCCTCCAGATCAAGCACCCGAAGCAGCCTCATGCTTTTGGAGACGAAGAACGACTCCCACTTTCCAAACACTGTCAGCGAGCGTAGCCGTGAGAAGTCAATGCTCTCAAACACAATCTTGTCTCTGTCCCAGTCTCTCAATATGATAAGGTGTCTTCCTGTGCGGTGGGTGGTTAGGACGCAATTGGGCCCGAGTTCAAACACAAGGTTCTCTTCCATTCTGCGCGAGACAATGTACTCGCGGATGAAGCCATTGACCTGGCACGAGACCATACTTGTGTCATTGTATGCCGTGGTGACTAACTGTGGTATCTGCTGAATTATGCTCAGCTCGAGGAGCTTGGAGAAGAAGTTCTCCCCTTTGTCAACAGCAGATTCTTCATCAGTGTCCCTAGAGTAACCTTCTGCAATCCACCTCCTTACTAGTCGCCTTTGCCGAATGCCGTGGTGTCGAGGAAAAATTGACAGGTAGAAGATACATGGCTTGAGTGAATCTGGACAAGTACGGAAGTACGAGTGCATCCAATCAAACAGGCCCTTGAGACACTCATAATCCGGATTGGTCTCTAGATGCTGCATAAATTTTTGATTCAGTGAGCGCACAGTATCCATCAATGTTACCGTCTGTGTGGCCAATAAGGCAGCTATAGAAACTATCACTTTGGGAAGACCTCCACACTTCAAAATAAGCTCTTCTAGCTCCACATCTTTGTGATCCTTTAAAGGGGATAAAGGATTCTTCCTGTGTACCTATTGTTCAAACAATTCTAACATTGGTTAACATCAGTTAATTAGCATGGTAAGTGTGAATTAAATTCCGATATTTTGGTTGTAGTATGGTACATGCATGCGTAAGTTTAATGACCATTTGCAGGAACAAATGAAACTATCCTTCCACACATTTGTAAGTTAACCCATAAATCGTGAACAATAAATTTGCCTTATATTTCTCTATGAAGAAACAACCACCCCTAGTTACAAAAATGTCATATCAGAAAATGTGCACATTAATACTTCTTTAACTTCAACAACTAAAAACACAAACTATCTGAAACACGAAATCAATCGGGAAAAAGTAGTCATAATATGATGATGTCATATTTAATTGAAATGAAAGATAAACTTCAAAATTATACATGTTAGAGACTATTTCTTATGTCTATTGATATTACCGTTGTTTGTTTGTTTACTTACCTACACATTCCAAAGCTTCTCAAATATGATTTGTACATGTTAAAAATACATTAATTGCCATAGATATACACCGTAGTATGCAATTTGCACATGAAAAATACATGAATATTGTACATGAAAGCCAATATCTTTCTTCAGAAATAAAACAATTTGAGCTCTATTTTTTTTTTTTTTTTTTAGAAAAGGAGGATGACCCCCGGCCTCTGCATCTGGGCGATGCATACGGCCACTTTATTAATTATTCTCACAAGACCTTACAAAGTAATACAACAGTAAGACTAAAGCCGCCGTCTAAGCAACTCTATCCAGTTGATGAAGGGGCGCAGATAGCCTGGGCCTAATACCAAACAGACATCGCAGCCAAACCTAACATCTAAGACCTAAGGTCCCATCCAGGACGCCTGCCGGGCATGGGTCTCACCGGTCCGGCGTGCACTCAGAGGCCGCCGCCGCCAACTGCCACTTCTCCATCTTCAGAACTGTACTGATGCATCAACCTTGCTCGGTCCAGCTATCGTCGACGCCACCACGGCACCCAACGGCACCTCCTCCCTGCGCGCAAACAACTGAGCACGTCGCGGTCGCCACTGATACACCTCAGCACCATGCTGCCAAGTACCACCAGCCGACACAGCTTGAAGTCTTTGGAGAATCTGTCGTGTGTAGCACCTGCCGACCAGGCATGACAAAGCGTAGCACCTGTCGGTCAGGCATGACTTGACATCTCCACCGAAGCTCCGTGCAAGATGAAGCCGCTCCACCTCCAGCCTCTCTGAACGGGACGGGAGCACCCCAGGAAGACACGGCGAAGAGTTGGGCACCACAAACACCACGAGAGCCGGACCAGCCGACCGCCATGGCGAAGCGACACCACTAAAGAGAGAACCGCCGCCATCAGGAACGCCAAGAACGCGCTGCAGCTGTCCCGCCTCCCTGCGGACCCAAAGCGGCGCCTTCAAGGAGGTGACGGAGCCGGGCACCGCCGCCGCCCAACCAAAGTTGTGGGTTTTCACCCGGGTGCAGGGGGAGGACGAGGGGGAGGGAGCTGGATCTCGAAGCCGCCTTCAAGAAGGGAACAGCGCCTGGAGCGCCGCCGGCGTCGTGGCCGCCGCAGCCGGCCAAGAAATTACTCCGATCCAAAGCTCCCAACCCCACATCCGCGCAGCCCGCCACCGGATCCGGCCGGACTGACGAGGAGGAAGCAGCAGCACGGTGGCGCCGTCTTCAGATCTGGCGAAGGAGAGTAGCCGGGGATCCCTCCACGCGGCGCCTGCATCCACCGCCCACTCGCCGCCCGCGCGGCCGAGTAGACGCGGCCCTCAACTCCGGCGAGCGCCGCCCGCCCCAGGACGACGCCGCCCTCACCAGCAGAGGCCGCCGCCTCAAACCCTAGGCCCGAGCCCGAGCGGCGTCGCGGCCGAGGGCCTCGCCGCCACCCTCATCGGCGGCCGCGCGGGGGACCCGGCGCCCGTCTCCGGCGGCGGCGAGGACAGATCGATAAGGGGAGGAGGCGGATGGGGAGGTTGGTCGCCCCCGAGTCGCCCTCGAGAGGGCGACGCGAGGGGAGGGGTTTAGTAAATGTCTTCGACCAATTTGAGCTCTATTATTTTAATGGTTCACAGAACATCATACTTTATTTATTTATTTTTCTGCAAGTGACATGAGGACACATTATATATAGAAGTTGAACATCAACGACTGTTTTGATTTTCCAACGTATATTGAAAATGTGCAGAGCCTCCAGGATGTCGTTCTGGATATGCAAAATGCACTCATTTGTAATATTTCTATTTTTCTGCAAGTGACATGAGGACGCATTATATCAAAGTTGAACATCAACTACTGTTTTGAGTTATTTTTTCCCACGTATATTTAAAATGTTTAGATCCTCCAGGCTGTCATTCTGGATATGCAAATGTACTCATTTAATAACTTTTAGTTGTGTGCATCCAATGTACATAGGCTCATATATATAGTTTTGACTCTGTGAGTTAAGAGGACAAATCAAACTCATGCATGAAGTGTTATGTTTGCGACAGTATGCATCCAAGGAGCTAGCTAAATATTGTAGCTCCCTCAAAGAACAAAGAGAAGCTACATAATATAGCTTGTAAGAAAACACACCTCTGTCCTGAAGAGATCCATGGCCGCTGCAGCTTCTAGACCTTTGACATTGAAGACTTGCCCTTCGTTATTTGTGCAATGTGTGGCAACGCTGGCTTCAGTTGTAATGACAATGATAACACTTGAAGAAGGTCTAGATACCAATGCAGCCTGTATCAAGTCCCATTCTTCTTTGGACTGGAGATCATCAATAACGACGAGACACTGATTTTGGCTCAGTAGCTCACGGCACTCTTTAATGGGGTCTTTTTCTGAATGATGATCCAAAAGTAAGCTCCGAGAAAAATCCCTTAAATTGAATGGATGTGATACATCCACCCAACTGTACTTGTTAAATTGGTTGCTATGAAGCATTCTGTCATAGTACAAGTTTCTAACAAGAGCTAATTTCCCAATGCCAGCTATCCCCCAAACAGATATAACTGGAGAATTGCTGAAGCGTGCCCTGGCTGTATAGCTGCGAAGCTCAGTCATTTCTAACTCACGTCCGACAAGGGGATAATTTTCCATCCAGTCCTCGATCCCTTTAATATTGGAGGAGGGAATCTTTTCCAAGGACGAATTCGGGCTCACTTCACACACCATTGGTTTCTCTTCTTTGGGTCCATAGTCTTGAGAACCCTGGATGCGGGGAGAGATGTTAACACACAAGGACTGAGGCAAAAGGTACATACAGAACTTTAAATATATTTCCTTGGCTAGCTATCTATTTCTCGCAAAACAAGCTACATCCATGGTGAATGTGACCATACTTTTCGACACATGGGACCTGGGGGGTAGAAAAGGAGTCTTGCTAGAATTAAACGGTGTCTAACTTGGTTAAACATGTGAATTAAGGTTTTGTTAAATTGTGCATTTGAACATTATTGTTTGTGAAACTGCAGTTCTTAGTGGACATTGATGTATATTTTTAATAAGGATATCTTTATTGCATTCAGTTGCAGGTCCAGGTTTCGTGTTCACAGTATAAGTTCCTTCCAAAATTTAAAAATTTCACACCATGTGAAACATGACAATTTTTCAGAAATTATATCGACCAATTGGGATGTTATCTGGCTCATCGTTGGAGCTACCAACTGCACCAACTAATAAACACTTCTTGGTTCAAATCTTGAGTACTACTAATAAAGTTGATGGTATAAGGATAAACCACTGTTTGCTTGCATGTGGTGTGGTTAATATTACAGCAAACTAATACAGTTGCAGGTGTTCCAACCAATACTTGCCAAAAAAATCATCCATTGTGAACCGTCATATGAAAAGAATTCATTGTTGATGCGATAACACTACTCTGGTGATCAAGGATTAAGCAATTCATTAAGCAGTGGAGCTTCTAAAGTTTAATTAGCTAATGTTATACTACTAAGTACTAACTAGATCTGCCAGATGACAATTCTGTCATAGATTTCTCTTCAAATTTATTTGCATATATCAACAGACATGTACAAAAATGATCAAAGGGAGTTACTGGTATTGTGCTCATGTCCAGATTAAACTGCCAAGTAAAATAACAAAATTAAAAGTTTTAAAAGATTTCGCAAACATAACTGATGATGTTTCGTGCCTAATTAATTACCTCCTTGAAGAATGCACAAACCGAGTGCTCAGGTGAGTACTGCTTGAGCTCCAGTGGTTGGTAAGCATGCCCAATGCACAAGCTTGCAATCTCGAATTGCTGCGTCGAGACGATGATCCAGCTGCCATTCTTCATGTCGGGCAGGAACGTCCTCACAGCATCCCAATCTACCATGTCGGTTAGGTTCTCCAATACAACGAGGTAAGTCTTGGTGTTGACTTCCTGCACAAACTCACGTCTGAGTACACTCACATCTTCCTGCATGGCCTCCATTTTCGTCAGGACATGTACACCCACATCTGCTCCTTCCTTGTCGACGCAAGCGTCTGCGGCGTAGACCTGTGCCATGAATCGCCGCACGAACTCGTGGGGATTGAAAGGATGCATGAGCTTCACCCAGACGCGGCAGGCGAAGCTCCGGCAGATCTCCGGATCATTGTACGCCTTCCTGATGATCGAGGTTGTCCCAAGATCACCACATGTTCCCCACACCGAGGTCACCTGGAGGTCTTTGTCCTTGTTGGTGATCAATTGGGCGAGATCACCCAGGAATTGCTGCCTTTTCACCGAATCCCGTGCCTCGATGAGCATGTCGGCCGCTGCCGCGCCGGCGCCCCGGCCGGAAGCCTGCTGCTGCTGCAGCATGACGAGGTTGGAGACAGGCTCGCCGATGCAGCTGTAGCGCGAGTAGCAGGCACTCAGCTCCTCGGCCCTGCCCTTGATCACCTCTATCTCCGCCACCGCCTGGTCCAGCGGCAGCGGGCCGACCAAGCACGCCGGGAGCAGCCGGCGCCAGAAGACCGGCTTGCCGTCCAGGTGGACGACGAACTCCACGCAGTCCTCCAGGTCGTAGGCCAGCTCGCGGACGTGCCTCACCCAGGTCCTCACCAGGTTGTTCATGTCGGCCCTCCCGCCGTTGGCGACGTTCAGGAAGGACTGCATCATCTCGAACTCGAGGGTGATGGTCACCAGGTCCCGCTGCGCCTTGTGCCGGAGCTTGTTGTCCTCGTCGATGGCCGACTGCACCTTGGTCAGCGCCTCCGCCACCACCGTCTTGGACAGCCCGACCGCCAGGTCCGCCATGGCTGGCTGGCGCCTCCCCGGCTGGTTCTCTCGATCTGTGAGACGAGAGCGGGTCATGGCTTAGAATCGACATTGCAAATGAAATCAGCTGAGCATCGATTTACGGGATCGTTCTGTGTGTACCTGGCTTAGAGCTCCCGAGCAATGGCGATGCGCGCGCCGCCCGAACCCCTCTGTTGTGCAGGGAGGGAAACGGTGGATTCGAGATTGGTTGGTCTCCCTCTCTCGCCTGACCCCAGATCTGGCCGCTGCTGGCGGCGGCCGGCCGTCTCTACGGCTCCGGACGGCGGGCGGCGAAGGGGAGCTGCTCCCCGCCGGCGGTAGCTGCGATGGATTTGCGGTGGACGAGATGGCCGAGGAGGGGGGAGACCAGTGACTCAGTGAGTCAGTCGCCGCTGTCCCGTGGCAGCTACATATGGACACGGAGAGGGGAAGAAGACCGAAGGGTGGACTTCATCATTGACCAGCCATTGACTGGCCATATGATTAACTCTTTATTTTCTTATCATTTCTTGTCACCATGCAGTGGGAAAGTGCTTTACGTATTTTTCCAATGTTTCTTAATGTAGAAGGTGGTTCGTATATTACTAATTGGCAAAGGAAAAATTAAACATAGCGTGAATAAGAATTTTGTCCAACCATGAAGAGGAGCCTTGCCGCAGCGATAAAACTGTTGCCACTAGCTCACGGGTTCGAGTCTTGGAAACAACCTCCTGCAGAAATACAGGGAAAGACTGCGTATAATAGATCCAAAAATGGTCGGACCTTTTTCCGGACCCTGCGCAAGCGGGAACTACATGCACCGTGCTGCCCATTTAAATTTAAATTTGAATCAAAAGTTGAATGTGAATCTAAATTTAGTAACTATTGTACTCCGAGAGTGGGGTTTTGGCTCCTAGGTGTATGAAAAATGTATAAAAACACATTTCAAAATGTTAAAAAAATTCGAGAGAAAAATCCCGTGTGTACATCCGAACATCCTAACACAAAATTTCGTTGAAAAAGGACATTTTTTGTGACATGTATAAAAAAGATTTTAAAATGCCTCATGAATAGCTGTAATCAAGCATCGAAAATTGTCTTTTTTACACAAGCCAGAAAAAATGTCCTTTTTCATCGAAACTTGGTGTACGCACATATAATGTCCAGATTTACACGTGGGATTTTTTCTCGATTTTTTTTTAACTTTTTAAAATGTATTTAGACAATGCGTGCATATACACCTATGAGCCAAACCTTATCATTCTAGTACTCCCTCCTTCACTATTATAATACGCTTCAGATATTTCTGTATGGACTACATAAGGGTGGACAAACATATTAAAATGTGTCTATATACATTCAAATAAAAAAGGTTAGAACATCATATAATTTGGAACGGAGGGAATATGTATATTCTTTGTTTTTAAGATCAAAATCTGTTAAGCGCAATTATATTTACTTTTCTTTCACATTATCTGCTAAACTTATTATCTGCATAATTTCACATGTTTTCTCGTTCGCACAAAAGTACAACGGAATTTCTGAGTGTGTGTGGCGTGATGACCGGCGAAAGAGAGACTAGTGACTCGGTGACAGTTAGTCAGTCGCTGCTCTCCCGTGGCCGGTACATACACGGAGAAGGAAGGAGAAGAAGACAAAAGAGGAAGACCAAGGGTGGCCTGACTTCATCATTGACTAGCCATATGATTAACTCTTTAAGTCTCCTTTGGTTTATAGGATAGAAAAATTATAAGTATAGAAAAGTTATAGGAAATGAGATGACATGTATCTCAAATTTTATGAATAGAAATAGGATAGAAGATAGTCTTTGGTTCACGTCATATGATTTTTTCATTGAGTCTAGGTTAATGTTTATTTTCCTATGAAATAAGGAGGATAGGAAGAATTCCTCCGTAGGAATAAGATTCTATTCCTACAAACCAAACGGCTCCAAAGAAATTTTCCCTACAGAAATCTTATCCTATGAAGGTTCTAAAAAAAAAATCTTATCCTATGAAATTCCTACAAATTCCTCCAAACCAAAGGAGGCCTTATTTTCTGAATCATATCATTCTTAGCATCATGTAGTGGAACAGTACTTGATGTGCTTTTCAAGATTTCTTTAACATAGCTAAGTTTTTGTATGGGGAGAATTTTTGTGAAGGACAATGATATTTCTAGAAAAAATGGAAATCTTCTGATGGACAGATGTCGTCTAGAAGTCGCAGGTTTTGCACTTCTGCTCGACTACGATGGCGGGGTGGGTTACACACTAGTTTTGCAAGTTCGTCATTGCTTGTTTCGAACCTAGATTGCTCGTGTTTTAGTTTTAAGGGGAGGAGGGAGCGTTTGTACCGTGCGCCCCTACTTTGTTTCCAGACGATCTTGTTTCCTTGCAACACGCATGATTTTTATTTGTATTCTTTTTATGTGAAAGCTGATATTGTTTCACAATAAAATATATATTCTCTCATGGATAGACATTGTTCAAGAAGTTCACTGAGGTGTACAACGGCGGAGGTGATAGTGCTCATTAGTGCCAACAGGTGACGTAGCTTTCGTAGGGGCCAGGGTGACCCACTAACAACCCCCCCCCCCCCCCCCCCCCCCCCCCCCCCCCAACCCACCCGAAAAAACCCTTCAGAAGCTAGTTTTAAAGAGAGCACTTAAACATGAATTGTCTTCTTAGCCCCATCAACAATCTCCATGAAGCTCTGCCATTGCTGAGAATAACTTAAACATGATGACGGTGACCTCCTCTCTGTCTAGATTGATGGTAGTGCATACCATGTAAAGACAATGCAATCCCGCTTTGAGGGCGGACGAGCTAGCGTCTCGTGTCTCTACTTCTTCCGATCACGATATGACATCTAGTTGTGGCGATTGTGTTGCTTTCGGTAACGACATTACTATTCATGAATGTTCGTTTCTAGACAATTTTGCTGCCAACAAAAGATCATCTTTTGTAAAATGTAATGTGAGCGCACAAAAGCCATGACTCCTCTCCACCTTTTTTTTCTTTTTTCCTCTAGGATCTTATTTTATTATTTACCTTTGTTTTTTGTTTTTCTGTGAACATGTGTGGTTGTAGTGGTAGTTTTCATGTGGTTTTGGTTTCGGCGTGGGAGAGTGTCATACTTGATGCGGTCACCGGGGATGGTCAATTTGGTGCAAAGTATTATAAGTGCATCGATGAACACTACCATCAAAATGTGAAGACACCATCTGGTTGATCACTCAAGTCACTCACAAACTGTCGGAGTGTGATCCTTGAGTGTTGCAATCGGTGAGTGGGTTGTTCGGAGCAAGTGAACACACTTACTATGTGAGTGATTTTGTCATCTTTGTCAGCTGCATGTTTAGAATAAATTTCAATTATCTTTGCTCACGAAACCACCTTCTAGTTGCATGTTGTAGGACAAGTTCACTCACGAGAGATACAAGCAAAAACATTAGTCAAAAAGTAAGCCATTTGCTTTGCACCATTGTTGGGCATTTCTCCAAAACTATGAGAAGTGGAGGAAGAGGAATGATGAGGCTCTACCAAAGAGACCAAGGTCAAGTATCTCGTCCTCTCTAGAGCTTGAAGATGGGATGAAGATTTTGATGAAGATAAAAGGAAACAAGGAGTCCTACTTTGGTGTCTATCAAGGGGCGGCTTGATGGGAGGAAGATGGTGAAGAAGAAGCTCAAGAGAGATGGAGAGATCGCGACAATGAAAGACAAGATTGATGAGTTGATCCAATGCAAAGAAGGAGGTGTCTAACTCAAGCTATGCAGGCCAAGTTAGAGTTGATGGAGAAGAAGCAACAAGAGAAGATGACAACGTGGCAAGAGATGAAAGAGAATGAGAAGCACAAGGACGACAGGGATAAGCGTATATTTCTTCTCGACAAGAACCAGTTGAGGCAAGAGATGGCGCCAAGGAGAATCAACTGATTAAAAATGCATCCAAATGAGATGTATTAAAAGGTAAGATCCTTTTGGGAGATGCGGGCGAAGATCTTGGCATCTAGGATGCAATGGAGCATTGCACACTTGGGGGGAAGGAGTGGTACTAGCGACATCGACATGTAATGATTTTTGTGTTGAAGATATGAGCATGGCATTGCTTTTGGTTAAACTTCATTTCTGGATAATGGTTATCTTGTTTTATTCGTGTATTTTCATCCTCATGGATCTAAAACATATGAGCAAGCTGAAGTGCAATCTACTCCCTCCGTTCCAAATTACTCGTTTTAGTTCAAATTTGAACTAAAACCACGACAAGTAATTTGGAACGGAGGGAGTATGTGGAAAGCCTACTGGTAATTTACTTAGTTCTGATATTTCATAATAGCTCTTGCCAGCGACCAGAAGAAACCAAGCACAATAAAATTGAAGACAAGCCTCGGCGATCCTATTTATACAGAATGCAAATAGCTGAGTATTAGCTTAGTGAGCTGTGATCTACAGGTCCCTGTTAATGGAGGATGGCCATGACAGCCTCCTCTGGTTGATATTGTCGAGTCCATCACTTTCAGGGTTTACGTCGTCCACTTGCTTCCAGCTATTGAGCATCGAGCCCTCTCTCCTCTGAGGTGGCGTCAAGAACTTCAAATCATCACTGGAGCCACCTGGGGTCATTGACAGAGAAGAATGACCAACGCGTAGTGTTTGAAGAGTAGAAAAGGATTCCCTCATCGCAGACATGGCCTCGAAGAACCGGGTGCAGGATGCAAGCGCAGCAGGTATCGGTCGTAGCATTTCCTTCAGAGATAAAAGATAGCCATTAATATTTGCTTATCTGACATGGTATAATCGTAGACAAGAAATAGCTGCCATAAGAAAATGCCAACAGAATGCACAAAAATCATTCTATACTGACATGATAAATCATTTGTCTTCTCTAGATTTGACAGTGGTAGAAATAATATTTGCATCTGCAGTGGAAGGTGTTTTGCAGGGGATAAATTCACTATGACTCCTAATTTAATTACCAGAAGGAGGATTTTCAACTTACACCCCATACAGCAGGCGACTCTCTGAAGTTTTGACTCCACTGGAAATCTCCAACCGATGCTGTCAATGCCCCATAATCACTTGCCGCTTTCAGAAGTAGCTCCGAGAATTGTTTCTGAGAAGAAGCAAGTAGAGTAAGTAGGAAAAATTGCGCTTCGCTCAAGAAACCACACATTCCTTTGTAAAGAAATCACCTAAGCAGGTGCACCTAAGATTCTCCTCACATCAATACATTCTAAAGAATGCCAACAATCAGAAAACTGGATGTAGGTTGCTACTTGATACACCATTTTCAGTTCACATGTGTAAGTTCATGAATGAATGAATAATATATTTTCTATAAAAAACTGCAATCAAAATGATCAAGAACCCAACCTGGTATTCAGCTTCAACAGGAATGCAGTCAAGCGAGTAAGGTTGCTGCAGACGGGCAATAATGCGGTCCTGATAGAAAAGGGTTGTTATTTTGATATCCAGATCTTGTAATTAGTCGATTTGTATGGTATATGGAGCAGCCAACAGCACAGGCAGAACTTTCTTCACACAATAACCTGAGTAAAAGGTGGTCCCAAGAAAGAAAGAAAGCAAGTAAAAAAAAGTTTTTTCTGACTTCCAGTACCTTGTTTTGAATAACATCTTTCAAAATAGCAGTAATTCTGGCCAACGATTCACACTTCTTCTCCATTTCACTAACATGAGTCAAATGAGCAATGTTTTTATCATCCTGCGATAAACAGAAGTTCATCAATATGATCAACGAAGATAACTGACACAAATCAAAAGCCAAGAAAACTGAATACGCCAGCATTTGGAGATGATATATAGCAAAGTTTACAAGTGAAATACAAACTAGACGCTTGTTATTCTGCTTGTGATCACATTTAATAGGGCGTAAACAGTTTTAAGTTCTATACATCACCAGTTAAAAGCTTTAACCTTGCCCATTTAGAGAGGCTTGGACATTGCAATTCATTTTTCAAGCATGAAAACCTAGGTAAAGCAAGTGTGAGCACCTGTCAGATTCATAGAAAGATATAAGATTATTCTTTTCACTTAAGAAGAAAAAAATGATCCATGTTATTAATATGCTTTGATAGCAAAGGCATATTCACCATAATAGTCAAAGTGGACATATTGATAGAAGAAATGTATCTCCAAAATGCTCTAATTATCCATGATGTTCTCATTTCTACCAAGAATATGAATAACCTCATGGGAATTTCATAGTTTCCCCACCACAGTAAGTCAGTAACAGAATGAAAGGATATTCACTACGGCAAAACAAATTGATGAAATACGAAAGCGTTGATCTAAAGTCAAAGTAATATCGTGTAGTAAGGGATCGGAAAAGGTAATCAACAAACGGAAATTGCATAAGCATTGGCATGGCACAGAATTGGTGTAAACATACAAACAGTAGCAACTGGTCGTCAGTCCATTACCTTTCTGCCTTGTAGCTCGACTTGCAAATTGGCAATGTTCCGCTGCACGACCGTCAGCTCCCTTAATACCCTCACCAGGTCATCACTTTTGTCCGAGGTGTTCTGATCTTCCTGCAATGGCAAGTGACAACAAAGAAGTGTAAAGACAACTTAAGAAGCACACATGGCCAGATTCTGCGAAATAAAAAGAACAACCATTTCATCACCATCACTATTAGTGACATAGAGCACTGTAAATTTCATGAAGCTAGACATGATAACAAAAACAGAGTAATTTTAGATGGGTTACAACTTATAACAGAGTAATAGGGTACTAATTCGGGGTTCGAAACCTACATTTCACAATCCCCGACGGCAATAAACAAGGAACGGAACCCTACAATTACCTGAAAGGAGCAAGAATTCGAGCGAGAGATTCGGATCTCGCGAAATGGCGGCGGAAGGGACGAAATTGACAGGAGAAGGATTTGGGGTGACAGAAGTAAATCGAGAAGGCGCAGCGAAGGGGGTGGGGGTAACCTGCGCAGGAGGGG
The DNA here is from genome assembly GCA_011799875.1 of Thinopyrum elongatum. NCBI lineage: Eukaryota > Viridiplantae > Streptophyta > Magnoliopsida > Poales > Poaceae > Thinopyrum > Thinopyrum elongatum. Next base: position 611,501,458 of record CM022303.1, read on the forward strand.
CCGGGAAGCCGAGGTCCCCGGCGATGGCGAGCGCCTCTGCCATGCCGCCGAGCCGCTTGGCCGGCTTCTGCGCCGCCGCCATGGCCTCGGCCGGTTGTTGGGGGTTGGTGGGCGTTTCGATTTCGCCTCGCCGGCCGGTCGAGCTTTTGCCTCCAAATGTCCGATTACTGCTCAGTGCTGAGCCTCCCTATCTCCACTCCACTTCCACCCACTACTGATGGACATTGGACAATTTACAATCAGTGAAAATGATAAAAAAAAAATAGTTCAATGTCCATCAATTTACAATCAGTCTAGCTATCATTTGTGATCATAAGCAGCAAATGAATCACATGGCAAGTAGTTCAGGTTCATTTTACAAGCAAGCAGAGGATGAATACCTTGGTGGAGGGCGCTGGGCGCCTGCAGGGGGAGGCGGAGGAGAAGCCGAGAGGGCCGGATGCGCGGAGGGGAGTGCCGGAGGCCGAAGGCAGGAGAGGAAGAGGGAGAGGCCGAGAGGGCCGGCCGGAGGGGAGGGACCGAGGGAGAGCCGGACCTGGAATCGCTTGCTGCCGCCGCCTTGAGCTAGGTTGGGGAATGGGGATTGATTTGGAATCGGGGGAGGGAGAGGAACAAGACGAGGTGCTCCAGACAACCAGAACCAGTCGGTCGAGTCTGGGTTTTTTTTTTTTTTTTTGAGTCTGGTTTGGTGCGTGGCTACGTGCCTGCAGTTTGGGCTGGACTTAGTACGTGGGCCAAAAGATCAACGTATAACATTATGGGACCCTGATTTTTTGGTATTTCAGGGAATTCCTAGGAATAACCCGAAATCCCTAATTGAGGAGTACTTCTTCTAAAAGATCGCTCTCACCGTTTTCATCGTTGGGTCACTCGTGTCGAGATTTTTAAAACTAGATCCCATGTTGATAGATTTCGACAAATATTTTTTCATGAAAAAAATGGACGAAAAAAACCGAACCGGGAGGCTTTTTTTTCCTTTCCGAAGAGGCATGCGTTTTTCCCTCTTGCGAGAGGCACAGCCGAACCTCTCGCGGAAGCAAATCCGTGCCTCCACGAGAAGTAATTCCGTGCCTCTTGTGGAAGGTTAAAAAAATAAAACACATTTTTCACGCATTTTTTTCAAAAAAAAATTTGGCCTAAATCCTAAGAAAAACCGGAGGTCGTCCCGCACGCCATCGAACTTGGTGAAGAGGCTATCGAGCTTTGCAAAATTTTCACAAACATCCTTCGTAGCCCCTTGAGTGTCTTGGTGCGTTGCTCCACCAGCTTGCGGTCGATGTCTTCATCCAACCCGCCCTTGAGGAGGTCGTAGATCCGGCGCCCTTCAGTTGATAGCTCCAGTGGCGGAGCTTCATGGGGGCCAACCTGGGTGGTGGCCCCCCAGCTCATTGAAAACCATGTGTATATATCTTTGTATTAGAAGAATTTATCCACTAAAACTCAGCCTGTAGTGATTGAGTTTGCCCCTCCAACCAATGCACGCCCCCCTACCAATTCCCCCACCCCCCCCCCCCCCCCCCTGCCCCGCGCCCCCCCCCCCCCCCCCCCCCCCCCCCCCCCAATGATCTTAGCCCAAGCTCCGCCACTGGATAGGTCCTCCATGGCCGTCGTGCGACACCTGGTCTTGTGCCGTGTGAAGTGGCTATGCACCGGAAGCGCGAGAACCGTAGGCTCTGAATACCATATTGTCAACACTAGCTCAAGTAGTAGTTAACCCTAGAGTTGGAGACGAGGAAGATCGAGAGAAGATGGTGAGGTGTTGTGTTTATCCACCAATCCACCCACACGTCTGTCAGAATACAACTAGGCAGGCCCCACGGTCGGTTCTTCCTCGCCCAGGTCTGATGGAGACGAAGCTAGGTATTTAAACTAGAACGTTACAAGGTCATTTGATCCACTCTCAGCCTGCAAGCCTTTTTTACGGATATCGCTCATGGGCTGTCCTGGGCCAGGAAGGCCCAACACTCAATGGGTTAATAATTACTCTAACGCATACCCTATATCCCGCTTACAGCGTGAGTAGCTTACGTCTCCCCCGAAGCTTTTTCGAGTGTTGTATAGTACTGGGTTAACCTATTCTTAGCGCTCGCTCGCCGGTAGCTATGTGTGATGCGTTCTTCTCTGTTTGTTTTCCGTTTATTTTTCTTTTTTTGTTTCTTCACAGGTTTCTTCTGTTTTTTCTATTGTTTTTTCACCATTTCCTTTGTTTTATTCTCGGTTTATTTTATTATTTTCTTTCTTTTTCTTCAGGTTTTTTCTTTCTTTCTGAGTTTTCTTGTTTTCTTTGTTTCCTTTTTTGCACTGCTTTCCTCTGATTTTTTTGTTATCTTTTTCTTTTTTTCTTTGATTTTCTTTTGTTTCTTCCTTGCTTTTTTTTCTTTGTTACCCTTCGGTTTTCTTCGGTTTCTTTGTTTTATTTATTTTTCTTTGTCGGTTTTCATCATTTTTCGTTTTTCTTCAACGCATGTCTAATTTTTCAGTGCTCCGTGTACATTTCTAGTTTACACGTGGAACTGTTTTGATACACGTTGTACTTTTCTGTGGCTTGTGGCCCGTGGCCTCGCTCGCCGGGCCGGCCCGGTCTGGCGTTCGCTGTAGATGAGACTGCCCTACGTCCTGTTATAAGCGAGACATAGGGGGCGCCCTCACTTTATTCCAATCTTTTTTTCTTTCTAAAATCACTTTATTCTAATCTTTGATTTTTTTAGGGGTTATTCCAATCTTTGATAAGAAAAGCTTTTGTTGTTAGATTGTTCTCTAGAATCTTTGCTTTGTTATCGTTGGCCTGCTTGCATGTGAACCGATCGCAGGCCATTATGCTGCAGGCCGAAGGGTTGCTGCATTCCAAGCCATTCCAGGTCAATCTTTCATCAGTCTCCCTAACCAAACTACTCCTAAGCGTCTAGCTCTAGCATGACAAACTGCAGACAATTCTGCCAAACTATCCCCACATCGTTTCGACAGCGCGACACCCTACTCCTAGAACCCTGCCGCCGCAAAATGGACACGCCTCCGGCTGCTCATCGCAGGGGGGCCTTTCATCATGGGCCGTGATCGCTCTCCCTCTCTCTCTCTCCCAGCTCAGCCTACACAGATCAGCGAGCCCGACGCAACGATCTCCCGCCGGCCAACTGTCGCCCGCGCCAACGTTGATTCGTGATGTTTCCACTCCACCGATGCGTGATCGATCTTCAGACTTTCAGGCTTCAGCAGCATCATTCACAGATACATGTAGCGTGCCGCGCCCGGCTCTGATCTCTGAACCCTCGCTCGACGTGACGTGATGCATGCGAGCTCGGCAGGGAGCGCCGGAGCAGAGCCCGCGTCACCGTCTCACCGGGCCAAGGCGTCAATGATTGTGGGGTAGAAGCATCAACAGACATGTACATGTCAGGAACGAAAGGGGCGGCCCCGTTTTCTTAACACTCACCAAACATAGTCGTCTCATCTCCTGTCATATCGTAGTGTATCATATGTACTGCCCTCGATTGAGTTTACTAATGTAGTACGTATTTGCTAGCTAGAGCTTCTTCGTAGCACGAAAGCTTAGTCAGCTCATGGTGATGTCCATTGACAGTAATCTTCGATATACTTTTCTGTTTTCTCGGAGCAGCAGCAGCAGCAGTTCAAACCTAGCACCAATAACTTTTCACACGCTAGTTGCACACATAGGGCTGCAAATGGTTGTGACTGCTGCCTGGTTATATCTTTTTATATCGTTGCACGGGTGCATAAAGTCTTCCAATCATACCAGGACCTAGCCTAGTAACCTAGCCGGTCGCGAGAAACGCGGGCATGGTGGACTAGTGGGATTCCGCGCTGGTTGTCTGACGAACTGAGCTTGCAGATGAGATGACCTCAACATGCGCCAAAAATCAATTCCGCTTCAGAGAAACAAGAGGGAGCTGTGACCTCTCACATCATACATCACAGGATTAGGTTACCTGCAACCGGCTTTCCACCAATCAATGCCTTGTTTTCATCGGCGCACGAGTGCAGCATTAATTAATTATGCACGCACATATATGATATATGATGTGATCTGAAGAATTCCGGTGCTGTGGTAGGCAGAACTGGCAATCAGACACACAGTGCCCTGCTTCTTTCAGACAGCTTCAGGTTTCTGCTGCAGCTTGTGCCCTCTCTTCTTTCCCTGATACTAGTAGATTACTCCAATAACTGTTCACATAACAATATACATATACCTCTGAAGAATTCTTTCAGGATCGATCGTGTCCTTTCAATTGCAAAGTCTGAGATCGAGCTACAGAAATTCAGGGTCCCTGTCTTTGTGAAACAAGGCATACGCACACCGTGGAGCCGGTCTCCCGCGTAGGTAATGGTCGCTGTCAGTAACACTGCTGCCAGATAATCAGAGTAGACTAGTAGTATCAAAAACGCCATTGCTAGATCAAGGCTCGCCAAACCCACACTGGTTGACAGGAGAGAGCGATGTATCTATGGTTACTTTAGATAACAAAAACTATTTTAGGGTCCCCTTCAGCTCACAGTGGACTTTCAGATGGGGAATTCATTTGTCATGTCATGGTACACTCTAATCATTCGGAAAAGGATCCAGTATACTATTCCGGCAACGTCCATCAGCCGATCTTGGGAAATCTCTGAGGATCAACCCTGGCCTCTAGCAGTGCAGAGCTTCAGGATTTAATAGTATCGCCCCCTATGTGAAGAGTTTTTGGCCGGTATTGTTTAACTGTCAAGTCGGGAGCCATTCTGTTGATCTGTCTGAATTGTTGCCCGTTCAATCCCTGTTGGTGATTGGAAATTAAGAGGAATGCATGCGTCTTGTATTCTTCTAGCTAGCTAGCTGGTGAAAAGAAAGAACCGGATGGGATTGATCATTGATCATGGAGTATCTTATTCCGACTGTGATGTTGGCCAATTCCCAATGATCCACCCCGGCTCCAAATGGAAATATGCGTCCTGCGGTCAGAAAGGGAGAAAGCATTCGCCCAAATTAAGTATGGACTAAACCGATGTGCCGACTGCTAATCTGTGGATGATGCTTCCCTTGTGGTGTTCGATTTGCCTGCTCACCATGCGCAATTGTAGTTTCACACGCACGTACGTATGCGCACCTACTACCTGCATTGCATTGACTCTGATTTCATTTGCTGCCCTGTTTTGTCAAGAACGTTTGCATGTTTGTGCAGACTGCCGGTCGATGATTATTCGTAGTTTTGTGAGGGGACCAACCAACCGTTGGTGGATGAGGAACGTTTACCTGGCAAGTTCTGCCAGTGTGAAAATATACTGCTTGACAGTGCCGGAAAACATATAATACATCCACTGGCAAGCAGAACTGCCTTGTCCTGACGGCCAGCTAATAGTCTAACGGGCGACTGATTGGTTGCTTCTGCTTAGTGCCCACATCCCAGGATTAAGCCTCACATCAGAAAAAAAAATCGAATCTTTTTCTTCTTGGATTTGCTACTTCATAGGCAATTGAAATGAAAATCACGTTAGTTCGATTTTGGGATGGTACACAGGAACAACTGCGGAGCTCCCAGGCCGAGTCGGGGATGACGCGGCCGGCCGCGGCATCCCGGTGAGGTCTTGCAAGGAGCGAGACAACGGAGGCGAGTCGGAGGCTTGGCAGGTGCGAATGGAGCCTTTTCGTACTCACCCCGGGCCGGATTAAACGGGACGACCGCGGCGTCGCCGGCCAGGACTCAGACAGGAGCTCGTAGGCGAGGCACGGGAGAGAACTTCGGCCGGAGTAGAGAGAGATCATTGCGTTCGTTCGTCCGATCCAAACAAAGTTTCGAACCAGACGGAAGTCGTCCAACCGTTCATTTCTGATCCAACGGTTGGGATAGAATCAACAGAAACTTCCCGTAAAAAAAAAAGAATCAACAGAAACTGATTTCCCTTTTCTGAAACCTAGAGCAGCATTCTTTAGCAGCCACCGGAGCAAGATATTGGCTAGACCAAGGAGGAAGCGGCTAGTTGGGGTTTGACGGCAGCAAAAACGCTGTGAGAGTAGGCTTCTTCTCTGTGTTTTTTTCCCTACTGCCGCATACGGCGACTAGGCAACTTGTTATATTTTTCTGTCTATCACAGGTACATGTCTCCTTGAATATTGACATGGTTTTCAAGATTTAGCTCTGAGCCTCTGACCACGATTTTTCACTAGTATGTTTTGTTTTACGAACTATAGTGCTTATATATAACAAAATAAACTTATTATATCACGGATATGCATTTCGAGACAAATCTAGAAGAAAACTTAGAAGTTCGCAATCTAACTATTTAAAACAGCATTTGTAGACAAAGTTTAGTTTAACTTGATACAAGTCCAAAACGACATTTCTTATGATATGATATGGAGGGCGTATCACTTTTCTCTATCGGATTTGCTAATTCTTGTCTAGATAAGAATTAACTATATACCATCGAGCACCCGCAAAAAAAACTATATACCATCTAGCATCTCCACAACTCCACCATATGGTTTTACACTAAGATTTGTGTGAATTTTTTATTTCTTTTTTTACTGTTTCATTTGATTGATTTATGCGTTTTTCTTCATGTACAACTACGTATGCACGTCCACAAAGCCGCACACAACTATAGCTGTACGCCTGCCTAGCCACGCGCAATGATAGTTGCATGTTATCCCACGTGTGCAACTATAATATCCCTCGTTAGCCGCACATAACTATAGTTTCATACTAGTCGGGCGCGCACAACTATACTTGCATGCGACCGTGACTCAGGTTAAGCTCCGGAACTGCCGTGGGGTTAGGAGTAAAGCATCCCGAGGTTGGCGCATCTCGTTGGGCGTGGAGAAGCATTGGGAACCCCAATATCTTTCTTCAGAGCAGTTTTTTTCCGCGTCCCCTCGCCCCGGCATTAGCGCTTCGCTTTTGGTTCTTCGGAAGAATCAACTGACTTTTTCCTTCTTCATTGATCCGGGGGGAAGGGAACCGTCTACCAGGTGGGAAGCTAAACATCAAGGCGCAACTAGTTACATGTCCCCCGCAAAAAAAAAAGTTACATGTCCACACACAGGGGTGCTACTCTAGTTGCATGCTCGTCGGCCACCTAAAAAAAATCAAGTGTCTAGGTTGCAGAGTGAAGTGCCTCCGTGCATTTTTTTTCCTCTAAAGAACGTAGGAGAACTGTGATTTTCATTAGAAGGAGAAACGGCGGTAGAGTGCCAACTGTACAGGGTGCCCGCAACAAAACGGACAAAAACGAAGGGAAAGATAAAAAAAAACTAAGCTCCGCTCTGCTCTGGGGGCACCAGCCGGCGAGCTCCGGCCAACACCCAACATCTTATCTCGTCATTGATGCCGTTGAGAACAACTGTAGCTGGTCGCTCATGAACTCTGAAGATTATGTCGTTTCTCTCCTTCCAGATGACCCAAATGACAAGCATGGCCATGCTACGCGCCTGCAGCTTTTCCATTGCGTCACCGGTGAGCCCAACAATCCAGGATGCCATGCTAGCAACCAACATACTTACAATTCCTGCTGAGATTGTATACAAAATCTGAAAGGTTGCGGTATGTGAAAAAGTAACATGCTTACAATTCCTTTTGTGCACCATCTTCATTTTTTTTAATATTCTTAATCAAAACTTACACACATATACTTCAGCTTGCAATTGCTATAGATGATTCAAGATGAGTCTATAGCAAGGGAGATAATGGACTTATTTTCAGTGGTCAAGAACAAGGAGCCGCGAAGAAAGCCAGAGCCCCAAAGACGGCTGCTTTTCAACTCAACGCACTAGCTAGCCTCTTGAAATTCCTGGTCCTCGAAATGACGCCGCGACGGCGGCTGTCTTCGTTCTTCTCCTTTAGTCATTTCCACTTCTCCTAATTATTTTTTTCTTGAAAAATAGAAGTACTTTGATCTCCGACTCTGCACCAACTTTTTCTTGGAACATCTGACTCTGCACCAACTAATAGGACGTACAACTGGGGACACTTGCACGGAGCTAGTGTTGCGATCTCCAACCCTTTTCGTGTCGTTTATCCCGTCGACGATCAGAGTTCATATGCGTCTTCTCGTCCCATGTTCCATCCCATCGCCCACGCCGACGGCAAGTCGATGCTTGATCCATCCATCGATCGATCTAGAAGAAGGAGCGAACGAACCAGCCAGCCAAAAGGTAGCGGCGCGTGCGTGATCGATCCACCCGTCGCCGGGTAAAAGAGGAAGGCATCGAATCCGCAGGCGGCGGCAATCATGCCGCGCGCCCCGATCCTATATCTGACGCGGAATACGCCCACGTCGCCGTTGGATTCAGCCAGTTCCTTCCACCCGTCTGCGTGGTGCCGGTGCGTGCGTGCCCATGATGCCCTCCAATCCTCCATCCAAACTGTCCCCCGCCCGGCGCCACCGTGCGTGAGCTCACCGCCGGCCGAACTCTCGCGGCCCGCTGCATGCATCCATGCATGCGCAGTGCGATTGCGCCTCCGGCCAAATTAACCCGGCCTGCTGCCTGGCCGTCCGTCCGTCAGGCCGGCGGTCCAGCTGCCGCCACCGCCCGTCAGATCGACCACAGGTTCATCGATCAATCATGTCGCCCGGGCCGCGTCGACTGCGCGTGTCTCTTTCCCCGATCTAGCCGGCTACAGTCGTCGTGCCGGAACGCGCCAGAAACTCGGCCATCGGAGCACCAGCGACGAGGTTGATGTGCTCTGACATGCATGATGGGTTACGTGCTGGCTCAGATGATGATGCGCGCACAACCTGGGAATATAATCGACCGGCCTGTCCCGTGTCCCGGGCCTGCCGCCGGAAGAAAACAACCGACAACTTGACCGAGGCCCGCGACACTCCCTCTCGCTCGCGCTCCGTCCGTTCCGGCGTCGGATGCGTACAACGAGCCCACTGTGCGCCGCCGGCCGCATGTGTCGTCCGCGAGGATCCACGTACGCCGCCCGATCCATCGCAGTCGGAAGGCGACGGCCGGCCGGGGGCATGCATGTGCAGTGTGCAGGCCATGTGTCGGGGCTCGGGACGTCCGACGTGTCCGCCAGTTTGATCAGAGACTACGTACCTACCCCACCCGCGTACGAACCTCAAAGTAAATGCGTTTTTCACCTCAGTTTAGCTAGATTTCAGTCGACTGACTTTTCAAGTTTGGATCAGTCGATTTTCGAATCATGGAAGAAGGAAGGGCCTCGCCGGAGAGAAGGAACGGGCTCGCCGTCATCACCCCATTATCTATTTTAGGGTTCAGGGTGGGGGCGGTGGTAGCCGGCGGTGGTGGAGGGCGGTGGTGGGGCGGTGGCCGGAGAAAAAACTCGGTGTGGGGGGGCCCTAGAGGGATGGCCGGGGCGGCGGAAGACCGGCGGTGGAGGGTGGTTTAGGGGAGGGCGGGGCGGCGAGGCGGTCGCGGGAGCGCCGCCGGCCGCGGGAGGCGGGGGCCGGCGGTTAGGGCTGGGCTGGATCGGCGGGTGCGCGAGAGGAAGAAGAGGCAGGAGGTTGAAGACGAACGGCGTCCATTGGATCTTGATCGAACGGTTGAGACAGAAGAAGGAGAATCGATTGACCTTTTTCAGATTTCAGTCGATTGTCGCCTAGCCGCCCCCTTTTCACCTATATAAAAGCACGTGATCTTATCCTCGTATAAAACAGCCACACTTGTATGTAAATACGTAGTACTCCTACATGTACTGTACGCTCAGATAAGTCAGGCTCGATGGGCACGTGATTCGACGGGGCTACACGTACGTACGAGGTACGCCTTTGCCATTTCGAAAGGTTCTAGGTTTGTTCGTGCCGGCTGGTAGCTAGCCCAGGGCTCGACCGGTCTTCGTGGGGAAGATACGTATTTCACCCGGAACGCACACCGGGAATTGAAAATACGTATTTGCCCGACGTTGACGTAGGCCTTTGATCCGCACGTTGGGTTTATCTGCTCGCATGTACGCCGTCCCGCTTCGTATGGTTGAGCACGTGTTCGATTCGGAATCACAATCACCCCTGCTTTGTTACTTTTAATCTCAAGTGCCCGGCCTCTATCGATGTGTACGTGCGGTTTCTAGAAGAAGAGTTAAAGATATTCTTTTCGAATGTGTACGGAAGACAGTTAATTAGTAGTATAGGAGTACTACTAATTTGTTTGGCCAAGTAACCATCATCTGCTAATTTGTTCTTTGGCCAAGCAATCATAGACCATCTGCTTTGTGATTCGTGAAGAGGATGGATGCGAGACGCGACCGAGATGGATCGATGTGGAACGCGGGAATCTTTTTCTAAAGTTGCTTTTCGTCGAACTGAAACTAAAAAAAAAAACGCGTGCACACGGCGTGCAATGCAACGGCTTGATCGATGAGCTAGCTTGGAAACTGAATTGTTTAGGCAGAAATATCTGACCACTTTACCAGTTCGGTAATCGCCACTCCACTTTGTTCGGATGCAATGCTATATCTCCAGCTCACGTTCCCTCCCAGCTTCGCCTGGACAAAAGATATTGCTATATTCCCAATTATGGCTTTATGTGGCGAAAATGGCCGTGGGCGCGTGCGTATGTAGTTTTGGGTGGTGCACAAGTTTTTTTTAGATGCTGATGCACAAGCTTCTTCTTTTCTTTTTTCAAAACAGAGGCATAAGATTTGCCTCATCCATTAAATAAGAAGAGAGTTTAGAGTGTTACGACTTACCGGTAACACACAGTCACGGCATGACAATTACTCACGCGAAATAATAAGCCTTAGTTTCTTAGCGCCCGCGGTAACCCAAAGTTTGGCCTCTTCTAAGATGATGTTAAGGAGAATGGGCGGCGGCGCACACTTGTGGCGGAACACTGGAGCGTTTCTTTCGTTTCAAATTGTCCAAGACACAAGCATGGTGAGGGAGGCCATAGCTTGTCTATTGGGGTTTTGCTTGTCGGTTCTCTTATCCGACCACTCGTTGACGGAGTCCGCAAGGGCCAATTGGAGGGTGTCCATGTGAGCAAGACCAAGCTTCTCAATTATTGATCTCCAGAGCCTAAGCGTGTAACGACACTTGAAGAAAAGATGTGCATCCGTTTCTTATTCCATTTTGCATAACTGGCAAAGGCCACAAGCTTTATTAAGGTGTAAGGATAGAGCCAACGTATATCTTCTCTCATCTTCTACTGACAATCTAAACACATTATCAGTGCGACCACCTATGTGTTATTTGTTGTTTCTCCTCCCTCGAGCCGCCAACTTGCAGTAGCCTAATCGCTTGTTGCTGCCATCCATGGCTGGGATGCGTTGTCGCAGCTTCGCCTCCCCTGCCCTGCCCGAGCCGCTTCCTCTGTTGTGCTTCCATTGTCACGATCATTCCTCTAAACCATCTCCGTCGTTGGGAGCTCCCCGCACCCTCCCTCACACCTGACCTTGTCAATATCTAACTTCTCTCCACCAACGACACCGTTTCCGCGTCGTCCCTGGCACCAGATCACTCCTGGCTCGGCCTCGATGACGACCCTACGTTACATGCAGAAAAGTTCTTCGGCCAACTGAGAAAAAGCAATTGCGATTATTTTTTGCGAAAAATTCTTCCAATCTATTAATAAGATGTAACAATAGTACACATATCCATAGAAGTAAACAAGATTACAATCAGGACCATAGACCTCCATGGACCACCTAGTGACGACTATAAACATTAGAGCGAGCAGAAAACGCGCCGCCGTCATCGTCCCTTTCTTGCCGAAGTCGGGCAAATCTTGTTGTAGTTGACAGTGAAAGTCATCATGGTAAGACTCCAAAGGATCAAGGCACTAAAGCAGCAACCATAGTCATTGATGAAAATTATAGAGCACAAGAATCATACCACACCAACAACCACAAGCGTTGGCTAAATCCAGAAGATCGAAGTCGACCAAACCCAAATAGATTCGTCGGAGACACACCTATATGCGCCCTCCGTCGACGCTAGACGCACTGACATTGCCAGAGCGGGCATAAGGCAAAGAGGACATTATTCTGACACTAGTGCAGAATCGGGCTATTTTCCCGGTTCGTAGGGACCTTTAGTGCCGGTTCTGCAACCGGCACTAAAGGGTGGGGACTAAAGGTACCCCCCTTTAGTGCCGGTTCGTCACGAACCGGGACCAAAGGCCCACCACGTGGCATGAGCCACGCCGGGGGGTTGGGGGTACACCAACCGGGACTAAAAGGTTTAGGGGTTTTGGGTTTATGGTTTATTTTTCTTTTTAGTTTTGTGTTTTCCATTTAATTCTTTTTCATTTCAAACATAATTTACGCTACTACATAGTGTACACGTTATGCATATATATAAATAGAATTTCTCGTAGAACCGATCATATATATCATCGAATTTCTCGCACGACCATTCACATACACACACACACACACATATATATATATATATATACAATTTGGTATATACAATTTCTCCTACAATTTGCAGATCATTACATGAAGGCATTACAGCTTGTAATGGAATTCTCCTTTGGGATCTATGACCTGGTCGAGCAAAAATCCCGCTATTTCCTCTTGAATTGCTCTTACGCAATCATCTGGTAGGAGCTGATCCTGCATCTCCCTCATCTTTAAAGAAGGAGATCAATATGCATGTATTAGTTGTGTGTATATATATTAGATAATGATGTAAAAATTGTGAATAGTATTCTGGCAAACGTATCCATCGGTGTCTATCATTTCTGCTCCATTCGGACGTCATCATGTGAATGTTCTCGCAAACGTAGTATGCACATAAATTATTCCCCGACGCCTGCTTCAGGGCCTTTACGAGAATAGAATTCAGTCAGATAATAATTAATCAAGCATGATAATGGTATTGAAACTAGAATTAAAGAGATGGTAGCTAGCTAGTACTACTTAATTAATTACCTTGGGTCGACACCATTTCAGATTTTGTTTCCATTGACCTTCAACCTGTTTGATGAACTTTTGCCAAGCCTTGCCCGCCGGCAAAGAAAATGAATAAAGGAGTTATTAATTAATTGATATCAGAAAATGAACTAAAGAGGCCGACATATAGTTCGATAATGATTGAAATTACCTGTCAACCATCCCCCTCACGATTGCGTAGTCATTAACGTCTTTAAGTAGTGAGTCCAGTACTTAAACTTTTCCCTCGTCAACTTCAATGATTAGCAGGATCTAGTGAAAACTGCATGCGCACACGTTTGTATAATTAAGCGGGCTCATGCATAACTCATCAACTACAGTTATTAACATCTAGTAAGCAAAATCAGAATTTGTAGTACAAGACAGTGTCACTAGCTCACCTGAAGTTGTAAGAAAGTAGTATTTCTGGTTGGGTATTTAGTCGCACCAAGAACTCTAGCAAGCTTTTCTCTGTGTCTTTTCGTTCCCATTGACGCGTCCATGTCTCTTCATTAATGGTATTTGGGTCAATGAACCCAATGCCATAGCGTCCAGCTTTTTTCATTTCATACATCTTCATTCTGCATAATACCACAGAAAAGAATATATAGTGAGGATAATTACAGGTAATGAACGAGCACTACAGCTAGCTAGAGACTTAAATTACAGAAAGAAATCACTTACAGACAATAGCAACTGACGATAGATTTGTCGAGTGCGTCTTGATTGAATAACTGAAACATTTCTTGAAACTCAACCCACAAATCTTTTTTATGGTAGTAATACTCTGCCTCGGCGTTCACCATGAGGGACTCTTGATCGGTGGTCTTTACTTCTCTCAGGTACCATTGATGCAATTCATACATTCTCGTTGATAGAAGCGGGATCTGCTCAGGCTTGACCATAGGTTGGCCGCGGACATATTTCCATTTTAGTTGCTTCTCTGTAAACGTTTCGAAGTCCTCGATGCCTAGGAGTTGTTCTACAGTGACACCGGCCTCTTTAGCCTGCCTTATATGGTCGTCGGTTATTACCAGCTGCTGATCGGCGGTACTCACATGTGTTTGTAGCGGGGTGATCGATTGCACTGCCTGTTCTTCCAGCTGGGGAACCGTTTTCCCGCATTTTTTACCAGCTGCTTGGCTCGAGCTCGAGCTCGACTCCTTCTTTTTTTGTGCTTGATATGACTTCTTGATTTGGCGCTCATAGTCTGAGTCCCTATGCTTGACAGCTGGTTGAGCCATATCAATAAAGTGCTGAATGACATGCTCAGGTACTTTCTCCTCTGGCGGCGGGGGCGGTTTCGGTCCAAAATGGGCCTTCACTTGGGCTTGCACTTCGGCTTCATTTTCCTCGTCAGTCAGGTGGTAAGGCAACCTCGGAAGAGGCTTGAGGCTTGGACCAAATTTGTATTTCTTGCTTCCTGTTGTACCGCTAGCCGACGTAGCTGCGGCGCCTCTCTTCCGCTGTTGCTGAGGCGGCGGAGACGGCTGACGCGGTGCCTGACTTGGAGGAGGAGTCGGCTGACACGATGCCGGACTTGGAGGAGGAGGAGTCGGCTGACGCGGTGCCGGACTTGGATGAGGAGGAGTGGGCTGACGCGGTGGCGGACTTGGAGGAGCAGGAGTCTGCTGACGCGGTGGCGGACTTGGAGGAGCGGGAGTCTGCTGAGGCGGCGGCGGACTTGGAGGAGGAGCCGGCTGACGCGGTGTCGGTGGCCTTGGAAAGACGATGCAATCCTTTCTCCATAAAATAATATGATGTACGGCCTCTCCCAGTGTGCGCTCGTCGTCACCTCCAGGAATGTCAAGCTCTAGCCCCGAATATCCTGCCACCACTTCATCAACCCCGACACGAGCATAGCCAGCTGGAATCGGATTGCAATGGAAGGTTGCTTCAGTGGGATTTGTATAAGCATAGCCGTCCGCCACCTTCATGGATATGTTCTTCATTTTAAAGTGTAGCTCACAAGTTGTCGTCTCTATGATATCATCCACAGGGTATCTATCCAGCAGTGCATCATCGCCCGGGGCGGAACCCACGCTACTTCTCGGCATGGATGGGACGGTGCTATCCAATGCTGGATCCGCTAGCTGCTGCCGCTGCTGAGACCCTCTTTCCTGGCTAAGTGAGTCGATCTGCTGCTGCTGCTGCCGCTTGAAAGCGAGTTCCAACTCCGCGTGTTTTGATTCTACGATGCGAAGGCGGTCTGCTTCCTGCTTCCTCTGCTCCTCCTCCAGCTTCCTCTTCTGCTCCTCCTGCTGCTTCTTTCTTGCACGGCTTCTGTAGTCGGCGTTCCAGTCCGCAAACCCCTCAAACCACGAAACAACGCCTCGTGTTCTTCCTGGGTGTTCAAGATTCTTCAGAGCGCGCGTAAGCTCGTCGTTCTCTCTGTTGGGCGTGAACACCCCCGTTCGAGCCTCTTCTATTGCAACAAGTAAATTTTCATCGGCTCCTTTAAGACTTGCCCGCTCCAAAACCTCGCCTGTCTTTGGGTCCAACTTCCCCCCATGCGCATAGAACCAAGTCCTGCACCTGGGGGGTCAGCTCAATGTAACTGGATTGACCCCTGCATCCATCATCTCTTGCTCAGCGAGATCCCACTTAGGCTGGGCCACCTCATAGCCACCTGGCCCCAGCTTATGGTGCCACTGCTTTTTCGCGGCATTAATCTTGTTTTTTCTCGACCGTTCCTGAGCTACTTCCGATTCCTTGAACTTCACGAAAGCGTCCCAGTGATTTCTTGCCTTCTCCAGTGTTCCCTTGAATTCTGGAGTCTGCTTTCCTGCATTGACGTACGCGGCCCATATATTTTTCTTGTGGTTGTTGAATGCTATCGCCATCTTCTTAAGAGCAGTGTTCTTGACTTTCTCCAGATCTGCATCTGTCAAATGATCTGGTAGGGTGAAATATGACATGAGCGATTCCCAAAGCAGATCTTTTGCTCTTTGGTCGACAAAAGTAACACCTGGATCTCCCTTTGCTGGCTTTTTCCATTCTTGAGCGGAGATCGGGATTTGGTCCCTGGCAATAACTCCGCATTGACGAATGAACTTCTTCGCATTCTTCTTAGGTTCATCAGGTTCGCCATTAGGTTTGATGGCATCGATGTTGTACTTTACGCCATCCTTCAACTTTTTGGCCGGGCCTCGAACTGCCCTGCTGCTTGTAGAAGATTTGCTGGATCCGGAGGGCTAAAAGAAGAAAGATCGATTCGGTAATATATATACAAATCAATTAAAACATGTGATGATCACCAGATGACTTATATAAATATACCTCGCCGGTTTTTGTTATTTGAAGAACAACATTTCCTTCGTCATGCATGTTCTGGACTTCATCTATTCGTTCGTCTTCATCGAACATCATACCATCACCGGTATTGTTCAGATATTGCGAGCCGTCATCTTCTTCATTCTCATCTGGTCTCGGGGAGCGTATGATCTCGAACAGGGCCTCTTCTCCTTCTCTGCCGGTCCATAGCTTTTATTTAACTAATCCAGAAGAAAGATAAAACAATTTAGTATTCAAATTAGAATGCATGCAATCAATAAGGAAAAACTGAATCATAGTAGATAATATCCATCTCGAATAATATCACTAATACATCACATCTCGAATAATCCAGATAATATGCATCATCGAATATAATCTCGAATACATCGTCTCGAATATTATCGAATAATATAATCTCGAATACATCGTCTCGAATATTATCGAATAATATAATCTTGAATACATCGTCTCGAATATTATCGAATAGAATCTCGAATACATCTCGAGTATTATCACTAATACATCTCGAATATGATCATATATGTAACATCACTAGCTAACATCACTCACGGTGGACACCCAAAGAGAAGGAACGATTACGGGATCATAGCTCAGGTGAGATCCCTGAAGAACCTGCCAGGTATTGGAGAACCTGACGTCCAACGCAACCATGTAGCGACGGACGTGCTCGTCCTCCTTCCTGACACGGTGACGTACCACCTCCGCGGGGGACGCCAGCCTCCGCACCGAATGTGGCCCACGCGCCCGCCACCAAAGAAGCTCCGGGTTGACGACGGGACCCGGGTTCCTCACCAAGCTGCGCGCCCCTGAAGGTAGCACCTCCCAGTGCCGGCCCGGCGGAGCCCAGTCCCGGACATGGCGCCTCTGAAGCAGGACGTCGTCGCGAACGAGTCGACGACGAGGATGCGGGCCAGGCATCGTTGACGTCGAGAACAAATTCTATGCAAATTTAACATTTTTTAAATGCTTGGATTGTGATTCCTTAACTTTTTTCTATACATCTAATCATCTAGTGAAAAAAAATGTATATCACAAACATCTAGTGAAAATTTAACTTTTGCAAATTTGATCTATGCAAATTTAACTTTTTTTAAATGGTTGATTGGGATTTTTGTAATTCTTTTTCACTTGATTTTGCAAATACATAACAAACTTTTGCAAATACAACATTAAGATATTAACATTAAAATATTTTTAATAGACAGCCAACTTTTTTCTATGCTTGGTCAAAATTCCTCAACTTTTTTTCATGCAAATTTTTTCTATATATATATACTATATATACATATGGTCAACTTTTTCCTATGTAAATTTTTATTATACTATACATATGATACAACATTAAAAGTATAAAAAACTAAAAAACAGAAAAAAAATAGCTAGTGAAAAAAACAATTAATCTATGCAAATTCCACCATTCATATATCTACAAATACATATATATGTACATACATTGTATACATACATATAAAGAATTTTTTAAAAAATGTATATCACAAACATCTAGTAAAAATTTGCATAGCTATAAGTAAGCATATCATAAACATCGGGCATAGCTACAATTTACATACATACATGTATACATTCATCTACAATTAAGCATAATCACAAACATCTAGTGAAAAAAAAAATAGCCGGATCGATTGAGGGGGCGGCGAGCTCGAGGTAGGCGATGGCGGCCGGCGATGGTG
This sequence comes from Thinopyrum elongatum, assembly GCA_011799875.1. Classification (NCBI taxonomy): domain Eukaryota; kingdom Viridiplantae; phylum Streptophyta; class Magnoliopsida; order Poales; family Poaceae; genus Thinopyrum; species Thinopyrum elongatum. The sequence goes on from CM022303.1 coordinate 611,519,279, forward strand.
GGGTCGAGGCCGGCGCGGGCGGCATCGGGAAGGAGGGCGCGGGCGGCCGGCGTGGAGGAGGCGCGGGCGGCCGGCGTCCGGGGCGGCGATGGCGGGGTCGAGGCCGGCGCGGGCGGCGTCGACGGGGGCTCGGCCGGGGAGGAGGCACGGGCGCGCGGCGTCGTGGGGAGGAGGCGGCGCGAGCGACGGCGGCAGCCTGGCGGTGTCCTGGTGTGGTTTGGTGTCGATGGGAATGGAGAGGGAGGGGAAAATTCGTAAGTGTAGCTTATATAGGAGGCACCTTTAGTCCCGGTTGGAGACACCAACCGGGACTAAAGGTCACTTTTGGCCAGCCGAAGCGGCGGGAAGCGCAGGCCTTTAGTGCTGCCACAACCGCGGTGCAGGAAGTTTAGTCCCACCTCGCCCAGCGAAGGGCAGCCGCACTGGTTTATAAGCCCCGCCACGGCTGCTCCTTCGAGCTCCTCTCTAAAGCAGGCCTTCTGGGCCTACCGCACCTGCGCTGCCCTGTGGGGCCTACTGGGCCTTGCGGGCCTGCATCCTGGCCCAACTAGAGGTTGGGTTTCTAGTCGTATGCAGACCGTTGTGGCCCAGTAGGTGGGCTTTTTTTTAATAAATTTATTTTTCATTTTTTTTGTTTTCTGCTTTATTTATTTTCTTTTGTTTCTGAGTTGTTTTTTACTTTATTTAGAGTTTGTTTGTGAATCTTTTTGCTTTAGGTAAAAAAAAATTATAAACTTTCTGTTAGTGCCAGTAGTTTTCAAATTTGAATAGTTTAAATTTGAATTATTTGAAATTTATGTGAATCACTAGTTTGTGAATAATTTTACTTTAAAAATAGATTTTTCAGTGATTCTTTTTTCTTCTGTTTAATATTAGTGTGTTTTATCATTATATTCAATTTGGTAATTCTTAGGCTATTTAAAAAAAATAAAATTCCTTTGTAACAGATGAGTTTTCGTCCGAAATCCTGATACTTCGAAAGAGATTGTCCATTTTGTACAGGAAGTGCATCCAGTTTTTTCCGTAACCCTCTCAACTTTTTTGCATATGCTATGTGGGTGAAATGATGATACCATGCCAACTTTCAACCTTTTCATAGTTCATTTGTAGTTCTTTTCAATTTCAGGGTCATTTAGCTCAAAAAAATCAGTAAATACATGAAAAATAGCAAATGAAGTCAGAAAGGGTTGAAAATTGATGACGTGTCTTCGAATGGTGCATACTAAACGCATAAAAAGTCTGGAGTTGAAATAAGTTAAAAAAAAATAAAATGCCTTTGTAACAGATGAGTTTTAGCCCAAAACCCTGATACTTCGAAAGAGATTGTCCATTTTGTACACGAAGTGCATCCAGTTTTTGTCGTAACCCTCTCAACTTTTTTGCACATGCTATGTGGGTGAAATGATGATACCATGCCAACTTTCAACCTTTTCAGAGTTCATTTGTAGTTCTTTTCAATTTTAGGGTCATTTAGCTCAAAAAATCAGTAAATGCATGTAAAATAGCAAATGATGTCAGAAAGGGTTGAATATTGATGAGAAATTAATCACACATAAGTACCCTAACTATTACAAAGATTCCCTCCGGTTTGTCCAAAGTGGGACTTTCCAGATATATAAGTCTGGAAACTCACTAGAGAAGAAAGTGATGACAGTGAAGCCGGTCACATCCCAGAGTGGGATCTTTGGGTGTAAAACTTTTTCTTCGCATGTGTCCCTTTGCGCCGTAACCATGGACAATCTTCATCATTTAACTGGATGCTCGGGTCAATATTCACTGTGAATGGAGCAATTTCATGAAACTTTTCATAATCTTCTGACATGTCTGTGTTGTCCTCCACTCCCACGATGTTTCTTTTCCCTGAAAGAACTATGTGACGCTTTGGCTCATCGTATGATGTATTCGCTTCCTTATATTTTCTTTTTCTCGGCTTGGTAGACATGTCCTTCACATAGAAAACCTGCGCCACATCATTGGCTAGGACGAATGGTTCGTCTGCGTACGCAAGATTGTTGAGATCCACTGTTGTCATTCCGTACTGCGGGTCTTCCGTTACCCCGCCTCCTGTCAGATTGACCCATTTACACCGAAACAAAGGGACCTTCAAATCACGTCCATAGTCAAGTTCCCATATGTCCATTATGTAACCATAATATGTGTCCTTTCCCCTCTTGGTTGCTGCATCAAAGCGGACACCACTGTTTTGGTTGGTGCTCTTTTTATCTTGGGCGATCGTGTAAAATGTATTCCCATTTATCTCGTACCCTTTGAAAGTCAATATATTCGAAGATGGTAACTTGGACAGCAAGTACAGCTCATCTTCAACAGCGTCGTCATGCATGAGACGTGTCTGCAACCAACCGGCGAAAGTCCCCGTCTGTTCACGTGTAATCCAGTCGTCAGACTGCTCCGGGTGTTTGGAGCATAGAATATTCTTGTGTCCCTCGATATACGGAGCCACCAAGGAGGAATTTTGTAGAACTGTGTAGTGTGCTTTAGTGAGAGAATGCCCGTCCATACATATTATTGCTTTCGGTCCTAGCGTGCCTTTTCCACCCAGTCTGCCCTCATGCCGCGATTCAGGAACACCAATCGGCTTAAGGTCAGGAATAAAGTCAACAAAAAACTCAATGACCTCCTCATTTTCATGGCCCTTGGAGATGCTTCCTTCCGGCCTAGCACGGTTATGAACATATTTCTTTAAGACTCCCATGAACCTCTCAAAGGGGAACATATTGTGTAGAAATACAGGACCCAGAATGGCAATCTCTTCGGCTAGGTGAACTAGGACGTGCGTCATGATATTGAAGAAGGATGGTGGGAACACCAACTCGAAACTGACAAGACATTGCGCCAAATCATTCTCTAATTTTGGTATGATTTCTGGATCGATTACCTTCTGAGAGATTGCATTGAAGAATGCACATAGCTTCACAATGGCTAATCGAACGTTTTCCGGTAGAAGCCCCCTCAATGCAATCGGAAGCAGTTGCGTCATAATCACGTGGCAGTCATGAGACTTTAGGTTCTGGAACTTTTTCTCTGCCATATTTATTATTCCCTTTATATTCGACGAGAAGCCAGACGAGACCTTCATACCGAGCAGGCATTCAAAGAAGATTTCCTTCTCTTCTTTGGTAAGAGCGTAGTTGGCACGACCCTGATGTATGCCGTCTTTTCCGTGCATACGTTGCTGGTCCTCCCGTGCCTCCGGTGTATCTTTTGTCTTCCCATACACGCCCAAGAAGCCTAGTGTAACATCCCCAGCATCACACTACAGTAATCCCTTATGATCAGTGCCAAGTCATCATCATTTGCATCATAATGGTCTCAGTGGTTAAGCATTTCCATCCAATTTTCTCTCTGAAAACAATTCAAAATTCAAGTGCAAAATAAAGTTGCCCAAAAGTTGCTGGAAAAATGTTCATCTCATAGCAAATATTCCATAACATTTATTTGTTAAGGAATACAACATCACTCCTATGCAAAGATGAACAGTAGCAATTAAAACAGAACAATTCCAGCATATTTAAATGCTATTTCATTTGTGAAAAATACAAATGAATTCTTCTGGTCTCCAAAATATTTGTGGCACTGTCTAAGATCACCAGGGAATTAAAGGGGCACTTCCCATATTTTTCCTAAGTAAATAGCGTGACCAAATATTCTCTTAACCATCTCTGTTTATTAAATAAAAAGAAAAACAGAAAAGAAGAAATAGAAAAAGACCTAAACGCTACCGTGGGGCTGGGCCTCTAGTTCTACAGTGCCCAGCGGCCCAGCCCAGCTGCGGTCATCGTCCATCTCATGCGCTATCGCGCGCGCTCGCTGACACGCCGCCGATTGTCGCACTGTCGGCCATCCGCCGCCTCCCCGACGAGGATAAGGGCACCCCCGTGCTCCTCCCTTCCTCCCCCGCAACCCTAACCCCTCACTCGCCCGCACACGCCTCGCCTCTCCATTTTCCCCACCTCGCCGAGAGACTCCGCCGCCGCACGACGAGATCCCACGGCCACCGAGCTCCTCCTGCCTCACTGGCCTATCCATTCTCCTCGCCGTGCTCGACTCCGTCGTCTACGCCAAGCCATCCGAGACAGGGAGCACCGATGTGAGCGCCACGAGCTCGTCTTCTTCCTCGGGCCGCTGCCGTCCATCTTCGATTCCGGTCGCCGTGCTGCGCTACTAAGCCTCCGACGGCCACCGTGTGCCCCGCGGTGAGCTTCTCCATCTCCTTCCCCTTTCCATTTGCCCGCGAGAGCTCGCTAGCTAGCTGTTTCGCTGCGCCCGAACGCACTGCCGCCGGCGAGCTCGCCACCGTGGTCTCCGTCACTGTCACGCGTGGCTGAGCCCAGCATCGAGCTCCTGGAGCTTGTGCGAGTCCAACGCCACCGCTAACACGTCTCTGCGAGCCCCACATCGTCGATTCCACCGACGCCAGAACTCCGGCGCTGCCGCGGTCGTCATAGCGCTCGTTTCTGGCCATTTTAGCTCGCGATAGGGACACAGATCGACGCGGTTCGATCTTCTCGGTCGAACGACGCTGACCGCGCGCGAAACGGACGCCGGACGGCTCTTTCCGATGAGGTCCGAGGCCACACCGCCGCGTATTTGGTCGCCGGCGAGATTCCGGTGCCGACGCCGGCGACGCTGACCTGGCCTGACATGTGGGGGCCCCTGTGACACTGGCAGGTGGGCCCCTTTGACTCGTTGACCACGGTCAACGCTGACTGGGCTGATTACTGTCGCTGACAGGCGGGCCTCGCTCTCTAATTAACTCCGGTTTAGGTTAAAATTGATTAATTAGCTCAACAACCACTGACACCTGAGGCCCACACCCTTAACTAACTCTGTTTAGATAAAATAAACTGATGTTAGCTCTTTGAGTACGACATGTGGGACCCACTGATTAGTTTGACCAGCCAGCTGGTCAGCTGGCTGCTGACGCAGTAGTGACATCATGCTGATGTCATATACCTAATTTAGCATTTCTGTTAAATTTAAATAATTTCAGAAAATGCTCGAATCTTTGAAAAATCGTAGAAAATAATCCGTAGCTCAGATGGAAAAACTTTATACATGAAAGTTGCTAAGAAAAATCCCACGAATCCAACCGTGCCATCTGTTTCCGTATCGGGACCCTCTACGGAGGTGAACCCGCAACTTTTAGCCTGTTTCCGGTAGATGAATAGTGCATACATACCGGTTATTAATTCCAACTTTAATCCTAAAATGATTTAGACATGTTTTTAGGCAACCCTGCACTGCACGTTAGCATAGCATGCTCTGTGTTGCATATGTTTGCTGTATATTTATCTGTTTCTTCCCCCTCTTCTCTCTCGGTAGAGCCTGGTCCCGACGTAGTCCCAGAGACCGACGCAACTCCGGAGATTGACTACGCCCCTGACGACCAGACCTTTGCCGTAGAGCTTCCAGGCAAGCACCCCCCTTTTGAACATGCCGATATCGCCTATTCTTTCTCTCTTATGCTTGCATTAGAAATTGATGTTGTTACTGCTTTCCTATATCTGATGCATAGCCTGTTTTTGTAACTGTTGTTGATACCTACCTGCTTTTCCTAAACTGCTTAGTATAGGCTGGATAGAGACCCACCAAAGACCCACTTTGTCCCAGATTGCCCCGCTGGATTATCGGAAGACTCGACAACCAGGCCCCGGCATCGCACATCACACCCCCTTTATCTGTACAACACTGCAGCGTTACTATCGAGTGTCGAGGGTGATACCTTGTAAGCACTTCCGATGTTAACTCTGTGGAGTAGTTACTCGGTCGTGGTCATCGAGGGTGATTCCTCCTTCACCACTTCCGGTAACAACGCTGTCGTGCAACACCTCAAGTGTGAACCCATCGAGGGTGATTCCTCCGAGTTCACCTTGACGGATACATCGAGTAGGAATCCAACGAGGGTGATACCTCAGATTCCCCTGATGTTATGGACACATGGATACTTGGACTTTACAACTGTTACTTGGAAAGGCGGGTGGACCCTGAGGGGTACCCGCGCGAGCCTAAGTGGCGAGTGATGTGGAGTCGGGTTGACCTGGAGGGTACCCGAGAGATAAATACGAGGCGCGGCTGGGCATTCTTAGCCCTTGCAGCAAGTCCTCGAGACGGGGCGACGGGGTCACATCGATAGCGAGTCTCTGCTCGTTACCGCACGCTACCAATACACTAACGATTTGGATATTTGATCCGAGTGGGCCTTTGGCCCGATAGCACTAACCATCACGTGGGAATAGTTATGGGCACTCTGTGTTGTATGCATCAGCCGAAGCTTAATGGACGTCAGCATCTGAGCGGTGCGCGTCGGGTTGGACCACGTAACGCAACCGCCTTGATAGTGTGGGTTGCTAGGTCTGCTCACCGGCCGCCCACGCAACGTGCAGGAGTTCCCGGGGCGATGGCCCAAGACCCCTGGGGGCATAGGTTTAGTCCGGCGTGCTGACCTCTCTATTAGGCCTAGGTCGGGTTGCGGCGTATCGTTTGGCCGAGGCCGGGCATGACCCAGTAAAGTGTGTCCGGCCGAAGTTAATCGAGCGTGGTGGGTAAGTTGGTGCACCCCTGCAGGGAAGAAAACATCTATGCATAGCCGGATCCTCGGTAACGGACGCTCGGAGTTGTATCCCGATCGATACAACTAGAACTGGATACTTGTGACGAGAAATGGATAGTATGGCTCTGGGATTGCTTTCTCGCAGGGAGTCGAGAAAGGATCTCTGGCCGAGGTTGATACTTGGATATTAGAGCTCTGGGATTGCTTTCTCGCAGGGAGTCGAGAAAGGATCTCGGGGCGAGGTTGATAACACTACTACTACTATATATGGTGCTGATCTACCCTCTTCTAATGCTGCAAGACCGCTGAAGATGCTAGTCTTCGATAGGACTAGGCCTTCTCTCTATTCTGGCATTTCTGCAGCCCAGTCCACATATACAGCCTTTCTTTGATAATGTTGCATATGTAGTGTAGATCCTTGCTTGCTGAGTACTTTGGATGAGTACTCACGGTTGCTTTGCTTCCTCTTTTTCCCCATACCCGAATGATGCATCCAGACGACGGAGCCCCAGAGCCAGCTGCCCCCACCGACGGCTACTACTACTACCCTCCTGGCGAGTACTACTACGAGGAGCCGACCGACGACCAGGAGTAGGTTCGGAGGGTCCCAGGCAGGAGGCCTGCGCCTTTTCGATCGTAGTATTTTCTTTTGCCCCGCCTTTTAAAGGCCTATCTGCTTTATCTTTTATATCTGTACTCAGATATCTGATGCTTCCGCTGACGCTTGTATGCGAGCTTATGTATTCGAGCCCTCGAGGCCCCTGACTTGTAATATAAAGCTTGTATGACTTTATTTATGTTTTAGAGTTGTGTTGTGATATCTTCAAGTGAGTCCTTAGGCTTGATCATGTGCATTTGCGTGTATGGTTAGTGCACGGATGAGCCGGGGGCGTCACACCTAGCAGGTTCACGCAAAGATTCTTCGTCACGTGCATCACGTCGATTGCAGAGCGGACCTCTAGGTCTTTCCAATAGGGTAGGTCCCAAAATATAGATTTCTTCTTCCACATGGGTGCGCGTCCGTCAGTGTCATTCGGAACAGATTGTCCGCTAGGACCCTTTCCAAAGATTACTTTTAAATCCTTGACCATATCAAGTACATCATCACCAGTACGGTGGCGAGACTTCTTCCAGTGATCTGCCTCACCTTTGAAATGCTTGCCTTTCTTTCTTACGGGATGCCTGCTCGGAAGAAATTGACGATGTCCCAGGTACACATTCTTCTTACAATTATCCAAATATATACTGTCGGTATCATCCAAACAGTGCGTGCATGCGCGGTATCCCTTGTTTGTCTGTCCTGAAAGGTTACTGAGAGTAGGCCAATCATTGATGGTCACAAACAGCAACGCATGTAGGTCAAATTCCTCCTGTCCGTGCTCATCCCACGCACGTACACCTTTTTCATTCCACAGCTGTAAGAGTTCTTCAACTAATGGCCTTAGGTACACATCAATGTTGTTACCGGGTTGCTTAGGGCCTTGGATGAGCACTGGCACCATAATGTACTTCCGCTTCATGCACAACCAAGGAGGAAGGTTATACATACATAGAGTCACAGGCCAGGTGCTATGATTGCTGCTCTGCTCCCCAAAAGGATTAATGCCATCTGCGCTTAGACCAAACCATACGTTCCTTGCGTCATCTGCAAAGTCCCGTCACTTTCTCTCGATTTTTCTCTATTGCGACCCGTCAGCGGGTACTGTCAGCTTCCCGTCTTTCTTACGGTCTTCTTTGTGCCATCGCATCAACTTGGCATGCTCTTTGTTTTGGAACAAACATTTCAACCGTGGTATTATAGGAGCATACCACATCACCTTGGCAGGAATCTTCTTCCTGGGGCGCTCGCCCTCAACATCACCAGGGTTATCGCGGCTGATCTTATAGCGCATTGCACAACATACCGGGCATGCAATCAAATCCTCGTACTCACCGCGGTAGAGGATGCAGTCATTAGGGCATGCATGTATCTTCTGCACCTCTAATCCTAGAGGGCAGACAGCCTTCTTTGCTTCGTACATACTGTCGGGCAATTCGTTGTCCTTTGAAAGCATCTTCTTTAACATTATGAGCAACTTTTCAAATCCCTTGTCAGATACACCATTCTCTGCCTTCCATTGCAGCAATTCCAGTGTGGTGCCCAGCTTTTTCTTGTCAGCTTCGCAATTTGGGTACAACAATTTCTTGTGATCCTCTAACATGCGCTGCAACTTCAGCCTCTCCTTTTCAGTTGTGCAGTTTCTCTTTGCATCGGCAATGGCCCGACCAAGATCATCAGCGGGCTCATCTGATGCCTCTTCTTCAGCTTCTTCCCGCATTGCTGGCTCAGCTTCTTCCCCCATTGTTGTACCATCGTATTCAGGGAACCCATGGCCAGGATAGCTGTCATCGTCCCCTTGTTCTTTATTCTCTTCCATCATCACCCCTCTTTCTCCGTGCTTGGTTCAAACATTATACTGGGGCATGAAATCGGACTCAAACAGGTGGACGTGAATGGTTCTTGACTTAGAGTAATTCTGATCATTCTTACAGACAGCACATGGACAAGACATAAAACCATCCGCCCGCTTGTTTGCCTCAGCCGCAATAAGAAAAGTATGCACGCCTTTAACGAACTGGGGAGAGCATCGGTCATCGTACATCCATTGCCGGCTCATCTTTATTACACAACACCGAAAAGACCAAATTAATACAAGTTCATACATAAAGTTCATACACACTTATTCTCATAAAATAACATACAAACTCTCTAGCTAAAGCATTTAAATGCAACAACAAATGCGATCAAGATCGCAACTAAGGTAACAATTGATCCAACAGCATAATGATACCAAGCCTCACTATCAATGGCATATTTTCTAATCTTTCTAATCTTCAAGCGCATTTTCTCCATCTTGATCTTGTGATCATCGACGACATCGGCAACATACAACTCCAGTTTCATCTTCTCTTCTTCAATTCTTTTCAATTTTTCTTTCAAATACTCGTTTTTTTTAAACTAAATTTAACCTCTCGACAAGAGGGTCGGTTGGAATTTTCGGTTCACATACCTTCTAGATAAAAATATCTATGTCAACTTGATGGGCATAATTTGTCATAAACATGAAATGCAACAAATAGTTATAAAAGAGAATATACCACATCCGAATCATAAACCGGATGAGGGCCGACGGGACGGATATCAAAACCATGCCACTATGTATAACAAACAACGTACGGGTAAGAAAATTATACAAGTAACTATATATCTAAATCACACAAACATAATTTTTTTATATAAAAAAGATAAGAACAAGAGGCTCACCAAGGTGGTGCCGGCGACGGGACGGTGCGGGCGATCGACGGTGGTTAGGATGGGGACGGGAAGACACTAAGTAAATCACACCTATATATGCAAACTAAGAGTTAATTTGAGCTCAAATAGCATATAAATCAAATAAACTACCACATATAATTACTCCCAACTAAAACCCACAAATCACTATACTTATAGAGCATTGCAAGAGCTAATCTAACACTGAGAGATAAAAGGACAAAGTTGCTAACCTTTGTGACCACTTGGATGGATGGGGGGCCTTCAAATCTTGACAAATTTTGGGCAAAATGAAGGATGAGCTCGAGCTTTGAGGAAGAACAGAGAGGAGAGGAGAGGAAAGGGGAAGAACGAAGAGCTCGATTGTGGGCTGGATGAAGGGTTTATATAGGAAAACCTTTAGTCCCGGTTCATGACACAAACCGGGACTAAATGTGAGCCTCTAGTACCGGTTTGTGCCACAAACCGGGACTAAAGGGGTTGGTGGGGCCCCAGCCTGCCACCACCCCCTTTAGTCCCGGTTCGTGTCACGAACCGGTACTAGAGGTTGAACACGAACCGGGACTAATGATGCCCGCCCGCCTAGCCGTTGGAACCGGCACTAATGATCACATTAGTGCCGGTTCGTTTACAAACCGGGACTAATGTGTCTCACGTAAAGTAGTTTTTCTACTAGTGTGACTCTGGGGTGTTGCCGCCGCCTGGCCGTTCTGACCAGGACACCAAGCACTGTCACCACCGAAACCGTGGCCGAAGTGCCGGCGACTCAATAATCCTAACTCCAGGGAAGAACCCCAAACTACTATTTGTAACCTGACGCCGACGAGGCCCACAGAGGAGAGGGGAGGCCGATGATGCATCAGAGGAGTGACTCGCGGCAAGCAAGGTTTATTTTAAGGGGGAAACTTATGCTCCTTCATGTTGATTAGCAATTGCAATTATTAATAAGTAGTACTCCCTACGTGTCATATTAATTGTTGCTTAAATCGATATATCTAACATTGAAGTACATCTAGATACATTCATTTTAGCAAATATGGAACGGATGGTATGTATTGTGGTCGATGACATGGACTGCTTTATCAGCGAAATATCACATTAAAGATGCCCAAAAGCAAATCCCTAAAAATTTCCCTCTCCCGCTGCATATACGTACGCACACTTGCATCGGTGCCCAACAGCCCATGCCACCTCGCCATGCCGGAGATCTACCTCCCCCGATCATCCCGTCAGAGTCGCAAAATGGAATTAGGCGACGCCGCAAAGCCGAGAGATATGCGCCCGCTAGGTGATTAGGCCGGTCCGCGCTTCGAATTAAATGCCCCGCCCAACCCTAGCCGCGCACGGCGCATCTCATCTCGTCTGCATGACTACATCTGCCCGCCCACGTCACCGCCGGCGACGTCCAGCGAGCGTGACACCGCCACCGGCCCGCGGCCGTCCGATCGATCGTCTCGCACGCCCACCGGCCGGGACCGGGCTGGCGAATCGAACCTCGCCACCTGGCGCCCGGCACTCTAACCGAGAGGAAAAGAAAAGTCTCTAGCTGGGTGAGTACGTACGTACGCCCCTCTGCCTAGCTATACGTAGTACCAGTACAGCTATACCAGTAGTAGTATACTTGTAGAGCCGTAGCCTTCCCGTCCCCGGCCTCCTCCCCATCTCTGTGAAAGCATCGGCGCAAAAACTAGTTGACCTGACCATGCCGTGCGCTGGCTCCTATTAATACCCTCGTCTTCCTCGCACTCCTCTCCTCCTTCATATCCCTCTCGGTAAACGGTGCTTGCAGCCGATCCCTCCACCCACCCGGCCATCGGTGGCTGGCTGCTGGCTGCTGTTTCTTGTGTTGGTTCCACTGCTGTGCGCCGTGGAGATCGGCAGCAGCAGCCGTCGGCCCTCCCTTCTAGCTCCTGCCGATCGATCGGTTGATCTGTCCGAGGGGGAAGCGAGCTGCGTGGTGGTGGCGGCCGCCGGGGAGGCGATGAATTCTCTGAGCATGGTGGAGGCGAGGCTGCCGCCGGGGTTCAGGTTCCACCCGCGGGACGACGAGCTCGTGCTCGACTACCTGGCAAAGAAACTCGGCGGCGGCGGCGGAGGGGCGGCGGCTGCGGTGGCGAGCATCTACGGCTGCCCCGCCATGGTCGACGTCGATCTCAACAAGATCGAGCCCTGGGACCTCCCTGGTAAGACCTAATCCAGATACTCCTGTATACCCAAGTAGCTTAATTACACCAGCATGCGTGTGTGTCTATATGCTTGTGTGATTAGTTCTAGTTTCATCGTCTTCCGGATCATACATACATATGCATCCCTGGGGATGATTGTCTGTTTGATTTATTTTCCTTGTCCCATTTGGCTGCTGATTCGTAATTATTCTTTTAATTGGAAGCCGATGACGTCCCAAATCCCCTTAAAAACATCGCATCCTATATCTGATATATCTCCGGTGTACATCTTTTGACGGAACTAACAATGATTTGGTCGTTTCTAAACAGACAATCTTCAGTTCTCCACTGTACTAATTAAATTCCCTGTTCATTTTTTAACAAAGAAGAAATCACATCCCAGAAGTTAATTATTTGTCCGTGTGCGTATGCATGATTGTCCAAGGTTCTCAATCATACGTCAAAATGTATTGCTCTGTTGGTTCAACTTGAATTTAAGATTTTGGGACCAATCTATGTATTTATGTGCAGCTCAATTAGCTATCTCCATTAATTTCCAGCCTATTAATGCCATGAACAATTCTCTTTGTTCCTTTCCGCTCATGCATGTGTAGTTTCCTCCACTTGCATCCAAATCTAAGGTGGCTGTGTTCATGCTGCTAGTGGCTGGAGTTGCATCCGTTTCCACTCCCAGCCAGCCATAACTGAAGTGACCACGACAATTTCCATCTCATCAAGTTGCAAGTTGCCATTATGCATGCATGCTTCCCATACTGCTAGAAACCGACCTTTTCTCCTTTCCTTTTCTTTTCTCACTTTTTTGGCCTTTCCTTTTGGTGTGCCCATGCTTTTCCCCCTCTTTATATGTCCTAATTTATTTAATTACCATTCGATTTTTTTGATCGAAAGGCAAGAAAATATCAGAGTGAGACCACCTCCTAATTAACTAGAACTGTAGAGAGAGAGAGAGAGATCAAATTCTTGCACAGTATATTTTATTTTTTTCGCCTCTTATTCCAGATATAGGAGACTTGATCAAGGGATGAATATATATAGTTTCTGGAAATTATCCTACAATGAGAACAAAATTCACACGTCTTGTCTGCCTCCATCCTTGTCGCCTTCCCCTCCCCATAACAGAAGGATATTCTCAGAGCCATGAGTTTGTTTGGCCCCTTGCTGGCCTTCTCCGCATCTGTCCCTGTTCTTGCCATACCATCAAATATTCCCCCAATTTGCCTGATCCTTAAAGGGAATTCACAGCCCACGGATGGGGACAAACTTAACACAAAAAGGAGGCCTTCCACCTTGCCTATTAGTAGAAATCACACCATGCACAAAGCCATATGAAAAGAACATATATATAGAAAGGGTTGGATGTGTATAATTGATATATCTCACAAGAATAGGCAAGATGCCTTCCCGTAATCAATAGATCTCCTTTGTTTTGGTTCCAAAAATATCTATTATTCTCCCTATTATGCAATTACCTATTAGTGGATATTTTCTCTGCCTTAATTAAATGTGGCTCTAATGTTAGGACTTTCTCTTAAAAAAATGGAGAGATGTAGTCAGACATACTACTTGGGTTTGCACATTACACACAGTACATCATTAGATGCACATCTTGCACATGTTCCAAAAAGATTATTATTTTGTTCATAGTTCATCTCATTTTTACATAATTGTTTGTTAATTTGCTCCGTGATTGTATTCAGAAATTGCATGTATTGGCGGCAAGGAGTGGTACTTCTACAGCTTGAGGGACAGGAAGTACGCTACAGGCCAGAGAACAAATAGAGCAACTGAATCGGGCTACTGGAAGGCCACCGGGAAAGACAGACCGATAAGCCGGAAAGGGTTGCTAGTTGGCATGAGAAAAACCCTAGTGTTCTATCAAGGCAGAGCCCCTAAGGGGAAGAAGACTGAGTGGGTCATGCATGAATTCCGCAAGGAAGGGCAAGGCGATCTGATGAAGTTGCCACTCAAGGTAATATCATTATATAATTATACACATATAGCAAATTTAATCTTACTACTTGATACTCCACTCTTTCCCCTTTTTGTTCCTTATTTGATGCTTATAGTATAATGCCTCACATGTATAGAAAATGCAAGAGATCCCACCAAATATTAATGCACACAATCAAGAAACTATATATCCTGGGCACTTTTTTTGGAGGGGAGGGGACATTGAAAATGAAACGTGGCAGACTTGATTTGACATGTGGTAGATTTAAAAACAAGTATGAACTAAAGAAACAAAAACCTTTCATTCACGTGACATCCACATGTGGAGGCTACTGGCCGGAATGCCAACTCATCCTATAATACATGTGCAATGGATAATGTAGTACCACCAGCCAGCTCATTATACATGAATGCCCTCTCAATTAAAGATCTAGCTAGCTAGCTAGCTATAAAGAGTAGAACTGAAGTCCCAAAGTTGCAGTGAAGTCACAAAGTTCACCATCTATTTAGTTAACCCCTTAATTTGTGATAATTAGGTATCATCTAAATAATACTGCAAGATGTCTAAATCCTGGAGCGGTTTGTGTTAAGACACCAGAAATGATAGTTAGCTGAATTTGATTAGAAATCGTGGTAGCTAGCTATAACATATGTTCATGATTTTAATTGTTGATTAGCCGGGCCGGGTTCCGTTGTACTTGATCCTTTCTTTACATGTGTGGGTCACTCTCATGCCACCTACGTACATAGATATGAGGATGATCTGGTCTCTTTTAGATGTACACCCCAATATATATATATGATCACTTCAGAAGTTCAGATGCATACATATATGATATAGTACAAATTAATCTACTCAGTTATTTTCCAGTCTAATGATCCTAATGTGTAATATTTTTTATTAAGCAGGAGGACTGGGTCTTGTGTAGGGTTTTCTACAAGACTAGGGCAACCGTTGCCAAGCCACCCACAGGGAGTAGCTACAACATTGACAGTGCAGCTGCAACCTCGCTGCCTCCTCTCATTGACAACTACATTGCCTTTGACCATCCTGGAATGTCGACGTTGCAGAACCTAGAGGGTTATGAGCAAGTGCCCTGCTTCTCCAATAATCCCTCCTCTCACCCGTCGTCGGCGGCCTCCATGAACATCCCGGTGACGGCGATGGCGCCCATGGCTGCTGATCAGGAGCAGCAGCACATGGGGAAGGCGATCAAGGACGCGTTGAGCCAGCTCACCAGGTTTGAGCAAGGCAACGTGAAGAGGGAGGCCCCTGCCCAGGGTGGTGTGTTTGCTCAAGATGGGTTCGAGTACTTAGCTGAGAGTGGCTTCTCACAGATGTGGAACTCACTCAATTGATTTTCTAGCTAGGGATATTATTGTTACCAATCAAGGATGGATATAACTCTTGAAAAGAAGATCTAGACTTGGGTGTGTGTGTCTATATGTGCTATTGCATGCAGTTGTGGTATATAGCTAGTAGTACTATCATCTAGTTCACATTATTTGTCAAAGAGAAAAGGAGGGTCAGAGGAGAGAGCTGATATATGTCATCAATGATGTAAATCTGTATATACATTATTTGTGTACGACTATGGATAAGACGAAAAAATTAGTGTCTGGTGCTAGAATATAAACTAATATATGGAAACATAAATTTTGTGGTTCCTATTAGTAGATTCTACTCTAGTTGGGCTTTCCTGTGTATTAGTTTGGTCTGCACAAATGATTGACATATACTGATTATATTAATTGTTATACATCTGGAGACTAATCTCCCGTTCTGCTCGTTCGAAGTTCTAAGGGAGGTTATATATGTCGCCGTCCACTTGTTCATCTTTCGTGACGTTCGGTGCAAAATATATATTTCATATTTAATGACTAAAGTTCTTTTAATTTGGCCCGTTCCAAGCTTCCAATGAATCAAAGGGCAGCTGCCCATTTTAAATTATCACTAGACATTTCTCAGATTAGCCCCTTGGTTGCGACGTTTCCACTGGGACTTTAACCTGAATTTGCAGTTTTACTAAGGAATTTAGCAGTAAACAAAAATTTGGTTTGAGAAGTCAGATCATCAAAGAGTATATATTCATATTTTTTTCATTTGTTTTCCTCACACTTGAATTAAACCTTTATCCAGTGCAGCCAAAAAATGCTTGGTCCTTTCCAAGTGGACAAAAAGAAAGACAAAGTCATAGCTCACAACTGGAGATTCTTTAAATATATATATGCCGTGAAAGGGATTTAAGTTCACACCTATCTTCTCATACCCCTCGACACACTAACTGTTTCATGCCTAGTACTAAGATTAGTTAGTAACTTGAAAGCCACCTAAATAATTTCAAACACCAACATGTGGACCATATAAAAACACTGCGAGTTACACAAGCCCACTAGCTAATATATATATTAGAGGTATTTATCATTCTCTAAAGCTAGTTGACAATACACTACTTTGATTTGCATTCATGATTCTCCATCACCACTACTAACTAATCATTGTGCACGAAAAATTCCAACACTAGTAGAAAACAGGGCTTTGGTCCAGGCCTGCCCAGCCCATTAGTCCCGGTTCAGTCACGAACCGGGACCCATGGGGGCATACGTCCCGGTTCGTGCGCCCAGGGGGCCGGCCGGGCCTCGTGGGGCATTGGTCCCGGTTCGTCTGGACCCTTTTGTCCCGGTTCCAGACACGAACCAGGACCAATGGGCCTCGCTCCTGGCCCACATCCATTGGTCCCGGTTCGTGGCTGGAACCGGGACTAAAGCCCTTTGGTCCCGGTTCCAGCCACGAACCGGGACCAATGTTGTGCCTATATATACCCCTCGCCCGCGAGCAGAGCACTCCACTGCTCTGTTTTTTTCTGGCCAGCGAGGGGAGGGGTTTGTGGTGCTCTAGCTTACCTCCTATGCACATGACGTGTTCGATGAAATGCCCGAGCAACACTACTTAAGCTTTCTCCTCTCCAAACTCGACCTTCAAGCTCCATTTTCCTCAAGATTTGTCTAGGTTTAGCGGTCCGTCACGTCCCGTCCCCGTCTTCACAGCCGTCGATCGCCCGCGCCGATCTCGTCGCCGGCATAACCGTGGTGAGCCTCTTGTTCTTATCTTCTTTCTAAAAGAAAAAAATTCTTACTTGTATGATTTAGATAGATACTTGTCTAATTTTCTTACTTTTATTATTGTTTGTTATTATATAGTGCGATGGTTTTGGTATCCGCCCCCATCGGCCCTCGTCCTGTCTATGATTCGGATGTGGTATATATTATATTTTATAACTATTTGGTTCATTTATTGTTTATGACAATTATGCCGACCAACGTGACATAGATTTTTTTATCTAGGAGGTATGTGAACCGGAAATTCCAACCGACCCTATTGTCGAGAGGTTAAATTTAGTTGAAGAAGAAAACAATTACTTGAAGGAAAAATTGAAAAAAATTGAGGAGGAGAAGATGATATTGGAGTTGCATGTTGCGGATGTCGTCGATGATCACAAGATCAAGATGGATGCAATGCGCTTCAAGATTAGAAAGTATAGAAAATATGCCATTCATACCGAGGCTTGGTATCATTATGCCGTTGGATCAATTGTTACCTTGGTTGCGATTATGATCGCATTTGTTTTTGCATTGAAATATTTTACATAGTTTCAATGTATGGTTTAATTAGATGCTCTGGAGAGCTATATGTTGTTCAATGAGAACTATGTATGTACTTTGGTTTTAATGTGATGATGAACTTCTATTAATTTGGTCACTTATCTATTCATGATGTTTTGTAATGGTTTTTGACACACTTAATTATATATAATGCACGCAGATGAACCGGCAATGGATGTACGGTGACAGACGCACCTCCGAGAGTACATTAAGGGCGTGCATAATTTTCTCAAAGTGGCTGAGGCAAACAAGCAGAATGGTTTTATGTGTTGTCCATGCCCTATATGTGGGAATACGAAGTCTTACTCTGACCGGAAAATCCTTCACACCCACCTGCTTTATAAGGGTTTCATGCCACACTATAATGTTTGGACCAGGCACGGAGAAATAGGGGTTATGATGGAAGACAGCGAAGAAGAAGAGGACGATGACAACTATGTGCCCCCTGAATACGATGATGCTGCAACGGGGGAAGCTGAAGATCAAGAGGAACCAGACGATGTGCCCGATGATGATCTCCGCCGGGCCATTGTTGATGCAAGGAGACAGTGCGAAAGTGAAAAGAAGAAGCTGAAATTCGATCGCATGTTAGAGGATCACCAAAAAGGGTTGTACTCCAATTGCGAAGATGGCAACACAAAGCTCGGTACCGTACTAGAATTGCTGCAGTGGAAGGCAGAGAATGCTGTGCCTGACAAAGGATTTGAGAAGCTACTGAAAATATTGAAGAAAAAGCTTCGAAAGGATAACGAATTGCCCGACAGTACGTACGCAGCAAAGAAGGTCGTATGCCCTCTAGGATTGGAGGTGCAGAAGATACATGCATGCCCTAATGACTGCATCCTGTACCGCGGTGTGTACGAGGATTTGAACGCATGCCCGGTATGCGGTGCATTGCGGTATAAGATCAGACGAGATGACCCTGGTGATGTTGACGGCGAGCCCCCCAGGAAGAGGGTTCCTGCCAAGGTGATGTGGTATGCTCCTATAATACCACGGTTGAAACGTCTGTTCAGAAACAAAGAGCATGCCAAGTTGATGCGATGGCACAGAGAGGACCGTAAGAAAGACGGGAAGTTGAGAGCACCCGCTGACGGGTCGCAGTGGAGAAAAATCGAGAGAAAGTATCGGACTGAGTTTGCAGGTGACCCAAGGAACGTATGGTTTGGTTTAAGCGCGGATGGCATTAATCCTTTCGGGGAGCAAAGCAGCAGTCACAGCACCTGGCCTGTGACTCTATGTATTTATAACCTTCCTCCTTGGCTGTGCATGAAGCGAAAGTTCATTATGATGCCAGTACTCATCCAAGGCCCTAAGCAACCCGGCAACGACATTGATGTGTACCTAAGGCCATTAGTTGAAGAACTTTTACAGCTGTGGAATGGAAACGGTGTACGTGTGTGGGATGAGCACAGACATGAGGAATTTGACCTGCATGCGTTGCTGTTTGTAACCATCAATGATTGGCCTGCTCTCAGTAACCTTTCAGGACAGACAAACAAGGGATACCACGCATGCACGCACTGTTTAGCTGACACCGAAAGTATATACCTGGACAAATGCAGGAAGAATGTGTACCTGGGGCATCATCGATTTCTTCCGACCAACCATCAATGTCGAAAGAAAGGCAAGCATTTCAAAGGCGAGGCAGATCACCGGAAGAAGCCCGCCATGCGTACCGGTGATCACGTACTTGCTATGGTCAATGATTTACACGTAATCTTTGGAAAGGGTCCCGGCGGACTATCTGTTCCGAATGACGCTGAGGGACGCGCTCCCATGTGGAAGAAGAAATCTATATTTTGGGACCTACCCTACTGGAAAGACCTAGAGGTCCGCTCTTCAATCGACGTGATGCACGTGCCAAAGAACCTTTGTGTGAACCTGCTAGGCTTCTTGGGCGTGTATGGAAAGACAAAAGATACACCGGAGGCATGGGAGGACCTGCAACGTTGGCACGAAAAAGACGGCATACCTCCAAAGCAGTATGAAGGTCCTGCCAGCTACGCTCTTAGCAAAGAAGAGAAGGAAATCTTCTTTGAATGCCTGCTCAGTATGAAGGTCCCGTCTGGCTTCTCGTCGAATATAAAGGGAGTAATAAATATGGCAGAGAAAAAGTTCCAGAACCTAAAGTCTCATGGCTGCCACGTGATTATGACGCAACTGCTTCCGGTTGCATTGAGGGGGCTTCTACCGGAAAACGTTCGATTAGCCATTGTGAAGCTATGTGCATTCCTCAATGCAATCTCTCAGAAGGTGATCGATCCAGAAATCATACCAAGGCTAAGGAGTGATGTGGTGCAATGTCTTGTCAGTTTCGAGCTGGTGTTCCCACCATCCTTCTTCAATATCATGACGCACGTCCTAGTTCAGCTAGTCGATGAGATTGTCGTTCTGGGCCCCGTATTTCTACACAATATGTTCCCCTTTGAGAGGTTCATGGGAGTCCTAAAGAAATATGTCCGTAACCGCGCTAGGCCAGAAGGAAGCATCTCCATGGGCCATCAAACAGAGGATGTCATTGGGTTTTGTGTTGACTTCATTCCTGACCTTAAGAAGATTGGTCTCCCTCAATCGCGGTATGAGGGGAGACTGACTGGAAAAGGCACACTAGGAGGGGACTCAATAATATGCAGGGACGGGCATTCTTGGTCTCAAGCACACTACACAGTTCTACAGAACTCTACTTTGGTGACCCCGTATGTCGATGAACACAAGAACATTCTGCGCTCCAAACACCCGGAGCAGTGTGACGACTGGATTACATGTGAACACATCAGGACTTTCGGCAGTTGGTTGGAAACACGTCTCAGAGGTGACAACACTGTTTCTGATGAGCTGTACTCGTTGTCCAGGGGACCATCTTCGACTGTATTGACTTACAAAGGATACGAGATAAATGGGAATACATTTTACACGATCGCCCAAGATCAAAAGAGCACCAACCAAAACAGCGGTGTCCGCTTTGATGCAGCAACCAAGAGGGGAAAGGACACATATTATGGTTACATAGTGGACATATGGGAACTTGACTATGGACATGATTTTAAGGTCCCTTTGTTTAAGTGCAAATGGGTCAATCTGTCAGGAGGCGGGGTACAGGTAGAGCCACATTACGGAATGACAACAGTGGATCTGAACAATCTTGGGTACACAGACGAACCATTCGTCCTAGCCAATGATGTGGCGCAGGTTTTCTATGTGAAGGACATGCCTACCAAACCGAGAAAAAGAAAAGATAAGGAAGCGAATACATCATACGATGAGCCAAAGCGCCACATAGTTCTTTCAGAGAAAAGAGACATCGTGGGAGTGGAGGGTAAGACAGACATGTCTGAAGATTATGAAAAGTTTCATGAAATTCCTCCCTTCAAAGTCAAGGCTGACCCAAGCACCCTGTTAAGCGATGAAGAATATCCATGGTTACGGCGCAATAAGCAAAGGATACAAGCGAAGAAAAAGTGAAGACAGATGAAGTCAGAAAGGGTTGAAAATTGATGATGTGGCTTTGAATGGTTCATTTTGAGCACATAAAAAGTCTGGAGTTCAAATAAGTTCAAAAAAATGAAATCCCTTTGTAACAGATGAGTTTTTGTCCGAAACCCTGATACTTCGAAAGAGATTGTCCATTTTGTACACGAAGTGCATCCAGTTTTTGCCGTAACCCTCTCAACTTTTTAGCACATGCTATGTGGGTGAAATGATGATATCATGCCAATTTTCAACCTCTTCAGAGTTCATTTGAAGTGCTTTTCCATTTCAAAGGTCTTTAGCTCAAAAAAAATCAGTAAATGCAAGAAAATAACAGATGAACTCAGAAAGGGTTGAAAATGATGAGTGGCTTTGAATGGTTCATTTTGAGCACACAAAAAAGTCTGGAGTTCAAAAGTTCAAAAAAATGAAATCCCTTTGTAACAGATGAGTTTTCGTCCGAAACCCTGATACTTCGAAAGAGATTGTCCATTTTGTACACGAAGTGCATCCAGTTTTTGCCGTAACCCTCTCAACTTTTTAGCACATGCTATGTGGGTGAAATGATGATATCATGCCAATTCAACCTCTTCAAGTTCATTTGAAGTGCTTTTCATATTCAGGGTCATTTAGCTCAAAAAAAATCAGTAAATGCATGAAAATACAGATGAACTCAGAAAGGGTTGAAAATTATGATGTTGCTTGAATGGTTCATTTTGAGCACACAAAAAGTCTGGAGTTCAAATAAGTTCAAAAAAATGAAATCCCTTTGTAACAGATGAGTTTTCGTCTGAAACCCTGATACTTGAAAGAGATTGTCCATTTTGTACACGAAGTGCATCCAGTTTTTGTCGTAACCCCTCAACTTTTTGCACATGCTATGTGGGTAAATGATGATATCATGCCAATTTTCAACCTCTTCAGAGTTCATTTGAAGTGCTTTTCAATTTCAGGGTCATTTAGCTCAAAAAAAGCAGTAAATGCATGAAAAATAACAGATGAACTCAGAAAGGGTTGAAAATTGATGATGTTGCTTTGAATGGTTCATTTTTAGCACACAAAAAGTCTGGAGTTCAAATAAGTTCAAAAAAATGAAATCCCTTTGTAACAGATGAGTTTTCGTCCGAAACCCTGATACTTCGAAAGAGATTGTCCATTTTGTACACGAAGTGCATCCAGTTTTTGCCGTAACCCTCTCAACTTTTTAGCACATGCTATGTGGGTGAAATGATGATATCATGCCAATTTTCAACCTCTTCAGAGTTCATTTGAAGAACTTTTTTTGTTAGAAACTTTAATAGCAAAAAGAATTATCATAAAGATTTTTTTTGTTAGAAACTAAAATAACAAGTTTTTTTGAATATAATGATAAAACACAGTAATATTAAATAGCAGTAAAAAGAATCACTCAAAAATCTATTTTTATAGTAAAGTTAATCACAAACTAGTGATTCACACAAATTTCAAAGAATTCAAATTTAAACTATTCGAATTGGAAAACTAATGGCACTAACAGAAAGTTTATAATATTTATTACCTAAAAGCAAAAAGAATTAAAAAATAAAAGAAAATAAATAAAGCAAAAAACAAAACAGAAAAACTGGAAAAAATAGAAAAAAAATGCCACCTACTGGGCCACCACGGCCTGAATACGACTAGAAACCCAACCACGGGCCAGGATTCAGGCCCGCAGCAGGCCCAGTAGGCCCACAGGCAGAGGAGAGTCACGTTAGGCCCGTAAGCCTGTATTTGAGAGGAGCTCGAGACGGCAGCGGCAGTGGGGTTTATAAACCACTCCGCGCCCCTCTCAACTAGCGAGGTGGGACTAAACTTTTGGCCGCGGGCAGCACAAGGCCTTTGGTCCCGGTTGGTGACACCAAACCGGGACTAAAGGGGTGAATTGGTACCGGTTCGTGGCACAAACCGGGACCAATGCCACCCTTTGGTCCCGGTTCGTGCCACCAACCGGGACCAAAGGGTTGTGCTTCCCGCCCTTTCGCCTAGCCAAAACAGACCTTTGGTCCCGGTTGGTGGCACGAACTGGGACTAAAGGAGGCATTGGTCCCGGTTGATGCCACTAACCGGGACCAAAGGATTTCCTATATAAGTGGCACTTAGGAATTTTTCAGCAAGTTCTCACATTCTCCCCGATGCCGCCGCCCAGCGCCCCGACGCCGACGCCCTGCTTCTCGTAGCTATCGCCGTCGCCACGCCCTGCCCCGTCGCCGCCCGCTCCTCGTCGCCGTCGCCGTCGCCGGCCCTACCTCCTCGTCGCCGTGCCCTGCACCGACACCGTCGCTACGCCCTGCCCCGTCGCTGCGCCCTGCCCCGAGCCCGTCCTTGTCATCGCCGCCACCGAGCTCGCTCCTCGTCGCCGACGCGTCCTCGCTGTGAGCACCGCCTCGATCCCCTCCTCCTCCTCCTATTCCTCCCTGTACTGGCCGCCGTCGCCGCGCCCTGCCGCCGATTCCCCCCTCTGTCCAAATTTTTGTGGTGCACATCAAGTGTATGATGAAATGCAAAAGGGCTCTAGGAATTTTAAGAATTTTTGAGAATTTTTGTGGTGAGATGTTGATGCACAAAAGAGAGTCTGGCAAAGGTTGAGAATTTTTTGTCCAATTTAAATTGCGCTTTGACCATGGATTTTGAATCTGGTCCAAATTTGAACTGAATGATATTTGAAAATTTTGAACTATAGAACCAAATGTTTTTGGCGGAATGGGTTGTGGGTACTGTCAAATAGATGGAGTAATTTTTGTGTGTGCAAAAGAATTGGGAGAATATAGCTCCTTTGCAAATCAAAGGAAATATGAATAATTGAAATTCCAACTTTGGAATTTATTAAATATAAGAAAAATATTTACATAGTTAGTGATATTTGCACAGTTAGAGATATTCATGATCAAAGTCAGTTTTTTAGAGAAATTTGCATAGAGATTTTTTTTAGAGAAATGGTGGAGTTCACATATAATGTATATATGTTGATATTTTTTATATGATGAAAATTGTTTTGTTCATATATAATGTATATATATATATATGTATGTGGCTATGTATGTATGGATGTTCATAAAATTGTTTTGTTCATATATGTATTAATTGTTTTGTTCATAGCATTTTTTTAATATGATGAATTTTTTTCATAGCATTTTTCATAGCCATATATATGTATGTGGCTATATGTATGTATGGATGTTCATAGAATTTTTTTATATGTATATGTATATGTCATTGTCGATATAGCCCCTCCCGATAACTGACATGAGGGGGGGGGGGTCGATATACCCCCTCCCCGATAACATTTTTTTATATGATGAATTTTTTTTCATAGCCATATATAGTATGTGGCTATATGTATGTATGGATGTTCATAGAATTTTTTTATATGTATGGGGCTATATGTATGTCGTTGTCGATATAGCCTCCCGATAACTTCGACATGAGGTGGGGGGGGGGTCGATATACCCCCTCCCCGATAACATTTTTTTTCTAAGTTACTAAGGTAAAATGTTCACCCCTCCTCTCGATATACCGGGCGACCAACTCTTGAGGCCACCCAAACCCTAGAAAAAAAGCGTTGTCGATCTCCTACCCCCTCCCGCCCCTACCCGACAAACTCTCGAGGCCACCCAAACTGCTAGAAGATAACTCCGGTAACTTCGACATGAGGGGGGACGTCGATCAACCCCCTCTCGCCCGAACAAGTCTATGTATTATTTTATATCGCGGTGGACATATATCAAAGTTTGATCATATGTCAAAGTTTGAATTTAGACATATGCAACATTTGATCATATATCAAAGTTTGATCATATGTCAAAGTTTGAATTTTGACATATGCAACATTTGATCATATCTCAAAGTTTGAATTTTGACATATATAGATTTATCAAGAATGCCCCCATTATGGATGTGCACAAGTTGATCCAATTTTTTTTCTGATCTCATCTATATATATATTCTTCTATATGTCATATTGTCTGCCAAAGTATTGAAGAAATCCATGGCTTCATCATTAGTCGGAAGTAACAGGCGTATGATGCTACGAAGCTCTTCAAAGTTGTTTTGGAACGGAGTTCCGGATAGAATAATTCGCCTTTTGGTACGAATTTCAGCAAAGGCCTTCCAAATAGCGATATTCGGAAGGCTCTTGCTGAACTTTGTACCAAAAAGCGAATTATTCTATCGGGAACTCCATTCCAAAACAACTTTGAAGAGCTTTGTACCATTATACGCCTGTCATTTCCGGCTAATGATGAAGTCATGGTTTTCTTGAATTCTTTGACACTAGACAACGTGACATATAGAAGGGTAGATGAGATCAGGAAAAATATGGACAATTTTCTGCACATCCAGAATGGCGTCATTTTGTTAAATCCCTTGTCGGTCCGGACGTCGGACATTCATGAGAGAGGCGGTCCGGCCCAAACCCTAGAAGCGTTGTCGAGGCCACCCCAAACCCTAGAAGCGTTGCCTAGGCCACCCCAAACCCTAGAAGAGTTGTCGAGGCCACCCCAAACCGTAGAAGCCTCGAGCTAGCTAGGTCAACGTTTGCACTAATATATCCATCTGTCATGTTTGTATATTAATTGCCATGTTGTAATATTTGCAGAAACTATGGAGCACCGAGACATCGAAGCAGAACAGTTGTTGGGGGACATAATCCTCGGCGGAGGTGATATCTTGTCGTATCTCAATGACACCGATGGTCTGGAAGGAGAGGGTGAAGTAGGCTCCGGTGATCGAACAATGGAGGTGGAAGGACATGATTATGATGGCTCTGGTGACGGAATGCCGGTGGAAGGAGACCGTGATGACTGCTCCGGTGAGCGAACGGAGGAAGGAGCTGTTGCAAAGTCCGGCGAGGTATATATATTAATTAAGCCTGTGCTGACTAGCTAATTAATGCATTAATTGTTTTGGTATGTACACATATTAACTCTCTTCTTTCTTCTTTTCTAGCCCTCCGGATCGAGCCAAACTTCGGTAACAAGACGAGGCCCGAAGAAAAGGTTGCGCCAGGATGAAAGGTTCACGATCACAGCAATCAAGGGCGATGGCCAACCGATTGAACCCAGCCGGACCAAGGAAGCATTTTCTGCTCAGTGCGGGGTTCTTGTTAGGGACATGATCCCGATCAGCATCCACCAATGGAATAAGCCTAAGAGCGAAGACCCTCAAGTGTTTTTTGTCAACGATAGACAGAAAGATGATCTTTGGACCGCACTGAAGGCAAATTTCACCCTACCGCCAGAGCAAGATCCGGATAGGCCAGTTATAGAGCCATTGGTCAAGGATCATGCTCTTAAGAAGATGGCAGATCTATTCAGGAGGTGGAAGAATGAGTTGAAATCAACGTTTGTCGACAAAGGGAAGACTCCAGAATTCACCGGCCGATTTGAGAAGATAAGAGATCACTGGCCCGCATTTGTGGCCCACAAGACATCGGAGAAGAGTAAGAAGATGTCAGCGACAAACAAGAAAAATGCTGCAAAGAAGGAGTATCACCATCGCACGGGGTCAGGTGGCTACCTCAAAGCCCGACCGTTGTGGGACAAGGTTGAGAAGGACCTGCTTGATAAAGGGGTCGAACCAGAGACATTGAACTGGCCAGACCGTTCAAGGACTTGGTTCTTCGGGGTTGGGGGAACCTTGGACCCTGAAACCGGGAAGTGCCGTTGGACGAAGGAGCAACTTGAAATACCTGTCAAGAAGCTTCAGAAGTATATCGCCGCAGCGCAGCAAGGGACGTTCGTTCCTGACAGAGAGAACGACGAGCTCACACAGGCCCTCAGGAATCCTGAGCACCCAGGACGAACACGAGACACGACAGGCTCCGTTGCGTGGAAGGGAGGGGTTCCCAGCGCAGGCGGTTACAAAACCCGGGAGAGGAGGAGGAAAGTGGAGCAGACCGAACTGCAGAAGCTGAATGCAAGGGTACGAGCGCTAGAGGAACAAGCACTAGTTCAGAGGCAGCGACCTGCCGAAGCTACCCCAGAAGCTACCCCGCCATCTCAGCGGAGAAGCAGCGTGGCTTCCACCGAGCTCCTTCCGCAGCCTCACTTCACGGCTTCCAGCTACCCCGTGGATGCTATCACGGAGGCTCAAGATTGGCACCTTATGGCGCAATGGCAGCACCTCAAAGTCAAGGCGGCTGTCGGCTCTGTTGCACCTCCTCAACCCGGCGCAACTTTTCACTGCCTTCCGATTCCAGAAGGCTATGCTGTTGTGATGGTCGATGAAATAACGGAGGGATTTGAGGAGCTCGAGCTTGACCACCCTACCGGTGAAGGGGAGACTCAGCTGGGTCTTGCTCTGAAGACTCCATGTCTATGGCGAAAGGAGCTCATCAACCTTCCGAACTGGACGCCTCCGCCTCCTCCTCCGGCGAGTCAGGGCACTCCGCCTCCTCCTCTGCCTCCTCCTCTGGCGAGTGATCAGGGCACTCCGCCTCCTTCTCCGGCTGCTCCGGCGCGTGGCGGCACTCCGCCTCCTTCTCCAGCTGCTCCAGCGTGTGGCGGCACTCCGCCTCCTTCTCCGCCTGCGCCGGCGCGTCCGAGCAGCCCGCCTCCTTCTCCGCCTCGTCAACAACAGCGGAAGACAGCCGTCGTCGCTCCGGCTGCTCCGGCGCGTCGTAGCACTCCGCCTCATAAGCAACGAAGGAAGACAGCCGCAGCCGCTCCGGCTGCTCCGACGTCTAGCAGTACAACCAGAGGCGGGAGGCAATACATATTCGGTCCATCTCTCAAGCCTCTAGAGAAGTTACCATACGAGATGACCGAGGAGGAAAATGCGGAGATCTGTCAAGCCCAAGTGAAGGACTTTTTTGCAAAGAAAAATCCACCTCCGGAGGAGAAGATGGATCCGGTGAAATTGAAGCGCACTTTGAAGAACCTGAAGCGACCACCACCACCTCCGCCGGATGACAACCATGTCCGCGCTCTGAAAAAGGCAGTGGAAGGAGCGCGCCGGTCGGGAACTACTTCAAGTGACAAAAGGTTACAAGAACAAAGAAGTGGGTACAAAATTCCCCAGCTCGGCGAACAGGCAAAGCAATCGTGCCCCCCGCTCAAGGTGTCTAGCGATATCGTCGCAAATCTGTTGGGGATGCTGCCCGGTACCAATCCTGGTGATTACCTGCCCGACGATGCACATTTTGATACAATGGTGGTGGACGGACACAAATACCGGTACGGGAAGCCTCTCGTCAGACCTGGTGATCCTCCTCTAACAACGATGATGCGAAGATTCCATAAGTGGTACATGGGCACCTGCAAGTCTGGGAAGGATATTTTGACGCTGAGAGTTAAAGAGGAGCACGACCTCGTTGGAATTGATCTGTTGTCTGTTCCATTTGAGGAGTTCTTCCAGTTTTTCAATCAAAAGGACCTCGATAAAATAATCATCACTTGCTACTGTCTGTAAGTACTATACTTCTGTAATTAAGTCTCTATATATAGCTCAGCTCTTTCATTGCATGTATATATAATTATCCTCACTATATTATGCAGATTGAAGATCGTCGAATGCAGAAATGCACAAATCTATGATATTGGGTTCATTAACACAAATCTCATAGATGAATGGACGGTTACATATAATGTGAAAGAAACCGAGGCCAACTTGCTACAATCGTTGCTTAAAAATCAAAACAAAGATAAAATACTCTTTCCTTACAACTTCAAGTGAGTGTTACTGTCTTCTGCATATTCGGTTTCCCTTATTACTCGAGGTTATAGTAATGTAATTGATGAGTTATGCATGCGTGTGCAGCTTCCACTTTATTCTCCTAGAGATTAAGCTTGAGCAGGGACTAGTAACCGTCTTAGACTCAAGACGAAAAGATCCCAAGGAGTATGCGGCCATGACTGAAATGTTCCAGAAGTAAGTTCAATCGATCATTATCGCACCATATCGGCAACTTTGGTCATTTCCTGATATCAAGTAATTATTTTCTTTGTCTCGCAGGGTTTGGAAAGTGTTCACCACAGAAGCTCCGGGACTGCCGGGGGAGCTGCGATTTACTCACCCGAAACTAAGTACTACTAGCTAGTTCCGCGCATCTCCCATTGATTCTAGCTAGTTTCATCAATACCATTTATAATGCTTGATTATCAGTTTGATTGACCTTTATTTCTCGTAAAGTGGTTGTGGCAGGAAGGCGGGAATAATTTTTGTGGATACTACGTTTGCGAGTACATCTACAACGCGACGACCTCTAAGCGGGGCTACTCTGAAAAACAATATGAAGTGCGTAAGCAATAATATTCACAATTTTATTTTATTACCATCATTTGTGTTGAGTTTCATTCATATATATGTATTGAACCCCTTCTTCAAATTATATTTGGCAGATGCGGGATGAACTCCTACCACAAGATCGCATAAAAGCAATTCAAGAGGAATTGGCGGGATTCTTTCTTGACCACGTCATCAATCCAGCCGGAGAATACCATGTGGAACTTGACATCAAATGTTAGGGATTGTAAGAGATCTTATATTGTATATATGTAGCTAGTAGCGTCGGATAGATATACGAAAACTTGTTGTTCGACCAATCTCTCGGAGAAGGAGGAGGTCGATCACTTCTCTCTGTATATGTTCATGACGATCTTGTGTACTTAATGGTTTCCTTCATTTGCTTACTAGCTAGCGTGTCGAGTCCTTCTATACGTATAGTACGTAGCGTCGACCAAGCACGGAGATAAGAGAGGACACTTCTCTCTAGCTATTAGCTAGCTAACACAATATATGAACACCCTAAATTAACCCTACAAAACCCCCAAACTCCCCCCCCCCTTTCAAAAAAAAAACAAAAAACCCAGCTCCTGAGCTGCTGACACGTGGATGATCTTTGGTCCCGTTGGTGTACCAACCGGGACTAAAGGCCCTCCTCTCTAGGCTCGCCGCAGCGGCCACGTGGAGCCCCATCTGTCCTGGTTCGTATAAGAACCGGGACTAAAGGTGTTGGGCTTTAGTCCCGACCCTTTAGTCCCGGTTCCCGAACCGGGACAAATGGGCCTTTTTCTACTAGTGCAAGGTCGTACTTTCTGGGGAAATCCTTATTGTAATAGTTCTGATTTCCTTACATATTAGTAGTATTGATGATGATGCAGTTGCCAACCTAACCAATGAACTCATGCAGTTGAACCTGTACTTATCATGAACCATATGAATGAATTAGTACTTCAGTGGTACACAGACATGCCAACAGTTTTCATGCATGGAATGGAGTAGCTGGATAAGTGGTTCATGTTGCAATTCATCAACAACATGATATCATCCCTGACAAGTTGGGGCACCATGTGGTGTGGGCTCTAGATCTCAGCCTCCTAAAAGCTCAGATCTTGTCTCTTTCACTAGCCTGAACTCTGTAGAGAGTGTGTGGGCTTCCCTCTATCCCTGCATAAGAGCATCTCCATCCATTCGCCCTCCCCAAGGGGCTAGAAAAAAGCACCGCCTGGGGGCGAATCGGCGATAACTTCGGCGTGGGGGCGATCGGTTCCCAGCCGCCACCCCCAGGTCGCCCCCAGACGCCCTTTTTTGAAAAGGAAATCGGCTAAACACGACACAAAATTCGTCCAAACTCGGCGATTTCATTCTTATTTGTACAAAAACTTAAAAACATAAATTAAAACTAACTACAAACGACATTACTACGCCGCCGCCCGCCTTCTACATGCCGAGAAGCCTGTAGAACCGGGTGTAGTCGCCACCGTCGTCGTCGCCGCCGCCGCCCTGCGTGCCACCGCCGTCCCTGCTGCGCCCCTGACCAGCGTCGCCGATGTGCGGGGGGTTGGACGGCCCGGGCGCCTCATCGTCGTCGCTGTCGAGGATGACGACGCCGCCCTCCTCGTGTCCGCGGTGCCAAGCTTTGATCTCCTCGAAAGCCCGGCGCTGGCGCTCCATCTGCTCACGTACATAGTCCGCCTTCGCCCACTTGAGGGCGGTCTCGTCGTCGGTGGCAGGCCTCGTGCTCCTTCTTCACGGGGAGCAAACCCTGCTCGGTCTTCGGCCTGACGAGGCGGTAGGAAGAAGGAGAGGGGCGGCCGCCCTTGTTGATGACGAGGGCGCCGCCGCGGGTGCGGTGCCCAAGCGGCGTCTCCTGCGGCTCCGGCTTGATGGTGCGGAGCGCCGGCGAACCGGAGGAAAGAGAGCTAGAGCCCGACGATGAGGAGGTCACCGTCTTCATTCGCCGTGGCGTTCAGGAACTACCGCGACGGCGAGAGAAGGACGGGGGCGCCGGGTACTCCAGACGCGGCGTGTTGCCAGCCTCGATGTGCTTGAGGACGGCTTCGAGGGTGCGGCCGGGCATGCCCCACCATTCGCGCCGCCCGTCGGAGTTGAGGCGGCCGTGGGGCAGGACGCCGTTTGTGGAGGCGACCTGGTCGGCGTGGCGGCGGTCGAAGTACATCGTCCACAGCGTGTGGCAGTCGGCAGCATACCTCGGCTCGTTCCGCTTCTCCTCCGACAGTGACGACCGGATGCGCGCTATCTCGGCGCGCTGTTCAGCACCGGTGGGCGCCGGGGCACCGGGACGCCGCCGACGCTCAGCCTCCACGAGCCCGGCACCCGCATGTCCGGGGGCGCCGGGTAGTCGGCCTCGTAGAGGAGGCGTGCCTCATCCTTGCGCAGATGGCGGCGGCCGAAGCCGTTCGCCGCCGCGCCATCGCGTGGGAAGCGCTGGGCCATTGCCTGTTGACGGGGGAGGGGGGAGGGGGGTGTTGGGAATCGTTGCATGGAAAACAAAAAAAAATTCTACGCACACGCAATGACCTATCCATGGAGATGCATAGCAACAAGGGGGAGAGTGTGTCTACATACCCTCGTATACCGTAAGCGGAAGCGTTTCACAATGCGGTTGATGTAGTCGAACTTCTTCGCGCTTCAACCGATCAAGTACCGAACGCACGGCACCTCCGCGTTCTGCACACGTTCAGCTCGGTGACGTCCCTCACCTTCTTGATCTAGCAAGACATCAAGGTAGTAGATGAGTTCTGTCAGCACGACGGCGTGGTGACGGTGATGGTGAAGTGATCTCCGCAGGGCTTCACCTAAGCACTACAAAAATATGACCGGGGGAGTAAACGATGGACGGGGGCGCCGCACACGGCTAAAACAATGATCTGCGTCCTTGTGCGGCGCCCCCTCCCCACATATATATAGGTGGGAGGGGAGGGGAGGGGAGGCTGCCAGGCGCGCCCTAGGGCTGGCCGCCGGCCCCTAGGCTCCTGCCTTGCCCTGCGCCCCCCCTTTCCTTGTATAAACAAGGGGGAAGGAAAGAGGGGGGGGGGGGAAGGAAGGGGGAGTCCTACTCCACACTTTCCTTGCCCTCCCCTCTTTCCTTCTCCTCCTCATAGGGCTGGCCCGTATAGGGGCGCACCAGCCCCTTGTTGGCTGGTGTGTTCCCTCTCTTGGCCCATAAGGCCCATATCTTTGCCGGGGGTGCCCGAAACTCCTTTCCGATGACCCGATAAGTACCCGGTACCCTCCGGAACACTTCTGGTGTCCGAATACCATTGTTCTATATATCAATCTTTACCTCTCAGCCATTTCGAGACTCCTCGTCATGTCCGTGATCTCATCCAGGACTCCGAACAACATTCGGTCACCAAATCACATAACTCATATAATACTATATCATCATCGAACGTTAAGCGTGCGGACCCTACGTGTTCGAGAACTATGTAGACATGACCGAGACACCTCTCCGGTCAATAACCAATAGTGGAACCTGGATGCTCATATTGGCTCCCACATATTCTACGAAGATCTTTATCGGTCGAACCGTTATGACAACATACGTAATTCCCTTTGTCAATCGGTATGTTACTTGCCCGAGATTCGATCGTCGGTATCTTCATACCTAGTTCAATCTCGTTACCGGCAAGTCTCTTTACTTGTTCCGTAATACATCACCTCGTGACTAACTCCTTAGTCATTTGCTTGCAAGTTTATGATGTGTATTACCGAGAGGGCCCAGAGATACCTCGCCGAAACTCGGAGTGACAAATCCTAATCTCGATCTATGCCAACTCAACAAACACCTTCGGAGATACCTGTAGAGAATCTTTATGATCATCCAGTTACGTTGTGACATTTTATAGCACACAAAGTATTCCTCCGGTATCCGGGAGTTGCATAATCTCATAGTCGAAGGAATATGTATTTGACATGAAGAAAGCAATAGCAATAAAACTGAACGATCATTATGCTAAGCTAACGGGTGGGTCTTGTCCATCACATCATTCTCCTAATGATGTGATCCCGTTATCAAATGGCAACTCATGTCCATGGTTAGGAAACCATAACCATCTTTGATCAACGAGCTAGTCAAGTAGAGGCTCACTAGGGACACGATGTTTGTTTATGTATTCACACATGTATTTTGGTTTCCGATCAATACAATTCTAGCATGAATAATAAACCTTTATCATGAATAAGGAAATATAAAATAACAACTTTATTATTGCCTCTAGGGCATATTTCCTTCAGTCTCCCACTTGCACTAGAGTCAATAATCTAGTTCACATCGCCATGTGATTAACACCAATAGTTCACATCGTCATGCGATTAACACCCATAGTTCACATCGTCATGTGACCAACACCCAAAGGGTTTACTAGAGTCAATAATCTAGTTCACATCACCATGTGATTAAATCCAAAGAGTACTAAGGTGTGATCATGTTTTGCTTGTGAGAGAAGTTTAGTCAACGGGTCTGCCACATTCAGATCCGTACGTATTTTTTAAATTTCTATGTCTACAATGCTCTGTATGAAGCTACTATAGCTAATTGCTCCCAATTTCAATATGTATCCAGATTGAGACTCAGAGTCATCCAGATCGGTGTTAAAGCTTGCATCGATGTAACCCTTTACGATGAACTCTTTATCACCTCCATAACCGAGAAACATTTCCTTAGTCCTCTTAGGTAACTCAGGATAATTTTGACCGCTGTCCAGTGGTCCACTCCTGGATCACTCTTGTACCCTCTTTGCCAGATAAGTGGCAAGACACACATCAGGTGTGGTACATAGCATGGCATATCGTATAGAACCTATGGCTGAGGCATAGGGAATGACTTTCATTCTCTCTCTATCTTCTACCGTGGTCGGGCTTTGAGTCTTACTCAACTTCACACCTTGTAATACAGGCAAGAACTCCTTCTTTGACTGATCCATTTTGAACTCCTTCAAAATCTTTGTCAAGGTATGTGCTTTGTGAAAGTCCTATTAAGCGTCTCGATCTATCCCTATAGATCTTGATGCTCAATACGTAAGCAGCTTCACCGAGGTATTTCTTTGAAAAATTCTTATTCAAGTATCCTTTTTATGCTATCCAGAAATTCTATATCATTTCCAATCAACAATATGTCATCCACATATAATATCAGAAATGCTACAGAGCTCCCACTCACTTTCTTGTAAATACAGGCTTCTCCGAAAGTCTGTATAAAATCATATGCTTTGATCACCTCATCAAAGCGTATATTCCAACTCCGAGATGCTTGCACCAGTCCATAGATGGATCGCTAGAGCTTGCACACTTTGTTAGCATCTTTAGGATCGACAAAACCTTCTGGTTGCATCATATACAACTCTTCTTTAAGAAATCCATTAAGGAATGCAGTTTTGACGTCTATTTGCCAGATTTCATAATCATAAAATGCGGCAATTGCTAACATGATTCGGACAGACTTAAGCATCGCTACGGGTGAGAAAGTCTCATCGTAGTCAACTCCTTGAACTTGTCGAAAACCTTTTGCGACAAGTCGAGCTTTGTGGACAGTAACATTACCATCAGCGTCAGTCTTCTTCTTGAAGATCCATTTATTCTCTATGGCTCCCCGATCATCGGGCAAGTCCACCAAAGTCCACACTTTGTTCTCATACATGGATCCTATCTCAGATTTCATGGCTTCGAGCCATTTATCGGAATCTGGGCTCATCATAGCTTCTTCATAGTTTGTAGGTTTGCCATGGTCTAGTAACATGACTTCCAGAAAAGGATTACCGTACCACTCTGGTGCGGATCGTGCTCTGGTTGACCTATGAGGTTCGGTAGTAACTTGATCTGAAGTTTCATGATCATCATCATTAGCTTCCTCTCTAGTTCGTGTAGGCATCACGGGAACGGTTTTCTGTGATGAGCTACTTTCCAATTCGAGAGAAGGTACAATTACCTCATCAAGTTCTACTTTCCTCCCACTATCTTCTTTCGAGAGAAACTCCTTCTCTAGAAAGGTTTCATTCTTGGCAACAAAGATCTTGTCTTCGGATCTGTGGTAGAAGGTGTACCCAATTGTTTTCTTAGGGTATCCTATGAAGACGCACTTCTCCGATTTGGGTTCGAGCTTATCAGGCTGAAGCCTTTTGACATAAGTGTCACAACCTGAAACTTTAAGAAATGACATCTTAGGTTTCTTGCCAAACCACAGTTTATACGGTGTCGTCTCAACGGATTTAGACGGTGCCCTTTTTATCGTGAATGCGGCTGTCTCTAATGCATAACCCCAAAACGATAGTGGTAAATTGGTAAGAGACATCATAGAACGCACCATATCTAATAAAGTACGGTTACGACGTTCGGACACACCATTACACTGTGGTGTTCCAGGTGGCGTGAGTTGTGAAACTATTCCACATTGTTTTAAATGAAGGCCAAACTCGTAACTCAAATATTCGCCTCCGCGATCAGATCGTAGAAACTTTATTTTCTTGTTACGATGATTCTCCACTTCACTCTGAAATTCTTTGAACTTTTCAAATGTTTCAGATTTGTGTTTCATTAAGTAGATATACCCATATCTGTTCAAATCATCTGTGAAGGTTAGAAAATAATGATACCTGTCGCGTGCCTCAACACTCATCGACCGCATACATCGGTATGTATTATTTCCAATAAGTCATTAGCTCGCTCCATTGTTCCGGAGAACGGAGTTTTAGTCATCTTGCCCATGAGGCATGGTTCGCAAGTATCAAATGATTCACAATCAAGTGATTCCAAAAGCCCATCTGTATGGAGTTTCTTCATGCGCTTTACACCAATATGACCTAAATGGCAGTGCCACAAATATGTTGCACTATCATTATCAACTTTGCATCTTTTGGCAGCAATATTATGAATATGTGTATCACTACGATCGAGATTCAATAAACCATTTACATTGAGTGTATGACCATAGAAGGTTTTATTCATGTAAACAGAACAACAATTATTCTCTGACTTAAATGAATAACCGTATCGCAATAAACATGATCCAATCATATTCGTGCTCAATGCAAACGCCAAATAACATTTATTTATTTAGGTCCAGCACTAATCCCGAAGGTAGAGGGAGTGTGCGATGGTGATCTTATCAACCTTGGAATCACTTCCAACACACATCGTCACCTCGTCATTAACTAGTCTCTGTTCATTTTGCAACTCCTGTTTTAAGTTACTAATTTTAGCAACTGAACCGGTATCAAATACCCAGGGGCTACTATGAACACTAGTAAAATACACATCAATAACATGTATATCAAATATACCTTTGTTCACTTTGCCATGCTTCTTATCCGCCAAGTATTTGGGGCAGTTCCGCTTCCAGTAACCATTTCCTTTGCAGTAGAAGCACTCAGTTTCAGGCTTGGGTCCAGCTTTGGGTTTCTTCCTGGGAGCGGCAACTTGCTTGCCATTCTTCTTGAAGTTCCCTTTCTTTCCCTTGCCCTTTTTCTTGAAACTAGTGGTCTTGTTAACCATCAACACTTGATGCTCTTTCTTGATTTCTACTATCGCCGATTTCAGCATCGCGAAGAGCTCGGGAATCATTTTCGTCATCCCTCGCATATTATAGTTCATCACGAAGTTCTAGTAGCTTGGTGATAGTGACTAGAGAACTTTGTCAATCACTATCTTATCTGGAAGATTAACTCCCACTTGATTCAAGCGATTGTAGTACCCAGACATTCTGAGCACATGCTCACTGGTTGAGCTATTCTCCTCCATCTTGTAGGCAAAGTACTTGTTAGAGGTCTCATACCTCTCGACATGGGCATGAGTCTGAAATACCAATTTCAGCTCTTGGAACATCTCATATGCTCCGTGGCGTTCAAAACGTTTTTGAAGTCCCGGTTCTAAGCCGTAAAGCATGGCACACTAAACTATCAAGTAGTCATCATATCGAGCTTGCTAAATGTTCATAACGTTTGCATCTGCTCCTGCAATAGGTCAGTCACCTAGCGGTGTATCAAGGACATAATTCTTCTGTGCAGTAATGAGGATAATCCTCAGATCACGGAACCAGTCCGCATCATTGCTACTATCATCTTTCAACTTAGTTTTCTCTAGGAACATATTAAAATTCAAGGGAACGGTAGCACGGGCCATTGAGCTACAACATAGATATGCAAATACTATTAGGACTAAGTTCATGATAAATTAAGTTCAATTAATCAAATTACTTAAGAACTCCCACTTAGATAGACATCCCTCAAGTCATCTAAATGATACGTGATCCAAATCAACTAAACCATGTCCGATCATCACGTGAGATGGAGTAGTCATCAATGGTGAACATCTCTATGTTGATCATATTTACTATATGATTCATGTTCGACCTTTCGGTCTCTAGTGTTCCGAGGCCATGTCTGTACATGCCAGGCTCGTCAAGTTTAACCCGAGTATTCCGCATGTGCAAAACTGTCTTGCACCCGTTGTATGTGAACGTAGAGTCTATCACACCCGATCATCACGTGGTGTCTCAACACGACGAACTGTCGCAACGGTGCATACTCAGGGAGAACACTTATACCTTGAAATTTAGTTAAGGGATCATCTTATAATGCTACCGCTGTACTAAGCAAAATAAGATGCATAAAGATAAACATCACATGCAATCAAAATATGTTACATGATATGGCCATCATCATCTTGTGCTTTTGATCTCCATCTCCAAAGCATCATCATGATCTCCATCGTCACCGGCTCGACACCTTGATCTCCATCGTTGCGTCGTGGTCGTCTCGCCAACTATTGCTTCTACAACTATTGCTAACGCATAGTGATAAAGTAAAGCAATTACATGGCGTTTGCATTTCATACAATAAAGCGACAACCATAAGGCTCCTGCCAGTTGCCGCTAACTTACAAAACATGATCATCTCATACAACAACTTATATCACATCATGTCTTGACCATATCACATCACAATATGCCCTGCAAAAACAAGTTAGACGTCCTCTACTTTGTTGTTGCAAGTTTTACGTGGCTGCTACAGTCTTCTAGCAAGAACCGTTCTTACCTACGCACAAAACCACAACGGTGTTTCGTCAAGTTTGCTGTTTTAACCTTCTTCAAGGACCGGCCACAGTCAAATTCGATTCAACTAAAGTAGGAGAAACAGACACCCGCCAGCCACCTTTATGCAAAACTAGTTGCATGTCTGTCGGTGGAACCGGTCTCATGTGCGTGGACATGTAAGGTTGGTCCGGGCCGCTTCATCCCACAATACCGCCAAATCAAAATAAGACGTTGGTGGTAAGTAGTATGACTATCACCGCCCACAACTCTTTGTGTTCTACTCGTGCATATCATCTACGCATAGACCTGGCTCCGATACCACTGTTGGGAATCGTTGCATGGAAAACAAAACTTTTTCTACGCACACGCAATGATCTATCCATAGAGATGCATAGCAACGAGGGGAAGAGTGTGTCTATGTACCCTCGTAGACTGTAAGCGGAAGCGTTTCACAACGCGGTTGATGTAGTCGAACTTCTTCGCGCTTCAACCGATCAAGTACCGAATGCGTGGCACCCCCGCGTTCTGCACACGTTTAGCTCGGTGACGTCCCTCGCCTTCTTGATCCAGCAAGACGTCGAGGTAGTAGATGAGTTCCGTCAGCACGACAGCGTGGTGACGGTGATGGTGAAGTGATCTCCGCAGGGCTTCACCTAAGCACTATGAAAATATGACCGGGGGAGTAAACGATGGACGGGGGCACCGTACACGGCTAAAACAATGATGTGTGTCCTTGTGTGGCGCCCCCTCCCCACATATATATAGGTGGGAGGGGAGGGGAGGCAGCCAGGCGCGCCCTAGGGCTGGCCGCCGGCCCCTAGGGCTCCTGCCTTGCCCTGCGCTCCCCTTTCCTTGTATAAACAAGGGGGGAGGAAAGAGGGGGGGGGGGGAGGGAAGGAAGGGGGAGTCCTACTCCACACTTTCCTTGCCCTCCCCTCTTTCCTTCTCCTCCAAATAGGGCTGGCCTGTATAGGGGCGCACCAGCCCCTTGCGGGCTGGTGTGTTCCCTCTCTTGGCCCATAAGGTCTATATCTTTGCCGGGGGTGCCCGAAACTCCTTTCCGGTGACCCGATAAGTACCCGGTACCCTCCGGAACACTTCCGGTGTCCGAATACCATCGTCCTATATATCAATCTTTACCTCTCGACCATTTAGAGACTCCTCGTCATGTCCGTGATCTCATCCGGGATTCCGAACAACATTCGGTCACCAAATCACATAACTCATATAATACTATATTGTCATCGAACGTTAAGCGTGCGGACCCTACGGGTTCGAGAACTATGTAGACATGACCGAGACACCTCTTCGGTCAATAACCAATAGCGGAACCTGGATGCTTGTGACGACCCCGGCTTAATCGTGCACTAATCATACACGCAAATGCACACGATCAAGCCTAAGGACTCACTTGAAGATATCACAACACAACTCTAAAACATAAATAAAGTCATACAAGCTTTATATTACAAGCCAAGGCCTCGAGGGCTCGAATACATAGCTTGATGGCATACAAGTGTCAGCGGAAGCATCAGATATCTGGGTACAGATATAACAGAGTACAGATAGACCTTTAAGAAGGCGGGGTAAAATAAAATACTACGATCGAAAGGCGTAGGCCTCCTGCCTAGGACCCTCCGAACCTACTCCTGGTCGTCGGTCGGCTCCTCGTAGTAGTACTCGCCGGGAGGGTAGTAGTAGTAGTAGTAACCGTCGGCGGGGGCAGCAGACTCCGAGGCTCCGTCGTCTGGTTTCGACAAATGGATAAGGGAAGAAAAGAAAGCAAAGCAAACATGAGTACTCATCCGAAGTACTCAGCAAGCAAGGATCTACACTACATATGCAACATTATCAAAGGGAGGCTGTATATGTGGACTGGGCTGCAGAAAGGCCAGAATAGAGGGAAAGCCTGGTCCTATCGAAGACTAGCATCTTCATCATCTTCATCGGTCTTGCAGCATTAGAAGAGTGCAGATTAGCATAAGTAAAGTAGTAGTAGTGTCATCAACCTCGCCC
This sequence comes from Thinopyrum elongatum, assembly GCA_011799875.1. Lineage (NCBI taxonomy): Eukaryota > Viridiplantae > Streptophyta > Magnoliopsida > Poales > Poaceae > Thinopyrum > Thinopyrum elongatum. The sequence continues at coordinate 611,559,736 of CM022303.1, forward strand.
AGAGATCCTTCCTCGACTCCCTGCAAGAAAGCAATCCCAGAGCCATACTATCCAGTTATCATCTCAAGTCACCAGTTCTAGTTGTACCGATCAGGATACAACTCCGAGTGTCTGTTACCGTAGGACAGGCTATCGATAGATTGTTTCTTCTCTGCAGGGGTCACCAACTTACCCACCACGCTCGCTTAACTCCGGCCGGACACACTTTACTGGGTCATGCCCGGCCTCGGCAAAACGATACGCCACAACCCGACCGAATACTTAACAGAGAGGTCGGCACACCGGACTAAACCTAGGCATCCAGGGGTCTTGGGCCATCTCCCCGGACGGTCCTGCACATTGCGAATGCGGCCGGTGAGTAGACCTAGCCCCCCTTATACAAGCGCAGGGCGTTACCAGTCCAACCCAGCGTGCGCCACTCAGTCGCTGACGTCTATTAAGCTCCGGCTGAAGTATACGACGCAGAACGCCCATACTATGCCCACGTGATGGTTAGTGCTATCAGGCCAGAGGCCCCTCGGATCAAATATCCAAACCGTTAGTGTGTTGGTAGTGCGGTAACGAGCAGAGACTCACGAAAGATGTGACCCCGTCGCCCCGTCTCGAGGACTTGCGGCAAGGGCTAAGAATGCCCGGCCACGCCTCGTAGTTATCTCACGGGCACCATCCAGGTCAACCAGACTGCATATCACTCTCATCATAATCTCGTGCGGGTACCCCTCAGGGCCGACCCGTCTTTATCCAGAATAAACAGTATCAACAGTAATGTAAACGCATCCGTGTGGCTACCATATCAAGAAGGAATCCGAGGCATCACCCTCGTTGGATTCCCACCTGACGTAAACATCAAGTTGAACGAAGGAGGATTCACCCTCGAGGTCCACTCTTGAGGAGTTGCGCGACGGTGTCGTTATCGAGGGTGGTGCAGGAGGAATCACCCTCGCTGACCACGACCGAATAACTAACCTACAAGGTTATCATCAAAAGTGCTGACGAGGTATCACCCTCGGCACTCGATAGTAACCTAGTAGTGTCGAGCAACTAAGGGGAAAGTGATGTGCGGTGCCGGGGCCTGGTCTTTGATCCCGTTGATCGGGTCTTCTGATGATCCAGCGGGGCAGTCGGGATTAGTGGGGTCTCTGATGGGTCTCTACCCAACCTATACTAAATAGTTTAGGATAAGTATGTAGGTAACATTAGCAGGTTACAATAAACAGGCTATGCAGCAGAGATAGGATAACAGTAGCAGCAGTAACTTCTAATGCAAGCATAAGAGAGAAGAGAATAGGCGATATCGATATGCTCAAAAGGGGGGGTGCTTGCCTGGTTGCTCGGCGGCAAAGGCAGGGTCGTCAGAGGCGTTGTCGATCTCCGGAGCTGCGCCGGTCTCGGAGGCTACGTCGATACCGGGCTCTATCGAGAGAGAAGAGGGGGAGGAAACAGATAAATATACAGCAAACATATGCAACAGAGAGCATGCTATGCTAACGTGCAGTGCAGGGTTGCCTAAAGATATGTCTAAGTCATATTAGTTATTTTAGGATTTAAGTTGGATTTATTAACTGGTGTATATGCACTATTCACCTAACAGAAATGGGCAAAAGTTACGGGTTCACCTCCGTAGAGGGTCCCATCATGGAAACAGATGGCACGGTCAGCTTCGTCTCGTTGTTCTGATCAACTTTCATGTACAAAGTATTTTCATCTGACTTACGGTTTAAATTCTATGATTTTCTAAAGATTTAAACATTTTCTGAAATTATTTTATTTATTTAAATTCGAATTATCCAGAATAGTGCAGGATGACGTCAGCATGATGTAATGGTGACATCAGCGGTCAACAGATTTGCTGACCAGGTCAAACCTGACCTGTGGGTCCAGTGGGACCCACATGTCACTGACTGGAGCCAGCCCAGTCAACATTGACTGGTCAACTGGGTCCAGTGGGACCCAGTTGTCAGCCTCTGGTTAATTTAACAGCGTTTAAACTAATCTAATTAACCCAATTAAGACGTGGGCCCAGTCTGTCAGTGAGTCATTTAGTTAGTTGTTAATTAACACTAATCCTAAATGATACAGTACCCGGACCCACCAGTCAGTGGCTGTTTAGTGTGTCATTAAGCTCCTAATGAGCTAGCGGGTGGGACCCACTGACGTTTAATAGCGCGCGCGCTGCTCGCCGGCGGCGAGCTACAGAGGCGGCGGCGCTGGTCGGACTTCGCGCACAGGCGACAAAAACGCGCACCGCGACTACCTACGAGACAAGACGGCTCGCGCGCGTCCATTCGTGGTCTCAGCCGGAGCTGGAGTGGACGGAATCGGCGGCGGCGGCGACTGCGGCGGTGGCCGGATTCCGGTCGAGCTCGGGAACGACGCAAACGGCGACGAATCAAAGAGGAAAAAGGGCGGGAGGTAGCGCAGCTCACCGCGGAGCTCGAGGACGTGCTCGGGGAGGCTGGAGAGCTGCCGGAGTGGCGGTATTGGGCGGCGAGGCGCGGCGGCCGTGGCGGAGAAGAGGGGTCGGTGGCGTCGATAGGGAGCTCCCCGGCTCAAGCCAGAGGGCGGATCCGGCGTGGAAGAGCGTGGCGGGGCTCCTGGCAGCAACGGAGGGCACGGGGAGGCTCCGGTGCACGAGAACGACGAGGCGGCGGCGGCGACTCCGTTCGGTGGAGCTCGAGGGAGAGAAGAGAGGCGAGGGGATGGGGATCTGGTGGCTAGGGTTCCGCTGGGGGTCGTGGAGGACCTTATCTACTCCTCCTCGAGCTCCTGTGGCCTCGGTGTCGAGGATCCGACGACATGAACGCGGTCGGGTGCACGCGGTGGTGACACGGCGAGATGAAGATGATGACTGTAGCTAGCTGGGCCGGGCCAGACACTTTGCCACAGTTGGGCCGGATGCACAGTGCTCTTCATTCTTTTTCTTTTACTGTTTTTGCTCTTCTCTACTGTTTTGCATTATTTTCTGCTAGCAAATGATTTTCGTAAAATATGTAACTTGCCACATAAATACTTGACAATATATTGGGCTAGTTCAAAAGTTTGGAGCCATTTTGAATCCATCTAATTTTTGGTTGCAATTTATTGGAGTTAAATTGGGGCTGTTTGGTCCTGTTTGAATTTCCAGGGGCAAAACAGGAATCCAAATGATGATAGTTTTATTTTTATAAAAGCTTTGGGATTATTTGCAATATGATGAACATTTTTGTTTTGTTATTGGAAGAAATAATTATTTGACTTCGTTTCAAGTTTGAATTTGAGGCAGGAATATTTCTTAGCTATTTTTCTTAGGGCATGATGGTGATGACTTGTTATGTTTGGAAGGTGATCACTGTGGTGTGATGCTGGGGATGTTACAAATCTCCTACACTACAAGAAATCTCGTCCCGAGATTTAAGTGGGGAAGTAAAGGGGTATAGGGACGGAGGCCTGGAAGGATTGGCATCCGGTAATTGTCTCAGGGAAGGAACAGCATCTGGGAATATATTGAGAATGATTTAAGGAGGTACAACAAGTTTCAATCAGTCAGGCATCCAGTTGATGCCTAAAACAGATGATAAAGGAGTTTCAAAGCATTGAGGCATAATGTAGCATCTGATACCGGAATGAAACAAGGTAAGGAAATTAGCTCGTGAATTACATATGAAGCCAGGTGCAAGGAATACTTTGGAATCAAGGTTGTACAGGAGAGTCATGTTACGATCCTGTTGAACTGTGCGGGTGTCGATCATAATTAGGGAGAACGGTCTCATCTTTTAGGTCACGACAACAAGGTATGTCAGAGGATAGTCTGTCGTTTAGGTCGATAACAACGTCGGTACCAAGGGCGAGGGACGAAGAGAACCATTTTCCTGCTCGTTAATTCGAGGCGGACCAATGGGCAAAGTTCTCGTCCATCGGTGATACCGAGGTGTCAGCAACATTAGTAACAGGGTCTCACTGACGGAGTTGTGCACCGGGGTGTTTTATAAGCAGGGAATTATTTCTGCTTACATCATATAGATCACAAGAAAGTTAAACAAAACAATGGAAAGGAAAATGTGTTTACACAAAAGAATTAGGAGTTTATCCTGTCCAAGGAAAAGCGGAGCATGATATACATGATGGGACAGCAAGTTCAAAAGCTTTTAGGTAAAGGGGCGAGGGATGAATCATGATATTACCCATGCAACGGTGTTTGGATAATTGATCAAGAAACTTCAGCTTTGCGCTTCCAAAGTTCTTGTTGATGATCGGAGTACCATAGACATGCTTCGGGATAACATTGACATGGTCATCGGGTAAAGGTCGGACGTTGGGAACACGAAGGATCCATCGGGATTTTTTAGAACATCTCATGCAATTTTACCAGGAAAAGATGAGGATGTGGCCGATGGGTTCAGTAGCAATTCATCGACATGTCACAAAGGATGTATTTTCAAAATTTATAGGAAAAAATTTGTGTTGGGGATGACAAGAATGTTGTCGATGATAACACAAATCATCGAGGGGCAAGGATGGTATTTCTCACCATGAATTCTATTGATATCTTGGAAGAGCTCGGAATGTTCATGATGATCACGACACAATTGTCGAGAGATTTCATGATGATGTAATCGATCGGTGATGACATCAGGTCAAAGGAATGATGAAGCAAAAGGTTATTGGAACCACGGTTACGACACAAACTCGAAGTCAAGCTTGTTGTTCGAGGTGAAATGATAAGATGAGGAAGATCGACGTAAGCTTAACTCATCGTCGAAAATTGTGCTCCGTGAAGAAGGGCCAGGTAGCACAGTTAGAATTTAGCACGACAAGCATATAGCTGATCAGGCTAGGAATGATGTGATGGAGTATCCAACTCCCCAGCAACAAAGTACTAGGAGTGCTGAATCACCGAGCGGGATCCTTTCATTGTTCGGTGGTCTCGGTTGAAGACAACCCATAACCCATGGAGTGACTATGATAGGGAATGGTACCATTCCATCGGAAAAATTCATAGGACGTAGTACCACAAGATGATATCCTCGAGATAGTAGGGGGTAAAGCTCGAGGTAGTTCAGTATAGAGGTTGGACAGGTAAAATGATCTATAGAGGACAAGTATTTTAACTTGTCCGGGAAATGGAAGCAAGAAGAAAATATGGTCGGAACCACGATTGCAAAGGATCAATTCACAGATACAAGATGAAATTATACCAAGGGAACAATTGATTTTAAGAGAAGCTTCCATGATGAGTTCTACATCGGGTCCATGGGCATGAACACAAAGGTTCAAGGTCGACTCCCACTTCTTCAATGCATAATCTTTCATTCACTTCTCGCTTTTACTGAAGTTGAAATGTTGGAAATTCATCTAGCGTAACACCAGTAGTGAGTGACCCGTAGAAGTTTCTGGGTTCTCGCAGATGACAGAAGCTTAGACACAACCCATCGGGACATTTTACGAGTCTATACAACCATCAACCAGAGCAAGGGATACGAGTTCGAAAGCAAAGTGTCGAAGTGAAAGCAGATGATACAATTTACCGGAGGTACTAAATACCAAGGGAAGAGCTCATAAGATGTTTGAATATGAAGGATACTGTCGGATATTGATCCAACAAGGATTCGGCGGTCCACAAAGGATCTGATGTGAGTATCGGTATTCAAACAGAAGAAGAAAGAATGTATCGGCATCAGATTATAGAAACATCAGAATAATCCAACGTTTAAGTACAAAGGAGTTATCGTTCAGAAATGAAGGATCAGAAACAAAAGCTCGGACCAAAAATGAGTAGGTTGAACAGAACTAGATGGACAACTTTAGTGTTCCGTCTTGCAGAGATCTCCACCCATGGTTACGGAACATGTCCTGGTCAGTAGTCAGTCCCAAGTCAATATGGAGAAGGAATGCACTGCCTCTCCGTGCCATGCAAGTAGGGCGGATATACAGACGGCAAGAAGTAGAGAATACTTCAGTGCCAAAGGCAATGTCAACGGGGAAGGAATCGATAAGGTTCTTAGAATAGAAAAGAATCGGTCGGATAATTGTCCTCAAAAGGAATCAAGTGATCCGTGAGAACTAACGGGGTAAGGTTCTATCAACTGGTTCCACCTGAGAGTCCTCCGGGAAAGGATGGGAGGCAAGCACATCGGATTAAAGAAATACTTGAATAACTCAAGTATAATATCCAGAGGAATCACGACCTCCATAGTAAGGAGTGGCAGGTAGATTACCTGGGCAAAAGGACAAGTAAATTAAACAGGCTTAGTTGGACAATCAACCAATGCTTGATTGACCGAGAACCAGCTCATGTCCGGAATGGTGAATGAGCCGGAAGGACGAATTCTAGGAATCGGCGGATGATAGAAAGCATTTGCAGCAGATTGAATCAAGGGACGCAAATGGCATTGTCAAGGAATGTCAACGAAGATTGCTAAACATCTGGAATTAACCGTAATGCAGGCAGGCAGGAATTTCAAGAGCAATAAGCTGCAGAACATTCTCGGAAGATTGGATAGCATTATGAAATATTTCAGGAAACACAAGGAGAACTGGGGACGAACGAATCCCCGGTAAGTGTGAGGAATTATCCGCAGTGCGTAAAGAAGTTGTAAGGCAGTAAGCAAAAATGGATTCTTGAAATGTCGGATGGTATTTCGATATGTCGAATGGAACCCGAGAGCTACTGGAACGAATATACAAACGATAGGCGTAAGTAGTTATCCATCGGAGTTTATCGGTGGTCGGGAACTGCAAAGCAGTGGCACAGGGTCTCGGTTAACGTCGAGAAGTATCTTCAGAATCTTCTGATGAAGCAGACGATCATCTGTAGTGAATAGAATGGCTCCAATGGATAGAATGCATCTTTGCCTCTGGGAAATCTTCGGTTCTTCTCAATGGGACTCCGGGTCGCCAATTCCAATGCAAATGTGGAGTCCGACAAGGTGATCCTCTGTCACCTTTGATCTTCATGTTGGCCGCTGATTTACTCCAAATGGCAATTAATGATGCTCTGGCTAATAATCTCTTGCAACATCCGATCCCACCCACATCTGAGGAGAATTACCTGGTCGTTCAATATGCGGATGACACCATCATTGTCATGCCGGCATGCCAGGAGCAAGTCATTCGCATGAAGCAGATTCTGACTGATTATGCTGTCTCAATCGGGCTCAAAATCAATTTCCATAAGTCAACTATGATTCCAATCAACACCCCCCACGACAAATGAAAGACCCTCGCGGACCTATTTGGATGCACCATTGCTAGCATGCCCTTCACCTACCTAGGCCTGCCACTTGGCACGACCAAACCGACGGTTCTTGATATGGCCCCTATGGTTTGCAAGGCTGAACGCAGAATTACCGCAGCTATGTCCCTGATGTCGTATGCTGGAAAACTGGCTCTTGTGAACTCCCTCATCACGGCACTTGCGATCTATCCCATGGGAACCCTCAGACTCCCCCCTAAGATACTCGAACAGCTGGATAAAATCAGAAGGCATTGCTTATGGAAAAAGAAGACAGAGTTTGGGGAGAAATGCACCCCCCTGGCTGCGTGGGACATGATCTGCCGTCCCAAGAGATGTGGTGGTCTTGGGGTGCTAAATCTTCGTATCCAAAATGATGCCCTTCTGCTCAAGATGCTACACAAGTTCTATAACCGTCACGACATCCCATGGGTAAACCTAATCTGGTGCACTTACTACAATGGCATTGTCTCGCACGCAGCTGAACCCTCTGGCTCATTCTGGTGGAAAGACCTCATCAAGCTCATGCCTACCTATCATGGGGTTACAACTGTACAAATCAACTGTGGTTCTACGGCTCTGTTTTGGAAGGACATGTGGAATGAATCTATCTACACCACATCCTCCCCACGAGCATTCTCCTTCGCTGCCAATGAAGATATTTCAGTTCGAGAGTTCCTAGCAACCACTGACTTGGCTGCAACCTTTCACCTACCGCTCTCCATGCAAGGCCATGACGAGCTGCGACAGATTCAACAGGAGGTTTCTCATATCACCCTGTGTGACTCAAGTGATAAATGGATTTGTGCATGGGGAGCCCAGACATTCAAGACCTCTGCCTACTACACCTTCGTCTTCCGAGACGTGCAGGCCCATGATGGGTTCAAATGGCTTTGGAAGGCCAAATCAATCCCCAAAATCAAGGTGTTTGGCTGGTTCTTACTATCTGACCGACTCAATACTCGCAATATGCTCAGCAGGCGACACTACAATATTGGTGACAACCTAGACTGCCTTCTTTGCAACCAGCACGTTGAGGAGACTGTGGAGCACCTGTTCTTTGGCTGCACCTTCAGTAGATCATGCTGGCATCTCTTGGGTATTCACTGGCCGACGCAGGGTAGCAGGCTGGATATGATCTCACACCTAAAAATGAGGCATGGGCGTAAAATGATCATGGACATCTTTTTGGTGACTGCATGGAGCCTCTGGAAGGAACGCAACAACAACTACTTTCGACATGTGACCCCAACGGTCGCCTCCTGGAGGACACGCTTCAAAAAGGACTTTTCTGATATTAGCTATAGGCTACCACCACATAAGAAACACTTAGTGGCCACGATTATTGCTGCTATTATCTAGCCACCTCCCCCCATGTAACTCCCCACCCTCTCTTGTAAATACCATGTAACACCACCCCCCTTTTTTTTAATATATATGCAGTAGGAAACTCTCCTACTGTCTCAATTTTCAAAAAAAAAATCATCTGTAGTGAAGGGGCTCTCCGGCAGGAAGTGGTTACGAGATCCTAATGCCAGAGTTAGCAAAAATCATTTAGCCCGATTAGAAGAGAGATCAGAGTCCCAGAGTAAAGACGAGGAATAAAAGATCCTAATACCACCCAATTGGCCACGTGGGCACGTAAGCCACACAGCCAAGTTAGTAAAACAGTTTTGGACCACTGGACTCAACTTCGGCCAAGGAGTTGGAAAGGGGGATTCCTACAGGCAGTCGGCTCTGTTACCAACCTATGATGACCCCGGCTTAATCGTGCACTAATCATACACGCAAATGCACACGATCAAGCCTAAGGACTCACTTGAAGATATCACAACACAACTCTAAAACATAAATAAAGTCATACAAGCTTTATATTACAAGCCAGGGCCTCGAGGGCTCGAATACATAGCTTGATGGCATACAAGTGTCAGCGGAAGCATCAGATATCTGGGTACAGATATAACAGAGTACAGATAGACCTTTAAGAAGGCGAGGTAAAATAAAATACTACGATTGAAAGGCATAGGCCTCCTGCCTAGGACCGTTCGAACCTACTCCTGGTCGTCGGTCGGCTCCTCGTAGTAGTACTCGCCGGGAGGGTAGTAGTAGTAGTAACCGTCGGCGGGGGCAGCAGACTCCGGGCTCCGTCGTCTGGTTTTGACAAATGGGTAAGGGGAGAAAAAGAAAGCAAAGAAAACGTGAGTACTCATCCGAAGTACTCAGCAAGCAAGGATCTACACTACATATGCAACATTATCAAAGGGAGGCTGTATATGTGGACTGGGCTGCAGAAATGCCGGAATAGAGGGAAAGCCTAGTCCTATCGAAGACTAGCATCTTCATCATCTTCATCGGTCTTGCAGCATTAGAAGAGTGCAGATTAGCATAAGTAAAGTAGTAGTAGTGTCATCAACCTTGCTCAGAGATCCTTCCTCGACTCCCTGCGAGAAAGCAATCCCAGAGCCATACTATCCAGTTATCATCTCAAGTCACCAGTTCTAGTTGTATCGATCGGGATACAACTCCGAGTGTCCGTTACCGTAGGACAGGCTATCGATAGATTGTTTCTTCTCTGCAGGGGTGCACCAACTTACCCACCACGCTCGCTTAAATCCAGCCGGACACACTTTACTGGGTCATGCCCGGCCTCGGCCAAACGATACGCCGCAACCCGACCGAATATTTAACAGAGAGGTCAGCACGCTGGACTAAACTTAGGCATCCAGGGGTCTTGGGCCATCGCCCCGGACGCTTCTGCACGTTGCGAACGCGGCCGGTGAGCAGACCTAGCCCCCCTTATACAAGCGCAGGGCGTTACCAGTCCAACCTAGCGCGCGCCGCTCAGTCGCTGACATCTATTAAGCTCTGGCTGAAGTATACGACGCAGAACGCCCATAGTATGCCCAAATGATGGTTAGTGCTATCAGGCGAGAGGCCCCTCGGATCAAATATCCAAACCGCTAGTGTGTTGGTAGTGCGGTAACGAGCAGAGACTCACGAAAGATGTGACCCTGTCGCCCCGTCTCGAGGACTTGCGGCAAGGGCTAAGAATGCCCAGCCACGCCTCGTAGTTATCTCACGGGCACCATCCAGGTCAACCCGACTCCATATCACTCTCATCATAATCTCGTGCGGGTACCCCTCAGGGCTGACCTGTCTTTATCCAAAATAAACAGTATCAACAGTAATGTAAAGGCATCCGTGTGGCTACCATATCAAGAAGGAATCCGAAGCATCACCCTCGTTGGATTCCCACCTGACGTAAACATCAAGGTGAACGAAGGAGGATTCACCCTCGAGGTCCACTCTTGAGGAGTTGTGCGTCGGTGTCGTTATCGAGGGTGGTGTAGGAGGACTCACCCTCGCTGACCACGACCGAATAACTAACCTACAAGGTTATCATCAAAAGTGCTGACGAGGTATCACCCTCGGCACTTGATAGTAACCCAGTAGTGTCGAGCAAATAAGGGGAAAGTGATGTGCGGTGCCGGGGCCTGGTCTTCGATCCCGTTGATCGGGTCTTCTGATGATCCAGCGGGGCAGTCGGGATTAGTGGGGTCTCTGATGGGTCTCTACCCAACCTATACTAAACAGTTTAGGATAAGCAGGTAGGTAACATTAGCAGGTTACAATAAACAGGCTATGCATCAGAGATAGGATAACAGCAGCAGCAGTAACTTCTAATGCAAGCATAAGAGAGACGAGAATAGACGATATTGATATGCTCAAAAGGGGGGGTGCTTGCTTGGTTGCTCGGCGGCAAAGGCAGGGTCGTCAGAGGCGTAGTCGATCTCCGGAGCTGCGCCGGTCTCGAAGGCTACGTCGGTACCGGGCTCTATCGAGAGAGAAGAGGGAGAGGAAACAGATAAATATACAGCAAACATATGCAACACAGAGCATGCTATGCTAACGTGCAGTGCAGGGTTGCCTAAAGATATGTCTAAGTCATATTAGTTATTTTAGGATTTAAGTTGGATTTATTAACCGGTGTATATGCACTATTCACCTAACGGAAACGGGCAAAAAGTTACGGGTTCACCTCCGTAGAGGGTCCCGTCACGGAAACAGACGGCACGGTCAGCTTCGTCTCGTCGTTCTGATCAACTTTCATGTACAAAGTATTTTCATCTGACTTATGGTTTAAATTCTATGATTTTCTAAAGATTTAAATATTTTCTGAAATTATTTTATTTATTTAAATTCGAATTATCCAGAATAGTGTAGGATGACGTCAGCATGATGTAATGGTGATGTCGGCGGTCAACAGATTCGCTGACCAGGTCAAACCTGACCTGTGTGTCCAGTGGGACCCACATGTCACTGACTGGAGCCAGCCTAGTCAGCATTGACTAGTCAACTGGGTCCAGTGGGACCCAGTAGTCAGCCTCTGCTTAATTTAACAACGTTTAAACTAATCTAATTAACCCAATTAAGACGTGGGCCCAGTCTGTCAGTGAGTCATTTAGTTAGTTGTTAATTAACACTAATCCTAAACGATACAGTACCTGGACCCACCAGTTAGTGGTTGTTTAGTGTGTCATTAAGCTCCTAATGAGCTGGCGGGTGGGACCCACTGACGTTTAACAGCGCGCGCGCGCTGCTCGCCGGCGGCGAGCTACAGAGGCGGCGGCGCTGGTCGGACTTAGCGCACAGGTGACAAAAACGTGCGCCGCGACTACCTACGGGACAAGACGGCTCGCGCACGTCCATTCGTGGTCTCAGCCGGAGCTGGAGTGGATGGAATCAGCGGCGGCGGCGACCACGGTGGTCGCCGGATTCCGGTCGAGCTCGGGAACGACGCAAACGGCGACGAATCAAAGAGGAAAAAGGGCGGGAGGTAGCGCAGCTCACCGCGGAGCTCGGTGACGCGCTCGGGGAGGCCGGAGAGCTGCCGGAGTGGCGGTATTCGGCGGCGAGGCGCGGCGGCCGTGGCGGAGAAGAGGGGTCGGTGGCGTCGATAGGGAGCTCCCCGGCTCAAGCCAGAGGGCGGATCCGGCGTGGAAGAGCGCGGCGGGGCTCCTGACAGCAGCGGAGGGCATGGGGAGGCTCCGGTGAACGAGAACGACAAGGCGGCGGCGGCGACTCCGTTTGGTGGAGCTCGAGGGAGAGAAGAGAGGCGAGGGGAGGGGGATCTGGTGGCTAGGGTTCGGTTGGGGGTCGCGGAGGACCTTATCCACTCCTCCTCGAGCTCCTGTGGCCTCGGTGTCGAGGATCCGACGGCGCGAACGCGGTCGGGTGCACGCAGTGGCGACACGGCGAGATGAAGATGATGACTGTAGCTAGCTGGGCCGGACCAGACACTTTGCCACAGTTGGGCCGGATGCACAGTGCTCTTCATTCTTTTTCTTTTACTGTTTTTGCTCTTCTCTACTGTTTTGCATTATTTTCTGCTAGCAAATGATTTTCGTAAAATATGTAACTTGCCACATAAATACTTGACAATATATTGGGCTAGTTCAAAAAGTTTGGAGCCATTTTGAATCCATCTAATTTTTTGTTGCAATTTATTGGAGTTAAATTGGGGCTGTTTGGTCCTGTTTGAATTTCCAGGGGCAAAACAGGAATTCAAATGATGATAGTTTTATTTTTATAAAAGCTTTGGGATTATTTGCAATATAATGAACATTTTCATTTTGTTGTTGGAAGAAATAATTATTTGACTTCGTTTCAAGTTTGAATTTGAGGCAGAAATATTTCTTAGCTATTTTTCTTAGGGCATGATGGTGATGACTTGTTATGTTTGAAAGGTGATCACTATGGTGTGATGCTGGGGATGTTACAATGCTCATATTGGCTCCCACATATTCTACGAAGATCTTTATCGGTCGAACCGTTATGACATCATACGTAATTCCCTTTGTCAATCGGTATGTTACTTGCCCGAGATTCAATCGTCGATATCTTCATACCTAGTTCAATCTCGTTACCGGCAAGTCTCTTTACTCGTTCCGTAATACATCACCTCGTGACTAACTCCTTAGTCATTTACTTGCAAGCTTATGATGTGTATTACCGAGAGGGCCCAGAGATACCTCTCCGAAACTCGGAGTGACAAATCCTAATCTCGATCTATGCCAACTCAACAAACACCTTCGGAGATACCTGTAGAGCATCTTTATGATCATCCAGTGACGTTTGATAGCACACAAAGTATTCCTCCGGTATCCGGGAGTTGCATAATCTCATAGTCGAAGGAATATGTATTTGACATGAAGAAAGCAATAGCAATAAAACTGAACGATCATTATGCTAAGCTAACGGGTGGGTCTTGTCCATCACATCATTCTCCTAATGATGTGATCCCATTATCAAATGACAACGCATGTCCATGGTTAGGAAATCATAACCATCTTTGATCAACGAGCTAGTCAAGTAGAGGCTCACTAGGGATACGATGTTTGTTTATGTATTCACACATGTATTTAGGTTTCCGATCAATACAATTCTAGCATGATTAATAAACCTTTATCATGAATAAGGAAATATAAAATAACAACTTTATTATTGCCTCTAGGGCATATTTCCTTCAGGGAGGGGGAGAGAGGGGCGTCGGAGAAGTCGGCGGCGAGAGGGGACGAGAGGGGTGTCGGTGGCGAGGGCTTGTGCGTTCACCGGCGAGGGAGGTCGGCTTTTATAGCCGCGGATGGGCGGTGAGAGGGCTGCCGCCATGTGCCGCGTGGCGGGAAATGGCGGGACGCGCGTCACCGCGGCTTCACTGCGCCGCCCTTGAGGCATCAATGGAAGGCTGACCGGCGCGGCAGCCTTGGCATTGATTCCCGCGGAAACCGAGGCTATGAGGACGACGAAGACGGTGAGTCGCTGACTCGACGGGCCCATTTCATTTCGCGCCAAAAAATGTTTCCCCCGGCGCCCCCGGGCGCCCCCCAGCACTTCGGATTCGGCCTGGGTCCGCCGACGCCAAAATCGGTCCGAGCCGGCGAAATGTGGGCTTCTTGGGGCGCGACTGGGCCGATTTTTCGGCGCCGGCGACGAAAAAGGGCCTTGCGGGGCTTGTTGGGAGCTTAGCTGGAGATGCTCTAATGGAATACCTTTTCTTCAGTTAACCTCTGCACAGTGTTTTGCATACTGTATACGTATGCCGGCACTTAGTACCACGACATACGTATGACGGCACTCCAGTAGTACCACTGACTAAAGCTGACTAATAATTACACCAGCTGACCGGTTAAGTAGCTTCCTGACGTCCCTTTGCTGGCCTTTCGTACCTATTTGAGTTGGTACAGAAAGACATTTGGTGCTGCGCAACAACGGTTGAGTGGATCAAATTGACACTTCCAGTGGCCTGTCCTTGCAACACCTACAGGAGTTCACCATGCTTTGGAACTTCACCTGATCGATCACCTCCCAAATCCATTTGCATGAGCACCAACTTGACACTCTTGTCTGGATGTCAGGTTCTCGCTGCTATCTTGCAACTTCAGCTTAGGGCATCTCCAATAGCAACCCGTAAATTTCCTCCCGCATTCGTCCGCGGATGCAGGGGAGGGGGAAGGGCGCGGGGACACGGATACGGGAGGACGCCATCCAATGCTAGCCGCATACTACTCTTTTTTCACAAATCGGATGAAGTTCACGCAAACTCGACCGGATTTCGTACAAGCACGACGGATTTTCATTACATTTCGAACATTTAGAACAAAAAAAAAGGAGACCCAACCCTAAACCTATCCTACGGTGGCTGCGCCCGGCGACCAAACCCGTGTCGTCCTCCATCCGCCATCTTCATGACCACCAGCAATAAGACCGATGAAGTGAAGGTGCGGTCTTCGATGAGGAGGAATAGAACACGGGAGACGGGCCTGCCCACATGGGACACAAGGCACTGCCGCCTCCCGTGACTTACTCATCCTTGGAGGAATCTGCGACATGTCCGTTGGTGGACGTGAGGTCCATGATGGAAATGGTCGCGTCGGCGCTGTCGCCGTCCCACCAGGCCGCCTGATGGTTCGTTGGCGGCGCGTAGGAGGCGCAGCTGGCGTTGTTCTCGTCCGCAACCGCCTGTAGCTGCGCCTCCGCGGCGGCCGCTTCCTGGCGAGCGGCGGCTTGAGCGCGGACGGCATCATAGATGGCACGCTCCTCCGCGACGAAGTTGGGTTCGCCGTGGCCATGGCCGCCATGGACTCTTCGCTCGCCGTAGATCTGGACCTCCGCCAACCGGTGCTGCTCCAGGAGGAACTGGTTGTACCGTCGTTCCTCCTACGCCTGCTGGAACACCGACAAAGGCGCCGGCGCAGGCTACACCTCCGCCATGGCGGCGTTGTAATGCGTGTGCGCCTGCTCCATGGTGAAGCCGGCGTGCACAAGCGGCGCGGGAGCCGAGGTGGTGTCGTCGAAGCCCGTCTCCATCGTGGTCTCATCCTCGTCGTCGGAGACATCGGGCGAGCTGGCCGGCAAGCTGGCCTCGATCCGTCTGGCACGGCGGCTCTGCCAGGCGACGGCAAGGGCGGCCACGACGTGCTTCATCTCCATTAAAAGGCTTTCCCACAGAGCTTCATCGTCTGGAGTCATGGCGGATGCAGTGCAAGGGAGGAGGATGGGGAGGGGCTTGTGTTGTGGTGTGGAGTTAGCTAGGTGTGGCCGCCTTTATATAGTGGATTCCGGTGAGGTGAGGCGTCCAGGTGCGTCAATGCGCGGCGCCGGAGTGGGTTTCTCGGTCGGCGAGCCTGCTTAATGACGCCATACGGACGAACAACGGCATTGAACGGGCGTGGTAGATGTCTGTCCTGTCCCGTCCACTCACGTGTCTCCGGCATTGAGCAAGCGCGGACACGGGAGATGCATCGCGGGTGGCGCCCTCGGCCCGCGTGCCGCTTCAATGGCGGAGGCAGTGAGAGGTCGCATCCGCCCTGAGTCATCTTCAATGTTGAGTGGCGCGCTCTACAACGGCATGAATGCAGGCAGCTGGCGTCGGGAGGGAACACGCGCGGGCGAGGGAAGAGGAGTTTTGATGGGGCAGGGCGGTCAGAAACGGGCGTGGGATCGGTCCAGACTCCCACAAAGCCCCCCCCCCTACGTTTGTCTCCGGTTTGCGGGAGAAATCGCGTCTGGACCTCTACGCGGACCGATACAAGCCCCGCGTTGGATGCCTTCCGCGGTCCGAACAGATGCGGGCAGTTTGCGGGTCCGCCTTGGAGATGCACTTACAAGGCTCAGTTCCTTGGATTGGTGTCCACATACATGAAAAGAATTATTTGACAGATTTGAGGGCCTTCTAAATGTAAGAGCATCTATAGCCGCAACATGCAAATCAAGCCCCTCAGACGCCCCCGAACGCGCCCAGGCACGTCCGCAGGCAATGACCTGTCACGCCTGAAATTTCCCTCTCCACATCTACGTACCCCATATTCGGCACCCTATATCCATACTAAGCATACAACGTAATAGCAACTCTAAGTGATCAAATAACGCACAATGAAATCGGCATCAAACGGACAAGCAAATAATGCACATAAACAAACTGTACATCACCCAAATGATCATCAGAGTTCATCGACGGACAAGTTCTTAACTTCAACAACTAAAAACGATAAAAACATAGGATGAGGAGCGTCTTCACCACTTCCTCGCCGGGCCTTTCCCCTTCCGGTCACCAGCGTAGTTGTAGGCGTCCACAGCTGGTGAAGGATCTTGGTCGTCGGAGGAGGAGGTGGAGCTATGGCCGTCGTCGGAGTCGGAGAGGACGATCAGCCCCTTCATCCGACGGATGACCCTGGCCTTTTGCCGCTTCAACTTCGCGAGCCGAGCCGCCTCCGCCGCTGCCTCATTCGCCTTGCGCTCTGACTGCTCTATGGCAAGTCGGAGCGCCTTCGCGTTCTTCCACCGTAAGGGGCAAGCGTTTGTCTCAGCCGCCGTGAGCGACCGGCAGTTGACCCAAGCGAGGAGTCGTTCGTCCTCGTCAAGCTCCGTCGGTATCCCGCAGCGACGGCGCACGGAGTGCTCCGCCGCGTCCCTCTCCCTTGCATGTTTCCTCTCGCGGCGGGCGGCGCGCGCCTCTGATTCCGGGGTGTGCGTGCGTGCCGCCGGCGCAGGAACTAGGACCCACCGTGGCCCGCGTGGAGCAGCGGCCCGCGGGGGAAGGGGACAGAGTGGACTACGCCGCCCTGGCGAAGCTATGCGCGGGCCGGGACGGGCCAACTCCGGTCGTGTCTGTGCTGCGCCGGCGCGGGAGCTGCAGCAACGCTACAGATCCAGAGCTGCCGCCGGTGTCCACCTTGGACCGTTCCTAGGCAATGTGGAGGGCCAACTCCTGGTCCACGTCAAGGTTGGAGCCGGAGTGGCTGCCAGAGCTCGACATTGCGCCGGATTGGGTCGGAATCGGTGCGGGGAGAATAGAGGACGGAGCGAGAGAGGAGAGTGAGTGAGTGAGCTAGGGTTCCGAGCAGGAGCGGATAGGTTTCTTTGTGGGACAACCATGGGTCGGTGATGGACCGGGCTTATCAGGCAGACGTGCCCGGGCCTTCCCATATCCGCCCTACATTTGGGGGCTGGATATCAGGGGCGCCGGACAACCCGGACGTTTGAGGCCGATTTTAGGCTCCCGGATAGGTCGATTTTTTGTGACTGATGAGCTGTTTGAGACGGGTTTAGGGCGTCCGGTTGTAGATGCTCTAAGATTTTCAAGTGGCTCATCACCCGAAAGAGGGTTTGGACGGCGGACTGGCTCACCAAGCACGTATGGCCCAATTGCAGTCAATGCCTCCTTTGCAACCGCGGCCTGGAGGCGGTAGCACATTTGACCTTTCAATGCCGCTAGTCCACTCGGATTTGGATCATGGTCAATTGGCTTGGCATGCACCCTCTCAATACTCCTTGGAGCAATTTCAACGATGTCATGTGCTGGGTGGGATCACCTCATCAACCATGGCAATTCTAGGCGTAAAGTGATGGCCTCCCTTGCCATGTTTGTAACTTTGGGAGCTAAACGAGGGCAATGCGATGGTCTTCAACAAGCACTTGCCCACTAAGATCGTCTTCTCGCGCATTCGTAAGGGGTCGTCCCGTGGGGACTAAGCACTTGGGTATTATCACACCAGGATAGTAGACTTTTTTTTTTTTCCTTTTATCACCTCTGGCAAACTCTCCTCTTAGCTAATGAATGTGGTAAATCCTCTGCCACATGTCAAAAAAAAAAAATCATGCCTTAGTGTTTTGTATCTGATTCTTGGCAGGCGCCGCGACCCTTGTAAACTGCCGCTATGTCGTAATCAGTTAAACAAAAATGTTCAGGTAAGCATTTTTGCCCCGCATGACCTTCCAAAAATATATATAAAAAATTAGATCTGCCTCAATGGACAAAAAGAGCAAGAAAAAATCAGATCGAATCAGTAGCTGGGTAATTCGAGCCTATGCAGTGGGCCCAAAACTTCATGTCTCTTATGAAGTAGGTTTGGCATGGGAGGGACTTTGTCCGAAATCACTAATTAAAGAGTACTCCTTTCAAAAATCACTTTCACCTTGCCACACAAGTGGCCCGCTACATGTGCGTCGTTTGTCACAACCTGAGAGTTTTCCTTTTTCCGTAGGTTCGTTAATTCAAAACGTTTTATCTCTTAGACTGTGTGTCCAAATCTCGAACCGTTTTCACCGTTGGATCCCTCGCGTCGAGATCTTCAAAATTAGATCCCATGTTGATAGGTTTCGATGAACTTTTTTTCACGAAAAACCCCGAACCGGGAGCACGTTTTTTTCCTTTTTAAAGAGGCGCGTGTTTTTTACATTTTCAAAGAGGCCCGCTGCACACGGAAGCAAATCCCTGTCTCCATGAGAAGTAAATCCGTGCCTCTCGCGGAACAAAAAAGAAAAAAAACGTGTTTTTTTCTTTTCCGAGAGGCACGACCGTGCCTCTTGCGGAAGCAAATTCGTGCCTCCACGAGAAGTAAATTTGTGCCTCTCGCGAAAGGAAAAAAAAGAAAACGTGTTTTTTCATGCAAATTATTTTTTGAAATTTGTTTTTGGTCCAAATCCTAAGAAAACTGGGGGAAAATAGAAAAGCCAAAAAATCATCTAAAAGCCAAAAATGCATACAGAAAAATATATAGAAAACAAAATCCGGAAGGAGCGCCTAGTCACGGCTCGTGGCAGCGGCTGAGAGCTCGCCAAGTGGCGCGCTCCCAGCCTACCCCAGATGACCCTTGCAGGGGTTCTTGAAAGAGTACTCCTCAATTAGTTGCTCTCGGGTTTGTCTGGCTTATGAGGCCTTCTATGGGGCGCCTTATGTGCTAATAGGATCAACCGACCCTCATGGGCTGCCACTGTGGGCCGGCCCACCAACACGAGCGGGTAGCTTAGCTCGGGGCGCGCTAGTATACTTTTTTTCCTGAGTTGTCAGTTGACTTGACCAGGTTGCCATTGACTAGATGTGTTCAACTGTGACGCGGCCCATTTGACCTTACGCTGACTTTTTAAAAAGTTTACACGCTCGAAAAAGTTCATGGGTTTTAAAAAAGTTCCTATCAATTAGAAAAAAGTTCACAAATTTGAGGAGAAAAGTTCACATTTTTTGAAAAAAGTTCATGAATTTGAGGAAAAATTAAAAATCAGTAAAATAATGTGTATAAATTTGAAAAAGTTCATGAATTAAAGAAAAAGAAGTTCACAAAGTTGACAAAAGCTCATGAATTTGAGAAAAAAAGTTCAAAGCAACTAAAAAATGTTTCCGAATTTAAAAAAAAATGTTCACCAATTTAAAAAAAAGGTGCACAAAATTGATTTTTGGGGGAATTTGGGAATGTTAATGAATTTAAAAAAACACGCATTTGGAAAAAGAAAATAAAATAAAAACCTAACAAAACAGGTCCAAAATTGAATAAAGAAAAAAATGGTCGGAAGCTTCCTAACCTTCTGGAAGCATCACAAAACCAGGAGAGCAGGGAGCTTCCCGCTCGTCTTAGTTGGGCCCGCCCATTAAAATATATCGATGGGGAAGGGGGTGCGCGTCATTTGCCAAATGGCCTATAACTGGCTCTTAAGGCGCCAAATAGGTTTCCGCCTCGGTTATAGCAAGACAAAAGAACCCCTATCTTTCGCCGACCCTTTTGGGCTGGCCCATCTTGGAAGGGAGGGCTAGCTCCTAGCGCACGTTTATTTTTGGTTTATTACTTTCATTTATATTTATGATATGGATACATATTTATTTATTTCTAAAAAATATTTATTTAAATCTTAGATAATGTTAATTACTTATTTAAAAAATGTTTATGCATTGTAAAAAAGTCCACGCAACTTTTGAAATATATAGATAACATTTGAATAAATAATTGCATTAAAAATGTGCAGACACTTCAAAACAATGTTCAAGACATCTAAAAAATGTTTATAGAATGTAAGAAAGTTTCATAATTCAGAAAATATGTGTATAGTTAAAAAAAGTGTGCATGACATTTAAAAAATGTGTGTCAGGAAATGCACTTGATTTTTGTAAAAACTTATACAATTTTAAAAAATGACATTGTATGAAAATTGCTAACTATCATTCCACAAATGTATGTAACATTCAAAAGATATGTTCCAAAAATGTTCGTGACATTTTTTGAATAAAATTATACGATGTAAAGAATATTGTTTCAAAATATATTTCTGTCATTAAAAAATGATCTACATGTCTGTTAGAAAGTTTAACAATTATTCAATAAAATGTTCCAAACAAGATTTGAAAAATATGAACATCATGTATTTGAAAAATGTTAAGTGTGAAACTATAATGAAATGTTTCAGATGTATAATAAAAATGTACGATGTGTATTAAAAAAAGCCTTGTGTCGAAAAAGAAAAATGGAAAGAAAGAAAAAAAGACCAAAGACCAAAGAAAAATGGTGAAGAAACGCAGGAAACTGGAGAAAACTAATGAATAATGTGGAAAAATGGAAAGACGACAAAAAACACAGATAGAAAAGGAAAAAAATGAGCCAATGGCCTTACAGTACTGGGTTGGCTACACCCTCGTGCCGACCGAGTTACGACCCACAACAGGCTCAATAGCCCTGGTGGTCTGGCATGGGCATATCATAAAAGTGCCAATGGCAATGGACTGCCCCATATGGAACTGGTGGAAGGAAGGAGGAATACTGGTCATGTTTCGTTGATGCCCCACGCTAGACATCTTCGAAGAGAAATATCCTATATACTGCCAGGGCTATATGTCGTTGGTTCCTAATAGTAATCGCGCTAAATCCTATTCGGCGCCCTATGTGCCTGCTACAGTACAACTCACAAACGGGCGCATAACCCCTCTCCGCTGGGCCGCCCCATCTAGCTTTTTTTCTCTGTTTTTTCAAAACGCAAAAACAGTTTGCTAGCGCTGTGATTCGAACCAGGGACGCCCTTGTTAACTGTAAGCTGCGGTAACCACCTGTAAGCCATCCCCAACCGGTGCTACTTTCATCTTTGTATATCTTTATTTTGTTCATTTTTTCTTCTGTTTTTTTTTTGTTTTTTGTTTTTCTTCTTCCTGGGTTCGATGAACTTTTCTCAATTTCGATGAACTATTTCAAATTCAATGAACTGTTTTCAAATTCTATGAACATTTTTTCAAATTTGATGAACTTTTTTTCAAATTTGATGAACTGTTTTTCAAATTCGATGAACTTTTTTTCAAATCCAATGAACTTTTTTCAAGATTGGCGAACTTTTTCCAAATCAATAATTTTTTTTAAAAGTGATGACTTTTTATTCAAATCAATGAACTTTTTCCAAAATTTGATGAACTATTTTCAAAATCGATGAACTTTTTCAAATCGAGGAACTTTTTTTCAAATTTTATTTTTTTTAAGTCAACATGGTCAACTACGAAGCGGTCAAAAGTTTAATTTGTGAACTTTTTTCAAAATGGATGAACACTTTTTTCGAATCGATGGAATTTTTCAATTTTCTGAATATTTTTCAAAACCGATCAACTTTTTTCATTTTTTGTACGAACCTTTTTAAATATATGAACTTTCTTCAAGTTCACATTTTTCATTGTGAATTATGTTTTTCATTTTTATTATAAAATAATACGTATAATAGACTAGTTATTATCCTACATATTAATGTTGTTCTAACACGAGGGTCAAATACAGTTGTTTTTTTTTTTTGCGGGGAGGGGGTCAAATACAGTTTTGTCCTTCAAGTAGACAAAGAGATGAATTGGCTTAGTGGTTCTTGTCTTGGGTACATAAGTTTGCAGGCACAGATAGAATCATTCTTCTCCCACAATTCCCTCTAGTTTTTAGCTGTACACATGCGGATAACCATTTTCTTCTCGTCACGTTGACTGGGCTGGCCCGCTCCGCTAACAGGCGCACAAGGGGGGGGGGGGGGGTGGGGGGGTGGGGGGGGGGGGGGGGTGGGGGGTGGGGGGGGGGGGGGGGGGGGGGGGGGGCGGAAGAGGAGGACTCATTCGCCTAAAGGCAACAGTAGTGGGCTGAAATACGTGTCAATGGTTTCAAATATGTGTTTTATCATATTTCTAATACACGTTGACATATTTTTTTTGGATGACAAAATAATTATTTTTGCACTATGTAAACATTTTTAGTACATTATACAATTGTTTTTTAAAATGTCACGAACAAATATTTGAAACTTGCGAAGATTTTTGGAATTGTGAAGTACATCTTCTTAATGTACAAAACATTTCAAACATTTTTTATATTTTTTAAAGATCTTTTAAAGTGTCACATATATTTCTTTTGAAATGTGCGATTTTAATATTTGTCACATTTTTCGTCGATATGTTTAATTTTTTTTTACATATGTGCGACATTTTTCTTACATATGATTAAAATTTTCCGTATAAATGATTAACATTGTTATTTCTTTTTATATTCACATTTATACATTTTTCGTATACAACATAGAAAATTTTCTATACAGGTTTGACATTTTGCTAATGCAAGATGAACATTCTTTCAAATTATTATGTAAAGTGTTTTTATAATATACTAGCACATATGCCCGTGCGTTGCAACGGGAGAGATATTTCTTTGCGAAGCAATGGGAGAGATAATTGATGAGTCCACAAAAAACGATCTCCACAGCGATGCGATAGAGCAAGGAGTTGTGGTCTTCTCGCGGGTCATGTTTGTCCCGCGAGATCTTGATAGTGGTGGGGTTAGTCGGCGTGACGGCAACCATCCAACTTGTGCCTTTTTTTTCTCCGGGTCCACCTCTGTCTTGGGGTTGTGTCTGCCTCCTCATTTGGCATCTATGTGGCGACCTTCGGGGCGCGGTTGCTTCGACCAATTTCTCTTACGATGACATAACCGGATGGATTACTAATTTTAGTGCATAAATCCCGTTTCATTGGCAAATTTAGAGCATAACCAAACATCAATGTCCCTTCTTTATTAGGGTTTATTCTCTTTGATTATTTTTGCGATCACGTGCCCACAATTTTTTTATTTGGGCCAAACCAACATATTCTCTTTCATTGGCACATGCAAGCTAGTACCGGCAATAATTTATGGAGTCCCTCCTTCTGCTCATGATTCTCAAGATAACTTCCTTATTTTGATAGAAACTTCTTATTTCTAGACAACCTATGGACATATACAAACTGGTGGGGATTTACTATAAAGTTCAAGGGTGATACTATTCTCATCATAATTGCAAGATAGGTGAGTTGATTTTGTCCATGGACACAATAGGGAAGGTCCATAGTTCTTCCTTGTGGCTTAAATTTTTTGTTGCTCATCCATCTCACAGAAAAAGAAATGCGTGGGTAGGTCCAGTTCGTCCCATCCGGGTGACAAACAAAAAATATTCGGGAACTATGAGCGGACGGAACAAAACCTATATGTATATTTAATAGGAGGACCAATCATTTTTATGTAACAAAGCCGCCCTAGCTCAGTTGGCATCCTCCTAAGGATGTGGAGGTAACGTCGCAAGTTCTACTCCTTACGGCCGCCAAATATTTTCGGCTCCCTTGGTGAGGATTGATGGGTCAGATGTGGACGACCCAGCAGGGGAGTGCGGCTAAGGCCCAATACTACCTGCGCGACGGAGCAATTTTTTTCTTGGGCCACCTGCATGGGGGCTACTATATGACGACAGTAGCGTAAAATAGTGTGTGTGACGCACATTAGTTCGTGTACGGGCCAGCACACTGGTAGGCTGCAACACGACCTGTGTTTGTAAGGCACGAAAAAAAATCCAAAAAATGATGAGTTGAAGGATTGAAATCATGCGCTCAAAGACCCGACTACGTGCTGCTAGCCACTCGAAGAAACGAATCCTACCAACCAGTGGCCAACTCGAACATTTAAGAACATACTCCAATGTCAGATTAGAAACAATTTTTGCTTTTTAAACTTTAAATTCTTTTAAATTGCTGACATTCTTGGAAACATGAATAATTTTGAAAATTCCAAACATTTTTTTGAATTTTTTTACATTTTTAGAAATACACAACAAAATTTGAAACACACAATTCTATTTGAAAACATGAACTTTTTATAAAAAACATATTTTCATGAACATTTTTTGACTTTGTGATTTTTTTAAAAAGGAACATATTTTGAACATTTAGAACAATTTTAGAAAATGTGCTTCTTTAAACTCAGAAATTATTTTGAATTTACGAACATTTCACTAAACATGAATATTTTTCGTAATTGGAACATTTTTATAGTGCATTTTTTTTCTGGAAACTCACTAACAATTTTGAAAAACACAAAGAAAAAAATTCTGAACAAATATTTAAAGTTCTAAACATTTTTCAAAACGGGATATTTTTTGGAATTTTGAACATTTTTGAAATTTTTTTTTTCTGAAATTATGAACTTTTTTTTTAAATTTGATTTTACAAAAAAGGGATAAAGATAAATAAACTTGAAAGTAAAAAAGACAAAAGAATAAGGAAAGGAAAAGAGAAAGAAACGAAAAAAGAAAAATAGAAACATAACGCAAAAAAAAAAATGGTTCAGCCCAGCTTGGGCGCGTTGCGCGAAGCTACGACTATTTGATGCTCCATGCTTTAGTGGGCCACACTGCAGGAGGGCCATGTATGAAATTCTTGCATTTTTCCTTCTCTAATAGACAAACAAACAAAAATTTAGTACCATTTTGAATAGGAATTTTTTTTTCGATGATGAACAGATGAAAAAAATCGAAGAAACACACCTTGCATTATTAGTAGGTCTAAATAGATATAGATATAGGTATATTTAAAATATGTCTAAATATAAACACAAGTAATTTTTTTAAGAAAAAACGAAAAAACGTGCATGACATCAGCATGGCGCGGCCATTGGGCTACTTTTTTTAAACACAGTACACACGCAAGCGCTCATACATACGCGCATACACTCATCTCTATGAACGCACACACGCACACCCTATCCCTATGAAAACCTTCGAGAGACTGAGCCGACATATCATCTTGAGATTTAGAAAGTCACCGTAGGCGCCTCGTTGTCGACGAGAACGTCTTCTCCCACTGAAAGCGCATCGCCGGAAATCCTGAAATAAATATAGAAATAATGCGAGCACCAGGACTTGAACCCTGATGGGCTGGGGATACCACTGTCTCCCTAACCATCCAACCACAGATTGGTTCGCGGCCACTGATTACTTGGTCGTACCAGTTCCAATTGTTTTAGTGAGTCATTCCTCGACACCGCAGCAGGTGGCAACATAGCCACCCCGTCCTATATACCGCTTGTAGGGGGAGTTAAGGAAATTCCGCCTTGAAGCGCTTCCATATTAGGACGGCCCAATATCTGAACGATATTTCTTTTCTCCTTTTTCTGTTTTTTATTCATCTTTTTCTCTTTTCTCCCGGCCCCTATTTTTTTCCCTTTTCTATTTTCTCGTCGTTTTTTAGTCCTTTAATTTTTTTATTTGCCTTTTGAGAAATCACGTGAACATTTTCGCAGAGCATATATGAACAACTATTCTCAAATATATGAACTTTGTTCCAATGCATAATTGTTTATGTTTATATGCACGAATATTTTAAATATGATATGAATATTTATAGTGATATATATGAATTTTTCCATGCAGCTTTGTGATTATTTTTTATATAATCTTTTCTTCATTATTGACTTGATTCTTTATCCTTATCTAAATTTGTTAAATATGAATATATTTCTGGATTTTTAGTAGAACAAATAAAACAGCAGGAGTTAATGGGCCGTTCCACTTGCCAGCCCATTCTAAATTCATTCGGGCGTTGCTCCCCTATACACCACTTAAGGCTGTATATAGGATTTCCAAAAGGCAACACCTAAGACGTTGTAGTTGCAGTGGCGTGTCCAGCCATGGTAGTCTAGAAGCTTAACTATGCAAAATTATTTATTTTTAGCTTTTTTCCTTTTTGTTAGAAATCCACCCTATCAACCAACTAGCTATGACACTACAGTACTGCACAATGTAACTAGAAGTAGAAGGATCAACAAGCTCAGCACCCTAGGATCTTGCAAACTTATATTGTAAATTCATATATTTGACTACAGACCTTTACATTGATAACACAAGATTGAAGTTCTGGGTACTTCTTGTCTCCCTTCCTCTCCTCATGTCCTCCTCACTCTCTCCGCCAGTTCTCCTATCCCAGATCTGCCCTATCGGCCCCTCCTCTTTCCTCGGCTTGCTGATGGCAAGTAGGGTGAGGGCACATAACTCCCAGTAGTTTAGGTTTAGTAGCGTCCTATATGGCTATTTGGTTTCTACTAGTCCCAAATAAACCAGTCTGCCTTTTGTTTTTCTTCCTCCCTCTCCTAGCCATGGCCATGGCGGTCAAGGTATATGTGGTGGGAGGATCTCTTTGGAGCAGATTTGAGGCATCATGCCAGGCTTTGGTTGGTGCATCTTTGGATCCCTCCCTAGATTTTTCTCTTCCTTGATGTTCAGCCACCGTGGTGGTGGATTTGCTTCCGGTGAATATTAATCTTGTTTTGTTTGATTTGATGCTTTTTCCTCAACTTTATTCTAGTTGGTGCTTCCCCTGATGTTCCCCTCTTGGTAGCTTGTTGGATCCTGTTATCCATCATAAGTTACTCTGACCTCTTGACGACCCACAAGTACATGGTCACAACAGTTTTCGAGGGTAGTATTTCACCCAAATTTATTGATTCGACACAAGGGGAGCCAAAGAATATTTATGTCTTAGCAGTTGAGTTGTCAATTCAACCGCATCTGAGAAGTTATTTATTTGCAGAAAAGTATCAGTAACAAAGTAGTATGATAGTTTTTATAGTAGCAGTAACAGTGACAATAGTAATAGTAATGATAACAACAACATTTTTATAGTGATTATAACAGTAGCAGCAATAGTAGCAACTTAGCAAAGGCAATATGAGCAAAGTGTAGGCGTTGGATCAACGATGGATATTTGGATGACATTCATCATATAACACTCACAATCTAGAGCGATACACAATAGCTCAAATTCATCAATTTAATGTAGGCATGTATTTCGTATATAGTCATACGTGCTTATAATAAGAACTTGCATGATATCTTTTGTCCTACCCTCCCGTGGCAGTGGGGCCCTTAAGGAAATCTAAGGGTAATTAAGGCCTCCTTTTAATAGAGAATCGGATCAAAGCATTAACACATGGTGAATACATGAACTCCTCAAATTACGGTCATCCCGGAGAGTATCCCAATTATTGTCACCTTGGAGTCTACGGTACAGAACAATAACAAGTGCATACAACTAGCAGATAGGAGGACTCATATATATTCAGGAAAACATAATAGGTCCAACTCTGAAATCATGGCATTCGGGCCCTAGTGACAAGCATTAAGCATAGCAAAGTCATAGCAACATCACTCTCAGAACATAGTGGATACTAGGGATTAAACCCTAACCCATTGACTCGATTACATGACGAATCTCATCCATCTCCATCACCTTCCACCAAGCTCATGAAAGAATTACTCACTCCTGGTGGTAAGCATCATGGAATTATTGATGGAGAAGGGTTGTTGATGATGATGGCGACGAATTCCCCTCTCTGGAGCCCCGAACGGACTCCATATCAGCCCTCCCAATGAAGAACACGAGGCGGCGGCGCCTCCGTATCGTAAAATGCAATGAAACTTTCTCTCCAATTTTTTTCTTGGGAAGATGGTACTTATGGACTTGGAGGTTGGGCAAACGGAGGCTCCAGGGCCCCACAAGCTCAAGTGGCGCTCCCTATGGGGGCGCCACCTGAGCTTGTGGCTTTGTGGTGGCCCCTGATACGTCTCCATCGTATCTATAATTTTTTATTGTTCCATACAATTATTTTAAAACTTTAACATACTTTTGGCCACAATTTATATGATTTACTTGGACTAACATATTGATCCAGTGCCCAGTGCCAGTTCCTGTTTGTTGCATGTTTTTTGTTTCGCAGAAAATCCATATAAGCTGAAGTCCAAACACGATAAAAATTTACGGAAATTTAATTTGGGATGTATGTAATTTTTGGAAAAAAGAATCAACGTGAGACGATGCTCGAGGGGCCTACAAGCTCAAGGGGTGTGCCCCCTACCCTGGGCACGCCTAGCAGGCTTGTGGCATCCCTGTAAGTCGGTTGGGAGTGTCCTTCTGCCGCAAGAAAGATAATATCTTGATAAAAATTCCCTCAAAATTTCAGCCCAATCGGAGTTACAGATCTCCGGGAATATAAAAAATGGTTTTCTACCAGAAAACAGGAATGCGAAACAGAAGAGAACAGAGAGAGAGAGAGAGAGAGAGAGAGAGAGAGAGAGAGAGAGAGAGAGATCCAATCTCGGAGGGGCTCCTGCCCTCCGGGAGCCATGGAGGACATGGACCAGAGGGGAAACTCTCCTCCCATATAGGGGGAGGCCAAGGAAGAAGAAGGAGGGGGGCTCTCTCTCCCCCTCTCTTCCGGTAGCGCTGGAGCGCCGTCGGGGGAACCATCGTGACAGCGATCTATACAACAACTTCGCCGCCGTCATCACCAACTCTCTCCCCATATACGCATCGGTGTAACACCTCTTCTCCCCGCTGTAATCTCTACTTAAACATGGTGCTTTATGCTATATATTATTACCCAATAATATGTGGCCATCCTATGATGTTTGAGTAGATTTCTTTTCATCCTACGGGTTAATTGTGGTATGCTGTGATTGATATGAGTTGTATGTTATTATGGTGCTGTCCTATGGTGCCCTCCGTGTCGCGCAAGCGTGTGGGATTACCGCTGTAGGGTGTTACAATACGTTCATGATTCGCTTATAGTGGGTTGCGAGAGTGAAAGAAGCTCAAACCCGAGTAAGTGGGTTGTTGCGTATGGGAGTAAAGAGGACTTGTTACTTAATGCTATGGTTGGGTTTTACCTTAATGATCTTTAGTAGTTGCGGATGCTTGCTAGAGTTTCAATCATAAGTGCATATGATCCAAGTACGGAAAGTGTGTTAGCGTATGCCTCTCCCTCATTGCATATGATAAGTATCTATCATGTTATATTCAATTGCCTATGGATAATCTTTCTCTCTATGTTACAAAAAGCTCTCTAGTAAAGCAAACTAATTTTTATTATCTAGCAAAGTACTTCTAGTTTTATTCTTGCAAAGTAGTTCTAGCTTTATCCCCGCAAAATAGTTTCACATTTGTTTTAGGTAAAGCAAACGTTGGTGTGCCTAGAGTTATCAGTGGTTGATAGAACTTGAAGAGAATATAAATTCTACCTTTAGCTCCTCATTGGGTTCGACACTCTTATTTATCGAAAGAGCTACAATTGATCCCCTATACTGGTGGGTTATCAAGAACTTTTTCTGGCATCGTTGCCAGGGAGCAATAGCGTGGGGTGAATATTCTCGTGTGCACTTGTTGGCTTTACCTCTAAGTAGTTTTTATTTTGTGCTGTTGTTATCTATCTTTAGTTATGGGTAGGAAACGCAAAACACCAAAAAAATAGTTGTACTTGCTAACACAATGGTTGAGGAACCACCCAAAATCTACCATACTGTTGAAGCTTTTCACTTGGATCATCTTTGATCCATTTGTGCTCGTGCTGGAAACCCAACTAGTTTAGTTGAGCGAAAATCATTAGATGAGCATGCTTATTTTTTGCGGCACCGCTTGTCTCAAAAAGAGAAACTTTTATGGCATCAAATTAATTGTTTGCATTGCTATGCTTCGAATTTATGCGAAATACACGAGTTTACTTGTTGTTCCGAGGACCCTAAAAAACACCTTCCCTACCAATGTGAGTTTAGTGGTAATGAAGTCTTATCTTCTTGTGCCAAGGGTGTTTATAGTTACTATGGTGTTGAACAAATTGAAGAATTTGTTGCTTTTAAGGGTGCATATGAAATTGCTTTGTTGATTGAAAAGTATGATGCTATTCTTTACAAATCTGAATTTTTTTCCATACTTAAATATTGCTATGGAAACTATGCTTCTAATGCTTATGCTAAGGAATTTATTGAGGGAATGTATGCTGCCTTGGAAGAGACTAATGTTTTGTAGGAATCTATGAAAGAAGAAATTGATTAAACTATGAGCTCATTAGATGAAAAAGATGACAAGGAGAGCGAAGAACAAAAGGAGGAAGAGCGGATTAGCGAGCCACGCCCACCTTCTAATAAGAGTAACACTTCAACTCATACATTGTTTAATTTCCCTTTGTACTTACTGAAGGATGAATGATATGATAATTGCTATGATCCCTTGGATTAGTTTGAAATATCCCTTTTGATGAAATTGATGCTTGCTATGCTTGTGGCCATGATGCCAATATGAATGATGCTTATGAAGATGAACTTCCAATAGTTCCGTATGTTAAACATGAAATTGTTGCTATTTCACCCACACAAGATAGTCCTATTATCCTTTTGAATTCTCTCAACTACACTATATCAGAGAAGTTTGCACTTATTAAGGATTATATTGATGGGTTCTGTTTTACCATTGCACATGATGATTTTGGTAAATATAATATGCATGTGCTTGCTTCTCCTACTTGCAATTATTATGAGAGAGGAACTACATCTCCACCTCTCTATGTTTCCAACACGATAAATTGCATGAAACTATTTATGCTATGTATCGGCCTTTACTATGTGTGCATGAATTGTTCTTTTATGACATGCCGTGCATAGGAAGAGAGTTAGACTCCGTTGTTATGTGATATATGTTTCTTTCTGCTCACTACTAAATTACAAGTCATTGTTAATTAAAATTGGCTTCGATATACCTTGGGATCCGGGTGGATCAATTACTTGAGCACTTAATGCCTAGCTTCATGGCTTTAAAGAAAGTGCTACCTGGGAGACAACCCTGAAGCTTGGAGAGTCATTTTATTCTGTTGTGTGTTTTTAAAAAGTTTAAAAGAGAAAAATATAGAGGGAAACCTAAATTTTTTTCAAAAAGAAAAGTGAAAGTGAGACATATGAGCAATGTGGAAGTGGGAGCAATGTGGAAGCGCATGACAACCTCTGCTTCCCTCTGCGAAGGGCCTATCTTTTACTTTTATGCATTTACTTTTATGAAGAGTCAAAGTTTTCTTCCCTATTCCTTTTTATTTTCTCTTTTTGCAAGCATCATGTGGTGAGGAAAGATCTAGGCACATATATCCAGTTGGATATGAGTAGGCATGAGTTATTATTGTTGACATCACCCTTGAGGTGAATACATTGGGAGGCGAAACTATAAGCCCCTATCTTTCTATGTCTCCGGTTGAAACTTCTTGTTCATGGGTACGCTGTGAGTGTTAGCAATCATAGAAGATTAAATGATGGTTGAGTATGTGGACTTGCCTAAAGGCTCCGATACGTGACCCTTCCTGAAAATATGATGAATTGTAGTTGCAAAGTTGACTGAGAACATAGTTTGTCGGTTTTCAATAAGGTTTATGCTTTATACTTCAATGTTGTGATGAATTGTTACTTGTTCATGAGAAATTATATGATAAAAGTTATTTGACAAAGTTTTATGTTAAAGCTCTTTGCTGTTATAATAATATGCATGATGCTTCTATGCTCGTATTTTGTTTTTATCGATACCTCTCTCTCTAAGCACGTGGACATGTTTTTCGATTTCGGTTTTTGCTTGAGGACAAGTGAGGCCTAAGCTTGGGGGAGTTGATACGTCCATTTTGCATCATGTTTTCCTACTATTATTTATAATGGTTTTATGCATAATAATGCTTTTCGGAGTATTTCTAATGCCTTTTCTCTCATATTATGCAAGGTTTACACAAAGAGGGAGAATGCCGGCAGCTGGAATTCTGGACCTAGAAAAGCTACGTCGGAGTTACCTATTCTGCACATCTCCAAATGAGCTAAAAATTTACGGAGAATTGTTTTGGAATATATGAAGAATATTGTAGCAAATAACTACCAGAGGGGGCCCACCAGGTGGGCACAACCCACCTGGGTGCGCCAGGGAGCCCAGGCGCGCCCTAGTGGGTTGTGCCCTCCTCGGCCCATCTTCGGTGCCCCTCTTCTGGTATATAAGTCATTTTGACCTAGAACAAATAAGGGGAGGACTTTCGGGACGAAGTGCCGCCGTCTCGAGGCGGAACTTGGGCAGAAGCACTTTTGCCCTCCGGCGGAGCGATTTCGCCGGGGGAACTTCCCTCCCGGAGGGGGAAATCATCGTCATCGTCATCACCAACAACTCTCCCATCTTTGGGAGGGCCATCTCCATCAACATCTTCAACAACACCATCTCCTATCAAACCCTAGTTCATCTCTTATGTTCAATCTTTGTACCGGAACCTTAGATTGGTACTTGTGAGTGACTAGTAGTGCTGATTACATCTTGTAGTTGATTACTATATGGTTTATTTGGTGGAAGATTATATGTTCAGATCCATTATGCTATGTAATACCCCTCTGATCTTGAGCATGATTATTATTTGTGAGTAGTTACTTTTGTTCTTGAGGTCACGGGAGAAGTCATGTTGCAAGTAATTATGTGAACTTGATGTGTGTTCGATATTTTGATGATATGTATGTTGTGATTCCCTTAGTGGTGTCATGTGAACGTCGACTACATGGCACTTCACCATATTTGGGCCTAAGGGAATGCATTGTGGAGTAGTTATTAGATCATGGGTTGCTAGAGTGACAGAAGCTTAAACCCTAGTTTATGCGCTACTTCGTAAGGGACTGATTTGGATCCAAAAGTTTAATGCTATGGTTAGATTTTATCTTAATACTTTTCTCATAGTTGCGGATGCTTGCGAGGGGGTTAATCATAAGTAGGAGGTTTGTTCAAGTAAGAACAACACCTAAGCACCGGTCCACCCACATATCAAATTATCAAAGTAGCGAACACGAATCAAATCAACATGATGAAAGTGATATGATGAAATTCCCATGTACCCTCAAGAACGCTTTGCTTATCATAAGAGACTGTTTTGGCCTGCCCTTTGCCACAAAAGCATTGGGCTACCTTGCTGCACATTACTTACCGTTACTTGCTCGTTACAAATTATCTTGCTATCAAACTATCTGTTACCGACTATTTCAGTGCTTGTAGAAAATACCTTGCTGAGAACCACTTGTCATTTCCTTCTGCTCCTCGTTGGGTTCGACACTCTTACTTATCGAAAGGACTATGATTGATCCCCTATACTTGTGGGTCATCAGGGTGCCCAAGAGAGCCCAAGTAAATATTCAAGGAGACTCAAGCATATAATCTTGGGGATGCCCCAGAAGGCATCCCATCTTTTTTCTTTGAGAATTATCGGTATGTCTCGGTTTTTGTTTTGTTCATGATATGCGTAAATTCTTGGAGCGTCGTGTGCCTTTTATTTTTTATTTTAGTAATGCACCATGCTGGTATGAGATAGTCCTTGGTTGATTTATAGAGTGCTTCATTCACTTCACATATATCTTTTGAGTATGGCTTTATAGAATGCTTCATGTGCTTCACTTATATCATTTGAAGTTTTGATGCTTGTTTCTCTACATAGGAAAACTGTTATTTGGAGAATGCTCTTTTGCTTCACTTATATTTATTAGATCATTGTCTTTTGTAGAAAGAATTAAACTCTCATGCTTCACTTATATCTATTTAAAGAGTCAACAGGAATTGGTCATTCACATGGTTAGTCATAAAATCCTAAATAAAACTTGTAGGTCACTGAATATGATTGTTTGATTCCTTGCAATAGTTTTTGCGATATTGAGGTGGTAATATGGGGGCATGCTAGTAAAGAATTAAAGCTGAGTATTAATAATGGTGTTAAGGGAAGTAAGTCTTTACGCAAGTAAATCCTCACGCATGTAAAGTGGTGGTCGCTGACATTAGCAGTGAGGTCGGAGCATAATTTATCTTTGATTGAGCCTTATGAGTGGCGGTCGGGGACGAGCGATCGTCTTTTCCTCCCAATCTATCCCCCTAGGGGCATGCGAGTAGTACTTTGCTTCAAGGGCTAATAAACCTTCACAATAAGTATATGAGTTCTTTATGACTAATGCGAGTCCATGGATTATACGCACTCTCACCTTTCCGCATATTGCTAGCCTCTTCGGTACTGTGCATTACCCTTTCTCACCTTGAGAGTTGGTGCAAACTTCGCCGGTGCATCCAAACCCCGTGATATGATACGCTCAATCACACATAAGCCTCCTTATATCTTCCTCAAAACAGCCACCATACCTACCTATCTTGGCATTTCCATAGCCATTCCGAGATATATTGCCATGCAACTTCCATCATCATCATCATATACATGACTTGAGCATTCATTGTCATATTGCTTTGCATGATCGTAAGATAGCTAGCATGATATTTTCATGACCTGCCCATTTCTTTGATATCTTTGCTATGCTAGATCATTACACATCCTGGTACATTGCCAGAGGCATTCATATAGAGTCATCTTGTATAGTTTTTATCGAGTTGTAAGTAAATAAAAGTGTGAAGCATTCTAGAGTGTTGCCCCTACCCGTGAGTATAAAAAATGAAAAAAGAGGCCAAAAAGAGCCCAACAAAAGAAAAGAAAAAAAAGAGAGAAAAAAAGAGAGGGGGCACACTACTATCCTTTTTCCACAATTGTGCTTCAAAGTAGACCATGCTCTTCATATAGAGAGTCCTCATGATTTGTCACTTTCATATACTAGTGGGAATTTTACATTATAGAACTTGGGTTGTACATTCCGATGACGGGCTTCCTGAAATGCCTGAGGTCCTCATGAGCAAGCAAGTTGGATGCACACCCACTTAGTTTCCGTTGATATTTCATACAATTATAGCTCTTAGTGCATCCATTGCATGGCAATCCCTACTCCTCGCATTGATATCGATTGATGGGCCTCTCCCTTACCCGTTGATCCACCGAGTTGATGCGAGACTTTCTTCCTTTTTGACTTCCCTTATTGATCTCT
Source organism: Thinopyrum elongatum (assembly GCA_011799875.1). Classification (NCBI taxonomy): domain Eukaryota; kingdom Viridiplantae; phylum Streptophyta; class Magnoliopsida; order Poales; family Poaceae; genus Thinopyrum; species Thinopyrum elongatum. Next base: position 611,595,251 of record CM022303.1, read on the forward strand.
ATCACAACATTCTATTCCACCTAGAGTGCTATATCCATGGCTCATGCTCATGTATTGCGTGGGGTTGAAAATGCTGAAGCGCGTTAAAAAGTATGATCCAATTGCTTTGCTTGTCATCGGGGTACTCTTGATTTGATATATCTATGCAGGGAAGAACGAGCGTGTCATGCTTACCACAACTAAGTGTATAGAGGTTGTTTCCTTAGCTCCATTATTATGAAAGGCAATGATGAAATACATGCATGTTTTTTTATTATTGTTTCAATATCAAATTGATAGGCTATTGCCATGAATCACTCGTATCCTAATATTCATGCCAAGATTATATTATATGATCAAGATTATGTTAGGTAGCATTCCACATAAAAAATTATCTTTTTATCATTTACCTACTCGAGGACGAGCAGGAATTAAGCTTGGGGATACTGATACGTCTACGTTGTATCTATAATTCTTTATTGTTTCATGCCATTATTTTACAACTTTAGCATACTTTAAACAACAATTTATATGATTTTCTTGGACAAACAAATTGATCTAGTGCCCAGTGTTAGTTCCTGTTTGTTGCATGTTTTTTATTTCATAGAAAATCCATATCAAACGAAGTCCAAACATGATAAAAATTTACGAAGTTTTATTTTGGAATATATAAGATTTTTGGAAAAAGAATCAACGGGAGACGATGCTCAAGGGGCCCACAAGCTCAAGGGGCATGCCCCCTACCCTAGGCGTACCTAGCAGGCTTGTGGCTTCCCTGTAAGTTGGTTGGGGGTTTCCTTCTGCCGCAAGAAAGATAATATACGGACAGCGATCTACACCAACAACTTTGCCGCCGTCATCACCAACTCTCTCCCCTCTACCCAGCGGTGTAACACCTCTTCTCCCTGCTGTAATCTCTACTTAAACATGGTGCTTTATGCTATATATTATGTGGCACCCTGGCTCAGAGCAACCGGATTACCTTACATTGCCAGCCCATGGATCATGTATTCTGTCAACGCACAACAACTTGGTACAGAAGGACAACCGCTTTATTGATACATAGGTTCGATAGTACATCAAGTAGCGAGGCCAAGCGGCATGCACGGTGCTGCTGCACATATGTACATTATTTAATGAACATGATAGGGGCCTCATGCACGACGATAAAGCTACGCGGCAGCGGAAAGACGACGTAGTGGAACTCCATCTCACGGGGACACTGATGTGGACACGGCCTAGACTGCGATGCAACGATGCAACTCCAACTCTGGTATCGCTTGTCCTGAAACTGGCATGACACGCCGGGTGAGTACTTTGAATGTACTCGCAAGCTCATACAAATAAAGCAACAATGGCAAACAACATGATAGTTAAGCAGGTTAAATGCAAGAACTTAGCATGCTTCTCATGAAGTGACAGTGCTCATAACAGGGTCTCTCAGACCCGCTTACCATCTTGGTTATCTCGTAACCACGAACATCATCTTACCACGGTGATCACCTCCGGATCACAAAAGAAACCATCTCGATGGTCTCAACACTTCACCATCATAACATGTGCCACAAGTAACTTAAGTGTGTAGGTTAAATATTTTTGTTGACCCACTGTGTGACCTACTACGAACTGTGTCCATGACCGAGGACGGGGCTATTGATAGATTAAACACACTCTGCGGAGGTTAGCACACTGTACCCACACCACAGAACCCATGGCCTCGAACTCCCATTCGGGTGGACCAACGGCGTTCCGATAGAACCAATCCATTGCCATGACACCCTCCCGGCCACTCCGACAAACTCCCCTTTTGGGCTAAGTCATGGGTGGCCCCGATGCCACTCCATACATCCAACAACCACCATCATGGCAAAACAAAACGGTCCCAAATGGGGACAATGGTACCAAATCAACTATGGGCACACAAGGCTATGCCTGCCTACCGGGCCAGGGTAGCGCAGGCGCATAACCTTCCCTAGTTGGAAGCACCGGCGAGAGTCATAACAATAGATCACAAAAGGGCCTCCCCATAAAGGCAAATGTGGTTGCACTGGGAAGCTCGATTCGGTGGCACCATGACTCGATCAATAGCATGTTCAAGTTGGATTATTATGAGGTTTCAACTTGCAAAGAAATATTTTCGAGTCATAGTATGCCATGAAAATGCAATGAGCTATATATGCACCATTTCAACATAATACCTGTATGAACTTACTCATGCTCATGATCATGTTACCCTACTACATAACCTTAACCAAACAACTTAAATACCACTGAAAACATAACAAGCATAGCATGTAAATGAAACTAGCTCAAGTGATATTATTTTAATTTTCTATATGCATTATATAGGACCATATTCAAGTGAAAATCATAGTTATTGAAATGACACTCTTGCAAATATTTGTGATGGTTTGCCTTAGTGCAGAGGAGGGTCACACTCCTCCTGGTTCTCCTCAAGGCAGCAAGTTCCCTCTAATAAAATGGCAAAAAGAAAATGTCACATAACACTTTTAAATGCACCAGAAAAGATTTACAGCAAGCAAAAATCTCATCTTTTGCATGCTGATAGAGGAGTTCAATACAAAACCAATGCAAAAAGAATCATATCATTTGGACTTATAGAATAGAAACTAGAGCTGGTCAAAGTTTGGTCAAATTTCTGAATTAAAATGATTTTTGAAAATAACCAGAGGGGGGTGATGTCGAAGGCATATTAGTGGAATACGCTTCCACTTATACCACTTCAGCGGGCGAATAGTGAGGCTGACAGGCAGCCCCCACTGGCAGGGTTAGAGGAGCGAAAGAGAGAAACAGAGGACGGCGGCTCTGTCGCCGGTGGTTCTCCAGCGAGGAGGCCACGGCTGCCGCCGGCGAGTGGATGGATGGACGCGGCACTTCACGGCGAACACGCACATACTAGCAGCTCGGTCGGAGATGGACAAACGGTGTCGCAGTGGTCGTCTCCAGAGGCGTCGGCGGAGGGGGCTCGTCGGAGAAGACGATTCCGGCAAGGCAGGGGCGTTCCAGCAGCTCCAGCAGCACCAGCACGACCAGGAGAGAACCATGAACACGCCGGAGGAGGTGGAAGACATCAAGGAGAGCCGGAGGAAGCAGGGCACCGAGAGGGGATCGACGGTGATCTACGATGCGGAACGGCGGCCTGAGGCCCGCTTGGCCTGGCCGTGGCCTTCTACAAGATGTGTGGAGGTCAGAGGAGGTGAGTGGTGTGGCTGAATGAGCTCGGGAGGGCTCCTATATATAGGCACGACTGGGGCGGGGTTCGAGGTCACCGGAGAAGTGTTTGGAGTGGCGAGCAGCGACGAACGGGGCTCAGAGCTGATGGGAGGGGTCGAGGGGCTCACGTGCATCACAGTGAGGGCAAATGGCCAGGCACAGGGCGAAGGAGGGCGATGGGACGAGCTCACGGGGGCACTGTGCTCCCTGCTCCGCCATGGCCGGTTCTGTAGCAGCTGTCACCGGCGTCGGGGAGCTCCAGCGAGAGGTCAGGGGCGATGATTCGAGGCTCGTGAGGGTTAGAGACAAGCGGGGTTGGCCTGGGGCGGGCGCACGGGCGAGACCGAGGCCAAAACGATGCGTCGAACACGCTGCGTGCATGCCAGACGCCATGTCCACATGCGGTCACCACGTGCACTGGCACCACGCGGTGCGCCCAAGAGGTTAGATCATGTATGGGAGCTTGTCCCTGCAGTGTTGGATCTCTCTGAGCTGATGGATCAAAGCCAGGTCGACAAGGAATGACTTGAGCTTCATTGTAAGTTTCTGGACAAAAACTTGTGAGATCATTTGAGAAAGATCTGGAGAGAGTTAGGAGCTAAAATTTGGTGGTTAAGAGTTACTTAGGAGAGTCATCATGCCATCAAAATTTCAGCTCAAGAGGATATGTCAAAAATGTACTTGCTTCACAATGTACCATTTCTGACCAGAATGAAAATGATTTTCTACAGCAAAAATATTCCACATGACCATAGGATATTTTTGCATGGGGTTGATGAGGCATAGTCGAAAGAATATTTGAGAATTTTCTCAGATTTTTGTGAGCAAGAAAAATGAGGGTTGCTTTGGAGCAGAAGTGAAAATAGGGCATTTTCAGAGAGAAAATGAATATTTTTCATTTGAGAAAAATATTCCCATGGGAATATTTTGAGATATCAAAGAGAAAGAGATGTTTTTGAGAATGAGTGGAGTCACTTGGGTGAAAATCAAAACAATGCCCAAGTGTTAAGTCCAAATGAGTTGATTCAGAACTCAGTTTCAAATCAAATTGCAATAAAATCCAGAAAAAGAAAAAGGGCAAAAACCAAGGTGTCACAAACCTCCCCCCTTTAGGATGAATCTCGTCCTCGAGATTTGGTTGCTCGGGAAACAATTCAGGGTATGTTGTCTTCAAAAAGTCTTCTTTTTCCCAGGTAGCTTTGCTCTCGGTATGGTGTTCCCACTGCACCTTGTAAAACTTAACTGACTTGCTGCGGGTGACTCTTTCCATCTCATCCAGCATTCGGAAAGGTTTCTCTTCATAGGTCAGATCCTTAGTAAGCTCTATTTATGCCATATCAGTCCATTTCTCGGGCGATGAGATACACCTTCGCAACTGTGATACGTGGAAGACATCGTGTATTTCTGATAGTTCGGGAGCAAGTTCCAATTGATATGCCACTGTACCAACCTTGGACATGATAGGAAATGGGCTAATATATCATGGTGCAAGATTTCCCCGAGTCTGAAACCTCTTAACTCCTTTCACGGGGGTGACTCGGAGGTAGACATATTCACTAGGTTCAAAACTAATCGGTCGGTGCTTGGAATCATAGTAGCTCTTTTGTCGAGACTTGGCCAACTGTAGTCTATCTCGGATTTCCCTGACTTGCTTCTCAGCTTTGATCATCAAATTAGTACCGAAAATATGACTGTCTCTGGTCTGGGACCAGTTTAATGGAGTACGAAACTTCCGTCCATACAAGGCTTCATATGGTGACATCTTGAGGCTGGTCTGGTAACTGTTGTTGTAGGAAAACTCTGCGTAAGGCAGACTGTCTTCCCATTTGGGTCCTTGAGCAAGGGCACATGCTCTAAGAATGTCTTTGAGTATTTGATTTACTCACTCCGTCTGTCCATCTGTCTGAGGGTGATAAGCTGTACTATACTTCAGTGCTGTTCCTAATGTTTGATGAAGACGAGACCAGAATGCTGACGTAAAAAGGGATCCTCGATCTGAGGTGATAGTTCTTGGCACTCCATATAGACTGATGATTCTAGACACATAGATTTGGGCTAACTGATCCGCACGGTATGTGGTTCGGATTGGAATGAAGTGGGCCACCTTGGTCAGCATGTCCACCACGACCCATATGGCATTGTTGCCACGAGGAGTTTTGGGAAGACCGGTGATGAAATCCATGCAGACATCGTCCCATTTCCATTGCGGGATGGGTAATGGTTGAAGCAACCCGACGGGTTTCTGATGTTCCACCTTCACCTTATTGCATATATCACAGCAGGCAACAAAATATGCAATATCCTTCTTCATTCCATCCCACCAAGATATTTTCCTGAGGTCTTCGTACATCTTGGTACCGCCTGGATGGATCGAGTATGAGGACTCGTGTGCTTCTGTCAGTATCTTTTTCCTTAGATCTTCTACTTCGGGTACACAGATTCGTCCTCAAAACCTTAAGGTACCTTGCTCATCCATCTGGAAATCTTGAGCCTTGCCGTCTTTCTTTCGTGTGACATGGTGTTGCAGGAATGGATCCTCTGCCTGGGCCTTGCGAATCTCTTCCTCAAGAGTGGGAGTGACTTCCAACATATTGGTCCAGTCAGCCTCAACAATGGTTAAATTGAGCTAGGCCAGTTCTTCTTGAAGCTCGGGAGGCAAAGATTCCATTACATCGTTTAGTGCAGCTGGTTTGCGATTGAGAGCATCGGCAAACACATTAGCTTTACCCAGATGATAATTTATTCCGAGGTCATAATCCTTGACCAACTCAAGCCATCTTCTTTGTCGGAGATTCAAATTGGGTTGACTGAATATGTACTTGAGACTTTTGTGGTCGGTGAATATTTGGCACCGCTTGCCAATGAGATAATCCCTCCAAAATTTTAATGCATGCACAACTGCTGCTAGCTCCAAGTCATGAGTAGGATAGTTTCCTTCATGTGGTCGTAGCTGTCTGGATGCATAAGCTACAACCTTGCCATCTTGCATCAGCATGCATCCTAGGCCTCTTCGAGATGCGTCGCAGTACACGTCAAAGCTTCGATAAATGTCTGGAAGCGTCAACACGGGTGCTGTCGTTAAGCAAGTCTTTAATTCATTAAAGCTCTTCTCACAATCTTCAGACCATATGAACTTTTGGTCCTTCTTGAGTAGCTCTGTCATTGGTTTAGCAATCTTGGAAAAACCTTCAATGAATCAACGGTAATAACCAGCAAGCCCTAGGAAACTCCTGATTTCGGTTACTGTCGTTGGTGCTGGCCATTTTAGCACATCCTTGACTTTACTTGGATCCACCGCTATTCCTTCGGCAGAGAGAATATGCCCCAAGAATCCAATTTGCTTAAGCCAGAACTCACATTTGCTGAATTTTGCATACAACTGGTGGTTACGGAGCCTTTGCAATACTGCTTGGACGTGTTGTTTATGCTCTTCTTCTCCTTTAGAGTATATGAGAATATCGTCGATGAAGACCACCACGAACTTGTCCAAGAAGTCCATGAACACTTTGTTCATCATATGCATGAAGAAGGCAGGGGCATTTGTCAAACCGAAAGACATAACTGTATATTCATACAGACCGTAGCGAGTGGTGAATGCGGTCTTAGGAATATCTTCCTTCTTGATCTTGAGTTGATGGTACCCGGTCCTTAAATCAATCTTCGAAAAGATTTGAGCTCCATTAAGTTGATCGAACAGATCATCAATCCTGGGGAGCGGGTACTTGTTCTTTATAGTGACATCGTTGAGCTGTCGGTAGTCTACACACATCCGAAGACTACCACCTTTCTTGTCCACAAATATGGCAGGCGATCCCCATGGTGAAGAACTGGTGCGGATGTACCCTTTCTTGAGCATCTCATCAAGTTGCTTTTTCAGCTCAACTAACTCGGATGAAGGCATCCGGTAATATTTCTTGTATATGGGTGCTATCCCTGGCACGAGATCAATAGCAAACTCGAGCTCCCGATCTGGTGGCATTCCTAGCAATTCTTCAGGGAATACATCTGGAAACTCACTGACCACTGGAATTAATTCCATGCCCGAGGATATAGCTGTGAAAATCATCTCCTTCTTAGGCATGGTTCTGCGAGCCACAAACTTCGTTGCTTGTCCTGCCGGGTTTATTAAAGTGACTTCTCTTATTGCACAATTGATGCAGGCCTGATACTTTGTCAGCTAATCCATTCCCAATATGACATCCAACCTTGCAGATTCAATTGCTACCAGGGTGGCAGGGAAAACAACTCCATGGACTTTTATTTCCAAGTCATGGCATACCACATTTTTTTAGCATGGATCCCGGGGATCGCACCATCATGCTTTTCTCAAGAAGAGAGCAAGAAAACTTGTTTTGGGCAACAAAAATCCGCGAAATAAAGGAATAGGAAGCCCTAGAGTCAAATAAACTTGTTGCAGGTATGTTATTAACAGGAAACATACCAATGACCACTTCGGGGTTTTCTTGGGCTTCTTCGGCGAAGAGATGATGCACCTGGCCTTGGATAAGCTCCTCCTCGGTGAAGGATTACATGTGGTTGACTTGAGGCTTGAGGGGTGTATTTGGCTTGCCGTTCTTGGGACACTGCCTCGCATAGTGCCCGGTCTGCCCACAAGAGAAGCATGCATTGCTACGCTGACAATCCTCCCGTACAGGGTTGGTCACAATATTCTTGACTTGGTTGTTGGTCTTGTTGGTATTCTGCTTCCATGTTGGCTTGAACTCAAACTGAGGTTGCTGCCAGGTACGAGACTTCTGAACTGGCTGTCCATCCTTCTTGGGCTCGAACTTGTGTTTGCAATCATCATAAGCTGGCTTGTTGTCATGAACGAGCTTGTGCTCCCTTTCTGCGATAAGAGCCTTGTTCACCAAAGTCTGGAAGTCAAGGAAGTCTAACATGCTGAGTGTGCATCGGAGGTGCTGATTGAGTCCTCCAAGGAATCGGTCGATCTTCCTTTCTTCGGTGGCCACATCATAGAGAGAATAACGAGCCAAATGATTGAACTTGTTCAAATATTCACTTACTGATAGGTTCCCTTGGGTGGGAGCGAGAAACTCATGCTGCTTAACCTTCATGATACCGGCGGGAATGTGGTACTTGTGGAACTTGTCCTTGAATTTATCCCAATTAATCTCATTGTCCGCAGGCCACATGGTTTTAGTATTGTCCCACCATATAGCAGCGGCTCCTTCAAGATAGTGAGTAGCGAATGGAACCTTGTCAATTTCTTCGGTGCGAGCAATCTCTAGCTTCTTCTCAATAGTCCGCAACCAATCGTAGACTTCCAAAGGGTCGACAACTTGACTGAAACTGGGAGGCTTAGTCCTCTGAAAATCTGACAGCTTGGAGTGGTTCCCATTCTGATTACCATTCTGCCCAACCATAGCCTGCACGCTTCTTAGTAATTCAAGCAAATCTTGGTTTATTCTTTCCTCGAACATTCGCATAATCTGCTCTGTGGTAGGTGGATGCGGTGGTGGAAGTGGTGGTGGCTGATATGGTTCGGGGGAATGCCCCGCTTGTCTGGCTGAGCGACGAACGGGAGTATCGTCACCCGCATGACTGCTGCTACCTCCTCTTGTCATCCTATTTATGTTTCTCAATACGAATCCTCGAGATGAGAAACATCCATAAATGGGGAAGAAAAGCAAGCGACAAAGTCCGAAAGGAAAGCAGCGAGAAACCAAGGCAAATAATAAAAGAAGAAGTTCCAACATAATTATACATAGACTCATACATGAAAGGAAATAGCATGACAAGTACGGCTACACTCATACAACCAAGCGTCATGACAACCTGAACTACTCCTGAAGATCTAGTGCTCCGCTGATTCTGATGGGATCTCACCGGACTCGGTCTCGGATCCTGAACTGACGATGTTAACGGAAACCTCCGGGTTAAAGGAAACACGAAGAAGCTGCCTCAAGGGCTCTCCCTCAGGGCCAGGTGCTGGGTGAGACTGAAGCATAGGGGCAGCGGGAGTAGCAAGAAGTAAAGTTCAATTAGCAGGAGACTCATGGGGAGTCACTGTCGAGGTGTCCGAGTTACTCTGAGGGGTAACTGGAGTAGCTGGCGTAACAGTAGCTGGAGGAACAAATGAGGTAAACCCAATAGTGGGAGGAACGAAACCAGATCTAGCGGCAAACAGAGCTATACGAGCACGAGTCAACTCGCGGGCCAACTCGAAAAGCAGAAGATAACTAGTAGTGATGTAGCGAAAGAGGTGGCTGGATGAACGGTCGCACGCCGGATCAATGGTAGGGAAGCGAATACGTCCATCATCGGACATGGACGGGTAGTAGTAGAAACCTGGATGATGCTACATCTGGACCTCGTTGTAACGCAGATCAACGAGAGCCTCGAACACAGCGAACTGAATTGCCTGATCTGGGGTAGAAGCGTAACCACTCCTAGAAGAACGAGTGTAGGTGCCGGATGTAGAGCTGGTGTGCCAGGTGACCTCCGCGTGGTACTCGTACACCGAGTCTGCCAGTCGCTCCCGATACACCTGGTACACCGGGTCATCGCCATTAGGGTAGAGTCGCCGCCACATGTTCCAAAGAAGATGTGGAGAGGTGTACGGTGTTGGCTCAGACTGGTACGGGTACGACACTGGAGCCATCTACACTCACAACGATTAGTCAGTTAGTAATAAAAATAAACTATATGCATGCAATGCAACAATCAGATGCAAACATATGCTACCGGTACTCAGGACTACTAACTATCGTTGAACTAGCGCGTTAGTTGTCTAGGGCGTCCTACAGTCAGTGCGGCTCTGATAGCAAGCATTGTAGCACCCCGGCTCAGAGCAACCGGTTTACCTTACATTGCCAGCCCATGGATCATGTCTTCTGGCAACGCACAACAACTTGGTACAAAAGGACAACCGCTTTATTGATACATAGGTTCGATAGTACATCAAGTAGCAAGGCCAAGCGGCACGCATGGTGCTGCTGCACATATGTATATTTATTTAATGATCATGATAGGGGCCTCGAGCATGACGATAAAGCTACGCGGCAGCGGAAAGACGACGTAGTGGAACTTCACCTCACAGGGACACTGATGTGGACACGGCCTAGACTGCAATGCAATGATGCAACTCCAACTCCGGTATCGCTTCTCCTGAAGCTCGCATGACACGCCAGGTGAGTACTTTGAATGTACTCACAAGCTCATACAAATAAAGCAACAATGGCAAACAACAACATGATATTTAAGCAAGTTAAATGCAAGAACTTAGCATGCTACTCATGAAGTGATAGTGCTCATAACAGGGTCTCTCGGACCCGCTTACCATCTTGGTTATCTCGTAACCACGAACATCATCTTACCATGGTGATCACCTCCGGATCACAAAAGAAACCATCTCGACGGTCTCAACACTTCACCATCATAACATGTGCCACAAGTAACTTAAGTGTGTAGGTTAAATATTTTTGTTGATCCACGGTGTGACCTACTACAAATTGTGTCCATGACCGAGGACGCGGCTATTGATAGATTAAACACACTCTACAGAGGTTAGCACACTGTACCCACACCACAGAACCCATGACCTCGAACTCCCATTCGGGTGGACCAATGACGTTCCGACAAAACCAATCCATTGCCATGACACCCTCTCGGCCACTCCGACAAACTCCCCTTTTGGGCTAAGTCATGGGTGGCCCCGATGCCACTCCGGACATCCAACGGCCATCGTCGTGGCAAAACAAAGTGGTCCCAAACAGGCACAATGGTACCAAATCAACTACGGGCACACAAGGCTATGCCTGCCTACCGGGCCAGGGTAGCGCAAGCGCATAACCTTCCCTAGTTAGAGGCACCGGCGAGAGGCATAACAACAGATCGCGAAAGGGCCTCCCCATAAAGGCAAATATGGTTGCACTGGGAAGCTCGATTCGGTGGCACCATGACTCGATCAACAGCATGTTCAAGTTGGATTATTATCAGGTTTCAACTTGCAAAGAAATATTTCCGAGTCATAGTATGCCATGAAAATGCAATGAGCTATATATGCACCATTTCAACATAATACCGGTATGAACTTACTCATGCTCATGATCATGTTACCCTACTGCATAACCTTAACCAAACAACTTAAATACCACTGAAAACATAACAAGCATAGCATATAAATGAAACTAGCTCAAGTGATATTATTTTAATTTTCTATATGCATTATATAGGACCATATTCAAGTGAAAATCATATTTATTGAAATGAAACTCTTGCAAATATTTGTGATGGCTTGCCTTAGTGCAGAGGAGGGTCACACTTCTCCCGGTTCTCCTCAAGGTAGCAAGTTCCCTATGAAAATTATTAAAATGGCAAAAATAAAATGTCACATAACACTTTTAAATGCACCAGAAAAGATTTACAGCAAGCAAAAATTCATCTTTTGCATGCTGATAGAGGAGTTCAATACAAAACCAATGCAAAAAGAATCATATCATTTGGACTTGTAGAATAGAAACTAGAGTTGGTCAAAGTTTGGTCAAATTTCTGAATTAAAATGATTTTTGAAAATAACCAGAGGGGGGTGACGTCGAAGGTATATTAGTGGAATACGCTTCCACTTATACCGCTTCGGTGGGTGAACATTGAGGTTGACAAGCGGGCCACAGTGGCAGGGTTAGAGGAGAGAGAGAAACAGAGGACGGCGGCTCGGTCGCAGGTGGTTCTCCGACGAGGAGGCCACGGCTGCCGCCGACGAGTGGATGGATGGACGTGGCACTTCACAGCGAACACGCACGTACCAACAGCTTGGTCAGAGATGGACGAACGGCGTCGCGTTGGTCGTCCCCAGAGGCGTCGGCGGTGGGGGCTCATCGCAGAAGACGATTCCGGCGAGGCAGGGGCGTTCCACCAGCTCCGGCAGCACCAGCACGACCAGGAGAGCACCACGAACACGCCATAGGAGGTGGAAGACATCGAGGAGCGCCGGAGGAAGCAGGGCATCGAGAGGGCATCAGTGGCGATCTCCGGTGCGGAACGGCGGCCAAAGGCCCGCCTGGCTTGGCCGCGGCCTTCTACGATATGTGTGGAGGTCAGAGGAGGTGAGTGGTGCGGCTGAATGAGCTCAGGAGGGCTCCTATATATTGACGTGGCTGAGATGAGGTTCGAGGTCGCCAGAGAAGTCTCTGGAGCGGCGAGCGGGGCTCAGAGCTGATGGGAGGGGTCGATGGGCTCACGCGGTCACAGTGAGGGCAAATGGCCAAGCACAGGGCGAAGGAGGGAGATGGCACGAGCTCATGGGGGCACTGTGCTCCCTGCTCCGCCATGGCCGCTTCTGCAGCGGCTGTCGCTGGCGTCGGGGAGCTCCAGCGAGAGGTCAGGGGCGATGATTCGAGGCTCGTGAGGGTTAGAGACAAGCGGGGTTGGCCTGGGGCGGGCGCACGGGCGAGATCAAGGCCAAAATGATGCGTCGAACACGCTGCGTGCATGCTAGATGCCGTGTCCACACGCGGTCACCGCGTGCACTAGCACCACGCGGCGCGCCCGAGAGGTTAGATCATGTCTGTGAGCTTGTCCCTGTAGTGTTGGGTCACTCTGAGCTGATGGATCGAAGCCAGGTCGACAAGGAATGACTTGAGCTTCATTGTAAGTTTCTGGACAAAAACTTGTGAGGTCATTTGAGAAAGATCCAGAGAGAGTTAGGAGCTGAAATTTGGTGGTTGAGAGTTACTTAGGAGAGTCATCATGCCATAAAAATTTCAGCTCAAGAGGATATGTCAAAAATGTACTTGCTTCACAATGTACCATTTCTGACCAGAATGAAAATGATTTTCTAGAGCAAAAATATTCCACATGACCATAGGATATTTTTGTATGGGGTGATGAGGCATAGTTGAAAGAATATTTGAGAATTTTCTCAGATTTTTGTGAGCAAGAAAAATGAGGGTTACTTTGGAGCAGAAGTGAAAATAGAGCATTTTCAGAGAAAAAATGAACATTTTTCATTTGAGAAAAATATTCCCAAGGCAATATTTTGAGATATCAGAGAGCAAGAGATGTTTTTGAGAATGAGTGGAGTCACTTGGGTGAAAATCGAAACAATGCCCAAGTGTTAAGTCCAAATGAGTTGATTCAGAACTCAGTTTCAAATCAAATTGCAATAAAATCCAGAAAAAGAAAAAGGGCAAAAACCAGGGTGTCACATATTATTACCCAATGAGATGTGGCCATCCCATGATGTTTGAGTAGATTTCTTTTTGTCCTATGGGTTAATTGTGGTATGGTGTGATTGATATGAGTTGTATTTTATTATGGTGTTGTCCTATGGTGCCCTCCGTGTCGCGCAAGTGTGTGGGATTACCACTGTAGGGTGTTACAATACGTTCATGATTCGCTTATAGTGGGTTGCGAGAGTGATGGAAGCTTAAACCCGAGTAAGGTGGTTGTTGCGTACGGGAGTAAAGAGGGCTTGTTACTTAATGCTATGGTTAGGTTTTACCTTAATGATCGTAAGTAGTTGCGGATGCTTGCTAGAGTTCCAATCATAAGTGCATATGATCCAAGTACGGAAAGTGTGTTAGCGTATGCCTCTCCCTCATTGCATATGATAAGTATCTATCATGTTATATTCAATTGCCTTTGGACAATCTTTCTCTTTGTGTTACAAAAAGCTCTGTACTAAAGCAAAATAATTTTTATTATCTAGCAAAGTACTTCTAGTTTTATTCTTGCAAAGTAGTTCTAGTTTTATCCCCGCAAAATAGTTTCTCACTTGTTTTAGGTAAAGCAAACGTTGGTGTGCCTAGAGTTATAGGTGGTCGATAGAACTTGAAGAGAATATAAATTCTACCTGTATCTCCTCGTTGGGTTCGACACTGTTATTTATCGAAAAAGCTACAATTGATCCTCTATACTTGTGGGTTATCAAGACATTTTTCTAGCGCCGTTGCCAAGGAGCAATAGCATGGGGTGAATATTCTCGTGTGTGCTTGTTGGATTTATCTCTAAGTAGTTTTTATTTTGTGTTGTTGTTTTCTATCTTTAGTTATGGGTAGGAAACACAAAACACCAAAAAATTAGTTGTACTTGCTAACGTAGTGGTTGAGGAACCACCCAAAATCTATATTGTTGAAGCTTTTCACTTGGATCATCTTCGACCCATTTGTGCTCGTGCTGAAAACCCAACTAGCTGAGTTGAGAGAAAATCAATAGATGAGCATGCTTATTTTGTGCGACACCGCTTGTCTCAAAAAGGGAAACTTTTATGGCATCAAATTAATTTTTTGCATTGCTATGCTTCGAATTTATGCAAAATGCATGAGTTTACTTGTTGTTCTGAGGACCCTAAAAAACACCTTCCCTACCAATGTGAGTTTAGTGGTAATGAAGTCTTATCTTCTTATGCCAAGGGTGTTTATAGTTACTATGATATTGAACAAATTGAAGAATTTGTTGCTTTTAAGGGTGCATATGAAATTTCTTCTTTGATTGAAAAGTATGATCTTATTCTTTACAAATCTGATTTTTTTCCATAATTAAACATTGCTATGAAAACTATGATTCTGATGCTTATGTTAAGGAATTTGTTGAGAGAATGTCTGCTGCCTTAGAAGAGATAAATATTTTGTAAGAAACTATGGAAGAAGAAATTGATGAAACCATGATCTCAATAGATGAAAAAGATGACAAGGAGAGCGAAGAACAAAAGGAGGAAGAGTGGATTTGCTACCCGTTCCCACCTTCTATTGAGAGTAACTCTTCAACTCATACATTGTTTAATTTCCCTTCATACTTACCGAAGGATGAATGCTATGATAATTGCTATGATCCGTTGGAATCATTTGAAATATCCTTTTTTGATGAAATTGATACTTGTGGCCATGATGCCAATATGAATGATGCTTATGAAGATGAACTTTCTATAGTTCCTTATGTTAAACATGAAATTGTTGCTATTCCACCCAAACATGATAGTCCTATTATCTTTTTGAATTCTCCCAACTACACTATATCGGAGAAGTTTGCACTTATTAAGGATTATATTGATGGGTTGCGTTTATCATTGCACACGATGATTTTGATAAATATAATATGCATGTGCTTGCTGCTCCTACTTGCAATTATTATGAGAGAGGAACTACATCTCCACCTCTCTATGTTTCCAACACGATAAAATTGCAAGAAACTGTTTATGCTATGTATCGGTCTTTACTATGTGTGTATGAATTGTTCTTTTATGACATGCCGGTGCATAGGAAGAGAGTTAGACTCCGTTGTTATGTGATATATGTTGCTTTGTGCTCACTACTAAATTACAAATCATTGTTAATTAAAATTGGCTTTGATATACCTTGGGATCACTACAAAAAAAAGACATCCGTGACATTTTGGGCCGAACAAATTTTTTTTTGTCATGCTTATGACACTTCTATGACGATAATTATGACAAAACCTGGTATCATCATAGATGTGGCGAGCTCCTGCTTCTATGAAAAAAAATCATGATAGAAAATGGGCTTTTCTTCCTGGGCGGGCCGGAGACGCACCTGCATGACATTCTTTGGGCCGTCCATGATGGAAAAAATCATGGTAGAAGCGAGGGCGAGAAAAATTTCGGGGAGTTCCCGGTTATGGTGGGTGGTCGGGGCCGAGCGATGCACGGAGGGATTGTGCGTTTTCTCTCATATACGTACGCGCGTGTGTGCGAGGCTTTGGACTCTAACTGAACCCGAGCGAGGCGTTCGCTTACTGAACCCGAGCGATCGATCCCTTGGCTGTTAACTGAACCCGAGCGATTCCTTCGCTACTGCTGCTAACTGAAGCCGATCGAAGCTGCCTCTTGATGAACAGTCCCCGGTGGGGGTTGGATGAACAGTTCTCGGTAGGGGTTGGATGAACAGGATCCCCTGGTAGTAGAGGCCGTTGCCGCGGGATGAATAGGACCCCGATCGAGGAGGTGGGGGTGGATGAACAGTAGCCGGTGGAGGGACCCCGTGGAGGGCTGGTTGAACAAGACCCTGTGGAGGGCTGGTTGAACAGGACCCCGTGTGGAGGGCTGGTTGAACAGTAGCTGGTGGAGGGCTGGTTGAACAGTAGCCGGTGGAGGGCTGGTTGAACAGGACCCCATGGATGAACAGTAGCTGGTGGAGGCAGGAGGAAGTCGACGGTGGATGAACAGTAGCAGGTGGAGGCTGGAGGAAGTCGACGGTGGATGAACAGTAGCAGGTGGAGGCTGGAGCGAGGCAGTAGACGGTGGATGAACAGTAGCCCGTGGAGTCCCGTTTTGCGGTACGCCACACCCTTCCCGATGAACAGGACCCCGTTTCGACCGTAGGCGCTCCAACACAAGTCCGTTTCCTCTGTTTTGTGGTACGCCACACCCCTCCCGATCAACAGCACCCCGTTTCGACCATAGGAGCTCGAACACAAGTCTGTTTCCTCCGTTTTGCAGTACGCCAGACCCCATTTCGGCTGTTCCGTCCAAGCCTGTTGGCTCCCGATGAACACGACGCATTCCGACCCAGTCTGTTTCCTCCCGGTGAACACGACGCTGTTTCTCCGTTCCGACCCAGTCGGTTGGCTACCGATGAACAGGACGACGTCACTGTATGTGTTTGAGACCCCGCCCGTATGTACGTACGTAGCCGTATTTACTTTCTTGCAGCGTGGCTGTACGTACGTGTACACGATATAGACGGGACTGCCTGAACAGCTACCGCTCCTTACTGGGCCACGGTTCATCGTGGCAGAAATACCGATGGACCAGTATGTATGTACACGTTTGCAACCAGAATGACAACGCTACGTATGCTGCGACCGGGTGGGTCCCGGCTGTCAGGGAGGATAAGAAGGCACTTCCTTGCGTGCGAAGATATTGATGGTGGGTCCGAGCTGACAGGGGAGGATTCTTTTTTTCCGCGTAATAAGGAGGCACTTCCTTGCTTGTGAAGATGTAGCTGGTGGGTCCATCTGTCAGCCTCACCGCATACAGTCCTCTTCTAATGTCTGTCGTTCATTGACCATGTTGACCACGCCGCGCGGACAGTACCAGGCGGTGGATGACGGTGAGGCAGGGAACGACGCGAAGCCTGGGAACATGCGGAGGGTGGTACGAGGGTTGACTGGTTCGGCTGCGGTGTGAGGCTGCCGTCGCCGCAGAATAACAGGGGGTGTGGGTGAGTAGAGGGATGGCCTGGCCAGCGGTGGGAGTAGTAGGGGGCGGTGAGGCCTGTGCGGTAGCACAGCCGGCCACGGGAGGGAGGAGCACGCGGTGGTTTGGACGGCTGGAGCAAGAAAATCAGAGGTTGAAGAAGCAGGACGACCGTTGGATGTTAACAATCCAATGGTCACTGGTGATAGAATTGTTTGTTGACTAAGTTGACAAAGCTCTGCGTACGCGTCAACTTAGTAGGGCCACAAGTCAGCCTCCATAGCTGGTGGGCCCCAGCTATCATGGGGAGCACTCATTATTTTTCGCTTAATAAGGAGGCACTTCCTTCCGTGCCAAGATATAGCTGGTGGGTCCCAGCTGTCATTGGGAGGATTCATTCGTTTTGGCGTAATAAGGAGGTACTTGCTTGCGTGCGGCCATGGACCATGTGGGTCCCAACTGTCAGTCTCTCCATGTATATCCCTCTTCGGATGTTGTCGTTTGTTGACAACGTTGACCACGCCGTGCCGAGAACACCAACGCGATGGACGACGGCGAGACCTAGGAAGGGAATGACCCGGAGGCAGCGAAGCCACAGCAATGGAGGGATGTGGGTGAGTAGAGGGATGGCCTAGCCAGCGGTGGGAGTAGTAGGGGGCGGTGAGGCCTGCGCGGCAGCACAGCTGGCCATGGGGGGTGGGAGCAGGCGGTCCCGCCGGCGCTGGATTTGGCGGCTGGAGCAAGAAGATAAGACATTGAAGAAGCACGACGGCCGTTGGATTGACATCCAACGGTCACGTCTGCTAGAATCGTTTGTTGACGTATATAATAAGTAAAAAAATCTTGCATACGCGTCAACTTAATAGGCCCACAAGTCAGACAATTCCCTATTTTTTTAAATAATTTACAGCTCATTGCAACTTCTTATACAATTTATTGCAGTCGGTTTTTTTGTTGTTGGCTAGGGCCAGGGTTAAAAATTTAAACAAAATTTCACATATTTTGGTGGGGTCCAAACTATTTTTAATACCGAAATGTCAAGCCAGATTTAAAGTACTTTGAAGATATATTTAAATTAGGTTAAAGCCCAGTGAAATTGGAATCTAAAAATGTGAAAAAATTCAGAAATTTGAAAGTAATTGCCAATTTGTCGTCTGTTTTTTATATTTACAGCCCATTTCATATTACTTTCAAGATTTGCAGCCGTCTTGAAAGAGTTGCAGTCCAGCAGGGCATAGAAAAATAAGTAGGCCTGGATTGGGTATTCTTCAGAAAAAATAAACTGGGCTCATTTTCACAAAGAAAAAATAGCTGGGCTGGTCATGTGGTGAACGTAAAATAGAAGCCTGGGCTATACGGGCCATAACCCAGTTGAAACCCCGCTCCGTCTCAACAATAACAAAAAAAATACTGCTTGAGCAGCTACGTCCCAGGTGTCAGCCGATCTTGTGCTGTTCTCTTGTCTATTGACTATACGCTGACAATGTCGTGGGTCCCAGATGTCAGCAAACCACTAGGAGGAAGCATTTTCTTTTTCTATACACTGACAATGGAGCACAGTATATAACAAAAAATGAGGAACTTGCTTGCGTACGTCCATGGACATGGTGGCCCCCTACTGTCAATCTGTCATCCTCTCCACGTACAGTCCTCTCCCGATTCCTCTTGTTTGTTGACCATGTTGACAATGCGAGAGGGCGGCGCCGCGGCGAGCGCACCAAAGCGCGCGGAGGACGACGGCGAGGCCTCGGATGTCAGCGTTAATGATTTAGGAGACAGTGGGGTGGCGATGCATGCGCTGAGGCGCAGCCAGCCATGGGAGGCGGAAGCAGGCGGCCCCACCG
Organism: Thinopyrum elongatum; assembly: GCA_011799875.1. Lineage (NCBI taxonomy): Eukaryota > Viridiplantae > Streptophyta > Magnoliopsida > Poales > Poaceae > Thinopyrum > Thinopyrum elongatum. Next base: position 611,614,421 of record CM022303.1, read on the forward strand.
GCGCTGGTTTGGTTCTGGCGGCTGGAGGAAGACAGGACTGAAGAAACATGACAGATTATAAAAGCAGCAGGAGTACTTAACAACCTTAACTGAAACCAGCAGGGGCACTTAACAACCATAGCTGAAAGTAGTATGAGTACTTATACAGGTTCAACCATACAAAGCACGCCTCGAACAGTGCTACTTTGCCTACAGTTAACCAAGGGTGCGGCCACCAAGCCCCAGGACAAGGCCCAGGCGCCACCCCGCGCATCCACAACCTTCTGAAAGCGGCTTCATCTTGCTATGTGGTCAATAAACAGGATATTCGCTTTAGAGCCATGGAAAAGCATGAGCATAACCTTCTGTCCTATTCTCCAAGTTGGACGGGCCTTCATTATTTGAGACCACCCATGAATAAGTATCTTTTCACCTCCAAGGGAAATGGAGTAGGTCAACATAAACATCATGTTGTGACCAAGCGCAAGTCTGACCCCACCATGGTCAGGCATCTGTATAGGAACAATAGAACCGGGCAGTTTCTGTTTCAAGAAGATCACAACTGTAAAACTGTGTATAAGCAAGAGTTTATGAACAACATATATAATAGAAAACAGCTCGTACCATAAGTTTCTCGACACAGTTGGACCTGTTCAACGTGTGCAGCAGTGGCACACATATCCCACGTGGCCTTCCACCATTGAAACGCCCCACAAGGACCTCAAGACGATCAATAAAGTGTAGGAACTGGTGGATGTCATCCCAGTCAACTTCAGTGCCATCAGTAACAGTCGAGTTCTTATAGAATAACAAACGAGTAGCCTGCTTAACTTTGAAATAACCTACACGTGCCACCAATTATAAGAAATATTAGTTAGAAGTAGCATCTTCGTGAGAGAAGGGAATCACAAATAACCTACACGTGCTACTTCTAAAGTTAAATTGTGATTAGTTAGACATAATAGGTGGATTAAGAAGTAATCGAGGCAACATGCAAGAATCAGATACAAAACTAACATGGATGAACTACTGGAACGACGTCGGGTTGGAAGATCACAGTGAAGATGAGACCAGGTTCTGCTATTTCCATCAACATTCATGCGCCAACTTTTAGTCTGTAACACTTGATAAAGTTTATCCAAGTTCGGCCATAAAAAAAGTAGCGATCTTCTTGGTTCATGAACCCAACTCGGAACATATATCCATGGCTTGTCTTCAATGTGCATTAAACTGGTGTATTCAGTTATGGCAAGGCCGACCATCTTGAGTACATGTGTTCTGGCAGAGCAAGGAATGCACTGCAGGAAAAATAATATGAGAACAGAATGTATTCGCTAACCAAATCTAGAAATAATTTCCTCCTTCATGTCAGTGTTGACCATGGTACTAGTACCTTTTATCCAAATATAGCAATCAAATTTCCAAATTAGTCGACAGCATGTTCAAAACCCCCCACCCTCCTGGATAGAAAAGAGGATTCTAGGAACATACTGTGCGCATTTTAAAATCCCGTATTAGGATGAGAAGGAACAAGTGTGGCGTCTCGCCGAGGGCGCAGAAACCTGTAGGGTCCTCGCACTTTGGGCACTGCAAATGAAACACACTAGATTCAGTAGGAAGAAAAATGCATCAACGGCGGCGGCTGCCATCCTAGGATTATCCGCGACCAAGGGACTATGATTTATCGAGGATGGATGAAGAATTCGTACTGGTTCTCCATGAGAAAACCCTACGCAATCGCCGAGAGGGGGTTTTCTCTGAATAAGCAGACAGTGGAGAAGGGGATTTAGGCCCAGTGAAATATTGCTGCTTCGTCCGTCCAGCTTACTGCTAAAGCTGGAAAGGTGAGGGTTTTCGTGATTTGACAGCTCATTGGGCATTACTGCGGCGCTACGACCGGGGTGAGCCTACCATGCAGTTGTGCACTCTAATTTGGTGCATGGCATGTGGACCCCGTTGCCGGATGCCCCACATATTAGCGAAAGGAAATAGAAAGGCAGGAGTAACTAGTTACAACATAAATATATTTTTGACAGAGAGATACTCCCTCGGTAAAGAAATATAAAAATCTTTTATATCACAACTTTATACATAAGAAAAATCAAGGGGAATATATATAACATAATATGGGGGTTCAGCTGAGAATATAATACTCAGACAGGCTCACGGTTCCGGACTTTGGGCCACAGGCCGGTGGGCCTGCATGTTTGGGGGCCCATGTGTTCTAACTCAGCGCATTTCATATTGCAAGTGATCGGTACGGCGCTGGTTTTAGATGATGTCGCAAGGCGAATACAAAAAATTAAATAAAGCATGGCAACTGTTAGAATGAAATCGAACGACAGTTCCTAACCAGCAATCAGAGTTGTAATTCTTTCAAGATATCCTACGTGATAAATAAAACTGTCGTACAACTTATACACATAGGACACTTGTTTCACCATGCCATATTATTACATCAAAAGCTCTCGGAGGATAGATCAGTTCGGCAGTTGCGTGCTGCTACTGAAGAATTTCAAAGTTGATTTGGACCAGCTCTCCTTGCCGAGAAAGTTCGATTTTGACATCATCCCCTACCGCAAGATTTGATAGAGTTTTGAACCTTGACCATCCTTTAGTATCAATCATCATGCGACCATCCTTTGTACTTACGGTATATTGAGCAGGTTCATTCACACCAAGGCTGCGCATGGTAAGAGAAACTTGGCCACGGTCGCCCGGATTATTGAATGACTCCCTCGTTGCTCTAGGAATTCTCTGTTTGCAAACAAGAAGACATACACAAACAGTTAGATCAACACAGTGAATCATGTGAAACAACATGGAAAGAAAAAAGAACAAAGCACTTGGGCGGCCAATGCTTACCAAGAAGGTGGAGATGTTGGTTTTTGTAAGGACTTTGGTATATGCAGTGCGAACTGCAGCCCAGTCTGTTGCCGGTGCAACAGCTGGTTCCGTTGCCGCTGCACGGGCCGGAGCAGATGCAAGTGCAACTTCAAGTGTTGGTGCAGGTGCCGGAGCCGTTGCTGGTGCCCGTGCCGGTGCGACTGGTAGTGCCGCTGCCGCTGCCGGAGATGGTGCTCCTTGTGGAGCTGGTGCCGGTGTCGGAGCTGGTGCCCATGTCGGTGCCCGATCCTCCGGTAGATCGGCCTGATCCGCTCACGCGGTCGGTGCCCAATCCTCTGGTGGATCAGACTGAGCTACTGCCGTTGTTAGTGCTAGAGCCAGTGCCATCTGAGAAGGTGCCGGTGCTTGATCCGATGCTGAAGGTGGTACCGATGTGTGAGACAGCAGCGATCGTCTCTGGTCTGCTATGATTTCATACTTCAGCTTTCTAACTTGACTAGGCTCCGTGACCTTGATCCAATCTTTTTCTTCATTTCTTTTAAACGCAAGAAGGACTAATTGTGGCGTGTTTGTTAAACCAAACTGCAGTTCATCATAGGGCTTCAGATTGTACTCAGACAACAGACTGATCCAATTGCGTCCAGTAATATAAGTGGTGGACAGTGCCTTCATTACTGACACGACATAAGAAGTGAAACCTGCAAAAATAACCATCATAGAGCAAACCAAACGGTTTATTCTGTAACGAATGTCACATGGCAAAACCTGCATCGTAAAATTGCAGCAAAAGTAAGAAAACATGACATTAAATCAATAAGATTTAGACAGTAAATCAATAAGATTTACTTGATGTGACACGAGTGAATCCTTACCAGGAAATCACTATGTTCAAGTTCTAAACAGAAGGTTGATCGTCCAATTATGGGTGGCATGCAGGGCCCCCGCTTACTCCCACAAGCAGGACAGTCCAAAGGTCGTGACAAATCGTATGGACCGAACATCCATGGGACTAGAAATCCTGGTGGGTGCGGTAAACCCTGCAATGCATACAGATATTGGAGTGTAACCATAATTGATAAACCGTCCTCACAAAAAAGATGATCTGGATACTTCAAAATATACAGACTGAATTGAGTGGACAGACATTAACATAGACTGTTCTCAGGACTCACCACACAACAAAAGTGGCAGTACTAAACAATACAGGGTTCACACACACAAATCAAGTACTGAACAATAGTAGTTACTACAGACAAGCAAAGTTGCACTAATTAAACTCTGCAGACTATTTCTTGCCACCGACCTACAGGATGTACCCCACATAACTGACTAGGCCATGGACTTCGTGAGAGATGTCTACCAGCACCATTGCCATCTCGTCAACATTGGAGAACCTAACAGAGTGGTCTTTCCACTCATAAACATGACGATGAAGACAGTCTGCATCAGATTTGTCGGGAAGCTTTACAAGAACCACACCCTTCATAATCAAAGGCACAACTAGGAAATTTTTGTGGTGAAGTACACCCTCGAGAACATGCCTGACAACAATGCTACAGGAAAACACTAGTTCACGACATGTGGCGACAAGGACACAGCAGCTGGATAGTTTAGTAGTAGAACTCATCCTTAGGTCTTCCAGTTCACATGGCATGACTTTGAGAACTTCATCTCCACCGCGGACCTGGTTCTAATTTAAACAAAAACCAAATATTTTATTACTACCTCCGTTCAGAAATATAAGATGATTTTTGATATTTTACTCCATATAAGACTACATATATGCACAGAAATGAGTGAACAAAGACACTAGAACATGTCTTCAAAGGCATGAGAGCAGAGGGATTACTTGCAATATCCGTAACACAAGTTACTGAGGCTAATATACTCTCTTCAAAGGCATGAGAGGTAAAATCTTGCATTTCCTAGAGCTAGCATTGATGTTCATAAAGTAGTTGAAAGTAATCTATAAGAAATTAGTGTCAACCTCTCGCATGTTTTGATCAAAAGAGCAATTTAGAACCGTCATTTGGCACACAAAAATCACATGCAAGATCACCCAGAAAGTTGTACTACTAGTACTAGTACTGCGTGTTAGATGAAAAAACACGATCAAGATCGCCAAAAAGATCGTCAAGAAGAGATATTACCTGGACTTGCTTAATGAGGGATCCCGGAGAGGGGGGCTTGGATAGGGCGATGGCCTTGAGCTTGTCTGCGGTAGTCTCGGCGGGGTGCTTGCGCTTCTTCGTACCCTGAGCCTCGACGGTTTTGGCCAGAGCCATAGACATCACTTTGGCTAGTGCTCCAGGGTCCATCAAGAAACTGTCAAATAGAAATAAAATAAAAGAAATCATAATCACAAACCCAAAAGAAGAACAGAGAGGGAGTTATAGGATCAGTCTCGGGGTTGCAAGACCGGGCCTTGGCCAGAATCAACACCATTGATGCGCTCACCTTTCCTTCTTTGGGAGAGAAGAGCAATGGTAGAAGCGCGTCGGGGTTTTCTTGAAGAAATGAGGAACAAGATGAGGGAGAAGCAAGTTGGGGTTTTCTTCAAGAGAGGAAGCTGAGGGAGAAGAGTGAAATGATGGTTGCTTTGTTCGTCCAACTTACTGCTGGAAAGGTTGGGGTTTTGTGATTTGACGGCTCATTGGGCATTACTACGGCGCTTCGACCGGGGTAGTCTACCGTGCAGTTGTGCACTTTAGTACGGAGTAATTTCGTGCATGGCAAGTGGACCCCGATGCTGGCTGTCCCACATGTCGGCGAAAGTGAGTAGCAAGGTTCCCAACGACCGTCGAGGAGGATCCGCATGGTAGAGCGTGTCCATTGTTTCTGAAGAAAAAAATGATTACATCAAGCGTTTCCACTCTTACGATGGAGGAGTGCGAAACACGACAGCCACTTGAACTTACACAGTACTCCTACTACTAGGCATGTGCAGTGGTTCATACATCAGTACTACATAATCTTGTTGTTAGTGTAGTAAGATATGACAATAACAAATGATGTTGTGTGCATGTCAACTATATGAACAGTAATGTAACATACCCCTTTTTTGACTGTCTGGTCGAGAATGAACGGTGAGATCAATGTTAACAGAACTAGGTCTACAGCGCACGGAGAGTACGGTGCTATAGTACTCCATGGAACATGAACCATATGAAGCACGAATCAGTGTTAGGCAGGGTGTATGAAGGGTGCATGGGATGGGAGCAAAAGTTCCCTTCTCGACCCACTTTTGGGTGTTTGGCAGAGTGCATGAAGGGTGCATGAGTCCACACTAGTAGGTTAACACAAATACACTAGGAGCATGCATGAAGAGGGGTGCTGAGATGAGCATGCACGAAGAGGGAACAACTATATTGAGATGAGAATGCAACCAAACACACCCACACGCTTTGTGCTACAGTGGCTGATCTGCACCATCTGAGTTTCATCCAACGGTCATGTTGCGCCGAGACATGGACATGCCCATGTAGATGACGCGTAAACACCACCGAAGTCCCTCTGCTTCTCGAGGCGCACGGCGTTAGTGATGCAGGGTGCCACCGCCCGCAGAGCCCACTCCCGGTCGACGAGAGCCAGCTTGTCAAAGACGGCGTCCAATGGCACGAATGGATTGCGGTGACGAAGCTCTGAGAGGATTCACGCGGCAATGGCGACGGTAACCCGCAACCCCTCCTTGTCCAGCTCCGCCCCACCATCGCGCGGAGACGGCTCAGCTCCTCGGAGATATAGGTGAAGAAGGAGACCAGGTCAGGAAGCCGCAGCTCGTTGAAGTCGACGGGGTGGTCGAACAGGTTTAGCCTGACGGCCGGCATGGTCGCGCTAGCACGACGGTAGGCATCCCGCAGCCGCAACACGTGCGTGGCAACATGGTCCACCAAGTGGTTGAGGCGATCCTGGACCTCGTCACGATCGGCCTGCTCGGGCTCCAGCCGCCTCGCCTGACCACCTATCGTATCTCCCGCTTTCTACAGCAATGCCGCCGACGCCTCGAGCATCTTTGTGGTGGACGCCTACTGCTTTTGAAGATCCGTGAACTCCCGCACATAATGGAGGAGCATGGCACTCCTCTCCTCCTTGAGCTCACTGAGCTCCACATCCTTGGCCCTAAGCTCCGCATCCTTGGCCTGGAGCTCCTGTGTCAGGCGCCTCACCTCAGACTCCGTGATCTGGTGCGCCGCCATGGAACCAGATAGAAGCAATGGGGAGAGGAAGCAAAGGGGGCGAAATAGCTGAAAGGCAATGCAATCTACGGGAAGGCAGAGGGAGCCAGCCGAGAAGCGGGGTGAATCTTTTGGTTTTCACCATGGGAAAACACCAGTCAACGACTTTTCACATCCGAGAGCATTGGGTTTTACAGGCGGAGTCATCATGACTAATTGCTGCCGCGCCTGCTCCCATCAATCAAAAAAATAAAAATCCTGCTGCGCCTGCCGCACCCAAAGACCAGAGCAATGTCGTGGTGGATATTTAAATTTACCTGCTGGCAAGGAGAGAAAAAAAGGGGTGAAAAAACAAATGTGGCGATGGCCTAGCTAATCGGTCGCACTAGCCCAACTAGCTAGCCACCGTGCTTCACTCATGTACTCGGCGGGAAAGGTGGGCTTTTGTGATTTGACGACTCATTTACTTGCTTCGGCGCTACGACCGAGGAGGACCCAGAAAACGCACAGTAGGGCGTCCCACGTCTCGGCAAGGAAGAAAATATGCGTGCACCACCCGGGAGGACCCAGAAACCGCGCGGTAGGGTGTGCCACGTCTCGGCAAGGAGGAAAAATGTGCGTGTAAAAATATACTGTATCAGACGTACTACGTATGGTTCGACCTCGGGACCCAGCTAGTCGGTCGAAAACACCCCACTAGCCACACAGCTTCATCATGCTAACGTGGCATGGAGGATAGGTGTGGTTAGCTCCGTCTCGACCAGCCACAACGTCTCTTGTTCTTGGCGATTCTTCTATTTCCAAGCATTTTTTTAGTTACTAGCAATGTGCCCGTGCGTTGCAACGGATCCAAAGTAGAATAGTACTTGTTCACAAACTTGAAAGAAAACACTCTTGTTTTGATATACATATATACCACTAAAAATATATTACTTTTCACTCAAAATATATTTCTCACGCTGTTTTGATGAGGTGAGGGAGGGATGTGGTTGCTTATAAGATAATAAGGGGTTTTCTGCAAATTGGAGCAGAAAAGTGGGCTATTGTTACAAAAATGCCACAACTTACCTCACAGTCGTTAGATGCAGATCTAATGGTCAGAAATGACGGATGGCAGACACACCATCATCACCAACTGTGTCTTTTATAGGAGTAGAGATAATAACACCACGGCAAGCTCGCGCCGCTCTTCGTGTGTGCCCGTGTGTCTAAAGGTTAGACGATGGGGAGGAGAGAGAGATCACAGACATGGGACCCACCAGTAAGTAAGTCAATGATCATGCACGTGTTGACGAGCCACTCCCTCTACTCTACTCAACGTAATCTACTCTTTTAAAAAACAGAGTTGGTGATGATGGTGTGCCTGCCATCCTGCAATATAGGCCGTCCGATTTATATCTGACGGATAGGAAGGAAACTATGGTAATTTTGCAAAAAGGTACCCACACCCCTCTCCACATTTGCAAATAAGGCCTTCCCTCGTTCGTCCTTTTCTCTCACAAGATAAACTACTCATACAAATGCATCTTGATGTTACGTGCAACGCACGGGCATCTTGCAAGTATTGTATAAAATCAAGTAATGCGACAAAGCCAACAACCGTTGCTGTTTCAGGCTATCGACTTATGCTTTGTAGTCCAGGTTGCCAATTCAAATCTCGTCTTTCAGATTTGTTAGTTTTAGGTCCAAATTTGATCAATGACAAGTGGGACCCCCGTGTGTTGTTCCGATATTTCAGTGTAGGATGGTTTTTTTGCACAAACACTTTGCGCGGTTAGACAAGTAATGGCACCAGTTACACGTATTTTGCAAGTTTAGGAACAAAAATGACAGTGGCATAGAATATCACATCCACCCCGCAGCTTAGATGCTATGGTGATACGAGTTTTTACGTCGTTGGATCTGAGATCCAATGGCTTGGGAGTAGTCTTTGTAATTATGCGCAATTTCCAAACTCTCCAAGGTTTTTTTTTTTGCAATTAAAACATTCAGGCCTAGTGTGTGCCGCTGCATCTTGGATCCAACGGCTCCCAGTAGCTCATATTAGGTGCTCCCAGTAGCTTAATTAGCCGCTACGGTGATACGAGCATCTAGGTCGTATGATCTGTGATCAGATGGCACATGCGTAGTACTTGTACTTTCTGCGCAATTCCCAAACTCTTTGAGGCCTATATTGCAAAAACATTCAAACCTCCTACTGTGAGCCGTTAGATCTCCCGGGAACTCGTATCACCATTAAATCTATGGTGCGGGAGCACCTCATATTCTCCCATTCGAGAAAACATCAGGTGCTCTCGCAGCTTGGATGCTATGGTGATACGAGCTTCGAGGTTGTTCGATGTGAGATCCAATGGCATCTGAGCAGTCTTTGTGCTTGTAAGCAGTGGCCGAACTCTTTGGGGGCTTTTCTGCAAAAAACATTCGAACCACCAAGGAGTTGTTGGATCACAGATCCAACAGCTCCGAAGAGCTTGTATCACCAAAGCATCTAAGGTGTGGTAGCACATGATATTCTTACATACAGGAGAATATGAGGTCCTCCTTCATCTTAATTGCTACGGTGATACGAGCTTCGAGGTCGTTGGATATGGGATCCAAGGGCATCTGAGTAGTTTTTTGTACAAATTGTGTGCAATTCTCAAACTCATTAAGGTTTCCTGTAAAAATATTAAGACATCCTGTGAGCTGCTATATCTCAGATCTACAAGCTCCAATGAACTTGTAGCAGCATATAGCATCAGAGCTTCACAATTTTATCTAAGGTTGAGGGGTAACCCCCGACAAACTACATAGCTCCGCCTATGCAATAGGTGTAGTGCGAGCGTCTATGTGTGAGAGAGACGATGCGAAAAAGCGAGGTCAATCGAGTCATTTATAGAGGGAGAGATCGAGGGAGTGTGGCCTAGCGTACAGTCGAATGTTAAAGATGATACACTGAGATATTGTGCGACGAAGCTGTGGTGAGGGTTGGAGGGAGATAGTTACCGAGAGAGTGGCCTAGATAGACTTTGTGTGTGCGCGCACGGTGAAGGTGTTTTACAAAGGCAACACATGTGTCTTGAGAGAGAGAGGGAGCGTTTGTCATGGAGGGCACGACGAGGTTGTGTGTGAGAAATACATTTGTTGAGAGTGTGAGGGCGGGAATGACATAAATGGAGATCGAAACATGAAGAGCAATAATGAGCGCGCGTGTGTCGGATACCAATAGCTCTATTAACAAAGAAATGAACATTAATCGATACATGAAGTATGTGTGTGTGTACGTGGGGGTGGGGGGGGGGGGGTCGATGGAGAGACCTAAACACAACATTCGCAAGTATGTAGTACTAGACTTAATATTCATGTTTCAGTTTCCTGTTCATTATAAATATGGAATTGAGGACCATGCATGGCTTACATTTTACTCCCTTCGTTCCTAAATATTTGTCTTTTTAGAGATTTCAAATGGACTGCCACATACGGATATATATAGACATATTTTAGAGTGTAGATTCACTCATTTTGCTCCGTATGTAGTCACTTGTTGAAATCTCTAAAAGACAAATATTTAGGAACAGAGGGAGTATTTTTGAATTCGTGTCATACATGCATGGTTTGGAAAAATAGATGCACTATACTTACTGGATTGTTGTTGTATTCGTGTGTGTGTGTGTTCATATGCTTGATACATACAAAGTTTTCCCACCACCATACCGTTCGTCTTTTAAATTTGAATTTGCAATGAAAAACTTACTGGGGATACCATGAAATGTGAAATCCACGTTGAGATCACTATATCACAAACTCACTCTAATTCAAGAAGTCGTCATAAATCAATTACCGTGCCTTTTGGAATGACCAATAATTTGCAAGGAAAATACGGGCATTGTATTACATATAGATTCGTTCGGCAATTTAAAAGATTCCTTTCGTATTCTCGAATTGTAGCATCCAACGGCGTACTAGCCAGACCCGGGCTCGTGTTGATCCTAAAAAAACACCCGGGCTCATGTCCTTGTGGTGGCGTGCGTGGTACGCACATTAGCCAACCCCAACCACTCGAGCCTTCGTGTTTCGAGTCGAAATATCTGGCGGCCAGAATTCCAGCCCTAGGAAATACCCCTCATGTCCCCGGTCCATAATGACTACCGATGAACAATGGAGGGATGCTTTAGTAACTAGACAACGTTACCTACCGTGCCGAGCACGGTTCAATTCCCTCGGTCGCCGCTACCCAAGGTCACCCGTCAACTCCATTGCCTAGTACTAATAGGAGTACTACACCAGGATGAGCACAGAATTGAGCCCCGTTTGTTCGTGCCTAGTACTTGAGTTAATATATCAGGCAATGCACTGGTACGGAGGGATTATCCTTTTACTCTACATATATAACTTGTTTGAAGTCTAACTAAGCAAAATGTTTGACCAAATCCTTTCTTAAGAAATATTAACATCTACAACAGTAAAGATGTATCGCTTGAAAATTTATTGCATGATGCAGGTTATGATATTGTTTCGAATCCTGGATTTTAAATTTCAGAAAATCCAAAAGTGACCTGAAATTCATGAAACTGAGCATGGTCTCGTGATATGGCACAAATATGCTGTCGTAATTTTTTTGTTCAATTTGAGACAAGCTGCTTATGAAAAGTTGAACAAATGAAGAGCCAAGGTATTTTGGAACAAAGACCTGTCACGTTAACGCGAACACTTTCACTATTCAAACCGTGGGCGTTTACGTGCCGCCACGAGTCCCACATCTCATCGGCAGGTGCCGTCCGAGCAAGCGTGTGAGTCGACGGGAGGCGTGGGAGCAGACCGCTGCGTGATACGTCTCCAACGTATCTATAATTTATGATTGTTCCATGCTGTTATATTATCATTCTTGGATGTTTTACATCATTTTATAGTCATTTTATATCATTTTTTGGTACTAACCTATTGACATAGTGCCAAGTGCCAGTTGCTGTTTTTTGCATGTTTTTTACATCGCAGGAAATCAATACGAAACGGAGTCCAAACGCAGCGAAACTTTTTGTGGATTTTTTGGACCAGAAGGCATCCAGTGGGCCGGAGAAGCGCCTGGGGGGGTGCTCCGAGGGGAGCACAACCCACCAGGGCGCGCCTGGAGGCCCAGGCGCGCCCTGGTGGGTTGTGCCCACCTCGGGTGCCCCCCGAACCGCCTCTTTGCTCTATAAATACCCCAATATTCCAGAAACCCTAGGGGAGTCGACGAAAATCAATTCTAGCCGCCGCAGAGTCCAGAACCATCAGATCCAATCTAGACACCATCATGGAGGGGTTCACCACTTCCATTGGTGCCTCTCCGATGATGCGTGAGTAGTTCTTTGTAGACCTATGGGTCCGTAGTTAGTAGCTAGATGGCTTTCTCTCTCTCGTTTGATTCTCAATACAATGGTCTCTTGGAGATCCATATGATGTAACTCTTTTTGCGGTGTGTTTGTTGGGATCCGATGAACTTTGAGTTTATGATCAGATCTATCTTTTTATCCATGAAAGTTATTTGAGTCTTCTTTGATCTCTTATATGCATGATTGCTTATAGCCTCTTATTTCTACTCCGATATTTGGGTTTTGTTTGGCCAACTTGATCTATTTATCTTGCAATGGGAAGAGGTGCTTTGTAGTGGGTTCGATCTTACGGTGCTTGATCCCAGTGACAGAAGGGGAACCGACACGTATGTATCGTTGCTACTAAGGATAAAATGATGGGGTCTATTTCTACATAAATAGATCTTGTCTACATCATGTCATCGTTCTTATTGCATTACTCCGTTTCTCCATGAACTTAATACACTAGATGCATGCTGGATAGCGGTCGATGTGTGGAGTAATAGTAGTAGATGCAGGCAGGAGTCGGTCTACTAATCTTGGACGTGATGCCTATATAATGATCATTGCCTAGATATCGTCATGATTATTTGAAGTTTTATCAATTGCCCAACAGTAATTTGTTCACCCACCGTTTGCTATTTTTCTCGAGAGAAGCCACTAGTGAAACCTATGGCCCCCGGGTCTCTTTTCCAATATATTTGCTTTCAAGATCTGTTTTGCTATTCACTCTTTTCTTTATTTGCAACTTTTATTTTCAGATCTATTAAACCAAAAATACAAAAATACCTTGCTGCACTTTGTTTTATTTGGCGTTCGATCTATCAATATTTACTACTCTCTCACGTCCGTTTGCCAATTTTTGGCGCCGTTGCCCGAAAGGGATTGACAACCCCTTTTACACGTCGGGTTGCGAGTATTTGTTATTTGTGTGCAGGTGCTGTTTACGTAGTGTTGCTTGGTTCTCCTACTGGTTCGATAACCTTGGTTTCATCACTGAGGGAAATACCTACCGCCGCTGTGCTGCGTCATCCCTTCCTCTTAGGGGAAATACCAACGTAGCTTCAAGCCGCATCAAAAGGAATTTTTGGTGCCGTTGCCGGGGAGGATCTTCAACATATACCAGGTTCCTAATCACAAATCTCCTCTCCTCGCAATTTACATTATTTGCCATTTGCCTCTCATTTTCCTCTCCCCCACTTCACAAAAATTTGCCATTTTATTCGCCCTCCTTTTCGTTCGCCATTTTCCCGTCAGATCTATCTTGTGTGCAATTTTGTTTGCCACTTTTTGTCATTATGGATAGTTCTTCCTCTATTACGTGCACTCCAGGGAACGAAGTTGTCAACTTTAAACAAAGGGGAGGAGAGAATTTAAAAGATGCTTGGTATAGAATTTGCAATGCTCATAATAGATCTATCCGTAAGCAATCTACCATTGTTCTTCTTCGCTGTTTTTATGTGGGCATCACCACTTGGTATAGATTCGTCCTTGATACGATTACCGGTGGAAATTTCTTGATGTGTCTCTCTCTTGATGCTTTTAATGCTATGGGAAATTTAGTAGGATCACCACCTCTTATGATTAATGAAACAACTCTGACTCTTGAGCATGTTATGGAATGATTAGATGCTATTGAAAAGAAAATGCTTACTGAAGAGCATATTGAAAACTTGGATAAAAAGATGCATAATTTTGCCACTAAAATTGGGTCAAAACGGGAGAAGTTTTTAAGTTTCTAAAAGAAAAGGGGACCGTAATTCATGAAAGAATTGAAGAAAGCCCTCCTCGGATTGATAAACTAGAAGAAATCTTTAGTAATCTAAGTACGGCTTTTGCTTCCGCCAAAACTCCCGTAAAAATTGGCAAGACTACTCAAGTTACTAAAAACAAGGGTGCAACTTCTAGTAATGATAAAGGAGATCTTAAGATGATTAGTATCCATCCCAATTTTATTGAAGTGATAAGAGACCCTATTTGCAAGAATGAATTTTTCAATCTCGTGCCTAGAAGTATTGTCGTTGAGAATTTATATGCTAAATCCTTGAAGAATTCTAAGTGTTTGATTGAAGAGTTGGAGACCAAAGACGACAAAACTTAGATCTTTTGCGTTATGCCTAGCGAGGGGCGTGAAACAATAGCGCTTGTGGGGAGGCAATCCAATGAATAAAATTTATTCTTGCTTTTTACTTTCTGTTATTGAGTGTTTGCACAATTATGCTACTGTTATAATTGTGTTTTTTGTGTTTTAATTAGTGTTTGTGCCAAGTAAAGCCTTTAGGATTATGTTGGGTGATAGTTGATTTGATCTTGTTGGAAAACAGAAACTTTTGCGTCCAGTAAAACAAATTTGAAAATTCACAGAAGAGACAAAAAATTCTGAATTTTTTACACAAGATTTATATACAAATTTACTCTGTTTTCCTAATATTTCAGAATTTTTGGAGTTGCAGAAGTATTCGAAATATCCAGATTGCTACAGACTGTTCTGTTTTTGACAGATTCTGTTTTCTTTGCGTTGTGTGCTTGTTTTGATGATTCTATGGTTTTATTTGATGAGTTTTTGCCATAGAAAAGTTGTAATACAGTAGATATAATGCAAGAATAAAATATGAATTGGTTTGCTACAGTACTTATAGTAGTGATTTGCTTTCTTATATTAACGGATCTCACGAAGGTTTTGTTGAGTTTTGTGTGATTGAAGTTTTCAAGTTTTGGGTTATCTTACGATGGATGAAGGAATAAGGAGTAGGAAGAGCCTAAGCTTGGGGATTCCCATGGCATCCCAAGCTATTATCCAAAGAGAAGCAAGCAACTATGCTTGGGGATGCCTCGAGTGGCATCCCCTCTTTCTTCTAACGACCATCGGTATTTTACTCGAAGCTATATTTTTATTCGTCACATACTATGAGTTTTGCTTGGAGCGTCTTGTATGATATGAGTCTTTGCTTGTTTTGCTTTGTGTTCTAAGTTATGAATCCTTGCTGGACACACTTATTTGAGAGAGCCAAATTTATGCCATGACTTGTTAGAATTGCTCTCTATGCTTCACTTAAATTTTTATGAGCTATGGATTTGCTCTAGTGCTTCACTTATATCTTTTTGAGCACGGCGTGCTTTAGTATTTTTAAAGAAATGCTCTCATGCTTCACTTAGATTTATTTGGGAGTTAGTAAATTTTTAAGAAATTCTCTCTTGCTTCACTTAAATTAATTTCAGAGAAAGAAGTATTATGCTCATGATCTTCACTTATATTTGTTTGAGCTTATCAAAAGCAACACATGAAAATTAGTTCCAAAGTGATAGATATCCAAGAAGGATATAATAAAAACTTTCATGAAGATCATTGGACAAAATAAACTTGATTCCTTGTAATAGTTTTGAGATATGATGATGTGATATGCGAGTTATGTTGATGAGTAATTGTGCTTTAGTAAGAATATTGGTGTTAAGGTTTGTGATTCCCTATGCAAGCACGAAAGTCAATAGTTATGCAATGAAATTATATCCTACTTGTGGTGCATTATTTGGTGTTAATTTTGCTTATTGCTCGCTTATGAGATTATTCGTTTTTTGGTTGGTCGCTTCTCAATCTTTTGCTAGCCTTCATTTTGCCCTAAGTATGATCACTACTTGTGCATCCAAAACCCTTTAAACCAGTTTTGCCACATGAGTCCACTATATCTACCTATATGCGGTATTCTTTTGCCGTTCTAAGCAAATTTGTATGTGCTATCTCTAATTTTCAAAATAAACTTCTCTTTTGTGTGTTCGTACCGCTCGCGAGGCGGTAAGGGGTGGCTAATATTTTCCATGCTAGATGTGTTATTCTCACGATGAGTGTTTATTCAATTGTCATTGCACGAGAGTAAGGCAAAGGTATTAGGGATGCCCAGTCCTGAAATGAAAAATGAATTTACTTTATGTTGTCAAATAATAAATTCCTTGGAAAGTGTTGGTATGGAGGGCACCCGTGGATACGGCTAGCCATGGAAAGTGAAAGAAATTGTGGAAAAAGGAATAAACTTTATTTTCTGTTTGGGAACCGCCTACGATATATCTAGCATGGAAAGTGTTGGGAACTCTAAGTCGTTTTCGTTGGTGGGAAAAGCACACCTCCCAAAATGTTTTTATCTCTAATTTTTTCGCTTTGAGCAATGGCACCTCTACAAATCCCTACTTCCCTCTGCGAAGGGCCTTTCTTTACTTTATGCAATTTACCTACTCGAGGACGAGCAGGAATTAAGCTTGGGGATGCTGATACGTCTCCAACGTATCTATAATTTTTTATTGTTCCATGTTGTTATATTATCATTCTTGGATGTTTTACAATCATTTTGTAGTCATTTTATATCATTTTTTGGTACTAACCTATTGACATAGTGCCAAGTGCCAGTTGCTGTTTTTTGCATGTTTTTTACATCGCAGGAAATCAATACCAAACGGAGTCCAAACGCAGTGAAACTTTTTGTGGATTTTTTTTGGACCAGAAGACATCCAGTGGGCCGGAGAAGCGCCTGGGGGGGTGCTCCGAGGGGAGCACAACCCACCAGGGCATGCCTGGAGGCCCAGGCGCGCCCTGGTGGGTTGTGCCCACCTCGGGTGCCCCCCGAACCACCTCTTTGCTGTATAAATACCCCAATATTTCAGAAACCCTAGGGGAGTCGACGAAAATCAATTCCAGCCGCCGCAGAGTCCAGAACCACCAGATCCAATCTAGACACCATCATGGAGGGGTTCACCACTTCCATTGGTGCCTCTCCGATGATGCGTGAGTAGTTCTTTGTAGACCTACGGGTTCGTAGTTAGTAGTTAGATGGCTTTCTCTCTCTCGTTTGATTCTCAATACAAAGGTCTCTTGGAGATCCATATGATGTAACTCTTTTTGCGGTGTGTTTGTTGGGATCCGATGAACTTTGAGTTTATGATCAGATCTGTCTTTTTATCCATGAAAGTTATTTGAGTCTTCTTTGATCTCTTACATGCATGATTGCTTATAGCCTCGTATTTCTTCTCCGATATTTGGGTTTTGTTTGGCCAACTTGATCTATTTATCTTGCAATGGGAAGAGGTGCTTTGTAGTGGGTTCGATCTTACGGTGCTTGATCCCAGTGACAGAAGGGGAACCGACACGTATGTATCATTGCTACTAAGGATAAAACGATGGGGTCTATTTCTACATAAATAGATCTTGTCTACATCATGTCATCGTTCTTATTGCATTACTCCGTTTCTCCATGAACTTAATACACTAGATGCATGCTGGATAGCAGTCGATGTGTGGAGTAATAGTAGTAGATGCAGGCAGGAGTCGGTCTACTAATCTTGGACGTGATGCCTATATAATGATCATTGCCTGGATATCGTCATGATTATTTAAAGTTTTATCAATTGCCCAACTGTAATTTGTTCACCCACCGTTTGCTATTTTTCTCGAGAGAAGCCACTAGTGAAACCTACGGCCCCCGGGTCTCTTTTCCAATATATTTGCTTTCAAGATCTGTTTTGATATTCGCTCTTTTCTTTATTTGCAACTTTTATTTTCAGATCTATTAAACCAAAAATACAAAAATACCTTGTTGCACTTTATTTTATTTGGCGTTTGATCTATCAATATTTACTACTCTCTCACGTCCGTTTGCCAATTTTTGGCGCCGTTGCCAGAAAGGGATTGACAACCCCTTTTACACGTCGGGTTGCGAGTGTTTGTTATTTGTGTGCAGGTGATGTTTACGTAGTGTTGCTTGGTTCTCCTACTGGTTCGATAACCTTGGTTTCATCACTGAGGGAAATACCTACCACTGCTGTGCTGCATCATCCCTTCCTCTTTGGGGAAATACCGATGTAGCTTCAAGCCGCATCACTGCGCCGGCTGACCAGGAGGCGTGCGAGCAGGCCGCTGCGCAGGCTCACCGGGAGGCGAGCCCTTTGACTAGGCTCCGCCACAACCTTTGTCCCAACTGCCCCCACTTTTAACAGCGCCGGCGCCGCAGTTTGAAATCACCCCCGCACTACCCGGTATCGCTACAATCTTCTCTCTTCCTCTCCGATTCTCCTGTCATCTACCTCCAACCAGCCTGACCTAACCGTACGCCATGCCGCATCACGATGGTCTGCCCTTAGTCTTCCAGTTTCCTGAGGAAGACACCCAGCCGGAGTCTCAAGAACATAAGGCGCTTTGGGACAAGCTTGAACTAGCCTTGCGGGAAGACGCCGCGCCTATCCCCGCTCCCGTTCCGGCTCTCGTCACCCTGACTACGCCAGCGCCCATCCCCGTGGCATTGATGGGTTGGGAGCCGCACATTGTCGCCGAGCTTGATGCCACGGGGTTCCACAAGGTCCACGCCGACTTTCACGCGCCCGTGCACCTGCCAGCGCATGCGCCTGCGCGTGCACTGACGCGCGCGCCCGTGCCGGTGCCCGTGCACCTGCCAGCGTGTGCGCCTACGCGTGCACTAACGCGCGCACCCGTGCCGGTGCCTGTGCACACGAATGTCTCCGCCGCGCCGTTGCCAGCGCCTGTCCCCACGGGGGTGCCAGTGCCCCCCTCAGCGGCATGGATCGCCGCCGTCGACCGCTTCCTTGCACCAACGCCAGTCGCCTCCTCCCGCCAGTTGACTCGCTCCTGGAGACCGAAGTCCAGAACATTCTGGTCTTCCTTGAAGCTAGAGCCAATGTCCAGGAGTACGTGAACAACGGCGCAAGACGCCGCCATCACCGTCGCCGTCGGTCAGTGGCCCGACGGCACACAGAGCACGGCAGAGGAGCCGCTTCCCACCGCAAGACGCCGCCGCCGCCGCCGCGTAATATAAATTTGCCATGAAAAACGTTCGGATTGCCATGCTTAAAATCCGAACATTTGGGATTTATCATTTCCGTTTATTTTAGTTCGATCGTTGTATGAATGTAAAGTCGGAGTCAGACTCAATGAAATCTATGGTTTGATCGATTGAATGTTCTGCTAGAGCCGTATCAAAATAAATATAAAACGTCATCAAGCCACATGTATTCCTTCTCATCGCAAACATTTCATATTAAATACCACGTCAATTTCAAATATTTTTTTAGGAAAGTCAATTCCAAATACTTGTAGGGTGTGACCAGTCCCCTTGTTCGAGCACTAGGCGATACATCTATTTATCCACGCATTTAATTATGACGGAGTAGTAGATAAATAGTTCTACAACTAGCCTAACTTGTCCGTCACGGTCACTTTTGTTCCTAAACTTGTTACATGTATAATACTACTAGTACGTGAAACTGGTGCCGTAACTTGTGAACGCGTCCAGATATGGTCAACGACAACATCGCCCGCGCGTTCTTCGTGTTTGCCCGTGCGTCTAAACATAGAAGGGGAGGCGAGAGAGAGAGAGAGAGAGCAGACATGGAACCCACCAGTAAGTGAAGGCAAATAGTATGTGCTAACGAGCCGGTCCCACTAATGTACTAAAATTAATATTAAAACATGTTATCCATTAAATAGGATGTGGTAATATAAAAACATTATATCAACAAAGGGGGGTACGACAAACGTTGCTACTATGTTGCCTATTGACGTGCGGCTTGAAGACCCTGGTTGCATGTTTGATCCTCATCCTTTTTCATTTTTAATTTATATATGGGTCCAAATTTGTTCCATGACAAGTGGGCCCCTTGGTGTGTAGTTTGTAGCACTTTAATTTGTTGGTCGAAATTTGTTCCATTACAGGTGGACTATCGATGTGTAGTTTGTAGCTTATTTGTAATAATTAAAGAGAAAAATAGAGTTTTTTTGCAAAAATACCATGGTGCAACATGGAAGGTGAGAAAGGACGTGCGAGAGAGCGGTGACCGAGCCAGAGGGAAATCAATTGGGGGAGGTGCGGGGGTTGCAACGGTGTTTGGAGTAGTTGTGGGCCGAATGCTATGAAAATATAATCTAAACCCACCGAAATAAATGCCTTCACAAATTAATCCAAGGTTGGAGTCCCCCTCGCAATGTAAATAGATCTGACTCTGCGAGGGATAGAGATAGCTTCAATGTGTGGAAGATACGGTGTGAGAAAGCAAGGTCAATCGAGACACATATAGATAGAGAGACAAAGTGAGTGTGGTCCGGCATTCGTTGAAAAGATATATATGCTCTGGAGAGATATTGTCCGGTTGAGCTTTTGGGAAGGGTGAGGGCTGTAAGATAGAGCTTGAGAGATGATCCAGTCATAGACATGTAGATATATTTTGTGCGTGGGAGGAAGCAAGGTCAATCGATACATAGATAAAGGGAGAGAGATTGAGCGAGTGTGGGTCGTCATGCGGTCGAAAGAGTGAGACGGGTTGGAGAGAGTGACCTAGATAGACAATGTGCGTGAGAGAGAATACAATATGAATATGTCGAATTGGGCTCAAACATGGAGATATATCATTTGTGTCTGAGAAAGAGCGAGGTCAATCGAGACATACATAGAGAGAGAGAGAAAGAGAGAGAGAGAGAGAGAGAGAGAGAGAGAGAGAGAGATTGAGCGAGCGTGGCCCGCCATGAGGTCGAAAGAGTGGGGGCGACTTGGATGGACTGACCTAGATAGACAATCTGCGTGAGAGAGTATAGAGTGTGTCGATCAAGGCCCGAACAGGGAGATATATCATTTGTGTGTGAGATAAAGCAAGGTTAATCGAGACTTAGATAAAGAGAGCGAGATTGAGTGAGTGTGGCCCGCCGTGCGAAAGAAAGAGTGAGACAGTCTCGAGAGAGTGACCTAGATAGACAATGTGTGTGCGTGCGCAAGAGAGGGGGGGTCTAGATAGGCAATGCATGTATCCAACGAGAGAGGGTGGGAGGGGGAGAGAGAGAGAGAGAGATAGCTCGGCATGGAGTGCAATGGCGGGTGTGTGAGAGAGATACATTTGGTAACAGAGTGGAAAAAGGGGGCTGTGTAGTTGAGAGTGTTAGAGATCGAAACATGGAGAGAAAGAATGAACGTGTGTTGGAAACCGATAGCTTTCTAAGGTGGTTAGGAGAGGAAGATTGATCGATACAGGAAGTATGTAGTGTGTGTGCCGAGGGGGGGGTGGTGGGGCTAAAAACAACATTTGAATGTAGATAGTACGAGACTTAATATCGATGTTTCAATTTAGTGTACATTGTAAGATTTGAATTGAGGACCATGCATATGGCTTCCGTAATTATTTTGAATTGGTGCCATACTAGGTTTGGAAAAGTTGACATTGACTCGATTGTTGTGCTATTTTGTAGGTCATATGTTTGAATCCATCCAAAGTTTTCTCACTACCATGGTGTTCATCTTATACATATGAATTTGTATTAAAAAAGTAGCGTGGATACCGTGAAATGCGAAATCCACGGTAGAATTGGAGATCGCTATGTGACACACACTCTAATTCAAATAACTCCTCATTAATTAATTTATAGTATCTCGTTTCGAATGACTAATTATTTGCAAGAAAAACACGAGCACGGTAATACATACAGATTCGTTTGCAAATGAAAGAAGATTCGTTTGCATTCTCAAATGTAGGCGCACCAGGCAGACCAAGGTCGTGTCGTGGTGGTCGCGTGTGTTGTACAGACGCTAGCACCCAGCCACCCACCCCCCTCTGTCCCTCCCTCCCCCCCCGCCCCCAAAAAAAAAGAACGACGACAAAAAAAGTTCGCGCTTCCACGTTTCGGATTGAAATATCTGGCGGCCCCAATTCCAGCCCTGCAAAATCTCCCTTCTCCACCGTCCCCTTCCACGCCCAGAGCGCTCAAATCCCTAATTCGCCGCCAACCCAAGCAAAGTTTGAATCACCCCTCGTCTCGTCTCTTTCCCCACCTCTGTGCCGGACGATGACGACGAAGACGACGGTCGCGTTTCACCACCGCACTGGAGCTACCTCATCTACGCCCTCGTCCACCGCACCGGGTGGTCCACCGACAACGTTGGCCACCACAACCGATGTGCCTCACAGACACTGACTTCCACCACATCAGGTGTGCTTCACCGACGCCGTCTCCCACCTCACCGGGGCTACTTCACCGAGCACATCGTCACACCTCCACCCCCCGAGGCCGTTGGGGCTTCACCAATGGTCTCGTCCACCGCATCGTAGCGCTCCGCTGCCGCTCAAGATCTGCATCCGTGCACGTCCAGCCAACGCCAACGTATAACCCTCAACGGCTCTGAAGTGACCCGCACTCTAGCTAGGTGAGCATGCCCAAACGCCGGCCCGAACTAGGTATCCACATATCACTCCCTTGTGCACTGTTCCGACGATGTTTGGATATCCTTTACTGCTCTCTTAGCTTACACGCCTATGCAACTCTGACTTTAACTCTTATTTCTTCTGAACATATCATCTGAAACAAGCAAAACCATTTTTTTAGCGAAGCATGATGGCGCTACGGGATCTGGTACACATCCTGCACACCGGTATAACCTTGTAAGTACCTGTCCTCCGGTACAACAACAAGGTCGATTCCTCTTATTTGATCAACCACTCGCCGTGTCAAAAATGGAGAGCGGGATGCAAGGAGCACAAGGCCTGCACATCCAAGCAAGTGGTAACATGGACTTGTACATGGAACATCCCAAGCGCAAGCAGAGCTGCAGTGAGCCTGTGCAACGAGCTAGCGTAAGTCCCTGCATTTTATTTAATTCGTACTGGCCTGCGTGTATGATTTGTGTGCAGTGACGGATCCACGAATTCAAGTTACCAGGGGCGAAAATTTAACTTAAAAAATACGAAGGCACTTGCACTCTAGAAATCAACATAACCTGAGAAATGTGAAGCTACATGCACTTTGAAAACCAGCTAATGATCCAAAGTAGTTCCAGATTATAAAGCACTAAATGATGTAAGCACCAAAAAACACAAAATGCAACATGGTGTACAAGGACTACTAACATGGACTATACCTGCTTGAATTATTTGTTCTCTGGCTGAAAATATCGAAGTGTAATTGCACCTATAACCAGTGCGCAAACTGCATATCAATATATCTATCCTGCACAAGTATGCTAATAGTTTCAAACAACAGATTAGAAAAGTATTTATGCTATGTTGTCATGATACAGGGACTTTCTGGTAGATGGCCTAGACGTTTCCTCAAGCCATGAAAATGTACTATAATTTGCTTGTCATCAATTCCTGCAAATCTCTATCTCTCTCTCAACATAGCAGATCATCATTAGACACTAAATCCTTCAATGGGAGATTGCAAAATGCTTGCATTAGATCCCTCATTAGACACTATATGTTCATCACCAGGAGCATGTAAAATGTTTGCACCAAATCCTTCATTAGCAGTCTGTTCATTAGACACTTCAGGCTCAAGAACAACATGAGCTTGTATGTTTGCACCGGAAACTTGATTAGACACATCAGGTTTAGTCAGTTCAGTATTGATTGGGGGAGTTATAAAATAAGCAGAAATTGGTTTCATTTTCTTATAGATTCCCTACATACAAGCAGTTTTACAACACTGTCAGGTTTAACTATTGGCCAGAAATTGAACAGTTGAATTAAATATAATCAGCGATGTGACGTACCTGCTCATTGCGCATGCTGCTCTTGCAAGCTGCGACTGTCCGTTTGCGCAAGCTCGATGCCATGCCCGTGCTGCCGCCGCTGCCTCCCATGCAGGCTACACCCAGGGTTGGATCTTTATCTTCTTGTCCTTCCATTCACTTGAAGCCCGGCGACCAGCGTCCAACGAGGGCGTGAGGAAGTGCTGTGTCGGTCTGTCCAGCGGCGGCTAGGTTAGGAGCAAACCAGACTGGAGGCTGGAGCGAACGAATTGGGATTTTTCCGGCTGTCGATCGATATGGGAGGCGCTCGTTTGGGCCGCGAGCCTGCTATAGGGCCTGCCTTGCACTTATATTATTGGCCCATCCAAATTGAAACGTTTTTCTTCATTTTTTACATTGCCCGCTCATGCGCTAGGACGAACAAAACTAACCTGGGCCAACCTGGACGACTCAAACTAGGTGCACACTTTGCAGCCACCCGAGGCGGCCGCCCATACCAGCCCCTACGATGGCGTTGCCCCTTTTTGCTTGTATGATTGGGGTAGTGAAAAATATTCCAGTGGCGCTTTTGATTTACCCACAGAATGGTTGAATTGCTTGTTTCTATGAACTGAGTTCGCCAATAATGTGAAGGATGCCAGTCTTTTCATCCTATTGTAGATTGCTTAGATCTCGATATGCCAAATGTAATCGCATGAAATATAGAGTAAAAGCCAGTGTGATGTGTGTTGCTACAACTAGTCTGACAACCCGTCCTCATACAACATATCAAGGACGCGCCATCTTATCAGATTAACCATTCGACTTACCAATGCAGTGTGGGAAGAAAGAAGTATTGGGACTGCGTATCCAAGCAATTGATGCCATGGACTCCTTCGTAGAACCTTGTAAGCGAAAAAGAAGTTGTAGTGTGCCTGTACAAAGAGCTAGCGTAAGTTCAGTTACCTGCTTCTCGGAATTTTAGTTAGCCACTTATTGCAAAATTGTTCAATTACGTTGCTTGGCTTAATTTAGTTTGCTACTGATTACATAATGCCATAGCCTGTTAATCCTATTATAGACTGCGCCTATCTATGTGTTTGATACTTACTATTAAGAATTGCCTATTTGCCTGAACTTAAATACCTACTTAAGCACGTAGATAGCTGGTCATATGTACTTCTAGGGTGCAGCAAAATTCACGTGTAATTTACGTTCTGATACCCTGTTTGTTTAAATGGTTTGCTGTTATCACTTGTAGCACTAGTAATGTTTGCATGTTCATAGATAGACAACTGTCAGGTTTATATGAGGGACACCGTGTTTTTAACTTATATATATGTGTCGGAATGATTTTGCTTACATCAAAGAAATTTACAGATGTCTGTGTTGCTGGTAAACGGTACCGACTTGTTACTTTAATACGTTGCCAAGAACTTGTTAGTTTTACTAGTTCATGTGTAATTAAATACATTGCCAAAACTGGTTAGTTTTACTAGTTTGACGTTAGTTTCTTATGGCTCTTGCAACACTTTATTTATGATTGCTAACATTCAAGTTTGCAGGATCCAACTGAAACTCCGTTGGCACAACAGGTATGTTTTCAGAAACTTCCTTGTTTACCTAGTTTCTTGCTGTAAGTTGTTGTTGTAATCATCTTACCAACTTCAAGTTTTCAGGATCCAATTGGAAGTCCAATTGCACAGCAGGTACATTTTCAAAAATATATTTGTGTAACAGGTTTGCTGCTGTAACTTGTTGCTCTAATCAAGTTACTGACTACTCAACTTTTCAGGATCCAAGAGAAACTCCAATGCCACAACAGGTTCCTTTTGCAAAACTTGTTTGTTTATCTGCTTTGCTACTGCAACCAGTTGCTTTAATCACGTTACTGGCTACTCAACTTTTCAGGATCCAAGAGAAACTCCAATGCCACAACAGGTTCCTTTTGCAAAACTTGTTTGTTTATCTGCTTTGCTGCTGCAACCGGTTGCTCTAATCACGTTACTGGCTACTCAACTTTTCAGGATCCAAGAGAAACTCCAATGCCATAACAGGGGTCCCCTCATTTAGCTAAACTAATTAAACAGTTTTTAATTAAAACCTAATTATATTAACCTAACTAGCCACTGACACCTGGGGCCCACCCCTCTAATTAGTCTGTTAGTTTAGTTTAAACTCACTGTTAAACTCACAGAGGCTGACAGGTGGGCCCCACCTGTTAGTTTGACCAGTCAGCAGCTCAGCTGACTGTTGACGCAATGCTGACGCATTAATAGATTTCTGTTAATTAAAATAAATCCAGGAATTGTTTAAATCTTTAGAAATTCATAGAAATTAAACCGTAGCTCAGATCGAAAAACTTTATATAAGAAAGTTGCTCAGAACGACGAGACGAATCCGAGTATGCCCGCCTCATACCTGTCACATGCCTCTAGCATGATGAACATGGAACTTTCCCCACCATTTCATCTGTCCGATAATCACCCGGAGCTGGGAGAACAGTCCCGGATAATTTCCCGCTCCCACTAACTTGCGTAGTACTGCATTAGGGCACCTCTTGAATAACGTGCTGCCATGCCATGCTTCTGTGATTGCATTTGTCTGCCTTTATTTATTTATTGTTTCTTCCCCCTCTTCTCTCTCGATAGACCCCGAGACCGATGATGACCCGATGATTGTCTACCTCATCGAAGACCCGTTGGTGTTTGCAAAGCAACCAGGCAAGCACCCCCCCCCCCTTGAGCATGCCTACATCGCCTATTCTCTTCTCTCTTGTGCTTGCATTAGAATTGCTATTGTTACTGCTTTACCTATTCTGATGCATGACCTGATTTTGTAACCTGCTTTTGATAATTACCTTCTTATCCTAAACTGCTTAGAATAGGCTGGTTAGAGAACCCCAGTGACCCCACTTGTCCCAGTTGCCCCGCTGGATCATCGGAAGACTCGACGACCAGGCCCCAGCACCGCACATCAACCCCTTAGTTGTACGACACTGCAGCGCTACTATCGAGTGCCGAGGGTCATACCTCGTATAGCACTTCTGATGTTAACTCTGTAGAGAAGCTATTTGGTCGTGGTCATCGAGGGTGATTCCTCCTTCACCACAACCGATAACGACGCTGTCGTGCAACACCTCAAGTGTGAACCCATCGAGGGTGATTCCTCCGAGTTCACCTTGACGACTATATCAGGTGAAATCCATCGAGGGTGATTCCTTGGGTTTTCCCCTGGTGTTTGGACACACGGTTACTTTGACTTAACACAGAACCATGGTGACATTGGGTCGGCCCTGAGGGGTACCCGCGAGTGTTGTGGAGACTGGTTGACCTGGAGGGTGCCCGTGAGATAAATTACGAGGCGTGGCCGGGCATTCTTAGCCCTTGCCGCAAGTCCTCGAGACGGGGCGACTGGGTCACATCAATCATGAGTCTCTGCTCATTACCGCACAACCCCAATACATTAATAGTTTGGATATTTGATCCGAGTGGGCCTCTGGCCCGATAGCACTAACCATCACGTGGGATAAGTTATGGGCACTCTACGTCGTAGGCATCAGCCGAAGCTTACTAGACGTCAGCGACTGAGCGGCGCGCGCCGTGTTGGACCGCGTTAAGCAACCGCCTTTATAGTGTGGGTTGCTAGGTCTGCTCACGGCTGCCCTCGCAACATGCAGGAGCGCCCGGGGTGATGGCCCAAGACCCCTGGGTGCATAGGGTTAGTCCGGCGTGCTGACTTCTCTATTAAGCCTAGGTCGGGTTGCGGCGTATCATTTGGCCGAGGCCAGGCATGACCCAGAAAAGTGTGTCCGTCCGGAGTTAATCGAGCGTGGTGGGTAAGTTGGTGCACCCCTACAGGGAAGAAAACATCTATGCATAGCCGGATCCTCGGTAACGGACGCTCGGAGTTGTATCCCGATCGATGCAACTAGAACTGGATACTTGAGATGAGATATGGATATTAGGGCTCTGGGATTGCTTTCTCGCAGGGAGTCGAGAAAGGATCTCTGGCCAAGGTTGATACTTGGATATTAGGGCTCTGGGATTGCTTTCTCGCAGGGAGTCAAGAAAGGATCTCTGGGCGAGGTTGATAACACTACTACTACTATATATGGTGCTGATCTACACTCTTCTAATGCTGCAAGACCGCTGAAGATGATAGTCTTCGATAGGACTAGGCCTTCTCTCTATTCTGGCATTTCTGCAGCCCAGTCCACATATATAGCCTTTCTTTGATAATGTTGCATATGTAATGTAGATCCTTGCTTGCTGAGTACTTTGGATGAGTACTCACGGTTGCTTTGCTTCCTCTTTTTCCGCATACCCGTTTGATGCAACCAGATGACGGAGCCCCGGAGCCAGCTGCCCCCGCCGACGATTACTACTACCACCCCGAGGGTGGTTACTACTTCGAGTTGGCCGACGACCAGGAGTAGGTTCGGAGGGTCCCAGGCAGGAGGCCTGCGCCTTTTCGGTCGTAGTGTTTTTCTTTTGCCCCGCCTTTTAAAGGACTATCTGTTTTATCTTTTATATCTGTACTCACATATCTGATGCTTCCGCTGACACTTGTAAGTGAGCTTATGTATTCGAGCCCTCGAGGCCCCTGGCTTGTAATATAAAGCTTGTATGACTTTATTTATGTTTTAGAGTTGTGTTGTGATATCTTCAAGTGAGTCCTTAGGCTTGACCGTGTGCATTTGCGTGTATGATTAGTGTACGATTAAGTCGGGGGCATCACAGGTTGGTATCAGAGCCAACTGCCTGTAGGAATCCCCCTTTCCAACTCCTTGGCCGAAGTTGAGTCTAGTATCCGAAAACCATTTTACTAACTTGGCTGTGTGGCTTACGGGCCCACGTCGCCAATTGGGTGGTATTAGGATCTTTTATTCCTCGT
Organism: Thinopyrum elongatum; assembly: GCA_011799875.1. Classification (NCBI taxonomy): domain Eukaryota; kingdom Viridiplantae; phylum Streptophyta; class Magnoliopsida; order Poales; family Poaceae; genus Thinopyrum; species Thinopyrum elongatum. Next base: position 611,643,131 of record CM022303.1, read on the forward strand.
CTATACTCTGGGACTCTGATATCTCTTCTATTTGGGTTAAATGAATTTACTAACTACTTTAGGTTCTTGTAACGACTTTCCCCGGAGAGCCCCTTCATTCCGGATGGTTGCCCGCTTCACCAGAAGACTTCGACGATACTCTCCGATCTTCTCCCGAGAACTTGTTTTCATTCCTTTTGCAATCCCTTAACACCGTTGAATCCTTATGGATAACTGCGTACCCTTGCCGTTCATACTTTCGTCCATAGTTGTTCTTGTTATTACAAGATACCCGAAAGTATTTTCTGACTTTCGAGAATCCTTTTTTTCGACTGCCTTGCAGCTCTTTTCCGCCTGAATACCCCTACGAATCATTCCTCACACTTATCGGGGATTCGTTCATCCCCAGTTGTTCATATGTCTCACAAAATTCTTCAAATGCAATTCGATCTCCTGAAAATCCCCTGCAGCCTATTGCTCTTGAATCTCCATGCCTGCTTGCATTATGGTTAATTCCACTTGTCTAGCAGTATTTACTATAATCCTTTGTGATTGGCATTCTAATCCTATTGAGTCAACATGTGTGCGAATACTCGCAATCATCAATTAATCCTTAGAAAATTTTCTTTTCGGCTCAGACATCGTTTCAGATATGAGCTGGTTCTTGCCCAATCAAGATTTGATCGGTGTGCCTCTAAATCTGTTCAACCTATCCATCTTCGATCAGAGCATCTGATTCTGATGCACCGATCTAGAAATCAAGTTTCTTTGTATTTAAAGCATTGAATTATTCAGATGTTTTGATAAGCCGATGCCTTTGCATCCCTTCTCCCTCTGACTGATTATTGATTCTCACATCAACTCCGTCGTGAATCGCCAGATCCATTATTGGGTTATTATCCGACAGTGTCCTTAACATCTGAAATCTTGTGAGCTCTTCCTCTGATACATAATGCCTTTGGTAAATTGAATCCTCTGATTACTTTCGAGCTTGTGTTAATTACTCCTGAAGTTCGTGGCATATGTTCCTAAGATGCCCCGATGGGTTGAACCTATGCCTTCTTAATCTGTGTGAACTCGATAATTTTCACGGGTCATACTCCTCTGGTATTTCACCAGGTAGTTCTTCACGATCATATAAATTTTAACAGAGCAGTGAATGAAAGATCATGCATTGGAGAAGTGGGAGTCGACCTTGAACTTTGTGTTCATACCCATAGACACGATGTAGATCTTATCATCGAAGCTTCTCTTAAAATCAATTGTTCCCTTGGTATAAGTTCATCTTTTATCTATGAATTGTTCCTTTGCAACTCTTGTGCTCTTCAGATCCAACCTTTTACTTGAAACACCATACCAATGCTACCTCGAAGCATGGCTGCGGTATTCCGAATATCAACAAGAACATTGGAGGCACATTGCCAAATGTTTCTTGCTCTATTATCCAGACACCATTGTATGGATAACATCATGAATTCCCTTGCCCCTTTTATCTAATTGATGATGTACTTGTTGTTCTAACATGTATATCATGCTCTACTTTTCCTTCGGAAAAGATACACTCCTAAATCTTGTGTATAAACACATTTTCCTTTCCATTGGTTTGTTTAACTTTTCTTGTGATCTATATAATATAAGCAGAAATAATTCCCTGCTTATAAAACACCCCGATGTACAACCTTGTCAGTGAGACCCTGTTACTATTGTTGATGACATTCCGGTAACCCCCGATGGACGAGAACTTTGCCTTATTGGTCCGCCTCGTTCTTACGAGCAGGAGAATGGTTCTCTTCGTCCCTCGCCCTTGGTACCGATGTTGTCGCCGACATAACTAACAGACTATCCTCTGACATACCTTGTTGTCATGACCGATAAGATGTCACCGTTCTCCCTACTCTCGATCGACCCTCATCATAGTTCCATAGGATCGGAACCTGACTCCCCTGTATATCCTTGATTCCGAAGTATCATATGCTCTTGGTTTTGTGTGTTATTACGAGCCACCCTCCGAGTGATTATCTAATCCCGATGCTCTGAACCCCCCCTTTTCACACTCTATTCAGGTATCGATCATTTGTCCATTCATTTGAAACTTCTTATTGTACCTTCATACTTTGCTCTCGATGTTTTATTAAGTTTCAACTCAAGAGATACTTCTGCCACATTCCCTGAATTGTTCACCAGATAATCAAACCTATAAGGGTCAGTTCTCCCGAAGTTACCCTTTACTTCCCCACTTAAATCTAGGGACGAAATTTCTTGTAGTGGAGGAGATTTGTAACATCCCCAGCATCACACTACAGTAATCCCTTATGATCAGTGCCAAGTCATCATCATTTGCATCATAATGGTCTCAGTGGTTAAGCACTTCCATCCAATTTCCTCTCTGAAAACAATTCAAAATTCAAGTGCAAAATAAAGTTGCCCAAAAGTTGCTGGAAAATGTTCATCATTTGACAAAAATTCCATAACAATTATTTATTAAGGAACACAACATCACTCTTGTGCAAAGATGAGCACTAGCAATTATAACAGCACCATTTCAGCATTTTTAAATGCTATCCTATTTATAAAAACTCAAATGAATTCCAAAATTGCCCAAACTTTATGTGGCAGTGCAAAATATTCCATTGTATTTATGTGACCAAGTTTCACATTTGTACAAAATCATTTGGCAGCTCATTTTAATTCAAAAAACATCTCTGATAAAGAAAACAGAAAAACTGGAGAAAAAAAGAGAAAGGCCACTGTGCACTGGGCCTAAGTGCACAGTGCCTGAGGCCAGCCCAGCCGGCCTGCCTCCCCCCTCTCTCACTTCCTCGTCGCCGTGTCAGTAGCGCCATGGCTGAGCGCGCGTGCTCCGGTCGCTGGCCGACACCGCGATGCCACCAACGCCGAGGGGATAAGGGTAAGACCCCATTCCTCTCCCCTGGCCATCCAGATCCATTTGCCCCCTCCTCCTTGCTTCTCCCTCGCTCGCTCCCATCGCCACCGAGCACCATCGCCGCCGCGACGCCGGCAATACCGCGGCCTCCGACGCCTCTCAGTCCGGCCAAGCTACCGAGCAGGTCCGCCAGCCTCCGCCCGATAGCCTGCTGCCCTCAGCTGGTCCTCGGAGGCTCTGCATCATCGGATTCCCCTTCATCCCCATCCCCGGCCACCGCAACATCTCTGCCGCGGTTCGCCGCCGGTCTCCTGCTACAAAACTATCGCCGGCCTTCGTGTGCCCCTACGTGAGCTTCTGCCTCTCTCCTTCCCCCCCTAGCGTGCTGCTGCTCCGTAGCTCACTCCCCACGCCGCTCACGCCATTGCCGAGCTCTGCTCCGTCGTGGAGCTCGCTGTCGCCGTTGCACTCGTCCGTTCGACGAATCGGATGCACGGGCCTCCTCCTGGTCTTCCCAGGCAGCGCGTGGGTACCCCAAGTGGTCGTGGGCGAGCCCCGTTGCTCGATTCCACGCATCTCATGCTCCGGCCACCGCCAGCGCTCGCTGTAGCCGTCGTTACAGGCCACCGAAGCTCGCACCGATAGCGTAGATCGACGCGGTGCTTGTTTCTCGTCCGAACGGTGGTCTCAGCGCTCGATTTGAACCGCCGTAGCTGAATCCCAAGGTCAACGGAGTAGCGCCGCCATGCGCGAGCTCACCAGAGTTCCTGCCGGCGCCGGCGCTGACCTGGCGTGGCTGGGACCCACCCTAGAGTCACTGCCAGTGGGCCCCAGTCCGCTGTTTGACCATGTTGACTGGGTCAACACCGGGGTCCTGTTCACCCCTGTCACTGACTACTGGGCCCCTCGTTTAGCTAAACTAATTAAACAGTTTTTAATTAAAACCTAATTAGTTTAACCTAACTAGCCACTGACACCTGGGGCCCACCCCTCTAATTAGTCTGTTAGTTTAGTTTAAACTCACTGTTAAACTCACAGAGGCTGACAGGTGGGCCCCACCTGTTAGTTTGACCAATCAGCAGCTCAGCTGACTGCTGACGCAATGCTAACGCATTAATAGATTTCTGTTAATTAAAATAAATCCAGGAATTGTTTAAATCTTTAGAAATTCATAGAAATTAAACCGTAGTTCAGATCGAAAAACTTTATATAGGAAAGTTGCTCAGAACGACGAGACAAATCCGAATATGCCCTCCTCATACCTGTCACATGCCTCTAGCATGATGAACATGAAACTTTCCTCTCCGTTTCATCTGTCCGATAATCACCCGGAGCTGGGAGAACACTCACGGATAATTTCCCGCTCCCACTAACTTGCGTAGTAATGCATTAGGGCACCTCTCGAATAACGTGCTGCCATGCCATGCTTCTCTGATTGCATTTGTCTGCCTTTATTTATTGTTTCTTCCCCCTCTTCTCTCTCGATAGACCCCAAGACCGATGATGACCTGATGATCGCCTACCTCGTCGAAGACCCGTTGGTGTTTGCAAAGCAACCAGGCAAGCACCCCACCCTTGAGCATGCCTATATCGCCTATTCTCTTCTCTCTTGTGCTTGCATTAGAATTGCTGCTGTTACTGCTTTACCTATTCTGATTCATGACCTGATTTTGTAACCTGCTTTTGATAATTACCTTCTTATCCTAAACTTCTTAGAATAGGCTGGTTAGTGAACCCCAGTGACCCCACTTGTCCCAGTTGCCCCGCTGGATCATCGGAAGACTCGACGACCAGGCCCCAGCACCGCACATCACCCCCTTAGTTATACGACACTGCAGCATTACTATCGAGTGCCGAGGGTGATACCTCGTATAGCACTTCTGATGTTAACTCTGTAGAGAAGCTATTTGGTCGTGGTCATCGAGGGTGATTCCTCCTTCACCACAACCGATAACGACACTATCGTGCAACACCTCAAGTGTGAACCCATCGAGGGTGATTCCTCCGAGTTCACCTTGACGACTACATCAGGTGAAATCCATCGAGGGTGATTCCTTGGGTTTTCCCCTAGTGTTTGGACACACGGTTACTTTGACTTAACATAGAACCATGGTGACATCGGGTCGGCCCTGAGGGGTACTCGCGAGTGTTGTGGAGACGGGTTGACCTGGAGGGTGCCCGTGAGATAAATTACGAGGCGTGGCCGGGCATTCTTAGCCCTTGCCGCAAGTCCTCGAGACGGGGCGACGGGGTCACATCGATCGTGAGTCTCTGCTCGTTACCACACAACCCCAATACATTAATGGTTTGGATATTTGATCCGAGTGGGCCTCTGGCCCGATAGCACTAACCATCACGTGGGATAAGTTATGGGCACTCTGCGTCGTATGCATCACCCGAAGCTTACTAGACGTCAGCGACTGAGCGGCGCGCGCCGTGTTGGACCGCGTTAAGCAACCACCTTGATAGTGTGGGTTGCTAGGTCTTCTCACGGCCGCCCTCGCAACATGCAGGAGCGCCCGGGGCGATGGCCCAAGACCCCTGGGTGCATAGGGTTAGTCCGGCGTGCTGACCTCTCTGTTAAGCCTAGGTCGGGTTGCGGCGTATCGTTTGGCCGAGGCCGGGCATGACCCAGAAAAGTGTGTCCGGCCGGAGTTAATCGAGCGTGGTGGGTAAGTTTGTGCACCCCTGCAGGGAAGAAAAAATCTATGCATAGCTGGATCCTCGGTAACGGACGCTCGGAGTTGTATCCCGATCGATACAACTAGAACTGGATACTTAAGATGAGATATGGATATTAGGGCTCTGGGATTGCTTTCTCGCAGGGTATCGAGAAAGGATCTCTGGCCGAGGTTGATACTTAGATATTAGGGCTCTGGGATTGCTTTCTCGCAGGGAGTCGAGAAAGGATCTCTGGGCGAGGTTGATAACACTACTACTACTATATATGGTGCTGATGTACACTCTTCTAATGCTGCAAGACCGCTGAAGATGCTAGTCTTCGATAGGACTAGGCCTTCTCTCTATTCTGGCATTTTTGTAGCCCAGTCCACATATACAGCCTTTCTTTGATAATGTTGCATATGTAGTGTAGATCCTTGCTTGCTAAGTACTTTGGATAATGATGCAACCAGATGATGGAGCCCCGGAGCCAGCTGCCCCCGCCGACGACTACTACTACCACCCCGAGGGTGGTTACTACTTCGAGTTGGCCGACGACCAGGAGTAGGTTCGGTGGGTCCCAGGTAGGAGGCCTGCGCCTTTTCGATCGTAGTGTTTTTCTTTTGCCCCGCCTTTTAAAGGCCTATCTGTTTTATCTTTTATAACTGTACTCAGATATCTGATGCTTCCGCTGATGCTTGTAAGCGAGCTTATGTATTCGAGCCCTCGAGGCCCCTGGCTTGTAATATAAAGCTTGTATGACTTTATTTATGTTTTAGAGTTGTGTTGTGATATCTTCAAGTGAGTCCTTAGGCTTGATCATGTGCATTTGCGTGTATGATTAGTGCATGATTAAGCCGGGGGTGTCACACCTTATGAGTGGCGGTCGGGGACGAGCAATCGTATTTCCTCCCAATCTATCCCCCTAGGGGCATGTGAGTAGTACTTCGCTTCGAGGGCTAATAAAATTCCACAATAAGTATATGAGTTCTTTATGACTAATGTGAGTCCATGGATTATACGCACTCTCACCTTTCCGCATGTTGCTAGCCTTTTCGATACCGTGCATTGCCCTTTCTCACCTCGAGAGTTGGTGCAAACTTCGCCAGTGCATCCAAATCCCGTGATATGATATGCTCTATCACACATAAGTCTCCTTATATCTTCCTCAAAACAGCCACCATACCTACCTATTATGGCATTTCCATAGGCATTCCGATATATATTGCCATGCAACTTCCATCATCATCATATACATGACTTGAGCACTCATTGTCATATTGCTTTGCATGATCGTAAGATAGCTAGCATGATAGTTTCATGGCTTGCCCATTTTTTTATATCTTTGCTACGTTAGATCATTGCACATCCTCGTACACTGCCAGAGGCATTCATATAGAGTCATCTTGTATAGTTTTTATTGAGTTGTAAGTAAATAAAAGTGTGAAGCATTCTAGAGTGTTGCCTCTACCTGTGAGGATAAAAAAAGGGAAAAATGAGGCCAAAAAGATCCCAACAAAAGAAAGGAAAAAAAAGAAAAAATGAGAGAAAAAGAGAGAGGAGCACACTACTATCTTTTTTCCACACTTGTTCTTCAAAGTAGCACCATGTTCTTCATATAGAGAGTCCTCATGATTTGTCACTTTCATATACTAGTGGGAATTTTACATTATAGAACTTGGCTTGTTGATACATCTCCAACATATCTATATTTTTTTATTGTTCCATGCTATTATAGTATCAATATTGGATGTTTATATGCAATTATATATCATTTTTTGGGACTAACCTATTAACCTAGTGCCCAGTGCCAGTTGCTGTTTTTTGCTTATTTTGGCTTTTAAGGGAATCGGTACCAAACGGATTCCAAATGCTAAGAAACTTTTTGATGTTTTTTTGCGGACCCAGAGAGACCCTAGAAGCTTCTGGAGAAGACCAGAGGAGTCACGATGGACCGACAAGCTCGGGAGGCGCACCACTAGGCTTGTGGACTAATACGTCCATTTTGCATCATGTTTTTATGTTCATATTTATTGCATTATGGACTGTTATTTCACTTTAAGATACAACTCTTATGCCTTTTTTCTCTCTTATTTTACAAGATTTACATGAAGAGGGAGAATGCCGACAGCTGGAATCCTGGGCCGGAAAGGAGCAAATATGAGATACCTATTCTGCACAACTCCAAATGTCCTGAAACTTTACGGAGAATTGTTTTGGAATATATTAAAAATATTGGGCCAAGAAACAATAGAAGGGGACCCACCAGGTGGCCACAAGCCTGGGGGGTGTGCCTCCCGAGCTTGTGGGCCCCCTGGCCAGCCCTCGGTGTCCATCTTCGGCTATATGGAGGGTTTTGACCTAGAAAAAATCATAAGGGAGCTTTCAGGACGAAGCGCCACCGTCTCGAGGCGGAGCCTGGGCAGAAGCAATCTAGGGCTCCGGCGGAGCGATTCTGCCGGGGAAACTCCCCCCCCCTGGGAGGGGGAAATCGAAGCCATCGTCATCACCAACGATCTTCTCATCATGGGAGGGTCAATCTTTATCAACATCTTCACCAACACCATCTCCTCTCAAACCCTAGTTCATCCCGTGTATTCAATCTTTGCCTCAGAACCTCAGATTGGTACATGTGGGTTGCTAGTAGTGCTGATTACTCCTTGTAGTTGATGCTAGTTGGTTTATTTGGTGGAAGATCATATGTTCAAATCCTTAATGATATTTATTACCCCTCTGATCTTGAACATGAACATGCTTTGTGAGTAGTTACGTTTGTTCCTGAGGACATGGGAGAAGTCTTGTTATAAGTAATCATGTGAATTTGGTATTCGTTCGATATTCTGATGAGATGTATGTTGTATTTCCTCTAATGGTGTTATGTGAACGTCGACTAAATGACACTTCACCATGATTTGGGCCTAGGGGAAGGCATTGGGAAGTAATAAGTAGATGATTTGCTAGAGTGACAAAAGCTTAAACCCTAGTTTATGTGTTGCTTCGTGAGGGGCTGATTTGGATCCACATGTTTCATGCTATGGTTAGATTTATCTTAATTCTTGTTTCGTAGTTGTGGATGCTTGCGAGAGGGGTTAATCATAAGTGGGAGGCTTGTCCAAGTAAGGACAGCACCCAAGCACCGGTCCACCCACATATCAAATTATCAAAGTAATGAACGTGAATCATATGAGCATGATGAAAACTAGCTTGACAATAATTCCCATGTGTCCTCGGGAGCGCTTATCCTTTGCTATAAAAAGGATTGGGCCACCTTGCTGTACCTTTGTTACACTTGCTACTTGTTACCCGTTAAAAATTATCATACTACCAAACTATCTGTTACCGATAATTTCAGTGCCTGCAGAAAACACCTTGCTGAAAACCGCTTGTCATTTCCTTCTGCTCCTCATCACTCTCAATTATCGAAAGGACTATGATTCATCCCTTATACTTGTGGGTCATCAAGACTCTTTTCTGGCGTCGTTGCCGGGGAGTGAAGCGCCTTCGGTGAGTGGAACTTGGTAAGGAAAAATTTATATAACATGCTGAAATTTATTGTCACTTGTCACTATGGAAAATAATCCTTCGATGGGCTTGTTCGGGGTATCTTCACCTCGACAGGAAGAACAAAGAGTTGCTCCTCAACCTACTGCACCTACTGAAAATATTTATTATGAAATTCCTTCGGGTATGATAGAGAAACTGCTAGATAATCCTTATGCAGGAGATGGAACACTACATCCTGATATGCATCTAATCTATGTGGATGAAGTTTGTGGATTATTTAAGCTTGCAGGTTTACCCGGAGTTGAAGTCAAGACAAAGGTATTGCCTTTATCTTTGAAGGGAAAGGAATTGACATGGTATAAGCTATGTGATGATATTGGGGCTTGTAATTACAACCAATTGAAATTGGAATTTCATCAGAAGTTTTATCATATGCATCTGGTTCATCATGATCGGAATTATATATATATAATTTTTTGTGAAGGAGGAAGTATCGCTCAAGCTTGGGGGAGGCTTAAGTCAATGTTATATTCATGCCCCAATCATGAGCTCTCAAGAGAAATTATTATTCTGAATTTTTATGCTCGGCTTTCTCGTAATGATCAATCCATGCTCGATACTTCTTCTACTAGTTCTTTTATGAAGAAAACTATTGAATTCAGATGGGATATTTTTGAAAGAATTAAACACAACTCTGAAGATTGGGAACTCGACGAAGGTAAGGATTCAGGTATAAAGCTTGAATTTGATTGTGTTAAAACTTTTATGGATACCGATGCTTTTCACAATTTTAGCACTAAATATGGACTTGACTCTGAGATAGTAGCTCCTTTTTGTGAATCATTTGCTACTCATGTTGATCTCCCTAAGGAGAAGTGGTTTAAATATCATCCTCCAATTGAAGTAAAAATAGTAGAACCCGTTGAAGCTAGAGAAGAAACTACTACTTATAATGTTGATCCAGTTATTCCTACTACTTACATTGAGAAACCACCTTTTCCTGTTAGGGTAAAAGAACATGCTAAAGCTTCAGCTGTGGTTCGCAAGAGTAATACAAGAACACCTACATCCTCTGAACAAATTAAAGTTGAACCTAATGTTGCTATGGTTAAAGATCTCTTGGTTGAAAATATTAATGTGCATGTTATTTATTTCTATGATGAAACTACTAGAATTGCCAAACCCGATGAAAAGGATAAACATAGACCTGTTGTTAGCATGCCTGTAGTCTCTGTTAAAATAGGAGATGATTGTTATCATGGCTTATGTGATTTGGGTGCTAGTGTGAGTGCTATCCCATTTACCTTATATCAAGAAATTATGAGTGATATTGCACCTGCTGAGATAGAAGATATTGATGTTACTATTAATCTCGTAAATAGAGATACTATTACACCACTTGGGATTCTTAGAGATGTTGAAGTCTTGTGTGGGAAGATAAAATACCCTACTTATTTTCTAGTTCTTGGTTCCCCACAAGATGATTTTTATCCCATAATATTTGGTAGACCTTTCTTAAACACTATTAATGCTAAGATAGATTGACAGAAAGAAACTGTTAGTGTAAGTTTTGGTGATGTGTCTCATGAGTTTAATTTCTCCAAATTCCGTAGACAACCCCTTGATAAAGAATTACCTAGTAAGGATGAAATTATTGGTCTTACTTATATTGTTGTGCCTCCTATTGATCCTTTAGATCAATATTTGCTAGACAATGAAAATGATATGCATATGAATGAAAGAAATGAAATAGATGAGATATTATTTAAACAAATGCATGTTTTGAAACACAATTTACCTGTTGAAACTCATGGAGATCCTCTGCCACCTAAGAGTGATCCTGTGTTTGAGCTTAAATAATTACCTGATACGTTGAAATATTTGTATCTTGATGAAAAGAAGATATATCCTGTTATTATTAGTGCTAACCTTTCAGAGCATGAAGAAAAGAGATTATTGAAAACTTTGAGGAAGCACCATGCTGCTATTGGATATACTCTTGATGATCTTAAGGGCATTAGTCCCACTCTATGTCAGCATAAAATTAATATGGAACCTGATGCTAAACCAGTTGTTGATCACCATCGACGGTTAAATCCAAAGATGAAAGAAGTAGCAAGAAATGAAATATTAAAGCTTCTGGAAGCAGGTATAATCTATCCTATAGCTAATAGTAGATGGGTAAGTCCTGTTCATTGTGTCCCTAAGAAGGGAGGTATTACTGTAGTTCCTAATGATAAAAATGAACTTAGTCCACAAAGAATTATCACAGGTTATAGAATGGTAATTGATTTTAGAAAATTAAACAAAGCTACTAGGAAGGATCATTACCCTCTAACTTTTATTGATAAAATGCTAGAAAGACTATCAAAACATACACATTTTTTCTTTCTAGATGGATACTGTGGTTTTTCCCAAATACCCGTGTCACAACAGGATCAAGAAAAAAGTACATTTACATGCCCTTTCGGTACTTTTGCTTATAGACATATGCCTTTTGGTTTATGCAATGCACCTACTACCTTTCAAAGATGTCTGACTGCTATATTCTCTGACTTTTGTGAAAAGATTGTTGAGGTTTTCATGGATGATTTTTCTGTTTACGGAACTTCTTTTGATGATTGCTTAAGCAACCTCGATCGAGTTTTGCAGAGATGTGAAGAAACTAATCTTGTCTTGAATTGGGAGAACTACCACTTTATGGTTAATGAAGGTATTGTCTTGGGGCATAAAATCTCCGAACGAGGTATTGAAGTGGATAAAGCTAAAGTTGATGCAATTGAAACAATTATGTGTCCTAAAGATATCAAAGGTATAAGAAGTTTCCTTGGTCATGCTGGTTTCTATAGAAGATTCATTAAAGACTTCTCTAAAATTTCTAGGCCTCTTACTAATCTTTTGCAAAAAGATGTTCCATTCATTTTTGATGATGATTGTTTAGAAGCCTTTGAAATACTTAAGAAAACCTTAGTCTCTGCACCTATTGTTCAACCACCTAATTTGAACCTACCCTTTGAAATATGTGTGATGCTAGTGATTATGCTGTTGGTGTTGTTCTAGGACAAAGAGTTGATAAGAAATTAAATGTTATCCATTATGCTAGTAAAACTCTAGACAGTGCCCAAAGAAATTATGCTACCACTGAAAAAGAATTCTTAGTAGTTGTGTTTGCTTGCGACAAATTCAGATCTTACATAGTTGATTCTAAAGTAATTGTTCACACTGATCACGCTGCTATTAAGTACCTTATGGAAAAGAAGGATGCTAAACCTAGACTCATTAGGTGGGTCCTTTTGCTACAAGAATTTGATTTACATATTACTGATAGGAAAGGAGCTGAGAACCCCGTAGCAGACAACTTGTCTAGGTTAGAAAATATTCTTGATGACCCACTACCTATTGATGATAGCTTTCCTGATGAACAATTAGCTGTCATAAATGCTTCTCGTAATACTCCTTGGTATGTAGACTATGCTAATTATTTTGTTGCTAAATTTCTACCACCTAGTTTCACATACCAACAAAAGAAAAAGGTTTTCTATGATTTAAGACATTACTTCTGGGATGACCCACACCTTTATAAAGAAGCAGTAGATGGTGTTATTAGATGTTGTATACCTGAGCATGAACAAGAACAAATCCTACGCAAGTGTCACTCCAAGGCTTACAGAGGACACCATGCTGGAGATAGAACTGCACACAAGGTATTACAATCTGGTTTTTATTGGCCTACTCTTTTCAAAGATGCTCGTAAATTTGTTTTGTCTTGTGATGAATGTCAAAGAATTGGTAACATTAGTAGATGTCAGGAAATGCCTGTGAATTATTCACATGTTATTGAACCATTTGATGTTTGGGGATTTGATTATATGGGACCTTTTCCTTCCTCTAACGGGTATACTCATATTTTGGTTGCTATTGATTATGTTACTAAGTGGGTGGAAGCTATTCCAACTAGTAGTGCTGACCACAACACTTCTATTAAAATGCTTAAAGAAGTTATTTTCTCAAGGTTTGGAGTCTCTAGATATTTAATGACTGATGGTGGTTCACACTTTATTCATGGTGCTTTCCGTAAATTGCTTGCTAAGTATGATGTTAACCATAGAATTGCATCTCCATACCATCCTCGGTCTAGTGGTTAAGTAATAGAGAAATAAAATTGATCTTGCAAAAGATTGTTAATAGATCTAGGAAGAATTGGTCTAAGAAACTCGATGATGCATTATGGGCTTATAGAACTGCTTATAAAAATCCTATGGGTATGTCCCCATATAAAATGGTTTATGGAAAAGCATGTCACCTATCTCTTGAATTAGAACATAAAGCTTATTGGGAAATTAAAGAGCTTAACTATGATTTCAAACTTGCCGGTGAGAAGAGGTTATTTTACATTAGCTCACTTGATGAATGGAGAACCCAAGCGTATGAAAATGCTAAACTGTTTAAAGAGAAAGTTAAAAGATGGCATGACAAAAGAATACAAAAGTGGGAATTTAATGTAGGTGACCATGTCTTGCTATACAATTCTCGTTTAAGATTTTTTGCAGGAAAACTTCTCTCCAAATGGGAAGGGCCTTACATTATCGAAGAAGTTTATCGTTCCGACGCTATCAAGATCAACAATGCCTAAGGCACCAACCCGAAGGTGGTGAACGGGCAAAGAATCAAACATTATAAGTCAGGTACGCCCATAAATGTTGAAACTAATATTATTCATTCCATAACACCGGAGGAGCACACAAGGGTTCCAGAACGCTCCAGAACCCTGAAAAGGAATAGGTATGTGATATGGTAAGTAAACCGACTCCAAAAGTTGTCCAAAAGCAATTTTACTTAGTTTTGGAATATTAAAAAAATCAGGAAACTAAAAAGTAGTCCAAAAAGTGCACGAGCGGGCGACAAGCCTGGGGGCGCGCCCTACCCCCTGGGCGCGTCTCCCGAGCTTGTGGCCATGTCTTGTACCTTCTGGACTCCGTTTTCTCCCAAAATACTGGTTTTGCACGGTAAAAATTCATTATATAATCTCCCGAAGGTTTTGACCATCGTATTACGACAATATCCTCTGTTCTTGTTTTGAGCTATTTCTACAACAGATTTAGAGCAAGATGTCTTCGTAAGAGTCGGTCGGGGAGATTCGGGTCTCTCACTCAACACCGGATCCAAGAGCATACAATGAAGCTAATCTCTTTGGGTGGTCAACGGAGGAAGAGATAGAAGCCGACCTGAAAAGAGTGGATGCCATGGAAGAGGATCAAGAAGTCACTTCTCTCCCTCAACCTAGAGCCATGCATGTGGAACTCGATGACTCGATCCTCCCAAATTTCGGTCAAACCTCCCGGTGCTGAATTTATATCTTACAATAACTTGAAAAAGAGTGTTGCTTCTTCCTCTGCAGCAAGGATGCATATGTGGGTGGATGGTGCTTTAATTGTTACCGGAAAGCTACGTAAGGAGATTATGGATCTCAAATAGCAAATCAATAAGCTCGAGGAGGAAAATCACATCCAGAGGGGCGTCATTGCCAAGAATATCGCACCACCACCTCCGAAGAAGAAGACCTGAGTACATGGGTATGGGCACCCCCCTTGGTTTATGTGTGACGCCCCCAGCTTAATCGTGCACTAATCATACACGCAAATGCACACGATCAAGCCTAAGGACTCACTTGAAGATATCACAACACAACTCTAATACAAGCATTATATTACAAGCCAGGGCCTCGAGGGCTCGAATACATAAGCTTGATGCCAAACAAGCATCAGTAGAAGCGTTAGATATCTGAGTACAGACATAAGACAGAGAGATAAGCCCTTAACAAGGCGGGACAAAACAAAAGCTACGATCGAAAGGCACAGGCCTCTTGCCTGGGACCCTTCGATCCTACTCCTGGTCGGAGGCCAGCTCGTAGAAGTAACCACTCTCGAGGTGGTAGTAGCAATCGTCGGCGGGGGCAACTGTCTCAGGGGCTCCGTCATCTGGTCACGACAAATTGATATGGGGAGAAAAAGAAAGCAAAGCAACCATGAGTACTCCGAAGTACTCAGCAAGCAAGGATCTATACTACATATGCAACATTATCAAAGGAAGGCTGTATATGTGGACTGGGCTGCAGAAATGCCAGAATAGAGAGGAAAGCCTAGTCCTATCAAAGACTAGCATCTTCAGCAGTCTTGCAGCAATAGAAGAGAGTAGATCAGCACAGTATAATGTAGTAGTAGTTGTGTCAAGTAACAGTCTCGCCCAGAGATCCTTCCTCGACTCCCTGCGAGAAAGCGATCCCGGAGCCAGAAATCCAGGTATCATCTCAAGTTCTAGTTGTATCAATCGGGATACAACTCCGAGTGTCCTTTACCATAGGACCGGCTATCGATAGATGTGTTCTTCCCTGCAGGGGTGCACCAACTTACCCACCACGCTCGCTTAACTCCGGCCGGACACACTTTCCTGGGTCATGCCCGGCTCGGCCAAACGATACACCGCAACCCTACCTACAGCTCAGCAGAGAGGTCTCCGTCAGTCTATATCCTAAGCGCTCAGGGGTCTTGGGCCATCTCCCTGTGCACTCCGGGTCGGTGTGTGCAGGGTCGGGACGAGCACCACCTCAGTCCTGGATGGCACTGGCCCGGCCCGGCCACGAGGCTGAACTGGACGTCTGACAGAGCTTTCGGCTGATGCTACGATGCAGAGTGCCCAAAACTCTTCCCATGTGATGGTTAGTGCTATCAGGCCAGAGGCCTGCTCGGATCAAATATCCAAATCATTAGTGGATTAGGGCTTGCGGTAACGAGCAGAGACTCACGATCGATGTGACCCCGTCGCCCCGTCTCGAGGACTTGCTACAAGGGCTAAGAATGTCGGGCCACGCCTTGTATTCATCACTCGGGCACCATCCAGGTCAACCCGTCTCCATATCACTCGCGGGTACCCCTCAGGGTCGACCCGCCTTCCAAGTAACAGTGTAAAGTCCAATTATCCGTCTGTCCATAACATCAAGGGAATCCGAGGTATCACCCTCGTTGGATTCCTACTCGATGTAGCCATCAAGGTGAACTCAGAGGAATCACCCTCGATGGTTTCACACTTGAGGTGTTGCACGACAGCGTCGTTATCGGGAGTGGTGAAGGAGGAATCACCCTCGATGACCATGACCGAATAGCTACTTTACAAAGTTAACATCAGAAGTGCTATATGAGGTATCACCCTCGGCACTCAATAGTAACGCTGCAGGGTCATACAGATAAAAGGGGTGTAATGTGCGGTGCTGGGGGCCTGGTCGTCGAGTCTTTCGATGATCCAGCAGGGCAACCGGGATAAGTGGGGTCACTGGGCCTCTATCCAGCCTATACTAAGCAGTTTAGGATAAGCAGTAGGTATCAACAGCAGGTTACAATAAACAGGTCATGCATCAGAATAGGTAGAACAGTAGGAGCAGCAATTCTAATGCAAGCATAAGAGAGAAGAGAATAGGCGATATAGGCATGCTCAAAAGGGGGGGTGCTTGCCTGGTTGCTCGGCGGCAAAGGTAAGGTCGTCAATGCTGTCGTCGGGCTCCTGAGTTGCATCGGTCTCGAGGACTGCGTCGGTGTCGGGGTCTAACAAGAGAGAAGAGGGGGAGGACACAAATAAATACACGGTAAACATATGCAACACAGAGCAGGCTATGCTAACGTGCAGTGCAGGGTTGCCTAAAGACATGTCTAAACCATATTAGTTACTTTAGGATTTAAGTTGGAATTATTAACCGGAGTATAAGCACTATTCATCTACCGGAAATAGGCTAAAAGTTGTGGGTTCACCTCCGTAGAGTGTCCCGACACGGAAACGAATAGCACGGTTGGATTCGTCTCGTCGTTCTGAGCAACTTTCATGTACAAAGTTTTTCGATCTGAGCTACAGATTATTTTATATGAATTTCTAAAGATTTAATTGATTTTTTGGATTTATTTAATCATTTTAACTCAGCATTACCAGAACAGTGCGGGGGGTGATGTCAGCATGATGCCTTGATGGCGTCAGTAGTCAACAGGGGCTGACCGGAGTCAAACCAGACAGGTGGGTCCCACTAGGACCCACATGTCAGCCTCTGTAACTAATTAACAGGGTTAATTTAAACTAATTATCTAGTTAGAGTAGTGGGCCCGGTTAGTCAGTGACTAATTAGTGTTTTAGTTAACTAATTAATTAATTAACATAATTATTTATATATTTTTAAAGCGTTTTAGCGGTGGGGACCGCGTGTCAGCGACACGGGTTGCCCAGTCAGCAGCGCTGACTGGTCAACGGACCCCACTGGGGCCCAGTGGCAGTGGCGCTGGGGCGGGCCCCAGCTGGCCACGTCGGCGCCGGCCGTCGGAGACGCGTCGGCGAGCGCCGGACGCAGCAGAGAACTCCGGCGAGCTCGGATTTGCGCTACGGTGGGGGGTTTGTGACGCGGTCGGGGGCATTCGATCGGGGAGACCAAGCCACGATCGGAGGTGACCACGGCCGGAGCCGGGGAGGCCGGAGACGAGCGCTGCTTCGGCGCGGCGGACGGCGGCGTTCGGGGGGAAGCTCGGAGTTGTTGCTACGGCGTGCGGGCGAGCAAACGGAGCAGCCAGGGGGACTCTATGCACGAGGGTGAGCAAAACGGGCACATGCACGAGGCCCAATGGTCGCCGTGGCTACGCCGGCGATGAGCTCGCGCGGTGACGGGATCGGGCACGACGGGGACGGCGGCTAGGGAATGACCGAGAGGGAGAGAGGAGAGGGGAGAGGTAGGGGTGCTCACAGGGAGCCTGCAGGTGTGCGTAATGGGCTCGGGGGAGGCTTGAGGTCGCCGGAATCGATGACGGAGTCCGGCGGGGCAGAGGAGGAAGACGGGGTCGCCGGCATCGAAGCAGGGGCTCCCGGCTCGTTTCAGTCTGTGCAACCGACGTAGTCGAGGCCGGCGAGTCGTTCTGTCGCGGCGGCAGGGCGAGCGGGGCTATGTGACGGCGAGCTCAACGGAGCTCGCCCATGGCGGCGCTCGGTTGGAGGTGGAGAGCAAGGGAGGAAGGGAGAGAGAGGAACCAGAGGGGGTCAGGGGAGTGCGGGGCGGCGTCCTTATCTACCAAGCGGGCGCGGGGCTGCGCGGTGTCGAGCGGGGACGGGGGGGCCAGCCGCGGCGACTGCGGTGGAGTCGACAGCGCGCGCGCGTGAGCAGTAGGAGGGAGACGAGGTGGGGAGTGGGCTGGGCCGGCTATTTGACTAGAGCCCAGCCACTGCGGGCCTTTTCTCCTTTTCTTTTTATTTTCTGTTTTCTCTATTTTTCTTTTTAGTTGCTGTTTTGCAAATAGTTTAGCCACCAAATAAGTTTTGCAAGATATGTGACTTAGCCCAATATTTACAGTGCAATATTTGTCACTGCTAAAAATTGGTTTGGAGGCAACCGAATTTTATTTGGATTTTAAATAAATGAATATGGATTAAATATCTCTATTTTGTTGCTGTTAGAGTCAATTAATTAATTTAGTGAATGTTGGTTATAATTTTAGAATTGTCTATGGAATATTTACAATATTATGAACATTTTAGTTCCTGGATTTGAACAACTTTTATTTTCACTTTCAGTTTGAATTTCCATTTGAATTTGAATTTTAAAAGAGATATGATCCAAATGATGTTTAAGCACTGTTGATCATGATGACATGGCATTATCAAAAGGGGGATTACTGTGGTCAACCACTGGGGGTGTTACAAATCTCCTCCACTAATAAGAATTCTCGTCCCGAGAATTAGAGGAAGACTAAAAGGGAGCGGGGTATTCTTGGAAGTTCTTCCGAAGAAACGTTCGGAAAATCTCGAACGACTGGAATGTTTTTGATCCCCTCAAGCGGAGAAGCGTTCAACGCATTCAAGGTGTATATTTTAGCCTCAGCATTTTGAGTTATCTGGGCACGATAATTCGCTAGCACAACGGTTGGGTGCATGAGAAGTACAACTTTAGTGGCACAATTGATTGAGGCGTAGTAAGCCTTGAACTAATCCATTTCGAGGATGATGTCTATGGTGGGAAATTCGAAGGTGATGGGTGTGGCAAGGAATTCCAATCCTTTAATTTCGACGGTAACGTTAGGTGGTATCACGTCAGCATGACAATGATCTCCGGGAGTTTTAACGACTAACGGAAATGCAAATTTTTTAGAGATGAATGAATATGACGCTGCTGAATCAAATAAAACAGGAGCAGGTATTGAGTTAGCGAGAAAGGTACCCATCACAGTGGTAGATTCATCCTGGACTTATTCAATATCAATGTTGTAAGCGTGTCCACGACCATGAGCAGCAGACCTAGTATTATAGTTGCGGACCTGATCGTTGCCATGACCATTGCCATGGCCAGTACGAGGGAAAGCCAACTGATTCTGAGTCTGGCGGCAGTCCTTAGCAAGGTGGCCTGGTTTGCGACACTTGAAGCACAGTCCATCTTCAGGACGAAGAGGAGCATTGGGTGGAACATGTGGTGCAGTATAGTTGTTACCTAGGGCAGGGGCAGCTTGACGGAACACGTTCTTGGGAATCCAGACTCGACGCTTCTGTGTTGAGCCCGAAGATGAGCCAACATCACGATAGCACTTCTGCGACTCCTTATGCTTCATTTGAGCAGTCACAAGCAGAATAGACTTGTTCACAAGAGTAGTAAAGTCGGTGAAGTCTTGAGCAGCAAGTGCAAGCTCGATGTCTGGATGGAGTCCATTACGGAATTTCTCTTGTCTACGGGCATCCGTGGCGATGTCTTCTTTAGCGTAGCGGGACAGGTCAAGGAATTCCCGCTGATAAGCTTCGACAGTCTTATTGCCCTGAGTGAGGTTGCGGAACTGAGTTTTCATTCGGTCCATGATTCCTTGAGGAATATATCGGGCACAAAAGGCACCCTGGAACTCAGGCCAAGTAACGGCTGTTCCAGCAGGCAGTGTACGTTTGTGGGTGTCCCACATTGAGCAGCGGGACCCTTTAAGAAAAAGGACACGAAGGCGACAAAGTTGACAAGGGAGACATTTGCAGACTCCATCCCGTGAGTGATATCGCGAATCCAGTCATCAGCATCCAGTGGTTTCTCAGAGTTGCGGAAATGAGTTGGGTTAAGACGCATAAATTCTGGCAGAGTTATTGAAGAAAGGTTCTGGTTCTGGTTGTTCAGATGCGGGAACTGAGTCATAATCCCAGTCATGAACTGGCGGTTGAGCTCGAATTGTTGCATCATAGCTGCCATATAATCTGGCGGTGGTGGGCGTTCAGGGGCATGACCACGACCACCTGGTCTAACCATCCTGCTAAGTTTCAATAGGGGTAGTTCAGTAAAAGCAGTTGCGGGTGTTTAGCGACAAGCATGATGTAACACGACAATAATTAAGCAGTGCCATAGATACTTAACAGTAGTCAATTAAGACATACAGATCCATACACAGAGTCAGGTACATGTGAATAGCATAATGGCGCAAATTCAAAAGCTAGACATGGTAGGCGGCGCGCAGGCACGCGGTAAGGAAGTACACCACGAGACATAGCAAAGGCTACATCAACGTCGGGAAGATCCACTGAAACGGGGTAGCTGCACGTGCGGCCGATGAATGTTCGTCGTGGAAGGATCCTGCGCTCCATGTGCACTCTGATGCAGAACCCGGTCTCGAGCTGAAAGAAGAGGTCCACGTACAAGTGTGTGACCTCCAACAGCAGGGCAATCAATACCAGTATACATCTGAGTCCTGCGCGGGTAAAGGATGTGCTCCGGATGTATCCCTGCATGAACAGCTGGTAGCAACTGTGTCATAGCATCGTAGAGGCGTGCTCGAGTGGCAACCAACTCGACGGCAAGAGCCCGAACAGTGCGATCCAGAGCCTGAGTGCACTGAATCAGAACATGCGGGTCGTATCGACGACGCTCGTACGGGGCATAGATAGCTGTGTAGTATCCAGTAGTATCTCCAGTAGGGGCATACAGAATGTATCGGAACTCAGAGGCATCCAAGCTATCGCTGAACTCTCCTCGGAGACGTGCTACAGCAGAGTAGGCGGCATCATGTACTGCCATCTCAATCGTCACGCCGATACTGTGGAAAAGGTCCAGCTCAGTGTCTGAGTCATCGCGCTGATCATAGATACGAACATCAGCATGGCTGCTCCTAGTTAAACTCGCGGTAGTTCTCGTAAACCATGTACTCGGGGTACCAGCGGTAGCCCAGCCTGGTCAGGAGGGCGATCAGGACAGCTGGAAAACCAGGGGCACCACGAGCCCAAGTGCGAAGCACAAGCTGTGTCGTAGGGCGTGGTGGAAACAAACGATCCATCTGAAATAGAGGAAATTCAGGATTGTCAAATGACAATGAGAAGTATAATACAACTCAGAGAGAAAGGTTAAACAAAACAATGGAAAGGAAAATGATTATCAGACTAATCAGATCAATGATAAGGAATTAAGCACAGGTATCCAGCTCTCCGGGTAGACGAGATTTACGAGATCCTAAGTATCGGAGTTAGTAAAATTCATTTAACCCGAATAGAAGAGAGGTCAGAGTCCCAGAGTAAAGGTCGAGGAGTAAAAGATCCTAATACCACCCAATTGGCGACGTGGGCCCGTAAGCCACACAGCCAAGTTAGTAAAACAGTTTTCGGATACTAGACTCAACTTCGGCCAAGGAGTTGGGAAGGGGGTTCCTACAGGCAGTCGGCTCTGATACCAACCTATGACGCCCCCGGCTTAATCATGCACTAATCATACATGCAAATGCACACGATCAAGCCTAAGGACTCACTTGAAGATATCACAACACAACTCTAAATCATAAATAAAGGCATACAAGCATTATATTACAAGCCAGGGCCTCAAGGGCTCGAATACATAAGCTTGATGCCAAACAAGCATCAGCGGAAGCGTTAGATATCGGAGTACAGACATAAGACAGAGAGATAAGCCCTTAACAAGGCGGGACAAAACAAAAGCTACGATCGAAAGGCACAGTCCTCCTGCCTAGGACCCTCCGATCCTACTCCTGGTCGTCGGCCAGCTCATAGAAGTAACCACTCTCGAGGTGGTAGTAGCGATCGTCAGCGGGGGCAGCTGTCTCAGGGGCTCCATCATCTGGTCACGACAAACTGATATGGGGAGAAAAAGAAAGCAAAGCAACCGTGAGTACTCCGAAGTACTCAGCAAGCAAGGATCTATACTACATATGCAACATTATCAAAGGAAGGCTATATATGTGGACTGGGCTGCAGAAATGCCAGAATAGAGAGGAAAGCCTAGTCCTATCGAAGACTAGCATCTTCAGCGGTCTTGCAGCAATAGAAGAGAGTAGATCAGCACAGTATAATGTAGTAGTGGTTGTGTCAAGTAACAGTCTCGCCCAGAGATCCTTCCTCGACTCCCTGCGAGAAAGCGATCCCGGAGCCACAAATCCAGGTATCATCTCAAGTTCTAGTTGTATCGATCGGGATACAACTCCGAGTGTCCTTTATCGTAGGACCGGCTATCGATAGATGTGTTCTTCCCTGCAGGGGTGCACCAACTTACCCACCACGCTCGCTTAACTTTGGCCGGACACACTTTCCTGGGTCATGCCCGGCCTGGGCCAAACGATACACCGCAACCCTACCTACAGCTCAGCAGAGAGGTCCCCGTCGGTCTATATCCTAAGCACTCAAGGGTCTTGGGCCATCGCCCTGTGCACTCCGGGTCGGTGTGTGCAGGGTCGGGACGAGCACCACCTCAGTCCTGGATGGCACTGACCCGGCCACGAGGCTGAACTGGACGTCTGACAGAGCTTTCGGCTAATGCTACGATGCAGAGTGCCCATAACTCTTCCCACGTGATCGTTAGTGCTATCAGGCCAAAGACCTGCTCAGATCAAATATCCAAATCGTTAGTGGATTAGGGCTTGCGGTAACGAGCAGAGACTCATGATCGATGTGACCCCATCGCCCCGTCTCGAGGACTTGCTGCAAGGGCTAAGAATGCCCGGCCACGCCTCGTATTCATCACTCGGGCACCATCCAGGTCAACCCGTCTCCATATCACTCGCGGGTACCCCTCAGGGTCGACCCGCCTTCCAAGTAACAGTGTAAAGTCCAATTATCCGTCTGTCCATAACATCAAGGGAATCTGAGGTATCACCCTCATTGGATTCCTACTCGATGTAACCGTCAAGGTGAACTCGGAGGAATCACCCTCAATGGGTTCACACTTTAGGTGTTGCACGACAGCGTCGTTATCGGGAGTGGTGAAGGAGGAATCACCCTCGATGACAACGACCGAATACCTACTTTACAGAGTTAACATCAGAAGTGCTATACGAGGTATCACCCTCGGCACTCGATAGTAACGCTGCAGGGTCGTACAGATAAAAGGGGTGTGATGTGCGGTGCTGGGGGCCTGGTCGTCGAGTCTTCCGATGATCGAGCGGGGCAACCGGGACAAGTGGGGTCACTGGGTCTCTATCCAGCCTATACTAAGCAGTTTAGGATAAGCAGGTAGGTATCAACAGCAGGTTACAATAAACAAGTCATTCATCAGAATAGGTAGAACAGTAGCAGCAGCAATTCTAATGCAAGCACAAGAGAGAAGAGAATAGGCGATATAGGCATGCTCAAAAGGGGGGGTGCTTGCCTGGTTGCTCGGCGGCAAAGGCAAGGTCGTCAATGGTGTCGTCGGGCTCCTGAGTTGCATCGGTCTCGGGGACTGCGTCGGTGTCGGGGTCTACCAAGAGAGAAGAGGGGGAAGAAACAAATAAATACATGGCAAACATACGCAACACAGAGCAGGCTATGCTAATGTGCAGTGCAGGGTTGCCTAAAGACATGTCTAAACCATATTAGTTACTTTAGGATTTAAGTTGGAATTATTAACCGGAGTATAAGCACTATTCATCTACCGGAAACAGGCTAAAAGTTGCGGGTTCACCTCCGTAGAGGGTCCCGACACGGAAACTGATAGCACGGTTGGATTCGTCTCCTCGTTCTGAGCAACTTTCATGTACAAAGTTTTTCGATCTGAGCTATGGATTATTTTATATGAATTTCTAAAGATTTAATTGATTTTTTGGATTTATTTAATCATTTTAACTCAGCATTATCCAGAACAATGCGGGGGGTGACGTCAGCATGACGCCTTGATGGCGTCAGCAGTCAACAGGGGCTAACCGGAGTCAAACCTGACAGGTGGGTCCCACTGGGACCCACATGTCAGCCTCTGTAACTAATTAACAGGGTTAATTTAAACTAATTATCTAGTTAGAGTAGTGGGCCCGGTTAGTCAGTGACTAATTGGTGTTTTAGTTAACTAATTAATTAATTAACATAATTATTTATTTATTTTTAAAGCGTTTTAGCGGTGGGGCCCGCGTGTTAGCGACACGGGTTGCCCAGTCAGCAGCGCTGACTGGTCAACGGACCCCACTGGGGCCCAGTGGCGCTGGGGGCGGGCCCCAGCTGGCCACGTCGGCGCCGGCCGCCGGAGACGCGCCGACGAGCGCCGGACGCAACAGAGAACTCCGGCGAGCTCGGATTTGTGCTACGGTGGGGGATTTGCGACGCGGTCGGCGGCATTCGATCGGGGAGACCAAGCCGCGATCGGAGGTGACCACGGCCGGAGCTGGGGAGGCCGGAAACGAGCGCTACTTCAGCGCGGCGGACGGCGGCATTCGGGGGGAAGCTCGGAGTTGTTGCTACGGCGTGCGGGCGAGCAAACGGAGCAGCCAGGGGGACTCTACGCGCGAGGGTGAGCAAAACGGGCACATGCACGAGGCCCAATGGTCGCCGTGGCTACGCCGGCGATGAGCTCGCGCGGTGACGGGATCGGGCACGACGGGGACGGCGGCTAGGGAACGACCGAGAGGGAGAGAGGAGAGGGGAGAGGTAGGGGTGCTCACAGGGAGCCTGCAGGTGTGCGTAATGGGCTTGGGGGAGGCTTGAGGTCGCCAGAATCGATGACGGAGTTTGGCGGGGCAGAGGAGGAAGACGGGGTCGCCGGCGTCGAAGCATGGGCTCCCGGCTCGTTTCAGTCGGTGCAACCGACGTAGTCGAGGCCGGCGAGTCGTTCTATCGTGGCGGCAGGGCGAGCGGGGCTCTGTGATGGCGAGCTCAACGGAGCGCACCCATGGCGGCGCTCGGTTGGAGGTGGAGAGCAAGGGAGGAAGGGAGAGAGAGGAACCAGAGGGGGTCAGGGGAGTGCAGGGCGGCGTCCATATCTACCAGGCGGGCACGGGGCTGCGTGGTGTCGAGCGGGGACGAGGGGGGGCCAGGCGCGGCGGCTACGGTGGAGTCGACAGCGCGCGCGCGCGTGAGCAGTAGGAGGGAGACGAGGTGGGGAGTGGGCTGGGCCGGCTGTTTGACTAGAGCCCAGCCACTGCGGGCCTTTTCTCCTTTTCTTTTTATTTTTTGTTTTCTCTATTTTTCTTTTTAGTTGCTGTTTTGCAAATTGTTTAGCCACCAAATAAGTTTTGCAAGATATGTGACTTAGCCCAATATTTACAGTGCAATATTTGTCACTGCTAGAAATTGGTTTGGAGGCAAATGAATTTTATTTGGATTTTAAATAAATGAATATGGATTAAATATCTCTGTTTTGTTGTTGTTAGAGTTAATTAATTAATTTAGTGAATGTTGGTTATAATTTTAGAATTGTCTATGGAATATTTACAATATTATGAACATTTTAGTTCCCGGATTTGAACAACTTTTATTTTCACTTTCAATTTGAATTTCCATTTGAATTTGAATTTGAAAAGAGATATGATCCAAATGATGTTTAAGCACTGTTGATCATGATGACATGGCATTATCAAAAGGGGGATTACTGTGGCTAACCACTGGGGGTGTTACATCATGCCAAGCTTGGGGGAGGTGCCCCGGTATCGTACCACCATCACATCTTTATCATTTATCTTAGTTTGATCCTTTTGGTTAAATCTTGATCTAGTAGAATAAAAAAATTAGTATGATCTAGTCTTTGAGTTTTGCTTCGTGTTCTATCTATGTAATCGAGTGCAAGAGTTATATAATAAAGATTAGTTTTGAGTTAAGGGCTTTGCTTTCTTGCTTTGATCTTGGAAAAAAAGAATAAAAGAAATAAAAGATTATATAATAATCTTATGGAGAGTGTCGTGGATTTGTCACGGCAGATGTCCTAGTGTGAGGACTTAGTCGTGAGGCCAACGCATCTACGTGGTAGCTTGAGAGGGGTTGAGTGGGACGAGAGACGCGATATTTTTACCCAGGTTCGGCCCCTCACGGTGGAGGTAAAAGTCTACATCCTGCTTCATTGATATTGATGATGATCATGATCTCGGTTACAAGGGCGGTGTTTCGCTACCTCTATCTCGAGAGCTATTAACTTGTCTATCTTAACTTGTCAACTTGGGGTGCCCTGCCCCTCCTTATATAAGTTGGAGGGGCGGGTTACATGTGGAGTCCTAGTAGGATTAGGACTATTCTATTACAAGTGGAATCCTAGTCTTGCTTCCCTTGCAAGGGAAATATTCCTTATGTCTTCTTTTTCAAGCCGGCCCACCATCATGTGAGTCAGCCTTCCCATGAGCCGCCTTATGGGCCGTTGGGTCTTGTCGTCTGTCTGACCCGCTCGCCGGGTCACTAATGAACCGCCAAGCTTGGGCGGGTCACCCGTGAGTCGCCAGACCAGTGAGTCGCCAGTCTTCGGGCGGGTTACCGATGAAACGCCAAGTCCCAGCCGGGTCATATATCCGGCCGGGCCATACCGGGGGGTATATCCCCGACATTAGCCCCCAGTTTAATTTGGATTTATCCATGTTAAACTGATCCTGCAAAATAAACACAAGGACAAATTTGACAGGTTGTGCTCCGGGTTAAAAGTTTTTTCTGAACCGGCACCTAATCATCCTTAAGTCCTTGTCATTTCCTTCCTCTAGAAAGTCCGGGTCAATAAACCAGCTTCATAGCCAATTTGCTTGTAGAAAAATATTGTGAAAAATGATCCATTTGAGTCGGCTTCCAATGCTCTGACTTGACAAAAATATTGGTTTTGAAATACTCATCTGATTTTCAGCCGGCTTGAAGATGTAGATCT
This sequence comes from Thinopyrum elongatum, assembly GCA_011799875.1. NCBI lineage: Eukaryota > Viridiplantae > Streptophyta > Magnoliopsida > Poales > Poaceae > Thinopyrum > Thinopyrum elongatum. The sequence goes on from CM022303.1 coordinate 611,670,217, forward strand.
TGCCGATTTAAGATTGCCAAAATTGTCGGGTTATAAAACAGATGATGTCAGGTCATGATTGTTGCTGATGCCGGATCAATCTTATGGCGACTTGGTGCTTGATTTTGTAAATGTAGCTTTCCAATCATTGAGTCGGCTCTCTAAACCTTTCAATGAATAGCTTAGAGGAAATAAACTTTGCAAATTTCTCCAATAATAATATAATACCTGGTTTGCTCAAGGCTGAAAATTTGAAGATGTTCCTCCCTTATATGCATATCACCTGTAGCCCCCAAGTCTTAAGAGGAGAACGTAGTGATAGCTTAAGACTTGCTTCAATATAAATGCTGCAACTTTGGAGAAATCCAAGTTGTTCATGTAAGTCGCCAATTATAAACTGCACATTTTGAACTTCCCATGTGTAGCCCCCAAGTGCCAGGTCATTTTGTAATAATGAACAGGGACTTTGTAGATCTGATTATGTGGACTTTGAACAGCAATGTGTAGCCCCCAAGGGCCGGCTTAGTAAGATAATACTGAGCTGGGACTTTCCATGTACTTCAAAAAATAACACCATATGATGTAGCTCCCAAGTTTCGGGTTACCTTTGACAGGAGCAATTAGTAGACCCCAAGGGCCGGCTCATCACTATATGATGGGTCGGGTCTTTTATGAGGCGAGTTAAAATAACTTTGCATTAGCCCCCAAGTGCCATGGTGCATGCTTGTAGTGACATGGGACTTGCATACTCAATGTAATCTTGATTTGAATAATGTAGCCCCCAAGTGCGGGGTCGTATGCCTGCAGCGACTCAGGACTAAATAAAACCATATCCATTGTCCGGATGATGTTGCTGAAAGCCTTTGCATATCAATATTGAACCAAGCTCTCTGTTGTGAACCGGTACTCTTGGATGAAGAAATAATAGCCATTGCTCTGAAGCGGCTTTTGAAAACCTCAATCATAATACTGGTTATTGATAACCATAATAAAAATCCAGCCATGTTGGCTATTAAAGATTTGAATAATATAATCCAGTATGAAAACCTCAATCAATACCATAATGAAAATCCAGCCAAGTTTGGTTATTAAAGATTTGAATATTTTATCTGTTGACAAGTAAATCCGAAGTTAAATACCCGGCGGCTCTTGGCCGATGGCGACTTAATGCGCATCCATTGTACTCCGGGATTTTTGTAACCCGGCGGCTTATAGCCTTTGTAAAAATCAAGAACTGATAACCCTCTTGAAACCGCAATTTAAATTTTTGATGATGGGCTTAAACTTAATCATTTATGTAAGCCATAGCTCTGCATGTCCTGCACAAAGTTTAAACAACATATGCCCTGGCGACTTAACGTCAAAAGCCAGGGCGGGTAACAACGCAAACATAATATAGTCTTATGCAATTATGGCAAAGACTAGAATTAAGGCCATCGAAGCCAAAATATACTAACGACTTAAAGTCAAAAGCCAGGGCGGGTTATCAAACCTCGCATATTCATATAACAATTAAAAACATACCTCTAGAATTGACTTATACTGCCGGCTTACATCGCCATATCCAGTGAGGGTGACAACCCAAAGATTTATAAGCGCATGATTCCAATTGCACAATCCAAAGTATACCGGCGACTTTACGTCAAAAGCCAGGGCGGGTTACCAAAACCCCAAATATTCATACCATTATTAAAAGACATACCTGTAGATTGACGCCATGGTGATGCCTTGATAATTATAATCTAGAGTGGGTATTGACCCGTATGCATGAAATATCATGATTTTGATTGCTCAAGGCAAATTATCCTGGCGACTTATAGTCCGCTATCAGGGCAGGTTACCAAACCCAATATGCTCAATTATTAGTCATATAATCAAGGCTTTATGGCCTGAATTGTACCAAACGTACAGGAACATAAAAATTCTTCAAGGGACACAAATTCAAAAATATTTTGAAAAAAGAAATCCAGAAAAATTCAAGGCTTTCATAGGCCGCCAAGCCTAAAACCCAAGTGCTTTCATGGGCCGCATAGCCACTGAGTTAATCCTTGCTATCCGTAAGCCGGCCCTCACCTGACAAACCGTCATTTTAATCTTAACGAGTTCAGGGTCTTATTTAAAAGATTGAATGTTAAGAGTACGGTCGGTCATTCAGGATTACCTGGCGGAACAGCATCAACATACAGGCAGGATAACCCAGAATTCGGCATGGAAGCCGGTCAAGAGGGTAAGCATAGCTATGCTCATTGAGCAGGAAGCCCCCAAGTGACATATAATATGGCATGTAAGCCGACCAAGAGGGTAAGCATAGCTATGCTCACTGAGCAGGAAGCCCCCAAGTGACCTATAATATGGCATGTAAGCCGATCAAGAGGGAAGCATAGCTATGCTCATTGAGAAGGAAGCCCCCAAGTGACCCATAATATGATAAGCCAATAAGGCAGGATACCCATGTTTGAACCGCGCATCATGGCAGCAAGTTCTCTTTGGCAACCTTTAATTTCTTCTAAGAACTCGAACTTGCGAGAGATGGATCCCTCTTGAACCGGATGTTAAGCCGGATATTGAGAGCTCAAAACTTTTGTGAGAGACAGATTTCCCTTGAGCCGGATTTTGAACCGGAATCTTTTCTGATAACTCGGAACTCTTCTATTGAGCCAGAATTTTTTGATTGCCAGGCACTTTTTAAGCCGGAAATTTTCTGACGGCCTTTACATTTTCACCAATGAGGCAGTAACTCCCGAGACCGGGTTATTTTCTCTCCAATGATCCGAGGTTCTTGAATCTGGCAAAATTTGCTAAGTCATGTCTGTGTAGCCCCCAAGTCTTAAGACTACTCGAGGAGTTGGCTTGAGATTCTCCATACTTGGCCGTGATATAAACCGGCATATAGTTGAACAGCGGAAACGCTGGAATGTGTTGAAGCTGGAGGCAAGGTGGTGAGTTGATGATCTTCACAATACTCATTGTATATCCCTGGCGTTGATAACGCAATGTGAATCCACGGAAGATTGAGGTCGACCATGACGGGTTATAAATGACCCCGTATAATTTGTGTCAGCAATCCGGCCAATAGTTCATCCCAGCAGGTTGTTGAATTTAATAAAACTACTGTGACGGCAACTTGCGCGCCTGTCCATTGAGCCATCCGGTGTAGGCGGAGGATTTGTCGAGCATTATGACGTGGTCAGATGCTAGCGCATGATAATCGTGGCGCGAGCTATATATCCATGGCACGCCCATCACTCTTGCAGTGAACAATTATCCTGCATAAAAAAATATCGCAAGCCAGAGTAATTGTTCTTTAAAGAATAAAAAAATATCAATAAAAATTGACTGGACATAATTCACCTGACTTGTCCGGACGATAGATGATCCGTTCCGTGAACAACTTTCAGCATTTGCAATGACAATTTATCCACTTTCCCCCACCTTGCAAAAGTGCATCAATCACATCAAGTGGAAACACGATGGCTCAGATCGGACCCTCCGGGCCATGTTGACCCTCCAAAGTATTTGGTTGTGTAGGAAGCAGGCCTGTAGAAACCATCATCCGCCAATGTTTTGCAGCGCTATTTTGAGAATCTTTCTGCAGCAGATGCTATCAAATGTGGCGAATCTCAAAAACAATAGTAGAATAGCCGGCTCCAGGAAACAGCTGACAAAATTAAACAAATCCCCAACTATCCGGGTCATCAGAAAGGCAGTAGAAAGGCCTTATGTTGACTTCAGCCTGCAATTTGTTTTTGATCCGCGGCACCTCGACGATACCCCAACCGAGGACACGGGCCAATCCAAGACCCAGGGCAACACCATCCCTTGTACTGCCCAAACAGTAGTTCAGACAATTTTTAATCCATTCCGTTCCACCCGTTTGTATGTGTGCAGCTCGGAGGAGGCATTCCACTGAAGATACCCATTTATATGTGTTCTCAAACTAGAGTTGTTCGTCCCTTGCCGCCGCTTCTTGGCTCTGATGTGGGTGGCTCGGGGCGACTTGTGGTGACAGCCGTGACCGGCTCAAGGTAGGGCGGAAGAGGCGGCTCGCGAGGCCGCATCGAGACTGCGACTTGGCGCGGCTGTACAGCGACGGGGTGGAGAGATGCCAGCCACGGGCGGAGCCAGTGACCCGGCGCGGCAGAAACGAAAAGCGGGCGGCGGCTTGGCGCGTCTACGGCTGAGGCGGCGTGAGGCCGGGGACTCGCCGGAGGTCAGCGGAGACGGGCTGCCCGAAGGCGGCGGCTTGGAAACGGCTCAGGGGAGTGGCCGGCTCAGGGCCGGGGCGGCTCGCGGCAGCGGTTCAAGGCGCCGCTACGGACGACGCGGGAACCGGCCGGCGCACCAGAGACGGCGAGCGTAAGACGGCGCAAGCACCCGCGGGACTCGAAAAGCACACACACACACACAGAGAAAGACAGGCGCGTCGGCTTTTGTGGATGCTGCGGCAGAAGCAAGTGCGAGGCCGTGGCGGTTCGCTGTGGAGCAGCAGAGGCAAGGCGACTCTCCGTGAAGTAGCTGAGGCCACGGCTTGGAGGTAACCCGGCGGAGCTCGGAGCCAGCTGGCGGGCGGCTCAGCCGACAGGCGCACGGGCGCAGAAACCCGCGGCGGCAATCGGCAGAGGCAGTTTTAAGGCCAGGGGGAGGCGAGGCAGCACCGGCGGAGAGGCCCGGCGACTCGCAGCAGAAGGCGAGGCCGGCTCAAGGCCACAGGGGCGAGCTCACGCAGGAGCGAGGAGGAGCGGCTCGCAGGAAGCCAGGCGCGACAGCAGCGACTGAGGCCGGAGGAGGCGTAGACGGTAGGTCCGTGTCAGCGGAGTAGTCCGGGTGGCTCGACGGCAGCAACTGAGGCCGGTCGCAGAGACGGAGGCGGAGGCGCTCCGGTGGCGGCTCGAGGGAAGCCCGTGGCGACTCATCGCGGCGAATCCGGGTCGTGGATGTTGACTCCCAGTCGTGATTGTCTTCGTTTCCGGGTCGTGTCCAGCTCATTTTTTTTAATCTAAGACAAAACCGATCCCAGGTTGACTTGCGGAGATTCGGTGGCTGGCCCGGTTTTACACGGGTAAAACTTGAACTGTTGTTGATCGCCTCGTCACATGTGGACTCGGACTTTGAAGCCTATACGTGGAGGCGAGGAAGAGTAGGGGAACTCGGCGGATCCGGCCGTACCCTTGGAATGATTTGTACGTATACGTGCAGCAGATCAACTCCTTGTCGACCTCGGTCTTGGCGTAGAAGTGGTTTCGATGGATCGCCTCGTCAGGTGTGGCGGTGTAGACGACGGAACCCTAACCTCTTAATCTCAAACTTCATGTTGTAAACTCCAAAGTTAAACATGATTCTGATCACCAAACCGTCTTTCTTCACCTGACCAATCGCGAGCTTCTTTGGCTGGGGTAGCGGCGCGCATCGGGTGAGGTGGTGTCTAGGTCTTGGATGCCGGGACGGCAGCCCTGGTGGTGGTAGCGCAGTGCTCATGGGCGGAGCCCGTCGCTCGGTGCTGCCCGACGGCTATGGCCGTGTGGGCGGCGTGATAGCCGGGGTGTGGCATTCGGTGGCGGTGAGTGTTGGCTGGGGTGAAAACCTGCTCTATCTTTGGACGGACCGGCGGCGGCGTTGCTCGTTCCCTTCTTGAAGGCGTCGTCGCGACTCTCATTGGCCGTCGTGTGGCTCCAGGGGAAACTCTGATCCTCGGATCGGATGGTGGCGGGTGTCATAACCTTCCTGAAGGCACCGTCTTGGAGCCCACGGTTCGTCGTATGCGGCTTCATATCTTCGCGTTGGCATGTTCACTGTTGGAGCCCCCGGCTGCTCTTGTAGTGCTAGGGGGTCGTGTTGCTGCGCTCAACGCCTATGTATCCTGCCTTGGGTGTGTGCGTGTGTTGTGGTGGAGTGCGTTTGTACTGGGTTGTTGTTGGTCGTTGCTTTATATATAAAGCGGAGCGAAAGCCTTTTTGGGTAATCACACAAAGCAGTTTTAACATAATTATTCTTAATTGAGCAAGATATAGTAGGTATTCCTGGATCTTCTAACTTCAGAGGTATTTTTCCCTTGAAGGAATAATTTGCAAGCATGGTAGAAATTTCAGCCTCTGGATTTTTCCTTTTATTGGTGACATTATCTTTCATGTATTTAGCATTATAGGAGGCATTTTCATAGCATCATTCAAAGGTATGATACGTCTCAGATGTAACTATAATTTTTTATTGTTCCATGCAATTATATTATCAATCTTGGATGTTTTATATGCAATTATATGCTATTTTATATCATTTTTTGGGACTAACCTATTAACCCAGTGCCCAGTGTCAGTTCCTGTTTTTTTGCTTGTTTTTTGCTTTTCAGAAAATTTGTACCAAACAAAGTCCAAATGCGATGAAACTTTACAATGATTTTTTCTGGACCAGAAGGGACCCTAGAAGGTTCCGGAGGAGGCCAGAAGAGCTACGAGTGAGCGACAAGCTCATAGGCCGCGCCCCAGAGGGGCGCCCCCTGAGCTTGTGGGCCCCCCGTATCACGTCTTGACCAAATTCCACCTCTATAAATTTAGAAATATTCCCAAACCAACAGAGAGCCACCCGAAACACTTTTTCCTCCGCCGCAAGCTTCTGTTCTTCCGTGATCCCATCTGGAGGCCTTTTCCAGTACTCTGTCGGAGGGGGAATCGATCACAGAGGGCTTCTACATCATCCTTGCTGCCTTCCAATGATGCGTGACTAGTTTACCACAGACCTAAGGGTCCATAGCTAGTATCTAGATGGCTTGTTCTCTCTCTTGATCTTCAATACAATGTTCTGCTCGATGTTCTTGGAGTTCTATCCAATGTAATCTTCTTTTGCGGTGTGTTTGTTGGGATCTAATGAATTGTGGGTTTATGATCTGAATATTCATGAGAAGTAATATAGTCTTTTCTAAACTTTATTATGCATGATTTTTATAGATTTGTATTTCTCTCCAATCTATCTATTTGGTTTAGCCAACTAGATTGATTTATCTTCAGCGGGAGAGGTGCTTTGTGATGGGTTCAATCTAGCGTTGCTCAATCCCAATGACAGAAAGGAACAAGACACGTATTTGTATTGTTGCCATTAAGGGTAAAATGATGGGGTTTATTCATATTGATTGAGTTTACTTTGTCTACATCATGTCATCTTGCTTAAGGTGTTACTCTGTTTTTATTAACTTACTACCCTAGATTCATGTTGGATAGCGGCCGATGGGTGGAATAATAGTAGTAGATGCAGACAGGAGTCGGTCTACTTGTCTCAGACATGATGCATATATACATGATCATTGCCTTGAATATCGTCATAACTATGCGCTTTTCTATCAATTGCCCAACAGTAATTTGTTCACCCACCATATGCTATGTGTTTGAGAGAGAAGCCTCTGGTGAAAACTATTGCCCCGGGGTCTACCTTAATCATATATAAAAAATCCAAAATACCTTTGCTGCAATTTAATTTCTTTTATTTTGTTTTGCAATTTATCTATCTACCACTACGAGATTTGATCCTTGCAATTAACGAGTTCAAGGGGATTGACAACCCTCTAGCCCGCATTGGGTGCAAGTTTTTGCTTTTGTGTGTGCAAGTGTTGTTCACGAGGCTTTGCATGATTCTCCTATTGGTTTGATAAACCTTGGTTCTCGCTGAGAGAAATACTTATCTCTAATGTACTGCATCTCCTCTCCTCCTCGAGGAAAATCCCAACGCAACTCACAAGTAGCAAGCTACTTGCAGAAATAAAGGTCTAAGCATTTCAACAGAGCGATTGAAAGCATCTTCATCTGTAGTTTTTAAGGCCTTACTAGAAAAAGGCATAGGTTTTTGAACCCATGGTTCTCTTTGTTTACCATGTTTTCTAGCAACAAAGTCTCTTTTATTATATCTTTTATTCTTTGGAGCTGGGTCATCAAGCTCAATTTCAAGTTCTATTTCTATTTCATTATCAGATTCTTTATTATTGCCTGGTGGAGTGTCAATATGATCATCATTAGCATCATCATTATCTTTATCACTAGGTATATGCTCATTACCAGACTATGTCTCAGCATGAGAAATAGAAACATTATTGGGACTCTCATAAGGTTTTTCTATGACAAGTTCACTAGAAGCATGCAAAGTTTTATCCTTATTCTTCTTCTTCTTCTTAGGTGAACTAGGTACATGCTCATTAATTCTCTAAGAGTTTTGTTCAATTCTTTTATGATGACCCTCGGGATACAAGGTTCCCGAGTCATTCTATCACCTCTAGTCATTACTCTAACAGCATGATCATTGAGTTTCTTGTTCATTTCCTTGAGCAAATCATTTTGTGATTTAGAAACTTGTTCTAGCTGAGTTTGTTGAACCATAGATGAATGTTTACATAAGCCTTTAAAATCATTACAATTCTAAACATCATATCACTCAAGCGTTCAATAACAATAGCATTACGTTTCAATTGATCACTTATGTGCCTATTAAAGTTTTCTTGCTTAACAATAAAATCATCAAATTTATCTAAGCACTGACTCGGATAATTATTATAAGGAATATCACCCTCATCCAATCTGTAGAGAGAATTTACCTCTACTACCTGTGTCAGGATATAGAGTACATGTATTTCTTCAATAGGTGGTAAGTTCTTAACATCTTCAGATTTAATACATTTCTCTTTCATAGATTTCTTGGCTTCTTGCATATCTTCCGCATTGAGGAATAGAATACCACTTTTCTTCGGAGTTGGCTTGGGTGATGGTTCAGGAAGTGTCCAATCATTGGCATTGCTCAATAACTTATTCTATAATTCATGTGCCTGTTCAACAATTTGTTCCCTGAAAGCACAACCATCACAACTATCTAGGTAGCCCCTAGAAGCATATGTTAGTCCATTATAAAAGATATCGAGTATTTCATTCTTCTTGAGTTGATGATCAGGTAAAGCATTTAATAATTGGAGAAGCCTTCCCCAAGCATGAGGGAGGTGCTCTTCCTTAAGTTGCACAAAGTTATATATTTCCTACAAGGCAGCTTGTTTCTTATGAGCAAAAAGATATTTTTCAGCAAAGTAGTAGATCATATCCTGGGGACTATGCACACAACGAGGAGCAAAAGTATTAAACCATTCTTTAGCATCACCCTCTAACAAGAAAGGAAACAACTTAAGAATATATAGCAGTGAATCTTTTCCTCTTGTGAAAATAGGGTGGCAATTTCATTCAGTGTAGTAAGATGTGCCACAACAGTTTCAGATTCATAGCCATGAAAAGGATCGAATTCTGCCAAAGTAATAAGTTTAGGATCAATAGAGAATTAATAATCCTTAACAAAGATAGGAGAGGTTGCAAACTTAGGATCATATTTCATTATTTCATTCATAGCCTTTTCTTTTGGCTTATTCATTAATTTGCTAAGATCCCCCTACCCTTACAAGCAAGAAATTCCTTAGCAATATCCCCATCCATAACGTAACCCTTACGTATATCAAGCATCTTAGTTCTAGTAGGAGTGCTAGGTGTAGTAGGTGATTCATCGTTTTCATTAATTTCAAGTTCTCTAGCTTTAGCAATTTGAGCATCAAGAAATTCACCAAATGGCATAGTTTCATCAAGCAAAGTAGTAGCTTCATCATGAGTATCATCAATAGCAGAAGCAGTGTCTATTACTTCCGACATATCAGATTGAATAGCAAGTGGTGGTGTCGCCAGTTGACTCAAAACAGAAGGTGGGTCAAGTGCATAGCTAGTTAACAATTCCTTATGTCCCCTCATCTTAGAGGGCATGATCTTGGTCTTAGAGTCTTTCATATTCTTCATGGTGATCAGCAGATATTTAACTCCCAAGTGGACTTAATAAATAGAGCTATGCTCCTCGGCAGCGACGCTAGAAAATAGTCTTGATGACCCACAAGTATAGGGGATTGCAACAATCTTCGAGTGTAGTATTTCACCCAAATTTATTGATTCGGCACAAGCGGAGCAAAATAATATTTATAAGTCTTAGCAATTGAGTTGTCAATTCAACAACACCTGAGAAGTTATTTCTCTGCAACAAAGTATCAGTAGCACAATAGTATGATAGTTTTGATAGTAGCGGTAATAGTAACAATAGTAATAGTAATAGTAACAACGCCAGTTTTATAGTGATTGTAGCAGTAGCAGCAACAATAGTAACTTAGCAAAGGCAATATGAGCAAAGTATAGGCATTGGATCAGCGATGGATATTTGGATGACATTCATCATATAACAGTCACAACCTAGAGTGATACACAATAGCTCTAGTTCATCAATTTAATGTAGGCATGTATTTCGTATATAGTCATACGTGCTTATAATAAGAACTTGCATGACATCTTTTGTCCTACCCTCCCGTGGCAATGGGGTCCTTCAGGAAATCTAGGGGTAACTAAGGCCTCCTTTTAATAGAAATCGGATCAAAGCATTAACACATGGTGAAACATTAACTCCTCGAATTACAGCCACCCCCGGAGAGTATCCCAATTATTGTCACCTTGGAGTCTACGGTTCAGAACAATAACAAGTGCATACAACTAGCAGATAGGATCAAGGACTCATATATATTCAGGAAAACATAATAGGTTCAACTTTGAAATCACGGCACTCGGGCCCTAGTGACAAGCATTAAGCATAGCAAAGCCATAGCAACATCAATCTCAGAACATAGTGGGTACTAGGGATCAAGCCCTAACACATTGACTCGATTACATGACGAATCTCATCCATCTCCATCACCGTCCACCAAGCCTATGAAAGAATTACTCACTCCTGGTGGTAAGCATCATGGAATTGTTGATGGAGAAGGGTTGTTGATGACGATGGCAACGAATCCCCCTCTCCGGAGCCCCGAACGGACTCCATATCAACCCTCCCGATGAAGAACAGGAGGCAATGGCGGCTCCGTATCATAAAACGCGATGCAACTTTCTCTGTGATTTTTCCTCGGGAAGACGGTACTTATGGAGGAGCGCGCCACCTGAGCTTGTTACTCTGTGGTGCCCCCCCTCCAGTAGATCTCTTCGCCAGTATTTTTTTATTAATTCCAAAATAATTCTCCGTAAATCTACCGAGAACTTTTATTTCTGCACAAAAAACAAAACCAAGGTAGTTCTGCTGAAAACAACATCAGTCCGGGTTAGTTCCATTCAAATCATGCAAATTAGAGTCCAAAAACAAGAGCAAAAGTGTTTTGAAAAGTAGATGCGTTGGAGACGTATCACCTCTCTACTTCGTTCTTTCTTGGTTCTCCCCGAGATACAAGTGGATTGGTTCGAGACCATGGCACTTTTATCCTAACAATTTCAAGGCTTTGGCCCTATCTCTCCCCAACGATGCGATATTGTTCTTCTTATGCCCTGGGAAGATGTTGATCTACGCCTCTGATATTGCTCACCCCCTATCATTTTCCCTTTAAACCTCCATTGGGGGCCTGCTCACCAGTTCTAGAAATAGTAGGTCACTTGGGAAGCCTAGTTGCGGTGCTTGTATCTTTCTATGGAGATCTCTATCCAAGACATCAGACATGGCGGGCTTGTGCATGTTCGTCAACTTCATCTTCAGCGTCGACAGTTGGCCTCCTTTGGCTGCTGGATTGATACGTCTCAAACGTATCTATAATTTTTGATTTTTATGCTATTATATTAACATTTTAATATATTTTTATATCAATTTATAATATTTTTATGGACTAACCTATTAATTTAATGCCTAGTGCTAGTTCCTGTTTTTTTGCTTGTTTTTGGTTTCACAGGAAATCAATATCTACGGAGGTCGAAATACGTTGCCAATTTAACACGGTTTATTTGGGCAACAAAAACACTGGAAGCTTTGGGGGCGTCGAGAGGAACCACGAACTAGCCACATGGGCACGTAGCGCGGGCAGGCAGGTGGATGTGTCACCTATCCATGTGGGGCCCACGGGAACCGCATTAGTCCAATTCCACCGCCATAAATCCCTATAAATATAGAAACCATGTGTCGTGCCTCCAGAAGAATTTTTTTTGCCGTCGCAAGCCTCTGTTCCAAAGAGATCCCATCTAGAGCCCTATTTCGGAGTTCTGCCGGAGGAGGAAGCCATTGTCGGAGGTCTCTTCGGCATCCTTTCTGCTTCCATGACTATGGGTGAGTAGTTCCTTTAGGCTCTATGGGTCCATAGTAGTAGCTAGATGGTTCTCTCTCTCTCTCTCTCTCTCCGGATCTTCAATATCATGTTCCCCTTCATCCTTATATGATTGGGATCAATCCGATATAATTCTATGGTGTGTTTGTTGGGATTCGATGAATTGTGAGTTTATGGTCAGATTGTTCATTGAATAGTATTGAATCTTTTGAAGTTTCTTTGTTGCATAATTAAGTAGCTATGTATGCTTTCCGATCTATTTGTCTTCTCTGGCCAAGATAGATGGGTAGTTCTTTAGAGAAATTGGTGCATAGTAGTGGGTTCAATCTTGTGGTGCTCTAACCTAGTGACAATAAGGGCCAGGACACGCATTGTATTGTTGCCATAACGACGGGGTTTAATCTTATTGCTAGATTTATTTCTGTCTACATTATGTCATCCTTCTTATTGCGTTACTCTATTTCTTGTAAACTTAATACCTTGAGATGCATGCTGGATAGAGGTTTTGGGCTGGAGTAATAGTAATATATGCAGATGGATTAACAGTATACTTATCACAGACGTAATGCCTATATGAGATTATGCCATGAATGATCATAGTTATAAATATCACAATCTTGTCAATTACCCAACTGTAATTTTTTTACCATGCCATTTGCCTGCTTTCGAGGGAGATACCTCTAGTGAACCTTAGGTCACTGGGTCCCTTCTCCATCAATACTTTCTTCTACAAAATTTCCTCTTCATTTGCCTTTTACTATTTGTTGTTTCACTATACCATTATTATCCATCTATTTACTTTTAACCTTGTAACTAGCAAGACAAGGGGCTTGACAACCCCTTGCCATGTTGGGTTCAAGTATTTTTTTTTTGTTTGTGTGCAGGCGCTGCTTATCTTGCACTATAGCAGGAATACCTAGCAGTGGTGGGCACAAAAGCGCCATCAGTGGTGGGCAAGGCTCCCAGGGCCGCTTGTCACTAACCTTCCGCCATTGCTAACATGGCATAAGCGGCGAGCGCCCGCCACCACGGGTAGTGCCCCTGCAGTGATGGGTAACACACTTATGCCCGCCACTGATGATGGTTGTGACAGTGACGAGCAGATTAGAGTGCCCGCCACTGAAATCTTAGGTGCGCAAATTATTATTTTTGCAGCCACGGCTTACATTTGTGCTGCCATGGCTACATTTTGCATAAAACCCATCTAATAAATTCAATACATTGCAACCTTGGAGATTAGAAGAAAATAGAGCAGACACTGTAAGCTTAGGCATGCAACTTCACTAGTTAATTAGTACTCTTCATAACAACTACAAACACTTAAAATTGTTCCAGTTAACAAACCAACATCAAAGTAGCACATTCATCTTAACTAACTAACTAAGAGTTCATCGGATTGGAGATATTTGACTTGGACCTTATTTCTAAATAAGGTCTACAACGACCATCATCTACAACTTGTTGTTGCTGCTATTCCTTATCATGATGACCACTGTTGTGTCAACCCTTAATCATCTCTTTCCCTTTAGGAATTCCCACCATCCGACCTCATAGAACGATATACGGTCGTCTGTGTCTGTCTTGTAGCAAACGCTGGTGAAAGGACCTGCTGCTCCAAGGCGTACTCCAGCCATGTCGATAGCAAGGATGTCCTGGCCGAAAATCATCTTCATAGGTAATTTCTAAGATCCCCGTGATTAAAAACAAATAGAGCACGCAATGTTAGACATATCACCATATAGTGTTATGAACAAAAAAGAGAGGAAAGAATGCAAAACATACCATGGTGTGTTTCACAATGTTGGTCTTAGTTAAACGGTGCACAAATGGCCTCCCCAAGTAGTGCACACTTGATGGTAGGATCACGATGATATTGGCCATCTCATCCTCAGTAAGATATTTCATTCTTTGAGAGGAAATTGCAGAATTGTATGGACCAACATCGTCATCATCTCTTCTACCCTCATCATCTTGCTCATCCTCATGCTCATGGCTATTTTCATCCTGGCTATCATCATCATCATCCTGGCTATTCTCATCATCCTGGCTATCCTCATCATCATCATCGTCGTCCTCATCATCTTCGTCAAGCTCATCATCTTGGTCGGAGAAATAATTAGCCCTTAACTTGCCGAACGCTCCATTCAAGTAAAAGCCTATGTACTCTCCCCTAATGAGCTTATTATTTGAAATGTACTTCTTCCATCAATCGCCTTCTATAATGGTTCTATCCTTTTGTTTTTGAACGTCAATTTTGTATGAGCGTCCTTTATCATCCATAAAGTCAAAACTGCCATCAATTAAATTATTGAAGTCGACCCTCACGTTGCATGAGATACACTATGTAACAATTAAGAAAAATGCAGTTAATATTTAATGGTACAGATAGTAAAAGAATTCAGCAAATGTTTAGAATTGAATGATAAAGTTAAACACTGTTACCATAAAATTTTCAAATCCCTCCTTTAAGAAGAGCCAGAATTGTACTGCATTTATCAAACTATCTGTATATGCATTTTTGCAGATATTGCAGACCTTATGCACCATGATCCATCCTTTAAGAAGTCAAACACTGTTATCATTGCTGCTATATTGAGAAGCGACAGGAAAAATGTGAATGCAACTTGTTTGTATTAGCAAAAGTATATGAAAAAAAGCGGCATAACCTTTGCTACATAAGTGAACATATTGAGTTCCAGAAATATGGTGAATGGAAATTAATCAATATTTCGCCAAAACATTGGAACTCATGTTGTAACCCCTGCAAATATAACATATAACTAGCACTTGCATTTTCATACGTAAGCAAATTCGACTCAGCTTGATCATTTTTTATATTACTTTACTATAGAAAAAATATGAATGTAACTTGTTTGTATTAGCAAAATTATACAGAGAAAATTGGCATAACATTTGCTACAAAAGTGAACATATTGAGTTCCAGAAACATGGCGGAACGGAAATTAATCAACGTTTCGCCAAAACATTGGAGCTCATGTTGTAATCCCTGCAAATATAAAATATAACTACCCCTTGCATTTTCATACGTATTGTTCTGTTTTTGACAGATTACTATTATGTTTTCTTTGACTGCTTATTTTAGAGTTTCCATGGCCTATATTGGAGTTAGAAATTGTGGAAACGATAGGATAAATTATCCATTACTTGTAAATAAATATGCATCTTGTCTTGACAGTACATGATTGGGAGATTTACTTTTATGCACTAACGTAGCTATCTCACGAGTTTTGTTAAGTATTGTGTGGATGAAAATTTTAAGATCGATGGGAGACAGCGATATGAGATGAAGTAGTAGCGACAAGAGTCTAAGATTGGGATGCCCAAGGCACCCGAAGGTAATATTCAAAGAAGAGTCAAGCATCTAACCTTGGGATGCCCCGGTAGGCATCCCCTCTTTCGTCATCAACAATGATCGGTATGTCTCAGTTGAACATAAGATTTTATTTATTCATATGATTTGGGCTTTGTTTGGAGTGTATTTTGCTTTTTATTTTGGTTTTGTTTGCTAGTCATCACAATCATCGTGTTTTGGTCACACTTATTAGAGAAACACACATTGGCCAATTATTTATAGAATGCTCATCGATCTTAACTTATATTTATTTGAGTTGAGGCATTGCTCTTGTACTTCCCATATATATGTTAGAGCACGGTGATATAACTTTTGTAAAAAAAAATAGGACTCTCTTGCATTAGTTATATCTTTTTAGGGAGTTGAATAGTAATTTGGTAATTTGTATTGAATTATATGTTGGTATTAAAAATAATAGGTATGTAGAAATGGTATAATAAAAACTTGCATGAGCTTGTATAACAAATTAACAATGGAACTAAATAATTGGGTTCCTTGCAATAAATTTGAGATATGGGGTGAGTAATTTATTTGTGTGTAGCCTTAAGGACTTGCGCGAAGTAGTTGAAAGGTGTCAGAAGGTCATTTTTGGTACGAGCAACAAATGTGGCCACATCATCGGCATAAAGTGACGCACGGATTGGCCGACCTCTGAGTGGTTGGAGATGCCCTTGAGAAGTCGCCTTAAGTCAAGGTAGTGAAAATGCACACCTGCTTTAGTAGCCCTTTTTCATGTAGCTTGGCAAGGAAATTTTGAATCATGGATACATGATCATTTACACGTAAGGGCAAGGATGTGGTGCAGAGGGTCAATGACAAGCATTGTTGAGAAAATCGTTAACCGGTAGCTGCTCAGTTGGTTGGCGAGTAGGGGATTAATAGGCTAATTGGCAAGTTAATCAATTAATCGGTCAATTTATTAGTTTATCGGGTACTCGGTAACCCTACGAGAAGGGATCAATCGGCATGTTAATTGGTTAATCAGATGAATCGTTGAACATGGATGACAAGAACAAATAGCAGCGGGGAGAGAGGGTCCTCTAGACGAAGGCGCCGACCATGCTTAATAGGGTCGCCGACCATGCTTAATAGGGTCACCGACAATGCCGTTAAGTAACACACACGATGAGGCTGAGGAGAGAAGAACGAAGATCCAATCTCTAAAGCGACTCGGGAAGCCATGGTGGCGGAGCAAGTCTATCAAATAATCCCACCTCACGGAATCAAAGGCCTTCTTTATCTCAAGCTTGGTTTTTGAACGTTGGCAGTAGAGCTGCCAAATTCATTGATCAGAAGAAGTGTTACAAGAACCCTCCGAAAAGGCAAGCACAACAAAGGGCTAGTGCAAAAAAAAAAAAGCAAAAATGTCGACACCACCACAAACCCAACCTCCACGAAACAAGCCATGCACACCAACGGAAACCATCGTTGGGTCTCCAAGGTAACGTCTCCAAGGAGGGAGTGATGTCGAGGACAACACCGTTACCCGATCTGGCATAGCCAAATCTTAGGTTTTCACCCGGAGACCACAAGCTATGAGGTACGAAGAGCAAAACGAGCTCCGCGGCGGTACCTCCAAGGAGGAAGACGACATCCGTAGACGCCGTTACCGTCGAACTGACTAGATCAATGCAGGATTTTCATCCGAAGGTGAGTCTTCCACCAACTGGATCCGAGGCCTACCAATGCCAATGGGCAGAAATAGGCCATGCACACACTACCAGGAACGGACTTGTCACCGCCGCATGCAGAAACTTGGCGAACACAAGCCAATCTGGCTGAGCCACCCCGTCGCACTCAGGCCTGGGCGAGCCAAACCACATCCGGCCATCCCCAGCCTCCGTGCGCAGAAACTGGGAGAGGATCCGCACCGCATCGCACATGAAGAGCCGAATTAGAACCAGAACTGGCCAGCTTGCACTGCCGCGCGCCGAAACTGGACAGACACCATGCAAAACTGACCCCCTCACACCGCCGCGCGCAAGGACAGGACCAGCCGAGCTGAATCTGGTCTGCCTGAAAACCTACTCTGCACCACCGCAGTTGCACGGCGCCACTACTCCAAGAGCAGGACGTGAACACGCTTGGAAAGGAGGGCCCACCAGCATTCGCCGACCCCACCGAACAGCCACCACCAGCGCGACCTCGGGCAGCGAGATCCGGCCACTAACTCACCAGATCGAGCACGGTCGCGGCAAGGTCTGCACCTTGCGCGCAGGCCTGCCCCGGCCTCGACGCCCGCTCTGGCAGGCCGCGCCCACCAGCGCATGCTCGCCCCGCACGCCACATCCGCCGCGCCCCCCACGCCTCTCTTTGGCCGAGCGCCCCGCGCGCTGCCCTGACCTCGCGAGAGGAAAGAAGAGGAAGGCCCGCCGCCGCGCGGCGAGGGGAGGGGGAGATCTTTTGGGGGGGGGGGGGGGGGGGCGCTGGTGTGGCGACTAGGTTTTCGCCAAGTTGCACACATACATAAGTTGTCATGAAATCGGAGAGGATGAACTCTCTTTTGCTCAATTTTTTATTATTTGTGCACCCTGATTGTAGATTCTCTTACTATAGTGAGAGTAAATAGGCTGTCGTCACCGTATTCCTTGCAGCTCCAGAATGCAGGAGGGCTCATCGAAATGTTACGTGCACGTTGAGCCAGAGAAAATGTGCGGCCTTTGAAAAATCCACGCTGCCGTATACGCTCGAAATACGCGCCAGCCTAGCATATCTTACACGGACGATTGATTGAATTGAATTAAGAAACGCACGCAGTGAGGAGGAGGCCGGCCGGTCAGCGGGAGTCTGCGCACGACGTGCTCACCCGTAGACCACTCGCCCCGCGCGCCACCGTTGCGGCAAGGAACTGCCCACTGGATCTTATCGCCGGCACCGGCCCCGATGCATCGATCGCAGCCGCCGCCGAGGGCTCTGGAAGGAAGTCCGGTACCGCGCCATACCGTTACCCTGGGCGGTGCCGGGCAACGGCCGGATTCCTTGATCTCTCGCGTCTCCCCCATGCCATGCATGGCACCAAACCAACCGGCCAACCAAAGCGGCCGCGATTGGTCCATTTGGACGGCCGAGGATTCTATAAGTACAGATGCCGTCGCTGGCTGATCGACACAGCGACAAGCGCAAGGCCGGCACACACAAAACACCCCATCCGATGGCGACGCGGTCGCTGCTCCTCTGCTTGTGTCTCTGTTTATTCGCGTCTCGCCTGTGCTCGTCCAAGGAGGAGAAGCAGCTCGCCGCCGGCGGGTACCGTGTCGCCCGCGTCGCGGTGGACGCGGGAGGGAGGCGGCTGCGCGCCGAGGCCGCGGCCGCCGGCGGCGGCGTGTCGTCCACCGGCGACGTGCAGAGGCTCGCCGTGTACGCCAGGTACGTTCATTCAGACATAAAAGTTCAACGCATGCTGGAGTATATTTTTTCTGCACCAGACAAGCGCGGTGTGGACCTCGTGTAGTGGGGCGAATCTAATCAGTAGTACGTACTGATTCGTGTCCAGTCCGCGTGTCGATTTACTCACGATCGAGCGTGACCACCTTCTTAGCCCAAGTCTACAAAGTTGATTCTGATGCTCAGCAGTACAGTACATCACAGCCACTAATGCTTCTGGTCCAGACCCAGGACTAGCTACAATACAACGAAGACAATCCAAAGACTTCTGCTCCGCTCGCACCGCACCGCACGGGCCGGCATCTATCAAAGAACAGTCAGCTACGCTGGTAAATGAGATGTCACGCACACACGCGTAGTCGCGTATCGTCCGTCGGCATCAACGAACAAAAGGCAGCTACACTGTAGTAGGAGTAGATGATATGTCACGTACGTTACGTACGCGTACCGTCGCCATCTTTTGGCCCATGCATCCATGCTCGCACAACCCTTGCCGTCCAAAGGAAAGGCAACAAAATAAAGGTGGTGCTGATGAGGTGGTCACAAACTCACATTATCGGAGATATATGCATGCATGGTCCATATAGTTGCAGACTTCACACTGGACATTGGCAAGTAGTACCTCACATTATGATTAGTCATTCGTCATTCACCGGCCTTCTTTCACAACAATATTGGCATGGCAAGTAGCTCTCTCCCGCACCGTGAAAAAATGTATTTGCACAACTCTAATGTTGTGCACAAACTATACATACTTCGTACTCCACGCAACTACAAAAGGAGTATTATGCCAGTAAACATTTGATGTCATAAAAAAAGACACCGTAGTGTGGGTTGTATATAAATTACTTCATCATGCTGAAGAAAATTGAAGATCCCATTAGGAATGTTTCAGAATGCACATTGTTCTATTTTGGACTAGCTATATAAAACAAAGTGGAGCTTAAAAAACAAGCGGGGTGATCGACCAAGGACTCACGGAGCGGCAAATTTCAATACTGCTAACCATGATCCTAACAAAAGATATACAAATTAATTGTGTATATATGCCTTCATTTTTAAGGGTGAGGTCGGAGTCTACATTTCACCACTCGACTCCAAACCTTTTAATTACGCCCTCAATTCCCGAATCATCTAGATTACACTTACTACAACTGCTACTTTCGTATATTTTATTCTAATTTTGTTTACGTGTGCCAATTCATGGACCGTATCTGTCCAAGTCGACTGCCATTTTCTAAAATCTCATTTGATTTAGAGAAATGAAATTTCGGTGAGAAGTGCAACTTGCTTTTCCCCCCTACTATAATGAAAAAGCAGAACTCCTGCTGTTTCGGTCAAAAAAAAAAAAGGTGCAACTTGCACTTACATCCTATAGAATTGCATTTGTATTTTTTCCTTTTGAGTAAACAAAGTTGCACTTCTTTGAATCGATTGAGAGTTTGAGGCAGAACTCTCAGTTGAATTAGAAGAGGGCGAGGATTTCGGTGGTAGCTTCAAGCAATGTGGCCCCACTTGACTTACTTCTGAAGCTGCTATATATGCTTACAAAAATAAAAAAAATTCAGAACAAGTAATGAACATCATTTGTGTCCACAAAACTCAACATCAGTGAACAAGTCCCACAGCTACTAGCAGGAAAGTATTGTAGATCCAACAACAACGCAAAGGCAAAGATTAGTTATTGTTATCCGGATCTTTTATCCCTTGAAGCGATACGATGCTGAAACCACTGTAGGCAACAACTTGCATGCATATGATCTTGTCAGGAATCCATTTATAGAAACATATCCTCCTCCATTTCTTTTCCAAAACCGATCAAAATTATTGGCGCTATCTTCGATCTGGCCAGACCTTGTTATTCAGATTTGTCCATGGATTGCTTATTTTTGTCAGATTAACATTAGTCGGTACAGCTAGTAATTATAGTATTTCGTATGCGACTGTAGCAAGTTAGCAGCTCTAATATTCGTCTAACATTTTTTCTTCCAATCAATCCAATATTTGGATCGGGCTACACTATCAACAGACAACGGAACAAAAGGAAAGTACTATTACCTCCGTTCGGAAATAACTGAAGAGTACTACAAAAACATTCCGGTGCAAAGTAAAAAAAGATTGGAGCGATTACTACTAATTACCCTCTCCGTCCTATAGTATAAAAAAACGCTCTTATGTTAAACTAAAATCATGATATTTATTTTGGATCGGAGGGAGTATTATTAATTGGTTGAAGCAATATTAAAAGAAGCACATCGTGTGTCATCTGCTAATAAACTCATCGAAAGCGCCGTGCTGTGTCAGTTCAGCTCTGCTGCACTGTATCCGTGTGAACAAACCAAGGGTCTGCATTTTTCTGTCCGACAAAATCGCTATCGATCACTCGCTGTCCGACTGATTGATTGGCTGGTCGATCGCCACTGCTTACTTATTCGCAAAGCCCAATCTTTCTTGCACTTACTGTTAGCTGGCCCGGCCGGCTTCCTTCCGCTGCACACCGGGTGCTCCGATGGCGACGCCGTCCGCGGCAGCTAATAGTTCTCCACCCCTCGTAATCCTCCTCCTCCTCCTCTTCGTCTTCCTCCCCCTAACCGTCGCCTCGACGAGGGGCGATGACGGCGGCGGCGGGTACGACGTTGTGTCGGTGACCCAGTCGGGGAGAGCTCTGTCGGCGCGGCTGGAGCTTGCGCTTGCCGGCGAGACGCCGGCGGACGCGGCGCTCGGGACTGGTGTCCAGAGGCTCCGCCTCACTGCAAGGCAAGTGTGTTATGAGCATGATACGATCCACCCCATGCGTAAGTATAGCCTGTTAACTAGGACTTAAAGGCATGAGGACTTGATGAGCCATAGCTTCATGGCTTGAGTTGATCTTGGACTCTCGCCGGGAGTAGGTAGCGTGAGCAGTGATTAGTTTGATCATTGATCTGGACTACTCGTTAGGATTGCTGTTCCTTCAGAAAAATGTGCCACTTCTGCTTGTGAACTCTTCGAGTTCATTAGACCGTCGAGCTGGCGCAGAAGTTCCTCTGGGAAAGAAAAAAAAAAGCAGTAGGAGTGCACACAAAGGGGCAAAAAATAATCACAGTGACCGATCACACTGGGACTCGAACCCAGAATCTCCCGCTCCGGAGGCGAGCGCCTTATCCATTAGGCCATGCAACCACCGTGATATTCCACTTGTAATTAGCTTACTTATCCATTTCTTATCATTTCATCTGTCATGCCGGTGGCAGCCTCGAGACGGATAGCCGGCTGCGCGTGCGCATCACCGACGCCGACCACCCGCGATGGGAGGTGCCGCAGGACATCATCCCGCGCCCGGCGCCGGAGGACGTCCTCCACGACGCGCCGCCCGCCTCCTCGACGCCGCTCCAGGGCAGCCGCGTCCTGTCCGCCGCGGGGTCCGACCTCGTCCTCACCGTCCACGCCTCCCCGTTCCGCTTCACCGTGTCCCGCCGCTCCACCGGCGACGTGCTCTTCGACACCGCCCCCGGCCTCGTCTTCAGGGACAAGTACCTGGAGGTGACGTCGGCGCTGCCGGCGGGGCGGGCGTCGCTGTACGGGCTGGGCGAGCAGACGAAGCGCTCGTTCCGGCTGCGGCACAACGACACCTTCACGCTCTGGAACGCCGACATCGGCGCGGCCAGAGTGGACGTCAACCTCTACGGCTCGCACCCCTTCTACATGGACGTGCGGCCGCCGGGGACCGCGCACGGCGTGCTCCTGCTCAGCAGCAACGGCATGGACGTACTCTACGGCGGGTCCTACGTCACCTACAAGGTCATCGGCGGCGTCCTCGACTTCTACTTCTTCGCCGGCCACTCCCCGCTCGCCGTCGTCGACCAGTACACCCAGCTCATCGGCCGCCCTGCCCCCATGCCATACTGGTCATTCGGTAAGGAACTAACATTGCCCATCATCTGCTTGTACCTGCACACTGCATACTCTGTTTCTTCTTGCATCTGAAGGAACTGAACGGGCGTGGCGAATGTTGGTTGCTTGCAGGGTTCCACCAGTGCCGGTACGGGTACCTGAACGTGTCTGACCTGGAGCGCGTGGTGGCCGGCTACGCCAAGGCCAGGATCCCGCTGGAGGTGATGTGGACGGACATCGACTACATGGACGGGTTCAAGGACTTCACCCTGGACCGCGTCAACTTCACCGCCGCCGAGCTCCGGCCGTTCGTCGACCGGCTTCACCGGAACGCCCAGAAATACGTCCTCATCCTAGACCCAGGGATCCGCATCGACGCGACGTACGGGACGTTCGTCCGCGGGATGCAGCAGGACATCTTCCTGAAGCGGAACGGCACCAACTTCCTCGGCAACGTGTGGCCCGGCGACGTCTACTTCCCGGACTTCATGCACCCGCGCGCCGCCGAGTTCTGGGCGCGGGAGATCTCCCTCTTCCGCCGCACCATCCCCGTCGACGGGCTGTGGATCGACATGAACGAGATCTCCAACTTCTACAACCCGGAGCCGATGAACGCGCTCGACAACCCGCCGTACCGGATCAACAACAACGGCGACCACCGCCCCATCAACAACAAGACGGTGCCGGCCTCCGCCGTGCACTACGGCGGCGTCACCGAGTACGACGCGCACAACCTCTTCGGCCTCCTCGAGGCCCGCGCCACGCACCGCGCGCTGCTGAGGGACACCGGCCGCCGCCCCTTCGTGCTCAGCAGGTCCACCTTCGTCGGCTCCGGCCGGTACACGGCGCACTGGACTGGCGACAACGCCGCGACGTGGGGCGACCTTCGTTACTCCATCAACACCATGCTCAGCTTCGGCCTGTTCGGCATGCCCATGATCGGCGCCGACATCTGCGGCTTCAACAACAACACGACAGAGGAGCTCTGCGGTCGGTGGATCCAGCTCGGCGC
Organism: Thinopyrum elongatum; assembly: GCA_011799875.1. NCBI lineage: Eukaryota > Viridiplantae > Streptophyta > Magnoliopsida > Poales > Poaceae > Thinopyrum > Thinopyrum elongatum. Next base: position 611,693,956 of record CM022303.1, read on the forward strand.
CTTCTACCCGTTCTCGAGGGACCACTCCGCGATCTTCACCGTCCGGCGAGAGCTGTACCTGTGGCCGTCGGTGGCGGCGTCGGCGAGGAAGGCGCTCGGGCTCCGGTACCAGCTGCTGCCTTACTTCTACACGCTCATGTACGAGGCGCACACGACGGGGGCGCCCATCGCGCGGCCGCTCTTCTTCTCCTACCCGCACGACGTCGCCACGTACGGCGTGGACAGGCAGTTCCTGCTCGGCCCCGGCGTACTCGTCTCGCCGGTGCTCGAGCCGGGCGCCACCACCGTCGACGCCTACTTCCCCGCGGGCCGGTGGTTCAGCCTCTACGACTACTCCCTCGCTGTCGCCACGCGGACCGGCGAGCACGTCACGCTCCCGGCGCCGGCCGACACGGTGAACGTGCACGTGGCCGGCGGCACCATCCTGCCGCTGCAGCAGAGCGCGCTGACGACGTCGCGCGCGCGCTGGACCGCGTTCCACCTCCTGGTCGCGCTCGCGGAGGACGGCACGGCCAGCGGGGACCTTTTCCTGGACGACGGCGAGTCGCCGGAGATGGGCGGCAGAAGCGATTGGAGCCTGGTAAGGTTCAGCTGCGCGACGGGGAGCGATGGGGCCATCAAAGTGAGGTCGGAGGTGGTGCACAACTCGTACGCACAGAGCAGGACGCTGGTGATCAGCAAAGTGGTGCTCATGGGGCACCGGTCGCCGGCGGCGCCGAAGAAGCTCACCGTTCACGTCAACGGCGCGGAGGTGGATGCGAGCTCGCCAGCCGGCACACGGTACCAGAACGCAGGAGGACTCGGCGGCGTCGCCCACATCGGCGGGCTGTCGCTGGTCGTCGGGGAGGAGTTCGAGCTGAAGGTCGCCATGTCCTATTAAGATTTAGGCAATTTGAGATTTGGAGCATAACATTAATTGAATAAAGACGAGAAATTAAAGACCAGATAATCGCTTCAAATCGGAAATATGGGTATAATGGCCTGATTATTTAACAGTTCATGAATACTTGTTTTTTTTAACGGCTTTTTTTTAACACAGTACACACGCAAGTGCTCATATATACGCGCATACACTCACCCCTGAGCCGGCATTTCATCTTGAGATTTACGAAGTCACTATAGGCGCCTCGTCGTCGATGGGAACGTCTTCTCCCACTGAAAGCGCATCGCCGAAAATCCTGAAATAAATTCAGGAATAATACGAGCACCAGGACTTGAACCCTGGTGGGCTGGGCATACCACTGTCCCTCTAAACATCCAACCACAGGTTGGTTCGTCGTTGAACGGCTTTCAGTATGTAAAACTCAAGATGTACATTGACTAGCGTGCGTGAAGCGATTCTCGTACTTATCACAAAGGTAAATGTTTACGCGCGGCGCGCCGGCGGAAAGTTGGGCCGGCCGAGCCCGTGTCGTTGGATTAGCAGCGAATCGTGGCGCCCATGTTACGCCACCTCATCCCCACGCCGCTCAAAACGTGTGCCTGCGGGGACCACACACCGCCCGTGACCGCGTCTTCCTCGCTTATCCCCACTCGATCCCCTTTTTACTTCTTCTTTTTTTTGAAAAAGGAGGTTAAGACCCCCGGCCTCTGCATCTTCTCGTGCGCAGAGCTTCATCTCCGTCGCAGAGCCCCTCAACTTCGCCGCTCTCATCCCGCCGCCAGGTCGTCGACGTCGAGCTACCCCATGTTTCATCGCCTCTCGGTCGTGAACACAGCCACCCGAGCAGGGAGGAGTGCGCAGCTGGGAGCGCTCATCGCCATGGGTCGCCCACAGCTGGGTGCGCCCCTCTCCATGGCCGGCGAAGCCGGATGCGCTAGCCGCCATGGCCGAGCTACAATTGACCACGTTGACGGCGAGTTTTTTCTACAACCTTGTTTTGATTTTGCTAGAACCGGCTCATGTTTTTGCTACAACCCACCCCGCCCAAAATCTGCTCCCACGGTATTTTTTGCTGGAACCAACGAACGATTTTGCTACAACCGTTTTGTTTTTTTTGTTACTGCCGGTGGTTGTCAATTTTTGCTACATCCCATCCCCATGACATGCGAGACCCGCGACTGTGTTTTTTGATGCAACCTTTGTCAATTTTTGTTACCACGGGTGTTGATGATTGCTACATTCATTTCTCATAGAGATGTTGCATCCCTGTTTTTTCATGTCGATTTTTTTGCTACAACCATGTTTGATTTTGCTGGAACCGAAGACAACTTTTGCTACATCCATCCACGGCGGCGTTGCTCGACGGCAGCGATGGATTTTTGTTGCTGCAACCGTCTCGGAGTTTTGCTACTACCAGAGATGTCATTTGCTACTACCAGAGTTTGCTAAGATGGTGGTAGATGGCGGACACACTGGTGCTGCGACCTTGACGGCGATGTGGAACCTGCGGGGATTTGCTTTTTTGGGAACTGCGTCTGCCCCTGAGAGCGAGAATGGAGTGGCGGTGAGCTTCGAGGCCGGCGTCGAGCTCGTCCATGGCGGGGGAGGGGTGGGGTCAACGGGGGCTCAGTCGGCTGGGAGGACAAAGAAAAACAGGAGCCTGATCAAACGGCTCATAAGCCGCGCATCTGACGGCTGGGGGTCGACCGAGCGAAAGGTTCGGCCGGTGCGCCGGCGCCCAGCACTGCCCTATCACAAATGGTCAGTGCGACCTGCCGTGGCGTGCCCAAGGAAATTTCAGTTTCAGAAATATTTCAGCTTTTTCTGGAATCATCAAATTTCACTGAAATTCAGTGATTTTGATTTTCATTTCGTCCAAAGGACCGAAATTTCCAACTGAATTTGAAAGAGATCCAACCAATTTTTTAAAAAATACAAAAAATAATTTAAAATAATTTGAATTTGCATGTACTACCAAAATTGCTGAAATATCTTGACAAGAGGGGCAATTACTTCAGTATGTACCAAAATTAATGATTTTTTTAAATCTTCAATGAAATTACACAGAAAGTGAGGTCGCAGAGCGGATTAGAGTCGCACTGCCATCGACCACCATTGCTAGAGGAATTTTTATCTTCTCATATGTTTTTTGTTCATAGGTTTGATGATGATGGTTCATGATAACGATGATCATGAACCAGCAGTAATGATGATGTTGTGTATTTTTTCAAAGGTTTTTGTTCAAGTTGAGACCCCAATCTCTATATGCAAAATAGTTTTCATAGTGGTGGTTTTTTTAACCTGCTTGTAAGCCCGGGAATCAATCCAGGAGCTGGTCATACTCCGCCACATTTTTTCATTATTTTGTTATTTTGATGATAATGATGGAGGTTTTTGCGCGATGGTCAAAACCGATAGCCACACATGGATAGGAACCAGTAACCAGTCTTCTTTTTATTAGTCTTTTTTTGACGGTTGGATTCAGACCATCACATTCATCGGCCACTGGGCAAAGTAAAAGTGGAGGGGGAGGGGGTTGTGAGAGGTTGGTCTAAGTTGGATGCATGCATGGAAAGAAGGAGCACCATTCATTTTTGGGGTTTTGACCAACTCTTTTTATGTTTTGAGAATCAATAGGAATTTCCACAACCACACAATGAACACAATATGTCCCGCATCTATCCTCTATAAATACACTACTCGTTTTGCAATGGCACCAATCTAAGCAATACTCCTCCAACCTTTTTTTGTAATTGCATTCTATCAGTGTCAGCAACAACAAGAAGATAGGAGGGCGATATTTTGTAAGTTAGTTATTTATGTGTGTTTCTAGTATGATTGATTATTTTTTTAGTTTTTGTGTGTCTTACATGATGGCATTCTAAGCATGTGTTTTCTTCGGCTGTTTCTCAAGGTACGAAAATCTGGAAATGGCAAATAAATGCTCTATCTATCATCAACCTAAGGGATTTTGTCGTGGATCAGATAGGAGAACAAGAGCATTCAAAGCATTGATGGTTGAAGGTTTTGATAAATTAATGGTAATTGTTTAACATTTTTTAGCTTTTTCTTACAGAACTTTTTTCCTTGTGTTTTCAATGCATTTTTTTAAAACAAATCTCAAAAAAATCATCAGGTGCTGCCCTACTATTTTAGAGAAACTTTGAATAGCCATGTGGATCTTTTTATGGAAGCTCGGAGTGCTCATGTTCGAAGTTACAACATTTTTATAGAGAAACACAATGCAAAGACATACATCTGTCGCGCTTTTTGGAGAACATTTGTGCAAGCACATAGTATAGAGCTAGGTGATATTGTTCATGTTGATCCCGTTGCTTGGGGTAACTTATTTAATGTTGAGGTGGTTGATGAAGAGGGGGATCAAAAGATGGATGATTGCAATCCTAGTATAATTTTTGTCTTCATTATTTAAGAGTCATTTTTTTCTTCTTATTATTTTTATTATTATTTAGATAGAATAACCTTTTTTAAACATTCGTGGTTTTTTTGTTTTCTCACATGCATAATGCTAGTGCCTAACGATGTGCGTGTTATATTTCAAGATATTATCTTCACAGAGATGCGTAGACTTGCAGATGATGTTGTGGGAGGCCTTGTCGGCACTCTTACAAGGCGGCACAGGGTTGGCCACAACCTTCTTAATAAAGAAACTGGGCCCTTGCACAGGGTTGGCCACGGCCTTCTTAATGGGCCCAGTTTCTTTATTAAGAAGGCCGTGGCCAACCCTGTACCACCTTCTAAGAGTGCCGACAAGTCCTCCGACAACATCATCTGCAAGTCTACGCCTGTCTGTGAAGATATTGTCTTGAAATATAACACGCACATCGTCAGGCACTAGCATTATGCATGTGAGAAAAGAAAAAAAGGAAAACCATGAATGTTAAAAAAAGGTTATTCTATATAAAAAAATAAAAAAAAATAAAAAATGACTCTGAAAAAATGAAGACAAAAATTATACCAGTATTGTAATTATCCATCTTTTGACCCCCCCCCCCCCCCCCTTTCATCAAACACCTCAACGTTAAATACGTTACCCCAAGCAACGGGATCAAAATGAACAATAGCACCTAGCTCTGTACTATGTGCTTGCACAAATCCTCTTCAAAAAGCACCGCAGATATGTGTCCTTACATTGTGCTTCTCTATAAATAAAAAGTCGTAACTTCGACCATGAGCACTCCGAGCTTCCATGAAAAGATCCACATGTTGGAAATATGCCCTAGAGGCAATAATAAAGATGTTATTATCATATTTATTTTCATGATAAATGTTTACTATCCATGTTAGAATAGTATTGACCGGAAACTTAAATACATGTGTGGATACATAAATGAATACCGTGTCCCTAGTAAGCCTCTACTAGACTAGCTCATTGATCAAAGATGGTTAAGATTTCCTAACCATAGACATGAGTTTTCATTTGATAATAATGATGCGATGGACAGACCCAACTATAAGATTAGCATCAGATTGTATCACTTAATTTAATTACTACAACTTTCTTCATGTCAAGTATATGTTCCTTAGACCATGAAATAATGCCACTCCCGAATATCGGAAAATTACTTTGTGGATTATCAAACGTCACTTTGTAACTCGGTGATTATAAAGGTGCTCTATGGGTATCTCAAAAAGTATTTGTTGGGTTGCATGGATTGAGACTGGGATTTGTCACTCCGTATGACGGAGAGGTATCTTTGGGCCCTCTCAGTAGTACAACATCATGAATAGCTTGCAAGCATGTGATTAATGTGTTTAGTCACGGGATCTTGTATTACGGAACGAGTAAATAGACTTGCCGGTAATGAGATTGAACTAGGTATGGCGATATCGACGATCGAATCTCGGGCAAGTAACATATCGCCGGACAAAGTGAATTGTATATGGGATTAACTGAATCCTCGACATCATGGTTCAACCGATAAAGATCTTCGTTGAATGTGTGGGAGTCAATATGGGCATCTAGGTCCCGCTATTGATTATTAATCACAGAGGGGTCTCGGTCATGTCTACATGTTCTCGAACCCGTAGGGTCACACACTTAACGTTCAGTAACGCTAGGGTAGTATTGGGATATTCACATGGTGAAGACCAAAAGTAGCTCGGAGTCCCGGATGGGATCCGGGACATCACGAGGCGCTCGGAATTGGTCCGGAGGTAAAGATTTATATATGGGAAGTACTTTTCAGGGTTCCGAAAAAGTTTGGGAATTTTCGGTAGAGTACCGGGAAGGTTCTAGAAGGTTCTGGGGGTTCCACTGTGGGGCCCAATGACCCGGAAAGGGCCCACATGGACCGAGGGGTGGGCTAGTAAAAGTGCAACTAATCCCCGGGTGGTTTTGGTAATTAATAACAACATATATGTCATTGATCTAATGAACATTGATGATAGATTTCAGAAAAGATCAATGATTGTCATGGCATGGACTAATGGATGTGGACCCCTCAAAATGTGAAGGATAAGAATTGGCTACCCCAAGACTCTAAATTTTTAGTTTAGTGATCCAAGATCACATTGAGTCCCTTAGGAAAGCCAATACTATTAAAAGGGGATGAGGTTTTGTTGATGAGGTTGTTGCTCGAAGTGCTCAGTGATATTGCTCCAAAAACCCTCCATCACTTTCCCACAAACACATCTGTCCAAACCCTAATTCATCATTTCAGTCCCATCGATACAATCCACTTTGGACCCGCCGAGATGAACATTCTACTGCCACAGCCAAAACCCTAACAAATCGGTCTGACCGAATTGGTTCTCGGTCCCACCGAGAAGGCCTTGCCAAGTTTATGTGATGAAGTCATTTCATTTTGGAATCACCGAGACAAAATGATCGGAATTACCAAGACATGGCTCTGCCCTAGCCATTGCACTTCGGTCCCACCGAGATAGTATAATCGGTCTCACCGAAAAGCCTAACGGTCAGGTCTTTTGCACTAGTCGGTCTCACCGAGATTTTCATATCGGTGCCACCAAGTTGGGTCAAAGACCTGTAATGGTTGGATTTTTGGTGTTGCCTATTTATACTCCTCCACCACCACTTACTCTCAAAGGAAAGCCATCAAAACGAAACACAACTTCCACCATTCATTTTCTGAGATAGAACCACCTACTCATGTGTTGAGATCAGGAGATTCCATTCCTACCATTTGAACCTTGATTTCTAGCCTCTTCAAGTTTCTTTCCACTCCAATCCTTCTCCTACCCAAGCCAAATCCGTGAGAGAGAGATTGAGTATTGAGGAGACTATCATTTGAAGCACAAGAGCAAGGAGTTCATCTATTACCTTTTGGAGAGTGGTGTCTCCTAGATTGGTTAGGTGTCACTTGAGATCCTCCAAGATCATGTTGATTTGAACCAAGGAGTTTGTAAGAGCAAGGAGATCGCCTACTTCATGAAGATCTACCCGAGCGAGTAATGGAATAGACAAGGTTGCTTCTTCGTGGACCCTTCGTGGGTGGAGCCCTCCGTGGACTCGCACAATGGTTATCCTCTGTGGGTTGAAGTCTCCATCAATGTGGATGTATGATAGCACCACACTACTAAGGAAAACCTTATACACAGAATCTTACCAGCAGCGCGGTTTAAAATAAGACGCTACTGCTACTTAGCAGTAGCGAGTGGAAACAAACTGCGCTACTGCTATCCACGTAGCAGTAGCGCGTTAGCAAAACACCGCGCTACTACTACAATTGCCACGACGTTGCCGCCAGACTAGGTATAGTAGTAGCGCCGGTTTTGTAAACGCGCTACTGCTATTGAACTTAGCAACAGCGCTTTTCGCCAACCCGCACTACTGCTAAGTTCAATACTATCTTCCCCAACCGGCCGCCCCCACTCTCCCTCTCCACTCTCACTCTTGCTCCCCGCACCCCCAGTCGTCCGCCGCCGCCATTCCCTGACCACCGTCATCGCCCGCCGCCGCCGACGCTCGTACTCCTCCTCCACTGAGGTAGTCCCTCCATCGCTCATCCTCCCTCCTCCTCCTCTCTCTTTCCTCCTCCTCCTCCTCCATAAAGCAAGAAGAATATGGGAAAGAAAGAAGAAGGTGCGGCAGCAGACGTAAATCAACTACTAAAGGAAGAAGACTCCTCCCTCCCACCCCAGTAAGCCCTACTTCCTAGAGCACCTCTCACACGGAAATCCTCATAGTCCTCCCTCTAACCTCCCTCTCCCGGTCCTCAACCCCCTCCATCTCTCCTAAACCCTAAACTGTTTTTTACTATTCTTGTATAATGTAGTTTTTTTTACTGTTTTTTAGTAAGAAAATTAATTATTGTTATTTATAGTAAGTGCTTAGTTGAACTAGTTGAATTAATAGAACTAGTTTATTTTTAGTAAGAAAATTTAGGTATATGAGATTTGATGATTTAATTAAAATTTTACTATAGAACTAGTTTATTTTTAGTAAGAAAATTAATAGAACTAGTTTATTTTTAGTAAGTGCTTAGTTGAACTAGCTGAATTTATGTCATTATCACTTTGTCATCAAAGAATGCTATATGAGATTTGATGATCTAAAATTTTACTCAGTGGAATATGCAGGCTTTGTAGAGTCGTGTCTCCTTGGAGTGATCGTCATCCGAGCTACCTCTACTTTCTCTACACCCGATTCGGTGAGCTAAAAGTCCACCTCCTCCTTCTCTACTCCTCGGTGTTGAATAGAGTAGAACTAGGGTATTTAGTTATGCTTCTTAACCAAATGAAATGTTCGGGTTATAAGATATATTGAAATGTTTTTGTCAATATTGAACCATTGAAATGCAATGAGCACCAGTTTAAGCATCGTTGTATGTGTATGGACATCTTTGTATCGCAGGGAAAATCCGAGTGGCCTATGTTTTGCCGGAGTGTTAATTCATTTCCGTTCCGAAAAATTTCAGGCGCTCGATATGTCCTATTTTATCAAAGGTCATGCCGAATTTTTCCGTGAATTTAAGCATGACTTGTGCTAGAATATGTAGGAAATATCGAGTGCCCCGGATTTGCTAGAAAGAGAATTAAACGACATTTCGAGTTGACTTTAAGTCTGTCGGGGCTCCATACATGACAGACGACAATAGGAAATGTCGTCCGACGATGATAGGCTCCCGGAGTGCGACTGGTGCGGCGATGACCGGGGTATGTGCGACAGGCCTCACCTGGTACAAGGTCGGTGCTTCAGTATTAAACTCCATGAGACCTTCGATGTTGAAACGGTACGCAACGACGACAAGTGTTTTTTCGTAATTAAGCACGACTTCTGCTTCTTCAACGTGTAATTTTCGTCTTTTACAATTTGACTAGCTTATCCCATGCCATGCAAGACGCTATGTCTTGGAGAGGATGAATTTTGAAGATCATGAAAGTATGGAAACAAAGATAGTTCACCTAAGGACCCATCATGGTATAGATTTTGCTGTAAATCTTTACAATTCTGAGAGCGTATCCCATTTTGGTTGCCCGAATTGGGAAGCACTTTGCAAGATGTATGATTTTCATGAGGGTATGCTTGTCACCTTGGATCTTGGTGATCCTGACGAAGATAATATGTACATTTGGGTCCTTGTTGATACGCTTCCAATTCTACCGCTATGTGAGTTTCTCAAACATAGTTATTAAGTAATTTATGTTGTTTATTTCAAAATAGTTGACAGCTTATTTTCATTGATAGCTTATTTTCATTCTTCAAAGAATGTGCGGAAGATGGTAGACAGAACCTACTACACTGATGGCGCAGAATTAACTTATCAGGAGAAAGATCATCTGATCTCATTTATTAATGATCTTGAGAATTACAATATCTATTATCAAACTCCTGCACATTATGGTCAATACGTGCCACTAGTGCACATGTTGAACTATGGTAACATCCATGGAGATGTCATGGTAAGATTTTTTACTATTACGACATCCAAGCATCTTTTGCATAAATTCTTCTAAAACTAAACTACATTGCTAACTACGAAGTTATTACTATGTTTTTCAATAGAAAATCCCGAAGGATTGTGTGCCTCATCTGATGTTTCCGAAAGGTCGCCTTGATGTTATGAGCTTACGGCCAGGTCATCCTACGCATCACTGATGTTCATATCGGATTTCTAAAACCGATGAAGACATGACAATCAAAGATTGGAAAAAATGTATGGTCACTCGTAGGGAGCTACTTGGAAGCAACATTGTGCGAAGCGCAAGAATTGGAGATAGGATAATCTCCATTCTCCATAATGGAGAGTCGGGGCCTATCTTGTTTTATGATATTTTACCTAAGAGAAGGTAGTAGGTCCTATAAAAGAGGAGTAGGTCCTAGGTACAATGTGTTATTATGTGCTACAATGTGTTAGCTAGAGTTGATGATGATGATCATGAGGAGTTGTTATATGACAATGAGGAGTTGTTATATGATAATGATGATCATGAGGAGTTGTTATATGACAATGATGTATTATGATGATAAGTTGTTAATGATATGATGATGATGATGATGATTTATTATATCATTGGGTGAAAGAACTGTGGATTAGTTTCAAGTGATCCATCCACTTGAAACTAATCCACGGTTCTTTCACCCAGTGATGTAATAACTCATTATGATGTAAAAACAATCTCTAAATTGCTACTATATGAAAACTTGTATAATGGTGTATGAATACGACATAAAATGAAAAAGAAATAGAATACGCAATAATAGTAGTAGCGCGGGCACAAAGGCGCGCTGCTAGTACTTACCAGTAGCGCTTTCTGCAAAACACGCTACTACTAAGTACGTATAGCAGTAGCGTGTGTAAGCCCGCACTACTGCTAACCTTTAGCTGTAGCGCCGTATCAGTAGCGCGGCTCCCGGCGCTACTGATAGGCCAAAAACCCGCGCTACTGCTAGGCTTTTCCCTTGTAGTGCACCTATTAGAACCACGCCAAAAATCATCGTGTCTTCATTGCGCTTGAAATCTCCAAATCCCTCCTTTACTTACATATGCAATGTTTTACTTTCCGCCGCTATACTCTTAGAATTGCATGTGTAGGGTGATGCTTGACTTGTTAGAATTGCTAAAATCTACCCACAACTAAAATTGGAAAAGGTTAGGTTTTTATTTGGTCAAGTAGTCTAATCATCCCCCCTCTAGACATACTTTTGATCCTACAAGTGGTATCAGAGATTTGGTCTCCATTGCATTGGTTTCACAACCTAGGAGAGTATGGCATCTAGTGAGAGAAACTACCACTGTAAAGGTCCATATTCTGATGGTACAAACTTTGCTAGTTGGAAACATAAGATGAAAATGCATATTCTTGGTCATAACCCTGCCGTTTGGGCTATTGTTCGTGTTGGCTTGCAAGGTGAATTCTTTGAGGATGGCAAAGAACAAGATCGTGAAGCAACCGCGGAAGAATTGAAGATGTTGCAATACAATGCTCAAGGTTGTGACATTCTCTTCAACGGTTTATGCCCCGAGGAGTTTGATAGCCCACAAGTATAGGGGATCGCAACAATTTTCGAGGGTAGAGTATTCAACCCAAATTTATAGATTTGACACAAGGGGAGCCAAAGAATATTTGTAAGTATTAACAGTTGAGTTGTCAATTCAACCACACCTGGAGATTAAATATCTGCAGCAAAGTGATCAGTAGCAGAGTAATATGATAGTTTGATATCGGTGGTAACAGTAATAGTAACGGTAACAGTGATAGCAATAATTTTGTAGCACTTGTGACAGTACCAACAGCAATAGTAACTAAGCAAGAACAATATGTGGAAAACTCGTAGGCATTAGATCGGTGAATTCGTTGGATGATATTCATCATATATCAGTCATAACCAAGGGCGACACAGAACTAGCTCCTGTTCATAAATATAATGTAGGCATGTATTCCATAAATAGTCATACGTGCTTATGGAAAAGAACTTGTATGACATCTTTTGTCCTACCCTCCCGTGGCAGCGGGGTCCATAAGGAAACCAAGGGATATTAAGGCCTCCGTTTAATAAAGAGCCGGAACAAAACATTAACACATAGTGAATACATGAACTCCTCAAACTATGGTCATCACCGGAAAGTATCCCAACTATTGTCACTTTGGGGTTTACGGATCATAACATGTAATAGGTGCATATGGCTTGCAAGATCGGATCTAGAACATAGATATAATGGTGAAAACATAAACAGTTCAGATCTGAAATCATGGCACTCGGGCCCTAGTGACAAGCATTAAGCATAGCAAAGTCATAGCAACATCAATCTCAGAACATGGTGGATACTAGGGATCAAGCCCTAACAAAACTAACTCGATTACATGATGAATCTCATCCAACTCCTCACCGACCACTACGAAGGAATTACTCACTCCCGGTGGGGAGCATCATGAAATTGGTGATGGAGGATGGTTGGTGATGACGAAGACCGAAGATCCCCCTCTCCGGAGCCCCGAACGGGCTCCGTATCATAAAACGCGATGAAACTTCCTCTCTTATTTTTTTCTGGAAAAATAGGATTTTATAGCGTTGGAATTAGGGTCAGCGGGGCCTCGAGGGCCCCACCACCCACCAGGGCGCGCCAGAGGGGGGTGGCGCGCCCTAGTGTCTTGCGGGCAGCCAGGGCCCCCTCCAGTGGGTCTTGGTTCCAATATTTTTTATTTATTCCAAAATAATTCTCCAAAAAGTTTTGTCCAAATCCGAGAACTTTTATTTCTGCACAAAAACAAGACCATGGTAGTTCTGCTGAAAACAGCGTCAGTCCGGGTTAGTTTCATTCAAATCATGCAATTTAGAGTCCAAAACAAGAGCAAAAGCGTTAGGAAAAGTAAATACAATGGAGACGTATCAGAGTTCAACAAGATTAGCCACCTAGAGAATGCAAAAGGAAATTTGGGATACTTTTGTTAATATGCAAGAAGGTACCGAGTCCGTCAAGGAATCCAAGTTGGATGTGCTTGATGACCCACAAGTATAGGGGATAAATCGTAGTCCTTTCGATAAGTAAGAGTGTCGAACCCAACGAGGAGCAGAAGGAAATGACAAGCGGTTTTCAGCAAGGTATTCTCTGCAAGCACTGAAATTATCGGTAACAAATAGTTTGGTAACAAGGTAATTCATAACGGGTAACAAGTAACAATTGTAACAAAGGTGAAGCAAGGTGGCCCAATCCTTTTTATAGCAAAGGGCAAGCCTGGACGAACTCTTATATAAAGCAAACTGCTCCCGGGGACACATGGGAATTATCATCAGGTTAGTTTTCATCATGCTCATATGATTCGTGTTCGCTACTTTGATAATTTGATATGTGGGTGGACCGGTGCTTGGGTGCTGTCCTTACTTGGACAAGCCTCCCACTTATGATTAACCCAGCCCTCTCGCAAGCATCCGCAACTACAAAAGAAGAATTAATATAAATCTAACAATAGCATTAAACATGTGGATCCAAATCAGCCCCTTATGAAGCAACGCATAAACTAGGATTTAAGCTTCTGTCACTCTAGCTGTTGGCAAATGTTGCATGGAAAACAAAAAAAATTCTACGCACACGCAAGATCTATCAAGGAGATGCATAGCAACGAGAGGGGAGAGTGTGTCTACGTACCCTCGTAGACCGTAAGCAGAAGCGTTTAGAAACATTGTTGATGTAGTCGAACTTCTTCGCGATCCAACCGATCGAGTACCGAATGTACGGCACCTCCGCGTTCTGCACATGTTCATCTCAGTGACCTCCTCCGCCTTCTTGATCCAGCAAGACGTCGAGGTAGTGGATGAGTTCCGGCAGCACGACGGCGTGGTGACGGTGATGGTGAAGCTATCCTTGCAGGGCTTCGCCTAAGCACTACGAAAATATGACCGGGGGTGTAAACGGTGGAGGGGGGCGCCGCACACGGCTAAGCAATTGTTCTGTCTTGTGCTAGGCGCCCCCTCCAACAAATATGTAGGTGGGGGTGGAGGGAGCAGTCAAGAGGCGCCCCCAAGTAGGCCGAATCCTACTTGGGGTCTTCCCCCAAGTGGTGCCCCCCTCCCCCTTCCTTATTTGGAGTGCGGGAGGAAGGAAGGAGGAGGTGGCGCCCCCCCCCCCCTTTCCTTTCTCTCCTGAGGAGGGAAAGGAAGGAGGGGCCATCCCTCCCCTTTCCTTTCCCTAGGCCAGCCAGCCAAGGGAAGGGGCGCACCAGCCCCCTTGTGGGCTGGTCTGTCCCCCCCTTTGGCCCATTAGGCCCATACACTTGCCGGGGGTGCCCGGAACCCCTTCCGGTGACCCGATGAGTACCCGGTGCACTCCGAAACTATTCCGGTGTCCGAATACCATCGTCCTATATATCAATCTTTACCTCTCGACCATTTCGAGACTCCTCTTCATGTCCGTGATCTCATTCGGGACTCCGAACAACATTCAATCACCAAAACATATAACTCATATAACAATATATCATCAACGAACGTTAAGCGTGCGGACCCTACGGGTTCAAGAACTATGTAGACATGACCGAGACACCTCTCCGGTCAATAACCAATAGCGGAACCTAGATGCCCATATTGGCTCCTACATATTCTACGAAGATCTTTATCGGTCGAACCTTATGACAACATACGTAATTCCCTTTGTCCGTCGGTATGTTACTTGCCCGAGATTCGATCGTCGGTATCTTCATACCTAGTTCAATCTCGTTACCGGCAAGTCTCTTTACTCATTCTATAATACATCATCATGTAACTAACTCATTAGTCACTTTGCTTGCAAGGCTTCTTATGATGTGTATTACCAAGAGGGCCCAGAGATACCTCTCTGATACTCTGAGTGACAAATCCTAATCTCGATATATGCCAAGTCAACAAACAACTTCGGAGATACCTGTAGAGCATCTTTATGATCACCCAGTTATGTTGTGATGTTTGATAGCACACAAGGTATTCCTTCGATATTCGGGAGTTGCATAATCTCATAGTCGAAGGAATATGTATTTGACATGAAGAAAGCAATATCAATAAACTGAACGATCAATATGCTAAGCTAACAGATGGGTCTTGTCCATCACATCATTCTCCTAATGATGTGATCCCGTTATCAAATGACAACACATGTGTATGGTTAGGAAACCTTAACCATCTTTGATCAACGAGCTAGTCTAGTAGAGGCTTACTAGGGACACGGTATTTGTTTATGTATTCACACATGTATTTAAGTTTCCGATCAATACAATTCTAGCATGAATAATAAACCTTTATCATGATTTAGGAAATATAATAATAACTATTTTATTATTGCCTCTAGGGCATATTTCCATCAGTCTCCCACTTGCACTAGAGTCAATAATCTAGTTCACATCGCCATGTGATTAACACCCAAAGAGTTTACTAGAGTCAATAATCTAGTTCACATCACCATGTGATTAACACCCATAGTTCACATCGCCATGTGACCAACAACCAAAGAGTTTACTAGAGTCAATAATCTAGTTCACATTGCCATGTGATTAACACCCAAAGAGTTCTAAGGTGTGATCATGTTTTCCTTGTGAGAGAAGTTTAGTCAACGGGTCTGTCACATTCAGATCCGTATTTATTTTGCAAATTTCTATGTCTACAATGCTCTGCATGGAGCTACTCTAGCTAATTGCTCCCACTTTCAATACGTATCCAGATTGAGACTTAGAGTCATCAGGATCGGTGTCAAAGCTTGCATCGAAGTAACCCTTTATGATGAACTCTTTATCACCTCCATAACCGAGAAACACTTCCTTAGTCCTCTTTTAGGTACCTAAGGATAATTTTGACCGATGTCCAGTGATCCACTCCTGGATCACTATTGTACCCCCTTGCCAAACTCATGGCAAGGCACACAACTGGTCTGGTACACAGGATGGCATACTTTATAGAACCTATGGCTGAGGCATAGGAAATGACTTTCATTCTCTCTCTATCTTCTGCCGTGGTCGGGCTTTTGAGTCTTTCTCAACTTCACACCTTGTAACACAGGCAAGAACCCTTTCTTTGACTGATCCATTTTGAACTTCTTCAAAACTTTATCAAGGTATGTGCTTTGTGAAAGTCCTATTAGGCATCTCGATCTATCTCGATAGATCTTGATGCCCAATATATAAGCAACTTCACCGAGGTCTTTCATTGAAAAATTCTTATTCAAGTATCCTTTTATTCTATCCAGAAATTCTATATCATATCCAATCAGCAATATGTCATCCACATATAATATCAGAAATGCTACAGAGCTCCCACTCACTTTCTTGTAAATACAGGCTTCACCATAAGTTTGTATAAAACCATATGCTTTGATCACCTCCTCAAAGCGTATATTCCAGCTCCGAGATGCTTGCACCAGTCCATAGATGGATCGCTGGAGCTTGCACACTTTGTTAGCACCTTTAGGATCGACAAAAACTTCTGGTTGCATCATATACAACTCTTCCTCAAGAAACCCGTTAAGGAATGCAAGGTTTTTTTTACATCCATTTGCCAGATTTCATAATCATAAAATGCGGCAATTGCTAACATGATTCGGACAGACTTAAGCATCGCTACGGGTGAGAAAGTCTCATCATAGTCAACCCCTTGAACTTGTCAAAAACCTTTTGCAACAAGTCGAGCTTTGTAGACAGTGATATTACCATCAGCGTTCGTCTTCCTCTTAAAGATCCATTTATTCTTTATGGCTTGCTGATCATCCGGCAAATCCACCAAAGTCCACACTTTGTTCTCATACATGGATCCTATCTCAGATTTCATGGCCTCAAGCCATCTGTCGGAATCTGGGCTCATCATAGCTTCTTCATAGTTCGTAGGTTCGCCTTGGTCTAATAACATGACTTCCAGGACAGGATTACCATACCACTCTGGTGCGGACCATGCTCTGGTCGACCTACGAAGTTCAGTAGTAACTTGATCTGAAGTTTCATGATCATCATCATTAGCTTCCTCTCTAGTTGGTGTAGGCATCACGATAATGGTTTTCTCTGATGTGCTACTTTCCAATTTGAGAGAAGGTACAACTACCTCATCAAGTTCTACTTTCCTCCCACTCACTTCTTTCGAGAGAAACTCCTTCTCTAGAAAGGACCCATTCTTGGCAACAAAGATCTTGCCTTCGGATGTGTGGTAGAAGGTGTACCCAATAGTTTCCTTAGGGTATCCTATGAAGATGCACTTCTCCGATTTAGGTTCGAGCTTATCAGGCTGAAGCCTTTTGACATAAGCGTCGTATCTCCAAATATTAAGAAATGACAGCTTAGGTTTCTTGCCAAACCATAGTTCATACTGTGTCGTATCAACGGATTTAGACGGTGCCCTATTTAACGTGAATGCGGCTGTCTCTAATGCATAACCCCAAAATGATAGTGGTAAATCGGTAAGAGACATCATAGATCGCACCATATCTAATAAAGTATGGTTACGACATTCGGACACACCATTACGCTGTGGTGTTCCAGGTGGTGTGAGTTGTGAAACAATTCCACATTGTTTTAAATGAAGGCCAAACTCGTAACTCAAATATTCGCCTCTGCGATCAGATCGTAGAAACTTTATTTTCTTGTTACGATGATTCTCCACTTCACTCTGAAATATTTTGAACTTTTCAAATGTTTCAGACTTGTGTTTCATTAAGTAGATATACCCATACCCACTCAAATCATCTGTGAAGGTGAGAAAATAATGATACCCACCGCGTGCTTCAACACTCATCGAACCGCATAGATCGGTATGTATTATTTCTAGTAAGTCATTATCTCGCTCCATTGTTCCGGAGAACGGAGTTTTAGTCATCTTTCCCATGAGGCATGGTTCACAAGTATCAAATGATTCATAATCAAGTGATTCCAAAAGTCCATCCGCATGGAGTTTCTTCATGCGCTTTACACCAATATGACCTAAACGGCAGTGCCACAAGTATGTTGCACTATCATTATCAACTTTGCATCTTTTGGCATCAATATTATGAATATGTGTATCACTACGATCGAGATTCAATAAACCATTCACATTGGGTGTATGACCATAGAAGTTTTTATTCATGTAAACAGAACAACAATTATTCTCTGACTTAAATGAATAACGGTATTACAATAAATACGATCTAATCATATTCATGCTCAACGCAAACACCAAATAACATTTATTTAGGTTCAACACTAATCCTGAAGGTAGAGGGAGTGTGCGATGGTGATCGTATCAACCTTGGAATCACTTCCAACACACATCGTCACCTCGCCCTTAACTAGTCTTTGTTTATTCTGCAACTCCTGTTTCGAGTTACTAATCTTAGCAACTGAACCAGTATCAAATACCCAGGGGCTACTACGAATACTAGTAAGGTACACATCAATAACATGTATATCAAATATACCTTTGTTCACTTTGCCATCCTTTCTTATCCGCCAAGTATTTGGGGCAGTTCCGCTTCTAGTGACCATTCTCTTTGCAGTAGAAGCACTCTGTTTCAGGCTTAGATCCATCTTTGGGCTTCTTCACGGGAGTGGCAACTTGCTTGCCATTCTTCTTGAAGTTCCCTTTCTTTCCCTTGCCCTTTTTCTTGAAACTAGTGATCTTGTTAACCATCAACATTTGATGCTCTTTCTTGATTTCTACCTTCGCTGATTTCAGCATCGCGAAGAGCTCGGGAATCGTTTTCGTCATCCCTTGCATATTATAGTTCATCACGAAGTTCTAGTAGCTTGGTGATAGTGACTGGAGAACTCTGTTAATCACTATCTTATCTGGAAGATTAACTCCCATTTGATTCAAGCGATTGTAGTACCCAGACATTCTGAGCACATACTCACTCGCTGAGCTATTCTCCTCCATCTTGTAGGCAAAGTACTTGTTAGAGGTCTCATACCTCTCGACACGGGCATGATTCTGAAATACCAATTTCAGCTCTTGGAACATCTCATATGTTCCGTGGCATTCAAAACATTTTTGAAGTCCCGGTTCTAAGCCGTTAAGCATGGCGCACTAAACTATCAAGTAGTCATCATATCGAGCTTGTCAAACGTTCATAACGTTTGCATCTGCTCCTGCAACAGGTCTGTCACCTAGCGGTGCATCAAGGATATAATTCTTCTGTGCAGCA
This sequence comes from Thinopyrum elongatum, assembly GCA_011799875.1. Classification (NCBI taxonomy): domain Eukaryota; kingdom Viridiplantae; phylum Streptophyta; class Magnoliopsida; order Poales; family Poaceae; genus Thinopyrum; species Thinopyrum elongatum. Next base: position 611,712,892 of record CM022303.1, read on the forward strand.
ATGAGGATAATCCTCAGGTCACGGACCCAGTCCGCACCATTGCTACTATCATCTTTCAACATAGTTTTCTCTAAGAACATATCAAAAAAATATAGGGGAGCTATATCACGAGCTATTGATCTCCAACATAGATATGCAAAAACTATTAAGACTAATACTGGTACAGTGAGGTGCTATACACACGGTTTTTAACCACTTTCCGCGACGGCATTTTGAACCGTCACCAAGTGAGTGACTGCGATAGGGGGGTCCTTCCCACACGACCCAGAAACCGTCAGGGTTATGGAGCCATCATCCAGAGGCCTTGCAAAATGTAATTGTATGCGATGCAGCACACACTAAATTCTTTCGCACGTGTGGGATCGGTGATTAAACGTTTCTAATGACGCAGTGAAACCAAACGGTGTGTCATTGATACGTCTCCAATGTATCTATAATTTTTTATTGTTCCATGTTGTTATATTATCATTCTTGGATGTTTTACAATCATTTTATAGCAATTGTATATCATTTTTTGGGACTAACCTATTGACATAGTACCCAGTGTCAGTTGTTGTTTTTTGCTTGTTTTTTACTTCCCAGAAAATCAATACCAAACGGAGTCCAAACGCAGCAAAACTTTTTGGTGATTTTTTCTAGACCAGAAGACACAAGTTGGGCCAAGGAAGTACCAGAGGGGGGCTCCGAGGGAAGCACAACCCACCTGGGCGCGCCTGGGGGGCCAGGCATGCCCTGGTGGGTTGTGCCCACCTCGGCCGCCTCCCGCACTGCCTCTTTGCTCTATAAATACCCTAGAAATCCAAAAACCCTAGGGGAGTCGACGAAACACAATTCCAGCCGCCGCAAGTTCCAAAAACCACAGATCCAATCTAGACACCATCACGGAGGGGTTCATCATCCTCATTGGTGCCTCTCCGATGATGCGTGAGTAGTTCCTTGTAGACCTTCGGATCCGTAGTTAGTAGCTAGATGGCTTCCTCTCTCTCTTTTGATTCTCAATACAATGGTCTCTTGGAGATCTATTTGATGTAACTCTTTTTGCGGTGTGTTTGTTGGGATCCGTTGAACTTTGAGTTTATGAGCAGATCTATATTTTTATCCATGAAAGTTATTTGAGTTTCTTTGATCTCTTATATGCATGATTACTTATAGCCTCCTATTTCTTCTTCGAATCTTTGGTTTAGTTAGGCCGACTAGATCGATTTTTCTTGCCATGGCAAGAGGTGCTTTGTGATGGGTTCGATCTTACGGTGCTCAATCCCAGTGACAAAAGGGGAAATGACACCTATGTATCGTTTCTATTAAGGATAACAAGATGGGGTCTATTCCTACATGAATAGATCATGTCTACATCATGTCATCATTCTTATTGCATTACTCCGTTTCTCCATGAACTTAATACACTAGATGCATGCTGGATAGCGGTCGTTGTGTGGAGTAATAGTAGTAGATGCAGGTAGGAGTCGGTCTACTAATCTTGGATGTGATGCCTATATAATGATCATTGCCTGGATATCGTCATAATTATTTGAAGTTCTATCAATTGCCCAACAGTAATTTGTTTACCCACCGTATGCTATTTTTCTCGAGAGAAGCCACTAGTGAAATCTACGGCCCCCGGGTCTATCTTTATCATACTTGCCTTTGAGATCTATTTTTATTCGCTTTTATATTCAGATCTATATTTCCAAAAACCCAAAAATACCTTGCTGCACTTTATTTTATTTCGCGTTTATTCGAGATCTATTTATCCAATCTACCATAATTTTTATCCCGTCAACGTGACAATTTCTGGCACCGTTACCCGAAAGGGATTGACAACCCCTTTAACACGTCGGGTTGCAAGTATTTGTTATTTGTGTGCAGGTACCGTTTACATAGTGTTGCTTGGTTCTCCTACTGGTTCGATAACCTTGGTTTCATCACTGAGGGAAATACCTACCGTAGCTGTGCTGCATCATCCCTTCCTCTTTGGGGAAATACCGACGTAGTTCAAGCCGCATCAAAAGGAATTTCTGGCGCTGTTGCCGGGGAGACATCATCAACACCTATCAGGTTCCTAATCACAAATTTCATCTCCTTGCAATTTGCGTTATTTGCCATTTGCCTCTCGTTTTCATCTCCCCCACTTCACAAAAATTTGCCGTTTTATTCGCCCTTTTTTTTCATTCGCCGTTTTCTCGTCGGATCTTTTTATGAGTGTGTTCTTGCTTGTCTACCTCGACACTATGTCTAGCACGACTACTCCTCTATCTCCAGATTTTGAAGTTCTATACTTCAAGCAGAGACAAGGAGAAAATTTGAAAGATGCTTGGTATAGACTAATGGAATCTTATTGTATTAGCAATCTTAAAGGAGACGCAAGGGTTTTGCTTTGAAACTTTTATATAGGATTAGCCTTTCATCATAGACAACTTTTGGATTTTGCTGCTAAAGGAAATTTTATTAAACTTGATGCTAATACTGCTTACGAGATCTTAGAGGGGATTTTGGCAATCCCACCAACCAAAAAGGGGATTAGCTTTACGCAAGAAGGGGTTCAAATTTTATACAAGTTGAGCGATTTGCATAAACATATGGTCGAGTTGCAAAAATATAATGAACCTCTCAAACATATTAGTGGAAACCTCAATCGCATGAATACTTTGATTACTCTTTGCAATAAGCGGTTGGATATTCTAGATCTCAAAATGGTTTCTTTTCCGGAGAATTTAGGGAAGCACAAAGAGCCTCCCAGGTTTGAGAAAGCCCTTGCAAAAGTTGCCAAAACTACGACTGACAACACTTAGATCTATACGTTATGCCTAGCTAGGTCATAAAACGATAGCGCTTGTTGGGAGGCAACCCAATGAATAAAATTTATTTTTGTATTTTTCTTTCTGTTCTTGAGTGTTTGCACAATTATGCTACTGTTATGATTGTGTTTTTTGTGTTTTAATTAGTGTTTGTGCCAAGTAAAGCCTTTGGGATAGCTTTGGTGATAGTTGATTTGATCTTGTTGGAAAACAGAAACTTTTGCGTCCAGTAAAATAATTGTTTAAATCACAGAAGCGATGAAAAATTCTGAATTTGTTACACAAGATTGATATACGAATTTCCTATGTTTTCCTAATTTTTCAGAATTTTTAGAGTTACAGAAGTATGAGAACAATTCGCATCTTTACAGACTGTTATGTTTTTGGCAGATTCTGTTTTCTTTGCATTGTGTGCTTATTTTGATGAATCTATGGTTTGTATCGGGGGGTATAAGCCATGGTAAAGTTAGAATACAGTAGATATAATGCAATAACAAAATTTGAATGGGTTTTCTACAGTACTTAAATTAAAGATTGGTTTTCTTATACTAACGGATCTCACGAAGGTTTTGTTGAGTTTTGCGTGATTGAAGTTTTCAAGTTTTGGGTGAGATCACGATGGATGAAGGAATAAGGAGTAAGAAGAGCTTAAGCTTGGGGATGCTACCGCACCCCAAGATAATATTCAAGGATGAACAAGCAACTAAGCTTGGGGATGCCCCCGAGTGGCATCCCCTCTTTTTTTCTAACGACCATCGGTATTTTACTTGGAACTATATTTTTATTCGTCACATATCATGAGTTTTGCTTGGAGCGTCTTGTGTTATATGAGTCTTTGCTTGTTTTGGTTTTTAGTTTGTGTCAAGTATCCTTGCTGAACACACCTATTTGAGAGAGCCAAAGTTATGCTATGATTTGCTAGAATTGCTCTATATGCTTCACTTAAACTTTTTGAGCTATGGAATTGCTCTAGTGCTTCACTTATATCTTTTTGAGCATGGTGTGCTTTATTATTTTTGACGAAATGCTCTCATGCTTCACTTAGATTTATTTGAGAGTTATTAAAAAAATTTAGAAAGTCTCTCATGCTTCACTTATATTATTTTGAGAGAAGAAAAATTTTATGCTCATGTTCTTCACTTAGATTTGTTTGAGCTATCAAAAGCAACATATGAAACTAGTCCCAAAGTGATAGATATTCAAGAGGGATATAATAAAAACTTTCATGAAGATCATTGGACAAAATAAACTTGATTCTTTGTAATAGTTTTGCGATATGATGATAGTGATATGTGAGTCATGTTGGTGAGTAATTATGGTTTACTAAGAATATTGGTGTTAAGGTTTGTGATTCCCTATGCAAGCACAAAAGTCAATAGTTATGCAATGAAATTACATCCTACTTGTGGTGCATTATTCTGTGTTAGTTATGCTTAATGCTCGCTTATGAGATTTTTCGTTTCTTGGTTGGATGCTTCTCAATCTTTTGCTAGCCTTCACTTGTACTAAGTATGATCACTACTTGTGCATCCAAAATCCTTAAACCCAGTTTTGCCATATGAGTCCACTATACCTACCTATATGCGGTATTCTTTTGCCGTTCTAAGCAAATTTGTATGTGCCATCTCTAATCTTCAAAATAAATTTCCCTTTTGTGTGCTCGTACCGCTCATGAAACGGTAGGGGGTGGCTGATATTTTTCCATGCTAGATGTGTTATTCTCAAGATGAGTGTTTATTCACTTGCCATTGCACGAGAGTACGGCATAGGTATTAGGGATGCCCAGTCCCGAAATGAAAAATGAATTTACTTTATGTTGTCAAATAATAAATTCCTTGGAAAGTGTTGGTATGGACGGCACCCGTGGATTCGGTTAGCCGTGGAATGTGAAAGTATGGTGGAAAAAGGAATAAACTTTACTTTCTGTTTGGGAACCGCCTATGATATATCTAGCATGGAAAGTATTGGGAACTACTCGATCGTTTTCGTTGACAGGAAAGGCATGCCACCCAAAATGTTTTATCTCTTAATTTTTCGCTTTGAGCTCTGGCACCTCTACAAATCCCTACTTCCCTCTGCGAAGGGCCTTTCTTTTTACTTTATGCAATTTTTATTCAAGTCTCGATCTTCTCTTATAAAGCACCAACTAAGGGGCACTATGATCGTACTTGAGCATTGGGTATAGCTAATATGCGAGTGTGTTTCATGAATGGATCAATGATTAAGCATAATGGGCTAGGGATAACTTGCTTTAGTATTGATATTTTGAAATACATGGTTGCTTGTTGATATGCTTGAATATTGAAATCTTCATGTCAAAACTAGACTATTGCCTTGAATCATATAAAAGTCCAAATGTCCATGCTACAAAAGAAAAGAATATGTGATGAACATGTTAGGCAGCATTCCACATCAAAAATTCTGTTTTTATCATTTACCTACTCGAGGACGAGCAGGAATTAAGCTTGGGGATGCTGATACGTCTCCAATGTATCTATAATTTTTGATTGTTCCATGTTGTTATATTATCATTCTTGGATGTTTTACAATCATTTTATAGCAACTTTATATTATTTTTTGGGACTAACCTATTAACATATTGCCCAGTGCCAGTTGATGTTTTTTGCTTGTTTTTTACTTCACAGAAAATCAATACCAAACGGAGTCCAAACATAGCGAAACTTTTTGGTGATTTTTTCTGGACCAGAAGACACAAGTTGGGCCAAGGAAGTACCAGAGGGGGGCTCCGAGGGGAGCACAACCCACCTGGGCGCGCCTGGGGGCCCAGGCACGCCCTGGTGGGTTGTGCCCAACTCAGTCGCCTCCCGCACCGCCTTGATACATCTCCATCGTATCTATAATTTTGATTGTTTCATGCCAATATTATACAACTTTCACATATTTTTGGCAACATTTTATATGATTTATTGGACTAACCTATTGATCCAGCGCCCGGTGCCAGTTCCTGTTTTTTGCATGTTTTTTGTTTCGCAGAAAATCCATATCAAACGAAGTCCAAACGTGATAAAAATTTACGGAGAATTATTTTGTAATATTTATGATTTTTGGGAGGTGGAATAAACGCAAACGGGGGCCCACAGTGACCACAACCCACCAGGGCGCGCCGGGCACCCCCTGGGGCGCCCAGGTATCTTGTGCCCTCCTCGAATGTTGGTTGGGGCCCTTCTTCTAGTGCACGAATGATAATTTATGGAAAAAAATCATGTAAAAATTTCAGCGCAATCGGAGTTACGGATCTCAGGGAATTTAAGAAACGGTGAAGGGCCAGATCTAGGGAACGCAAAACAGAAGAGAACAGAGAGGGAGATCCAATCTCGGAGGGGCTCCCGCCCCTCCGCCGCCATGGAGGCCATGGACCAGAGGGGGAACTCTCCTCCCATCTAGGGGGAGGCTGATACGTCTCCAACGTATCTATAATTTTTTATTGTTCCATGCTATTATATTATCTATTTTGGATGTTTTATATGCATTAATATGCTATTTTATATTATTTTTGGGACTAACCTATTAACCTAGAGCCCAGTGCCAGTTTCTGTTTTTTCCTTGTTTTTGAGTTTCGCAGAAAAGGAATACCAAACGGAATAAAACTTTCGCGATGATTTTTCTTGGACTAGAAGGAAACCAGGAGACTTGGATATGAAGTCGGAGGAGCCACGAGGCGGCCACAAGGACGGAGGGTGCGCCCAGGGGGGTAGGGTGCGCCCCCCACCCTTGTGGGCCCCTCATGCACTTCCTGACCTAATTCTTTCGCCTATATATACTCATATATCCCCAAACCAACAGGGGCATCCACGAAAAGACTTTTCCAGCGCCGCAACCTTCTGTACCTGTGAGATCACATCTAGGGACCTTTTCCGGCACCCTGCCGGAGGGGGATTCGATCATGGAGGGCTTCTACATCAACACCATTGCCCTTCCGATGAAGCGTGAGTAGTTTACCACAGACCTACGGGTCCATAGCTAGTAGCTAGATGGCTTCTTCTCTCCCTTTGATTCTCAATACCATGTTCTCCTCGATGTTCTTGGAGATCTATTCGATGTAATACTTTTTTGCGGTGTGTTTGCCGAGATCCGATGAATTGTTGATTTATGATCAGCTTATCTATGAATATTATTTGAATCTTCTCTGAATTCTCATATGCATGATTTGATATCATTGTAATTCTCTTCAAACTATTGGTTTGGTTTGGCCAACTAGATTGGTTTTTCTTGCAATGGGAGAAGTGCTTAGCTTTGGGTTCAATCTTGCGGTGTCCTTTCCCAGTGACAGTAGGGGCAGCAAGGCACGTATTGTATTGTTGCCATCGAGGATAAAAAGATGGGGTTTTCATCATATTGCTGAAGGAAATATGCCCTAGAGGAAGTAATAAAGTTGTTATTTTATATTTCCCTATTCATGATAAATGTTTATTATTCATGCTCGAATTGTGTTAACCGAAAACTTGATACATGTGTGGATACAGAGACAAAACACTGTGTCCCTAGTAAGCCTCTACTAGACTAGCTCGTTAATCAAAGATGGTTAAGTTTCCTAACCATAGACATGTGTTGTCATTTGATGAATGGGATCACATCATTAGGAGAATGATGTGATGGACAAGACCCATCCGTTAGCTTAGCATATTGATCGTTCAGTTTTATTGCTATTGCTTTCTTCATGTCATATACATATTCCTTTGACTATGAGATTATGCAACTCCCGGATACCGGAGGAGTACCTTGTGTGCTATCAAATGTCACAACATAACTGGTTGATTATAAAGATGCTCTACAGGTATCTCCGAAGGTGTTTGTTGGGTTGGCATAGATCGAGATTAGGATTTGTCACTCCGAGTATCGGAGAGGTATCTCTCGGCCCTCTCGGTAATACACATCATAAGAAGCCTTGCAAGCAAAGTGACTAATGAGTTAGTTGCGGGATGATGTATTGTGGAATGAGTAAAGAGACTTTCCAGTAACGAGATTGACTAGGTATGAAGATACCGACGATCGAATCTCGGGCAAGTAACATACCGATGACAAAGGGAATAACATATGTTGTCATTACGGTTCGACTGATAAAGATCTTCGTAGAATATGTAGGAGCCAATATGAGCATCCAGGTTCCGCTATTGGTTATTGACCGGAGAGGTGTCTCGGTCATGTCTACATAGTTCTCGAACCAGTAGGGTCCGCACGCTTAACGTTCGATGACGATTTAGTATTATATGAGTTATGTGATTTGGTGACCGAATGTTATTCGGAGTCCCGGATGAGATCACGGACATGACGAGGAGTCTTGAAATGGTCGAGAGGTAAAGATTGATATATAGGATGATAGTATTCGGACACCAGAAGTGTTTCGGATTGTATCGGGTAATTATCGGAGTACCGGGGGGTTACCGGAACCCCTCGGGGGAATAATGGGCCTTATGGGCCATAGGAGGGGAGCACACCAGCCCACAAGGGGTGGCTCGCCCCCCCTAAGGGAGGTGGCCAAATAGGAGAAGGAGGAGGGGGTTCGGCCCCCCTTTCCTTCCTCCCCCCTCTCTTCCCTTTTCCCCCTTCCGGTAATAAGGAAAGGGGGCCGAATTGGACTAGGGCCCCAAGTAGGATTCCTCCTACTTGGGGCGCCCCATGGCAGCTCCCCTCCCCCTCCCACCTATATATACATGGGGAGGGGGCGCCGAGAACACACACCTATAATTGTTAGCCGTGTGCGGCGCTCCCCTCCACAAATTACACCCTCGGTCATATCTTCGTAGTGCTTAGGCGAAGCCCTGCGCGGATCACTTCACCATCACCGTCACCACGCCATTGTGCTGACGGAACTCATCTACTTCCTCGACACTTTGCTGGATCAAGAGTTCGAGGGACGTCATCGAGCTGAACGTGTGCAGAACTCGGAGGTGCCGTACGTTCGGTGCTTGATCGGTCGGAACGAGAAGAAGTTCGACTACATCAACCGCGTTGTCAAACGCTTCCGCTTTCGGTCTACAAGGTTACGTAGACATACTCTTCCCCTCTCATTGCTATACATCTCCTAGATAGATCTTGCGTGAGTGTAGGAATTTTTTTGAAATTGCATGCTATGTTTCCCAACAGTGGCATCCGAGCCAGGTCTATGCGTAGATGATATGCACGAGTAGAACACAAAGAGTTGTGTGCGGTGATCGTCATACTGCTTACCACCAATGTCTTATTTTGATTCAGCGGTATTGTTGGATGAAGAGGCCCGGACCAACCTTACATGACCACGTTCATGAGACCGGTTCCACCGACAGACATGCAACTAGTTTTGCATAAAGGTGGCTGGCATGTGTCTGTTTCTCCTACTTTAGTTGAATTGAATTTGACTGTGGCCGGTCCTTGTTGACGGTTAAAACAGCAAACTTGATAAATCACCATTGTGGTTTTGATGCATAGGTAAGAACGGTTCTTGCTAGAAGCCCGTAGCAGCCACGTAAAACTTGCAACAACAAAGTAGAGGACGTCTAACTTGTTTTTGCAGGGCATGTTGTGATGTGATATGGTCAAGACATGATGTGATATACGTTGTTGTATGAGATGATCATGTTTTGTAAAAGTTATCGGCAACTGGCAGGAGCCTTATGGTTGTCGCTTTATTGTATGAAATGCAAACGCCATGTAATTGCTTTACTTTATCACTATGCGTTAGCGATAGTTGTAGAAGCAATAGTTGGCGAGATGACCACGACACAACGATGGAGATCAAGGTGTTGAGCCGGTGACGATGGAGATCATGATGATGCTTTGGAGATGGAGATCAAAAGCACAAGATGATGATGGCCATATCATGTCACATATTTTGATTGCATGTGATGTTTATCTTTTATGCATCTTATTTTGCTTAGTACGACGGGAGCATTATAAGATGATCCCTTCACTAAATTTCAAGGTATAAGTGTTCTCCCTGAGTATGCACCGTTGCGACAGTTCATCATGTTGAGACACCACGTGATGATCGGGTGTGATAGATTCTACGTTCAAATACAACGGGTGCAAGACAGTTTTGCACATGCGGAATACTCAGGTTAAACTTGACGAGCCTAGCATGTACAGACATGGCCTCAGAACACTGGAGACCGAAAGGTCGAACGTGAATCATATAGTAGATATGATCAACATAGAGATGTTCACCATTGATGACTACTCCATCTCACGTGATGATCGGACATGGTTTAGTTGATTTGGATCACGTATCATTTAGATGACTTGAGGGATGTCTATCTAAGTGGGAGTTCTTAAGTAATTTGATTAATTGAACTTAATTTATCATGAACTTAGTCCTGATAGTATTTGCATATCTATGTTGTAGATCAATGGCCCGTGCTACCGTTCCCTTGAATTTTAATGCATTCCTAGAGAAAGCTAAGTTGAAAGATGATGGTAGCAACTACACGGACTGGGTCCGTAACTTGAGGATTATCCTCATTGCTGCACAGAAGAATTATGTCCTTGATGCACCGCTAGGTGTACCACCCCCCCAGCAACTGCGGACGTTGTGAACGCCTGGCAGTCGCGTGTTGATGACTACTCGATAGTTCAGTGTGCCATGCTTTACGGCTTAGAATCTGGACTTCAAAGACGTTTTGAACGTCATGGAGCATATGAGATGTTCCAGGAGTTGAAGTTAATATTTCAAGCAAATGCCCGAGTTGAGAGATATGAAGTCTCCAACAAGTTCTATAGCTGCAAGATGGAGGAGAACAATTCTATCAGTGAATACATACTCAGAATGTCTGGATATCATAATCACTTGACTCAGCTGGGAGTTAATCTTCCATATGATAGTGTTATTGACAGAGTTCTTCAATCACTGCCACCAAGCTATAAAAGCTTCGTGATGAACTATAATATGCAAGGGATGGAGAAGACAATTCCCGAGCTCTTCGCAATGCTCAAAGCTGCGGAGGTAGAAATCAAGAAGGAGCATCAAGTGTTGATGGTTAACAAGACCACTAGCTTCAAGAAAATGGGCAAGGGAAAGAAGGGGAACTTCAAGAAGAATGGCAAGCAAGTTGCCACTCTCGGGAAGAAGCCCAAAGCTGGACCCAAGCCTGAAACTGAGTGCTTCTACTGCAAAGGGACTGGTCACTTGAAGCGGAACTGCCCCAAGTATTTGGCGGATAAGAAGGATGGCAAAGTGAACAAAGGTATATTTGATATACATGTTATTGATGTGTACCATACTAATGCTCATAGTAGCACCTGGGTATTTGATACTGGTTCGGTTGCTCATATTTGTAACTCAAAACAGGAGCTACGAATTAAACAAAGATTGGCTAAGGACGAGGTGACGATGCGCGTCGGGAATGGTTCCAAGGTCGATGTGATCGCCGTCAGCACGCTACCTCTACATCTACCTTCGGGATTAGTTTTAGACCTGAATAATTGTTATTTGGTGCCAGCGTTGAGCATGAACATTATATCTGGATCTTGTTTAGTGCGAGACGGTTATTCATTTAAATCAGAGAATAATGGTTGTTCTATTTATATGAGTAATATCCTTTATGGTCATGCACCCTCGAAGAGTGGTCTATTTTTGTTGAATCTCGATCGTGGTGATACACATATTTATAATATTGATGCCAAAAGATGCAAAGTTGATAATGATAGTGCAACATATTTGTGGCACTGCCGTTTAGGTCATATTGGTGTAAAGCGCATGAAGAAACTCCATGCAGATGGGCTTTTGGAATCACTTGGTTGTGAACCATTTGATACTTGCGAACCATGCCTCATGGGCAAGATGACTAAAACTCCGTTCTCCGGAACAATGGAGCGAGCTAATGACTTATTGGAAATAATACATACCGATGTATGTGGTCCGATGAGTGTTGAGGCACGCGGCGGGTATCATTATTTTCTGACCTTCACAGATGATTTGAGCAGATACGGGTATATCTACTTGATGAAACACAAGTCTGAAACATTTGAAAAGTTCAAAGAATTTCAGAGTGAAGTAGAGAATCATCGTAACAAGAAAATAAAGTTTCTATGATTTTTTGATCGCGGAGGCAAATATTTGAGTTACGAGTTTGGCCTTCATTTAAAACAATGTGGAATAGTTTCACAACCCATGCCACCTGGAACACCACAGCGTAATGGTGTGTCCGAATGTCATAACTGTACTTTATTAGATATGGTACGATCTATGATGTCTCTTACCGATTTACCACTATCGTTTTGGGGTGATGCATTAGAGACAGCTGCATTCACGTTAAATAGGGCACCGTCTAAATCCGTTGAGATGACACCGTATGAACTATGGTTTGGCAAGAAACCTAAGCTGTCATTTCATAAAGTTTGGGGTTGCGACACTTATGTCAAAAGGCTTCAGCCTGATAAGCTCGAACCCAAATCGGAGAAGTGCGTCTTCATAGGATACCCTAAGGAAACAATTGAGTACACCTTCTACCACAGATCCGAAGGCAATATCTTTGTTTCCAAGAATGGAACCTTTCTAGAGAAGGAGTTTCTCTCGAAAGAAGTGAGTGGGAGGAAAGTAGAACTTGATGAGGTAATTATACCTTCTCTCGAATTGGAAAGTAGCTCATCACAGAAAACCGTTCTCGTGATGCCTACACCAACTAGAGAGGAAGTTAATGATGATGATCATGAAACTTTAGATCAAGTTACTACAGAATTTCATAGGTCAACCAGAACATGATCCGCACCAGAGTGGTATGGGAATCCTGTACTTGAAGTCATGTTACTAGTCCAAGGCAAACCTATGAACTATGAAGAAGCTATGATGAGCCCAGATTCCCACAGATGGCTTGAGGCCATGAAATCTGAGATAGGATCCATGTATGAGAGCAAAGTGTGGACTTTGGTGGACTTGCCCGATGATCGGCGAGCCATGGTAATGTTACTATCTACAAAGCTCGACTTGTCGCAAAAGGTTTTCGACAAGTTCAAGGAGTTAACTACGATGCGACTTTCTCACCCAAAGCGATGCTTAAGTCCGTCTGAATTATGTTAGCAATTGCCGCATTTTATGATTATGAAATCTGGCAAATGGACATCAAAACTGCATTCCTTAATGGATTTCTTAAAGAAGAGTTGTATATGATGCAACCAGAAGGTTTTGTCAATCCTAAAGGTGCTAACAAAGTGTGCAAACTCCAGCGATCCATTTATGGACTGGTGCAAGCATCTCGGAGTTGGAATATACGCTTTGATGAAGTGATCAAAGCATATGGTTTTATACAGACTTTTGGAGAAGCCTGTATTTACAAGAAAGTGAGTGGGAGCTCTGTAGCATTTCTAATATTATATGTGGATGACATATTGTTGATTGGAAATGATGTAGAATTTCTGGATAGCATAAAAGCATACTTGAATAAGAGTTTTTCAATGAAAGACCTTGGTGAAGCTGCTTATATATTGGGCATCAAGATCTATAGAGATGGATCAAGACGCTTAATAGGACTTTCACAAAGCACATAACTTGATAAAGTTTTGAAGAATTTCAAAATGGATCAGTCAAAGAAAGGGTTCTTGCCTGTATTACAAGGTGTGAAGTTGAGTTAGACTCAATGCCCGACCACTGCAGAAGATAGAGAGAAAATGAAAGTCATTCCTTATGCCTCAGCCATAGGTTCTATCATGTATGCTATGCTATGTACCAGACCTGATGTGTGCCTTGCTATAAGTTTAGCAGGGAGGTACCGAAGTAATCCAGGAGTGGATCACTGGACAGCGGTCAAGAACATCCTGAAGTACCTGAAAAGGACCAAGGATATGTTTCTCGTTTATGGAGGTGACAAAGAGCTCGTCGTAAATGGTTACATCGATGCTAGCTTTGACACTGATCCGGATGACTCTAAGTCACAAACCGGATACGTATTTATTTTGAATGGTGGAGCTGTCAGTTGGTGCAGTTCCAAGTAGAGCGTCGTGGCGGGATCAACGTGTGAAGCGGAGTACATAGCTGCTTCGGAAGTAGCAAATGAAGGAGTCTGGATGAAGGAGTTCATATCCGATCTAGGTGTAATACCTAGTGCATCGGGTCAAATGAAAATATTTTGTGACAATACTGGAGCTATTGCCTTGGCGAAGGAATCCAGATTTCACAAAAGAACCAAACACATCAAGAGACGCTTCAACTCCATCCGTGATCAAGTCAAGGAGGGAGACATATAGATTTGCAAAATACATACGGATCTGAATGTGGCAGACCCATTGACTAAGCCTCTTCCACGAGCAAAACATGATCAACACCAAGACTCCATGGGTGTTAGAATCATTACAATGTAATCTAGATTATTGACTCTAGTGCAAGTGGGAGACTGAAGGAAATATGCCCTAGAGGCAATAATAAAGTTGTTATTTTATATTTCCTTATTCATAATAAATGTTTATTATTCATGCTAGAATTGTATTAACCGGAAACTTGATACGTGTGTGGATACATAGACAAAACACTGTGTCCCTAGTAAGCCTTTACTAGACTAGCTCGTTAATCAAAGATGGTTAAGTTTCCTAACCATAGACATGTGCTGTCATTTGATGAACGGGATCACATCATTAGGAGAATGATGTGATGGACAAGACCCATCCGTTAGCTTAGCATATTAATCATTCAGTTTTATTGCTATTGCTTTCTTCATGTCATATACATATTCCTTTGACTATGAGATTATACAACTCCCGGATACCGGAGGAGTACCTTGTGTGCTATCAAACATCAAACCGTAATTGGGTGATTATAAAGATGCTCTACAGGTATCTCCAAAGGTGTTTGTTGGGTTGGCATAGATCGAGATTAGGATTTGTCACTCCGAGTATCGGAGAGGTATCTCTGGGCCCTCTCGGTAATACACATCATAAGAAGCCTTGCAAGAAAAGTGACTAATGAGTTAGTTGCGGGATGATGTATTACGGAACGAGTAAAGAGACTTGCCGGTAACGAGATTGAACTAGGTATGAAGATACCGACGATCCAATCTCGGGCAAGTAACATACCGATGACAAAGGGAATAACATATGTTGTCATTATGGTTCGACCGATAAAGATCTTCGTAGAATATGTAGGAGCCAATATGAGCATCCAGGTTCCGCTATTGGTTATTGACCGGAGAGGTGTCTCGGTCATGTCTACATAGTTCTCGAACCCATAGGGTCCGCACGCTTAACGTTCGATGACGATTTAGTATTATATGAGTTATGTGATTTGGTGACCGAATGTTGTTCGGAGTCCCGGATGAGATCACGGGCATGACGAGGAGTCATGAAATTGTCGAGAGGTAAAGATTGATATATAGGATGATAGTATTCGGACATCGAAAGTGTTTCGCATTGTATCGGGTAATTATCGGAGTACCGGGGGGATTACCGGAACCCCCCGGGGGAATAATGGGCCTTATGGGCCATAGGAGGGGAGTACACCAGACCACAAGGGGTGGCGCGCCCCCCGTAAGGAAGGAGGCCTAATAGGAGAAGGAGGAGGGGGTTCGGCCCCCCCTTTCCTTCCTCCCCCCTCTCTTCCCTTTTCCCCCTTCCGGTAATAAGGAAAGGGGGGCCGAATTGGACTAGGGCCCCAAGTAGGATTCCTCCTACTTGGGGCGCCCCATGGCAGCTCCCCTCCCCCTCCCACCTATATATACATGGGGAGGGGGCGCCTAGAACACACACCAATAACTGTTAGTCGTGTGCGGCGTCCCCCTCCATAGATTACACCCTCGGTCATATCTTCGTAATGCTTAGGCGAAGCCCTGCGTGGATCACTTCACCATCACCGTCACCACGCCGTTGTGCTGATGGAACTCATCTACTTCCTCGACACTTTGCTGGATCAAGAGTTCGAGGGACGTCATCGAGCTGAACGTGTGCAGAACTCGGAGGTGCCGTACATTCGGTGCTTGATCAGTCGGAACGAGAAGAAGTTCGACTACATCAACCGCGTTGTCAAATCCTTCCGCTTTAGGTCTACGAGGGTACGTAGACATACCCTACCCCTCTCATTGCTATACATCTCCTAGATAGATCTTGCGTGAGCGTAGGAAATTTTTGAAATTGCATGCTACGTTTCCCAACAATTGCTTGAGTTAATTCCTCTACATCATGTCATCTTATTTAATGCATTACTCCGTTCTTTATGAACTTAATACTCTAGATGCATGCTGGATAGCGGTCGATGTGTGGAGTAATAGTAGTAGATGCAGAATCGTTTCGGTCTACTTGACACGGACGTGATGCCTATATTCATGATCATTGCCTTAGATATCGTCATAACTTTGCACTCTTCTATCAGTTGCTCGACAGTAATTTGTTCACCCACCGTATTATTTTCTATCTTGAGAGAAGCCTCTAGTGAAACATATGGCCCCCGTGTCTATTTTCCATCGTATAATCTTCTACTTTTTATCATACAAGTTTCCGATCTACTATTTTGCAATCTTTTACTTTCCGATCTATAAAACAAAAATACCAAAAATATTTACTTTATCGTTTATCTATCTCTATCAGATCTCACTTTTGCAAATAACCGTGAAGGGATTGACAACCCCTTTATCGCGTTGGGTGCAAGTTATTTGATTGTTTGTGCAGGTATTCGGTGATTTGTGCGTTGTCTCCTACTGGATTGATACCTTGGTTCTCAAACTAAGGGAAATACTTATCTCTACTTTGCTGCATCACCCTTTTCTCTTC
The DNA here is from genome assembly GCA_011799875.1 of Thinopyrum elongatum. Taxonomy (NCBI): domain Eukaryota; kingdom Viridiplantae; phylum Streptophyta; class Magnoliopsida; order Poales; family Poaceae; genus Thinopyrum; species Thinopyrum elongatum. Next base: position 611,729,367 of record CM022303.1, read on the forward strand.
AAGGGAAAAACCAATGCAAGCTCAAGAAGTAGCAGGAAGAATTTCTGGCGCTGTTGCCGGGGAGATCTACGCCAAGTCAAGACATACCAAGTACCCATCAGAAACTCTCATCTCTTGCATTACATTATTCGCCATTTGCCTCTTGTTTTCCTCTCCCCCACTTCTAAAACGATTTTCAAAAAGATTTTCCTTTTTCTTCGCCCCTCTCTTTGCCTTTTCTTCGTCCCTCTTCAGTTCATCTTCTTCGTTTGCTTTTTGTGTGCTTGTGTGTTGGATTGCTTGCTTTGTCACGATGGCTCAAGAGAATACCAAATTGTGTGACTTTTCCAACACCAATAACAATGATTTTATTAGTACTCCGATTGCTCCCGCCACTAGTGCGGAATCTTGTGAAATTAATGCCGCTTTGCTGAATCTTGTTATGAAAGATCAATTTTCTGGCCTTCCTAGTGAAGATGCTGCATCCCATCTAAACAATTTCGTTGATTTGTGTGATATGCAATAGAAAAAAGATGTGGATAATGATATTGTTAAATTGAAGCTATTTCCGTTCTCACTTCGAGATCGTGCTAAAACTTGGTTTTCATCTTTGCCTAAAAATAGTATTGATTCATGGAATAAGTGTAAAGATGCTTTTATTTCCAAGTATTTTCCCCCCGCTAAGATCATCTCCCTTAGGAACGAGATTATGAATTTTAAGCAACTTGAACATGAACATGTTGCACAATCTTGGGAGAGGATGAAATTGATGATACGAAATTGCCCTACTCATGGTTTGAATTTGTGGATGATTATACAAAAAAATTATGCCGGATTGAATTTTGCTTCTAGAAATCTTTTAGATTCGGCCGCGGGAGGCACTTTTATGGAAATTACTCTAGGAGAAGCTACTAAACTTCTAGATAATATTATGGTTAATTATTCTCAATGGCATACTGAAAGATCTTCCACTAATAAAAAAGTGCATGCGATTGAAGAGATTAATGTTTTGAGTGGAAAGATGGATGAACTTATGAAATTATTTGCTAGCAAGGGTGCTTATTTGGATCCTAATGATATTCCTTTGTCCACTTTGATTGAAAATAATAATGAATCTATGGATGTGAATTTTGTTGGTAGGAACAATTTTGGTAATAACGCGTATAGAGGCAATTTTAATCCTAGGCCGTTTCCTAGTAATTCCTCTAATAATTATGGTAATTTCTACAACAATTCTTATGGAAATTATAATAATATGCCCTCTATTTTGAGAATAGTGTTAAAGAATTTATGAGTTCGCAAAAGAATTTCAATGCTTTGATTGAAGAAAAATTGCTTAAGATTGATGATTTGGCTAGGAACGTGGATAGAATTTCTCTTGATGTTGACTCTTTGAAACTTAGATCTATTCCACCCAAGCATGATATCAATGAGTCTCTCAAAGCTATGAGAATTTCCATTGATGAGTGCAAAGAAAGAACCGCTAAGATGCGTGCTAAAAAAGATTGGTTTGTGAAAACATGTTCTTCTAGTTTTCGTGAAAATAATGATGAGGATCTTAAAGTGATTGATGTGACTCCTATTGAATCTTTGTTTTCCAATATAAATCTTGATAAAGATGGGACTGTAGATGAGTCAACTTTAGTTAAAAGGCGTCCCAATGATTCGGAGTTTTTAGATCTTGATACAAAAATTGATAAAGGTGGGATTGGAGAGGTCAAAACTTTAAGTAGCAATGAACCCACTCTTTTGGATTTCAAGGAATTTAATTATGATAATTGTTCTTTAATAGATTGTATTTCCTTGTTGCAATCCATGTTGAATTCTCCTCATGCTTACAATCGAAACAAAGCTTTTCCTAAACATATCGTTGATGCTATGATGCAATCTTTTGAAGAAAAGCTTGAATTGGAAGTTTCTATCCCTAGAAAACTTTATGATGAGTGGGAACCTACTATTAAGATTAATATTAAATATTATGAGTGATATGCTTTGTGTGATTTGGGTGCTAGTGTTTCCACGATTCCAAAAACTTTATGTGATGTGTTAGGTTTTCGTGAATTTGATGATTGTTCTTCAAATTTGCATCTCGTGGATTCCACTATTAAGAAACCTATGGGAAGGATTAATGATGTTCTTATTGTTGCAAATAGGAATTATGTGCCTGTAGATTTCATTGTTCTTGATATAGCTTGCAATCCTACATGTCCTATTATTCTTGGTAGACCTTTCCTTAGAACGATTGGTGCAATTATTGATATGAAAGAAGGGAACATTAGATTTCAATTTCCGTTAAGGAAGGGCATGGAGCACTTTCCTAGAAAGAAAATTAAATTTCCATATGAATCTATTATGAGAGCTACTTATGGATTGCATACCAAAGATGACAATACCTAGACCTATTCGTGTTTTTATGCCTAGCTAAGGGCGTTAAACAATAGCGCTTGTTGGGAGGCAACCCAATTTTATTTTTGTTTTTGCCTTTTTGGTTTTTTTTTGAAATAAATAATTCATCTAGCCTCTGGTTAGATGTGGTTTTATGTTTTAATTAGTGTTTGTGCCAAGTAACACCTTTGGGATGGCTTACGGTGATAGTTGATTTGATCTTGCTGAAAAACAGAAACTTTTGCGTCCATTATAAGAATTTTAATAATTCACTGGAGAGTTTAAAGACACTGAATTTTTTATAAAAGATTTATATACAAATTTCCTTTGTTTTCCTAATTTTTCAGAATTTTTGGAGTTACATAAGTATTAGAACAATTCAGATCTTCGCAGACTGTTCTGTTTTTGACAGATTCTGTTTTCTTTGTGTTGTTTGCTTATTTTGATGAATCTATGGGTAGTATCGGGGGGTATGAACCATGGAAAAGTTGGAATACAGTAGATATTACACCAATATAAATAAAGAATGAGTTCACAGCAGTACCGAAGTGGTGATTTATTTTCTTATACTAATGGAGCTTACGAGATTTTCTGTTGAGTTTTGTGTTGTGAAGTTTTCAAGTTTTTGGGTAAGGATTTGGTGGATTATGGAATAAGGAGTGGCAAGAGCCTAAGCTTTGGGATTCCCATGGCACCCCAAGATAAAATTCAAGGACAACCAAGAGCCTAAGCTTGGGGATGCCCCGGAAGGCATCCCCTCTTTCGTCTTCGTCTATCGCTAACTTTACTTGAGGCTATATTTTTATTCACCACATGATATGTGTTTTGCTTGGAGCGTCTTGTATAATTTGAGTCTTTGCTTTTTAGTTTGCAACAATCATCCTTGCTGTACACACCTTTTGAGAGGGACACGCATGAATCGTGATTTATTAGAATACTCTATGTGCTTCACTTATATCTTTTGAGCTAGGCAATTTTGCTCTAGTGCTTCACTTATATCTTTTTAGAGCACGGAGGTGGCTTTATTTTATAGAAATTATTGAACTCTCATGCTTCACTTATATTATTTTGATAGTCTTTAAACAGCATGGTAATTTGCTTTGGTTATAAATTTAGTCCTAATATGATAGGCATCCAAGAGGGATATAATAAAAACTTTCATATAAAGTGCATTGAATACTATGAGAAGTTTGATTCCTTATGATTGTTTTGAGATATAAAGATGGTGATATTAGAGTCATGCTAGTGAGTAGTTGTGGATTTTAGAAATACTTGTGTTAAGGTTTGTGATTCCCGTAGCATGCACGTATGGTGAACCATTATGTGATGAAGTCGGAGCATGATTTATTTATTGATTGTCTTCCTTATGAGTGGCGGTCGGGGACGAGCGATGGTCTTTTCCTACCAATCTATCCCCCTAGGAGCATGCGCGTAGTACTTTGTTTTGATAACTAATAGATTTTTGCAATAAGTATGTGAGTTCTTTCTGACTAATGTTGAGTCCATGGATTATACGCACTCTCACCCTTCCACCATTGCTAGCCTCTCTAGTGCCGCGCAACTTTCGCCGGTACCATACACCCACCATATACCTTACTCAAAACAGCCACCATACCTACCTATTATGGCATTTCCATAGCCATTCCGAGATATATTGCCATGCAACTTTCCACCGTTCCATTTTATTATGACATGCTTCATCATTGTCATATTGCTTTGCATGATTATGTAGTTGACATCGTATTTGTGGCAAAGCCACCATTCATAATTCTTTCATACATGTCACTCTTGATTCATTGCACATCCCGGTACACCGCCGGAGGCATTCATATAGAGTCATATTTTGTTCTAAGAATCGATTTGTAATTCATGAGTTGTAAGTAAATAAAAGTGTGATGATCTTCATTATTAGAGCATTGTCCCATGTGAGGAAAGGATGATGGAGACTATGATTCCCCCACAAGTCGGGATGAGAGGCAAAAAAAAGAGAAGTTCCAAATAAAAAAAATGAGAGAAAAGAGAGAAGGGGCAATGTTACTATCCTTTTACCACACTTGTGCTTCAAAGTAGCACCGTGATCTTCATGATAGAGAGTCTCCTATGTTATCACTTTCATTTACTAGTGGGAATTTTTCGTTATAGAACTTGGCTTGTATATTCCAATGATGGGCTTCCTAAAATTGCCCTAGGTCTTCGTGAGCAAGCGAGTTGGATGCACACCCACTTAGTTTCTTTTTGTGCTTTCATAAACTTATAGCTCTAGTGCATCCGTTGCATGGCAATCCCTACTCACTCACATTGATATCTATTGATGGGCATCTCCATAGCCCATTGATATGCCTAGTTGATGTGAGACTATCTCCCTCTTTTTGTCTTCTCCACAACCACCTTCTATTCCACCTATAGTGCTATATCCATGGCTCACGCTCATGTATTGCATGAAAGTTGAAAAAGTTTGAGAACATCAAAAGTATGAAACAATTGCTTGGCTTGTCATCGGGGTTGTGCATGATTTGAATATTTTGTGTGATGAAGATGGAGCATAGCCAGACTATATGATTTTGTAGGGATAAGCTTTCTTTGGCCATGTTATTTTGAGAAGACATAATTGCCTTGTTAGTATGCTTGAAGTATTATTGTTTTTATGTCAATATTAAACTTTTGTTTTGAATTTTACGGATCTGAACATTCATGCCACAATAAATAAAATTACATGGATAAATATGTTAGGTAGCATTCCACATCAAAAATTCTATTTTTATCATTTACCTACTCGAGGACGAGCAAGAATTAAGCTTGGGGATGCTTGATACGTCTCCAACGTATCTATAATTTTTGATTGTTCCATGCTATTATATTATCTGTTTTGGATGTTTTATATGCATTAATATGCTATTTTATATTATTTTTGGGACTAACCTATTAACCTAGAGCCCAGTGCCAGTTTCTGTTTTTTTCCTTGTTTTTGAGTTTCGCAGAAAAGGAATACCAAACGGAATAAAACATTCGCGATGATTTTTCTTGGACCAGAAGGAAACCAGGAGACTTGGAGATGAAGTCGGAGGAGCCACGAGGCGGCCACAAGGATGGAGGGTGCGCCCAGGGGGGTAGGGTGCGCCCCCCACCCTTATGGGCCCCTCATGCACTTCCTGACCTAATTCTTTCGCCTACATATACTCATATATCCCCAAACCAACAGGGGCATCCACGAAAAGACTTTTCCACCGCCACAACCTTCTGTACCCGTGAGATCCCATCTAGGGACCTTTTCTAGCACCCTGCCGGAGGGGGATTCGATGACGGAGGGCTTCTACATCAACACCACTGCCCTTCCGATGAAGCGTGAGTAGTTTACCACAGACCTATGGGTCCATAGCTAGTAGCTAGATGGCTTCTTCTCTCCCTTTGATTCTCAATACCATGTTATCCTCGATGTTCTTGGAGATCTATTCGATGTAATACTTTTTTGCGGTGTGTTTGCCGAGATCCGATGAATTGTGGATTTATGATCAGCTTATCTATGAATATTATTTGAATCTTCTCTGAATTCTCATATGCATGATTTGATATCTTTGTAATTCTCTTCGAACTATCGGTTTGGTTTGGCCAACTAGATTGGTTTTTCTTGCAATGGGAGAAGTGCTTAGCTTTGGGTTCAATCTTGCGGTGTCCTTTCCCAGTGACAGTAGGGGCAGCAAGGCACGTATTGTATTGTTGCCATCGAGGATAAAAAGATGGTGTTTTCATCATATTGCTTGAGTTAATTCCTCTACATCATGTCATCTTAGTTAATGCATTACTCCGTTCTTTATGAACTTAATACTCTAGATGCATGCTGGATAGCGGTCGATGTGTGGAGTAATAGTAGTAGATGCAGAATCGTTTCGGTCTACTTGACACGGACGTGATGCCTATATTCATGATCATTGCCTTAGATATCGTCATAAATTTGCGCTTTTATATCAATTGCTCCGCAGTAATTTGTTCACCCACCGTATTATTTTCTATCTTGAGAGAAGCCTCTAGTGAAATCTATGGCCCCCGGGTCTATTTTCCATCATATAATCTTCTACTCTTTATCATACAAGTTTCCGATCTACTATTTTGCAATCTTTTACTTTCCGATCTATAAAACAAAAATACCAAAAATATTTACTTTATCGTTTATCTATCGCTATCAGATCTCACTTTTGCAAATAACCGTGAAGGGATTGACAACCCCTTTATCGCGTTGGGTGCAAGTTATTTGATTGTTTGTGCAGGTATTCGGTGATTTGTGCGTTGTCTCCTACTGGATTGATACCTTGGTTCTCAAACTAAGGGAAATACTTATCTCTACTTTGCTACATCACCCTTTCCTATTCAAGGGAAAAACCAACGCAAGCTCAAGAAGTAGCAGAGGCCAAGGAAGAAGAAGAAGGAGGGGGGCTCTCTCCCCCTCTCTCTCGGTGGCGCCGGAACGCCGCCGGGGCAAGGATCGTGACGGCAATCTACATCAACAATCTTGCTACCGTCAACACCAACTTTCTCCCCCTCTATGCAGAGGTGTAACACCCCTTCTCCACACTGTAATCTCTACTTAAACATGGTGCTCAAATCCATATATTATTTCCCAATGATCTATGTTTATCCTATGATGTTTGAGTAGATCCGTTTTGTCCTGTGGGTTAATCGTAATCTTGGTTGGTATGATTATATATTTTATTTATGGTGCTGTCCTACGGTGCCCTCTGTGTCGCACAAACGGAGGGACCCCACTGTACGGTGTTGCAATATGTTCATGGTTTGCTTATTGTCGGTGTTGCGGGGGTGACAGCAGCCTAAACGCGGATAAGTGGGTTATGGCATATGGGAGTAAAGAGGACTTGATACTTAATGTTATGGTTGGGTTTCACGACCTTAATGATCTTTAGTAGTTGCGGATGCTTGCTAGAGTTCCAATCAGAAGTGCATATGATCCAAGTAGAGAAACTATGTTAGCTTATGCCTCTCCCTCATGTAAAATTGCAAGAATGATTACCGGTACTTGTTATCGATTGCCTAGGGACAAATGACTTTCTTGTTGACAAAAATTATCTACTTTTATTACCCTGCAATTTATTCATAGTTTTATTCTCGCAAAGTACTCGTAGTTTCACTCCTACAAAATAGTTTCATACTTGTTCTAGGTAAAGCAAACGTCAAGTGTGCGTAGAGTTGTATCGGTGGTCGATAGAACTTGAGGGAATATTTGTTCTACCTTTAGCTCCTCGTTGGGTTCGACACTCTTATTTATCGAAGAAGGCTACAAACGATCCCCTATACTTGTGGGTTATCACGCCTCTTTGCTCTATAAATACCCTGGAAATCCAAAAACCCTAGGGGAGTCGACGAAACACAATTCCAGCCGCCGCAAGTTCCAGAAACCATAGATCCAATCTAGACACCATCACGGAGGGGTTCATCATCCTCATTCGTGCCTCTCCAATGATGCGTGAGTAGTTCATTGTAGACCTTCGGGTCCGTAGTTAGTAGCTAGATGGCTTCCTCTCTCTCTTTTGATTCTCAATACAATGGTCTCTTGGAGATCTATTTGATGTAACTCTTTTTGCGGTGTGTTTGTTGGGATCCGATGAACTTTGAGTTTATGATCAGATCTATATTTTTATCCATGAAAGTTATTTGAGTTTCTTTGATCTCTTATATGCATGATTACTTATAGCCTCGTATTTCTTCTTCGAATCTTTGGTTTAGTTAGGCAGACTAGATCGATTTTTCTTGCCATGGGAAGAGGTGCTTTGTGATGGGTTCGATCTTACGGTGCTCAATCCCAGTGATAGAAGGGGAAATGACACGTATGTATCATTGCTATTAAGGATAACAAGATGGGGTCTATTCCTACATGAATAGATCTTGTCTACATCATGTCATCGTTCCTATTGCATTACTCCATTTCTCCATGAACTTAATACACTAGATGCATGCTGGATAGCGGTCGATGTGTGGAGTAATAGTAGTAGATGCAGGCAGGAGTCGGTCTACTAATCTTGGACGTGATGCCTATATAATGATCATTGCCTGGATATCGTCATAATTATTTGAAGTTCTATCAATTGCCCAACAGTAATTTGTTTACCCACCGTATTCTATTTTTCTCGAGAGAAGCCACTAGTGAAATCTACGGCCCCCGGGTCTATTCTTTATCATATTTGCCTTTGAGATCTATTTTTATTCGCTTTTATTTTTAGATCTATATTTCCAAAAACCCAAAAATACGTTGTTGCACTTTATTTTATTTCACGTTTATTCGAGATCTATTTATCCAATCTACCATAATTTTTATCCCGTCAACGTGACAATTTCTGGCACCGTTACCCGAAAGGGATTGACAACCCCTTTAACACGTCGGGTTGCAAGTATTTGTTATTTGTGTGCAGGTACCGTTTACATAGTGTTGCTTGGTTCTCCTACTGGTTCGATAACCTTGGTTTCATCACTGAGGGAAATACCTACCGTAGTTGTGCTGCATCATCCCTTCCTCTTTGGGGAAATACCGACGTAGTTCAAGCCGCATCAGTCGTAATGAACCATTTGGGAAACAGTATGTAAGGCACACGGGCCAACATATGAACTGTGTGCGATATGTGCCCCATCGCACATGAGTTTTCTGCGGAACCCGTCTGCCATGCAAGACTCCATCGCACACGTTTCCCAACAATTACCGTGTGCGATAATGTTCTATCACAAACGGTTCAGGAGCCCCTTCGCACACATACAAGTGCTGCAGATCATTTGTGATTTGTTGTGTATCACCGACGGTTGCGGCAAGAGTGACGTGTGCTTTTCATTTCGGATCCACACGCTTCCTTAAAAAATTACGATTGGGATTGTATTTTACATTGGGCACAGTTTACTCCGAGCTCTTATGTGCGATAACGTGATATCACAAATGGTTCCAGAGCCCCTACGCACATGTAGTAGTGCTGCAAATCGTTTGCGATCTGCTGTGTATCACCGACGGTTTCGCTACGATTGACGTATGCTTTCCGATGTGGATCGCACACACTCATTTAGTTGAACCGTGTGCAGAGCAATTGCCAGGTTAAAACAAAAATATCCCATTTGAATCGGCATGCAAAAAGCGAATTCGCCACAATATTCAATTGAATAAATAGTGTCCACAGGAAGAACATTCATCAGATTTCGCAACAATTGCAATTGAACAGATGGTACCTAAATTCCAATGATTTGTCGACACATATATGCATTACATAATTAATCATAGTGTACGAAATATGAAGACCTCATCAGATGGAAAACAATGGATCCATGCGTATATGTTTAGCGGCTAACTCTTACTCGATGTTTCAGGAGAAGGCATGCTGAAATCTTCATTATCACCAGTGGGATTCATGTAGTGATTCAGGAAGAAGTCACTGATAAATCTCCAAACCATCAGCAATTCACCAGCGGGGAGCGGTTCAGGGGTCCTTGGTTCTAAGATGAGTTGTAGTATTTTTAAGATCAGAATGTGCCATATGAGTGGAGTAGAAGATATTAATTAAGATAGACTTACTGGTACTAATTCGCGAGCATCTTCACAACTATCAGCAGATTTGCAGATGAAGATCATATGTTTGCAAACATAGTATCCACAAAGGTTGGTCCCTGCTTGTTGCTGAGGACACTGAAATTTTTTGTACAAAATTAGTCATGCATTTGTCCTGTTAGGAACAACCTAACCGGTGTTAGATATTTTTTTTTATTTGGACAGAAATAGAAAGAGGTTTATTTAGAAGCTTGAACATTTGACTAGCGTAAGAAAAGGTATTTGCAGACTATTGGATAAATTTTCCGAAAATAATGGATTTTGGTGTGTTACAGGAGAAAAGATCTCGTGCTGCAGAGGTAGTTCCCTCTTGAACAGGTTCCCTGGTTTAGTTTTCCACAATGCGAGAACACTGCAAATGAAGATGAATTTTGACAACATCAATTATTGAACCAGATATGAATGCAAATTAATTTCAACATCATAGAATTCAATACCTATCCATGAATTGCTGAAGATGCGTCAGATCCTGAGCGTTTGTTGACTCTCTGAGAGAATCCATGTAGTAAATTGTGTTCTTGTTTGGAACAATGAATACCAATATCCAGTGATTGCTACATATTAAGAAAGCCATGAACTTACAAATTATGTCGAAATCTGAAAGACAATCAGTGTATGCGTGGTTGTTTACTTGACTTACCGTTCATGATATGGCTAGAGAAATGATTCTGCATGGGACGTGTTTTCAAAAATACGGACGACTGTGTTAATGGCCGAGTCCCGTAGGTCCTTACCATCTAATGTTGTGCCATTTGCTAATGCAGGATCTATGAAATACACACACACTCCCTTTTTCTTCTCTGCGCGTTCAATCCCCTGAGAGGAATAAAATGCAGTTAGCTGTTTATCATTTACAGCCTTGTATGGAGAAGTTGATCAGAGTTTGTTAAGTACTTACAAAATCAGGCATCTAACAAGAGTGGCATCGAGCTCGTTGAAGTTGAAGAAGAGATGTAAGTCCTCGAAACCCACACTAATGGAACCAGCATCGTGTTGGAAATGTGCTGACATTTGATCCATGCAATATTTATGTAACTCACGGCAACTGGAGCTGCACTCATCAAAGTATTCGCCAACAAGAAATGGCTTGCCATGGACGTAATTGCATGCTTCAAGTACGTCTGCTTTATTTTTAGCAAGCTGCAAAGCTATTTCTTCATCATCCATGCCATCAGAAATAATATTACTCCCCGATTCGAACAACTTGTTGTTAATTTGGTTCTGGGTGATGAGTGCTTTAAGTAAGAGGCAATCGTTCTCTTTCCTCTTTGCTCTCCCGGCACGCTTCCTCGCGGGTGCAGCCTTTTTGGTCGTTTTCTTCTTGGTACTTGAAGCACTTCTGGTAGAATGTCTGGTTGGCTGAAAGGTAGACTGTCGAGCAGACGGTGAAGCTTCGACGGACTGCTTAGCAGACGGTTTAGCTATGCCAGACCGCTAAGCTGGCGGTGTTGCTGTGACGGACTGTTGGGCTGTAGGAGCAGAGGCATCGGACTACTGACCATGCGTTGAAGCTATGTCGGGTTTCTGCGCAGGTGGTGCCAACTTGTCGGTGTGCTGAGGAGGCCGTGCCAACATGTTGGTTTGCTGAGCAGGAAGTGCTGACGCATTGGTATGCTGATCACGCGGCTGCGGACCGATGGACTGATGAGCAGTCGGTTCTGGACCTACAGACTGCTTAGCAGGCGGTTCCGAAGCATCAAACTGCTTAGCAGTCCGTTCCACCAGGTTGGTCTGCTGAGCATGTGCTGCAGCTGGGTCTCCCCCCGCTGCTTCAGCAGCCGGTATCTGAACCGGTGGTGCGTCTTCAGCAGTTGTAGGCCTTGCCACTGGCTGCTCTGGGGCGGACAATGACATGGCCTGTACGGCACAAAGTCGGGCCGGCTGATCACAGGTTGATGCATTAGCCGTCGGATTACGAGTATTAGGTTCTTTGGGGGAAGCACGCGAGAGCTGCTGTGGCAAGGAGAGCGTCACTGGTTGAGGGGTGACATTGGTTGCTCTTGGCGGTGCTTCAGGGATCTCATCCATGAACTCTATTTCCTTTCGTGGCCACTAGATGTGATGTAATAGTGTTTCTCCCAAGGTCCTTTGCTCATCAAAGTCTCCTAGGACATTCTTCAGGGCAAATTCATTGAATCCAGGCTTTACTTCAGTCACGTAGCACTTCACATAGCCCGGCTTCAATGGCACATTGTCCAACAAGAGGCCCTCTTCCAAGAACGGTGGGCAAACCCAGGCTATTGCACATTTTAATGTACCTTCATAATGTGTAAGCACGCCCTTCAGTCTGTCTTTCATTCCAGATAGATCAGATATAGCATCATCATGAGCAGCTGCAGTCTCAGTGTCGCTGGCGTCAGCTGATGCACAGCTACTCTTGTGCGGTGTTGTCGCGCAATAACCAGCATCCTCCATGCCCGCCTCCCCTCCCATCTGCTGGCTATCTGTCAGTGTTAGGGTCTTCTACATCATCATTGACTCCTCAATATCATTTCGAACAGCCGGATACATGTCCTTCCTCAACCTTTCATACAATTCATTCTGCTTCATTTCACTCCTCGTTTTTTTCATGCTGAGCCTCTCTTCTTTGCTGAGTGTGAAAGCCCTCTTGTGTGGGACATTAACACCTATACCCCTTGCATGGCCAGGGGGCTCTCTTGTTTCTAGAGCATCGAATAGAATGTCACATGGCCCTAAGTTCCTGTAGAACCTTCCAGGGATCTTTGAAGCCTTTAACATCACGCGATACAGTTCTTCGTCATGTGAGTTTTCAAAGTAATAAGTTTCGTCATCACGCCTCCTTGCACGTGCCCGCAAGTAGTCTCTAGCACGTTCGCCCCTGATTTCACTGAAGGCCGGTTTCCCACCCGCCGCTACTGCTTCTTTGTCCTCCTGGTCCCATATCGGTTTCATGCCGTAGTATCCTGCCACACCCATACGGTGGGGGTGTGTGTTCCTCTTCTGAAGTTCCGATTGCTTGGCACTCTTCTCAGCAAACTCTGTAGTTGCCCTGACCCTTTTGAATTCTGCCCAGTCTGCCTTTGTAATTTGGGGGTATGCGGGGATTGGGTCCTTGCCTTCACTCAAGTACTTCTTGTACAACACGTGCTTCTAGTTTCTCCAAGCATCCCTAGCCTTCTTCAGTGCAGCGTGTTCCACCTGCATTCTCAACTGCTCTGGAACATTGAAGTGATCCATGATCTCCCGGACTATCCTTTGCCGTGTTTCTGTGTCAGCCTTCCGAAACCCCGGCAGATTAATATTGAGCCTTGCCTTGCCAACAAATCCACACACACTCCTGAACCTCGTGCGTGCTTTATCTAGTTTAGTTGGAGCCCAAGACTTTAAATCGATCTTGGTTACTTCATATACACCTTTAGGCTGGTGTGTGGGCTTCCTTGGAGCGTTCCTTTGTGTCCTGACCGGAAGGGTAATTGCTGCAGCTCTATCCCGTTCAAGATTACTTGATCCCTCACCATCTGCTGAAGACCTAGGGTTGTCGGAATCAGATGAAGATACATCGCCTGAAGCATGAGTGTTGTCGCTGCTACTCGGCATCTACAGAGAACACATGCAAAACTCAGGAAAGGAGGATAAGCATAAAACTAACAACTTGGTATCAAGCTGTCTAAACATGTCATGCAATAATTTAGAAAATGTACGGCTTATTTGTTAAGTTTGTGTGACTCGGGCGCCCGCGATCTGTAAATTGGCAGTAACTTATTGGAACAAATACAGCTTATATGTACTAGTTAGGAAGGTAGATAATGAATATATATACGCTCTCCGTTATTTTATAGCCAATTTGGGAACATACGGAAAAAAGTAGGAAGAGGGATTGCGAGGAAATATGCCTCACCGCGATGGAGAGCAGTAACTAATAGGTTTCTTAATGCAAACCTGGTAGGACCACAGGAGAGGCGAGGGTTACAGGATCGATATGCTCGAGGGTGGCTGGCGAGCAAACGAAGACGGCGAGGCGCGGGTAGCCGCGTGTTGGGAACGGCAATGGAGGTAGGGTTGACGCCGAAGAGCGGGCACACGGCCGGGGTGAGCACGCCGGCGCCGGAGAGGGTTCTACTATGGATCTGGGGGAGGGGGGAGCTGGCAATGGAGATTGGGTGGACTAGTTGAGTGAAACGCGGGCGGGCGGTGGGGGGTGTTGGCGGCCTAGGTGAAAAGGGTGAAAAAATATCCCCGGTCGCCGCGCGGAAAGGCCTATGCAAACGATTGCCTCTAAGCGCTCATGTGCACAAAGAGAATAATTTCGTTTGAAATGAAGACATACTAATTTTGAAATGAAGACGTGAGTTCATCGTTTCGCCTCTAAATTTTTCCCACGTTAAGCAATCACCATTATACCACGGGTTTGATTTGCTGGTGCATTTCAGTTCTCGTGTGCTATATTTAAGACATTTTTTGGCATTTACCGTGCATTTTGGCATATAAATCAAATCCTAGTCGGACTGCATTTGCTGTCGAAAGGGATGAGGATTGCCGTTCGATCCGGGAGCATCCAACGGTGCAGACGTACGATCTGTGGGGTTTGGGTTCTGGCCAATCAGAACACACGACTCAGATCGCGCGTGGCAAGGGGGGCATCGGCCACGGTTTGGTAGGCACACGGCTTTCGTGAGTGAACCATGTGCTATTTGAAAACATTTACATGAACTAACAGCATATTTTCGTTTGAATGAAAACAAGAGTTCATCGTTTCACCTCCAAATTGTTTTCCACGGTAAGAAATCACCATTGTACCCTATGGTTCGATTTACTGGTGCATTTGAGGTATCGTTTGCTATATTTGAGTCATTTGCTATAGTTGCAACTACACGTGGGTGCTAGCTAGCAAGATCATTTGTGTGTCGCTTTGGGAGTTTTCATTCATTGTTCGAGAAACGGGAAAAAAATTCAAACAGTTCGGCCGCAGGGTGCGGCCAGAGGCGTAGGCCTTGTTGGTATTCTAATTACAGGAAATGCATATAGAGTCTAGAAATAACGAAAATCGGTGTGTCACCATGGCGTGCTCTCAGGATCCCATGGAAAAAAATTTGTAAAGTTTGGCACAAGTTTTGATGCTCACACCTTCCAAATCGGAGCATCTCACAAGAAGGATCATAGTTTCCAAAAGGAGACGTGGCACTTCAGACTCCAATCGTCAGTGACTACATCGTTCCGCCTCGAATTTTTTTCATGGTAAACAATCACGTATATACCCTAGGTTTGATCTTCTGGCCCATTTCAGGTCTCGTCTACTATATTTAAGTCATTTTTTTGCACTTACCTTACATTTAGTGCATATAAATTCAAAACCGTTCTACAACTACATCTGGGTGTTAGTTAGCAAAGAAGGTGTACAAATCATTTGTGTATCGCTTTGCGAGTTTTCATCCATTGTCCGAGAAACAGGGAGAAGTTTCAAACATTTCGGCCGTGAGGTGCGGCCACCGGCGTAGGCCTAGTTGGTATTTTAATTACAGGGAATTCAGATGGAGTCCAGACATCATCAAAATCGGTGTGTGCCCGTGGCGTGCTCTCACGACCCCGGGGAAAAAAATTGGTAAAGTTTGGCACAAGTTTTGATGATCGCTCCTTCCAAACCGGAGCATCTCACATGAAGGACCATGGTTTCCAAAAGGAGATGTGTCAATTCAAACTCCAGTGGCCGGTGACTTCATCGTTTGGCCTCATAAAAAATTTCACAGTACGCAATCACCATTATACCACGGGTTTGATTTTCTAACGCATTTCAGGTATCGTTTTCTATATTTAAGACATTTTTTGAATTTAACGTGCAATTTGTGGATATAAATAAAATCACAACCGGAACTGCATGTGATGTCGAAAGGGATGAGGATTGCGTTCGATCAAGGAGAATCCAACTATGCAGATGTTTGATCCGTGGGGTTTGGGTTCTGGCCAATCAGAACGCACGACTCAGATCGCACGCGTGGCAGGGGGGCATCGGCCACGGTTTAGTAGGCACACGGCTTTCGTGAGTGAACCATGTGCTATTTGAAAGCATTTACATGAACTAACAGCATATTTTCGTTTGAATGAAAACATGAGTTCATCGTTTCGCCTCCAATTTTTTCCACGGTAAGAAATCATGATTGTACCCTATGGTTCGATTTTCTGGTGCATTTGAGATGTTGTTTGCTATATTTGAGTCATTTTTTGCATATATATATATATATATATAGTCGTAACTACACGTGGGTGTTAGCAAGATCATTTGTGTGTCGCTTTGCGAGTTTTCATTCATTGTCCGAGAAACGGGAAAAAACTTCAAACAGTTCGGCCGCAGGGTGCGGCCACAGGCGTAGGCCTTGTTGGTTTTTTAATTACAGGAAATGCATATAGAGTTCGGAAATAACGAAAATTATTGTGTCACTGTGGCGTGCTCTCACGATCGCATGGAAAAAATTTGGTAAAGTTTGGCACAAGTTTTGGTGCTCGCACCTTCCATACCGGAGCATCTCACAAGAAGGATCATAGTTTCCAAAAGGAGACGCGGCACTTCGGACTCCAAATCATCAGTGACTACATCGTTCCGCCTCAAAAAAAATCATGGTAAACAATCACGGATATACCCTTGGTTTGATTTTCTGGCCCATTTCAGGTCTCGTCTGCTATGTTTAAGTCATTTTTGCACTTACCTTGCATTTAGTGCATATAAAGTCAAAACCCTACTACAACTACATGTGGGTGTTTTAGTTAGGCTATACTTAGGCTACTCATAGTGGAGAGTATCATATACTAGTATCATGCATATGATACTAGTGTATGATACTACCTTTAATTATAGTGCATAGTATAATAGAGTAGTATCATAGATGATCATATTTATTGCCATGCATGACACAAATTAGCATCGCATTTAACATGATACGGTATCTACCTATATGTTACTCTAACCCTCTCTATCTTCTTTAATTCTTTGCCACATCAGCACTTGCTATTTCTGAGGGTATGATACTGGCTATGATACTACCACTATGGCCAGCCTGATAGTGGGGAGTATCATATACTGGTATCATGCATATGATACTAGTGTATGATACTATGTACCTTCATAGTGCATAGTATCATAGAGTAGTATCATAGATGACCGTATTTATGGCCATGCATGACACAAAGTAGTATAACATTTATTATGTTACGGTATCTACCTATGTTACTCTAACCCACCCTCCCTTCTTTAATTCCTTGCCACATCATCATATTTGCTATTCCCGAGTGCATGATACCGGCTATGATACCCCCACTATGGCCAGCCTTATCAAAGAAGGTGTACAAATCATTTGTGCGTCGCTTTGCGAGTTTTCATCCGTTTGTCAGAGAAGCGGGGAGAAGTTTCAAACATTTCGGCCACGAGGTGCGGCCACTGGTGTAGGCCTAGTTGGTATTTTAATTACAGGAAATTCAGATGGAGTCCGGACATCATCAAAATCGATGTGTGCCCGTGGCGTGCTCTCACGACCCCGTGGAAAAAATTTGGTAAAGTTTGGCACAAGTTTTGATGATCGCTCCTTCCAAACCGGAGCATCTCACATGAAGGATCATGGTTTCCAAAAGGAGACGTGTCAATTCAAACTCCAGTGGCCAGTGACGTCATCGTTTAGCCTCATAAAAATTTCCACGGTACGCAATCACCATTATACCACGGGTTTGATTTTCTGGCGCATTTCAGGTATCGTTAGCTATATTTAAGACATTTTTTGAGTTTAACGTGCATTTTGTGCATAAAAATAAAATTACAACCGGAACTGCATTTGTTGTTGAAAGGGATGAGGATTGTCGTTCGATCTGGGAGCATCCAACGGTGCAGACGTACGATTGGTGGGGTTTGGGTTCTGGCCAATCAGAAAGCATGACTCAGATCGCGCGCGGGGTTTGGTCGGCACACGGCTTTCATGAACGAACCGTGTGCTATTCGCAAACCAGATTGCATATCTTTTGTTCACACATACTGGAGTGAGATCAATTGAGTGTGCTACCTCTATGATATAATAATAATAACAATAAACAATTCATATTCATTGCCTGAGCTAACAGCATATCAAGGTCAACATATTAACGGTTCTTGCATCAACAGAAAACCAGGCATAACTCACAAATTCAGTACACGCGACAGTTCTAAATTGAACGAATTAAGTTGCAAGGTAGGCATAAAGACTAGTCTTACGGCTTAATTCCCATGTACATGGGGGAACTGGGATCATTACGTTGACCCCGAATGAACTTGGGTTTTCTAATGATTTTACACTTCTCTGTTAGATGGGTGCGTGATCCCTTGGCTGGCAACTCAGCAAATTCATCGTACTCATCCTCATCAGCAACATCCTCGACACCCAGTACCCTCCTCTTCCCATGCATCACTACATGGCAGTTCTTATGCAAGGGGTCTTCCGCATAGAAAATCTGGGTAGCATCGCTGGCAAGAATGAACGGGTCCGCGTGATATGCCATCGTTGTCCTGTTAACACAGGTCTTCCTGTAATCATCAACCTTTACATGACCAAGAGGGATCCATGCGCACCTGAATAATGCCACCTTAACTTTCACATAGTTAAGCTCCCAAATCTCTTTGATGGTTCCATAGTATACCCTTTTATCAGCTTCATCTACAGTCATGCATTCTATTCGAACAGAGCTGTTCTGATATGAGGTCTTCTCACAACGTTCCTCAGTGTAGAACGTGTATCCATTTATGTCATATGCTTGGTATGTCAACACCGTAGGTGATGGCTTTTGTGCCAACCACGTAGCAATGTCATTGATGGATCCTTGTGCCAAACGATTCTTCAGCCATTCGGCGTAGTTCTTAGTGTGCTCCTTCATCTCCACATCTGATGAAGGCACCATTGGTAAGAAGCTTTGGCGTATCTCCGCCAAGTGTTCTTCGGCATAAGCGCTGAGAGCTGGGCTGTTAAGCAGTACCGTCAAATGGGCTTTCTCTGCCAATTCTTCGGGTGCAGCCATTTGCGTGCCAGCAAGGACCGGCTTACCTTTCAGCCTTCCCTCGTGGCGAGAGAGGGGCAAACCTATAGGTCTTTGTTTCATGTATTCGGTGCAAAACTCAACCACCTCCTCCGCGGTATAACCTTGTAGGATGCATGCCTCTCGATGGTTTCGGTTCCGACAATAGCGCTTCGGTATTCCCATGAACCGCTCGAAGGGATACATGTTGCGAAGAAACACAGGACCACAATACTTTATCTCGTCGACAAGGTGCACAGTGAGATGGACCATGACATCAAAGAATGACGGTGGGAAAAACATCTCTAGGTTGGACAATATTCTTGCAATATCCTCTTGCATATGATCCAACTCTTCAGGATCTACAAATTTCTGGCATAGTTGGTTGAAGAAATCACAGAGCTCAATGAGTGTGTTTCTTATATCTTTGTCCATCAGATTCCTGATGGCCACCGGGAGGATTTGTGTCAACATTACGTGGCAATCATGTGACTTCATGTGTCCCAACTTCATTTTACCTGAGCTCACATCCACGAGACTTCTGATGTTTGCGGAGTAGGAAGAGGGTGTCTTAACTGACAACAAATAGGTGAAGAATTGTGTTGCTTCTTTTGTACTGAAATTGTAACTCTGGCGAGCTTTGATGAATTTGTCATCATCTTCTGCTTTACTCTTGTGTTTTGATTAATCAGCAAGCATATCGAGCCGTGCACCGTCACCATCCTTTGTTTTACCTTTAATCTTGAGCAGAGTACCAAGGATGCTTTCACATACTTTCTTCTCTACGTGCATGACATCAATGCAGTGACATACACGTAGAATCTCCCAGTAAGGTAATTTCCAGAACACCAATTTCTTCTTAAACACTTGACCCTTGGGTGTTTGTTTCACCGTCAAAGTGTGCTTCTTGCCAAGCACAACATTAATTTGTTTAGCCATGTTGTGGACCACCTCCCCATCATAGGGTCTTGGGCCCACATCTACCTCTGTCGTACCATCAAATTCAGCTTTCATCTTTCGGTATGGGTGATTTCTCCGTAAGAACCTACGATGACGCAAATACACGGTTTTGCGCGAGTTGGGAAGAAATCTGCTAGCTGTCCTATCCATGCATGTGACACACCCTACATCTCCCTTTGTTTTTTGCCCCGATGTGTTGCCTAATGCCGGCATATCTTGAATGGTGTGCACCAGCATCGCATGTAGATTGAAAATCTCCTTTCTGTAAGCATCATAACATTTTACAGCAGGCGCATCTATCCACACTGTCAACAGTTCTTCTACCAGTAGCTGAAAGTAAATGTCGATGTCATTTCTAGGTTGCTTCGGGCCTTGGATAATCATTGACATCATAATGTATTTTTTCTTCATACACAACCAAGGAGCTAGATTATATATGCACAGAAGCACCGGCCATGTGCTGTGATTGGTGCTCATATCGCCAAAAGGATTCATCCCGTCAGTACACTCCCCGAGCCTTATACTTATAGGATCCTTGGCAAAGTCTTGAAACTTGTTGTCGATTAATTCCCACTGAGCCCCATCTTTCGGGTGCCTCATATATTTATCCACAGTTCACTCATCATGATGCCACCGCAACCTCTTTGCCTCTCTAGGGTTTGCAAACAAACGCCTCAACCTTGGAATTAAAGGCAAGTACCAAACAACCTTGAACAAGATTCCTGTCTTGATCTTGTCGTCCAATTTGTACTTGTCCTTTGCTCTCCTGCACTTGTATCGTGCATGCTTGCATGTGGGACATGCATGCAAATCTTTGTACTCACCACGGTACAATATCCAATCATTCACACAAGCGTGTATCTTCTGTACTTCAAGTTCCAATGGGCAAACAATTTTCTTCGCTTCGTTCGTGATTCTGGGGAGCACATTATCTTCCGGAAGAATTTCTTTGAAAAGACCTAACATCTCTGTGAAGCCCTTGTTTGATAGATCGTTTGCTGCTTTAAATCTGAGAAGCGCCAGGGTGGCACTCAACTTGGAATATATTTTTTTGCAACCTGGATACAATTCTTTCTTGGAGTCCGCATCAATGGTTGGCAGATCCTTGTACCCAATCATATCCTTTTTTGGGCCCTTGAAATATGCAATCATAGCAGCAAAATCTGGCATATCAAGATCATCGTCATCTGCGTCGACGTCTTGGTTTTCCAGTGGGCGTTTCGGCTTTCCGGTGTTCCATTGGTAGCTTGACGCCTCTGCCCTGATGTTAGATTCAACATCCATGTGACACTGACCGGGGTTTGGCACCTCGCAGCCCTGGGTATATTCATCCATGACCTGCTCTTCACCGTGTCTGGTCCAACGTGTATATCCATCCATTAATCCCCGAGAGAGTAAGTGCCACTGGACATCTCCAACTTCACGTGACTCTGTATTGGCACAATGAGTACATGGACACATGATGTAATCTGCATCACCAATTCTCCTCTTTGTACTTTCAGCCAAATTCATAAACTCTGTCACGCCACTGATAAAATATGTGGTTCTCCAATTCTTCATCCATTGAGATCGTTCCATCTGCACCACACGAATGGTAATTAAAAACAAAACAACAACATTAATACACGGATTAACTGATGCCCAAAGATGCGTGCATAAATCACAAGGTTTTATTTTCATAATTACTGAGGGCGCTCCATATTGTTATCCAGACGTGCAATGACAAAAAATTAATGGTCAGTCAATTTACATGCATAGTACTACAGCACTACCCATAGGAATTGAATACCTTAATTAAGCCACTCACGAAAAGAATACCTTAATTAATTAGCCACGCGGTGACCTCCACCTAGCAGACAGAGAAGCGCGATGCGGCGGCACACCGAGACAGCAGGGTCGAGGAGCAAAGCTTAGTGCGGCTACCGCCTGAAGTTCGACCTCCACTATCGCGCCATCGACCGTGATGGATGTGCTCCAATCACGCCGCCGCCGACCTCGAAGGTTGAGCTCCTCGTATCTCCCGCCGCAGATCGAGGATTGACCTCCTATGATGCCGCCACCGCCCACCGACTGAGGATTGACCTCTTATCCGGTAGCCGCTGCCTAGGCCGCCGCCGTCGCCACCATCTCTATCTGCAGAGCGGCTGTTTACACGGTATCACTGTAACTCAATTATATGTACAGGGTAGTACATCGCATACGGTTATGTAACGGCAACCGTGTCTCACCTATGTTGTCTTCTCACACGGTTTGGTGTGGAAATCGTGTGTGAAGTTGTAATACCTAACACAAACGACATGTATAAACAGTGTGCCGTATACAACATATAGTGCCATAAGTAGTTCCCGACCGTTAGCTTATCCCCACAGTTTCCCCATTTCCCGCAAATCCCTAGATAGCCTCCAAATTCCCTCGCGTGGCGCTGACATTGGGGCAATGCGGACGAGTGGTGCTGATGGTTTCGGTGCAGCTGCTCCTGCTCATATCGCCGCTCTCGGCAGCGCCGCCATGACGGTGGTCGCCGCCGAGCACTTGCCTAAGGTCATCAGAAGGCAGGTGTACTGCGGATCCGAATCGTCCTGTCAGGTTCCAATCTATCCCGATCTTTTTTAGCATGTCCAAAGCAGCTCCTTGCTGAATCCGTCCTGAATGACCCCCACCAGGAAAGTGATCTGCCGCCGGATCCGGAGCATGACTCCAGACTCCCGCAAGACGAGTTCGACTCCGAGTTTTGTGCCACCGAGAAGTACCAAAAGCTGAGTTGCGTGCACGGGCACACTCCCGCTCGACGTGTATGCACAGAGGGATTCGACATTGGCAAGCGGTTTCTCAGTTGCCCCTTAGAGGTTAGTGCTAAGTTCATCATTTTACTTGAGTTAATGCCACCGCTCATCCTGAATACTATTTAACATTGGCAGAGATATGAGTCTTGTGCCTTTGTTAACTGGTTGGATGAAGAATGGCATGGCAGGGCTCGGAGTGTTATCACCAAGCTCCCAAAAGATAACGTAAAGCTGAAGAAGAAACTGGCTGATCTGGAATGTACAATCAGTACAATGAAGCAAGAAAGAATCAATCACAGGCAACAGATGAAAGCAAGAGACAAGAAGGAACTAGCATGTGTAGTTGTGGTTGTCGCATTAGCAATGTTCTATGCGCTGTTTGCAATGATGATTAGGGGTTTTGTTTGACAGTATTGCTAAAGCACATCTAGATGTGCTCTAAGTAATGCACATCTAGGTCCTATGCCATTGATGTTACGCGAAGATTCGTGCAGATATTTTCCTTTGTCTCCTTTTCTTTTCCTTTGTAGTTTGATTATTACTGGCTTCATCAATAAGAAGAGCTCATTGTATTGCTTGCCAACTGTCCTACTCCGTTCGTACCAGTACTGGTGCATAATCCCAAAACTCGTTCTTTGTTTTTGTCCTGAAAAAAGAAATCAGCCAATAGGAGTCATGCGGCTAGTATGCATTCAATGACTTCAGACTACTTAGCATAACATGCATGCAATGGTCAATTCTCTACACACAATGGTATTGATTACCAAATAGTAATCATCAAGTTATCTCGTTTTTCCCCCACCAAGGTTGCCGGTACGGAGGGAGTAGAAGTACTACGAAAAATGCTTGTTTCATATTTGGACGCTCCAACGCGTGTGCGTAATTAATTATCACATTGAGAACTACGCAACCCCGGGAATTTGGAGCGACTGGGTACAAATAATTGCGGTTGATTATATCAGCGGTTAGATAATACGTCAACCCCCTCTTCAATTGGCATTTCCTCTTCTCTGCATACCCCGCTTGAGTGTCCACCATCTTCATCGTCCCTGGCAGGCCGCGCTACACACTTGCACACACTCTGCAATCTCGCTTTCTCGCAGTTTTTATACGACCGCAGCCATGTCGAGCGACAGCGAGGACGACAGTTCGGCCAGCAGTCTGGCGCCCGATGATAGGTTAACATCGGAATCATCCCGCTCGTCTTCCATGAGTCCGGCGTCGAGCCCAGACCTCGATTATATCTGGATCATGGAAGGGACGCCGCCTCCAGAGTCGTCAGACGACAACCAGACGAACGAGGAGCCGTCGAAGGACGAAGAAGAGGACGACGATGATGAGGAGGAGGAATGGTCGAACGAGGAGGAGGACGACGACGACAGCAACGACGATGACGACGGCGGCGGCGATGGAAAGCCAACGGTTAGCGGCAAGAAGCTTCCTCACCAAGACGATGTCGCAGGGCCATCCAACAACAAGAAGGACTAAATTAAGCAGACTGTATATATCTCTATTTCCGTTCGCTCATATTAATTTGTTATCTCTATTTATCCTGTCAATCTCATCGCAGACGGTTAGTAATACGTATTCGACAGAGATCTTCTACATTATTGCCCACATGTTGGTTTGTTGAACTGTGTGCCCTGACGAGCACACAATTCACAAAAAAGGCCGTATGGGTTGTCTATAATGATCGCACACAATTCTGATTACCGACCTGTTTGCCGGGTATCACAGACATCTTATTACGCCGAATCGTTTGTGTTCACCTCGATCATCGCAAACGGTTCATCGGAGCGAACTGTATGCCGTATATCACACACACCTTGATCAGGCTGCCCATTTCTGTTGTTTTGTCTCATCGCAAATAGTTCGTATGGATCAACCGTATGCCCCGCATCGCACACGCAACTAAAATCTGAACCGTGTTTGATGTATCATTCATCGCAAATGTTTTGCATCTTTTTTGATGGTTTTTTTACATCACCGTTTGCGATTAATGCATCGCACACAGTTTCGTCAAAGGGTCTCTGATCATAGTGTCGCGTTAGCAGCATCCTGCAGTAGTGTAAGTTCATGATAAATTAAGTTCAATTAATCAAATTACTAATGAACTCCCACTTAAATAAACATCCCTCAAGTTATCTAAGTGATACATGATCCAAATCAACTAACCCATGTCTGATCATCACGTGAGATGGGGTAGTCATCAATGGTGAACATCTCTATGTTTATCATATCTACTATATGGCTCATGTTCGACCTTTCGGTCTCCAGTGTTCCGAGACCATGTCTGTACATGCTAGGCTCATCAAGTTTAACCCAAGTATTCTGCATGTGCAAAACTGTCTTACACCCGTTGTATGTGAACGTAGAGTCTATCACACCCGATCATCACGTGGTGCTTCGAAACGACGAACTTTGGCAACGGTGCATACTCGGGGAGAACACTTTTGTCTTGAAATTTAGTGAAGGGATCATCTTATAATGCTACCGCCGTTCTAAGCAAAATAAGATGCATAAAGGATAAACATCACATGCAATCAAAATATGTGACATGATATGGCCATCATCAGCTTGTGCTTTTGATCTCCATCTCCAAAGCATCGTCATGATCTCCATCATCACCAGCTCGACACCTTGATCTCCATCGTTGCGTCGGGGTCATCTCGCCAACTATTGCTTCTACAACTATTGCTAACGCATAGAGATAAAGTAAAGCAATTACATGGCGCTTGCATTTCATACGATAAAGAGACAACCCTAAGGCTCCTGCCAGTTGTGGATATTGCAAAACATGGTCATCTCATACATCAACATATATCACATCACATCTTGACCATATCACATCACAACATGCCCTGCAAAAACAAGTTAGACGTCCTCTACTTTGTTGTTGCAAGTTTTACGTGGCTGCTACGGGCTTCTAGCAAGAACTGTTCTTAACTACGCAAAAACCACAATGGTGATTCATCAAGTTTGTTGTTTTAACCTTCTTCAAGGACCGGCCGTAGTCAAATTCGATTAAACTAAAGTAGGAGAAACAGACACCCGCCAGCCACCTTTATGCAAAATTAGTTGCATGTCTGTCGGTGGAACCGGTCTCATGTGCGTGGACATGTAAGGTTGGTCCGGGCCGCTTCATCCCACAATACCGCCGAATCAAAATAAAACGTTGGTGGTAAGCAGTATGACTATCACCGCCCACAACTCTTTGTGTTCTACTCGTGCATATCATCTACGCATAAACCTGGCTCGGATGCAACTGTTGGGAAACGTTGCATGGAAAAAAATCTACGCACACGCAAGATCTATCAAGGAGATGCATAACAACAAGAGGGGAGAGTGTGTCTATGTACCCTCGTAGACCGTAAGCGGAAGCATTTAGAAACACGGTTGATGTGGTCGAACTTCTTCGCGATCCAACCGATCGAGTACCGAACGTACGGCACCTCCGCGTTATGCACACGTTCAGCTCGGTGACGTCCTCCGCCTTCTTGATCCAGCAAGATGGCGAGGTAGTGGCTGAGTTCCGGCAGCACGACGACATGGTGACGGTGATGGTGAAGCTATCTCCCCAGGGCTTCACCTAAGCACTACGAAAATATGACCGGGGGTGTAAACGGTGGAGGGGGCGCCGCACACGGCTAAGCAATTGTTCTGTCTTGTGCTAGGCGCCCCCTCCAACATATATATAGGTGGGGGTGGAGGGAGCAGTCAGGAGGCGCCCCCAAGTAGGCCGAATCCTACTTGGGGTATTCCCCCAAGTGGCGCCCCCCTTCCTTATTTGGAGTGCGGGAGGAAGGAAGGAGGAGGTGCCCCCCCCCCCCCCCTTCCTTTCTCTCCTGAGGAGGGAAAGGCAGGAGGGGCCACCCCTCCCCTTTCCTTCCCCTAGGGCTGGCCAACCAAGGGAAGGGGCGCACCAGCCCCCTTGTGGGCTGGTCTGTCCCCCCTTTGGCCCATAAGGCCCATACACTTGCCGAGGGTGCCTGGAACCCCTTCCGGTGACCCGATGAGTACCCGGTGCACTCCGAAACTATTCCGGTGTCCAAATACCATCGTCCTATATATCAATATTTACCTCTCGACCATTTCGAGACTCCTCGTCATGTCCGTGATCTCATCTGGGACTCCGAACAACATTCGGTCACCAAAACATATAACTCATATAACATTATATCGTCAATGAACGTTAAGCGTGCGGACCCTACGTGTTCGAGAACTATGTAGACATGACCGAGAAACCTCTCCGGTCAATAACCAATAGCGGAACCTAGATGCCCATATTGCTCCTACATATTCTACGAAGATCTTTATTGGTCGTACCTTATGACAACATACGTAATTCGCTTTGTCCATCGGTATGTTACTTGCCCGAGATTCGATCGTCGGTATCTTCATACCTTGTTCAATCTCATTACCGGCAAGTCTCTTTACTCGTTCCATAATACATAATCCTGTAACTAACTCATTAGTCACTTTGCTTGCAAGGCTTCTTATGATGTGTATTACCGAGAGGGCCCAGAGATACTTCTCCGATAGTCGGAGTGACAAATCCTAATCTCGATATATGCCAACTCAACAAACACCTTCGGAGATACCTATAGAGCATCTTTATGATCACCCAGTTATGTACTGACGTTTGATAGCACACAAGGTATTCCTCCGGTATCCGGGAGTTGCATAATCTCATAGTCGAAGGAATATGTATTTGACATGAAGAAAGCAATAGCAATAAACTGAACAATCAATATGCTAAGCTAACGGATGGGTCTTGTCCATCACATCATTCTCCTAATGATGTGATCTCGTTATCAAATGACAACACATGTCTATGGGTAGGAAACCTTAACCATCTTTGATCAACGAGCTAGTCTAGTAGAGGCTTACTAGGGACACGGTATTTGTTTATGTATTCACACATGTATTTAAGTTTCCGATCAATACAATTCTAGCATGAATAATAAACCTTTATCATGATTTAGGAAATATAATAATAACTATTTTATTATTGCCTCTAGGGCATATTTCCATCACTAGCAACCCATCATCTACTTGCTACTTCCCAATGCCTTCCCCTAGGCCCAAATCATGGTGAAGTGTCATGTAGTCGATGTTCACATAACACCACTAGAGGAAAGACAACATACATCTCATTAAAATATCGAACGAATACCAAATTCACATGATTACTTATAACAAGACTTCTCCCATGTCCTCAAGAACAAAAGTAACTACTCACAAAGCATGTTCATGTTCAAGATCAGAGGGGTATTGAGTATCATTAAGGATCTGAACATATGATCTTCCACCAAATAAACCAACTAGCATCAACTACCAAGAGTAATCAACACTACTAGCAACCCATAGGTACCAATCTGAGGTTTTGAGACAAAGATTGAATACAAGAGATGAACTAGGGTTTGAGATGAGATGGTGCTGGTGAAGATTTTGATGAAGATTGGTCCTCCCACGATGAGAGAATCATTGGTGATGATGATGGCTTCGATTTCCCCCTCTCAGAGGGAAGTTTCCCCAGCAGAATCGCTCCGTCGAAGCCCTAGATTTCTTCTGCCCAGGTTCCGCCTCGAGATGGCGGTGCTTCATCCCGAAAGTCTCCTCCTTATTTTTTCTAGGTCAAAACACTTCATATAGCAGAAGATGGGCACCGAGGGCTGGCCAGGGGGCCCACAAGCTCAGGGGGCATGCCCTGGGGGGTAGGGCGCGCCCCCCAGGCTTGTGGCCACCTGGTGGGTCCCCTCCTGGTATTTCTTCGCCCAGTATTTTTTATATATTCCAAAATAATTCTTCGTAACATTTCAGGACATTTGGAGTTGTGCAGAATAGGGATCTCAGATTTGCTCCTTTCTGGTCCAGAATTCCAGCTGCCGGCATTCTCCCTCTTCATGTGAATCTTGTAAAATAAGAGAGAAAAGGTATGCAAATTGCACCGTAGAGTGTAATAACAGTCCATAATGCAATAATTATCAACATAAAAACATGATGAAAAATGGATGTATCAACTCCCCCAAGCTTAGACCTCGCTTGTCCTCAAGCGAAAGCCGAAATCAAAAATCATGACCACATGTTTAGAGATAGAGGTGTCGATAAAACAAAATACGGACATGAAGGCATCATGATTATCATTAGAACATCAATATATTTGGTCATATAACTTCTCATGCTAAAGTGATAGTTCGTTCACAAGGTAAAGTATGAACCATAAACTTCATTGAAAACTAACAAACTATGATCTCAGTCATTGATGCGATTGCAATTTGTCATAATGTTAGAAAGAGTCAATGTAAGAGCTTTTATTTAGCAAGTTCGCATACTCAACCATCATTTAATCTTTCATAATTGCTAACACTCACGCGATACTTATGAGATCAAAGCTTCAGTCAGACACATAGAAAGATAGGGGCTTATAATTTCCCCTCCCAACCATTTACCTCAAGGGTAATGTCAACAATAATAACTCATGATCACCTACATTCGAGTGGATATGTGTGTCGAGATCTTTCCCCAACACATGATGAAAGTGACTAGATGAAATTCCCATGTGTCCTCAAGAACGCTTTGCTTGCTATAAGAGAAAGTTCCGGCCTGTCCTTTGCTATAAAAAGGATTGGGCTACCTTGCTGCACCTTTTTTACTATTGCTACTTGTTGCTCGTTACAAATTACCTTGCTATCAAACTATCTGTTACCGATAATTTTAGTGCTTGCAGACAATACCTTGCTGAAAACCGCTTGTCATTTCCTTCTGCTCCATGTTGGGTTCGACACTCTTATCGAAAGGACTATACTTGTGGGTCATCAATCATCCTGTGTCAATCGATCATCATCATCATCCACAGTTGTATTATTAGTCGGTTCAACCTCATCTTCAACAACAACTTGATCAACATCTTCTTCAGTGATAACAAGCACATTCCCAAAAGTAGATGTACCAGCATTTGAATCATCATTGCCTGGATCATCTTCAATGCCATTGTCTTCAACACACATCCCTAAAGCTTGCATAAAGTCTACACTAGGAGCTGTGAGACCATCTTTGCATGTCAAAGTTTGCACATATGAACCAACCTAATAGGCATCACTTAAGTTGTTGTCCCAGTTGGGAGTCACATTGTCTTCAAAATAGGTGCTCGACGTATATCAAACTCAGTTTACTGACCAAGTTTGAATTTCACTCTGTTATCATGAATGTTTCGTTCTGCAAAAAATTTGTCCACAAACAACAACAACAAGTTTTTTTAGATACATGTTTATGGCAAATGATTGTTGAACATACTAATTTAACTATGCTAATACATCATCTGATTTTTGGTGTCTTTTCAGGTTGTTGATCATACCTCAGCACCAACTGGATAGCGATTCATGTGCAGTGAACCAAAATAGGTAGCCTGCACAATACAAACAAAGTTAAGTCATTTTGAAACATCTTTTTTTTCTGTCAACCACAAAACAACTTGAGTGTCACCCTTCTGTGTATCGGTATAAACCTCAGAATCAGTAGCAAGCAGCATTTGTGTATATGACATGTCCATGCCCAAACCTTCATCCAATTCCCCTGCCTGCAAATTTTTTGGGGTTCAAATTTGCTTTAGATACAATTCATATATACTGGAAAACAGAAAACACACTATTTTTCATGTTCTACCAAAGCATTTTACTGATTTTTTATAACAAAAAACTTACAGCCTGTTGCTGCTGCAAAAAAGAGGCAACATGCTGACCAGTCAGAGGAATCGAGCTACCAGTACCAACAGCCGGAGGATTTGCTACTATTGCAAACTCATGAACCGAAACGAGTAAGGGGGAAACATCGGCACAAAACTTGCTCAGCTGTTCTGCATTCCAAACAGGATGTGCACAAACATTGCTCCTGGATATTGGTATTTTCCAAGCTGCAATGGCTGCAAACAAAGTAGACAGTAAGTTTTCTTGCACTTCCTTTTTTATTGGTTCCAAATAACAATTTTGAAGCAATGTTTTTTGGGTTTCCTCTGAAACTTGCCTGAGTACCAATGTAGTCCCCTACAAAATTGCCTTCATGACCTGTAGCCAAGAGATTTTTTTAATCAAAAATATGATGTACACAATCATTGTTATTCTGCTTCAATTTTCTGAATATCATGCTTTTATATATGGCTTCTTTTTCTTTTCAGTTTCACTCACATGTTTGTTCATGTCAAAGATATTTTAGTTCTTTTTTTACTTTGAATGAGATGAATACTTGTTCACACTCAGTAGGCTATCTATGTTTCAACATTTTTTCAGTTGACGCAAAATTTCATCAGGTTGTAGATAGACAAGATCTGAATGCCAGCTTGGTTGGTATTGTTGTTGTAGTGTAGTAACTAGTAACTGTCCCCTAAAGTGTTCCTTTTTATTTTTGTGCTTTTTAGGGTGCTCTTTTTTTAGGTACCAAAATTCTGAGGTATCTGTCATCGAATGATGTAGCATTTGTGGATCAGGTCAGTCAAAGAGAGAGGTATTTTTTACGTACAAGCATATAGGATTTTTGAAGTGCGGGTGGGGGGGAGGTTTCTGCTGAAGAAAAAGTATGTGCACCTACATTTTAGGTTCCTGCTTGTTCACAGTAAGTAGTTTTTTCAAATAGCTATTTTGTCACAACACTTTTTGGACATGTGCAGACTATCTATATATTAAAACTGAAGTTTTTGGA
This sequence comes from Thinopyrum elongatum, assembly GCA_011799875.1. Taxonomy (NCBI): domain Eukaryota; kingdom Viridiplantae; phylum Streptophyta; class Magnoliopsida; order Poales; family Poaceae; genus Thinopyrum; species Thinopyrum elongatum. The sequence continues at coordinate 611,760,738 of CM022303.1, forward strand.
CATGTCCAGTTAGTTTCCCCTCTCCTTTTCATTTGCTTGCTTATGGACTGCTACAATTGCACAAACACAGTGGTATGCATTGATCTAGTTATGGGTTGTTTTGTTTCTTTTTTTTAGCTGACACATACATAGTGCTATAATCTAATGAACTACCTGTTTGCTTCATTTTTTCCAGCCCAAGCATAGAAAGTTGCCCCACGAAGGATGAAACAAGGAAAATGTTGACATGCACAGGAGGAAGATGGGGTTTCTGAAAGAAGCAGAATTTCTGGACAGAGAGAAGAATTCGACAAGGGATCTACACATGCAGTATTCTTTTGGGGACAAATTTAGCGCAAAAACACTCACCCTGGTAAGAGCTTCCACTGCCCGACATTTTTTTATCTTGGAGCTTCCTCCTTTTCTTTCTTTTTTAGATCTCCCAATTTTGTCTCTCTTGGTCCAACCATGACGGATGTGTCTGTGTGTGTGGGGGGGGCGAAGGAGGATGGAATGGATGGGAGGACGCACAAGAGGGCAAGGGTTATCGGGTGGAGGGGCGAGGATAATGGGGGGTGGGAGGCGTAGGATAGTTGTGATGATCACCTGACAAAAGACATAGGAAGCATCCTAAACCGGTACCTTGTCTGGGTTTGTGTTCACTTTTTCCCCATCCAAGGTTGTTTGACAAGTAAAGTGTCTGTAAGGCCTTTGACAGGTGAGTTTCGAACCCGCGATCTCCTGCTCTAACATAAGTTGTGCTAACCACCTCGCCACCAACACCTGATTTGTTCATTTCCATCTTTTTACTACTTTTCTTCTTTCTTCTTTTCCCTTTTTCTTTTTTCGTGTTCCTTTTTTACTGGAACAGTTTTGTTAGTATTTTTTTCAAATTGAATGATTTTTTTTAAAATTGATGAACCTTTTTCAAATTGAAGAAACTTTTTTTCAAAATCAATAAACTTTTCTCAAAATCAATGTACTTTTTAAAGATGTTTTGAACTTTTTTGAAAAACGATGAATTTTTTTGAAAATTTATGAACCTATTTTGAGAATCTATGAATTTTTTATTTTTTGAAATCGGTGATCTTTTTTTGAGAATCGATGGATTTTTTCCAGATTTTGTGAACTTTTTTGAAAATTGATGAACCTTTTTTTCAAAATCGATAGAACTTCCTCCGCCGATTCAGCAGGGTGTTCTGTGAGCCGTGAATCGATGAACAGTTGCGTGTTCGTGGGCCGGCCCACCAGGGTGCTGCAGTAAGTGCCCGTTGCGTCAACCGGCGCATATAAGGCACTCTATAGGAGCTCCCGTTGGGGGCAGGCGGTGGGGGCTGGGGGTTGGGCCGCGACAAACAAACAGACAACCGGGACAAAACAAACAGGCCTGAGAGGAACGAAGTTGTCAACGGGAGGAAGGAACCGATCATTGTAAGGGAGGGGCCATAATGTAGATGACGTCATTTTAGATGTGAGGTAGTATCTCATACCCAGATGTGACATAGTTGGACCCTTTCTGATAACGGGATTGCTAAAACTCAGCTAGCCGAGATTTAATTTGGTTTCATTCACTTTGTCAGCCGTTGGATTAAAAGCGCAGTTATTCGTGCGAGATGAGCGAACCGGTTGTTCGTGTCATCGTATGAGCAGTGCAGGCCAGTGGCCCATGTAGGGAGCGCCTGGAGCAGCCTTTTTAGGTAGCTTTTTTTCTTTTTATATTCAGAAGCTAAGCTTGTTTCCTGTTCGATGCCACCAAGCATCATTGTCGCATTTTTATCCTCTGTTCTTAGTCTTCAGCAGTGGTTGTTTCTTTTTTCTAAAAGATCCTTTTCCATTGTTTGAACGTATACAATTTTTAGTAGTTCTTTTTTATGTAAAATAATTGTTTTAGATTTTTTTAGTACAATTTTTAATAGTTGTTTTACCGGTTGTAGTTGCATGTCTACTACTAGACATGCAACTATATGTGTTGTAATCCGATTGAAACTCGAGTCGGAAGGAGGTTTATTGGGCCAGTTGCATGTCCACCACTAGATATGCAACTGAAAACATTTGTAGTCTGACTGCAACTACAGCTGCGTCCAGATTGTTTTTTCTCAATACAATGTTTTTTTTCTTTTTATGATTTCTTGATTCTTCTTTTTGGATAGAAAGTGGGAAAGAGTAGTGAGACAAAAGGGCCCAACTTTTTAATTATTTAGTTTTCTTTGTTTGTTTTTAAAACATTTACTATTTACTCATATATTTTGTCCTCCGCGTGTAACTGCACACACAACCAAACTATGCACAATTTGCAAGAGACATAATACACACACAACCTTTCTACTGTCCAACTAGTTTCCGTTATTGTTTCATTGTTTATACTTTATTTCTTCCTTTCTATTTGGAAATATATTTTTTTTCATTTTTTTTATTTTTTAAAGGTTGTGTGTGTATGCCGGCGAAGTCTTTCTTTTCAATTTCTTTTGTTTATTTTGTTGTAGTTGCAACTGCCCTAACCCGAGCGCAACTGCAACTCAGCACATCGTAGCGCAACCACAAGACTAAATATGACCGCAACCGGGGGTCGGAGGGAGGGTGTCAGTGCCGGCGAAGTCTTTTACATTTTTTTGTTGGAGTTGCAACCGCCCCAACCCGAGCGCAACTGCAACTCAGCACACCCAAGCGTAACCGCAAGATGTATAATATGACTGCAACTGGGGGTCAAGGCGTGGGGTTGTCAGCGCCAGTGAAGTCTTTTTCATTATTTTTTGTTTTTCTTGTTGTAGTTGCAACCACCCCAACCCAAGCGCAACTGCAACTCGGTACAACCAAGAGCAACCGCAAGACGTATAATGTGATTGCAACCAGGGGGTCGAGGTGTGGGGTTGCCAGTGCCGACGAAGTCTTTTTCATTTTTTTTGGTTTATTTTTTTCTTGTAGTTGCAACCGCCCCAACCCGAGCGCAACTGCAACTCAGCACACCATAGCGCAATTGCAACTCAGCACACCATAGCGCAACCGCAAGACATAAATGTGACCGTAACCAGGGGTCGGAGGGAGGGTGTCAACGCCGATGAAGTCTTTTTCATTTTTTTGTTGTACTTGCAACGGCCCCAACCCGAGCACAACTGCAACTCAGCACACCCAAGCGCAATCACAAGATGTATAATGTGACCGCAACGGGGGGTCAGGGGGTGGGGTTGTCGGCACCGGGGAAGTCTTCTTTTTTCATTTTTTTTGTTGTAGTTGCAACCGCTCCAACCTGAGCGCAACTGCAACTCAGCACACCCAAACACAACCACAAGATGTATAATGTGACCGCAACTAGGGGGTCGAGGGGTGGGGTTGTCGGCGCCGGCGAAGTCTTTCTTTTCAAATTTTGTTTAGTTTTTTTTTGTTGTAGTTGCAACCGCCCCAACCCGAGCGCGACTGCAACTCAGCACACCGTAGCGCAACCGCAAGACCTAAATATGGCCGCAACCGGGGGTCGCAGGGAGGGTGTCAGCGCCGGCGAAGTCTTTTTCATTTTTTTTGATGTAGTTGCAACCGCCCCACCCCGTGCGCAACTGCAAGTCAGCATATCTAAGCGCAACCGCAAGTTGTATAATGTGACTGCAACCGAGGGTCAGTGGGAGGGTTGTCGGCGCCGGCAAAGTCTTTTTTGTTGATGTCGTAGTTGCAACCGCCCCAACCCGAGCGTAGCTGCAACTCAGCACACCCAAGCGCAACCGCAAGACGTATAATGTGACCGCAACTAGGAGATCGGAGGAGGGTTGTCGGCGCCGGTGAAGTCTTTCTTTTCTTTTTGTTGTACTTGCAACCGCCCCAACCCCAAGCGCAACTGCAACTCAGCACACCCAAGTGCAACCGCAATACGTATAATGTGATCGCAACCGGGGGTCGAGGGGAGGGTTGTCGGCGCCGGCGAAGTTTTTTTATAAAAAAAAAAAATTGTTGTAGTTGCAACCGCCCAACCCGAGCGCAATTGCAACTCAGCACACTCAAGCACAACCGCAAGACGTATAATGTGACCGCAACCGGGGGGTCGATGGGTTGAGTTGTCGGCGCCGGCGAAGTCTTTTTCATTTTTTGTTGTAGTTGCAACCGCCACGACCCGACCGCAATTGCAACGCAGCACACCCAAGCACAACCGCAAATGTATAACGTGACCGCAACTAGGGGGGTCGAGGCGTGGGGTTGTCAGCGCCGGTGAAGTCTTTTTCACTATATATATATATATTGTAGTTGCAAACCGCCCCAACCCGAGCGCAACTACAACTCAGCATACCATAGCGCAACCGCAAGACATAAATGTCACCGCAATCAGGGGTCGGAGGGAGGGTGTCGCAACTCCAAATGTCACAACACTCACACAATTGGTGCAATCAAATTGGTTTTACTCAAACATTCAGATTGTTACATAGCTCGCTAGTACCAAGCACAAATATAACCCTAGTTATATATGCAATGATATTTTTTTTCAAATACTTGGTGCACTTTTTTGATACGTGACATTTTTCAAAAATACATGGTGAACATGTTCTATGCGATAAACTTTTTTATGTACATATGTATTTTTTAAATTTTTCACAGTATTTTTTTCTAGCTGTTTAACATTTTCTTTTCTAGGAAATTCATTTGAAAAAAATTAATAATGTTTGGCACAAAACAAGGCAGGGCCCAGGCAGAGGCTCCTCCGAGCTATTGTTGTCGAGCAAAAAAAACTAAAAACAACAACAGGAAAACCCTCCCAAAATCATGGTAAGGGCCCAGCTGCTTCATGCTTCTATTCGTCAACAACGAACAACGGACAGCTTTCGTTATTGTACACTGGCCTATGAAAAAACAACAAACAACGAACGGCCCAGGAAGAAGTAGCGACAATATAGAACAACCACACTTTTTGTATACAGATGGATGACGTCATGTGAATGAGACCAATTTATATCTCATCTAAATGAGTTCTAGACACTCCCTTCTGATAAAAGGTGTCGCGAGCTGCATCTTATGGTGAAAGATGAAATTCATTCTTTTCTTCTTTCTAGATAATAGAGACCCACTTGTCTACGATCGATAGTACCATCGAAAATTATTGGCAACTATACCAACTATCCATTTCCGCAAGAAAGATTTTAATTCGGCCACTATAAAATCACTTCGATTATCTACAGCAATACCTGATGACACCTAACTCTTCAGTTATGCAGCTACTGCATCATCACCATGATCAGAAACATATCTAGCTTCCTCGCTGCGGCTACTTCGGCTAGTCCAAATCAGACGCAGGGCGCTGATGAGGAAGCTGCATGCTGGAGATATCCTCCCGCGGAAGATGACCCAGAGAACCTTCTCCCTGGGTGTGGCCTGCGTCCCCAAGCTTCGCATCGCTCTCGTGCAGTGGCAAGGTACACTTTCTGTTCTTCCTGAAGACGAGATAGAGGATCGCGGCGATGTATATCAGCATGCCGAGGAACCCAAATATCCCGGAGAACACTTGGGAGACGGTGGATAGTCCGCTGTGAAGAAGCAGCCTGACGAAGCTTGTTATCAGGAAGTAGATGTTGATGATCATGATGAAGGAGCCGATCGCCCATGTGAGCACGGAAATCTACATTGGAATGGAAAATGGACGCATTTTTGTGAGTAATTGGATTGCTGCAGCATCATTGTGTATATCCAAATTATGCGATGAACGACTTACGAATCTTGAATTTGTGTGTGGCCCCATCTTTGTTTTGCTGCTGGTGAATTTAAGGAGTGGCACTAGAGCAAAAGGAAGTTCAAATGACAGAATCATCTGCATACAGCAGTAGGGAATTAATTAGAAGTAGACTTAGGAAATGAACAGTGTGACTGCATGTGCAGTGCACCGAAGCAAAGATCATCAGCAATGTAATGTTAAGAACAGAGTTTCAGTGATTACCGAAGCAATGATAATCAACTTCCCAGCTGCTGACGAACCGCCAATTAGTGACACAATCAGACTAGGCACAATTGCCAGGGACCTAGTTAGAAGGTTCCGTAACCAGGGCGTCATCCGAAGATCCAGAAACCCCTGGTGTAAGAAAAGAGTAAAGGTCAACCTCTATTAGATGACAATTCATATAACTGGAATATGATATTTTTCATTATGCAGATAAAAGATTTGGAAGAAAAAAGCAGGCAATCTCAGTCATATATTTTGCCCGAAGCTTTACTACCATCTCTACACATTTTATCCACAATCTAGTTTAGCTTGATTAAGCCTGCAATACCAATGGTAGATACACCATGTTTTCTAACTTTCCTGCTCATTTTATTCACAATTTATTTAAACAAGAAAAGATGGAACATCAATACGAGAATACATTCAAAACATGATATTTTTTCTAATAATTACTTTCAACATCAAACCTACATAAAGCTCAATAAGATACTAAATGTCGGTAACAATCGCACAACATGGTCAGTTTGTCACCTCTGTTATTAACATTCGTGATATATTCTGAGCCTTCATGCATTAACAAGATATGGTGTGCCAATAAGCTTTGCGGATTGCAACATATGGCTAACAATGAAGAATAGTAATAGAAGTGATACAAAACCTGCATGACATATTGTCCTGCATAAGTTCCTGTAATCGTAGAACTCTGGCCAGATGCCAATAAGGCAATAGCGAACACCTTTGAGCTCCAATTTCCGAGGACATTCTACAACAATAGGCAGAAGGCGATATGGGATCAGAATGTATACTGCAATATGGAATGTCTATTTGAGAGCCCTTAATGCATGAGTACTACTTCCACAAAAATTTAGTAAAAGCCAAATCCTCAAAGTAAGAAATAACTTCTTTTATCAGAAAGCGTTTCATATTTATCAAAATAAGAAAAAGAAGGAGGTTTGCATAAGACCTTTGCAAATGCCCAGCTTAGCACATGACGTATACAGCAACGTCTTTCAACAAATGTCCATCTAATTAGCAGAAAACTTCTGCCGAAACCATAGTACTCCCTCCGTCCCGAATTTCTTGTCACATAAATGGGTAAAAATGGATGTATTCTAGAACTAAAATAGGTACATCCATTTCTGCGACAAGTAATTCCGGACGGAGGGAGTATCTAGCACAAAATGAACAACATAGTCTACATCACCAGCTAATAAAACAATACAAACACCATAAGTATCTGACCAACCTTTAACAAGAATGAAGCTTTGTTAAGATCTAGATCATTGCAATTCATCCGGTCTTCAGGGTTCAAATTATCTGCACTGCAAACTGCACCACTAACAGATATGATAGAGATGTTGATCAGAAAGGCTACTGTGAGGGCAAATGCACTTTCAATCATATAGAATCTACAGGCCTCCTGCAAGAAAGTGGAAACAAATGTATGTCATCTTCAGGCTTGTGCTTCTGAAATTAGTAACGAAGATATGCTCAGAAGTTGGAACACATAAATTGTTTAGTCTCAATTTAGTAGAGCACATCAGCAAGGATAAACAAATTAGGTGTACATATCAGGTATCAAATTAAGAGTATATTAACGCTGATAGAAAAATTCAGTTATACATCGAATATCAGATAATATTCATTAGGTTAAGTTAAGATAGATTACTTTGATCCCATGAACTGATCGTGGTACTTTTCTGGATAGTACCAATGCTGAGTGGAGAAAAAGATTGTGCCTGCATTTTTTTTTATCAAAACATGAAAAAGGTCCGATGTTACAAATTATAGAAATATTTGAGGGAACATGGTGGATGTGTAGCTTACGGCATCACCATAGCACCAAGTAGTGAGATAGCAAGACCTGTAGCTCCATCTCCTTTAATTTCAGGAACAAAAAGGCCTCGCACAACTTCTGAAGAATTTGGTTTAGAATACCCAAGTTCAACCAAGAAGCAAGTTGCTATCAAGAATACCAGAAATGCTATCAGAAATTCCAGTTTACGGACCTGCACAAAGCAAATCAATATGCAACATGAGCAACAAGAGATATAGAGAGAGTGTTTGTGCTTGTGAACTAATACAATACTGATGATCTGCTAATGTATGCTAACTGCTAGAAAAGCACATTTAAATACTGGTTTGTTTTGTTATATAACAAGTGAAAACAAACACATCGCCCCTTCCAAGAAAATAAATTACGTCTGGAATCAAAACTAAACTTCATAGAAAAATACTTGCTGGTGAAAAATATTGTGAAGATAAACAGGACATGTTCTTACCCCATATTGTTGCAGGAACAGGAGCATCAGAGTGCTGAGCCCAGTTATGAGAACACCACACCATATCGGAATTTTGAAGAGCATGTTCAAAGCAAAAGCGGTTCCAATTACTGAAACGAATAAGCAACCACCAAAGCTGGTTAGATAAAATTACAACTTTAACTGACAGTTTCGTTATCACAAAATGCTATTTTAAATTTGGATCTGCTTTATAGTATGACATCATCTGCAATATGACGAAACGGCAGAACTACTGAATCCAGGTAGCTCTGTAGTTCAGTTAGAATGCATCGTTTGCACGTTTTAGTACCTTCAGGAATGTCGCACGCAACTACAGCCAGTTCTGCAAGAATCCATAAGATGAAATTTGTGACCTTGGGATATTCAGCCCTGCAGTGCTCAGCAAGATGCTTCCCTATCATGCAGCGGAAGTTTAAAAAATAATTAGCAATATACACTCAACGAAACAAGGATAAGTGTTAGTGCTGCATGTCTCATAATACTGACCAGTCACAACCCCAAGGCTGGCTGCAAGTGATTGAATTACAAGTGCAGCACACGACGCGATAAGTATGATCCAAAGAAGCTGCCAACAAAACAAGATGGTCATGCTTAATGGTAGATATAATCATGAGATAGCTGAATGGCAGATGAAGGAAGTACAGTCCATAGAGTTCCCAACTTTAAAGGAAAGATAGGATGGACAGTACCCAAAAATATGCTAGAGACAAGGGAAATAAGGACACACCTCATATTTGTATTGTGCTCCAGCCTGTAGGTCCGTCTCAACTGCAATATGGACAAAATTTATTTTCATGAGCTGAAAGCGATAGCAAATGAATAGACAGAATAAAATTAACAGCAAATCCAGCTAATCTTACAATTGCCAGGATCGATATACGCGATAGAGACGAGAAAACCGGGCCCTATATATGAAAATAAGTTCTTCCAGCTATTTTTCTGCAATAGCACCAAAAAAAACCAATAGTTAGTTAGTTTTCCTCATCTGTATCCACTGTCCAGAAATAAATTCAGCAAACAAACTGATTTGGCACGTAAGGTCAAGAAACTGCAAATTATTTACACGTCAGTACATGAGACGCACATGCAAGAACTATCTTGTACTGTAGGAGGAAAGAGTGGGCCTGACTGATAACCCTTGAAATTAGCTGCATACCATGATGATATATTTTCTTTCTTTTTTCAAAACCAATCAAGAACTATCAAGCACATGTACCATACCTCAGGGATAACAATCTGATCAACATCTATGCTGTCAATGAGAGGAGTCCCCGGTCCATTCGAGAGGTTGTTGTTCTGCCCGACGCTAGTCATGAACTGCGGCTGCGACAAGCATTGCCTTGGGCCACTCATACTCACTCTCTCCCAAGGACCCTGACCCTCTCAAGCCAGTGAGCTGCAAACACAATGGAACAAGGGGCGGTTATTTATAGGTACGCTTTGCAATGACGCTATCTCGCCCGCTTAAGTACACAAAGAATATGCCTAGTGGAGGCGTAAGAAATCTTCCCAGCAGTAGGATTGCAAGTGTAAGGACCATAGCCACTAACACGAGAAGATAAGAATAAGATAGATGAACATCAAGACCCGGAAGCAGTGGACTGCAGAAAAGATATGTACTTATACTAGTACTGCATAGTGTGTGTGTGTGTGCGTGTACACAAAAGTGGCAATTTTCAACCAATCTTGATCTGCCAATTGGGACGACGCTCTGAGGCCTGAGCCAAAGACGTCTGCTTTAGACAGGGATATATATTCGTCCGCGCAAATTGGACGGCCTGGAGGTAAAGGGAGTTGAATGTGTGATTACCAACGCAGCATCGAGAATATAGAAGCAATAAACAGTACCTAATGGTATCTTTCAGCGGTGGCTAATATTGAATTGCCAGCTTCAACGCCAACGGCGACGTAGTAGCGCCAGCTTTATCCCATACGGAAGCTATAAGCAATTGGGACGGGATCCTACGGACATGTGGTGCAAGAGGGAAGTAAAATAATATATGGAGTGGGGTTTGGGGCTTGATGGCCGGTTGGAGTGGCATGAGGTCATCAATCTCAGACGGCACGAACGAAAAGATGGCACTAAACCGCGAGGGTTAAGGAATCCGGGCAGCAATGGAGGGTCCTCCTCATAGGTGGATGAGAAAGGTAAGAATTAACTAGGGAAAAAAGGATTGGGATTAAGAGCGGAGCTTGTGCGTGCGTGCGTGCGTGCATCTCTTTCCGAGAATCCCAGGAGAAATGGCTCCGTCTCCGTGGGGAAAATCTCCTCTCTTGCGGCGATCACGCCGATGGGATTATTACACAGCTAAAACGAAAAACAGAGTCCCGCCAGATGGGCGGCGCTGCCGCGGCGGGGGAAGTGTGCCCGGATCTGAGCGGCGCGAATTGCATGGCCTGGAGACCGGAGAGGGAGGAGAGGGCCCGTGCGCTGCGTACCTGACCTCGGACGGTTGGGCTTGGACGGCGGCGGCGGGGCGGGAGGAGGAAGAGAAGGGCGGAGACGTCGCCGCCTCTTCTTACCTCGTCTTCTCCTGCTCTGCGCCCTCACGTCTCCTGGCAGACAGAACAGGAGTCGCCGAGTGGAGTCCCGTGGTCCAGCACAGTCCAAGGAAAGGAAGTACGTTTCGTCTGACACGAGCGGAGCCCGCGCGCCACGTTGCTCGCCGTCGGGCCGGGGGAGCACGGGGCCGTGTCCGTCCGATCACGCCGTTCTGCTTCTTTTTTCTTTGAGCTGCACGCCGTTCCAAGCAAACCCGTCTCCGTCTGTGTGCTTCCGGTGGCTCGGAAGAATGGAAGGTCACCGACCTCTCTGCTTTCGCTCTCGTGGGCGTGGACCGGCCGCTGCAGCGGATACGGACGGGACGGGGTCGAGAGGAGTCGCCGTTCCAAGAGAGAGAAAGCCGAACATTTCGCACCGCACGACCCAGAAAAGCGACTCATGGTTTGCTGCCCACCGATCGGTGTCAGTGTTGATGGCAGTACTTTTTTTTAAGACATGTCTTATTTAAAAGATTAGATCAATTATAAAATTTCACCGAAGGTATAAAGTATCTTAAACATAATAAAAATTACATTGAGATTTTGAGACTAATGAACGGTTATTACCGCCGCCAGAACAAGCCGCTGTCACCGCTCGACGTAGCCGGCTTGACCTTACAGATGACAGTCGGGAAGTCTTCGTGCGCGTACCCCTAAGGACCGATGCCCTGTAGCCACAATCGTCGCCTGCATAGATCTAAAGCACATGACGACAAATCTCGGCACATGACGAGAAACCCTAACCTCACTGTTCCAAGGAGACGACAAGAATCTACCATCGACTACAACCAGACGGACGAAGTCGAGAAGTATCGGAGCCTGGAAGATAAACTCGAAGAAAAAGCGTCGCCATCCACCCGAGCCCCGCGCATGCGAGGACTAAAAGCCTAAACTAAGTTACTAGCCAGAGTAGAAGCACTAGGATTCCCTTCCCCGCCATGGCCACCGGAGCGGCAAGCAGAGGGGAGGCGAATCCACGGACTGATCAATGAAGCCAGGAGAGGAGAATTTGGCATGGCCGCGCACCTTATTTTGTGGGAGCTCGTCCGAGAGAAATCTCAAAATTAAGCATGTTCGGCTTGCAGCAATTTAAGTATGGGTGACCTACTAAGAAGTTGTTTTCGGATGCGCACAAGTAAGGAAAAAGTATACAGGAAAGACTAATGTTGACGTGTAGGACCAGTCTAGATCCCATGCAAAAAGTCCTAGAACCGGTGGGTTTTGCCGATGCGTTACAATTTTTAAATTTGTTATTTTTTCCAAATTTAGGAACATTTCAAAATTTACACACATTTTTCAAAAACGTCAACATTTCAAATTCATGATCTTTTTTGAATTTGTGAACTTCTTCCAAATTTGTGATTTTTTTAAATTTATGAACATATTTAAATTTTTAAAAAACTTTCTGAACGTATTTTAAATCCACAAACATGTTTTGAATTTAAGATTTTTTACAGAAAACCAAATGTCGATTTTTTTTCTTGAAAACCTTAGGGCCAGTTATTTTGGTGGTTTTTTGGGGCTTCTAAAAAAACATCCCCTAGCTAGCTTATTTTAGAAGTCAAACCAAAAATATTTTTTTAGAAATCTATTAGTCAAGTCATAATTAATAGACTTCTAAAAAAATTGGTAGTTTATTCCAGCTTATTCCGAAAGCTAGCAAAAAAACTGGCCCTTACGCTAGTGAGCGAGCTAGCCTAACAGAACGAGGAAGGAAAAAATTGAAGCTGGGCGAGCAGCAGCGAGAAAGCACTATATGGGCCGCAACCCCCTCGCGTGAGCGACAACAAACTCCTCGGAAGCATGAGCCCGCGAGAGCGAGACCTCCTATACAACGCATTTTGCGTCAAATAGGAACCCGACGCAGAGGGGGGCACTCTAACTGGGCCGGCCCACACGGTGCGATGTGGAAAATGACGAACGCGAACGGTGCGATGTGGAAAATGACGAACGCGAAAAAGGAGAGTTGGCGGGATTCGAACCTGCGACCACACGCTTTTGTGCGAGTGCGGCTAGCCAAACTGCCTATCAAGTCTTAATGATGAAACTACAACACGATACTAGAAGACCTAAAACCAGCCGCAAAACATAACACTTGAAAAACAATCACGAGCAGATTTCTAAAAGATGGAGCAAAAAATTGTACTTCCAAACAATCATGACAGACACGAACAAATTCTCAAAACTTATGAATACATTTTAATTTTGAACAAAAAATTGAAAATCCCAAACATCTTTTGAATTTAGAGAACAAAATTTGAACATGAGATTTTTTACTAAAATCCTGAATTTGTTTTGAATTTAGAGAACAAAATTTTGGAATCAAGAACAAAATTTAAACATGGGGACAAAAAATGAAAAACGCTGAACATTCTTCAGTTTAGACATTTTCCTTTAAAATCGAGACCAAAAATTTAACATGGGAACAAAAAATTGAAAATCCCAAACATCTTTTGAATTTAGAGAAACACATTTGAACATGGGATTTTTTATTAAAATACCGAATATGTTTTGAATTTAGAGAACAAAATTTTGAAATCAAGAACAAAATTTGTACATGGGGACAAAAAATAAAAACGCCGAACATTTTTCAGTTTAGACATTTTCCTTTAAAATCAAGACCAAAAATTTAACATGGGAACAAAAAAGAAAGAAAATCCCGAACATTTTCTGAATTTCGAGAACAAAATTTGAAGTAAAAGAATAATTCAAAAATTCTGAACAATTTTTGGAAATGCGAACAATTAATATATAAAAGTAGAAACATTTTAGAAAATATGAAAATTCTATACGTTTTATGAATGTTCGATCATTTTTCGGAAAGAAGCAAACAAAAATTCTGATCAAATGAACATTTTTCAAACTTCTGAACATTTTTCCAAATTTCTGAACAAAATCTGGAAAACAGGAACATTTTTTGATATTTCAAATAGTATTTGTCAAAATACGAACATTTGTGTAATTTTCTAAAAAAAATCTGGAAAACAAAAATAAATTTGAAAAGCAAACTGAAAAACAAAGAAAAGAAAACAGGAAAGAAAAGGAAAAAAACAGTTAATAAAATAAACAGAAAATTGGAAAAAGGAGAGAAAAGTAAAAACGGGAAAATTAAAAAGAAAAAGAAAGAAGAAACAGAACATATAAAAAGCCGGTTTAGGGACCTTCTAGAAGTTTCCCAAAACCGTCGAAAACCGGCTGGAAACCTCTAGAAGGTTCCCAAAACCGGGAACGCTGAAACGCCTAAACGGGCCGGCCCAATCCTAACGCGACCAATCGATCCCTATGGGAAACAGCGACACTTTGACGCAAAGCGCGTCAAATAGGGATTTCCCGCGAGAGCTATATCTTGCATATAGAGAGACGATGGCTGCTCTGGTCAGAACGGATTTCGCTGCTGCATATGAATCGGGCCGACCCATTTTATTATCCTCCCTCTGATTAATCGCTCTTGCACTTGTTTGGTCGGGTTTTGTTTTTTTTTTTCTTTTTTGTTTTCTTTTTTCGCTTTTTTGTTTTTCCTTATGGTTTTCTATTTTTCTTTTATTTTTTCATCATTCTTCTATTTTTACACGGTTCTTACCAATTTTCTTTGCTTCTTCATGTTTTTTTTGTTTACTTTGTTTCTTCATCGATTTTCTTCATTTGTTTCTTGGTTTCCATTGGGTATGTTTTCTTTTCTTTCTTCGTTTCCTCATTTGTTTGTTTCTTTACCGTTTTCCTTTACTTTTTCTTGTTTCTTTGTTTACTATTTTTGCAATGGTTTTCTCTGATTTTCCTTGTTTTGTTTTCTATTTTTGTTGGGTTTTCCTTTTTTTCTCATGGATTTCCCGGTTTTATTCAGGTTTTAGTTGTTCTTAGTTTTTTAGGTGTTTCTTTGGCTTTCACCGCTTTTCTTTAGTTGTTCTATTTTTGTTTCTTTAGTTGTTTCTATCTCGTTTTCATCATTTTTTATGTTTTCTCTTGGTTTTCACTATTTTTTTTACACATTTTTGGTATATATATAATCCATAATTCTAATACAAGTTTAACATTTTTCAAATACAAGATTAAGAAAAATTAAGTACAGGGTCAACATTCTTTTTGAAAAATATTAAACATTTTTAAATACTTGATTAACATTTTTTATATAAAAGATTAATATTTTTTGAATACATGGTCAAGATTTTTTTCAATACACATTTAACATTTTTCAAACACCTGTTTACCATTTTGCAAATGCTTTATTAACATTTTTTAAATACATGGTCAACTATTTTGACACACATTATATATTTTTGTATATATTTTTCTTATACATGAGAAACATTTTCTCTATACACATTTAACACTTTTCAAATGTTTGGGTAATATATTACTATTTTTTATGTAAATTTTTTAGAAAAAATATTTGTTAGAATATTTTGAAGTATAAACGAAAGTGAAAAAGAAAATAAAAAAATTTAAAAAAGAAACGAGGCCGTGGCTTCCCACGCGCCTGGGCCGGCCCATCTGGAACTCCCCTGGCCTGAGGCTTCCCTACGTTGCGCTAAACCGTGACATTGGGGCGCCCGCATGAGGCACTGATGAGGAGGTCTTCGGGACGATAGTTCCTATTTGGCCAACTCCTCTTCCGAGCCATAAACGACCGTTTTAGTTGTGCATGCAAACCGGCGCACACCCCGATTGACAACATATGCGCGCCAGTTCTCTTCGATCGGTCTTGTTATTTTTTTCCTACCGGTTTTAGAAACCTTCTAAATGGTTCGACCGGTTTTTTCTCGAATAGTTTTCCTTGGATTTTTTTCTTGGTTTTTCTTCTTCTTTTTTGTTTCTTTTCATTTTCAGATAACTTTTCCACTTTTCTTTTTTCTCCTTTTTTATATTTTGTGAACAATTTCCAAAATCATGCTTTTTTTCAAATCTGCAAACTTTTTTTCCAAAATTCTTGATTTTTTTGGCCCCTGAACTATTTCCAAATTTGTGAACTTTTTTCAAGTGAATGAACTTTCTGTTGTGAGGTTTTTCAAATTCATGAACGTTTTCACTAACTTGGTGAACTTTTTTCACACTTCATGAAGTTTTTCTCAAATTTCACGAACTTTTCTAAAATTTCATGATTTTTTTCAAATCAATGAACTATTCATCCGTTCCTAAATATAAGTTTTTTTAGAGATTTCAATAAGAACTACATACGGATGAATATAGACACATTTTATAATGTAGATTCACTTATTTTGCTTTGTTTGTAGTCTGCATTGGAGTCTCTAAAAAGACTTACATTTAGGAACGGAGTGAGTATTTTTAATTTCATGAACTTTAGCCCTCATTTTTTTTAAACTTCATGAACTTTTTTTCAAATTCATGAACTTTTTTTCAAATTTCATGTTATTTTTCTAAAAATATAATAACTTTCCCCCAAATTTCTTGAACTTTTTTATACATTTTTAAACTTTTTTTCAATAAATTTCAATATTTTATTTTTTGAACTATTTTGGAAAAGTCCACGGTCAATGCTCTCTGGTCAGGGAACAACTCATGAATATGTCAACGGTCAAAGGTCGAGTCAAACCCTTTATTCTTTTTGCCAAATTTATGAATTTTTATATGTTAAAATCTAACAAAACATGATCATGTTTTCTCTTTCAGCAAACAGTAATGGGCCACCGCCCGCAAGCATACACGTGAGCGCCAGGTCGTGCAAGTAGCTCTTACGACACTGAAAAGGGGCACTCTTTGCACTTTGGCACAACGACTGCCCCGCGAGTGTGAAAGGTCCGACCCATGGCTGCAGGGTAGTGGGTGCCAAAACTCCTAGCCGGTGCTTATGGCACGGACTAGGAGCTCTACAGGCGATAAATAGTGGAGGGGACACACAAGGCGCCAGCGTAATGGGTTGGCCGACTAGCATCCACTATAGCAGTCGGGACCATTTCAATGCAGGGAATGGTTTTGTTGTTTTTTTAATAAATTCCTCCTGATTTTTTCTTTTTTTCCATATTTTTTGTACTTTAAACCTTTTTAAAATACACACTGAACATTTTTATTTTATTAATAAAGTGAACTTTTTAGAAAAATACTTTGAAAATTTAAATACACATTGAACTGTTTTTTAAATATGCAGAACAATTTGTTAGTACAGGCTGAAATGTTTCAAAATACGTATTGATTTTTTTCTAAATATGTTGAACAATTTCTTAGTATATGGTGACAATTTTTGTAATGTACGGTGAACTTTTTTCAATACACGATGAACATTTTTGCAATACATGGTGAACTTTTTGTATAATAGAAATCAAAAGAAAAGAGAAAGAGAAAGTGAAAAGAGAATATAAAATAAAATAAAAATAGAAAAATCAGAAACGAATAGAACATTAAAAGTAAGGAAAATTAAAAGAAAAGAAAAATAGAAAAAAAAAGGAAGATAACAAATAGCCAACCTACCTACAAGTCAGGACTCAAGAGGAACGCTGCCTCGGCTCTTTTTTTTTTTTTTTTTTTTTTTGAGGAGACGCTACCTCAACTAAGCTATCATTATTCGCTGCCCGCGAGCGGCGAATAGGATTTCTATATGACGCTTGTGGCAAATCCTAGACGGCGCCTGTTTCTTCACTTTACGCAAACGGGCTCATACCCCGCATCGCACTGGGCCGGCCCATTTCTCTTTTTTTTTTGTTCAAAACTGCAGCAAAAATCGTGTGTCCAAACCGAGGGCTCAAGCTCGGGATCTCTCGGTTTACAGAGCAGCGCACTAACCAGCGGGGCATAGAACCGCTTGTGCCTATTAACTTCTTTCCGCTCTCTTATTTCTCTAGGTTCGCGACAGCCCCCAAACCAGCTTTCGCTGCTTCGCTGATTTCTAGGCGGTTTTTTTGGTTTTTTTTTTCTGGTTCCTTTTTCATTTTCCTTTCTTATTTCCTTTTTTTATTTTCTTAAATGCACGAACGTTTTTCTCAAATTCGTGAACTTTTTTTCAAATTGAATGAAATTTTATCAAAATCGATGAACTTTTTTTCAAACTTGATGAACTTTTTCAAAATTGATGAACATTTTCAAAATTCAACGAACTTTCTTCAAAATCGATGAACTCCTTTTCAACTTCGATGAACTTTTTCAAAATTGATGAACTCTTTTTCATTTTTATGAACTTTTTTACGATCAATGAACTTATTTTTTTCAAAATTGATTTTCATTTTTTATGAACATTTTTCAAAATTAATGAACATTTTTCATATTCATGATTTTTTTATGTTTCTAGACTTTCTTTCAAATTTCATGATAATTCTTGAATTCATGATTTTTTTGGATTTTTTCCTTTTTTTCATCAAAAGTCAATAGTTGACCGGTCCAGGGAAGCGAACTAGGCGATTGAGGGGAGTGAACGAGGCGATCAAGGGGAGCGACCTAGCCGCAAGTGGAACAAGCGAATAAGGTAACCTGGGCCAGCCCAGTTAGTGGGCGCGTGGGCGCCAAACTGGGAATCGGCGCATAAGGCGCCCGTTAGGCGCTCGTTCCATCCAACAGAAGCGAGCTACACAATGGCGGAACTAATGGGCCGCCGGACCAATGGAGCGCCTGCCCTTGCTTATAGCGAGACCTAGGGAACCCACGACTGAAGGGACTAATGGTGGACTGAGAGCGCGTCACTTGACGCGTACTCAGTCGTCGCCGCGTGTCGCGCTCTGGGCGCTCCCTCCGGATTTTATTTTATTTTACTTTTCCGCACGCGTTTTTCTCTTTTTAAACGGTTTTTTAGTTTTTTTTACTTTTTGGTTTTCCACCGGTCTTCCTTAGTTTTTGGACCAAAAATTTTTTTGCGCAAAGAACACGTTTTTTCTTCTTCCGCGAGCGGCATGGTATTGCTTCCGCGAGGGGCACGGTATTGCTTTCACGAGAGACACGGCCATGCTTCTCGGAAAAGAAAAAAACGCGTTTTCTGTTTTTTTTTCTTTCGCCAGAGGCACGGTTTTGCTTTCGCGAGAAGGCACGGTTGTGCTTTCGCGAGAGGCACGGTCTTGCATCCCGAAAAAAAAAACATATTTTCTGTTTTTTTTTCAACCGCGAAATGCACTGTTTTGTTTCCGCGAGAGGCACGGTTGTGCTTTCGCGAAAGGCATAGCTGTGCCTCTCGGAAACGAAAAAAAACGTGTTTTCTATTTTTTTCCTTCCGCGCGAGGCACGATTTTGCTTTCGCGACAGGCATGGCCGTGCCTCTCGGAAACCAAAAAAATGCATTTTCTGCTGTTTTTTTTCCTTTCATGAGAGGCACGATTTTGCTGTGTCGAGCAACACGGTTGTGCTTTCACGAGACGTGCCTCTTTTGGAAAGGGAAAAAAATGTGCTTCCCGTTCTGTTTTTTCGTCCAGTTTTTTTGTCCGGTTTTTTCATGAAAAAAAAATTCATCAAAACCTATCAACATGGGATCTAGTTTTGAAGATCTCAACGATAGAAATCCAATGGTGAAAATAGTTCGAGACTTGGGCGCATGATTTAAGAGATAAAAACGTTTTGAATAAACTGATGTACGAAAAAAGAAAAAACACCCAGTTGTCGCAACCTGAGGAGGCGGGAGTGATCTTTGAAAGAGTACTCCCTAATTAGTGATTTCGACGACTGAAGGAGAGACACAGATGGGCAGGCCCAGGTGCACGACAGCCCATGGCCTCGGGTTTTTATTTTTTATTTTCTCGTTCTATGTTTTTGTTTTTTGCTTTATTTTCTACTTTTTGTTTATACTTTCAAATATTCCAGATATATGTATTACAAATATTCTAAATGAAAAAATATTAAAAAATGGACCAAGCTATGAAAAATCTGAAATGTTTATAGAAAAAATATTTATCATGCATACAAAAAATACAGTGTTTTTGAAAAACTTTGATCATGTATTTTAAAAAAACTGTTGAACAAGTATTTGAAATATGACATTTAATAAAATGTTAAATGCGTATAGAAAAAATAATGACCATGTATCAAGATAATGATGAAAATTTTGGTCATATATTTAAAAATTGATACTCATGCATTTGAAAAATGTTGAACAAGTGTTTGAAAATTTTTAATCAAGCATTAAAAAAATGTTAAATATGTATAGAAAAATGTTAACCATGTATAAAAAAATGAAGATTTTTTATAATGTATTTAAAAACGTTAATTATGCATTTGAAAATGTAAACCATGTTTATAAAATATTAAGCTTGTATTAAAAGAATGTTAATCATGCATTTTAAATCAAATAAATATATATAGATTAAATTTTGAGCATGTAGTCAGAAAGAATAATCTTGTGTTTGAAAATGATAATCCAGAAGTTGAGAAATTTTAAGAAAAAAATAGAAAAATCAAGACCATGTATTAAAAAAAATGTTGAACTTGTATTTGAAAAAAATTATACGCGTATTATGAAAATTTATTATATGGATGCCAAAAATGTGTATAGAAATGCAATGAATACCCTAGAGAAATGAAAAGAAAATAGATGAAAATGAGAAAAAATATGAACAAAACCAAAGAATAATGAAGAAAAAAGGAAAAACCATTGAAAACCAAGAAAGAAACAAAGCACACCGAAGGAAAACAAAGGAGGTAGGAAGAAAAGAAAAAAACAATGAAAATAGAGGAGAAAACTAAGAAAATCGGTGAAAAACAAAAAAGTAAGAAAATCAGTGAAAACCGAGTTAGAAACAAATAAAACGGATAGAAAAATAAAAATGGAGAAACTAGTGAGGAAACAAAGAAAACCGAAAATACCCGAAAATCCTAGCAAAACCGGCGAACGAAGCGCAACGAGCGAGTGAACTCCGTAAAAAAAAACTAGTGAACAAAAAAAATTGGGCCAGGCCAATGGCTATAACGCAGAGGACAGAGCTTCAGCGAGACAGAAGGAAGTCTCACGTGAAGCTAGATATAGTCACCGCAAGACAGTAGTGTCTAAATATCGTTGCACGATTACTTTAGTGTGTATTTTTAGTGAAAAAATGGGACAATGTTTGAAAACCATAAACATTTTTTGATATTCTGAATCTATTTTTAAAAAACATTTTATTAATCATGAACAAAATATTAAATTATAAAATACGTTTTGGAAAAAGATCAAATTTGAAATGCCGAATACTTTTTGAATTCCAAGCATTTTTAAAAACATGAATTTTTTTAAAATCACGAACGAATTTTGAAATCGTAAACACTCTTGCATATTTGTGTAGATTTATTTACATTTAAATTTTTTTGAAGAAAAAATAATCAGAAAGGAAAAAACCACGAAGAAAACCAAACCGAAAAAACGGATCCTAGCTACTTGGGCATGCCCTTCTGTGGTTCGCTGGCTTGCTCGCCTACTCGAAGCTGCGTCATTTTGCCACAGTGACCGGCAAATTGGAGCTCCTAACCGGCGCTGAATGCGCCGGTTGGAGTTTCTGGCGCCCACGCTCCGCCTGGTATGGGCCGGCCCATCACGAGGCAAACAGCTAATCGCTCGCTAGCTCACACATACCTCCGCTTGTTATTCAAAAATGTTCCAAAAAAGAGATGTACGAGGAATCGATCCCCCGCACTAGATTCCTCAAGGTATCTCGCGAACCACTACACTAGCTACATACTTGTGACTATCTGCAGCGCGAACTTTATAAGAATAATTGCAGCCACGCTGTTTAAAAAAAGTTCACAGATTTAAAAAAAATTCATGAACCAGCAAAGAACACATTGGTCTATTAAAAAAGTTCACGAATTAGGAAAACGTTCACATATTTACAAAGTTCATTAACATGAAAAAAGTTCACTAATTTGAGAAACAATTTCAAGAATTTTAAAAAAGGCCGTGAGTTTGAAAAATATTCATTGATTTGAAAAAAAGTCATCGAATTTGAGAAAACGTTCATCGATTCTGAGAAAAGTTCATTGAACCTTAAAAAGTTCATCAAATTTGAAAAAAAATCATCGAATTTGAGAAAACATTCATCGAATTTGAAAAAAGGTCATCGATTATGAAAAAAAGTTCATCGATTCTGAAAAAAGTCCATCGAATTTGAGAAAACGTTCATCGAATTTGAAAAAAGTTCATTGACCTTGAAAAAGGTTCATCGACTCTGAAAAAAGTTCATCAAATTTGAAAAAAAGTTTATAAAATTTGAAAAAAATTCATCGATTCTAAAAAAAAGTTCATCAAATCTGAAAATTTTCATCGAATTTGAAAAAAAGTTCAGAGAATTTGGAAAAAAGTTCATCGATCTTGAGGACAAGTTCATCAAATTTGGAAAAAGTTCATCGATCTTGAAGAATAGTTCTTCAGTTTTGAATAAGAAAATACGAATTTGAAGAAAATCTTCACGCATTTACCAGAAAAGAAAAAATGAACAAAACCGCTCCAATAAAAAACGAAAAAGAAAAGAAAAAGAAAAAACTGTTCAAAAAAATGAAAAAGAAATAAGTAGAATAATAATAATAAAAAAACAAAACCATTCAAGCAAAACAAAGATTATAAGAAGAAAACGGCTGTAAGCAAAAACGTGAAGTAGGTTGGCTGGCTGGTTGTGACAACGAACTGTGAGCAAGGAGATCACCAGTTCGAGTCACCGGACAGATGCTGTTTTTTGCGTCTTTGAACAGAAAAAAAAGTAACCTGGGCCGGCCCAGCACGGTGAAAGCGTGCTATTTTTTGCGTCTTTAAACAGAAAAAAAGTAACATGGGCCGGCCCAGCGCGGTGAAAGGGGTGTGCGCCCTGTACCGTTAAGTCTAAAACGGGCGCCATTTAGGAAATGCCCTGGCAAATAGGGATTTCGGGGGTCTCTTGTATGTAAAACGGTGAATCCTATTTAGCGCTGCAGGCGCCGGTTACTACTGTTTCTGCAAACCGGCGCCTGCAGCCGCGTTACTGGGCTCGGCCCATTATCTTTCGTTCGCAACCAGGGTTTTCTTCTTCGCTGCAAAAAAGGTGGTCGCACGGGATCGAACTCGCGATCTCCACGTTCGAGAGGAAACCCACTTGTGCATTGATATTTCGTTTTTTTCTTTTATTTGTTCATCAGTTCGTTTTGTTCCTTTTCCTTTTGCTTTACTTCTTTTCATTTTTCTTTTTTTCTTAAATGCGTGGTTTTTTATTATGTGAACTTATTTTCAAAACCGATAAACTTTTTCGAATTTGATGAACTTTTTTTCAAATTGATGAACTTTTTTCAAAACAATGAACTTGTTTTCAAATTCAATGAACTATTTTGATATTCTATGAACTTTTTCAAATTCAATGAACTTTTTTTTTTATTTTTATGAACTTTTTTTAAAATTCGATGAACTTTTTTTCAATTTCGAAGAACCTGTTCAAATCAATGAACTTTTTTTGCAATTTTGATGAACTTTTTTCTAAGTCGACCAACTTTTTTCAAAACCAGTGAACTATTTTTTCAAGTTTGATGAACTTTTTTTAAATTGGTGAACTTTTTGTTAAAAATCAGTGAAAGTTTTTCAAAATCGATGAAGTTTTTCAAAGTTGTGAACTTTTTTCGATATCGATGAACTTTTTTTTTTAAAATCGATGAAATTTTTTCAGTTTTGTGAATTTTTCTTCCAAATGAAGAACTTTTTTGTAAATCATGATTTTTTTCCCAAATAATTCAAAAAAATTGAGTGGTATATTAGATGAATGGTTATGTGCAATAAAATAGCGCTGCGACATTGTTATTAAGGAGTGGCCGCTGTTATTTGTAACAAATGCCAAGTAGCTCGAGTGGCAGGTTGCACTTGTACGTGAGCTCAATGTCGCGAGTTCGAAACCTGTAGGGAGCAGTATTTTTTGCGGTTTTTTGCTTTTCGCGTTCGCTGCTCTGCTGGCTTCGTGGGCCGGCCCACTCGCGTCGTCTTCGGGCGCCACGACGCGAACGGGCGCCTGCAGCGCCGTACAGGAGCTCCCATGTAAAACAGCGTGGGTTGCGAACAAAAAAGTCTCCGGCGCGCGAATGGGCCGAGCTTTCTAGGCTCATCACACACCCAGGCATCATGGTGGGCCCAAAAACCAAACGGAGAACAGAGGACACTCGCGTCGCTGCATGCACCCGTCCACTTGCGACACGGAGACGAATCGATCGACGACGGCACGAAAAGCGAGAGGAACAGCGTGGCTCCAGGCGCGGCCGGCGTAACATGCGGGCGGTGCCGGCCGGGGATCACGCGCCGACCTGCGGGCACGCACAGGAACCACCAAGCCGGCCGGAGAGCGACGGCTCGGAGCGGCGGCACCGGCGCACAGTGCTCAAACATGGCGCTCTGAACATCGGAACAGCGCCTCGTGCCGTGATACCGCGTTGGTTGCCCAACGTCCACCCGTGCGAGGAGTCGCCCGCTGGAGCAGCCCGAGGGATCGGACGACGGACGTGACTGACCGATGCCTGCGGCAGAGCAGTGAGCACTGGCACACTACCGGACTCGCCCTCTAAGCTGGGGCCGTCGGCATAGGCTACTTGCCGTCGGCTTAGGTCTATGCCGACGGCAGCCGTAGGCATATCCCCGTCGGCATAGATTACGTCAGCGTAGATGTGTCAGACCGTCGGCATAGAAAAGCCGTCGGCATAGGCACATATGCCGACGGCTTCCGTATGACCGTCGGCATATCATCACCGTCGGTAGTGATTTTCACCTAACGGCAACGGACGGCGCCGTCAAACGCGCTGACAAACCACGGGCGGCCACGTGGCAGCCTCTGGGAGCTCCTGGCACCAGGGATATGCCGACGGCTTAGCCGTCGGCATAGATTTTCATCTATGGCAGCCACTGGGCAGTCCTGGGTATATCTATGCCGACGGCTTTGCCGTCGGCATAGATCTGTGCTGTTTTTTTTTTATTTTCCCTGTTTTCTCTGTTTCAATTCATTTTGACAGCATTTCATACCAGAAAATATGGGATTATGCAGAAATATGACAGTTCATCATCTAAACATACTCAAGATCATCGTCATCATTTAAACATACTCAAATTCATCATCGGCGAAACTTCGTGAACATAAGTAGTGCAAGACATGGAACATCATCATCGTCATCTAAAGAAACTAACAAGTAGGAACATGAAAGGTATGGCACGACGGCCACATGCACGGGTATCATCATCGACATCAAGCAAGACCACCGCCGCCAAAACCACCACCGCCAAAACCACCACCGCCAAGACCACCTCCGCCAAAACCGCCACCGCCAAAACCACCACCGCCAAGACCACCTCCGCCAAAACCGCCACCGCCAAGACCAGCACCACTCTGCCAGATCGGAGTGACTGGTGGGGTCGACGAAGCAGGAGTCGAGCCACCGGTCCCCTACATGTTTGAGAGAAGATTCTAACGGTAAATATGATATGATAGTGTTGAATGAACGAGAACTAGTTTGTCAGTAGTTAGGCAAATGTACTAACCGGACTATCACTGCCTAGTGCCACCCATTCATCGAACGTGGGCACGTGTGCGGGTTCTCCCGCAGGTGGTGGTTGGGGTCCCATTTGTGGTGGATCCGTGCGGTTACTCCAAGACGCCAACATAGCCTGGATGTTAGTTAAACAAGCAAACTAGAAGGTCAGAAGGAATGAAAGTGCAAAAATTTAGCTTGATTTTAAGAGGGCAAAACTAACCGTCATCATCTGACGATTGTAATCATCGTTTGCCTTCACTCGTTGCAAGTACTCCCGCACCTCGAGATTCCTATGCTCGACAAATGCCTTATATGCCTACAAAATTTAGGTTGTTTCTAAGTGAGTAATGCTGAAAATAAACTAAGAAAGTTAGAGAGAAAGAAGATAAAGAGGAAGTACTTACAACATGCTGGCGGGCTAAGGGAGGCTGCGAACGCCCCGTACTCTCTAACTGGCTCGGGTTGGTAGCCCGAAGCCGTGTGTACGAGACCGAAGGAGTGATCAAGCCATCAAAACACGGATACCGGCCATGGGACTTCCCCTGGATGGCCACCACCGCCGTGTCGTCGATCTGAGACTGGGCGACGTCAGGAACATCCGGATGCAACCTCTGAAACTGCTGAGTGTAAGACTCCAGGTGCTCCTCGGTCTTGCCGTAGTACTGGCTCTCGCCGTCCTTGCGATCACTCCGCTCGCGGGCCAGCTTCCATGACTCAATGTCTGAGAGCGGCCTCTACAACTTGTCCTCCTGCAATGTCAAACAGAAGTTAGCCATACATAAGAACATGACGGTAAAGAAGAACAAAAATGCATCATGCATATAGATATACCTTCATGGCCTTGAAGCCCCAGTGGTTCATGTTTCCTTGGCCGTGTGTCCCGTCTTTTCCACGGTTAGCCCGGGCCTTGCTGCTCTTGGCAGCAAACTCTGCATCGTCGCCGAGCCACCTATCCACCAAACTCGCCCATCCGTCATCCTTTCCATAGCACCAACGAGGAATAACCTATGCAAATTTTGGAAGCATGACATGTGAGCACGAAACATATAATTGACTGCTTGAAACAATGAAAAGTCAGTAATAGTTACCTTCATGAACTGCTCCCTGTTCAAGGTAAGTCGTTGCCTCTGCGCTTGAGTTTTGGTCATCTTTTGATGAAGGTAGGTGTGGTAGTACTGCGAGACGGCAACCCAGCGCACCTCGTACTGCAACTGACGAGCTTTCTTCTTCGCAGCCACCAGCAAGACCACGTCGGCTCTGGCCTTGTGCTCGTCAAGAACTCTATAGAGTTGCTGCAATCATGCATAAAACCAGAAGCAAACAAGGCATGAGTTGAGTGATTCAATGATAAACTATGAACGAAACTGAAGACAAGTGATTCAGAAGAGAACTTACCCAAAATTTGGTGATCACGGCCTCGGCCTTAGCGGTCGTCCCGTACTCCGCGGGGCTGTAAGCCTCGTAGTGGGCCCAGCTCGTGGCCAAAACCCGCAGCTCCGGGTCCCTATCTGGCCGCGGGCAGAATAGGCCCGGCCAAAAATCCTTCAACAGGACAGTGATAAGGCCGTTCGGTTTACGGCCCTTTCCGTGAAGGATCCAGTTCCTGCAAAAGAATCAAAGGATTGCCATGTGTACAATAAGAAAATGTTGTCATGTGTTGAAAATATGATTGAGAGGCACTTACTCTGTCCCTGCAGGTTCAATGAGCCACTTGTGCGCCCTGATAGAAGGTGGTGTAGGTACTCCGGCAGTACCACGCAGCCACCCCTTCGGAGCACCCGGCGGCAAGTCACCCCACAACTCGGGGTCAACCTCCCCTCCACCACCCTCCTCGCCCTCCTCCTCCTCACCCTCCTCGGCCTCCTCCTCCTCGCCCTCCTCCTCCTCACCCTCCTCGGCCTCCTCCTCCTCGCCATCAGGAACATACTCCTCCTCCTCAGACTCAGAAGGTGCCTCAGTATAGGAGGGCATCGAAGAAGACCCTCCTATTTCGGACACGGCCCGGAGTTTTTTGGCCCGGGTGCCTCTCCCCCCACCTCCTCCTCCTCTAGGGGTCTCCCCCCACAGAGAGCTTGGAACCCTCATAAAGAGGTTTCTTTGACGAGGCCAAGATATCCAGGAAGGCCTTTGCGGTTTCCTCCGGCTCCTCTGGTTCATCATGTGACGGAGGTGTCGGCTGTGCAGCAAAGACATCATCTAGCATGTCTCTAACCCCATCGTCCTCATAACCAGCGACGCGTTGTCGTATCACCTCCTCTCTACCACGGTCCCGCTGGGCAAAGTTTATCGGCATATTAAAGTTTGGCATAAATCCATGCGTGCGAAGGTGCTTAGTCATCTCACTCTTATCTCTGCGCATACATCTCTTACATTTGGCACAGGGGCATTCTGGCACAATCCTCATTGGACTACGGAATATCTCTTTCAAAAACACATCAGTTTTCTCGACCCACTCTGTTGTTACTTGATTCCGACGGAAAAACCCACTATACATCCACTGATTATCTGCCATCTCTGCTTTATTGGAAGCCACACAAAAAAAATTAAGGATTCATTTAAATTACTCACATCAATATTTTATTTTTTACAGGGTTGACGAGAAACGACATTTAATCCACCTACATCTCTAATAGGTAAAGATGGGTCCTAATCCCACCCGAGAATGTGTAGATTGAGTACGTTGTCCATGCTCTACCCCATTCCGAGACAAAATTTTGGCAGCACCTCCCCGCTGTTCTCCAAATACACGTCTCGGCAAAATGCCGGGAGAATGTGCATCCGGAGAACAACGGGGAGGCGCCGCCGAAATCCTGTCTCGGAATGGGGTAGAGCATGGACAACGTACCCAATCTACACATCCTCGGGCTGTCCGTGGAAAACGCTGGACAATCCGAAAGAGCTGCGGTGATAAATATGCAATTGAATGCATATTTATCGATGCAACCCTTTCGGACGGGAGACGCCTAACGCGACTTGATGTGAAAATTTAATCTACTAACATGGAAAAAAAGCGGACGAGGTCATGGAATTGTTGCTCACCCTCCGATGTAGACGATGTAGTTGATCAAAGGAGAGGGATGATCGTGGACCAACACCTCCAACGTCGACGATCACTCCACGAAGATGGAACACCACAAATCCTGTTAATTCCACCGAGTGAAAAAAAATTAGGTCATCACCTCACATTAAGCATTGACACTTTAAACTATGAAAAAAAAATCATATTTTGTCAAGTGTCAAATTTGGAAGCACTTATCATATCCCAATTTAGGTCATCACCTCACATTAAGCATTGACACATCAATTTTTTTTAGCAAGATCATCATGATGAAATAACCACTTATCATATCCCAAATTTGAGGCACATCTCACATAGCTACTTAACAACATCACAAACTGAAAATAAAAGCTTCGTTAACAATTTTATAAACTAAGTGACTCAAGTTGCTTTTTTAACTATGATAATTCATTTTGCCGAGATTCATCCATCTAGCAACCTAACAGTAGCAAAATAATTCATTTTGCCGAGATTCATCCATCCATCTAAGACACATACAACATTCATCCATCTAGCAACCTAACAACATCCAACATCCATCCATGCATCCATTCACACATCCAACAGTAGCTAAATAATGCAAAAAATGAAAAAAAAACAAAGGAGTGCTAGCTCACCGGGCAGAGGGGCGTCGCGGCGGTGGAGTTGAAGGCAGGGGCCGGCGATGGAGGGGACGGGAGGGCCGGGGCGGGGCTGGGCCGGCCGGAGAAGCCCGGCCAACACAGCAGGGGCGCGGGCCGGCGAGAGCCGCGGCCAGCCGTGGTCGGGACCGCCACCGACGCCGCGCAGGGTCAGGGAGGAGGCGGGGTGGTCGGGGCGGCGGTGGGGTCGGGAGGAGGCCGGGACGGCGGTGCGGCCGGCGGGGAGGTCGGGGCGCGCGGGGTGGAGAGGGCAGGGGTGGGGTCGAGGCGGCGCGGGGTTGGAGAGGCCGGGGCGGGGCTGGCCGGGGTGGTGGCGAGGCGGCGCGGGTTGGAGAGGCGGGGCGGGGCTGGGCCGGGTTGGATGCGGTGGCGGCAGCGCGGGTGTGGAGGAGGCGGCGACGTGGGCGGGTGTAGGCGCGCAGCGGCGGCGATGCGGGTTGGGAGGCGCGGGGGGTGGGGGAAAGAATGAGTGGAGGAGAGGGACGCCGCGAGGGATAAGGTAATCTATGCCGACGGCATCGCCGTCGGCATAGTTTAAGATGCCACGTGGCAAACTATGCCGACGGCTATGCCGTCGGCATAGATAGCATCTTTTTTTTTGCAGCAGCAGCAGCATAGATAGCATCTGAAAACTGAAAAATAGTACCACATCCCACAAGAAAGGAAGCAATTTGACCAGTTTAAATAATTGGCTAATCCATACGAAGCAAGCTCCGGTATTCATTAGACTTTCGTTAGGAAAACGGACTATTACTCTGAAACTTTCGGTGCCCGGGCACCGGTCCAGTTTCCGGGCACTGAAGGTTTCAGAGTAATCGTCCGTTTTCCATGATGGATGCCGGTGTTTTTTATTTGCACTCTGCATCCGTGTACATCCGACACGGCCGTTCCCCCCTCCAGGTGTCGGCGGCGGCGCCGTCCGTTAGGGCCCCCGTCCCGCCTAACCCTGGAGCGGTTGACCACGAGATCTAGCCCTTTGACTTCCCACGGACGGCTTTGACCAGTGGACCTCTCCACCGGTTGTGTTAGGTCAGCCCAGAGGGACACCTGGGAGCAACATCCGGGCCAAACCCACAGCAACATCCCCTCCGTATAGACCCAACGCGTCCGTTTCCCCCCTCCAGGTGCCGGCGGCGGAGCCGTCCGTGAGGGGGCCACACCCCGAGGACGCGTGCCGCCTCTTCAACATGCCACAACACCACCCCGCATGTATGAGGGGCCGTGTGCGACCCTCCGGTGGCATTGCTACCCCCCCCCCCCAGGGCCCCCATCCCGCCTAACCCTGGAGCGGTTGACCACGAGATCTAGCCCTTTGACTTCCCACGAAAGGGCTTTGACCAGTGGACCCTCCACCTCCCCGGTTGTGTTAGGTCAGCCAGAGGGACACCTGGGAGCAACATCCGGGCCAAACGCACAGCAACATCCCCTCCGTGTAGACCCAACGCTGTCGTTTCCCCCCTCCAGGTGCCGGCGGCGGAGCCGTCCGTGAGGGGGGCCACACCCCGGAGACGCGTGCCGCCTCTTCAGACATGCCACCACCCACCCCGCATGTATGAGGGGCTGGTGTGACGCTCCGTGTGGCATTGCTACCCACCACCCCCCCCAGGGCCCCCGTCCGGCCTAACCCTGGAGCGGTTGACCACGAGATCTAGCCCTTTGACTTCCCACGGACGGGCTTTGACCAGTGGACCTCTCCACCGGTTGTGTTAGGTCACCCAAGGGACACCTGGGAGCAACATCCGGGCCAAACCCAGCTACAATCCCCTCCGTGTAGACCCAACGCGTCCGTTTCCCCCCTCCAGGTGCCGGCGGCAGCCGTCCGTGAGGGGGCCACACCCCGGAACGCGTGCCGCCTCTTCAGACATGCCACAACACCCCCCCCCCCCGCATGTATGAGGGGCCGGTGCGATGCTCCGGTGGCATTGCTACCCCCCCCAGGGCCCCCGTCCCGCCTAACCCTGGAGCGGTTGACCACGAGATCTAGCCCTTTGACTTCCCATGAACGGGCTTTGAACAGTGGACCTCTCCACCCGGTTGTGTTAGGTCAGCCCAGAGGGACACCTGGGAGCAACATCCGGGCCAAACCCACAGCAACATCCCCTCCGTGTAGACCCAACGCGTCCGTTTCCCCCCTCCAGGTGCCTCCTCTCTCCCGCTAGATAGCGCGCGTATCTAGCTTCCGCCTCCGCCCTAGTGGTGTACCCTTTGTAACTGTTACTGCTGAAATGGTGAACCTGTCTCTGACACTCCTCCCAGTCGTCGTAGACTCCGGGAATCTTACCCTTGTACACGACATACGACGGCATCTCTATGCACTAGACAAACAAAACGTTAGTAGCAATTCACAGACAATACATAAGCAATATATAAGTATGCAACAAAAGGATCAGAAGAGAAAAGCAACACATTAATAGCACGATTCATGGTCCTACTAATAAATAGCATCGATTACATATAAGTTGAACGACTGTCCAAACTAAAGAGACATACAAGTTCATTAAAGTTTAATTACAACATGAGCTAATCGATATTTCAGAACTACATAGCATCACTACTTTCGACTCGACTCAGGGACCGGAGCATGGATGAAGCCGCCGTCTTTCCTGATGGTCATGAAATCGCGGGCGTTGTCAGCCTACATTTGTAGCGTTGTTTCTATCTCACTGTTGGACGGTTGATATCTGAGGTAGAACTGCCCCGAGGTACGAAGGACATCTTGATGGATGATTTCCGCAAACTCCGACTGGATGCGAAAGAATTCTTGTCTGATGTCCGCGTTCTGGATTGCCGACAAGCGTGCGGCCCAATCTTTGAGATTATTTGGTAGCAGAAGGTGATTATGGTCCCGTACGATCGCCTGCATGTGATGGAGGGCGTAGTAGGCATCCTTCTGACCGCCAGGCGGCTGCTTGACGCAGGGGAACCTCGTATTGTGGGTGAACACGTGCTTGCCGTACCTACGAATTGGCCTGCTGAAGGTGCCTCCAGATCTGGCGTAGCCGGGAAGAGCTTCATTAAGAACTTTCTTGATATTTGTGTAGTCTTTCTTCGACTGACGGTCCGAGTCGAAATACGTGGCCGTGGAATATTTCGGGCTTAAGAGGATGAGTGTGCAATGTGTGTCACTGCACAAAACACGGAATGTTAGAAAAAAAAAAGAACGATCGAAATCTAAGAAATCATATGTTACGAGGCGGTGAGGGGATGACTTACTCGGGAAAGTAAGGCACGAGGAAGTTATCCTTATCTGGGTTTGCCAGAATGACGCCTTCGAGGTATGAACTCGCGACTTGCCGGTCCCCAGCGCTGCCCAAGATCTTGGCACGCATGTAGAAGGGGTCGACTATCACGATGTCCGGGGTCTTGTCTCTAATGATCCGCATCTCCATACTCAGCGAAAATAGCCGAATGAAGGTGTAGTGCAGCGGATGAAGGTTAAACATAGCGAAGATGTCATCAAACCGCAGGACGATCATACCCCCGATGGTGCTATCGACAAAGCCCTTGCCCTCTGGCACCTTGGCCACGAAAACCGGGTATGCCACATCATTCTCGGAGAGACGCTGCTTCTCCAAAGAAAGAACACTGTCATGCAGACTCCGCATAGCACCGGTTGCAGCATTGAGCAGATTAGTCGGTAGCATCGGCCTACCCGCCACATGCACCCTTCTCGAGATATCCTTAGGTGAAGGTGGCCCGTCCTGAGCACGGATCGTACTCGGTGCCGGCTGGCTCGCACCCTTGTTATTCTTTCTTTTCCGTCCCTTCTGCTTCTTCTGCTGTAATGGGATCGAGTTCTGCTCAGAGACCACCTTCTTGAGTGTGTTGGGGCTGATAATATTTCGCACCTCGGCTATCTGAGGCTCAGTGAAGGCGGCAGCTGGAGGCGTCTCCTGAGAACTGAACGCCAGATGACGCCTGTTGCAATTGGGTTTCTCCGTGGTACCAGCTAGATCGCGATCGTCTTTTGCAGGGTTGGGTTCTTGAGAAGGAGGCCCCAAGAATTCGTCATCGTACCCATGTTCGTTGAAGTACTTATCGACGTTGGTAAATGTACCATCGTCGTCGTCCGGATCCTGTGCCATATGCATGTCCGGATCAGCTGACGGCGGTAGCGTTGCGGCGGTCTTGCCATGGCTTGGCGCCGGCAAGACTGGCGGTGTTGTCTGTGGAGTGGTGTCCCCCGCCCCCAAACGAATCTGGCTCTTCGGCCAAAGCAGGGGCCAGCTTAAGCAGGCGCTGAGGGTCATCACATCATCTTCGTCGGCCCCAGGGGGTCGAAACGGAGGTAACAAGTCGTCGCAGCCCCGCAGCACCCGAACCAGTTGAACCCTATACACGTTGGGTGGCATCGGATTACCGTGGAACAGGCGGTTGCCCGGTTGAACAATTCTGGCCTTGGCGACATCGATCAACTCGCCGTCCACGAAGTGCAGGAGAGTGCATGGAACATCGGCGGCGCCCTGCGAAAACATGTAGGGCGTCAGGGATGCCCAGTCAAAGGCAAGGAGATGAAGTCATCGGCCGAGAGGCTTAATTAGTTACCGTGATGGCGTCGAGCTCGGCTAATGTCGAGGCACCGCCAACGGCGGGCGTGCAATTGACGGAGGGGCCGCTTGCTGCCGAGGTGCCGGCCGGCGTATTCTTCCCACACCCGGGTGCATTAAGCTGCAATGCCGGCGCCGCCGCGGGAGACACCAATGCCGCCTCCGCCGGAGACACCAATGGCGCCGCCGGCGCGTTGCGCGAGTTGCTGCCCGTGAAGCTGGGAATCGGGGGCGGCCCCTGTTGGCCGCCCGCAATCCACGCCTGCAGCCCAGAAACCAAGGTAGGTATAATGGCGGTGATCGTCGCTCCCAGTTGGTCTCGCACTTGCTCTTCGACCATCTCCGGAATCCGCGCCACTTGTGCCTTGAGTTGTTGAACCTCGCGCTCCTGGCTTTCCGAGCTGGCCGTCTTTCTCTCCTTTCGCCCAGCGGTATAGTATTCCGACCATTTCGTGGACAAGCCTTTGCCGGCCACACGACCAGCTGACGACGGCTTACTGAGCTTATCCTTGTTTTTCATTACGTTCAACACCCTATTTAAAGGGGTGTCGAAAGGGGAGCTCTGAGACGACCCCGCGCTACTGCTTTCAGTTTCCTGCGGAAGGAACATGAACCATTTAGAAATTTGGCTTCATTAATTAGAATGCAACCATATGGAGCTAATTACGTAAGGGTGTATTCCTTACCAGAACACGCTCAAGCGCCTTGGTCTTCGGATCCGTGGTAAGCTCCTTGGTTACCGGGTCAATCTTGTACCGGGCCCTGACATAGTTCCTGGTCTGCTTGTCATGGTATTTATCGAAGCGGGGCGGTAGGCCTTGCTCGGCACGCTCCGCGTCCTCCTTGTCCCATATAGGTTCCGCCACTCTGTAACCGCCGGGACCGAGTGTGTGCTGTCCTAAGTTCAAGTCCCGCATATCTTTCCCCCACCGACTTGATTCCTCGGATGCGGTGCTCTCGCACTTGATCTTGAACTCCAGGTAGTCAGCTTCGCTGATCGAAGGATTTTTCTCCTTGATCTTCTCATAACTATTACCTTTGTCAATCATTCTCTTCACCGCGCCTCTCCAAGTAGCCAGGGCCGTGCTCATCTTCGTGAGGGCGGCACTGTTCACTTTATTCCCTGAGAGGCGTGTGTTTGCGAAGTCACCGGGGAACTTGTATCGTTCGTGCAGCTTCGTGAAGAGGAGGTTGCACAAATTCCCTCGGTCACGATGCCTTAGGTTCTCGGTGTTGATCGAGACGGTGCTCCGGAGAATGCACCCGAGCTGTCCCGCGTACCCCTTGACTAATTCTTTGGGCGCCGTTGGATGCCCCTCGGAGGACACTTCAGTAAATTCCTCCTTGACGGTGCCGAGCACGTTCGGGCGCCGGTCCTTCCGTTGCCTCTTCGGTTGGCTGCCATCTATGCGTGCGCTGCCATCATCAGTGGTGGCATCCTCGGCGGCACCATCAGTGGTGTCATCCTCGACGCCACTAGGGGTTGTGTAGTCAGGATCAGTGTCTTCCGCGGCGTCCTCATAGCGGTGAGGTTCTTCCTCCATCTCCTGGGACAGCTCCCAGAATGCCTTGCCCGAACCGCCAGCCTCATCGTTGTGGGCCATGTTTCGCTCTAAATAGGAAAAAAGTTTGGTCAAAAAGTTGGTTATTGTCATCACCGAGGCATCCTAAAAGCTAAGCTTTTATCATTTAGGGTTTGTCGACACCGAGGCATCCTAAAAGCTAAGCTTTTATCATTTAGGGTTTGTCAACGCCGAGGCACCCTAAAAGCCTAAGCTTTCATCATTTAGGTTTTTATCGACACCGAGGCACCCTAAAAGCCAAGGTTTTATCATTTAGGGTTTGTCGACGCTGAGGCACCCTAAATGCTAGGTTAAGTTTTCATCATTTAGGGTTTATCGATGCCGAGGCACCCTAGGTTGACTGATATATATGGGTATCTTCTAATAATATACCCT
The DNA here is from genome assembly GCA_011799875.1 of Thinopyrum elongatum. Lineage (NCBI taxonomy): Eukaryota > Viridiplantae > Streptophyta > Magnoliopsida > Poales > Poaceae > Thinopyrum > Thinopyrum elongatum. The sequence goes on from CM022303.1 coordinate 611,796,031, forward strand.
ATCAAGAAAAGGGAAGGAGAATTCTAAGTTGGGCCTAATCACTTGGCTTTATTGCCACCTATGGCAGTTGCATATTAGTTGTGCAAAAAAATTTAAGAGCGGGCAGTAATGAATAATATTTAATGGGATACCTCAAAAAGCTAATCTAGTATCTCCATTTAACAGTTTTCAACTAGAAAGTGCACAAAGTGCAACAAACAGATTATTTCAACCCCCCAAACAATAATGATAACATTCTTTTCCTGAACTATAAACGACTCATGGTTTCGTCTGTCCACACATGAATTCAGCATATGTGTTTAATGCAGCAAGAATAAAGGGGCAGTTGATCCTACTTAATTAAGTACTAAGATACCCCGGCCCATGCATTAGTCGCAAGTACCCCATATGTCCTATTTTTAGCGAAGTCATGCTAAAATTCACAGAAAATTTCAGCATGACCTTTGCTGAAAATAGGACATATGGAGTACCCGAATTTGCCGGAACGGAAGTTAATCGACATTCCGGCAAATTCAAGGGCCTCTCGGGGTACCTGCAAAATCATCACGACACGATGGTCGGAGACAAAACCCAGCAAACTAGCAAAGTTACTGACGTGTTTACAGAAATTGTTTTCTGTAAAAGATGATCATCATCTTTACAAGTCTTTCTCAATGTCTACAACTATCAGACCATCACAAGTATCAACAGAACATGTCTACAACTATCAGATCATCACAAGTACCATCATTCAGGCCATCACAAGCATAACAGAGCAATGGTGTTTTCTTCAGTTACCTTTGATCTGGCTGCTCGGAATCCACTGACCTTCAGATCCGCTGACCAATCCACTAACCTGCTGTAAACTGTACATCATTGTAAAAACACTGTTCATTTCATTTTATTTGTAAATAAATGCAATTTGTAACAAATTGTTGTACAACAATATATCTTCTAGCCATGAAACCCTACCCTGATTCTCCTTTCTTCCTCTTGCCGAAGAGAAGTTGGCTGCAGAGGATGGTCCAACTCAGATCAGCCTGCAGAAGTTCATTGTATAATTCTGTTTAGTTCCAAGCATATACGAATACTCTTCATATAAGGCCAGCACCAACTGGTATATTGGTCTGTTTTAAAATAATAAAACAGCAGTAGTTCAAGAAGTGCAAATTGCAGAAGTTTGAGAAAGCACTAACTGGAAAGTCTGGTGTTTCCTTGTCCTCTCCTCTTATCCTCTACTGCAAGAAGAGAGAAAACAGATGCAGGAAGAGTATACTGTAACTGAAAAAGTTTCAGTTAATTAACTGAAACTTAACAGCAGCAGCAAGTGCTACACTATTGTTGTCCTACACTAAACTAATACAACCAAACAAACTAATTGAAGAAAAACTACTGAAACTATACAAGCACTACAGTCAGATTACACAAAAGTACTGATGCAAGCAGTACAGGACACAAAACTTGCAAACTTACAAGCACTACTGCAACTTAATTAAGCTACTGGAGTAAGTGAATCAACTGCACTTAATTAAGCTACTGGAGTAAGTAACTCCATGGAGTACTCACTGGAGTACAGCTAAATGTTCAGGAGTACTTCTCTAGCATAAGCAACTGCTGACAACTTTCATACTCCAATGAGAAGAGTACTTGTACTCATAGCAGTTCAGAAGTGCAACTACTCTTCTGTGAAATTCAGTGCATCTACTGCAAATAAAATTCAGTAAATTTCCACCCAGCAACTAGATAGGATGGCCATGAAATTCAGTGCATCTACTTCAACTACTCTTCAAGTATATGAATACTGTGAACCTAACAAGTTTTCCACCCAGCAACTAGATAGGATGGCCATGAATCCTCTCTCCCTAGAGCACCCCAATGCACACACTCCAGAAAATTCAAAAAATTCAGTAATCTGGAGAGCAGGGTAGGTAACTAGATCGATTTCATGGTGATAACTATACACTTAGCATCTGGGTAACTGAATCAGTACTACCTAGGGAGTAAGGTAACTAGTGGAGGAGAGGACAGTTGATAATCCATGCGAATCAATCAGAAATTCAAAATACAGTCTTTTTAGGCAGCAGTAACATTCGAAATAGAGGAGAGGAGTAGAGGAGGAAGGGAGGGAGGGAGCATTTACATTCGTTGACGAGGCGGTGGTTGGCGTCACGCCGGAGATGCAGACCGTAGAAGGAGGAGGACACCGGTCGTGGTCGTGGGCCGGCCTCGTGGCGTCGCGTCGGCCGTCGAGGGAGATGAGAGACAGAGCGGGCGTTCGTTGTCAGCCGTCGATGGACTGCGAGTAGCCCCGCCGAAGTCTCCACCTCCGGGCTCCGGCTTCCTCGTCATGGCGGCGGAACGAGGTGCAGCTGCCGGTGGGGTGGGGTGGGGCGGCTGCGGCGAATGGGGTTGGGGCGCGACGCGACCTAGCCTAACCTAGGTTGGAGCGGGGGAGGGTGCGGGGGGTCGTCGGCGGCGTGGAGCGGGGGAGGGTGCGGGGGTCGTCGGCGGCGAGGGGGATCTGGCAAGGGGGATCGAGATGGAAGGGGGATCTCTGGCGCGGGGGGCGAGGGGGAAAGGGATAGAGGGGGGAAGGATAGCAATGGCGCACCTCCCAGGGGCGCGCCATAAGTACATCCATAGTAATGGCGCACCACCGAGGGGTGCGCCATAAGTAACTTTTTTTTTATTATTTTTAGTTGCGTCTAATATTTTTTTAGAAAATGACGATCAAATTTGAAAACATTTATGAATGTGAAAAAATATCATCAAATTTGTTATTTGAAAATATTTATGAATATGAAAAAATATCATCAAATTTGTTATTTGAAAATATCATCAAATTTGTTATTTGAAAATATTTGAAAAAATATCATAAAAATTGGTATACCAATGGCGCACCTCCTACGGGTGCGCCATAAGTACATTGATAGCAATGGCGCACCTTCTCCTGGTGCGCCATTAGTAATTTTTTTTTTAGTTGCATCTAATAATTTTTTAGAAAATGATGATCAAATTTTAAAACATTTATGAATGTGAAAAAATATCATCAAATTTGTTATTTCAAAATATTTATGAATATGAAAAAATATCATCAAATTTGTTATTTAAAAATATCATCAATATTTTTTTTGGATTTTTAGTTGCATTCATTTGGGAATTGGTAAAACATTTATGAATATGAAAAAATATCATCAAATTTGAAAAAATATTCATGAATTCAAAAAGTGCCCATGAAATTTAAAAATATTCATGAGTTCAAAAAATATTAACAAATTCAATACTTTTTGTGAGTTAGAAATTCAATACCATAATAAACATAAATAAATATTCATGAGGACTAGAACAGAAGAAATATCATTTCAAAATGTCAAAATACAATCGAGAAATGAAGACTACGATTTAAATACAATCGATCTTAGCTAGCTATCTTTTCACAATCTTCTTGCCCTTCTTTTTCGCAAATGGAGTTCTTCTGTTGAACGGACGTCCTTTAGGTAGGGTGGTCCTGCTTCTTCTTGTGGTGTATGGCCCTTCATCGTCGTCGTCATGTTCCATCTTCGGGTCGCCGTACTTGTCGAAGTCTTGCTCATTGGCGACTCCATCCATTCCGATGATCTTCTTTTTGCCTCTCCTCACGACAACACGACTGGGCTTTGACGGGTCGGTAATGAAGAAGCATTGGTCCACTTGGGAAGCCAGTACCCATGGCTCATTTTTCGCGGTGACGTTTGCGCCCGCGGTCTTGGATTTGGCTTCGGGTATAACCATGGTGGTGAAATACCGGTCTTCTTTTAGGACGCTCTTGGCCCATCTGACACGGAACATCGAGACCTTCTCTCCAGCGTAGCTCAGCTCACAGATCTCCTCGATCCTTCCGTAGTATCTGTCCTTGTCGTTACCGGTGTAGGATTCCATCGTTACCCCGGAGTTCTGATAACCATCGCTCTTCATGTCCTTGTCCTCGGTGTAGAATGTGTAGCCGTTGATATCGTATGCCTCATAGGTCATCAGGTTGTGCTCGGCGCCCTGTGACAAGGCGAATATGAGTTTTTCTTCCGCGGAAGAATCCTCATGTAAAGGGTACGACAGAAGCTTCTCCTTGAACCAACGCGTGAAACATGAGTTGTGCTCTTTGATTATATCTCCGTCCGTCCTCTGTTGGCCTCGGTCATTGTACGTCTTCTCAATAAAGGTTTTGTGCTCTACCACCCAAGGATCGACCACGTCTATGTGTTGTAGCGCGACTAGGTTTGCTCTTTCAAAGTCGGCGAGTCGACCCTCGAAGTCGACATGCATTTCGCGGCGACCATCGTGGTGACCCCATCCAGCGAGCCTGCCGAGGTGCCTATTGACGGGCAGACCAACGGGGTTCTCGATGCCTAGATAATTCGTGCAGTAGGAGATGCACTCTTCGGTCAGAAAGCCCCTGGCTATGCTTCCCTCTGGACGTGACATGTTGCGAACGTATCCTTTGATGACACCATTCATCCTTTCGAACAGCATCATGCTGTGCAGGAGCGTCGGCCCGAGTTGGATGATATCCTCCACGATATGGACCAGCAGATGCACCATAACATCGAAGAATGCGGGCGGGAAGTACATCTCAAGCTCGCATAGTATCACCACGATCTCTTCCTGTAGCCTTCTGAGTTGCCTCACGCCAACCGACTTCCGAGAGATGACGTCGAAAAAGTTGCATAGGCCAAATAGCATTTCACGGACGTGCGCGTCCATGATCCCACGGATTGCAACTGGAAGTATCTGCGTCATCAGCACGTGACAGTCGTGAGACTTCATCCCGCTGAACTTCTGCTTCGCTGAGTCTAGGTATCTGCTTATCTTCCCCGCGTAACCGTAAGGAAGTTTTACTCCTACTAGGCAGGTGAAAAACTGCTCGATCTCCTCCTGACTTAGAGTGAAGCACGCGGGAGGGCAGTCATTTCCGATCTTCTTGGCCTTTTTGCCTTTGCGACGACTTTCCGTGTCCTTCGCCTCATCATCATCATCATCATTAGCGTGAAGCTCCTCCCTGATGCCCATTGATTTCAAGTCCGCCCTTGCTTTCGGCCCATCTTTGGTCCTCTCTGGCATGTTGAGCAGGGTACCAAGCAGACTCTCGCACACGTTCTTCGTGATATGCATGACATCAAGGCTGTGAGGCACACGGAGGATCTTCCAGTACGGCAAGTCCCAGAAAATCGACCTCGTTTTCCATACCTTCAGCAGCGGCTCTGGCGCCTTTCGCTTCTTTCCCGGTGGTGGGCACTCTTTCCAATTTTTCAATAGCTCGTCTATTTCCTCGCCGCTCCTCGTACGCGGGCGTCTTCGGGGTTCGGTTTCACCATCGAACAGATCCTTGCGTTTTCTCCATGAGTCATCGTCGCGAAGCCACCTTCGATGTCCCATGAACACGGTTTTCAAAGACCCGGGATCTCTATCTAGCTGGCGATACGTTGTGTCATCCATGCACCTGACGCATGCACGAAATCCGTGGACCACCTGCCCCGCGACATATCCGTAACCGAGATAGTCTTGCACCGTCGTGAGCAGTGCGGCTCTCATAGGGAAATATTCTTTCTCTGCGGCGTCCCACGTATTGGCTGGCGTTTTCCACAGCGTGTCTAGCTCCTCTTTCAGCAGCCCCAGATACAGATTGATGTCGTTCCCTGGTTGTTTCGGCCCTTCAATTAGCATACTCATGTGAATGTACTTCCTCTTCATGCACTTCCAGGGGGGAAGGTTGTACATCCACACAAACACAGGCCGGGTGCTATGTGTGCTTCTCTGGCTGCCAAACGGATTGACTCCATCGGTGCCCGCGCCCAGCACGATGTTCCTTGGATCGTTCCCAAATTCTGGGTGTTCGAAGTTCAACGCTTGCCACTGGCTCGCATCCTTAGGGTGACTCAGCATCTTGTCTTTTTTATTTATCTCCGGATCATTTCCGTCATCTTCTCGCTTCTTCTCCTCCCTATCCGCGTGCCAACGCAGGAGCTTTGCTGCCTTAGGGTCCGCGAAATACCGCTGCAGACGAGGAGTGATCGGAAAGTACCACACCACTTTTCGAGGAGCTTTCTTCCTCTTCTTGTATCGAGTGACGCCGCACACCGGACATATGGTAGACTCCGCGTGCTCGTCCCGATAAATGATGCAATTGTTCATGCACACATGGTATTTCACGTGCGGTAAATCCAGAGGACACACGATTTTCTTCGCCTCCTCGAGACTGGTCGGGCACTTGTTCCCCTTGGGAAGACGTTCGTGCCAGAATGACATGTTCTTGTCGAAGCATGCGTCGGTCATTTTGTGTTTTACCTTCATCTCCAGAGCCATGAGCGTTACTTTCAGGCGGGTATCCTCGGGCCTGCATCCTTCATACAATGGAGTAACCGCGTCTATCTCCAGTTGATCCAGCTTGGCTTTCTCTCAGGCGGCAGCTCTTGCGTTATCCGTCTGCTTGAGAAGCAGCTCTTGAATATGAGGGTCCTGCACCCAGCCCATCGATGGTCCATCGTCGTCTGCTCCGGCATCTTCATCTTCATGATCATGCCCTTCGTCTTGATCTTCCTCATCATCATGTCCGGCATCTTCTACATGATGACTGTGTACTGCATCACCGTCGTGATCATGTCCTGGAGATTCTTCGTCTTCTCGCCCGCCCTCGCCGCCGCGGTTGTCTTGCTGCCCTTCCTCATTTCTTGCCCGGCCCCCATGGACGACTTCATAGTCATCTTCATCACCTTGCCACCGATAGCCATCCATGAAACCACGCAAGAGCAGGTGGTCCCGCACCTGTCCGGAATCCGGGTCCGTAATAAGGCTCTTCAGCTTGCATCTTCGACACGGACATCTTATCTCCGTCTCGTTCTTTTGAAGCATCTCGGCCTTCGCGGAGCTCAAAAACCTATTCACGATGCCTTCGGTCATCGTGCAGACCATGGTCGCCTGCGGGGTAGAGCAAAACGATATTTTAGAACCAAGAAAAAATTTGGCATGACTTTGCCTAAAAATAGGACCAAAAAGAATGCATAGTGCCAAATTCTCGCCGAAACGGAAATGAATCAACATTCCGGCAAAATATTGGCAACTATCGCATTTCAAATACCGGTACTTGCAAACACAAACATATGCAACACCACAAACATATGCAACACCACAAACATACGTAGATCTAGGCCATAAAAAGTGCATGTCCACGTTGTTGAGGGAGAAAAAAGTAGATCTACAACATAAAGAAAGCTTTCCCCTTACTTACCTATCAAAAAAAGGTAATTTAACCACTTAATTTGGGTGAATCTATGGTGCAAATGAGGTGAGGAGGAGGAGGCAGCCGAGACAAGCTTGGAGGAGGAGGTGGAGAGAATGAAGTGGGGAAAGTGAGTGTGGTAGGTGACTGTCCAAAATATCTAGCTGCTCTCAGGTTACCAATGGCGCACCACTTAATAATGCGCCATTAGTAACCCTGGTTACTAATGGCGCACCTGTTACGTGGTGCGCCATTACTAGTTTTGCAAAAAAAAAATTGTTAGTAGTGGCGCACCGTGGTTGTGGTGCGCCATTACTAGTTTGAACTAGTAATGGCGCACTTTACCCTGGTGCGCCATTACTAGTTTTGAAAAAAAAAGTAAAAAAAAATTTGTTAGTACTGGCGCACAGAGTGTGTGGTGCGCCATTACTAGTTAAAACTAGTAATGGCGCACTGTGCCTTGGTGCGCCATTAATAGTTTCGGAAAAAAAAATTGGTAGTAATGGCGCACCGTGTGTGTGGTGCGCCATTAGTAATGAGGACACTAATGGCGCACCACATACATGGTGCGCCATTAATGTCCATATTAGCTATAGCTATTTTCCTAGTAGTGTGGGAGCAACACCTGGGCCAAACCCACAGCAACATGCCCTCCGTGTAGACCCAACGCGTCCGTTTCCCCCTCTGGGTGCCGGCGGCGGAACCGTCCGTGAGGGGGGCCACACCCCGGAGACGCGTGCTGCCTCTTCAGACATGCCACAACACCACCCCGCATGTATGAGGGGCCGGTGCGACGCTCCGGTGGCATTGCTACCCTCCCAGGGCCCCCGTCCCGCCTAACCCTGGAGCGGTTGACCACGAGATCTAGCCCTTTGACTTCCCACGGACGGGCTTTGACCAGTGGACCTCTCCACCGGTTGTGTTAGGTCAGCCCAGAGGGACACCTGGGAGCAACATCCGGGCCAAACACACAGCTACATCCCCTCCGTGTAGACCCAACGCGTCTGTTTCCCCCCTCCAGGTGCCGGCGGCGGAGCCGTCCGTGAGGGGGGCCACACCCCGGAGACGCGTGCCGCCTCTTCAGACATGCCACCACACCACACGGTTGTGGTAGGTCATCCCATATAAACACTTGGGAGCAACGTCCCCTCCGTATAGACCCGATGCGGCTGTTTCCCCCCTCCAGGTGTCGGCCGCCGCCGGCGGCGCCGTCCGTGAGGGGGGTCACACCCCTCCGTATAGATTCGAAAAGTATGGTATTTTTGCTTATATTAACACATGCTACATGTAAGTAAATTAAATAATAATACGTAAAAGAACAAAAAAATTCTATAATAAATGCAAAAAAAAAATATGCCGTCGGCATAGCCCAGGCCAGGGAAAGATGAACGGCGCGTCCCGGATCGATGACGTGGCATCTATGCTGACGGCCGCTGTCGGCATAGATGGTGGTCGATGCGCCTCGGATCGATGACGTGGCACGCGCATCTGTGCCGACGGCCGCCCGTCTAGGCCGTCGACATAGATCGGATGCCGTTAGCCGCACGTCACGAGTGGGGCCGCTAGGCCCGCATCTATGCCGACGGCCTATGTATGCCGACGGCTACTGTAGGCATAGGCTGGGGATAAGCCGACGGCTTTCCTGTGCCGACGGTCGCCGTCGGCATAGCTCTGGATAGCCCGACGGCCACCCTACGCCGACGGCCTTGTTTCGGCTGTCGGCATGTTCAGGAGTAGGCCGACGGTGGCCGTCGGCACCGGCCCCTGTTCCGGTAGTGGCAGTAGACGGGCGCCTTTGCGTGACACCTGAGAGCATCACGACGATGTTGCATTGGTCCTCCCAGACACACAAAAGCAACGTGTACCGCCTAGCTAGCTAGACGACTCCTTTGCAGGTCCGTTTGTTCGGTGCTGGTGGTTTCATGTCCTGGAATCTTTGCTTGCGGGCAAACCCTAGCAGCTAGGCTACTCCGATAGGGTCGCTAGTACCATCGATGCTCAAACGGACTCAAACACGCCGATGTAGCCAAGCTAGCCATGCATGCCACCGTAGCTAGCGCACTGTATGAACCACCACCACCTCCCAATGCTCCCAGCCTCCCACTATACCGGGGGTCTCCCCTCCCACGAGCGCTAGGCGAAGAAGGAGCCGCGTCTTCCCATGGCATCCCCGTGTCCACTGTACCAGCATCCTAGGCAGGCTAACGAAGGAAGTGCGTACGTAGGTACTTGGCAGCGAGCGAATTACTGTGATCCACGGGTGCGGCCAAAGACCACCAGTAATTGCATATGCAGCCCATCGACATTGATTCGGCTAGATCGGGGGCACATGTACTGCCCCGTACACGTACGCCACGCGGGACGCCTCCCTCCGGAGAAAGCGAGATCCCCCGACCATCACTGCCCGAGATCCCACCCCCCGGCCCGTCCTACACGGATCTCGCTCATGAAAAAAGGAGCTACCACTGCTGCTCCACGGCTGGAGCCACACCCACCGGCACCGCTTAGTTTTACTCCTTGATCCGCACGTTTCACTGTGGCCGTGTAATGCCGCAGTACGTACCGTACCCGGTGCGTACGTGTCCTCAGGCCGGCGGCGGCAAATGCGGCCGCCCGTGCTACGCGCGAGCCAGGACAGCACGGGTAGATCTGGCCGTGGCATGCACGGTGGTGGCTCTTCTCGTTACCAGCACGATGTGGCATGCAGTGGAGCCGGGAGCCCACGGGAGCTCGCGCGAACCAACCAACCAACAGTGCCCACGCGAGAGCGCGCCCTCCCCGGCCCAGATCTGGTTAAATGCATGCGCCCGTGCGCGCCGACGGACCGGACGCACCGCCGTACGGTACGTGGGGAGCGCACATACCCGCGGGCGGGCGCACCGCGCACGGACGGGGGAGGACGCGAAGGTGGAGCCGGGAGCCAGCCAGCTAGCCCCATGGTAGGCCGTGTAGCCAGCTGCGTGCGTTGAACCGGCGCAGGGTACGCAGGATGGCAATGTCCCTCCACCCGCGTCCTGCGAGCGCCGGGCCGGGGCCGGGGCCCCTGCGACCTCCGTCCTCTCTCGTCCTTCGTTTGTTGCGACGCGTCGTTGCATGGGGTGACTCAGCCAGCGGGCCCAGGCCAGACGTGCATCTGCAGCCTGGCCATGCCGGCATGCCGCTACGTAGCCCCCGGCTGTCGCGATCGCCGCACCGGCCGTACGGCCACGGGCGCGAGGCGGAGTAGCTCGGAATCTTAATTCGCGCCGGGCCGGGGCGATTTATGTCGGCCGGTGAACTGATCCCGGCGAGCCAAGGGCGCGTCGTCTTCTCCGTGCGCGTGGGCGCCAGATAATCAGATATGCGCGGTCGGCTGTGGGAAAGCCGCGGATCAAGGCCAAATCCCCGGGCATAGATAGGCGCGCGCGGCCGGCGGCGCCGGGGACGGCCTACAGTCGTGGATCCACCGTCAAAGGGTTTCTGTGGTGTGGATCCGTCGATCGTGCAGGTCGGCTCCGTCATGCGCGGGGTGGGGTGTACGAGATTCTTCAGATATTTTCCCCCTCGATCGATCAAAACAGTGTCAGTGTGCACACTTTCGGTTAGGGGCAGGCCCTGTTCATCCGGAGAAGAACTCATTGACGGTGCAATGGTTGTGGATCCACGCCTGTCTAGTCGTCCATGGATCTCCTCCGAGATGCGGGGGTCGGTTCCGTCTCTTTCTTTCAGCAAAGGAATCTACTTTAGTTCAGGAGGTGTGTGCCGCAGCTAGTCTAGTTTACCCGTCAGCGACACCCGGCGATTGAGCTGATTGATGATGCTAACTGTCTCAGATGGAGGGGAGGGCACCATCATACCACTGGATTTTCAGACGCGACGTGTACGTCCAACCCGTGAACAGACCGGACTCTCTTTTTTCTTGGCAACAAGGGGCGACAAAATTTCGTGTTTTGACCCCTTTTTATCAATTTTTGCACGATCTGATCTCGTTTGGAAACATTTCGGGATCTGACCATTTTCCTACCGCCAGAACCCATGACGGTAGGGTTGAACAGGCTACCGCCGTGGCCACCGGCGGTAGGAGGGCAGCCCCCGTCAACCCGCCGTTAGTGGGACTGACGTGTCCTAACGGCCCTACCGCCAAGGCTTACGGCGGTAGTGTGGCTAAAGCTACCGCCAGGGGGGGTGGCGGTAAGGTGTGGCGCGCCTGCGCGGGCGAACGAGTTCTGTGACAGAAAACTGACAATTTTGTGTGGTAGGTTTTCACACCCTACCGCCACACCCGACGGCGGTAGGGTGTGCCAGGCGCGGCATGCATTATGTGACTGAAAAAGGGGAGCTCTTTGTGGTAGGATTTCACATCCTATCGTCAGGGTGCCCGACGGTAAGCTGTGAAAACCTACCGCCATGGTGCCTGGTGGTAAGGTCCTCACCCACTTATTTTTTTTACAAGAACTTGTCTATTTGAATTACAATTATGAAAATAGTGTTTGCATATGACAGATAAACACACGACAGCAAAATAGTGTTTGCATATGAAAATATGATGACCTCACACACTATAGATAGCAAATCGACGCATCCAATAAGTTCAACATATCAAATAGGTTCAATATAGTAAAATAGGTAGCAATAACACAAAACCGAGTAGTTCAACATGGCACAACTAGTATAACTAAGCAAGTTCAACACGACAACATCACTCTAGTTCCTCCCCCTCCCCCTCTTGGCGGCACGCTCCTCGTTTCTCTTCAAGCGGCCTTCGTCCGGCTTCTTCGGGCGACGACGAGGAACCGGTTTCTGAAACGGGGATGGACTCTTCTAGTCAATCTTCGAAACTTTCCCTCTCTTCTCCTTGGTTGGCTGAGTCGGTGGAGGTCCGTCATCGTCGTCGTACTCGTCCTCATCACCTCCTTCGTCGTCACCTCCTTCCTCTTCTCCCTCTTCTTCCTCTTCCTCCTCGTCCTCTTCTTCCTCGGTCTCCTCAACAAGGCGAGGCGACGAGGCGGCATGGCTCAAGGAACCTCCGCCGGTGTGGCTTGATGAAGCTAGGGCATGTGTCGACCCACCAGGAGCAGGAACATGCACGTCAACCGAGGCAGCGCACCCAAGCATGCCCGCTAGCCTGCGGCAATGGTTCATGATCTTCTGCAAAAACAAATATAGAAGAGAATGGCTTGGATCAGGTTTAGGGTTGCAAATAAGTAAGAACATGGCATGGATCAAATTTGTGATTGCTCGAATAGCATGCTATGAGGCTTAAAGTTACCTTCATCGCTTCCCTCAGCTTGTTGTCACCCTCCACGGTTCCGGGGTCAGAACTTAGCGCATTCGAGCCATCGAAAATGTTTCTGTTCAGCTCCGCGGCCTGCAAATCCAATGATCATTAATAAGCTAGCGAGAACGACCATGTCAGCATCATCCAACTGCCAGCTCGAATGCATTTCAACAAAACTTACCACTCTGTTCATCAGGGGTGCATACTCCCTGAAATCACCTTGCATATCTCTGAGGTTTCTCTTGTATGCTTCATCCTCAGAGTCCTCCGCCTCCTGCAGTGATGCCATGTCCGCTTCTGTCCACCGTGGCCTCAGACACAGACGGAACTTGATGCCATCGTTATGCCAATTCATGTGCCTCCCATACACATTCCAGCAAATGCCTGACCTCTCCTGGTCTTTGCGGAACGTCCTCTCGTCCCACATTGTCACAAAAAGACTTGTGCTCTTCGGCCCAGTCCACTATCGACTGAGAATACTGCCTGCTCTTCCTGCATAGGGCATAACAAACAAGAAAACACAAAAGACCATAAGAACGTCAAACTTAACGAAAGCATGGTAAAAGAGATGGCAACCCATACCTATGAAGGTCGTAACCGCCAGTGTCGTGGGGGCGTGCCGGCGGTGTGTGCTGCAATACGCCAAATTGCGTGGCCACGCGCTGTGGTAGGTGCCATTCGACGGCGTACACGCATATCATCGAGACAATGCACCAGAAGAGAAGGTGGTCCCGATCGCCAGTTAACCTATAGAAAGACTGTTTAGCAACCGTGAAAGTAGCTACATTAAAAAACTAGCTCGCTCGTTGGTATACCTGAAAAGATGTCAGGTTGTCCAGCTCGTTGGTGAAGGTCTTGTACAATGCACTACCCTTGCCCGAGAAGACTTTAACCGCATCCCAAGAGTAGGCGACGGTAGGGCATCGAGCACTGTCGCCATATTCGCCATACTCTGTCCACTCTGTCCGTTGCAGTTTCTCAGGACAACCAACCAGCAGCCGCTCCCAACTCCAAATCGAGAGGGCCTAGACACACCCACACATCCCAGATGTTTTCTCGGTCCTCTGCGTTGTGTCGTCCAGCTACAAACAACAATTGATGATCAGATGACACAATTTAAAGCAACACACACATACGTGAGATATATGATGTCTTACCGAACGGTAGAGGTACGTGAGGCCGGTGGACCCCCAGCTGTACCCTGCATCCCAGTCGGCCAGGAAGTCCAGGTACATCCATAGGGCGTTGTCCCCCGAGCAGTCTGGAAAGACCACCTCTGTGAGAAGAAACCATAGGTAGGCCCTCGCATACTGCTCCACGGTCCTCGGATCCGCATCTTGCGGGCATTCAGCCCGATGGGTTAGGAGCCAGAGCAGTGGTACACCGGACGTTCGGTTACTCTTGATGGCAGGGCAGTCGCCGATGAGGGCGGTAACCCTGTCCGGCCATTTCTTCCTATCCACCCGGCCAATGAGAGCATGGCCCTTGATCGGTAGGGCCGTGATCATAGCGAAGTCCTCGAGCGTCACCGTCATCTCACCACATGGGAGATGGAAAGAGTGCGTCTCGGGCCGCCAACGGTCCACCAATGCTGTGAGAGCCGTGTGGACAAGCGTCGGCGGCGTACGCTTGAACTGGAGCACGAAACCCAACAGCCCGACTCTCTTGTAATACGGCTCGTAGCGGTTGTCGTACTTCATCTCAGAGACCTTGGTGTGGCCCCTCATACGTAATGGCAGAAGCATTTGTCAATGTGCACACGAAAATAGTTAGTACCCCCTCCATTCTCTTATACAAGGCCACTAACAATAATCGAGGCAAAAATTAATGTTGTTTTCTCGTACTAGCAACTTGTTTAATGCTTGTATGCATGTATTCATAATGACACTGTGCTACTTCCTTCTCATTCCTTCCTTGTATGCATGCAGGCGTATTAATGATCCCGGTTAACGAAAATAAAAGTTGGCTTGTAAAGCGGTCATTAAATTTTACCTTGTGAAAGAACATGCGGTGCCCCCATGTTTGGTTTTGGTAATTGATGACAATCTCTATGGACGAATGATTGCCTTGAGTTATATTTGAAGGATTTGTCCATAGGCTTTTCTTGGAGTCCATTTGTTGGTTTCAAGGAGAGTTTGTGATGACCAAGATGTTATTCAAGGAATTACCTAAAGATTGGTCATGTGAGAGGTTGATCAAGACTAAGTCAAAGAGTGAATCAAGTTGATCAACACACAAAGCGTAGAAGATGTACCGAGGGGGACCAAGCGATCCCATGGTATGGTAAGCATTGTCAATTACGCTTTGTGTACTAACCCATGGTCTTCGTGAGAGTTCTTTTGTGGGGTTAGGTTGCGGTGTGCAAGTTCAAGTGGATCATTATGAAGAGATCACATGCTTGAAGCTTGCCGTCCATTGTGGTGACAATGGACTTGTGAAAATGTGCCAAAGAGTGGCTCACCCATAGTGGAGTATGGGGGAGCAATCAACTAGTCTTCATCGAGCGAACGCAATCAAGAAAGGTGGTCCAACTTGAGGGAGTCAAGATCATCATCATCTAGCTCAAGTGGACTTCGTGCAAGGAAAAGGTTTGCCCTTTATAGGTTTTATATTTTACCGGTCTCATGGTGATAGTTTGGAGACCGGGTTATAGGATCGATAGCCGTACTATCAAGGGGGGCTCTCAAGTGAGTAGCTTGATCGTATCGTTCGTCGAGAGCTCAAACCATTGCATCCTTGCATCATCTTTCTTGATTCTTATTTGTATTTTATTTTGAGGTTTTAGATCTTGTGGTTATCTTCGTGACAAGCTCTAGTACATCGAAAACGGATTTCATATGCTTCTTCTATCGCGTTTTCAGTGTTGGAGGTTTTACCGGTCTTTTTCGAGGAAGGGTTCTCACCATTTTCTCATGGGACTTTTCTAATTTGCTTCTTATTGATATTTCTACCAAGATTGTGTTAGCCCATGTCGTTAGCTTTCCAACAAACTTGGTTTCGTTGAATTCGGAGTCCGTTTGCAGAAGTTGTGGCAGTTTTGGTGTTCTGAAAAGGCTGCAGCGGTACTACCGCGGATTGGAGCGGATGTAATTTTTTACTACCGCTCCAGAGCGGTACTACCGCGGCTACTACAGCGGTAGTACCGCTCCGGACCAAAATCTCGTATTAGGTCCAGCGGTGGTAGGCACGGATGTATTTTTTTAGTACCACTCGCTAGCAGTAGTACCGCTACCCTTTGCGGTAGTACCGCTATCCCTAGCGGTAGTACCGTGAGGACTAGCGGTAGTACCGCTCCGGCGGTTCTACTGGCCTTTTGCCTCCTCGCTGTTGTTTTTCAAAGGGCTACTACCGCCCTAGTGGTAGTACCGCTCTGTGCGGGCTGTGAGGATAACGGTTGGATTTTTTCTCACCTATAAAAGGGGGTCTTCTTCCCCAATGGACCTTATCTCTTTAGCTCGTGTTCTTCCCCCATTGTTGACCTTCTTCGAGCTTGCTAACTCTCAATCCCTCCAATGATTCTTGCTAGTTCTTGAGGGAAAAGAGAGAGGAGATCTAGATCCACGTTTCCACCAATCACTTTCTCCTCTAAGTGAGGGGAACCCCTTGGATCTAGATCTTGGAGTTCTTCGTGTTCTTCTTTCGTTCTTCCTCTCATTTTCCTCCCTAGCATTAGTTGCTTTGGTGGGATTTGGGAGAGAAGGACTTGGGCACTCCGTGTGCCCTTGCCATTGCATTTGGTGCATCGGTTTGAGTTCTCCACGGTGATACGTGAAAGTGAAGTTTGAGAAGCTTATTACTCTTGGGTGTTTGGGCACCCTAGAGCTTGTTCCTCTTGGGTGCCTTGGCGCCCTAGACGGTTGGTGTTGTTCGGAGCTCAATCATTGTGGTGTAAAGCTCCGGGTAAGCGTCGGGGTCTCCAATTAGGTTGTGGAGATCGCCCCGAGCAATTTGACGGGTACCGGTGACCGCCCCCAAGGGTTGCCAAAGTGTACGGGTTCGGTGACCGCCCCCAAGGGTTGCCATTTGTACGGGTTCGGTGACCGCCCTCAAGGGTCCCTTAGTGGAATCACGGCATCTTGCATTGTGCGAGGGCGTGAGGAGATTACGGTGGCCCTAGTGGCTTCTTGGGGAGCATTGTGCCTCCACACCGCTCCAAACGGAGATTAGCATCCGCAAGGGTGTGAACTTCGGGATACATCGTCGTCTCCGCGTGCCTCGGTTATCTCTTACCCGAGCCCTTTACTTATGCACTTTACTTTGTGATAGCCATATTGTTTCTTGTCATATATCTTGCTATCACTTAGTTGTCTATCTTGCTTAGCATAAGTTGTTGGTGCACATAGGTGAGCCTAGTTGTTGTAGGTTTTGTGCTTGTCATATTAACCGCTAGGTTTATTCCGCATTTGTTCAAGCCTTAACCGTAATTAGTTTAAAGCGCCTATTCACCCCCCCCCCCTCTAGGCGACATCCTCGATCTTTCACCTTGGTACCTGTAATTTGAGTTTGTGGTCTTGTATAAGGGAATGGAGGGAGTAACAAACTTTTGGGAAGGCAAAATTTTGATGCAAGACGTTGATCATTGTTATTTACCACTCCGTTCTCGATGTAACGGGCGCGATAACCGTTATCGAATGCCGGGTCAAACATAGTGTAATTAGTGCCGATCGCCGAACCAATGGGGAGCCTCCTGAAACAACAACATTTTATTATCAACATATAATCATCATATCATATTAAACTGTTCAACTAACATCAATCATATCATATTCAACAATTGTAAAAAAAATACTATGAACATGAACTAGGGTTCATCTTCAAACTAGTTAATCAATCCTTTCAATCCATCATATCACATTGACCAATCATATCATATTCAATTAACATAAGCATAAGCGTAAAAAAATATAACGTCCACATGATTAATTCATTCATATAAATTTCTCCAACAACATCGACTATACATCATGCATCACATCATATTAACATGCATCATAGCAAAACAAACATACGAGTTAACCATCCAACATGCATCATATCATCTTTTTTTTCAAAAACAAAAAACATGAACTAGGGTTCATCTTAAGCATATTTCCTCAAACAACATCCACTATACATCATGCATCATATCATATCAACATGCATCATATCAAAACAAATTCCTCCAACATGCATCATACAAAAAAATTCCTTCAAAAAAATATGAACTAGGGTTCATCTTCATACTACCATTCCAACTAGTGATTAGAGTTCATATCGAACACAATAGAACATCTAGAATCAACCTAAAACAATCTTAGGGTACAAAAAAATTAAATCTAGTTAAAAAAATGGGGGTAATTTGAATCAAATAATGCGATGAATCGGAAGCTATTTGACTAAAACTAATTGGAGGGATCGGAGGAGCTTACTTTTCTTGTTTCGGGGCCATCTCGATCTGCAAAAACGGTGAAGAAACGAAGAAGATCCGAGGGGAGGGGGAGTGGAGGAGATGAGAGAGGGGGCGAGAGAGAAGAACTGCCTATTCTTCGGGCGGCTGGGTGGGGCGGCCGGCCCGCGGCGTTTAAGTGTCCAGACCCTACCGCCGGGGGCCTCGGCAGTAAGATAAAACAGGCTACCGTCAGGACCAGCGGCGGTAGGGTGGGACGAAGGGGGGCGGCGGCCGTTTAGGGTGCTGACGTGGATTAGTTCCCTACCGCCGAAGGCCCTGGCGGTAGGTTACGTAATCCTACCGCCAAGCCTCCTGGCGGTAGGAAAAGGGGTCAGATCACAAAAAAAAAACCGAACTGGGGTCAGATCCGGCAAAACTTGACCAAAAGGGTCAAAACACGAAATTTTGCATGCAGTGTGGCAATTCTCAGTGTGTCCAGCTGTAGCGTTTCACCGTACTTTTTTTTTCTCCCTGTAAGCAGAAAACGTCCCTTGCCCACAGCCAGATGCGCGCACGTAAACATTCAAAAAAAAAAAAAGATGCGTGCACGTAGTGTTCACATTGGTGTATGGACAAGGAATGGCGTAGAGCCCAGCAGGACCCAGCTGACCGGCCAGGGAAACTGTCAGATCATCATCAATTGGTGAGGGAGCTAGCTGCTGTGTTCAGTTCCAAGTTGCTGCACAGTGCGTCAATCATTGGGCCTCACCAGTTACTCCATCGATTGGTCACAGCACCTAATCGTTCCCGCTAGCTTAGCCATAGCAAAGCATCTCCGGTACGGCATATGCACCGGACGGAGTACGTCGGTCGTCGCAGGAATTTCTCCGACGGGACGTGTGCGTGGCTCGCCAGCAGCTCCATCATCGTTTCGAACCAACGCCAGCTAGGGCTAGGGCTTCACACCAAATCGTCTATCCAAATTCCTCATAGGGAAGGGATTACCTACCTGATGAATGATGATCCAAATGACACCAGCGTGCGGGCTGTACTCGTGGCGCCATGGTCGTTGGGCCGTCGAGCTGAGCTGCACGGACAGGTCGCATTAAAACGGAGGGATCCCTCCTCCGATCGGGACAGGACTGGAGTGCGCACGCGTATCCCTCCTCCGGGGACCTCGCCGCCGTTGGCATATGATATGCAGCTATCCCAATTGGTCTCGCGCTAACAAACTGGAGTACTCCTTGTATATAAAGTGTGTTTTTCCCTCAAAAATAAATAAATAAAGTGTGTGGTGCGCGTGAACCGTCGGGCGCGCGCGCGCGCACGTACGCTTCGTGGATCGATCAAATTAAGTTCCAGGCTAGCCGGCCGCGACCGAGACCAACCGGTTAGCTCAGAGCGGCAGAGTTGATGAAGAGCTGGGCCAAGCTCGTGCTTAACTCGGCGCCTACCTTGACTTAGAGGGGAAAGTGCGTCGCTTGATTGGAGAGACGCCAGCCGGCAGCCAAGTGCCGGGGCTCCGTGCCACCGCCACCGTCCGTCGGTGGGTGGGCCGGCGGCGTCGTCGATCGCCTTTCCAGTGGACGGCAACGTTTGCCGGCCCGCAACGCGCGCCGACACGGCCGGCCCCGGCCCCTGACGCCACGTACGTCCGTGTCCATCCGTGCGCGCGTACGAACAGGTGGGTGGCGCCGGTGCGCCCGTCCATGCGCGCGTACGATCGATCAGCATCAGCCGCGCGCTACAGCGAGCGAGGGAGCGAGCCAGGAAAGGACGTCGCAACAGCACCACGCCCGCGCGGGGCCCCGGCCCCCCTCCCCACCCGCGATTCTCGCAATCCGCCCGTCTTTTCCCCCTGAAGACGACGGGGACGCTGAGAAATGCAATGCATGCCACCGTCGTACCGGGGTCGGTACCGCCGCGGCTCTGGCCTACTTTACGTCTGCGTGCGTCGGTATGGATGGATCTATCCGCCGGAGTTAATTCCTCCGTCTTTGGATGCTCGTCGGCAGCCAGGAGGGCCGGCCCCGCCGGACCAGATCAGGCGATGCGTGCGTGGCTGGCCGTATGCGTGAGTAATAAAAACCCGGCCGATATGTTATCCTTTGTCGGGGCGCTGCTCTTGGCCGGGAACGTGCGTGCCTGCAGCGATATCGCTCGCGCCACGCCACGCCACGCCACGCACGGTGCATGCATGCATGTGTGTGCGTGAAGGCAGGTAGGTCGCAGATGGGGATTCATGGCCGGGGGCAGAGGGTGAAGCCGTACGGGACCGGCGGTACAGGCGTCCGTACGGGCTCAGTTAACTGGACGCGGACCAAATAATTGCTGCACGCGCTCGCTGGCCAGGCGGTGTAGTTAGGGGCTGTTTGTTCCTAGCCACACCTCACTTTGTCACACCTAATCTTAGACAAGTTTGATCAAGTTAGGTAGGGGTTTGGTTCTAGCCACATCTAAGACAAGAATTTTTTTATAAGCAGTGAACCCCACATGTCATAGAAACAAAAAATGTGGCAAGATTTTCTTAGACAAGTCAAAGTGTGGCTAACAATTTGAATAACTCAACTAAGACAAGGGTGGTAAAAATCATATGGCAATATATGGCAAAGATAGTCACAATCCAATCAGCCCTTTAATTAAAATCATTAAGCCGTGGTGAAAGCGTAAAGCATTCCACGTTGCCCGCGGCGACAGCCCTATTAATTTCGCCTTGGCCGGTAGCACCTTGTAAGCGTGCGATTGATGGCTTTGGGCCCAGCGGCAGACAGGGCGCAGCTTACCTTTTCATCAACATAGTGCACGTTGTGCATGTGATCCGAGGGAGTAGTACTACGGTGTTTTTTTTAACGCGGTCTCTTAAGGCCCGATTCATTAAAAACAAAAACAAAGCACCCGGGCGACCTGGCAACCCACACAAGAACGCACACACGCCATCGAGGTTGCAATCCGATGTTATCGTCATCACGCCTCCGCGAGGGCGACTCCGACTCCACCATCAACGACCACCGATGAAGCCCTCATCGCTCAAGCGCCGTGGCCTGCGCCGGTCGATGCCAAACAGTCCACCACACGCGCCGACGACCAGGCAGCTCGTATTAGTACATGTGGCACTCTGCTACTCTGCAAATACAATGATGACTTTGTGGTTCTATAATACAAATGTATTCTCAGCTGGTCGATCCCTGGGAATTCAGTCCATAACATAACACGAAGCCTGTTGATGGCTTTGGCCAGCAGACAGGGTGCAGCTTATACCTTTCCAAAAACATAGTGCACGTTGTGCAGGTGATCCGAGGGGAGAGTATTGTACTAGCATTAGTATTGCATTAGTGTATGGAGCACTCTGCCACTCTGCGATGACTTTATGGTTCTAATAGAATTGTATTCTCAGTTGGTCGATCCCTGCGAATTCAGTCCATCCTATCTGGCGAAGAAAAGCTCGTTGCTACGTTGATTAATCTATCTATGCCTAGCAGAGCAAAAGATTCCGTAAGCATTCTCGAACCCTCACATCGAGCTAGTCCTTTTCGCCGCGGTTTTACATGGAGACAACTAAACTATCTCAATTGTACGTACTACAAGAGATGCATGCCACCAGTCTAAAAGTATCTTAATTTGGTTGCCTTTTCTCCGTAACTTATTAAGGTAGCTCGCCCACGCATGTCAGCAGGACAATGCTGAGATCCCCTGTTAATTACCTATAGGAAGTCATTTTCCTAGCTCAAGCAATCATGTCTCATATTTTGCGTAACGTAAGGTAGCTCGCTGATGCATGTCAGCGGCATGTTCGAGCACTGCTCTGTTTTAATTAGTTAAAAAGGACTGGCCATTTTCCCCTGCTTAATGATCTCGACTTGTGAATCAGCTGCATGTGCGCATCTCTTTCTTGCAAGAAAATGTCATGCTCATATGTAGTGCTACGAAAATACATGCATCTAACCATGCATCCGTGACAGCCATCATGAATAGCTCAGCGCTCTACAATGATATATTTTTGAAACAAGCTCTACAATGATATATGCTCTGCAACGAGCTTATGGCTCTAAAACAGTTGTATTTTGAAGGCCTGTTGATTAGACAGACGTGAAGAACGTGGCCGGTTTTACATGTACAAGCATGACAACGACACATTATTATTATTTTTTCAGATAAAAAGAGCATGAGTAGAATATCTGAGCGAGCCCAAAGTCATGGAGCCAGGTTCTCGTGCACCCAGCACAAGGAACGCAAAGCATCTTGAATTGAATTTGGCTAACTACCAGGTTGCCTGTCGAGAAAGTTTGTCTGTGAATGCGACCCTGATGATTAATTAATTCACGCCAGCATTTCCCGAACCCTCACATCCGGGGGCGCGTCCTTTTCGCCCCAGTTATAACGGAGACAACAAGAGTATCTCAACGGCAGTACAATAAACGCCACCACATCCATCGATTTGCTGGTTACCCTTTTTTCGTAACTTGACAAGGTAGCTCGCTGGTGCGTGTCACCGGCATGTGTCAAGCACTGCTCTGGCTTGATTAGTTAGAAAGGACTGGCTAATGACCTCGACGCGTGCGTGCTTCCATGTGCGAATCTCTTTCTTGCGAGAAAAATTGTCATACTCGGGGTACGAAGATACATGAGGATACATGTATCTATCGATCTCGCAATTGATAGCCATGTATCCGTGCGCAGCCATCATGAATAGGCGAATGCGGTTTAGACTCCGCGGTCGGCACGGCTCGGGATTTATTGGCGGAGATTTGCCCGATCGATCGGCACATGCGCATGGAATCGATCGGTGGATGGATCGCGTAGGAGTATCTATCCATGGTCGTATGTGTGTATGGAATTAACTACACTAAACGGTGGCGAAATTAAGCACGTAGAGGTACTCAGCACATGCGGCAGCACGCGTAAGTCGTTGTTGCCATGGCCCTTTGGGGTCAAAAAGGAAGAGCTCGGTCAGCAACCAGCGTGCAGCGAAGAACACGGAGGAAACAGGGGAGGCTTTTTTACACTGATGATGCATGATTAGGCCGTGTGTTTGGGAGCTCCAGGCCTCCAGACTTCCGGTGCAGGAGGCTTCGAGGAAGGAGGGGAGGGAGACAGGCTGCAGACGAGGCATGCACGCGAACCGACGACGATCGGTTTAGATATTGAGATATTGGGCAGGAGGAAACAGTGCGGGCG
Source organism: Thinopyrum elongatum (assembly GCA_011799875.1). Classification (NCBI taxonomy): domain Eukaryota; kingdom Viridiplantae; phylum Streptophyta; class Magnoliopsida; order Poales; family Poaceae; genus Thinopyrum; species Thinopyrum elongatum. The sequence goes on from CM022303.1 coordinate 611,819,059, forward strand.
AGTGAGTCGCCGCGAAGTTGCTTTCGGGCCAACAAGTTGTGCACGGGTGATGGCTCAACGGACGCGCCGCACGTCAGCGTCGACGTCGTCCATGCACCACTGTGCTGCTGTACTGTCCTGGTGGCCTTTATTTTGTTTTTACATCATTTTCTTTTCTTTCTTTTCCTATCGATCGATCGATCGACGTCCATTGCCATCGGATGTTTGACAGTTGTTAATTAGGGGTAGGGGTCCATGCATGCATGATGAGATATTGAGATGGACGGACGCGTGACGGTGCCTTGCATGCATGCAGCTGGCCATGAAATGAAGCTTAATTCACCTCACCAATCAGATGTTTATAATAATCTATCCTAGCTACTCGATGTTTCGTGAGCCTCGTTCGTACGTGCATACTCATGTCGCCTTCCACCTCGAAATATAGTAATCGACATGAGAATTACGAAGTCGTGAAAACTAGATAAGAACGAGGTTACATAGGTAGACCACTATCATCCTAGGGGGACAATGATGGTTAGGCCAACTCCAGCGCACGACTCCAAACGGACGTCCGTTTTGTCCGGATTCTGTCTGTTTGGGCAGAATAATGGGGTCATGTCCAGGCTTTTTCTGGGATGCGGTGGCCGTGCGCCCAACGCGCGGATGCATTCTTTGGCCCTATCCTGTCCGCCACGGCCAAAATGTTCATATATTCATATTTCAATGATCAAAACTAATTTGCACGTCCAAATATTAATTGTCTCAAATAGAAATAGTTTTACGACCTAATCGAAATTGTCTCTAATAAAATAGTTTTACAACCAAATCGAAATTGTCTTGAATGAACATAATGAACCAATACATCTATTGGTTGCCAATGTGATTCCACATGTGCTCAACCAAGTCATTTTGAAGATCCAAATGAGTGTGCCAATCATGCATTTCACGATGGAATTGGGTAAATTGTTCAAACGTGGCCGGTTCCTGGTGCAGGGGCTCAATATTTTCACCTTGAAAATCAAATCCTTGGTCGAAGATGTTGTTATCACGCTCGTCCTCGATGATCATGTTGTGCATGATCACACAAGCAGTCATCACCTCCCAAAGCTTCCCTTCATCCCATGTCAGTGCAGGGTTTCGAATGATACTCCATCGGGATTGAAGCACACCAAAAGCACGCTCCAAATCCTTTCTAGCACTCTCTTGCATTTGGGCAAATCTCTGTCTCTTCTCACCTTGGGGGTTCGAGATTGTCTTCACAAAAGTTGACCACTGAGGATATATACCATCAGCTAGGTAGTATCCCTTGTTGTAGTGGTGGCCATTGATCTCAAAGTTGACTGGTGGGGAGTGGCCTTCTGCAAGCCTTGCGAAGACTGGAGAACGCTGCAACACGTTGATATCATTGCGAGAACCTGTCATGCCGAAGAAAGAATGCCATAGCCAAAGATCTTGCGAAGCCACCGCTTCTAATATGACAGTGCACGCTTTAACATGCCCTTTGTACTGGCCCTGCCAAGCAAATGGACAGTTCTTCCACTCCGAGTGCATACAATCTATGCTGCCAAGCATGCCTGGAAAGCCTCTATTGGCGTTGATCGCCAACAGCCTTTCTGTATCAGCGGCATTTGGCTGCCTCAAGTACTCAGGGCCAAACACTGCCACCACGGCCTTGCAGAAGCTGTACAGTGACAGCAGACATGTGGTCTCACTCATGCGCACGTACTCATCCACCAGATCGTCTGGAATTACATATGCAAGCATGCGGATGGCCGCGGTGCATTTCTGGTAAGAGGAGAATCCAAGCTTGCCAAGGGCATCCGTTTTGCACTCGAAGAATGGGTCATGAGCAACCACTCCCTCTCGGATACGATTGAACACATGCCTTGCCATATGAAAACGGCGACATAATTTATCCGGTTTGAAGAGCGGGGTATTCGCAAAGTAATCGGCATAGAGCAGGGCGTGGCCTCTCTCTTTGTTGCGGTTCAGGTTGGGAGCACGGCCAGGGACTGACCCCCTGTACCGAGGCCGCTGCCGTTCAATGTGGTCGTGAATGACCAGTGCAGCCACCACAAGATCTTCGTCATCCGAGGACGAATCGTTCGATGAATAAATGAAGTGGTTGAAGAAAAATTCATCATTGTCCATATCTTTGTGGGCAAAGTGTCAAATACCTTGCGGTCGTGGTGGCAAAGAGGACGCGATGATCACCTCGATGCAGCAGGGGCGTTTGGCGGCCAGCTACAGGCCGCTCTGGAGCACCCGACGGAAGCTACCGTGGTCCATAGCCGTCGCCGGCGGTCGTATCCCCTCTGGCGTCGGCTACGACGGCGACGGCCAAAACTCCTCCAAAAGACGGTCAAAATTCCTACGAAAGCACGGGCGTGGTGGCGGCCATGTCGAGACGTGGTTTGGTATGGACGATCGGGGGGTGAGCAGTGAGAAGGCGGCTGGAGAATAGTGGCGGCGTCGAGGCGGGGTGGGGCGGGGGAGGGCGGATGGAGGCGTTGGAGGTGAATGGAGCGCTAGTGTCCCCGACAGGTGGGCCACGGGGAGGACAAGGGCGTGCGTCCAGCCCGTCCGCGCAATGTCCGTTTCATCCCAAACGCGGCGCATGTTTGGGCCGGGAATGAGTCGAAAACGGACGAAAACCGGACATTTGTCTGTTTGGGGCCGCGCTATTCGTCTGTTCTTCTCCAAACAGATTAGGACGAACGGAATGTGGTCGCGCGCGCTGGAGTTGGCCTTAGAAAGGATACATGCAATATCTCCGCCCGTCCTCCGGGTTCTTCTCCAAACAGATTAGGACGAACGGAATAGGGTCGCGCGCGCTGGAGTTGGCCTTAGGAAGGATACATGCAATATCTCCGCCCGTCCTCCGGCGAGCCCGAAAGAAGCGTGCCCGGGAGAAAGGCAGAGGAGCATCAAGCCGATCGATCCCCTGTTTTAAGATCGGACCCTGTCCTGTGCCTACCTTACACCAGGGGACACTTGCATGACAAGGGAGGGTCTTTTCTTCCTTTAGCTTTTCTTTAAGAAGATCTGTTTCCAACATGTTTAATTACTTAATTAACTAACCCGCTCGCTCGATCGCCCTAATCTAGCTAGCCTCAGTCAGTGCCTCCACGCAATCACAAAGGTGGAGTACGTAGTCGACAGGCACCAACCTAATCATCCTCGGGGCAAAGCGCAAGCAACACATATACGCACAAGATGCATGAATGGAATGACATGCAATCATATATACTGCTCCCTCCCTCCGTTCCAAAATATATTGTTATTGTTATTTATTCTCCGTAGAGGACGAGCTCGCAATGATTTGGGACATATCATTAGCGCGTAGGAAGCGTATTGGGATGATGTTGGGCCAGTAGCGCGCACAGGGAACCTTTGCTCGGCTAACCACGAGTCCATGATGCAATCGACCGACCAGCCCACCACCGCCGGCCGGACGGATGGTTGTGCCGTGCGGGCGGGTGGGAGCACTCGCCGCTAGCTTGCCTAGCAGTTCCTGTGCGAATGATGAGACGTGGCCGCGAACCAATCATGGGGCTGATTGATCGATAGACGACGCCTGAATCGCGCGGTGATGGATTTGGATTTGGATTTGTATGGATGCGCCGGCGTCGACCGTCGCGGCGAGCAAAATGATAGGGGAAATGGTGATGATTGGCGAGCCCGTAGTACGTCGTCGTCGCGGCGGTTGGTAGTTAAGATGATGATGGGTTGAGTGAGGCCTAAGCTCTGCTCATGGACAATCAAACGCATGATTATTTTACGATACGGATAGATGGATGAGCAGTGCGCATGGGGCAAAATGGCACGAGTGGTGATCAAGGCGTGGAGCCGGATGAGCAGGAACGTCGGGCGCACGGGTGGCGCATGGCTCGCGGAGTCCCTAGGCGGCCACTACAGCTACTTGGAAAAATGCGGGAATTCGTTGGGTGCTCTGGTCTGTGATGGCGAAAGGAAGTGCAATTCTTCTCGTCTGTCTATACTTGTCTTGACGAGATACGTGCGCGTGCGTGTGGATTGCTAGTTTGAGGCACGCAACTTTGAACCGGAACTGAGGATCGATCGTTCTGGTAAAGGCGCAGCGCGAACATTCTTCACCTTTAAGCCTCGCCCAAAGCGAAAAACAGAAGAAAAAGTCTCGCCTAAACCATGCATTGGTCCCTGATTATTCCAAGTTTGTTCACCACACCAGTCACCAGGGACCATGTGATTTTTAGACTAGTTGAGCTCCAGATTAGTAAGCTTTTTGGTAGTAAAAGTGGGAAAATTTGGGAGGAGAAAAATAGCTGACCAACCTGTGGACGCACGCACGCACGGGCGGACGTAGCTAGTCGTCGAGGCAAAACGACACGGGACACGCGGCCACGGCTGCACTCGCGCGCTGTGAACGACGCGCCGTGGCGCCAAGCCGCTAACGGAAGCAGAGCGCGCGCCACCACTATAAATTCTCCCCGGCAGGCGCCAAGACCGCCACACACACACACACACTCTTGCTCTGTCACTCCCGGCCTCCAAGCCTCGCCTTCCCAGTCACGACACGCCGTGAAGCCAATTGTCTCCGACCTCCAAGACCGAAAACCAAGAGCAATCCCGTTTGCAAATGGCGACTCCCGCGATCGCGCTGCTTGATCAGACCCTGCCGTTCGGCGTCGGCGTCGGCGGCTCGGACCGGCTCAGCAAGGAGATCTTCTCCATCCTCGAGTCCAACTTCCTGTTCGGCGCGCAGGCGCTGGAGCCGGCCGGGGCGTGCTCGGCGGGCCGGGTGCGCGTGCTCTCCATCGACGGGGGCGCGGACGGCGGCGCGCTCGCCGCGGCCGCGCTGGTCAGGCTCGAGCGCCGGCTGCAGGAGCTGTCGGGCAACCCCGAGGCCCGCGTCGCGGACTACTTCGACGTGGCGGCCGGGTCCGGCGCCGGCGGGTTCCTCGCGGCCGCGCTGTTCGCGCGCCGGATGCCGGCGGAGGCGGCGCGCGACGTCGTGGCCAAGAACCGCAAGGTCTTCTCCGGGCGCCATGGGCGTGGCGGCCTGTTCTCCCGGCCCGAGGCCGTGTTCAGGAAGGTGTTCGGGGACCTCACCGTGCGCGACGCCGCCAAGCCGCTGCTGATCCCCTGCTACGACATGGCCACGGCCGCGCCGTTCGTCTTCTCCCGCGCCGACGCCGTGGAGGCCGAGGCGTTCGACTTCCCGCTCTGGCAGGTCTGCGCGGCCGCGTGCGGGGTGGGGCCGGCCGAGGTGGCGTCCCTGGACGGGCGCACCAGGCTGCGCGCCGCCGCGGCGGCTGGCGGGACCGGCGCCGGCGTGGCCAACCCGACCGCCGTGGCCGTCACCCACGTGCTCCACAACAAGCGCGAGTTCCCCTTCGCCGCCGGCGCCGGCGACCTCGTCGTGCTGTCTCTCGGCGGGAACGCCGCCGCCGGGTCGGGCGCCCGCGCGTCGTCCTCCAGCCTCCTGCGCATCGCCGGCGCGTGCCAGGCCGACATGGTACGTGCCGATTGATTCTTCAGCATTCATTGCACGGACAGAATCGTACCATCGTCACGTACGCGGGGCTAAAGAGGACTGTGTGTGTGCGCGCGCTTTTCAGGTGGACCAAGCCGTATCAATGGCGTTCGGAGAGAACAGAGCAACCAACTACATCCGCATCCAGGTAAATAATTTATCTTGTACTGTAATTTTCTTCACAGCTGCTGAATCATTATTACCACTGTGAAATGTGAGTCAACGAAAGCTTACTCTTTCAATTGTGTTCTCTCCTCAGGGCAACGGCATTACCGCCGGAGCGACGGCGGAGGCGGCCATGGCGGAGCGGGGGGTGGAGTCGGTCCTGTTCCGGGGGAAGAAACTGATGCCGCAGACCAACGGCAAGCGGCTGGACGGCGTGGCGGAGCAGCTGGTGCGGGAGCAGCACCGGAGGATGGACAGCAAGACGCCCGTGGTGCTCATCAAGCCGTCGGCGACGCCCAGGACGTCGTCCTCGTCGGCGTCCACGCTCATCACCGTGTCCACCAACTCCTCCTCGGAGTCGCCCTGAGCCGAAGCCGACACCGTCCGTCCGTCCTCCGATCCACCAGCGGCGCTGATCTTCTAATTAACTAGCTTTGGGTTCCCGATTTATTTATTTGTTCCGGGGCATCTGTTGCTTGGCTTTTAGTTAGCGCGGCACCGGCACTAGTAGTAGGGGGTTTTGGTTGCCTGCCGGCGCCGCCGCCCGCCCATGGCGCTCGCTCCCGGCCGGCCCCCGCGCCGCCGTGGAAGAAAGAGGAGAGTGGTCGGAGTGGAATGTGAAAGATTTCTCTAGCTAGGATCGAAACGGTGAGAGTGACGAGTGCGTGTGCTGTGCTGCGACTGCAACTACGATGTAATACTGCGTAGCTTGTGCGGTGCCTGCAATGGAATACTACTAAAATCGGTGTGGCTTTGCTGGTAACTATCATGCGGTTTCACAAAGGATCGTCTCAAACTTCATCACATCTTCATTGCTTCCTTCGCTCTAAGTGTGTGGCTAGATTTCAGTGGAGTTTTAATCAAGTCTCAGTCAAGTTACAAAACATATAAAAAAGAAGAAAGAAAAAAATAAAAATAAAAACTTTGTACGGATCTCCACATAAATGTAGCATCGACTGAGACTTGGTTAAGTCTAGTCGACTGACATTTAGCAACCCCGTTGCTCTAAATTCTGGAGGTTTGAGCAAAACTTGGTTTTACATACTAGGAGTATTTCTTTGCTCCAAGGCTCCAAAACCCATCAAAACAACCTGCAAACTTGTGAACAAACAGAGTACACATCCATATAAGGCACCTCTAGTATTTTGTACGGATACGGAAAAGCCAAGAAAACATAAATAATAAATCAAAATCCAAGCGGGAAAATGATAGAAAAAGTTTTTCCTTTCATATACTAGGTGGTTGGTATGATTTGGATGTAATCTACTCATGGTTTCTTTATATGAAAATCGGGGGAGAAAATCCCTTGGATTAAAAATATCATGTTTTTTTTCCATATGATCTCATTATGCTTTTAGGCAAGATAATCTTTATTGGAAACAAAATTACCCTGAAGCAAACACGAGCATTTGCAAATAAGTAATTTTATCACCGAAAACAATGCAACCGTTCGTAACTAGATGTGACACCAATGTCAGAGTAGAGGTTTGTGTTATCTTCGCATGAAATCCTTACCATCAATCTTGATAGAGGGATTCACCACTGACATGTTTGTGATGTTGTCACTGAGGAGCATCACTTCTATCATTATACGCTTCAAGCGGGTATTTACTTCTTGATGTTATCCATCCTTGACACCTGAGAGAATTGCCAATTTTATTTGCTAAGAACCAACTTCAGACCTTTGCTTTTTTATAAAGTATAGGCATTGCCTTTTCTCCGAAAGAGAATATCCAATTTTACAGGGAAATTAATGTTATCTTTCGCATAAACATATTTCAAAGAAATAGCACACTAGTGTGTCGCAAGGTAATACAATCACTAGAAACAAACAAGGGCATTCATGTATAGGTAACATCATCCCTGATTGCACGCTGATTTGCATTCTTGGGATCGCGATACTCTGGGACCAAAAGGGAGAATCAACAAATCAAACAAAGAACTAGAAAAGCTGAGGATTGGTCCAATAAATGCCGAGCCTTGTTCATGGCAAAAGGAAATTTTAGTCCTCATTGAAAATCTTATGGATCAAGAAGAATTTTCTTGGTCACATAGAGGTCGAGCAGATTGGTTGATGCATGGGGATCACACTAGTTCATTTTTCCATAATGCAGCAGCCACCATAAAAAGGGAACAATATTAAGAAAGTTCTTGATGACACAGGTTTGGCGGCAAAGTACAGAATTGAAGGATCATCTCACGAGTTATTTTATAATCTTTTCACCTTAGAAGTTTTACAACCGAATCATGAAGTTTTATCTCTTATTTGGAGAAGAGTGACTATGAAGATGAATAATGCCCTTCTCGCCCCTTATCACGCTGAAAATGTTTGAAAGGCTCTTTTTGATATTGGTGATTTAAAAGCTCCGGGACCAGATGGACTTCATGCTATTTTTATATGATATTTTGATCTATGTTAGGGGATGAGGTTCTACAGGTCGTGTTGCATTATTCCGTCTTGATGGAATGATACTGTGAGTGTGATGATGCCTAAGGTTTATTCTCATCAGAAGGTAACCCAGTTTAGACCGATCAATTTATGTAATGTGTTGTACAAGATTATCTCAAAAATGGTTGTTGCTCGGTTGAAGGTTTTTCTGCCAGAAATTATTAGCCTAGCTCAGAGTACATTTGTGCCTGCAAGAATGATTACGGACAATGTTTTAGTGGCTTATGAGTGTTTTCATACTACAAATAATAAGAGGAAACACAAAGAGGTTTTGTGCGCTATCAAACTTGACATGCAAAAGTTTATGACAGGGTTGAGTGGACTTTCTTGAAGCGAATTATGTTGAAACTTGGATTCCAAGAGAGTTGGGTTTTTAATTATCCAATGTGTCTCCACTTTCGAATATCGGGTTCGCATTAATGCAGAAGAAAGTGATAGCTTTAAGGCTACAAGAGGATTAAGACAGGGATATCCTTTATCTCCTTATCTATTATTGATATGGATAGAGCGTGTGACTTCTCTATTGGTGCATGCAGAGAAAATGAAAATATTTTTGGAGTGAAGGTTTGTAGAGATGCCCTCTATTACAAATCTTCTCTTTGTTGATGAATCGTTTATCCTCATGAAAGCTAATCTTTACAATGTCGAGGCTTTGAAATCAAATTTGGATTCAAATTGTGTCGTTCAGGGCACATTTCAAAGCTGGATTCAGATTGTGTCGTTCAGGGCAAATGGTGAGCGTTGATAAATCTAGCATCTTATTTAGTCCTAATACAAGAGTGAAAACCACAGAACAAATTTGCTCCACCCTGAATATCATGACTGAGGCTCTCAATGAAAAAAAGGATTTGTTGCTACACAATGTGGTTTGGATTAGACTACATGTTTTCAGTATTTGAATGATGGTATTATTATGAAAATTAGTGGATGGAAAGAAAAATCCTTATCGGTTCTTCTCAAGCTGTTGTTCAAGCTAGTCCTAACTATGCTATGTCTATCTTTAAAATTCCTAAACAAATGCAAAGGAATTATTGACATGATGTCGCATTTTTGGGAGATGAGGACAACCAGAGGAGGATGCACTGAATGTCTTGGTGAAAAATGTTTGTCCCAAAAAATAGGAGGGATGGGTTTGCGTTGTTAGAATTAATCTGAGGCCACCATCTATCCATCGAGGACAAGCAATCACACAAACACAAGCACAACAAAGAGATTTGTTAACGAGGTTCAGCAACATAGCTACATCACCGGGACATGCTACCAGTGCTCCTCCCCATGTGCCAAATCACATGATATAGTCAACGATAAGCCCTCCAAGGCCACCGGGAAGCGCTCTGACCACCACGCCACGACCGGTCCGACACTCCTGCCACGAGTTCCTGGACCATCCCTCTCGTGATCTCTGCCTTAGCCTACAACTCATGTCTGGTCTATTTGGCTACCCCGCGGTGCCCTTATATAATAGGCCCGGGTTACAAGTGTTCGACTCAAACAACTAACCCAATCCTAATTACAAGTCCAGCAGTAGCACAACTCATACATCTAATATGCAACACTTATTTTAACACTCCACCTTGATGAACATGACCTCACCATCTTGAAGCCTTCATGCGCGAACCTCCATGTACCTTAGACTTGAAACATTAAACATGAGTTCTCCTACTACTTCCCTGACATCACATGACTCCACCTGCAACTGTAGTCCCATGCATGACCAAATCCTCTAGATGTAAGGAGGTGGTCGTAGAAACTGACTAGCCCCATGCACTTCCGCATGTAGCGATTGTTTCAGTGGATTAAGATGAGCGGGAGAGCGCGGCGCTCCCTGTCGTGGTGCCTTCCCACTCCTCACGATTGGTGGCTACGCTGTCCCCGGTCGACATCACCGCTGTCAGAATCTCTAGATCCAACCTTCCACCATCAACAAATGTCAAGAACTATGGAGGGGAGAGGAAGAAGAAGGTGCGTAGTCCCTGTTATCCCCTCCCCTCAGGTTATAAGGACAAGTACGGAGAACGAGGCAGCAACACATTCCCTGAGGATTCCACCAGGAACGGGTTAGGTTCTGGCTTCTTCTCATCATTTTGACATTCTCAACCGGATTAGGTTCCGACTTTCCAGCGAACTTTGCTAGAATCAATGTTTGACTCTCAGCAATTTTAGCAACTTGTGCTTCCATGCTTCGAGTTCTTCCTTCTAGATTGCACATCGTTAGTGAGTTTAGTAATCTTACCGGTCAATTGAACAAGTATGTTATCATGATTCTTCAAGATATTGGTAAACCACTTATTTTTCCCGCTTTGGCTAGTAATAAAAGATTTCAGAGTTTCATCCAAAGCGATTCTATTACTGTTGCTTGTTCCATTAAAATTATTGGGGGCTCCGTTATTATTAGGATACAATGGTCTAGGAGCATACCCATTATTTTTCCAATTGAGATTATATTTATTATGAGCAATGAAGTAAACATCATTAACATCTTCTATGGTTGCATTAACGGATAACTCTTCTTTACCTTTCACAACATCGACGAGTTCACCAAGTTTCGTGGACAACTCTCCGTTCTTCTCCTCGGAGATAGCGTTGACCTTTCTTGTGGTAGACCTTTTGTTAGGGCATATTTCTCCCTAAGTGGTTTTGGTAATTGATGACAATGTGTTTGCGGACTAATCGTGTGCATTGAGCATTTCAGACTATCAAGCATATGGCACAAGACGATTCATGCCACTCGGAGTTTCAAGTGAAGACGGTTTTCTTTCCTTCGTTTTTTTCTGGTGGAATTGAGTCATAAGGATAACCGTACTATCAAGAGGGGGTCCGCTTCAAAAAGGTTCGGGTGGAATCAACACGTACACACTCATATTGCACTCATCACCTCTTTCCGCTTCATTGGATTTGTCCTTCGTTTGTGCCGAAGAAGGGGTGGAGAGCTGCAAGCGGTAGTACCGCGGGCAGCAGCGGTAGTACCGCTTATAGGCGGTAGTACCGCTGCTACTCCCGCTCGTACTACCGCTCGTGGTTGGGGCCTCGATTTTTCATGTCGGGTTTTACGGTAGTGCCTCAGGGTCTCTACCGTGCTACCTATTCGCCCCTAGAAAACAAGCGGTAGTAGCAGCGGTAGTACCGCCTGTAGGCGGTAGTACCGCCCCTACTACAGCGGCTACCACCACCCGTTCCTCTGTTTTCTTCCCTGTTCTTCTAATCTCCTGTGCATCCTGTAAGGAGCGGTAGTACTGCTGCTGGAACGGTAGTACCGCTTGCTTGCGGGCTGAGAGGTGCATAACAGTTGGATTTGTCCCCCACTATAAAAGGGGGTCTTCTTCCTCAAGAAGACTTACCTCTTCCTCCCCCAAAACTCCATTGTTGCTCCAAAGCTCATTTTTGCCCGATCTCTCTCCCTAGCCAATCAAACTTGTTGATTTTCTAGGGATTGGTTGAGAAGGCCCGGATCTACACTTCCACCAAGAGAAATTTGATTCCCCCCACTAATCCCTTGCGGAATTTGTTACTCTTGGGTGTTTGAGTTACTCTTGGGTGTTTGAGCACCCTAGACGGTTGAGGTCACCTCGGAGCCACATTCAATTGTGGTGAAGCTTCGTGGTGTTGTTGGGAGCCTCCAATTAAGTTGTGGAGATTGCCCCAACCTTGTTTGTAAAGGTTCGGTCGCCGCCTTCAAGGGCACCACTAGTGGAATCGTGGCATCTCGCATTGTGTGAGGGCGTGAGGAGAATACGGTGGCCCTAGTGGCTTCTTGGGGAGCATTGTGCCTCCACACCGCTCCAACGGAGACGTACTTCCCCTCAAAGGGAAGGAACTTCGATAACACATCCTCGTCTCCACCGGCTTCACTTGTGGTTATTTCTTACATTTTATTTGTGCAAGCTTTACTTGTGTTGCATATCTTGTCTACTCTTGTTGTTGCCATTGTTAGCATCATATAGGTTGCTCACCTAGTTGCACATCTAGACAATCTACTTGGTGCTAAGCTTAATTTGTTAAGAAAAGCTAAAAATTGGTAGTTGCCTATTCACCTCCCCTCTAGTCAACCATATCGATCCTTTCAATTGGTATCAGAGCCTTGTCTCTTTACTAAGGGTTTCACCACCCGAAGAGTATGGTTGACACCGAGGAAGAAGTGCCCGAGGCCGTGGAGTTGACTTTGATCACACGAGACGACTTAAATGAAGCCATGGCTTCACTTAAGACGTCTATGACAACCGAAGTCAAGTCCATGCTTAAAGAATTGCTTGAGGGGTTGAAAGCCACTCCCGATCCTTTGCTTGTGGTTAATCCCACCGCATCGGAATCAGAGGCCAATTCCGGCAAGGAAGCGGCTAAAGGTACTCAAACTTCTTCCCCTCACAACAAGAATGGGACGGGAACCTTTGCCTCGGTTCCCCCTCCCCCGGTCTATGGAGGACCGGTCCCTACACCGCGCATTAACCATCTTGGTCCTCCTCCTAAGCTTGTTAAGGGTGATTTTGCTAATTGGGTTTTTCGCATCAAGTCTCATTTGAACCACAGCTCAATAAACCTTTGGAGAATCATTGAGCAAGGCTTCTACCCGCATGATCCAAACAACCTCACCCCAAGAGAAGAAGTGGAAAATCAATACAACCACTCCGCCTTGTTCATCCTTCAAAATGCGGTTCCTCCCGAAGATCTATCTCACTTGCGTCCCTTCACTCGTGAAAAGGATTGTTGGGAACACATCATATCTTTGTACAAGGGGAGCTCAAGCATCCAACGGTCCAACTTTGAAGTGGTCCTTGATGAGGCCGATGAATTCGTGATGCTAGAAGATGAGGATCCACGTGATCTCTACCGGAGGGTGACAACTCTTGTGGTTGCTCTCCAAGACCATGGGAGCAAGGATACGGATGACAATTGGATCAGGCGCAAGTTTCTCAAGGCCATCATGCCATTTAACAAGGCCATGTCCTCCGTGATTTGTCAAAGGCCGGATTTCCACACCTTAACCTCAAGTGAAGTGTTGGATGAGTTTATTGCCATGAACATCATGAACAAGACCGCTGACAATGCTCTTGCTCGTGTCCGGTCAAAGAAAAGCTCACCCACTCTTGCCTTGAAGGCCAAGGCCATTCCTAAATAAGAAGAGGAGGAAGAAGAAGAGAGTTGCCCCGAGGACACCAAATATGCTTACCATGAGCACATGGCTCTTGCGTCAAGGCAATTTTGGGGCAACAAGAGGAACTCAAGGCCCAACTTCACCAAGAACAACTCAAGTGGCTCAAAGAACAAGCAACGTGTGAGGACTTGCTACAATTGCGGCAATGTGAGTCACTTTGTGGCGGAGTGCCCTTATGAGAAGAGGAAAGACAATGGTGGCAAACTCATTCGCAAAGACAAAGCCAAGTCTTTCCCAAGAAAGAACAACTTCACCAAGAAGATACCTCCAAAGGGCTTGGTGGCACATGAAGAGTACGCCTCCGATGATGATGAGTAAGATACAAGTGGAGAAGGAATGGCAACGGCGACCATTGCCATTGCCACATCTTCCTCCTACAAGGTGTCTCTCTTCAGCGCCCCCAACGAGAATCATTGCCAAGTGTCTCATGGCCAAAGGTATCAACAAGGTAACCTCAAACATCAAAACCACCATCACTAATACTCCTTCATTGTTAGATTGTGTTGATGATAGTGAGGTGGTGAATGTTGATGAAAATGAGTTTACCAAGTTCATGGGTAAGCTCAAGGGTGAATCCAAGAAGCACTTTGTTGTTCTCTTGGAACAACTTGGTGAGGCCAATGATATCATTGAGTCCCATGAGGATACTATCTCCAAGTTGGAGGGGCATAGTCGTGACTATGCCGATGAGATTGCGGATCTTTCCATTGCTCTAGAGGAAGAGCGAGGTCTTCATTTGACTCTTGAGGAGTCACACAACGTTGATCATGCTAAATTGCAAAAAGATCTTGATCATGCTATTGTTCTTACTCGTGTGCTTAAATCCGAAAAAGTTGCACTTGGGGTTGGCCATCATGGACTCAAGGAAGAGTTTGATACACTTGACAAGGCTCACAAGGTCTTGAAGGGTCTTCATGCTTCTCTCAAGGAGTCTCATGATCAACTCCAAGTGAAGCTAACCAAGGAGATCTCCAGGTGTCCTCCTTTCGTCCTAATTGATAACTAGCGGGGTGACCCGCGCATTTGCACGGCTAGATATTTTATTTATTGCTATATATGGTCACATTTTGTACTAAGTTGGTGTCGTAGATCTGGACTTGTGACACTAAAAGACCGAATACTCTTTTACCTCATTCCTTGATACTTTGTCACAACTTTTTATGGTATTTATGAAATATGTAATATTCATGGCTTATATATGAACCTTATTATCCATTCAATTCCATGCCTCGCACTTCCCGCATTGCAGTTATGTATTCTTCCTAATACTATATCGTACATGATCCACATGCTTCGATGTCTTCTCAGCTTACTCTAGGTCTCTATGTTGTTCAGTCTAAGTCAACAATTTTTTTTTGTGAATCGTATCGACACTGGTACAATCTTCTGTCACATTGCAATTACGTTTTTCCTAATGGTACTATATTGTACATGATCCACATGCTTGAATGTCTTCTCATCTTACTCTAATTCTCCACTTTTTTACCAGTCATCATAACTTGCTTTTTTTATTGTGCCCACAATATTGCTTTCTCTACCATTATCTCCCCTAGCAGCCAAATTTTACCTGTTTAATTTTTCTACCAAAGTAGAAAAGGTATATAAAAATTATAGGAGAAAGTAATACAAATATTTATATTGAGTGCACTACTGTTGGCAAATACTGATTTGAACTCCTTTTATTCAGCACTCGATCCTTACACATGATTGTATGGAGGATCCATACCAACAATAGCAGCTATTTGTTGAAACATGAGGGACACTTATTTAAATGCTTTCACTTAGGATGAGATGAAATTAAAGATTTTTATCCAGACGCTAACCGCCAAAGCGAAAACGGCTATTAACTCACCCCGCTTGTACTTTTCACACTTGGGAACACTATAAAATGAGCGATTTCTTGTAATGGATCAGTTATGTCTTGTAAAAGTAAATTTTCACCAAAAATGTGTTCATGACGGTTTTGGACCATCACACCAGCCCTTTATTTATCCACATTATAAAGATTTTTCTATTATGAATTAATAATATTAATAATCACAATTAGCTGTAATCAACTGAGAACACATCAGTTTTATGTTAAATGTACATACCAGTGGCCAAATTCATGATTTTTTGGACTATCTTCCCATGTGCTTCTCTAACAGCGTCGCATACATGCATGGGATGTTTCGCCAGGTTGTGCTAAGGGACTGGTTTACTCCATTCAGTCGACAGTTTTTGTTGTTCCGTCATCTCCTTATTGCCTGTTCACCTTGCCGAAATCCCTATATACCTCACGTATATAATCATTGGGCATAAATGCCTTATGCAAAAGTATTTTCTTCCTACTAACCGTTGGGATTTGGCTTGTTGTGTGCACCACATATATTCAATCGTAAAATGCTAAAGTTCTCATTGGGATTATAGATAATGGCTAGATGAATGGGCACAATCTTGTCATTTTTTTATTTTTTTCGTGGAGCAATCTTGTAATTTCTAACATATGGTAGACCCATTTGTATGTGACTAATGTTATGTATAGCTTTTCTATCTTTTAATCGCGACCATTATAATTAGAATCAACGCATCAGTTTTGGTTATATTTGGTTAGTTATCTGTCTTTTGATATTCTAATTTACGAATCTGTTTTTGCATTTTTATTGAATTTTTTGCTACATAATTTATATTATTATATATTGAACACCTATGTATACCTTGTTTTCACACCGTTATTTATATTTTAGGTATCTCTGATTACGCAGCCATATTTTTCTTATCCGCCCTTCTAGTGCATGTTCCTAATCCAGTGAAGCAATACCAAATTATGTGTCAAACAGACCTCCTAAGATAATGCATGATGCATATGTTCTTGCATCATTTTTCACTAAATTTTTGCGCCGTGTAATTTTTGGTTAGTGTATATTGAACATCTATGTGTTGCCACAAAAGAAAAAAAACCTATTAATGCTTATTAACCGAATTGAAAAAAAGTTGATGTTTGCTACCTTTTATGATGCCACCATAACATCATCAATAGTACGGATGGATCTTTCATGTAGATTAGCAAGTGCTGGCAGCAGAAAAATATAGTTGGAGGCTAGTTCCTTTGGCACGTATTGTAGTGGAGACTAAAGAAAGAGCACACGTATATATTTTTCTATGGGCTCCAACTTGTGCTTGGCCCACAAATATTATATTAGGCCGGAGGCAATGCTTGATAAGCGCTTAAAATATTGAGTTGATCTAAAACACACTTACGATGGAAAGAGACTGTGTATTGGGTCCGGACTCCAGCCAGCCTCCGCATAATCCATGGTGTATTGCTAGTCCGTCCGATTCGCCTCGCAAACTTTTTTTAGTCCGACTCTCTCTTTTAGGCTCGCTGTAAACGTACAAGATATGGAGACATGCTTATACCTATATTGCTATCATGCAAATCACAGCCGTTCTTTTTAACAATTTTTCTACTGTTACATCTAAGCCGTACATTTTCTATCATTTTAATAATATAATAGATAGAAGATGCCCATGCTACTAACTCTTGTTGTGAGCATGTGCATCTCGTGGAGGAAAATGCTAAGTTGAAAGAGCAACTTGAGAAGGGCCTCGTGACATGCATACAAGGCGAGAAGAACCTCAATGACCTTTTGAGTAATCAAAAGGAAGTTGTGGGAAAGGAAGGACTTGGGTTTGTACCCAAGTCAAAGAAGAAGAAGAAGAACAAGACCCAGAAACCTCTCCCGCTCAAGGAAACCTTTGTCAAGGCGGGTGAGGGTACTCATGAGAAGAAGAAGAACAAGGAATTGGGTGGTAATGCCAAGAAGGGTAAAACCACCCCTACCAACAAAACCGGCGACTTTAACCCCTCTTATGTTTTGTGCCGTGCTAGTGATGGGCATGTTTATGCCAAATTTGTTGGTTCTTCTTATGAGTACATTGAATGGTCTATTTGGGTTTCTAAGACCCTTGTTGCTAACCTCAAAGGACCCATTGAAGAATGGGTACCTAAATCCAAGCATTGATCTCTTGTAGGAGTTTGCTTCCGGTGGGGTGTCATGGTTGCTCGATAGTGGAGCAACAAATCATATGACCGGGAGCAAGGACTTGGTGGTGGATGTGCATCCAATTCCATCTATGCCCACCCATGTCCAATTCGATGATGCTTCAACATCTAAGGTATTGGGACTTGGCAAGGTGGCCATCTCTCAAGATTTATCTATTGAGAAGGTCATGCTTGTTGAGTCCCTTGCATACAATTTGCTTTCCGTTCGTCAACTTGCACTTATGGGCTTTGCAACATTCTTTGATCTTGATACCGTGGCCCTTTTGTGGAGCAAGACTCTTAAAGTAGCCTTTGTTGGGCATGTCGAGAACGGTCTCTATGTGATGAACTTTTTGGAGCGACCCACTAAGACCGCGACTTGCCTAATGGCTAAAGTTGATGTGGGTTGGATTTGGCATCACCGACTAGCCCATGTCAATATGAGATCTTTGCAGAGTCTCCTCAAAGGGGATCACGTCCGTGGACTAACAAATGTGAGTTTTGCCAAAGATCGTGCTTGCAGTGCGTGTATTGAAGGAAAGTTACATGAGACGGCTCACCGTCCCTCGACTATCATCTACTCGAAGAGGCCCTTGGAGCTCCTTCACATGGATCTCTTTGGTCCTCCATCCTTTGATAGTCTTGGTGGAAGAAAGTATTGCTTGGTGATTGTGGATGACTACTCAAGTTATATATGGGTATACTTCTTCAAGAGGAAGAGTGAGACCCAACAAACCGTCATCAACTTTGCTAATGAAGCTCAACGTCAATATGAAGCAAAGATATTGATGATTAGAAGTGACAACGACACCGAGTTCAAGAACTACACCTTTGATGAGTTTCTTAGTGACGACGGGATCAAGCACCAATATGCCGCACCCTATACCCCTCAACAAAATGGTGTGGCGGAGAGGAAGAACCGGACGTTGATGGACGCGGCAAGGACCATGATGGCGGAATTCAAATCTCCGTACAACTTTTGGGCCTAAGCCATCAACACCGCATGTCATGCATCCAATCGGCTCTACCTCCGTAAAGTCTTGAACAAGACTCCTTATGAGATACTTATCGGAAACAAGACCAACCTCAAGTACTTTCGGGTGTTCGGTTGTAAGTGTTTCATTCTCAAGAAAGGTGTTCATTTGTCTGAATTTGAACCTAGAGCTCAAGAGGGCATATTTGTTGGTTATGCTACAAACTCTCATGCTTACCGTGTCCTCAACAAGTCCACCGGACTCATTGAGGAGACGTGTAACATGGAGTTTGATGAAAATAATGGCTCCCAAGTGGAGCAAAGTGGTCTTTGTGATATAGGTGATGAAATTCCTCCTCAAGCCATAAGAAGAATGGGGATTGGTCAAATACTACCCATTTAGGAACCCCTTGATACGTCCATTTTGCATCATGCTTTTATATTGATATTTATTGCATTATGAGCTGTTATTACACATTATGGTACAATACTTATGCCTTTTTTCTCTCGTTTTACAAGGTTTACACAAAGAGGGAGAATGCCGGCAGCTGGAATTCTGAACTGGAAAGGAGCAAATCTGAGAGACCTATTCTGCACAACTCCAAAAGTCCTGAAAATTTATGGAGAATTATTTTGGAATATATAAAAAATATTGGGCGAAGAAATACCAGAGGGGGATCCACCAGGTGGCCACAAGCCTGGGGGGCGCGCCCTACCCCCTAGGCGCGCCCCTAGGGCTTGTGGGCCCCCTGGCAGGTCTTCGATGCCCATCTTCTGCTATATGGAGGGTTTCGACCTAGAAAAAATCATAAGAAAGCTTTCGGGACGAAGAGCCGCCGTCTCGCGGCGGAACCTGGGCAGAAGCAATCTAGGGCTCCAGCGGAGCTGTTCTGCCGGGGAAACTTCCCTCCGGGAGGTGGAAATCGAAGCCTTCATCATCACCAACGATCCTCTCATCGAGAGGGGGTCAATCTCCATCAACATCTTCACCAGCACCATCTCCTCTCTAACCCTAGTTCATCTCTTGTATCCGATCTTTGTCTCAAAACCTCAGATTGGTACCTGTGGGTTGCTAGTAGTGTTGATTACTCCTTTTAGTTGATGCTAGTTGGTTTATTCGGTGGAAGATCATATGTTCAGATCATTAATGATATTTATTACCCCTCTGATTATGAACATGAATTTGCTTTGTGAGTAGTTACGTTTGTTCATGAGGACATGGGAGAAGTCTTGTTATAAGTAATCATGTGAATTTGGTATTCATTCGATATTTTGATGAGATGTATGTTGTCTTTCCTCTAGTGGTGTCATGTGAACGTCGACTACATGACACTTCACCATGATTTGGGCCTAGGGGAAGGCATTGGGAAGTAATAAGTAGATGATGGGTTGCTAGAGTGACAGAAGCTTAAACCCTAGTTTATGCGTTGCTTCGCAAGGGGCTGATTTGGATCCATATGTTTCATGCTATGGTTAGATTTATCTTAATTCTTCTTTCGTAGTTGCAGATGCTTTCAAGAGTGGTTAATCATAAGTGGGAGGCTTGTCCAAGTAAGGACAGCACCCAAGCACCGGTCCACCCACATATCAAATTATCAAAATAATGAACGCGAATCATATGAGCATGATGAAATTGAACCTGACAATAATTCCCATGTGTCCTCAGGAGCGCTTTGCTTTATATAAGAGTTCGTCCAGGCTTGTCCTTTGCTACAAAAAGGATTGGGCCACCTTGCTGCACCTTTGTTACACTTGTTACTTGTTACCAGTTATGAATTATCTTATCACAAAACTATCTGTTACCGATAATTTCAGTGCTTGCAGAGAATACCTTGCTGAAAACCGCTTGCCATTTCCTTCTGCTCCTCGTTGGGTTTGACACTCTTACTTATCGAAAGGACTACGATAGATCCCCTATACTTGTGGGTCATCAAGACTCTTTTCTGGCGCCGTTGCCGGGGAATGAAGCGCCTTTGGTAAGTGGAATTTGGTAAAGAAACATTTATATTACGTGCTGAAATTTACTGTCACTTGTTACTATGGAACATCAGCCTTTGAGGGGTTTGTTCGGGGTATCTTCACCCCGACCGGAAGAGAAAAGAGTTGCCCCTCAACCTACTGAACCTACTAAAAATATTTATTATGAAATTCCTTCGGGTATGATAGAGAAACTGCTAGCTAATCCTTATGCAGGAGATGGAACATTACATCCTGATATGCATCTAATCTATGTGGATGAAGTTTGTGGATTATTTAAGCTTGCAGGTTTGCCCGAGGATGAAGTCAAGAAGAAGGTCTTCCCTCTATCTTTGAAGGAGAAGGCATTGACATGGTATAGGCTCTGCGATGATACTGGGACTTGGAATTATAACCGATTGAAATTGGAATTTCATCAGAAGTTTTATCCTATGCATCTGGTTCATCGTGATCAGAATTATATATATAATTTTTGGAATCATGAAGGAGAAAGTATCACTCAAGCTTGGGGGAGGCTTAAGTCAATGTTATATTCATACCCCAATCATGAGCTCTCAAGATTAATTATTATTCAAATTTTTTATGCTCGGCTTTCTCGTAATGATCAATCCATGCTCGATACTTATTGTACTAGTTCTTTTATGAAGAAAACTATTGAATTCAAATGGGATCTCTCGGAAAGAATTAAACGAAACTCCGAAGATTGGGAACTCGGCGAAGGTAAGGAGTCAGGTATAAACCTTAAGTTTGATTATGTTAAATCTTTTATGGATACCAATGCTTTTCGTGAATTTAGCACTAAATATGGACTTGACTCTGAGATAGTAGCTTCTTTCTGTGAATCATTTGCTACTCATGTTGATCTCCCTAAGGAGAAGTGGTTTAAATATCATCCTCCCATTGAAGTAAAAATAGTAGAACCTATTAAAGCTGAAGAGGAAACTATTACTTATAATGTTGATCCTATTATTCCTACTACTTATATTGAGAAACCACCTTTCCCTGTTAGAATAAAGGAACATGCTAAAGCTTCAGCTGTGGTTCGTAAGAGTTATACTAGAATACTTACACACCCTGAACAAATTAAAGTTGAATCTAGTATTGCTATGGTTAAAGATCTCTTGGTCAATAATATTGATGGGCATGTTATTTATTTCTGTGATGAAGCTGCTAGAATTGCTAGACCTGATGATAAAGATAAACATAGACCTATTGTTGGCATGCATGTTGTTTCTGTTAAAATAGGAGATCATTATTACCATGGCTTGTGTGATTTGGGTGCTAGTGTGAGTGTAATTCCCTTTACCTTATATCAAGAAATTATGAATGATATTGCACCTGCTGAAATAGAAGATATTGATGTCACTATTAAGCTTGCCAATAGAGATACTATGTCACCAATCGGGATTGTTAGAGATGTTGAAGTCTTGTGTGGGAAAATAAAATACCCTACTGATTTTCTAGTTCTTGGTTCCCCACAAGATGATTTTTGTCCCATTATTTTTGGTAGACCGTTCTTGAACACTGTTAATGCCAAACTAGATTGTGAGAAAGAAACTGTTAGTGTAAGTTTTGGGGATGTGTCTCATGAGTTTAATTTCTCCAAATTTCGTAGAGAACCCCATGATAAAGAATTGCCTAGTAAAGATGAAATTATTGGTCTTGCTTCTATTGCTGTGCCTCCTACTGATCGTTTAGAACAATATTTGCTAGACCATGAAAATGATATGTTCATGAATGAAAGAAAGGAAGTAGACGAGATTTTCTTTAAACAGATGCCTGTTTTGAAACACAATTTGCCTGTTGAGACTCTTGGAGATCCTCTACCACCCAAGATTGATCCTGTGTTCGATCTTAAACAATTACCTGATACTCTGAAATATGCTTATCTTGATGAGAAAAAGATATATCCTGTTATTATTAGTGCTAACCTTTCAGAGCATGAAGAAAAGAAATTATTGAAAACTCTGAAGAAGCACCGTGCAGCTATTGGATATACTCTGGATGATATTAAGGGCATTAGTCCCACTCTATGTCAACACAAAATTAATATGGAACCTGGTGCTAAACCTGTTCTTGATCACCAGCGACGGTTGAATCCAAAAATGAAAGAAGTGGTAAGAAATGAAATACTAAAGCTTCTGGAAGCAGGTATAATTTATCCTGTTGCTGATAGTAGATGGGTAAGTCCTGTTCGTTGTATCTCTAAGAAGGGAGGTATTACCGTTGTTCCTAATGATAAAAATGAATTGATTCCTTGAAGAATTGTCACATGTTATAGAATGGTTATTGATTTTAGAAAGTTAAACAAAGCTACTAGGAAAGATCATTATCCTCTACCTTTTATTGATCAAATGCTAGAAAGACTATCAAAACATACACACTTTTGCTTTCTAGATGGTTACTCTGGTTTTTCCCAATTACCTGTGTCACAAGAGGATCAAGAAAAAACTACTTTTACTTGCCCTTTTGGTACCTTTGCTTATAGACGTATGCCTTTTGGTTTATGTAATGCACCAGCTACTTCTCAAAGATGTATGACTGCTATATTCTCTGACTTTTGTGAAAAGATTGTTGAGGTTTTCATGGATGATTTTTCCGTTTACGAAACTTCTTTTGATGATTGCTTAAGCAACCTTGATCGAGTTTTGCAGAGATGTGAAGAAACCAATCTTTTCTTGAATTGGGAGAAGTGCCACTTTATGGTTAATGAAGGTATTGTCTTGGGGCATAAAATCTCCGAAAGAGGTATTGAAGTTGATAAAGCTAAAGTTGATGCTATTAAAAAAATGCCGTGTCCTAAAGATATCAAAGGTATAAGAAGTTTCCTTGGTCATGCTGGTTTCTATAGTAGGTTTATTAAAGACTTCTCCAAAATTTCTAGGCCTCTCACTAATCTCTTGCAAAAGATGTTCCATTTGTTTTTGATGATGATTGTGTAGAAGCATTTGAAATACTTAAGAAAGCATTAATTTCTGCACCTATTGTTCAACCACCTGATTGGAACCTACCCTTTGAAATTATGTGTGATGCTAGTGATTATGCTGTTGGTGCTGTTCTAGGACAAAGAGTTGATAAGAAATTAAATGTTATCCATTATGCTAGTAAAACTCTAGACAGTGCTCAAAGAAACTATGCTACTACTGAAAAAGAATTTTTAGCAGTTGTATTTGCTTGTGATAAGTTCAGATCTTATATTGTTGATTCCAAAGTAACTGTTCACACCGATCATGCTGCTATTAAATACCTTATGGAAAAGAAGGATGCTAAACCTAGACTTATTAGATGGGTTCTCTTGCTGCAAGAATTTGATTTTCATATTATTGATAGAAAGGGAGCTGAGAACCCCATAGCAGACAACTTGTCTAGGTTAGAAAATATTCTTGATGACCCACTACCTATTGATCATAGCTTTCCTGATGAACAATTAGCTGTCATAAATGATTCTCGTAGTGCTCCATGGTATGCTGATTATGCCAATTATATTGTTGCTAAATTTGTACCACCTAGCTTCACATACCAACAAAAGAAAAAGTTTTTCTATGATTTAAGACATTACTTCTGGGATGACCCACACCTTTATAAAGAAGGAGTAGATGGTGTTATTAGACGTTGTGTATCTGAGCATGAACAGGAACATATCCTATGCAAGTGTCATTCCGAGGCCTACGGAGGGCACCATGCTGGTGATAGAACTGCACACAAGGTATTACAATCTGGTTTTTATTGGCCTACTCTTTTCAAGGATGCTCGTAAGTTTGCCTTGTCTTGTGATGAATGTCAAAGAATTGTTAATATTAGTAGACGTCAGGAAATGCCTATGAACTATTCACTTGTTATTGAACCATTTGATGTTTGGGGATTTGATTATATGGGACCTTTTCATTCCTCTAATGGGTATACACATATTTTGGTTGCTGTTGATTATGTTACTAAGTGGGTAGAAGCTATTCCAACTAGTAGTGCTGATCATAATACCTCCATTAAAATGCTTAAAAAGTTATTTTCCCAAGGTTTGGAGTCCCTAGATATTTAATGACTGATGGTGGTTCACACTTTATTCATGGTGCTTTCCGTAAATTGCTTGCTAAGTATGATGTTAACCATAGAATTGCATCTACATATCATCCTTAGTCTAGTGGTCAAGTAGAATTGAGTAACCGAGAAATAAAGTTGATTTTGCAAAAGACTGTTAATAGATCCAGAAAGAATTGGTTTAAGAAACTTGATGACGCATCGTGGGGCTATCGCACGATGGTTTCGAGTTCTTAGAGGGCAGCTTCGAAGGACTCAAGGGATACGCTGTGGGCCAGATGACCAAAAGTCGTCGCGGCAAGCTCTACATCGACGACGCAGGCTGGGGCCCCGAGGCCGGTTCGATTGAGTACGGGTACCGGGTCCCCTTCGGCGGCATTCACGTGTTCATTGGCAAGATTGGTGAACCGGGCCCTGAGCCGGACATCTGCACCGACATCGTCGAAACGGCTCAGCGTGCGAGATCTGCCCGGGTTAAGCCTGTCATGAAGCGTGCCTTCGTGGGTGTCATCCACGGAGTGGAATCTGAAGATGGATCGGAATATGATGGCGAAACCATTGTTTATTCCGGTGACGAGTCATCTACTGGAGAGACCGAGTCATTGTACCAGCTGCAGGATGGCCGGTTTGGTGGTTGTTCCAATGGCGACAGTATTCCGGACTCCCTTGACCCGCCAAGCCGGGTTGCGATCTTCATGGCCGGTACACTGTCAGCGCCACAATCTTCGACCGTTGCGGCGATGATCTCCGGTTCAGCAGCGGCGATGGCAGCTGGGGCAGGAGGCCCTGCGCCACCACCGGCTCAGGCTCTGTCCGATTTATTCGACACCTTGGCAGCACTGTTAGCGGCCGAAGTCAGCCCGGCGAATCAGGAGCGGCACAACGCAGAAGTGGCAAAGGTGAAGGATCAGATAGCCCAAGCCAGGGTGGATTTGGTAGCTGAAAACACCAGGATGGCTGCAGAGCGGGCCGAGTTAGATGCACAGGCCTATCAGCTTACGTTGGATCAGAACGCGTCAAATGATGTAATGAGGAGAAGGTACCGATCTCACCTGCCTCTGGTTTACGAAGCCAGGAATCTCTTCAATACGCCAGGGGCTGGAACCAGCAACCAGCCAGTGGTAAACCGGGTAGAAGCACCTGGAACGGGGACGCCGGTTCAGCCACGCGCAATGGATCCGCCTCTTCAGAATATCCCATCCCAGCATGTGCCCACGCCTCCGGGTCATTACTCCAACCCCTTGGATAACATAGTCGCGGCCACTTCACGATTGGCAGCCCTTCCAGTCGATGGTGAGTCCCCTGTAGCGGTGGAGATGCGACGGGCTAGGGAGCTCCTTCAGACAGCTTTGACTCAGCAACAGGCTTATTCGTACAGTCACGAGAGGATTCATTCCACCCCCCGCCCAAGCCGGAGTTACAGCAGGCCATAATCCGCCACGAGGCCATAACCCGGCGGGTGGCGGTGTTGATGCTCAGGATGTGGTGGACCGTGCTAGGGCACGTCGAGAGGCTGAGTTAGCAGCACAGAACGCGGCCCGTCAGCTTACTCTGGTTCGTCCAACAACTTCGATGGAACCAGGGGTTACCTCCAGTTCTTTGGGGGTGCCGTGTCTCGTCCCAGCATTACGCAATGTACGGCTGCCCAAGTACTTCAAGGGCCCACGTAAAGTGCCGAATTACACTACCGATTTATCCCCCAAGTCATGGGTGGAGAGTTATGAGATGGCGATGGAGATGCTGGACGTAGATGACGCGGCATGTGCTAAATACTTCACCATGATGTTGGAAGGGACAGCTCGCACTTGGTTGAAAAACCTACCAGCTAACTCCATTGGGTCATGGGCCGAGCTAAGAGCCCGGTTTATTCAGAATTTCAAAGACACGTGCAAACAGCCCATGCCAATTGTGGATTTAGCTGCCTGTGTCCAGGAGGAAGGAGAATCAACAACCCATTGGGTGCGCCGGGTTTCAGAGATTTTGCATTCATCGGACCGCATCAACGCTGATACGGCCGTTTTGACGTTGGAAGGCAATTGCCGGTTTACGCCTCTTAAGTTGAAGCTGGGACGGCTCAAACGCCATTGCAATGACATGGGGACACTTATGGCAGCTCTGGTGAAATATGCCGACTCTGATAGTACCAAGGACCCTGAATCTGATGATGACAAGACAGGAAAGGGAAAGAAGGGTGGCAGCACCAAAGGGCAGCAGCATAACTCGGCGGGGCATGGAAACAGCGGTAAGCGTAAGGCGGATAACAGTTCAGATTTTGTAGCTAATACCAACGCGCAGGGTAATGGTCAGCGTCGGAAGGGTAAACCGCCCCCGCGTGGAAGAGAACCAAGTCCCAATCCGGAGCGCCTGAATTACCTGTTGAACCAGCCCTGCCCAAAGCACGGATCACGGGACAAGCCGGCCACGCACCTTTGGAAGGATTGTTATATTATGCGAGAATTCAAAGATATTCAGCTTTTTTCCGGAATGATAATGGACCGGATGGCGGTTCAGGCCCCGGGTCTCATGGGCCGGGTTATGGTGGAGGCAGTTCCGGTTCAGGATTCCATGGTAATCAAAGCGGACATGGCAATCAAGGCAATCAAGGTGGTTATAATCATCAGGGGAACCAACAGCAGCAGCAGCAGTCGGGTTACCAGAGCAACCCGAAGCAGTTAAACAGTGGACAGTACCATGTCTTCACCACCAGCCTGTGCAAGCGCGATCAGAAGCTTCATAAAAGGGCAGTGAACTCCGTTGAACCGGCGGTGCCCCGTTACTTACGCTGGTCTGAATAGCCCATTGTGTGGAGTCGAGAGGATCATCCACCTCGGGTTGATAATCCGGGTCATCTGGCGTTGGTGGTGGCACCTCAGGTGGGAGGTTACAAGTTCACTAAAGTACTCATGGATGGGGGGAGTAGTATCAATATCCTTTATTATGAAACCTTCCGTCGCATGGGGTTAACAGATAAAAATCTTAAACCGTCCAGCACGGTCTTCCATGGTGTGGTGCCTGGTAAATCGGTGTATCCGGTCGGTAAGATAGCTCTGGAGGTTGCTTTTGGTGATGAGCATGATTCAAGATCAGAAACATTGACCTTTGAAGTGGTGAAAATCAAGAGCCCGTATCATGCCCTGTTTGGGCGGCCGGCTTATGCTAAATTCATGGCGAGGCCCTGTTATGTCTATCTGCAGCTCAAGATGCCGGGTCATAAGGGGACCATCACGGTACATGGGAGTCGTAAGATCGCTTTGGAATGTGAAGAAGGTGATGCGGCTTATGCTGAGTCGGTTTGTGCAACAAAGGAGTTGAAGTTTTACAAAGACAATGTTGATCCGGCAGATATGACTTCCTTGAAGAAGCCAACTACAGAGCATGATCCGGCTTTGAAGTTTAAGTCGGCTGATGAGACTAAGCTGGTTGATTTCGTTCCTGGCGATTCATCCCAGCAGTTCAGCATCAACGCTACCTTGGATCCGAAATAGGAAAGCGCGCTCATCGAGTTCATCCGTGAGAACCGGGACATCTTTGCGTGGAAGCCTTCTGACATGCCAGGTGTACCGAGGGAACTCGCTGAGCACATTCTTAACGTTGATCCCAAGTTTAAACCGGTCAAGCAGTTTCTCCGCCGGTTCAATGAAGAAAGACGCAAGGCTATTGGTGAGGAAGTGGCCAGGCTCTTGGCAGCTGGCTTTATTGTTGAGGTATTTCATCCTGAGTGGTTGGCTAATCCGATGCTAGTACTTAAGAAGAACGGCACTTGGCGTATGTGTGTGGACTACACAGATTTGAACAAGGCTTGTCCAGCGGATCCTTTTGCCCTCCCTCGTATTGATCAAATCATTGATGCTACGGCGGGTTGCGAGCGTTTGAGTTTTCTGGATGCTTATTCTGGCTACCATCAGATCAAAATGGCAGTTAAGGACCAGGAGAAGACAGCTTTCATAACTCCCTTTGGAGCCTTCTGCTATGTGTCTATGCCCTTTGGGCTAAAGAGTGCCCAGGCGACTTATCAGCGCTGTGTGCAGAACTGTCTTCATGATCAGATCGGCCGCAATGTTCATGCTTATGTGGATGATATTGTGGTGAAATCCAGAGAGAAGAAGACGTTGATAGATGACTTGAAGGAGACCTTTGATAACCTCTGGGTTTATAAGATGATGCTTAATCCGGCCAAATGTGTCTTTGGTGTACCGGCAGGCAAGCTCTTGGGCTTTCTGGTGTCTAATAGGGGCATTGAAGCTAATCCGGAGAAAATCAAGGCCATAACTTCTTTGGCTAAACCGAAGTGCATCAATGATGTTCAACGCTTGGCAGGCCGGATTGTAGCCTTGAGCCGGTTTATCAGTCGCCTCGGGGAGAAGGCTATCCCTTTATATCAGATGCTGAAGAAGACGGATAATTTCGTCTGGAGCGACGCCGCCAATGAAGCGTTTGAGGATTTAAAGCGGCAGCTAGCCGAGCCGCCTGTCCTTGCTGCTCCTGTTGATAAATAGCCTTTGCTGTTATATGTGGCTGCCAATGCCCGGGCAGTTAGCGTGGCTATTGTGGTGGAGCGCAAGGAGACCGGAAAGGAGTATCCGGTTCAACGGCCGGTTTATTACGTCAGTGAGGTACTTATTGAGTCTAAGCAAAGGTACCCACATTGGCAGAAGCTGGTTTATGGAGTTTTTATGGCGAGCCGGAAGCTTAAGCAATATTTCCAGGGTTATCCCATCACTGTGGTCAGCTCTGCTCCTTTGGGGGAAATAATCCAGAACAGGGAAGCGACTGGCCGGATTGCCAAGTGGGCCATTGAGCTTGGACCTCACGGGTTAAATTATGTGCCTCGGACGGCAATCAAATCACAAGCATTGGTGGATTTCATCAATTATTGGACAGAGTTACAGGCGCCAGAAGAGAAGCCGGATCATACTTATTGGACTATTCATTTTGATGGGTCCAGGCAATTGGAGGGCTCGGGGGCTGGAGTCGTATTAACTTCCCCACGAGGTGATAAGTTTTGTTATGTTCTCCGTTTAATGTTCCCTTGCACTAACAATGCAGCTGAATATGAGGCCTTACTCCACGGTCTTCGGATGGCTAAGGAGATGAATTTGAGCCGGGTTAAGTGCTTCGGTGACTCGGACCTGGTGGCTCAACAAGTGTCTGGTACTTGGGATTCTAAGGATCCGCTCATGGCTGCATATCGTCGAGAGGTGGATATTGTTGCAGGTCACTTCAAAGGCTATCAGGTTGATCATGTGGACCGGGGGAAGAATGAAGCGGCGGACGCTTTAAGCCGTTTGGGTTCCCAGCGTAAGCCGGTTCCACCCAACGTTTTTTTTGGATGTGCTGCATAATCCGTCGGTTAAACTTCCCACAGAGGAGGATCTGGCTGTTCCTGATCCGGAGGCTCAATTGGTGGCAGCACTTCATGTTATTCCGGATTGGACCGTCCCATATCTGGCGTACATGAACCGGGGCGAGTTACCAGAGGATGAGACTTTGGCCAGACAGATAATCCGGCGATCCAAGTCAATGACTATTGTCAATGTCGAATTACGTCACTGCAGTGTAACAGGGGCGTTTCAACGTTGTGTATCTCCGGAAGAGGGCCATGAGATCGACGAAGGGGATTGTGGTCACCATGCCGGTTCAAAGTCCCTGGTAGCTAAAGCTTTTCGTCACGGTTTTTATTGGCTGAAGGCTCATGCTGATGCGGAAGACTTGGTGAAAAAGTGCGATGGTTGTCAGAAGTTTTCACGCCGAGCTCATGTTCCGGCCCAGGAATTGAGGATGATTCCAATCACTTGGCCGTTTGCAACTTGGGGGATGGATATGGTTGGGCCCTTTAAGAGATCCAAGGACAAGAAGACCCACCTTTTGGTGGCGGTTGATAAGTTTACTAAGTGGGTGGAGGCAGAGCCAGTCAGTAAGTGTGATGCAGCTACGGCGGTTCAATTCATCAAGAAGGTGATTTTCCGGTTTGGCTTTCCGCACAGCATTATAACTGATAATGGTACTAATCTGTCCAAAGGTGCTATGAAAGAGTTCTGTCAGCGTGAGCACATCCGACTTGACGTATCTTCAGTGGCTCACCCCCAATCTAATGGTCAAGCGGAGAGAGCCAATCAGGAGATCTTGAGAGGCATCAAGCCCCGGCTTATGGTTCCTTTGCAACGGACGCCGGGTTGTTGGGTGGAGGAGTTACCTTCTGTGTTATGGAGCATCAATACCACGCCCAACAGGTCTACGGGTTACACACCTTTTTTCATGGTCTACGGAGCAGAGGCGGTTCTCCCGAGTGACATCCGTCATGACTCGCCTCGTGTGGCGGCTTATGTTGAAGCTGATAATGAAAAGGCACGGCAGGAAGCACTTGACCTGTTAGATGAGGAGCGTGACATTGCAGCAGCCCGTTTGGCGATTTATCAGCAAGATCTGCGTTGTTATCACAGCCGCCGGGTTAGAACCAGAACTTTTCAAGAAGGCGATCTGGTGCTCCGACTCATCCAGGACCAGACGGATATGCACAAGTTATCCCCGCCTTGGCAAGGACCCTTTGTGGTCAGCAAGAACCTGCACAACTGGTCATACTACCTAATCAATGTTCGAGAGCACAAAGACTCACGTAAATCGGAGGAGGAGACCCACCGGCCGTGGAATATTGCTCATCTACGGCCTTACTATACCTGAGCCCTAGGCTCTGCTATGTACATAGTTATGACAATGTATATATTATGATCAATATAATAAACCGGAGCCTCAGCTAAAGCGGGGTATCTGTTTTTTTTTTCTTACATCAGGTGTGGTTACATGGAGGTTTCTGCTTATAAAGCGGCGTCCGGTTTACCCCTTGATTCGGCTTATCAAGCCATATATATAAATCACTTGGGGGCTTGGTCGTATTCGAACCTTAGCTACACCTCTTGATAGGCGCAAGGCCACCAGAAAAATCACTTGGGGGCCTGGTCATATTCGAACCATAGCTACACCTCTTGATTGGCTCAGAGCCAAAAAGAAAAATTACTTAGGGGCCAAAGAGAGTGTTCCAAAAGAACAACTCAAACATAGGCACCCACTGAGCACAGCTCAAAATATTGCTCGGGGATTCTTTGCTATCGCAATGAACAAAGAATCTACACTTGTAATAGGCTATCAAGCCACGGCTTGGAAGCCTGGTGTATACACCTAAAACCCTGGGTTAGCCTGCCTTTTTTAAGTAAGTTGCTCCATCCAGGTAAACCTGGTATGACCCGTCGAACTTCGACAAGTCAATCTCATAAGACCCTGAACTTGTCAAAGTTAAAACGATGATTGGTTAAAGATTGAGGTCCATCTTAAAAGGCTTTGTAAAATGGTTTAACTCAGCGGCCTGGCAGCCCATGAAAAGCCTCGAATTTGGGGCCTGGCAGCCCGTGAAAAGCCTCGACTACAAGTTTTCATATGCTTTTATTTGCCAAGTTTTTTCTCCTTTGATGAGATTTATGATGATTTTGGTAAACCGGCGTTAATTAACCCAGCTCGACTTTCAACTACAAGTTGTCAGTACATGATTAGTCATAATCCGGTGCTTATTAACCCGGTCTGGTTTTGACTATAAGTCGCTAGTGTTATATATGAATAATCCGGTGTTTTTTCACAACCCGGTACGGGTTTATCATAAACCGGCACAATATGGAAGGAGTTATCAATACTCATGATTAGGGGTATCACCCTTACTACAAAAGTTGGTCAACCTACGATGTGATTCAATGTCACAGGTATCATTTATTTTCATATTTGATTATTTTTAACAGCCTTGTTTATAAACCCAGGCTATATGTTTGGGCATCATGACCCGTCCGGTGGTAAACCGCCAGGACAAGTTCAACTTTTTGTATGCAGGAACAGCCTGGATAAATCGCTCTGGATTATGAACATTATATATCTTAAGCACGGTGAATTAACGATATCAAGCAAAGTAAATATGCATGATGGCATAGCAGACCAAGTGTTTAAACTAGCCTATTACAAGGCGTTTCAGTGCCCAAAAGAGTAATTGTTTTTTGGCAAGTATTGCAGCACGCGAAAGGTTAAATCAGCCTCCGGATCATGACTCGTCACCGGGCTGCCCTGACGGTTGTGGATCGCCTTGCGCCGGTTCATCCTATTCCTCTCTACCCAGCGGCTGGAAGTCAATGGTGGCCCAATCGATCCCAGTTAAGGCTTGGAACACAGCTTCATCTCTTATAAGTGTGGACGGTTCAACGTCAGGGGCATAGGTGTGCTTACGGATTGGCGGGATAAGATTTTGAGCCTCAGGGGTTGGTGCAGCAACCCGTTTGTTGTTGACATCATAACTCGCCTGGTAATATGAAAGATCAGTTTCTTCAGCCAGTTGGCAAGCCAGTGGGCGTACTTCCTGGTTTATTGCTCGGAGGTCCTCATGGCCAAATTCTGATCCGTCTTCTTTTAAGCTTGGATAGCCTTTAGCCACATCCACCGGATCAAGATCAGGCACCCATGCTTTTGCCCGGGTTAGTGCGGTCAGAGCACCAGCCCTGGCAGCAGATCTCTTTAGCTCTTCTACCCGGACAGGCAGCATTGACAACCTTTCTAAGGTCTCCTTGATTAAAGTTGGGGGCGGCTTGTTGTGAGAAGCAGTGCAGATGATCCGTTGCGCGCCAGTATATAACTGCTCTATAAGAGTATAGGCAGCCTTCAGCTTCTTCTGTACGTCAGAGCCCAGATGACTAATGCGAGTTCCTGCACCATTACAAACATCAGTAAACCGGCAATGTATGGGATGATATGTTGAAAATTTAAAGCCAAGATATTTACCAAACACAGCAGCAGTCATGGCATGTATTTGCCGCTTTACACCAGTTAGCTCGTCTACCACCGGTTTAAGAGCTGCTTCTGCGTCCTCGGCTCTTTTTTGCAATGCGGATTTTTCTGTGTCCCAATCCGCCCGCTCCTTGTTGAAACTCTCCTTTAGCTTTTCCATAGCGGCTAAGGCACTGGTAAGCTCATCTTTGGTTTTGGAGGTTTCTGCCTGCTGGGACTTGATGTTTTCTTGCAGATCAGCGGTTTGAGTTTCCTTTTTGCTCAGCTCAGCCTATAAGAGACAAACATATCATGAATTGGCAGTGCATATTTGAAGTACCAAGCACATAACAAGTTATGCACCTGATACTTGGGGGCTAATGCATATTTGCTCGTAATCAGAAATTTCTGCAAGTCCCAAGTGCAATACAAGTATTACTCTTGGCACTTGGGGGCTAATGTATGCTTGCTCAAAGTGACATTATGAGTATTCTTCTAAAAAGTCCCGGTTCATCTTCATCAGTTAAACCGGCCCTTGGGGACTATACCGGTGAAAGTTGTAATATTGCAATTCTAAGGTACCGTTTCATCTTAGAAAGATAACTCGGCCCTTGGAGGCTAAGCATGCAAAGTTGAGATATTACAAAGTCCCAGTTTAGATGACTATCATAAACCGGCACTTGGGGGCTACTGGAGTTAATATTTGGAATTGAACACAAGAGAGAAGCAGTTATGCAGTTACCTCATATCGCTCCTTCATTAGATTCACTAAACCGGCTTCAAAGTCGCGGCTTGTGTACAGGCGGTTTAAAAAACCAGAATGGATGTCTTGGGCGTTGAGGTGAGCATAGGTTGACAAATCTGTGTTCCATTTGCCTTTGCCCATAGCAGAAACCTCGTCCTTGGCACTATGCTTCGATAAAGCAACAGGATTGCCAGGAGCGGTGTGGCCGACGCCAGTAATCATAATATCATCTTCTTTATCATCAGCAGCCTTCACGGGAGTTGACGGTTTATCAGCAGCCTTAGCTGGGCTGGCCGACTTATCATCCGCGCGAGCCAGGCTAGTTGGTTTATCAGTGTGGCCTGTGGTGTCAACTTCTGTTTGTTCAACTATGAAGTTATAATCTTGAGGCGGTGGATCATCATGTGTAACATCAGTATTTGTTCTTTCTAGATCTGGAGTCTTCTCCGGTTCAATATCCACATTGTCATCAGACGGTTTATTTAACCGGGCCTTCTTACTGGGTCTAGGCTTGGCACTGAGAAGAACAAACATAAAGATCAGTACAGTATGCAAACATAACACATTAAGGATAAGATTAAAGCATAACCTACCCAGGGACCGTCTTGAGGGTTGGAAGTTGTGTGGCCGTTGACTCGCCAGAGGACGAATTAGGTGTTCCCTGATAATTTGAATCAGATGGATTAAGAGGCTGTCGAAAACAACCTGCCTTGGGGCAAGAAATATCAGGAGTATAAGAGACCTCTGATCGACGTTTCCGGACCGGAGTGTTCGGTAAACCGGCAGAGGTAGCTACCTGGCCACTGTGCCGGGTTGTGCGGCGGGCTTCGTGTTGCTGCTTCTTCAAAAGAAAGTTTGGGTCCAAGTAAGCTAAGGGGTGAGAATATTTTATTTTCCGGTTTGCTTGACGGATTTTCTGTGTTGGCAGAGGGTCTGAACCGGAAGAAAGGATAATTACCTCTGCATCGTCAGCCTGGCTGCCTTCAGCGTCGTCCTGATAATAGTCATTGTCAATAAGGTGTATGAAAAAAGAACCAAGAGAGTCAAGTTCTACCTCTGAGTCCGGATTAGCCAGATCCGCATCAGCATTTGGTTCAGAAGATTCGGTGGTCCTCTTCTTGGTAGGTTTCTTGGTGACCTTGGTCTTCGGGCGAAGTGGTTTTGCCGGTTTATCCTGTGGTTTGGCCGGTTTATCCTGTGGTTTTTTCTTCCAGAAGGGGTCATCGCCCTGTGAAAGATGGACAAAATTTTGAGACTATCTAAAAAGGGGTAAACTAAAACAAGAAAGTTGTGATTCTTACAGTTGGCGGTTTATTGGAGACGCAGAAAGGGCTTAACCCAGTCCGGCTACAGACAGCTTCCGGTTCATTCAGTATTTTCTTGACAGCCTCAGTAACTTTGGCTTCTATTAGCTGAATGTTGATGTGTCGTTGAGGGTCTTTCAAATCCCCTGTGTACTCACACATTAAACCGGGGCGCCGGCTTAAGGGCAGAACGCTCCAAGATATCCAACAGCGAACAAAGTCGACACTTGTCAAACCGTTTGCCATAAAGGCTCTGAGCTTTGACAGTTGTGGTGCATAGTTGGACCGTTCCTTGGCAGTCAGCCTTTGAGGGAAGGGATGAGTGTTGCTAAGCCGGTGGGGACGGTAACCCGGCAGAGGATTTTCATCAGTTGGAGATGTGTCTTTGCAGTAAAACCAAGTCTGATTCCAGTCCTTGGGGTGACTATGAAGCTTGGCATGAGGGAAGCTGACATCCTTCCTCTTTTGAATTGCCATTCCACCAAGCTCAGTGTTGGGTCCGTCTGTGAACTCTGTGCGACGGTTTAAATAAAAGAAATCCCTGAACAGTTCAACTGTGGGCTCCTCTTGAAGATAGGCCTCACAAAATACTTGGAAATTGCAAATATTGGACACAGAGTTTGGTCCAATATCTTGAGGGTGGAGTTGGAAGCTGGCCAGCACATCCCGG